>OX328100.1:8042063-9287112 GCA_946811185.2 Hippopus hippopus | reverse complement strand
GTGATCAAATCGTTGTGAATAATTCATTGTGAAAAAAATATTTCAGTGCGATTTTTTCATTGTTAAGAAAATGTTTTTTCATTGTCAAGAAATTTTTTATGATGCATTGCAAAAAAATGTTTGCTTGTGATTTTTTAGTTGTTAAGAAATTTTTTTCATTGTCAAGAAATTTTTTTATGATGCATTGCAAAAAATGTTTGCTTGTGATTTTTTTCATTGTCAAGAAATTTTTTTCATTGTCAAGAAATTTTTTATGATGCATTGCAAAAAAATGTTTCAATGTTTAGTTCTGTTCAGTAAATAAAAGTTCAATAAATAAAAGTTCAAAAAACAATAGAGTTCTTCATTCTGTTTTTCCCCAAAAGACTTGTTCTGGTTACATTTTTCCATACAACGTCTCATGACTGTTAGTTAAACTCTAGTTTTTTTCTTACCCGAACAAGAAAATGTAACAAACCTATGGATTGGGTAACAATAAAATCCCCCCGAACAAGAAAATGTAACAAACCCACGGGTTGGTCAACAATAAAACATTTAGTATTAGAAAAAACAACGGTGAATCTGATTGGATAACATTAATTTGGAACCAAAACAGCATGAAACGTAGCATGGAAAAAATGTATGTGCTTTCTGCCAGGTCCGAGCTCTTTAAAAATTTCAATCCTCTGTAAACGTATAAAGTCCAGCGTTATTTTCATACATTCACCATTTCTTTGATTCTCAGCTAACGATCACTTCGAAAGCAGTGTCAATATTAGGAAACATTATCAATATGGAGGAGGTAAATCATCAACTACGTGAGGCTCTCCGAGAGTATCTAAATGCAGGGCATCAGTTATTGCAACTAACCACCCGTCTCGTAGGAGAGGAGGAACAAAACCAACTGCGACGTATAACACAGCCATACAAAGATCTCGGCGAAAGATTAGTTCAGCTATTATTAAAGACAACACCGGATATCATTTTGGTTGATATCGAGTTCGGGAGGAAGATTACAGCATGCCCCATCTGCCAAGCGAATTTCGGGTGTTGCCATTAGAACTGGAAAAAACACAGCCTCCAAAACAAAACAGCCCTTTTCAGGGCTACCCATCTACCACGAAAGTTCTATCTTTCTTTAAATTGTCATTTCTTCAAATTGTCAAACTTCTTTCTTTTGGAAGAGTTACACTGCAAAGATTCACAATCAAAAAAAGTCATAGATTAGCCAAACTCTAGTTTTTTCTAACCCGAACAAGAAAATGTAACAACCCCACGGATTGGTCAACAATAAAATCCTCGAACAAGAAAATGTAACAAACCCACGGATTGGTCAACAATAAAACATTTAGTATTAGAAATAAAACGCTGATTCTGATTGGATAACATTAATTTGGAGCCAAAACAGCATGAAACGCCGACGCGGGAAAAAACATAGGAGAAAATGACGTCATGGGTCAACTAGTTCAATCCGTCTGAAAAGCTATAAATCTCGGTGATTTATTTTCCAAGCATTTCATTTTTCACAATGGCTTCAAGACAATCACCAGTCGTCACTTGGATGGATACTGAGCGAAAGTTAATAAGAGCAAGGAGACAAATCGTCTTACTTAAACAACGCCTAGCTGCAGTGAGAAGACGATACGCGAGGGCTGAGCTTGCCAATAACAGGCTGTTCTGTTATAACCTTCGGATGAAGGAACTCATTATTGAGGGCATGCTTGAGATGTATTTTCAGTATGTTATTTTAAAAACTGAGCAGGTGACCCGTCTTTTCCGTGCGCAAATCGCCACTGAAAGGAGTGAGTCAGACAGTGAATCAACTGATGCTGATACTGAATAAACATTTTCATAAAATCAGCTCTTCTCAAAACAGCCCTTTTCAGGGCTACCCATCTACCACGAAAGTTCTATCTTTCTTCAAATTGTCATTTCTTCAAATTGTCAAACTTCTTTCTTTTAGAAGAGTTACACTGCAAAGACTCACACTCCAGAGAGTTACACTCCAAAGAGTAAAAAATCATTCATAGATGCAGAAAAAGACTAAGCCCAACTCAATGTCCAGACATTTAGAAAAGAAAATTCATTCATAGAATAAAAAAGCTAAGTCCAACCCAGTGCTCAGTCTTTTAGAGAGAAAAAAATCATACATAGGTGAAGAAAAAACTAAGTCCAACTCAATGATCAGGCTTTTAGAAAGAGAAAAAAATCATTCATAGATGTAAAAAAGACTAAGTTCAACTCAATGGTCAGACATTTAGAAAAAAGTCTAAGTTCAACTCAGTGCTCAGACATTTAGAAATCATTTATAGTGTAAAAAAATCTAAGTTCAACTCAGCGATATAGGGACAAATTCCATTTAGAGAGAAAAAATCATTCATAGGATGAAAAAACTAAAAAGTGATCCATTACACATATAAAACACTAAACTCTTGATTATTTTTTCTCATTCACCATTAACTTTTTGTAAAACCTGAGCCAGTATCGTACAATGTTTGGATTAACATTTTTTCTCTTATTGCTCTTCTGGTTAGAAGAAAGAGAACGTTTCAGATATATCAGACATGAAATTGAACATCTGATGCAAATGCTAGATAAAATGGAATCAATCAAAAGAAAGAGAGGGGTATAAAAAAGTGCATTCTGTACAAAAAGCAACTCTTTTCAGGGTTAGCTATCTTAAATAATCATCTTTCTTTTCATTTTATCAGAAGACTCATAATCAAAAAAGTCATAGGTTAGTTAAACTCTAGTTTTTCTAACCCGAACAAGAAAATGTAACAACCCCACGGATTGGTCAACAATAAAATCCCCGAACAAGAAAATGTAACAAACCCACGGATTGGTCAACAATAAAACATTTAGTAATAGAAATAAAACGCTGATTCTGATTGGATAACATTAATTTGGAGCCAAAACAGCATGAAACGCCGACGCGGGAAAAACATAGGAGAAAATGACGTCATGGGTCAACTAGTTCAATCCGTCTGAAAACCTATAAAACCCAGTGTCATTTCCCGCACATCGTTCATTCTCTTCGACTTGTAGACAACATGGAGTGTGGTTTAAGAGATATGGATTTTTGGGACCTTGCCCAGCTATCATCCAGAAAAAAGATGGACGACAAGAAGAAGGAGTTCGTCGTACCCCAGACCGAGTGCTGGGATGATGACAACAAGCCAGCGTTCTCGCTAAACTTCAACCTGGATGAACGGGAGTTGAAGAGGCTAAAGAGGCGGGCAGCAAGTAGCTGTCCAGCCTGCAGAAAGGTTGGAGGTTGTGCTTAAAAACACAACCTCCAAAACCAGCTCCCTTTTAGGGACACCCCAAACAGCCCTTTTCAGGGCTAACCATCTACCACGGAAGATCTACCTTTCTTCAAATTGTCAGACGTAAGTTCTATCTTTTCTTCAAATTGTCATTTCTTCAAATTGTCAGACGAAAGTTCTACCTTCAAGCTGTTAGACGAAAGTTCTATCTTCAAATTGTCATTTCTTCAAATTGTCACAGCTCTTTTCAGAGCTAACCCCAACAGTCCTTTTCAGGACTAACCATCTACCACGAAAGATCTATCTTCAAGATGTCAGACGAAAGTTCTATCTTCAAGCTGTCAGACGAAAGTTCTATCTTCAAGCTGTCAGACGAAAGTTCTATCTTCAAATTGTCATTTCTTCAAATTGTCACAGCTCTTTTTAGAGCTAACCCAACAGTCCTTTTCAGGACTAACCATCTACCACGAAAGTTCTATCTTTCTTTTAGAAGAGATACACTCCAGAGAGTTATACTGCAAAGAGTAAGAATCATACATAGGTGTAGAAAAAAGACTAAGTCCAACTCAATGGTCAACCTTTTAAAAAGAGAGAAAATCATTCATAGATGCAGAAAAAGACTAAGGCCAACCCAGTGCTCAGACATTTAGAAATCATTCATAGAGATGTAAAAAGTCTAAGTCCAACTCAGTGATATAGGGACAAATTCCTTTTAGAAAGAGAAAAATCATTCATAGGGGAAAAAAAGCTAAGTCTAACTCAGTGATCTGACCATTTTTTACCCAACCTACCAGTCATAAGATCTGCACTTTGAATGCTAATTCCCTCTCAGGGTAGAGAGCCTGGGAAAAACTCCCCCCCTTTTCCCTTTTTTGCAAAAAATTCCGCTCAGGGACGGGAGCCTGGGGCATTTTTGTCCCCAGAGTGCCATCCACACGGCCGCCATTTTGAATGCTAAATCCCTCTCAGGGTAGAGAGTATGGGATATTTTTTTAAAAAAATCTTTCGGGGACAGCATATAGGGACACATTTTTTGTCAGGGACGGTGATATAGGGCGCTCAGGGAGGAGAGCATGGGATCTACCCACGGCCTGGGTAGATCCCATGCTCTCCTCCTTTACTACTCATATGGCCCGACCACACGATAACAGATTGTCATCTCCACAATATTTATCATACTTTTAAATGGTATTCTTTAAATTTGAATGTATTATGACACCTGCTTTGATATTTTGGCCTATCCTGGGCCTTTAATATCACAGTCTAACCTCATCCTTTGAACATATTGGGAACGGTTAGAAACAGGCACGATTAACGATTTCATACACTTTGTTATTTATTACTCAGCGAAAAAAAAAAAAGAAAAACAGACTAACAGGGCCCTTCCTTCAAATCGATTGACTCTTTTCTGCAAACCAGATAACAGTTTGACTTTTTTTCTGAGGTTTAAACGTAGATTTTTCTCTGCGATTGAAGATAATTTTGGTTATAGCTTAGTACTAGTATTAGGTAGCGGACGGTGTAGATCCTAGATCAGACTGCACGTTCTGTGCAGTCTGATCTTGGATCTACGCCGTCCGCAAAATGTTCTAAAGCGGTATACGCAACGAAAGAGTTAAACGCATTTTTTTAGTCTAACGTTAAATGACAGTTTCAAGTTCCTGAAAATGAAACGACCAGTTATGTCGTCTGCAAATAGGCCCATCCCTCGGCGTTCCTAAAGGCAGACTGGTCATCGATTTGTGTAAATTTGTGGTCGAGTTCCCGTTTTATTGAACATTTTTCCCGCACCCAGGTAAAAGTTGTTTAACCCATTTCACCACGCCTTAAATTCTTCTGTATCTGTAGGATTGTAATACGTTGATAAGACTCGAAAAAGCAAGCTAAGTAAGCAAATTCTGCATATCTCATTTTGTTTAATGGTTTTATCGTATATCTCATTAAATGAATGAATTAATGAATGAATGAATGAATCTACCGATCCATCCATCCATCTACCGACCTATCCACTGACCCATCCATCCATCCATCTACCGACCTATCCACGGACCAATCCAACGACCCATCCATCCATCCATCCATCCATCCATCCAACAGTGGATCGACCGATCGATCAATCAACTAATCAATCACGACAAAGCAAAAGAGCAATAGCTTTTTTAAGCTCACCTGAGCACAAAGTGCTCAGAGTGAGCTATTGTGATCACTCACCGTCCGTCGGCGTCCGTCGTCCGTCCGTCCGTCCGTCCGTCGTCCGCCCGTCGTCCGTTCACATTTCTTTGTTTACACTCTAGCATCTACAAATATCAACCAATCAGCACCAAACTTGGTCAAAATATATATGACCATAAGATCTCGGATGAGTTCGATTATGGGTCTAATCGGATTAGAACATCTGGAGTTATTTGCCCTTGAATTAGAAAAATTGCTATATTTCACTTTGTTTACACTCTAGCATCTACAAATATCAACCAATCAGTACCAAACTTGGTCAAAATATATATGACTATAAGATCTCGAATGAGTTCGATTATGGGTCCAATCGGACCAGAACGACTGGAGTTATTTGCCCTTGGATTAGAAAAATTGCTATATTTGCATTTGTTTACATTCTAGCATCTACAATTTTTAACCAATCAGCACTAAACTTTGCCAAAATATATATAACCATAAGATCTTGGATGAGTTCGATTATGGGTCTAATTGGATTAGAACATCTGGAGTTATTTGCCCTTGAATTAGAAAAATTGCTATATTTGACTTTGTTTACACTCTAGCATCTACAAGTATTAACCAGTTGGCACCAAACTTGGTCAAAATATATATGACCATAAGATCTCGGATGAGTTCGATTATGGGTGTAATCAGACCAGAACAACTGGAGTTATTTGCCTTTGAATTAGAGAAATTGCTATATTTGACTTTGTTTACACTCTAGCATTTACAAATATCAACCAATCAGTACCAAACTTGGTCAAAATATATATGACTGTAAGATCTCGAGGATGAGTTCGATTATGGGTGTAATCGGACCAGAACAACTTGAGTTATTTGCCCTTGAATTAGAAAGTTCTTTAGAATAGTTCTTAGTCCGGAGCATAACTTTGTCATCTCCAGTCCGATTGACTTGAAACTTGGCATTTGTGTTTGTTGCAATAATACAGAGTGCAGTGTGAAAGAACCGTAACTCTACCTCGTACTGTCTATGAGTTATTTCCCTTTGATCATCATTTTAACAGCATTTTCTGCTCGTCTGGAATATAACTTTGTCATCTACAGCCTGAACATCTTCAAATTTGATATGTATGACTGTTGAAAAATTATGGAGTGCAGTGCACAAGAACCATAACTCTTCCTAGCACAAATTTTGAGTTATTCCCCCTTTGACCTATATTCTTATAGCATTTCTTGCTTGTCCAGAGCAAAACTAAGTAGGAATGACTTGAAATTTGGTATGCATATTTGTTGCAATATTTGGAAGTGCAGTGCACAAGAAGTGTAACTCTACCTTGTGCTGTCTTTGAGTTATTTCCCTGTGAATGTCATTTTTACAGCATTTAGTGCCTGTCCGGAATATAACTTTGTCATCTCAAGTCAGAACGACTTCATACTTGGTATGCATGTTTGTTGCAATATTACGGAGTACAGTACGCAAGAACAATTACTCTACCTAGCGTTGATTTTGAGTAATTCCACTTTGATCTTCATTTTTACAGTATTTCTTGCTTGTCCGGAACGGAACTTCGAAGTCTCAAGTCAAATTGCGACAATTTGCTGCTCTTGTTTCATTATCATTTGGCCTTGAACCTTGATATTTGGTATTTCTCTTTATTTTAGACCTTTACTGCTTGGTACTCAGGTGAGCGATATAGGACCATCATGGTCCTCTTGTTTTTCTAAATCAAAGAGGGAAGACATTGTCAAAATGGAACTGCACAGACTTTCTGACGGGTCTTGGCCTTTTCTCTCAGCAAAGTAAATGAGCGAAAGCAGTACGAAGGACATAGGTAAATTAAAATTCAAGCTTCGAATTACAAAGAAAAAAAATACGAATTCAGACACAAAGCACTTTTATACAGAGTTCAATGGATTCAGTAATTATAAAAATTATTTTCATTTAGATCGAGTAAACCCAGACGGTAACAATCCCAAATGATTTCTGACAATTGTCTATTTTAGTCTATTCCATTTATCCTTGAATTACCTATATTAACCTCTACCCATAGATTGCTGAATGATTTAACACCTTACAAAACACTCATGTCTTTTGAAAACATTGTGGGAAAAGGAGAAAATGCTGATCGTTAACACTCGGGATTCTGTATTGTGTGGTAAAAGGTTAATTAATGGATAAAAGTTGAATTATTTAAGCTGCTCATTACGACCACATTGTTCTTTGAAAATTGTCTGCTGCAAGCGTTTTCTTTCCTTTTGCTTTGATGTTTTCAGAAATGTCATACTGCAAGACAGGGGAAAAATGTCAGCAATTTTCACAGGCGGAAATCCAGAAAACTAAAATATTTTGATTCAGCAAATAAAGCTTATTTAAAAGGGGATTCCATTGTTGTTTAATCGAAAATTCTAATGAAATATCTGAAAATTCAGATCAGACCACGCGTTCTGTGCAGTCTTATCTGCATCTATAATGTCTGCAAAACAATTGAGCCATGCTTTGTGAAAAAAGGGATTTAATGGCATGTGCAAAAAAGTATCGACTCAGGTCAGCCTGCACAGTCCGTGCAGGCTGACCTGAGTCGATACTTTTTGCTTCAGATAAATTTTCAGCATGTCCAAGGACCATTCTACCACAGGATTTAGTCGATTGTTGGACAAAATGGATTTTATGGATCCATAATTATGTGATGACTTGCTTGGTATAATGCGTCACGGAGATGCATTAAGCCCCCTTTCGCAGAGTATAGCTCAACTATAGTTTGCCTTCAGCATTATAGACCGGATACTGTCTGTATAGAGTTTTCATGAATGAATATGTAGATCGATAGTTTTCTTATGCATTAAACCCCCTTTTGCCAGAGACTGGCTCAAGGATAGTTTGCCTTCAGCATTACAGACCGGATACTGTCTATAGAGTTTTCATGAATGAATACGTAGATCGATATTTTTCTAGTGTTTTCCCGAGGTGGGAGTGGTTGGGTCTAATCAATACACCTGAAGTTAATCTTTAGGCTGGTAAGCGCTACCCACTGACCTTTTGCGGACAATGTAGATCAAGATCAGACTGCACAGAACGTGCAGTCTGATCTTGGATCTACACTGCCCGATATGGACATATTTTTCTCAAAAACAATAAATTTGAAACTGATTCATTCGGGTTTTACTATCGGCTTGAAAGTTTCATTTGATCTATTTAACAGGATAAGTATGAATGGCGACAGAAATTAATTTCGTTTGTATTGAACGCTTCATTCATACTCTCTCAGTCAGACGCTTTATGATTGTTTTTTCTTTACTTTTCGTTTGTTTGTTTGAAAGGTGTTTTTACGCTGTTTTCAATGCTGTTTCAGTTAAATCACGACGAAATTTCGTTTCTGCATGTGTTTTTTTTTATTTCACTTGCTGTACAAACGCTGAAATTCCACTGTGCCTTGCCTAGAAAACTCCTATTAAACCTTAGGCTAATAATCTAAGTTGTCCGATAAGTAAATATCCCCCCCCCAAAGAAAAAAACAACTCTGAAATAGCAAAATTTCCGTCTTTACTTTCGGTTTTAAAGTTTCATTTGATTTATATAGCAGGTTTAAGGTTAGATTCCACAAGAACCTGTGAATTACGAATCTACCTTATTTAGCACTGAATCAGCTAGAACCCAACACCACCCGGAAAAGTAGGTTCTTGTTTACTGCATACGATCCTTCGAACATTTTGCCATACAACAAAATTTTCGACCAGTCGAATTCTTTTGTCTGGCGGCTTAAAAAAAACATTAATAATAGTAAATGGGAGCCGTTCGATGGAATTCCAGACTGACCTGGTCACATTACCCCTTAGAGTACCGAATAAACTTATCAGACATTTTCATCCTAGAAGGTGACCCAAATAATTGCAAGTTCATGGTTGCATTCATCTACAGTGTTTCAGCTAAGCGGACAGTGTAGATCAAAGATCAGGCTGCACGTTTTGTGCAGCCTGATCTTGATCTACACTGTCCGCAAAGGCAACTACAATAATGAAAGGCGCTTTATTGGTTAGCCTAGAGCGAAATTAGCCTCCCATAGGGCGGGTAACTGGTAAAAAGCTGGTCCCATCCTACTTATTGGTTTCCACTCGTCATTCAGCTATTTGTAGATAGAGATGAATAATTAACAATCCGTAGAAACAATCCCTGTACCAATCCTGTACAGGCTCTTATTTTTAAAAAAAAAATAAAAAGTGTTAAAATTGATTTAATATTGATGATTCACAGAGTGTTCTATGAGGCTCGTTTTCCAAGCGTCTTAACTCCTTACGACACGACAAAAATGTAGGCTTGTCCAAATTGTAAGCATTTGCAGACAAAAATTTGAAAATAGCTCTAATGATGAAATTTGTCTTTGGTATTGTAGAAAACATTGTAGGAAAAGGAGAAAATGCTAGTTCTGGTTTACCAGCATTTTCTCCTTTTCGTACAATGTTTTCAAAAGGCTTCTTTCTTATACTTTCAAGACCACAATTCGATAAAAGGAAACGTTGCCTTTTTATCAATACTTAAGAAAAATGTCTCCGTAGGCCTTACTCAATGTAAGAGAGAGAGAGAGAGAGAGAGAGAGAGAGAGAGAGAGAGAGAGAGAGAGAGAGAGAGAGAGAGAGAGAGAGAGAGAGAGAGAGGGGGGGGGGGGGAGGGAGAGAGAGAGTAAAGGAAGAAAGTAAATTTCATGTAAACGAAAACAATTAATCTTGCATTGTTATCACGAAAATAAATATTGAAAATGGAGCTATATCCAAATAAAACAATTCAGCTATTGTTTGTTGACCAACAGGAAACAGGGAAGTCATGTAGTGGGCAACCCTTTGACTGCACAACCATTCACCAAAACAAAATTATAGACGAATCGAAATTGAAAGCATTTTGCACACGACAAACTAAATACGGTCCAATTAATAGGAGATTTCATTGATGGGGCAGAAAACATTGCGGGACAAGGAGAAAATGCTGGTACCAGCATTTTCTCCTTTTCCCGCAATGTTTTCAGAAGGTCATTTCCACAGACTCTTTAGAATTCAGGATTGTGTGGTAAAGGGTTAAAAAGTCACGTGTTTTTACGGCCATTGCGACATGTGTCTTTTGCAAGATTGAGTCAAACATCACAAATTAAAAGCTGTTCAGACAATAATGACTTGGAAATTTAAGGTCTACGGCCCCTAACTCATCGGTAAATTCACTCACTCATCGGTAAATATCCTGTAACATCGGCCTTTTCGTAAAAGGCTATTCGGCGAATCTCTGCAGCTTCCGTCTTTTAATATGAGAGTTAGGGGTCGTAGACCTTAAACTGGACAGCGAGCACCCAACATCAGCCTGCATCGTTTTTGCGGTCTCATCTTCATCTAAGCTATTACTTTTCTCTTCAACTGTAAAATGAATGAAATAAACATTATCAAATAGTTAAAAAAGTAAGACATTGACATTCCAAACCATTTTTTGAAAGAACATTTTTAAAATATCGGACAGTGAATATCTGTGATCAAACCGTACACTTTGCACAGTCTGTACTTGGACTCCACCGTCAATAAATGCACTGAAAGCAGTTTAAGTAATATAATATGAGTCATAAGTATCAGCGGTGCCCAACCCAGTTCATATGTGTCAATATAATTTGTTGTAGTCTGACCAATAATTGATTTTTTTTTCCAGAACCTGCAGACGTCAGCAGAAATTCTAGGAACTAGTACCGTCGTTATTTATTGATAGATATCGGCAAACGACATTAAGTCGTCTGTCTGTTGTATGCTTTTTTTTAATTCCTTAACTCTTCACGAATGATGCATTTTTCCCCTCAAAGCTTTTTAAAACCTTGTTAAACGAGGCTAATCCGAAACGACACTTTCCGTTTTTATGCAATTTTCTGTTGTGCGCAAGTCTACTGTAGCACAAAATCTAATGTAGCCGTAAAGTGCCGTCTTGGATTAGCCTGCGCGGACTGCGCAGGCTGATCCGAGACGACACTTTACGCAAATGTCCGAATCCCTTTTTCGCGTGTTGCAAGCCATATATGGGCTCTACTGGTTATGTGACAGAATTATGAAATAAACACGACCCATGAGGGAATCAAAGCCGGAAACGATCGATATCGACAGACGGCAATAACGCATGCGCAAGGATGAGAAGCCGCCATGCACCAGGAATTGTACTTCATCGAATAAAAGAAAGCAAGGAAAATTCAATAACAGATTGAATGAAGTAAAATGAAGCGAAGAAAACATTAAATTTTATCAATTCATTTTGAAAACAATTGCAAACGATAAATCAAACAAGGCTGAAATGGCGGAATTTGTCTTGGAATGCCTTTAAAAATATTGCGAGACAAGCAGTCGGCATTTTTTCTTTTTCCCATAATGCTTTCAATAGCCTTTACCGCAGGGATGTAAAAACACAGGACTGCCCGGCAAAGGATTAAACTTTTTAACATTGAAATCGTAAACAAACATCAGAAACAGACGATAACAAGTGCCAATCAATTGATTTAAAATATATATCAGCCATACTCTGTGGAAAGAGGGGGGAGATTTAATGAAACTTCAAAGAGTATCGACCCATGTCAGCCTACGCAATCTACGCAGGCTGCCCTGTGTCCAAACGTTTTACTTTTGGCCAATTTGCTGCAAATCTAAGGACCATTCTACCTCAGGATTCAGCCGGTTGTTGGACAAGATGAGTAATGGATCTGTAATTATATGGCTTGCAACGCGCGAAAAGGGGCATTCGGACATTTACGTAAAGTGTCGTCTCGGATCAGCCTGTGCAGTCCGCGCAGGCCAATCCGAGACGGCACTTTACGACTACATTAGATTTTGTCCTTTAGTAGACATGCGCAAAACAGAAAATTACATAAAAC
The DNA here is from genome assembly GCA_946811185.2 of Hippopus hippopus. Classification (NCBI taxonomy): domain Eukaryota; kingdom Metazoa; phylum Mollusca; class Bivalvia; order Cardiida; family Cardiidae; genus Hippopus; species Hippopus hippopus. The sequence continues at coordinate 9,274,811 of OX328100.1, read as the reverse complement.
GGAAAGTGTCGTTTCGGATTAGCCTGCGCGGATCGCAAATGTACGAATGCCCCTTTTCGCCTATTGTAGGCCATATGATGACTTGTTTGGTATAATGCATCACGGAAATGTATAAAACCCTTTTAGTCTGAGCATGGCTCATGTGGTAAATCTGTAATATTAGCCTGGGCGTTGTAGAGAGCAGATAAAGATCAGACATCACGGACATGCAGGCTTATCGTGACCTACTCTTATCGCAACGGGTAGCAAGGACGGCGATAGGAAAGGATACAGTTTAGATAACCTTTAAAATCTATCATAAATATACACATAACTGGCCAAGTAGAATCAAACATTAAATCAGTTCATAGAGTTTATGTGTAACATTTCATATTACAAGAAATAATAATGTTACGAAATCTACTATGAAAATAGTACATATCTACAAGATTGTAAGATTTACTGTAAAAATTATAAGTCTAAATCTGAAAACCTAAAATTGCAGCCTAACTTTGCGACCCTTGTATCCAAGCCTTAATTTGCGTAACTTTGCTAGCCTGGAATTACAAGTCTAAATATGTCAGCCCGGATTAACAAGCTAACATTTGAGACCCTGGTATCAAACGCCAGAATTCGCGTTCTTTAAATTTCACGTCTAAACTTGGTGTCAGGAAAAGCAAGTCTAGATTTTGTCGGTCTGGTATCAAAAGTCTAATTTTGCCAGCCTGGAGGAACAAGCCTAACGTTGTGAGCCTGGAGGTACAAAACTTAATTTTTATGCATGGTATTAAAAGCCCTCATTGGCAAGCCTGAAATTTAAGCCCAAATTTTCGAACCCGGGTTTGCAACCCTGGTAAGAACCGACTATATATGGTCTGCAACATGCGAAAAGGGGCTTTCGGACATTTGCGTAAAGTATCGTCTCGGATCAGCCTACACAGTCCGCGCAGGCTAATCCGAGACGGCACTTTACGTCAACATTAGATTTTGCCCTACAGTAGACTTGCGTGAAACAGAAAATCACATACAATCGGAAAGTGTCGTCTCGGATCAGCCTGCGGGGACTGCGCAGGCTGATCCGGGATGACACTTTACGCAAATGACCGAATGTCTCTTTTCGCGTGTTGCAGGCCATATGCGGTTCTGGGGTTACAGGTCTAAATATCTGACCCTAGTATTTAAACCCGAATTTCCTAGCCTGTAATCACAATCTTACTTTTGCGAGCCAAGAGGTTCAAGTTTTAGTATGCGATCCCTGTATCAATTGCCTAAATTTCAATTGAAGTATTATAAATCTTTACTCATAATCCTTCTATTGAAAGCCTTAATTTGCGTGCTAAAACCATTGTTTACAAGTATAATTTTGCGAACCTGAAAACAACAAATTTACAAGCTTAAATTTACATTCATGGAATTACGAGTCTAAATTTGGGAGTCAAGAATTACGATACTGGACGTACAATTTTGTTTTCTGCAACTTTTATCACGCGAATGGTTTGTTCGAATGGTGTTTTACCCCTCCTTCAGGGGTATTTAGTTTATTTTATGGTAACGACTTGCTTATTAATGTTTGTCCTGGCTTACGCTGATGCTGCGCCTGGGCTCTGCAATGGCTTCACCAAAGGCACTCCCACGTGACCAACGCGGCCATTGGGAACCGATGTCGTCATTTCCTGTTTACCAATCCAACAGCCTGATCACTGAAGCACGGCAGACCCCTTTTCTGACCCTTTACAAAACAATCCCGAGGATGGAAGGATTTCTCTGTAGAAGGATGAAAACAGGCATTGTTAGGAAAGGAAAAAAAAAAAATAATCATTGTTTTTTTCTCTTTTTCCAACGCTGTTTTCTAAAGTTTTTTTCATATAGCCCTTTGACTCTTTGTCGCACAATCCCGTGTTTTAACCCTTTACCAAACAATCCCTGGTTTTTACGACCCTGAGATAGAAGCCTTTCAAAAACATTGTGGGAAAAGGAGAAAATGCTGGGCCGTATTCAATCGATCGTCTGCAACTGGTTCCAATTTGGATGAGTCTAAAATTTCTTTCGTCTGATATTTGGGATATCGTAATTAATTACGGACAACTTAACTCTCTCAAACGACAAAATTTTAGATTTGCCCAAATTGAAAGCCATTGCAGATGACACAAATATATATCTGACTCAGAAATTGAAATGAAGGAGAAAATGCTGGAAACAAACATTTTCTCCTTTACCTACAATGTTTTCAAAAGCTTTCTTCCTCAGACTAGTTAAAACTCGGGATTGGTCAGTAAAAAGGGTTAAGTTGAGATCCGACTGTAAAGGAAGATCGCTTTAAATCAGGGTTCGCAATGACCAATTTTTAAAGATACATCTATACTCGTTTGCAGCCAGTTTTTAACCCATTTCATCCTTATTTTATGAAACTATAATCTTTCTTGTATCTTCATGCTAAATGTTGCCCCTGACGGCTGCAAAATTGCACAGATTACGACGGATAGAAATGCATTTAATGTTTTGTAGGCCTTCAAAGCAATCGCTTTTGTGTCGTTTCCGGTTCTAAATGAGGACAGATCCCTAATTTTTTTTCTACCTTCATCATATATAGTGGTACTTTATCTCAGTTTACACAGCTGAGCCATTCTACACACTTTCAAGTTTAAACAGCGTTTTTTTTTTCTCCAGCTGTAAGGATGTATCTTTAATAGGAATTTTCTACCATAAGTTTTAAATTTTCGGATCTGTTTATAAATTGCATCAACAAGTTGGAGGTTATTCTCTATTGCATACATTAGCCGCATTTTAATAAAATAAACTATTTGTGTTTCCAGATATGGAGATACTTTATAAAACACGGTATACAGTTTCACTTAATTTTGTGGATTGTATTACTTTAGTTTCCCTCCATTCAGAGCTTAGTTTTCATAAGTACCTCTCCCCTTCTGACATATATGGGACAACGGGTCGATTACATTGAAAGATAGGGTTCTTTTTAGGTGTATACCATAGGACCCCCGGGGCTGCCCGGGTCACAGGTGTCAGTTTACCCAGCTTTTGTCATCGGTTAAATAAAGTGGCAAACGGACAATAGAACAAAAAGTTGACAAAAATGATATGAGTGAGGCATGCTCTGTGAAGAGGGGGTTAAACTCGTTCAGCGTCAAATAAATAAACTCGACTTCTTTCGACGGCTATAAATACAATCCATTGAAACTTACAAAGATTTTGATTGTATAAGCTTGACTAAACAGGCGGACGGCATAGATCAAAGATCAGACTGCACGTTCTGTGCAGTCTGATCTTGATCTATGCCGTCCGCAAAAGTCACTGTTTTTCGCCTTTTTTTGCCGAAAGGGTTAATTCATCTGCAAAAAAGTGTCGACTCATGTCGCCTGCTTAATCCGCACAGGCTGACCTGGGTCGAAACTTTTTGCTATTGGTCACTTTTATATCTGTCATAGAATCATTCTAACTCATGATTCAGTCGGTTGTGAGGCAAGATGGATTCTACTGATCTATAAATATGTGATGACTTTCTCGGTATCATCATTAAGATGCATTAAATCCTCTTTTGCCACGGCACCGCTCATATCAATGGTGTCGACCTTTTTTTTCAGGGGGTGGGGGGGGGGAAAGATGGTCATAATTGCAAATTTAGATAAATTAAGCTTTTGCAAGAACATTTCAATATATCAGGCACTGTATAACCAAGATCAGACTGCAATGTTTGTGCAGACCGATCTTGATCTTACTACCCACGACATAAATATTGTGACAAATCTTAGTGTGTTAATCTGTAAACAGCTTTAAAAATTAAATCTTTCAGTGCCAAATGTATGAGCCATGCTCTGTGAAAATGGGGCTTAATGTATCCTGGAAAAATTATCGACCCATGTCAGCCTGCGCAGTCCGCGCAGGCTGACCTGGGTCGAAATATTTTGCTATTGGTCAATTTTCTGCATGTCATAGGACACAGTGTACCTCATGATTCAGTCGGTTGTTCTGCAAAATGGATTTTACGGACTCATAATTATGTGATGACGTGCCCGGTATAATACATCACGGAGATGCATAAAGCCCCGATTTGCCAGAGCGTTGCTCACATAAACTCGATGTCTTTCGTTGAGCGAATGTACAATCCACGCAAACTCTAGAAAGTTTTATATCTTATAGGCCTGACTTAACAATCGGGTGATATAGATCTAAGATCACACTGCACGTTCTGTGCAGTCTGATCTTGAGCTATGTCGTCCGCAAAAGCCCCTGTTATTGTCGCTAGAGCTCAAGGTTAAATAAGTGTTTTGCAGTGCAGAAGCTATTTTAAAGAAGACATCATTGTCCACTGACTTTAATCAGTCATCGGACAGAGTCTTGGTGAAGCCGGGACTCGAACTCATATGTTATACTGGACACATTTTCCTCAACAAAAATATATTGCAACAATGAGAAGTAAAACTTCTACCAAAGCTTACACGTTTTATTTGTTTGCATGTTAAAAAAATAATGTTCTCAGAACTTCTTATACCTTGATTTTTTAGCTGTCTATTGCAAAAGTATGAAAGTTCAAAGCTAGAATCTTGTCACCAACATCCCGTTCGTTTTGTCATCACTTGACAAAATTCCCAAAACGTCGTGGGAGGTCACTTCTGAATACTTTTTGTGCTTTGTTTTTTCTATGGTCAACGCGATGATCATGCCTAAACATCCGGTTCTGCCATCGGTTGACAAAAAAAAAAAACTAACACGTCGTGGGAGGTAGCAGAAGAAGCAAAAAGAATTCTTGGGAAATTTAGTTTCTCATTAACGTAACAAATTGGAAAATCTTACATTCTGACATTCATACAATTCTAAGAGGAAGTTTTCAAAACGGTTTTACCATATAATAATACTTCGGCTGTTCTAATTAACTATGTTAGCGCTCTGTAGAAAAAGATCAAACGAATATGTAAACTATGTGAGCCCTGCTCAGGGAAAAAGGGGGCTTACTGCAGCTGCAAAAGTTTTCGACCCATGTCAGCCTGCGCGGACTGCGCAGGCTGACATGAGTCGAACCCTTTTGCTATTTGTAAATCTTATGTATGTCCAAGGACCAGTCTACCTCCATATCCAGTCAATTGTCATACTAAAAGGATTTTATACATTTCTAGCTATTTGATGTCTTGCCTAGTATAAGAGTGCGTTACTGTTCAAAACTATTCGGTAGAGGTCAATTTTCTTCATGTCTGCATGTCCAAGGATCGGTCTACCTCATAATTCATCCGGTTATTGGACAAAATGGACTTGTATGAATTCATAATCATTTGATGACTTTCTTGGTACAATACATCACGGAAATGCATTAAACCCCATTTTGCCAGAGTATAGCTCATATATGTCACTGACAGAATTTACAAAAAAAAGTCTGAGAAACATTACTGAACGAAGACTATAAAAAGAAACTTGGTTTTGTCTGTCTCCTGGAGTTGCATGTTTCTCTTATCTCGCAACGAGGAACTCCTCCTTCCACACTGTTTTTTTATCGGGTTATACTCTGCGAAAAGGGGGTTTAATGCATCTCCGTGATGCATCAGACCAAGCAAGTCGTCACATAATTATGGATCCTCAAAATCTATTTTCTCGAAACAACGGACCGAATTTGGGGGTAGACAGGTCCTTTGACATGCAGACATTTGACTAATAGCAAAAAGTATCGGCCCAGGTCAATTGCGCAGGCTGACCTGGGTCGATACTATTTGCAGAGCATGGCTTATATGAATTTAACGAGGAATAAAAAGTTGTGAAACATGGAGAAATTGCTCGATATTAGCGTTTTTCCATGTTTGGAATTATTTCCAAAGTCAAAATAGCATTAATTTTATTTTATTACAGAAAGAATTAACTTCAGTGTGCCTACTTTATAATATTTCGCACTCAAATAATTTATATAGAATTTGAAGAGTGACTGCACGAAGACGATACAGGAAACTGGATGGTCTGTGTCTCTCAAATCCTCTCTCAAATATCGATTCCTCCTACCACATTTTTTTTTAATACAAATATACCTAGTTTAATATTTATTTTGGGTTATCTCCATTTTAAAAAGGATGCTGTCAAAGTAGTTTTTGCAATTTTTTTGTTGAGTGAAAATGGGTTTAATTCTTTACCAGACGAATAGTTTTAGACTGGTCCAAATTGAAAGCAATTGCATCCGGCAAAGTAGATGTGGCTGAAATAATGCATTTGTCTTTGTCAGTGCAGAAAACATCGAGGGAAAAGGAGAAAATGCTGGTTACCAGCATTTTCTCCTTTTCCCGCAATATTTTCAAAAGCTCCATTTTTCTGGGTCATTACAATGCGGTATTGTGTGGTAAACGATTAATCCAAAGCTGGACCGTGTAACATGCTCGGAGACAGACAAAAAATCCTGGAATTTGTCTGACTTCGAGATGGTTTTTGTCTCTCATGTTGAAATGCTCGACGGAAATCTAAACATTCTACTGTATACAGTTTCCCTCCTTAGAATTGTGTACAAAAAAAAACTGATTATTTCAGCGCAAAATACTTAATTCATGCTCTGTGAAAAGGGCGTTTAATGCATCTGCAAAAAGTATCGACCCAGGTCAGCCTACGCAGTCCACACAGGCTGACCGGAGCCGATACTATGTGGCCTGCAACACTCGAAAATGGGCATTCTGACATTTGCGTAAAGTGTCGTCTCGGATCAGCCTGTGCAGTCCGCGCAGGCTAATCCGAAGCGAAACTTTCCGTTTTTATGTAATTTTCTGTTTTGCGCAAGTGTACTGTAGGACAAAATCTAATGTAGTCGTAAAGCGACGTCTCGGATTAGCCTGCGCGGACTGCGCGGGCTGATCCGAGACGACACTTTGCGCAAATGTCCGAATGTCCGAATGCCCCTTTTCGCGAGTTGCAAGCCATATTTGCTATCGGTCAATTTTCTACGTGTCAAAGGAGCAATCTATCTCATGATTCAGTCGGTTGTTAAACACTAATGGATTTTATGGATCCATAATTATGTGATGACTTGCTTGGTATAATGCATCACGAAGATGCATGAAGCCCCTTGTTGCTGGAGCATGGCTCATGTAAACGTAATGGCTGTAGTTACAATCTTTTGAAACTCAAAGAATTTTGCTAATTACTTAGGCTTGACTACATAAACGGACGATATAGATCCAAGATTTGATCATGGTCTATTCCGTCCGCAAATTCCTTGTTTTCGCCTATGGGGCTAGAGACTGATTGATTGTGATTGTATGGTGTTTAACGCCGTTTTCAACATTATTTCAGTTATATCGCGGCGGCCAGTGTACCTATCCATGCTTTCCTGGAGTCTCTTTTACCTGTATTCCGCACAATTTCCTTTCCAAGCCACTGGCCGCTTTCCCACATAACCATCGTCGAGACAATGGTCAGCAATGAGGGAGAAATGAATCCTGTCGCAATGACTATCATCAATCCTTGGAAAGAAATTTGTCGAGCTAGGGATCGAACCAGCGACTCCTGTTCTCCAGTCCTGCACGCTACCGACTGAGCTACCGGGGCTAGGGACTGACCCTTCTAGTTAAGTTTGAACTCAATTAACTCCCACTGAGGATTTTTTTTTTTGCGTTTCGGCTTTTGAAAAAAAAAATGGCTGAAGGAAAGAGTTTGAGGTTTACATTTGGGCTATGCTATGTGAAAAGATTTTAAAATCATTTGCAAAAAGTATCGACCCAGGTCAGCCTGCGCAATTCGCGCAGGCTGACCTGGGCCGAAACTTTTTGCTCTTGGTCAATATTGTGCTTGTCAAGGGACCAGTTTACCTCGTAATTTAATCGTCCGTATAATGAAATGGATTTTGTGGATCCGGGATTATGTGATGACTTGCTTGGTATGGAACACGGAGATGTATTCACTTCCCTTCCGCTCGAGCATGGCTTAATAATAAATCGACCCCTTTGGATGGTTGTAAATACAACCCACTGAAACTTGAAAAGAATTTTACTAATTGGGCGTGACTAAACAAGCGGACGATATAGAACTAAGATCCGCCTGCACCTTCTGAGCAGTCTGATCTTGATCTAAAGCCCTTGTTTTCGCAAATGTGGCAACGGGCTAACCCTTCTAAATTAGTTCGAACTCAGTTACCCCCACTGACGATTTTTTTGTGCATGTTGCAGCACCCAGCTTTGTAAAAAAAAAAACGTGGCTGAAGGAGAGAAATTGATCGTTACCTTTGAGCCATGCTATGTGAAAAGGGGGTTTAATGTATCTCCGGGATGGAATTCATCACATAATTTTGGATCCATAAAATCCATTCTGTGTAACAACCGGCTGAATCAGGAGGTTGATTAGTCCTGTAGCATGCAGAAAATTAACCATAGTAAAAGTTTTCGACCCAGGTCAGCCTGCGCGGACTGTGTAGACTGACGTGTACTTTTTGCAGAAGCCTTCAACCTCCTATTCGCAGAGCATGGGCAATCTTGTTTGAACAATTTCACTTTAAACAGGTTGTGGTACAACAGCTTACTCAACTTAGACCAATCACGCTATGATTGCATCCTTGAAACCCAACTAGCGCTCGCCCGGTGATGACCGTTGTTCCGAAGAGTAAGGGATCCTGCATGGCTCCGTGGTAAAGCGTGGGACTCTTAACCTGGAGGCACTGAATAGTTCATGGGAGTCTCCTTCGGCAAGACACTTCAAAGCTCTAGCCTTGTATTGTTGAAGCGCAGGACATAGATGAGTAAGCGAGCCATCTCCGCGATATGACTGAAATAATTTTGAAAGTGGCATAAAACACCATTTATTCAACCAACCAATCAACCCGAAATATGATCTTGTTCCTCACAGAATTCGAGCCCGGAGCCTGTGCAGTGAGAGGCTGACTGTCCTAATATAACTGCTTTCTACATTACGATTTCTTTGTTTCGTCCACTTTTTGTACATACTGGGAGAAAACGAAACAAGCAGTTTTTCTTGCAGTTTCTCATTTGTGCTCAATATTTACAATGAAATTATAAAGGAGATACTTTAGTTTCCTTTTATTCAATTTTTTTTCTAGGTTTTGCCTTTCTAGTGTGTTTTTTTCCTGGTTCTAAAGAGTTCAAATATTGTAGATCGAGGGCCGATTCTCAGTTGAATTCAAGTGTATTTTTTCACATGTTAAAAGGAAATATGTTAACGACTCTGAAAAAAGGCAGGCTTTTGAAAGCACAGTGAGAAAAGGAGAAAATGCCAGAAACTAGCATTTTCCCCTTTTCTCACAATGTTTTCTACCCAAGACAGAAATGGTCACTTAAGCTACATTTATTTTGTCGTCTGCAAATGCTTTCAATTTGGTCGAGTCCAAAACCTTATCGTTTGTTTAGAGATAATTGGTGCACTAAAACAGCTTCCAAAATGAGCACCTTTATGAACCACGGTATATATCTATAACATCTTGTACCAAAATACCCTTCCTAAAACTGGGCGTTGAAACAAGGATCTAAAATGTACTGGGACGAACGGCGTCCGTATCGGATTACCTCCATTCAAAGAGAGCGCATGGGATATGAAAGAAAAGAAACATGAATGTAACATTTTTTGTTGAATGACCAGGACGGCCCAGAACATAAAAACTTGACGCGTGTCAGATGGTATCTGAGAGTTTGTATATATCTATACAGCCCGACCCTGGACGAGTTTTAGATGAATGGAATAAAAACCATTATCCTTGTAAGCTCAACCGAACCCTGTATCTCAAGAATGTAACGTTTTGACTTTTTCACACTCTGCAAGTATAGGCTTTTCAACAGATAATGGGAAAGGGAGCTTTCCCACATAACAATCGTCAAAACAATGATCAGCAGTACGAGAAGAATGAATCCCGTCGCAATGAATATCATCAATCCTCGAAAATAAATTGGCCGAGCTTGGGATTTGAACCAATGAGACATGGTCTCAAGTCTTTTCACCCTGCCGACTTCGGTACCTTGCGCGGCAAGGCAGTTTCTCCTTTTCCCGCTATGTGTTCTATCCTTTCGAGGACACTTTTTATAATTTGAGCAACGTTGAATTTGTCGTCTGCAAATGCTTTCAAATTGGACCAGTCTAAAATTTTGTCGTCTGACCAAGAGTAAAAGCCGCCTTCTGTAAGACGCAGACGCAGAAAAGTAGTCTGCAGTGGATAAAAAATTAAACATGCTATAGATACAGTATCAACTCTTTCTCAAACGACAAAATTTTACCGAAAAATATTCATTCGTATTGATGGCATTTGCAGACGACAAATTAAAAGTAGCTCATCAGATAACTCCCGTATTTTAAATGTTAGAAAACATTGTGGGAAAAAGGAGAAAATGCTGGTTACCAGCATTTTCTCCTTTTCCCACAATGTTTTCAAAATCCTCTTTCTCCAGGTTCGTTAAAACTCGGAACTGTGTTGTACATGTATATGGTTGAAATACTAACGCACTCAGTAAACCCACCCCGATGTTGTTTCCGTCTGTAATTAGGAACACTTCCAACAGTTTTGCCTCACCGTTGCTATTGGCAGAGAACAAAATAATTACAGACGAAGTCCTCCCGAGCCTTCCAAAATTATGAATGAGCGCGCCATTCCCCCCCCCCCCCCGAGTTTTATGAGTCTAGCCAAACACACAATTCTGGCAGACGACATTGATTACCCAGAATGCCATGCAGCAATATTTTCGATAGACTGTGTGCACGATGGAATCTCTCTACCATGTCTAGAGAGTGACAGAGGCGGTGCGATGAATCATGCAGTCTACAAAGGTTAACGCTTTACCAGACGACAAAATTTTTGGACTTGTACGTCTTAAAAGCTTTTGCAGACGACAATTGAAATATGGCGCAAAGGTCGGTATTTGTCTTTAATAGGCTGATAAACATTATGTGAAAAGGAGAAAAATGCTGGTTACTAGCATTTTCTCTTTCTCTCTTTGGTGATTTTCACAGGTATCTACAACAGGGTCATTGGACAAAGGGTTTTTTTTTTCTATTAAGACTTAACTCTTTCCATATCATAGACGACACCAGAAGCTGTTGTGGACAGTGTAGATCAAGATCAGACTACACAGAACGTGCAGTCTGATCCCTTATCTACACTGCACTGTCTATTGCTTTATTCTAGATTATGAATGTACTGTCTCTTTATCTTGAAGCAGAACTGTGTTTGTAGCCTTTGAAAAAAAAATGCAATTTATTCATTCGGTAGTGAAAGCGTTAACCAGCATTTTCCCCTTTTTCTTTGAATGTTTTACAAAAGCCTGTTTTTCGAAACACGGAACTGTTTCGTAAACGGTTAACCGGGATTTTCTCTTTTTCCACAATGTTTTCAAAAGGCTTCTTTTTTAAAGTCGTTGAAACAGGAAATCGTTGGGTAATGTTAAAACCGCTGTTCGCAGCAAATGTTCAAAATTATGCTCTGCATACTAGTAATTAATCCACCCACCGCTTTCCCCTAGTATGTACGTATGTCAATTATGCTCTGCATACTAGTAATTAATCCACCCACCGCTTTCCCCTAGTATGTACGTATGTCAATTATGCTCTGCATACTAGTAATTAATCCACCCACCGCTTTCCCCTAGTATGTACGTATGTCAATTATGCTCTGCATACTAGTAATTAATCCACCCACCGCTTTCCCCTAGTATGTACGTATGTCAATTATGCTCTGCATACTAGTAATTAATCCACCCACCGCTTTCCCCTAGTATGTACGTATGTCAGTCAGTTGTCTTTCAGTCTGTCCGTCGGTACATCAAACATTTTCTGGACAGTTGAAGAGATTGTTCCAGTCAAAAAAAAAAATGAGCCACGCTCTGACAAAAGATGATTAAATACATTTGCAAAAATTATCGACTCAGGTCAGCCTGCGCCAACAGCGCAGGCTGACCTGAGTCGAAACTTTTTGCTATTGGTCAATTTTCAGCCTGTCAAAGGACCAGTCTACCTCATGGTTCAGTCAATTGTTAGATAAAATGAATTTTATGGATCCATGATCACTAGTATATAATGACTTGCTTAGTACAATGCATCACGGAAATGCATTAAACCCTCTTTTGCAAGGGCATGGTTCAATTATATCGTAATTAGAAAATTTACATGAACATCATTATGACAGTAGAGTAAATGATTTAGAAGAAATTCGAACTTATATAAAATCTATCTCCATGAGTGAACTGGTTTGGCCGTTTGTCTTCAAACTTTGTACATAATTTACCATGAAACAAATACTAGAATAATCATAAGCAACTCAATACCATCAAATACCATCAAAGTCAAGGTCAAGGTGACCTGAAACATACTAACTATTGTTAAGATGATATGTAGGTTCTTACAGTTTGGTACGGATATTTGCCGTGACATGTAGACGATTCCTTTTGAGTTTGACTTAGATATGTCCAAGGTCAAGGTCAAAAGAGAGGTCAAATCTAGCCGTATTGTAAGTCAGTATTCAATGACGAGGCATTTAAGACAAAAACGTCTACTCATTGTTTTTTTTTTTGTATAAGCTTCAATGGACGAAGGTCAAGGTCAAAAAGGTCACTGAATGTCGAAGTCATGTAAGCCAATCTTAACCCTTATCCTGCTAAATAACTGAAATAAAATTTACAATTCGATAGTAAAAATCCAAATATTGCAATTTCAAAGTTATGTTTTGGGGAATAATATCTCCTCATCGGACAGTGTAGATCATTTTGTGCAGTCTGATCGTGATCTACACTGTCCGCTAAAGGTCAGTGAGTCGCGCTTAGCAGCCTAAAGGTTAAATGACAAAGCATTAACGAGAGGGGCATATATTCATTATAGGAATCTTTGTTATCTAAAATTGACAACCGGCGGTTTAACTGTTACAAAATTATTTTTAATCGAAAACGTTTTCTTGTAACGATAAGTTCAGATGTATGGAAGAAGTAGATCTTCGTTGTGAAAGGTGACATTCATGTCTAAATACGTATGTTGTCTATAACATTTTTTCATTTCATGAATGAAGAGTCTTTAGGTGGAAGGAGCGGAAGGTATAGATTCAAGATCAGACTGCAAATCCTGGACATTAGCATTTTCTCCGTTTCTCGCAGCTTTTTTCCCCAGAGAGGAAATGGAAGAACACTGGATCGCTTGGTAAGGGCTCGAGAAATGCGTGATGTCGATTCCACAAATCAACAAGGAGTGGCTTACTGATTATAAAGTCTCCTTACGGAAATACAAAGTTTCCCCCTGCGTAGGAGACAAAGCCAAACTAAGTTATTATTTATAACTAGGGGGAAAGGCAATTTGACGTCATCAAAACCATACCTTGTGTTGTTCACACAATGATGCAGTGTTTCAAGAAGATTCACTATCTTTTTTTTTAAAGATGTTAGTCAAAAAAGGGTTTGGTATAGGATTGACGCATAATAATCAAATTTCCAGAACGAGCCGGTTGATTGACGGTGAAGTAACATCTCGGCCAATCAAATGGCCGGTCTTGGAATTTAAAATGACGATATAAAAGGTACATTAATCACTGAGAGCCAAGTTTTTTCCTTACCCCCACATCAATGAAAAAAGATCAAGAGGTGGCATAATTCACTGAATTTCAGATTACAGTTTTCTCTGGTTACAGACTGCTAGAAAAATATTGAATTCGGGATCGCTTAAATACTTTTCATCGCGGAAATAAATTCTGTTGGGGTAATGCACTTGTACTTTCGACTGAACGGCCTTTAAGTTCTTTACAATGGAATGACCTCTCGAATTTCGTACTACATATATATTTTTACTTTTGTCATTCTTGGGTAATCTTTTTCTAACATTCTGTTATTTATTATCGAGCGTCTAGAAATATGGTCTACTACTTAAAGCCCCAGTAAAGTCCAAAAATAGGTTATTTTCACAGTTTATAACTCGAAAATATATCGGATAACCCATCACAACACACATATATAAGATCGGAGAAAACTAGAACGTGTCAGTTACTGCATTGGTTGCCATGATATACGTGTGAGAAAATGCATGGAGAAGCCCGTCGATTTCAGGGACGCCATTGATCGAGACCATAGGGGTCCGTAGTTTGATTCCTGGCACCCATAGACTATATATTATGAACAAGGGATTTAACTGTATGCAGCCCGTTACTCGCCCCCGGTTACAAAAAACAACGTATCTTTTCTACTCCATCAGTTATTCTCCTATTTTTTTCAACAGCTGAGAGCTAAAACATTTTTCTACCAGAAAAACACAACTGTTTGTCAGTGGCTAATGCAGTTTGGCTGATACATTCGCTCGAACTTGTATACTCGCTCAAAAATCTGCGCCATTGACACGGGTTCGTACATCCGTTTTCAAGATATAAAATGCACTTTAGATCCAATGAAACGCAGCATTAGCGGCACCCACCCTTTAAACATGTTTAAAAATACTACTGACCTATAGTCTTTATCTTCAATAACGACGAAACGCCTCAGAATTCGTTGAAATTGTGATCCACGTTCTTATTTCGAACAGCTGCAGCCATCTTCTGTCATGTGACATTGTTTGGAACGAGAAATTTCATTGGTTGATATGTACTAACAGTCGTGCATTCAACCAATGAATTTTCGTACAGCTGCTCACACCTTTTTGTCACGTGACAGTACGGTGACACTGTTTGGAAAGAGAAATTTCATTGGTTTATATGCACGAACGTCAGTATGGAATGTACGAACCCGTGTCAATGGCGAAGATTTTTGAGCGAGTTTACAAGTTCGAGCGAATGTATCAGCCAGACTGCATTAGCCACTGACAAACAGTTGTGTTTTTCTGGTATAAAAATGTTTTGGCTCTCAGCTGTAGAAAAAATTAGGAGAATAACTGATGGGGTAGAAAAGATACGTTGTTTTTTTGTAACCGGGGGCGAGTAACGGGCTGCATACAGTTAAATCCCTTGTTTTAGTCTATGGGTGATAGGAGTCAAACTACGGACCCCTATGATCGAGACAACCTTCGTTATCGTTCGTGTATATTCGAACTAGGTCTTCGAGAACGTCACGTGATAACATTGCATCTCATTAGTGCTATGACGTAGTACACAGGACTATTGTTTACAGTTCCAATATTATGTCATCGGAGAGTTAAGATTACTCATTCTGAACCTGTTTTCTTATTTAGATGTAGTAAACTCTTTCTGTATTGATGATAAATGAATAAGCGATGATCAGCCTGTGTCGTCGTTTCTGTTTACGATGTCGATAAACTTACTTTTTTTCAAGCCTAGAATGGGGACAAAACGATCAAGTGAATGAAGGGTTTGTTTCGACGCCTTGAATGATCACGTGGTGTTTACGTCACTATTACGTCACTGCGGACATTTACGACGAAAAGTCGGCTAATCGTCGGCGATCATGGATGTAAACAAACAGATAATGCGGCATGGTAGGATTTGTTCTAGTTTCAAAATTCTTTTTTCTGCCATTGACTGGAACTTTTACGAACTGCACCTTTACATATTATGAAAGTCATAATGATCGCCATATTTTTACATGGTAAAAATGAAATTTACTTTTATTTTATAAACAGGTTTTTTATTCATTTGGACTTTACTGTGACTTTAATAACTAATATAATCTAACAGAACGTAAGGTAACGAAGCGTAAGGTTGCGTAATCTAACACTATATAAATTAACATGACAAAACGTCACCTTACGTATTATAATACTGCAAAGAAATTTCTTGGATAATATGCCCCGTGCATACAAGTCATGTACACTGGCAAAATCCACGTAAAAGCAGTTTCCCTTTTGGGAACCCCGTATACATGATTACACTTTCAACACAACATCCGAAATGACGCCGTCGACCGATACGAGCCGCCCACAAGACAAACATACTAAGTAGCCTGCACCATGTTATTTCTAGTTTCCCTTGATGGTTGTCATTAAAGCAGAAAGAATGGATTATTATTGAAAATAAATGAATATAAACGTATATTATCGTTTGTTGTCATGTTAAAACGAGCCATCCTTTCGTCAGGTAAGCAAATTGAGGTGTCGAAACTCATTCATTGTAACGTTAAAAGGATAACCAAATTGTCGTTTGTGGTAAATAATGGTCTTTTACTTTTTGACAACAAATTATTAAAATGCATAGTTACTTACCTTTAAGTTGTTTAAATGCATGTTCAAATAAAAATATCACGAATGTCTATCTCAGTGACATCATCAAGTTCATCCACCAAACTGCACGTTTTACCAAGGTGTCAGTGACGTCAGTTTTCTTTGAATTGGGGCACTCAGAAGGGAAATTCTATGTCGTTAGCGTACTCAATTCGTGAGTACATAAACGGGGAAACTTCGCCGAATACACATTGGTATGGTTAAACTTTGCAGTATAATAAATTCGTTGTACGGTTAGGTGGCCGGGGACTTTGAAACTTGTTCACAGCTGTGGCAAATCATGTCGCCATCTGGCCTTCGGCTCGGGGCGACATGGTTCACCAAAGCCGTGAACAAGTTTCCAAGTCCCCTGCCACCTGGCCGTACAACTAATAATGTAACGTAGCGTAACGTTACGTGACGTAAGGTAAAGTGACGTTAGGTAAAGTAACGCAACGTAACGTGAGGCAACACAACACAACAGAACATAATATTACCGTCATAAAGTGTATAATTTTCATTGTTTAAACACACCACAATTCGCATGACACTGTAAAATGCATTGACATTAGTTTTATCAAAGTTCTTGAAAGAACTTCTGCACTTCTCATGCCAGTTTCAGTGATAAATTTAAAACAAGCAAAAGCATATTTCTTCATGTTAAAGATTGAAGAAAAGGAAAAACCTTGAGAAAAGTACAATTTTACTAAAAAGAAATAAAAACTTGCAAGCACTAGACGTGGGAGTAGTGTCTTCTTTTTATGGGTGGGTGGGGAATTTATATTTGAGCCATGCTCTGTGATGAGGGGCTTTAATACATATGCAAAAACCGTCGACTTAGGTCAGCCTGCGAATCAGCGCAGCCTGACCTAGGTCGGAACTTTTTGATTTTGGCAAGTTTCCTGCATGTCAAAGGACCATTCTATCGCAGGATTCAGATGGTTCTTGGACAAAATTGATTTTATGGATCCATAATTGTGATAAATTATGCTTGGTATGATGCATCACAGAGATGCATTAAACCCCTTTTGCCAGAGCATGGCTCAATGTTTATTATTATAATTCATATGCCCCCTATAATAAACGCCCATCATAGCACAGTGACCCAAATTAACTTTAATCGCAGCGCAATCAAAGCAACCACCGCCCAAAATGTGCATAGAATAAATAATGAAGATTGTCCTCAAAAGAAAAAAATAAACTGTCTGCTTGTTTATAATAATTCTTTCACAGCCAGTAGCAACCTTAATAAAATTTGCGGACGGCGTAGATCAAGATCAGACTGCACAGAACGTGCAGTCTGATCTTGAATCTACGCCGTCCGCTTCATGCTGCTAAACTTTGACCCTAATCATTCTCAGCTACAGCGGAATACTTCTGGAAGATGTTGAAGAAAAGTCGAGTTTGTTATGTTGACGACAAAGAGTTATCCGCCATTACCGAAGTGGAATAAGTCACATTTCCATAATCATGAATATTACATAACAATACGTGCAGGGGCGTAGCTGTCTGTAGGCAAAAACACAGTTACGTAACAAATTTGTCATAAAAAAAAAGAATGGTCACCAAAGGCTACCAAATAGCTTTATCAATTGGAAAATTTTCTAGGGGAGCCCCCCCCCTCCTGGGAAATACCCCCTTTCCCCTCTGGGTACTTTGCGCTTTCGGTAAAACATTCGATATTACTTTTGCGTATACTTTATTTTCGGCTTGCTGCGCTCTGACATGCACACTTTTCTTGAACAGGATATGCACCAAGCGCAAAGGCCGGATACACGTGACTAATGCTTAGAGACTATATTCACGAAAATAAGAAAAAATAAAAAAAAGGGGGGGGGGGTCATAAATGTAATTTATTGCCATTCTGCTATTAATAGCTTGTGTCGTATTACACATCCCGCGTTTTTATGAATGAAATGCTGTGACCCATTTGTTGCCCCCAGGATTCGACGTATCTTGCATTTTAACTGCTTGTTTACTTTGTTTGTAGTGTCAGCAAAATAGACGTGAGCGGAATTTTTTGTCATATAAAAAATCTTTAGTAATTAGAAAAGCGGCTCGTAGGCTGAAACATTGTTTTTTTTTTTGTTAATCCTTTACTAAACAACGACCCTGAAGAAGAGGCATTGATTAATTGTACGGTGTTTAACGCCGTTTTCAACATTATTTCAGTTATATCGCGGCGGTCAGTGCACCAATCCATGCTTTTCTGGAGTTTCTTTTACCATTACTCCGCACAATGTTCTTTCCGAGCCACTTACTGATTTCTTACATAACTAAGGTCGAAACAATGATCAGCGGTGAGAGAGTAATGAATCCTGTCGCAATGACTATCATCGGACCTGGGAAATAAATTAGGCGAGCCGAGGATCGAACCAGCGACCCCCCTGTTCCCGAGTCCTGCACGCTACCGACTGAGCTACCGGGGCTGGGCGGAGAAGAGACGTATAAAAACACTGTGGGAAAAAGAGAAAATGCTGTTAACCCTTTACCAGATAATGGCTATGGAGACAGAGACTTATGAAAACACTGTGGGAAAAGGAGAAAATGCTGGTAACCAGCATTTTCTCCTATTCCCACATTGTTTTCTACCTTTTTTAAAGACGAATTAAATAATTTCAGCCGCATTAATTTGTCGTTTCGAAACTCTTTAATTTGGACAAGTCTGAAATTTTGTCGTCTGGTAAAGAGTGCAAGCAATCTTATTGTGCATTTCATAACAATAAGTTCATTTGTGAAAAGTGTAGATAAAGTTCAGACTACACTGAATGCGTAGTTAAGTGATTCGTCCACGAGAACAGTTTTTTTTTTTTTTGTATGAAATTTTGAAAATATTCAACCTTAAATTTGCAGTGTATTGATAATTTCAAATTAAAGTTTTTTTCATTTGTTTTCTACTCTAGAAGGCTAGAAGGTAACTTTAGACTAGACAGTCTTTTTGACTCTTCCACACTGAGTGCAATCGCAGACGACAACTTAGATGTACATGTAGTTAAAAAAAATCTTTGTGCAAAAAAGATAAAATGCTTGTAACGAGCAGTATCGCCTTTTCCGATGAGGATCTTCCTCATAGTTATATAACACGAGAACGTTTGGTAAAGGGTTTGCCCTATCTTGATGAATAAAATCAGAAAAGTAAAGGTTATTTTATGCATTTTTTTTCAAACTTAAGATACTAGTATCGTGGAATATCCGTTATGAATTCAAAAGAATATTTTTCAAACTAATTGTCTACTGCAGCTTGTTACAGACGGACCCATGTTAAAATTCTTCATCTGCGAAAGAAAATAACATAGAAAGAGTCGTTTGTTATTTCACCATCATGCGCGTGGGCGCACGAATACGCTCTGGCTATGTAAAACAAACGTACCTGAGTGTCAAAAAGAAGTTTTTGCCTGTCATTTAATCCTAAAATGCTTTAGGGTAATTGTAGGAGTTTGTGTTGCCTGTGCATCTACACTGTCCGCAAGTGAACCCATGGTGTTTGTCAAGGCTAGACGCCGAAAGAATACATGTGTCAAGACTATACACCAAAAATTAAGTATATTCAGACTATGCGCCGAAAAATGCTGATGTCAAGACTTTAATTTGCAAAACGCGTACGTCAAAACTTGACGCAGCAAGTGGCACTGCTGAACGCATATCCCATGAATGAACACCCTAAAACTTGTATACTAGACGAAAATGCACAAAACATTTAAGTCAAGATTGGCTGCCGTGAAAAAACATTATGTTAAGAGTTGAATGTCGCAAAACGTGTTTGCAGAAGACTTGTTTCCGCAAAACATATATCTCAAATCTTAAAGAATGCAAAACGTGTAGGGTAGTCGAAGACAAGACGCCAAAAAACGTGTTTGCCATACTTTGACACAACAAAACATGTATGCCAAAACTAGCTAGTCGACGCAAAATGTTTGTGCAAAAACTAGATGCCGAAAAATGTGAATGAACAAAAATTTAGAATGGCACAAAATGTAAATACCATGACTTGAAAATGTATATGCCAAGACTAGACGCCGCAAAATACGTATGCAAAGACTAGAAGCCCTAAAATGTAATTGCCAAGACTAGGCGCCGTCAAATGTGAAAAACAAGACTAGACACCGTAAGATGTGTATGCCAGAACTTGGTGCTGAAAAATATAAATGCCAAAACTATACGCCACAAAATGAATGTTTCAAGACTTGAAGCTGTAAAATGTGTATTCCAAGACTAAATGCCGCAAAATGTCTATGCAAACTTATACGTCGCAAAATGGGTATACAAAGACCAGACGTCGCCGAAATAAATGTGTATGCCAAAGACTTGAAGCCGCAAAGTGTGTACGCTAAAATCAATGTGTATGCCAAAAACTAGACGCCGAAAATTATGTATGCCATAACAAATCACCACAAAATATATGACAAGACTTGAAGCTGCAAAATTTGTATGCCAAGACTAGTTGCCGCTAAATAACTTGGTGCAGCACATTGTGTAGTTCAGCTTAAAGATATCTATTCTACATCGATTGAGAAACAAGTTCTTGCAACTTTTTGATCTACTAAATTCTCTCGATTGTGCTTGCTGGAAACTACTCCAGTACTAGTGCCGAATATGCATGCCACTGAACAGTCCCAAAATTGACATCCGCTCACGGGTATCGGACTCGGGACCTTATGGTTACGAGGTCGACGCTCTACATGTAAACCAAGACTTGAATACGATATTATTGGTAGTGATGAACAGCCGATGCTTTTTAGATGCGTATAGACCCATTTTTGTGAAGCTTTTAAGTCATAATGAATTGGGTTTAAGATAATAAAGGCAATTTCAGTTTCTATTGCGGGCGACATAGATCAAGATCAGACTGCACAGAGTCACAAACAATCTATTCTTTTGTCACAATGATTTTAAAAGTGATCTCCAACACAAAAGAAAATTCGTCTGGAGTAAAAGTGAATACACACGTGTAAGAAACACGTGTTTTGACATCCATAAATACTAAAACGTAGCATAAGAAATAATGATGTGGGTCATACAACAAATTTATGTTTACATATAGAAATAAAATGTGCATGTTCAGTTACTTTTAGATGCAAAGAATGCACATAAGCTTTTTAACTCTTAGGCTGCAGAGCGCAACTAGCTGACCCTTTGCGGATAGTGTAGATCAAGATCAGACTGCACAGAACGTGCAGTCTGATCTTGGATCTACACTGTCCGATAAGAAGATATTCATCTCTAAAACATAGGTTTAGAATAGTATTGTACGGGTTTTTACTATTGGCTTTAAAGTTTCATTTAACTTTTTTAGCAGGATAAGCGTTAAGGGTATTACCCTCTCTAACTTTTTTAATTGATTTCCTATAATTGGCCTGCAACACGCGAAAAGGGGCATTCGGACATTTGCGTGAAGTGTCGTTTCGGATCAGCCTGCGCAGTCCGCGCAGGCTAATCCGAAACGACACTTTCCGTTTTTATGTAATTATCTGTTTTGCACAAGTCTAATGAAGAACAAAATCTAATGTAGTCGTAAAGTGCCGTCTCGGATTAGCCTGCGCGGATTGCGCAGGCTGATCCGAGACGACAATTTGCGCAAATGTCCGAATGCCCCTTTTTGCCTGTTGCAAGCCATATATCACGTCCTCTTGATCTCCTTTGCGAAGAGTACAAAACAAAAATCAGTGATGGTTTAAGATAAAGGTATCAAACGAAAAAGTAAATCAATTCTATATCTCTTGTCTACGCATGCTTTCGCAGTGTTCAAGTTCCCTCGGTCAGCCAGGAGTACTAGAGCATATTGATGTTGAAATACAGCCGGGTTTGGAGCATTTCTCTATTAGTCAGAAGTGTATAAAAGTATATGGATGTTGGTGTTAAGCCCGTTTTGAAATTTCTTTCGGATTATTAGATGTCCAAGTCCTTTATTTGCATTCAGTGCATTAGGAAGGTCGTCCTATTTTGGCAGACGGTTAAGGATAGGGCACCCTAATGGGATTCGTGTAACATCGTCTTTTATCGCCAAAATATCTTACGGATTCGGCTTTGACTCGGGTAATCCATAATCGATGAGAGAAACCAGCGTCTATCGGTCGATCGATTATGGAGTACCTGAGTCTAAGCCGAATACGTCCGATTTTCGGCGAAGAAAGGCGATGTTACAAGAATCCCATTTGGGCGCCCTATCCTTAATCAAGCTATGTGTTCTTCGCGTGAACGTTTTCCTATACTTACGCACAGCCCCTATTCTTAATTAAATACTAATTTATCAGCTTTAGCTCGCTTACAAGCCGACAGTCTGATTTTGGACTGCACATTTAATACCGCACAGGTAGTTTAAACTGTTCTATAGTTTGATATCCCATGGTGTCCTTTGATATTCAGATGATATTTCAAACTTTATTACACGCTAGTGAGGTCTGATAACTTTTATCATTATTCTCCTCCTCCTCCTCCTCATCATCATCAACCACCACCACCACCACTAACAACAACAAACCAGTCACTGTGTTGAAGTGATACCAACGCCGATTCCTAAGGAAAGGACGCGACAGATGGACAGGCAGACGGACGGACGCCACCAAACCAATATACCTCCGCTTTTCTGCAGCGGGGTGCCGGAATGTTATGGTATCACGTCATCTATTGTAGCGATGGAATATCTCTCTGACTGTACACCTACATGAGTAGAAAACGTATAGTATGTCGAAAAGAACTAGATCAAGATACTGCTAGTTTAGAGATACTGTACGTCCGAAAAACTGAAACAAAAGTATGAGCCATGCTCTGTGAAAATTGGGCTTAATGCATCTGCAAAATGAATCGACTCATGTCAGCCTGAGCTGTCCGCGCAGGCTGACATGGATCGAAATTTTGCTAAGGTTCAATTTTCTGCATGTCAAAAGAACTATACTACCTCATGAATCAGTCGGTTGAAAGATTTTGTGTGTCCATAATTATGTGATGGCCCTCTCGGTATAATGCAATACGGAAATGAATTGATTGAGTGGTGTTTTAACGCCGTTTTCAACATTAATTATAGTCGCGGCAGCCAGTGCACCTATCCATGCTTTCTTGGGGTCTTTTTTACCAATACTCCGCACAATTAACTTTCCAAGCCACTGGCTGCTTTTCCATATAACCATCGTCGAGACGATGGTCAGCCGTGGGAGAGGAATGAATCCTGTCGCAATGACTATCATCAATTCTCGGAAAGAAATTGGCCGAACCAGGGATCGAACCCACGTCCCCCTGTTCTCAAGTCCTGCACGCTACCGACTGAGCTACTGGGACTCGGCACGGAAATGAATTAAACGCCCTTTTGTCAGAGGATGGCTCAATTTAACAGTATAGATACAAATCCAGACTGCACGTTCTGTGCAACCTGGACCTTAGTCTATTTTTTTTTTGGCAAAACCTTTAACGTCGTGATTGGCGTCTGAACAGCCACAATGGCTTATCTACCTTGACAAGTGCTTCACACCACATTTCGCTTACACCATATAACCCCGGAGAATTTTGGCACCAAGTTTTGTTGTTTTTTTGCCGTTGCCTTTGTCTGAATGACATATTTCTACGGAGAAACTGAGATGAATAACTCGTAGTCGGATATTTTCTTGCCAATATTTCTGTCAGCGCCATGTTCTGGATGAGTTTCAACCTTTGTTCTTTGGCATTAACCTCTTACCAAAGAATCTCGCGTTTCAACGATTCTAAAGAAAAGGTTTTTTTTAGGAAAGATTGTGGGAAAAGAAGAAAATACTTGTTACCAGCAGCATTTTCTCCTTTTTCCAAATTGTTTTCAAGTCTTTCAATGACAAATCCCAGCATTTGATGAATATCCGATTTGTCTTCTGCAAGTGCGTTCAATTTGGAAAAGTCAAATGTTATCTGTTGGTAAAGATTTTGTTTCCGGACAATGTTTTCTACCCTTGCAAACTCACACATAGATTGAGTCACAATTTACTTGTCGTCTGCAAATGCTTTGAATTTGGACAAGTCCAAAATTTTGTCGTCTGATAAAGAGTTGAAAACATACCGGTAAAATTTTGATTTTGTCGTTCGGTAAGAGTTCATAAAATTAATGGACAAAGTTTTCTACCAGTGCAAAGCCAAATACCTCAAGTTGAGTCACATTGCGTTTGTCGTCTGTAATTGCTTGCAATTTGGACGAGTCTAAAATTTTGTCGTCTGGTAAAGAGTTCACAAACTACCTCCCGAAACACTTTTTGTGACAGACGACTTTGAAAACATACCGGTAAAATTTTGATCGTCTACACAAATTAGAATTTTAAACATCATTAAATACCACCAAGTCGTTCTCCGTTGTTTTTCTTGTAGTCAAAATGTTTTCAAACGAAATCGTTTGCAATTTGGAAAAAACAAATGTGTTTTTTTTTGTGGAAGATAATTAGTGGCAAGAATGAATGGAACCAGCCAATCTGTAAAAAGAGCGTACTATCTAGAAATTTTGTTTTGGTGTCTTCGTCTGTGTCCGTCCGCCCCGTCTTTCATCTCGTACCTCTGTCCGATTTTTTCTCATTTAGAAATAAGATTATTTGTAAAAAAGATAGACGACATAAATTTGGCCACAAATAAACGTGTATACATGTTTGACCAATCACAAATTTCTGTTTTTTGATTTTTTATCATTACCAAAAAGTAGGTCAAAAGCCAGCACACTCAGCTACGCCGAAAAAATCTTTTCGATAAAAGCATACAAATCTATTCTTACGAGAAACATTGTGAAACGTCTCAGACGTCGCTTTTTTCTGCCTCTGCTCTTGGTCTACAAAATTTTCTATTCACAGTCTATTTTTTTCATAGACAACAGGCATTTATGAGCTGATATTATTTCCAGACTGTGTTACTGAGTACACCAACAAATTAACAATGTGTATTTGAGTTCTACTATTGTTCACAGCCAGGTGGTTATGACTTCCATCAACCCTTAGGCTGCTAAACGCGGCTCAAGGATCTTTTACGGACAGTGTAGATCAAGATCAGACTGCACAAAACGTGCAGTCTCATCTTGAATCTACATTGTCCGATAAGGAATTAATTATATTTCCCCCAAAGTTAACCTTGAAACAGCGGAATTATAAGTTTCATTATCGGCTCTAAAGTTTCATTTCACTTATCTAGCAGCATAGGGGTTAGGTGTTGTTCATTGCCTAAGTTCAATACCAGGCATTGTAAACTTCTGGTGGAGACATGTAGCGGATATTGTACCAAAAACTGCTAAATATACGAAATAAACATGTTTTTTGTTTACTGTTGACGAGGGCCAAGCCCCTGTAGCTCTGTTGGTAGCATACACTCTTTAAGAACAGGGGGTCGCTGGTTCGATCCCCGGCTCGGCCAATTTCTTTCCGAGGATCGATGATAAGTCATTGCGACAAGATTCATTCCTCCCTTACCGCTGACCATTGTTACGACGATGGTAATGTGGGAAAGCAGCCAGTTGGTTGAAAAGATTATTATGCGGAATACTGGTAAAAAGAAACTCTAGGAAAGCATGAATAAGTGCACTTGCCGCCGTGATATAGCTGAAATAATGTTGAAAACGGCGTATAACACCATCCAATCAATTAATCAATCAATCATCAATCAATCAGTCGATCATGACTATTGACGTGTAAGGAATCTTCAAATCTCGCCGTGATTGAATGCGAAAATGCAACAATTATTGCTTTAATATCTATACACAAGCATGATTCAAGAAAACCCCTGCAAGGTTTCTTCAAATCCCGCAGGCTTAAATCTTGACATAATAATTCTGATTTTTATTTTTCCGCTTGAAATCTGGCTCTCCTCGTGAAAGAAACATGGTTGACAAGGTTTACTGAGACATTTGCATGTTCCGTGCACCTATTTGGACAGGGTACGTCTTTCGAAATGATTTGTTCTCTCTCTCTATTCTTAAACAATCCTATCTGAATCTGACAAAAACCATAATTGGCCTGCAACATGCGAAAAGGGGCATTTGGACATTTGCGTAAAGTGTCGTCTCGGATCAGCCTGCGCAGTCTGCGCAGGCCAATCCGAAACGACACTTTTCGTTTTTATGTAATTTTCTATTTTGCACAAGTGTACTGTAGCACAAAATCTGATGTAGTCGTAAAGTGTCGTCTCGGATTAGCCTGCGCGGACTGCGCAAGCTGATCCGAGACGACACTTTACGCAAATGTCCGAATGCCCCTTTTCGCGTGTTGCAAACCAATTATAAAACGGGTCCTCACGGAAACGTTCGAAGAGTGTGCCGAGGCATAATTTGTTTTTGCTGAACAATACCTGGAAGCTCATTTTCACATGAGCACTTGCTCAACCTCGAGTTAAATGCTAGGAACGATGACATCAAAACTTGAATATGGTGATAAAAAGAAAAGTTTTAGAACTTCTACCTTGAGCTGTTTTGGATTATATTCGTGAAATTTTAAAAGATCCATGCACAGCCGAGATAAAAAAAAAACAACCAAAAGCTTCATTTATACTGACCCTGACTGTTTTCTTGGTGTTTGCTGTCCGCAAAAGTGCTAACTGTTGTCCAAAGAGCTCAAGTATGTTTTCCTGTCCAGGTTCAATTCCCAGACACGATTTCGTCATAGATGACAAGTCCAGCTGCTGTATGATATAAACAGGATAGGTTCATTTCAGTGTAGACTTGTTCTCAAACAATACAAGAGACATGCTTTGGCAAAAGGGAAGTTAATGCATCTCCGTGATGCATTAAAGCAAGCAAGTCATGATCGCACAATTATAGATCCATATAATCCATTTGGTCTAAAAATCGAGTAGATCTGGAGGTAGTAAGGTCTTTTGACATGCAGAAAATTTACAAATGGCAAACTTGAAGTTTCAATTTATATCAGTCTGCGCGGACTGCGCATGTTGACCTGAATCGATACTTTTTGCAGATGCATTAAGCCCCCTTTTCACAGAGCACAGCTTACATATATATGATGTTAACATCAACAAATGTCAAACGCATAATTGTATTAATGATCTTTGAATTTGGACGAAAAAAAAAACCACCTAAAATCGGAGCGCCTAAGTATCTTCCATGTACTGTTTGAAAATTGTTAAATAGTTAATTTAGCGTTATGTAGGTTTAACCTTTTACATCATACTAAAAGGATCATGTGTTCTTTTTGAATTATTTAAGACGTTTTCTTTTATAACAACCTGGTAAAGTGGGAAAATGCTAGTCATTAGCATTATCTACTTTCCATGATGTTTTTCCCATGTCAAAGGAAAACCTCATCATTTTAGCCACATTTAATTTGTCGCCTGTAAATTCTATGAATATTGACATGCCTAAAATTTTATCGTTCGGTAAATAGTTAAATCTTTACCATACGATCCCCAGTTGTAACAACTCTGATAAAGACAGACTTTAAAAACATTGTGGGAAAATGAGAAAATGCTGGCAACACCATATTTTTACCCTTCCACAACAATTTCATCTTTTGAGTCACATCTATTTTGTCGTCTGCAAGTGCTTTTAATTTGGACAAGTCTAAGATTTTGTACTTTATCATCTGGTAAAAGAGTCGATCTCAGTTAAGGGAGAGATAGACCTGTCTGCTAATCAGTTATAATCTCCAGACGATAATCTTGATGTCTTTATTCTCCGCGGGCTGGGCGGGGGAAGCCAGTTTCAGATAATTACATCTTCCTTGATAAGAAAAAACCGAGAACCAGTTCACCATTTATTACAGCGATAAAAACAAAGTCAGACTTAATCGAAAAAAGCCGGAAATGAAAAGACGTTAATGAGTTATCCAGTATACAGACAGGCTATAACTCTTTACTATAAGATAGAATTTTAGATTGGTCCAAAATTGAAAGCATTTAAAGACGGACGGGTCTAAAATTTTATACTGTGATAGTTAAAAACATTTAAGCCTAGCTTTTTGAAAAGAGCTTTTAAAGCATCTGCAAAAAGTATCGATTGAGGTCAGCCTGCGCAGTTCGCGACTGCACAGGCGGACCTGGGTCGAACTTTTTGCTGTTGGTCAATTTTCGTTATGTCAAAGGACCAGAGTGCCTCAATTGTATTAGTTGTTAGACAAAATGGATATTATGGACCCATAATTATGTGATGACTTGCTTGGTACGATGCATCGCGGGGATGCATTAAGCCTATTTTGCCAGAGCATGGTTGATATACATGTATATTGCCAACTTTTTCTTAGTTTCACGTTTTGATTTGTTAACATCGAACTATTATCTCTTGAAACATTGCAGCTGATGACTTGGGAAACATATATGTGACATATTTATCAAAGTTTAGTCCCTGGATGTATGTGAGAATCATGACAAAAGAAGAACGAAACGATCAAACATAACGCTAAGCATGTAGATCTTTTGTTGTTCTTTTATTAACTCTTTACCAAACGACAAAATTTTAGACTTGCCCAAATTGAAAGCATTTGCAGACAATTATATAAATGTGACTCAGAAATTGAAACTTTACTTTAGAAGAGTAGAAAACATTGTGGGAAAAGGAGAAAATGCTGGTTACCAGCATTTTCTCCTTTTTCCACAATGTTTTCAGAAGGCTTCTTCCTCTGGGTCGTAAAAACCAGGGATTGTTTGGTAAAGGGTTAAAGAATGACTTCAACTCAGCTATCCCAAAGGTAAGCTTTCTTGTAACATTATGCTCTGTGTTCAACACTGACTGCAAAAAGTATCCAATGATTTTCTTACGATGCTTCAACTTTAACAGCAACTGAAGACTTACTTTCCGAGTAGATGTAGCGCCGAAGGATGAAATAAACTTTATTTCAAACTATATTGTTGAGCCTAATCGTTATGAATGCGCTTCTAGACAGAAATAAACAAATAGAACCTGACGGCAACTTTTCGTCAGACCGTCTAAATTGCACTCGAAGTCTTTTGATGGGCAAAGAGCAACTGAGATATTGTGGAAGAAGACCAGGCTACAAAAGAAAAAATAATTTCGAATTTTTTTGTCTTTTTTTTTTTGTTCATTCTAACATTAAGTGGGGTGTCCATAATAATGTAATTCTGTATTCTGTTACACTATTATCAAAAAACGCTTTCTACATAAATCTCTCAAAGAACTAGAACAAAGTTCCTTCTATAAAAATAACTTTGCTGGCAATTTCATAACGGTTCATCTGGAACTGTCTGTTGTATAAACATAAACCAAGACGTTTACCTTTCGAGCTCTTATCGCAACTTGAAGTTGCTTTTGCCAATGATGTAGATCAAGATCAGACTGCATCAGGACCTTTAGAGCAATACCGTGCCGCTCGTGATGACATACCTGCTTTAAAAAGCCTGGAAATTAAAAGAAAAAAAAAAAACCTCTCTGGTTTATAGCTGAAAAAAATGACCTCTTAGTTTATTGACTAATAACATTCTGAATCAAACTTGAAAATATTTTGAAAATAAGAATAAATCAACTTAATTTTAAATTGGATAAATGCATTTATGTGAAAACATTGTGGCAAAAGGAGAAATTACTCGTACCGAGTAATTTCTCCTTTTTGCAACAATGTTTTCAACAGTAAGTTGCTGTACACGTAAAAAGTCGTCTGAATATAGAAAAGTGTAAAACACTGTAAGGGTCAAAACATTAATCAGGTTTTACCGACAGGTGTTCAAGATTTGTGTAAACAATAATCGGCTGCACCTCGGCGTTTGTCTACAGGAGAGCGTCCGTTTACTACTTCCGGTTTCCTGTTTCCGGTTTACAATCAAGGTTTCGAAAATAGCGATAAATTATGTAAAATATTTATACAAAATTTAAAATAGCCATGAATTACATACAATATTTACAAGAAACTTCAGACCCGTAGTGCTTATAATTATGTGGGGAAGAAATTTAAAGGGAAAAAAAAAACGAACAGCTTCATCACTTAATATTATTATTATTGAAATGCCAAAGAAGCATATAAACTTTTAGAATTCAAACATTAACTAGTTAAACAGAAAATTAATTCAATACGAGCAATAATGTTTTTGGAAAATATTCAAGCTAAATTTTTAGAATTTTTTTTTCTAGGCATCTTTATGTAATCGTAGTCTGTCTCTACGATTACGAGCAGATTTTTGAAGCATCTTGTTGAAGGGAGAATAAAGCCTCGAATATGGCCTGTTATATAAAATTTCTCTCTCGCTTACAATTCTTCCATCAACAACCATTTTTTTTCCTTGATATTATTTCAAGGCTTCAGTTTTGATTGAGTGCCTTTATCTCCATTTTTTTCCCGAGAACATGTACGAGTATTGTGTGTATAGGTGTACGACGGGCCAGAGGCCTAAATAATTAACAAATTCATGAACTATATTAGTTATATCGTTTTCAGTTCTCACAAAACCACAACTGTATGCATATCACATTTTATTTCATGCTTTACGGTAGGTTATCGAGAAATATCGGTGAGATATTTTTCGATATTTCATGGTTACGACCAGTGAAAATACCGATTTTTATATTCTAACTCTTCAATTGAATGCGAAAACAGTTCTTCACGCGCACTAGTTACCTAGGTAAAATGCGCGTGCTTCACAACCAGAGGGAAATATGACGTCATTTACCTCACATTTCTCGCGCTTGACGTAATATTGTAATGCGTTGCTATGCGGAGGGGGTACGCCACGGGGAATAACAGAAAAGAACTGTACTGGATTTTGATTAAGCTCCCCCCAGAAACGGTTAAAGGCATGAAATAAATAGAATATTTCTTTTTTTTTCGGTGAAAGATCGAAATTTATTTCATCGAGTGAACATCATCGGTAATATTTTCACGAGTGGCGCAGCCACGAGTGAAAATATTACCGATGATGTTCACTCGATGAAATAAATTTCGGTCTTTCACCGTAAAAAACAAATATCCTCTATATATACAGATAAGCTGCCGTTCGCATTACTAAAACGATGAAACTGATTCAGCGTTAAATATAGCCTTAAAATGAGCAATACTCTGTGAAAATAGAGTTTTCTGCGCATCTGCGAAAATGTAACGACCCATGTCAGCCGGAGCACTTTGCACAGGCTGACATTCAATTTGGTCGAAACGTTTTGCTACTGGTCAAATTTCTGCATGTCAAAGAACGATTCTACCCAATGATTCAATCGGTTGCTAGACAAAATGGATTTTATGTATCCATAATTATGTGATGACTTGCTTGGTATAATGCATCACGGTGATGCATTAAACCCACTTTTGCCAGAACGGCTCGACTCGCTAACCTTTTGCGGACAGTGTAGATCAAGATCAGACTGCACAGAACGTGCAGTCTGATCTTGGATCTACACTGTCCGATAAGGAGATGTTATTCTCCAAAACATAACTTTGAAATAGCAATATTCGGGTTATTACTATCGACTTGAAAATTTCATTTTAGTTATTAACCGGGATAAGGGTTAAGATTTAACCACAATGTGTTAATTCAACGAACAAATGTTCGTCTTGCAGTAGACGTCTTTTGAAAATATTGCGGTATGAGGAAAAACTGAGTCCTGTGTGGCTCGGTGGTAAGGTGTAGCAGTCATTATATGGGAAGCCCCGGGTTCGTTCATCTCTCGAAGAACTATTTTTTTCTTTGGCACAAGACACTTCAAAGCCCTAGCCAACCAAGGACAAACATGAATGAATGAGGGGTTCCCTTAATATGAATAAAATGATATCAAAAGCAGCGTAAAACCCCTACTCAATCAATCAATCAATCAATCAGCCAGCCAGCCAGGCAACCAGCCAGCCAGTCAATTAAAGAAAAGTTGTCATCATGATTTTACTTTTCATATAATATACACAGAATCATGACTTATCCGTATAGGCGTTTGGATATTGGCATGACTTATCCGTATAGGCGTTTGGATATTGACTTACGTGCTTAACCAGCTAGTGACTCTAAGAAACTTCTGCGTAGCAGCGACAAAGAAACGGCAAGTGCGGGATGCGTGAATAGGTTTACTTGGCGCCGCGCTTATGGTAAAGCACCACAGAAAACGGTAAGTGCGAGATGCATGAATAGGTTTACTGGGCGCCGCGCTTATAGTGAAGCACCAAGGGGAATGAACAAAAGAAATGTTAACTGGACCTCCTTGCAAAGACAAAAGTACATTTTAAAACGCTGAACACACAAAGTACACTCAGCAAAACTTATAAACCGCCACTTTTAAGCTGTAACTCCCCATAGACATGTTTCATTTGCATCACTGTCCAGAAAAGAGACGTTTCATTCGGTTTGATTTTTATAGAAGGACTGATCAGTGTTAAAACATACCAAAGCCTAAGTTTGAAAAGAATTTATTCACTTGTTCTCATTAAAGGAGCTTATTTAAATATCCATTCACTCAACACTAAAAATTGAAAAATCAAATTCTTGAAAAATTCATACTCGTTTCCTCGGATTATACCTTTGTGCAGGAAATAGGTTTCATGTTTTTTCATATTGCTGAAAAATATTCAATAACTCAAGCCTTTCTTTTTAACCTTTTCTGGCTTGAAGTCATCACGCATGCGCAACCTATGTGTTTCCCCCCCCCCTTTTTTTTTTTAAAGGACATGCCTTCTGTTGGTAGAATAGAGAATCTTTTCATTAGAATACCTTGCCTAAAGTGAACATGTATGTTTCATCTTGTTTCCATTTACCCGTCTGTTACTTGGTCAAATTTGCAGGCGAAACAAAAATGGCGGTTTATAAGTTTAGCTGAGTGTATATAGCCCTTGTTTCAGATTACGGACTGAATTTCTTCCAGTCTCGGATAAACTGTCCGCTTAATCCTTTTCCATACAATCTCGAATTTGAATGACCCAGAAAGAGGAGCCTTTTTAAAACACTGCGGGAAAAGGGAGAAAATGCTAGTAACCAGCATTTTCTCCCTTTCCCCACAACGTTTTCTATCCTTTCAAAGACAAATAGTCTTTTCAGCCACTCTTAATTTGTTGTCTTCAAATGCTTTTAACTTGAACAAGTCTAAAGTTTTGTTGACTTGGGCCGATTTGACATACATATTAGTAGGTCAACGCATAACACATTGTGCAGCTGGCAGCATTTTTTGTCTGTAATTTCGTTGCATTTGGTGCAGCTGGCCGCCTTTTCAACTGTAACTCTTTACCAAAACAACCAGATTTTAGCCCTGTCCAAATGCATTTAAATGTTGCTCAAAGTGTCGGATGTGCCTTTTATAGGGTAGAAAACATTGTGGGAAAAGGAGAAAATGCTGGTTACCAGCATTTTCTCCTTTTCCCACGATGTTTTCAAAAGCCTCCTTTCTCGGAATCGGTAAAACTCGTGATTATGTGGTAAAGGGCTAAGCCTTTACCTATACATCCGAATGTTCATAGTGTGTTTTCTCCATTGGAACTTGGGTGACGTACGAATGGTCTATGTCATTTGATTGCATTTTGAGGAATTTATCAAAATTTAGGGAAAAAGAAAAGGTTTCCTTTTCTAGCAGCTCTCACTCGCTCTTTTCCTTTTTATCATTACAGTATGATGTTGAAGCCTATCCGAACCGCCTCGTTTAAATCAAAGCCACTGTTGAACTAATACTGTTGACTTAACCAAAGATGAACTTCGAGAGATGTATCGGCATTAATTTCGGGATAATAATTATGGCTGAAAGCATACCAACCCGGAGAGCGTAGGTCAAGATCAGACTGCACGTATGTGCAGTCTGATTTTGACCTATACTCTCCGCAAACTGCGTATTGTCATGCAGAGCAAGAGAAGGGTTTTAATTTATTTATTGCTTTATCTGCACTATGGCAGACCCAACAGAAAATCTGAGTTCGTTGACGAATGAAATCTGTCAAAATTTGAAATTATTCATATCTTGTGGTTGCAAGCAAGAATGTTTCGCCTAGTTATGCATTTTCCCTCCATACATGACGATAGATGTAATTTTCGGAGAGTGTCGTCTGATGTTGGTCTATTTTCCAAGCTGCTCTGGTAAGCGTTTACATATTCGTACATGTATATGAGCCATACTCTGGCAAAAGGGAGCTTAAAGCATTTTCGTGATGCATGATACCATGAATCTCACTGGATCCACCGGGCTTTTCGAAGAGTATCCTTGGGCAAGAC
Organism: Hippopus hippopus; assembly: GCA_946811185.2. NCBI lineage: Eukaryota > Metazoa > Mollusca > Bivalvia > Cardiida > Cardiidae > Hippopus > Hippopus hippopus. The sequence goes on along the minus strand of OX328100.1, from coordinate 9,240,701 downwards.
ACTTCAGAGCCCTAGCCTAGTACCGGTGAAACCCAGGAAATAAATAAGCGAGCAGTCGCCGTGATATGACTGAAATAATGTTGAAAGCGGCGTAAAACACAAATCAAACATGATACCGTGAAAGTAATGACATAATTATGGACCCATAAAATCTATTTTGTAAAACAACGAATGAATCATGAGGTAGAATAGTCATTGGACATGCAGAAATTTGACCGATAGAAAAAAATTTCGACCCATGTCAGCCTGCGCGGACTGCGCAAGCTGACATGAATCGATACTTTTTGCAGATGCATTAAACCGCCCACTTTTTACAGAGCATGACCACGGGTAGGAAACTTCATATTCAGAGCCAATGGCTCTGACGAGAGAATGTTGTGTTGGTCTTCCGTTTCTGAAAATGTCGGCTGAAAAACAACCAAAAACAGGTGAGCTTGTCATTATTTGTAATCATGTGTTCTTTTGTCTTTGAAATTCTAAAAAAGGAGAATGTCATGCAATGCTCTGGTCTTTCAACGTGTTTTCTACACTACGGAAAGTTGTAACAAGTATACGATGTTGTCTGAATCATTTGTGGGGTGGGTTGACCGTAGCTAAAACAAGTTGGCTTCTTTACAAAAGAAGCCAGGAGAGGTCAGCATTAATGTTTTCAAATAGTTTGTTAGCTTTTAATTTCAATATATTTTGGTACATGTAAACAAACAAGTAAAAAAGCCACCTCGTAGAAACCGCTTATAAATGCTTTACATGACGGTCATTTGACCTTCTTCCCGCGTTTTCAAGTCGCATGATCTTGTCCAGCGGTATTCTTTCTCTTTTTAACGAAATTCTTCTTATTATTTTTTCTTCTGCTTAGATTTATTTGCTTAATGAAAAATCACAATTATTTGAGAGGTCATTTGCAACCATGGCAAATTAATATGACAAATCTTTTTCTGAAATTCATCTTATAAAAATAAACCACGTCTATTTCCTGTTTCGGTTTTTTGATTTCGCTTTATTTACAAAACCATGACGAAACAGACTGTGTATCAGAACAATTTCGCAAGAAAAATGGATTTAGACAGCAAATTCTGTGGCAGTCTGCCTTTCAAACTCACCACTGTTGGAGAGGTCTGATGACCTCTCCAATAATACGTCACGGACCTAAATTCAGTCTATTACAGCTATTTAATTGGCAATAAGAGAGAATCTTGCTGTCCCCGAAGCATAAATTAATGTCTTGAAATGTTACATTTACTGCTGGTAAAGAATTGAAAAGAAATGGCACAAAATATGATAAAATAAAGAAGGGCTCCGATTTTGTGGACCGGCTCTGAATATGTAATTCAGCACCGATTGATGGGGGCTTCCTTTTAAAGATTTAGTTTTCTGTTGGAAGACCAACACAACATTTTCTCGTCAGAGCCATAGGAACTGAATATGAAGTTTCTTACCCGTGATGACCCAATTATTTATTATGATTGAAAGTCAACAATATACGTTCGACAGAATATGTTTTATTACTAGATGCCGATTGAATGATTGGTATTAAACGCCGTCTTCAAAATTATTTAATAATATCACTGTGGCAAGTGTACCTATGTCTGCTTTCCTGGAGTTTTGTTTACCAGTGCTTCGTCTGACATTCTTTCTAAGAAATTGTCTGATGCCACGCTTGAACTTAAAGTAACAATAAAGGCCAAAATGTAAACAAAGCGGGTGTTTAAATGCATTTGAATTTATATCATACTATTTAAAAGTATGGAAATTATTGTGAAGATGACAATCTGTCATTGTCGGGTCGGTCTGAGAGTTAGTCGCTGGCAGAGAAATTAATTTCAAAACTAGGTTAAAACCTGCCAGGTATTAACGGAACGCGATAACCGTGGCCCTTGTTTACAATAATTCAGAGCATTCTATCTTCGTATACGGGAAGAACAGGTAAATTATCCGATAATTTCAATTAAAATGTACATTGAAAAGGTTTAAGAGTTTTAAAAGCTATCGAATCTACTAAGTGAGCAGTGGTGTAATGGAAAGATCCCTGCCTCTCAAACCGGCTATCCTGGTTCGAGCCGTTTTTTTTAGACGTGTCGTATATCTTTTTGTCATTGATATTCTTTTGTTATAATTACATCTTATTCTAATTAATTTTATTTTTTCTTGTTTTGAAACACATTTCTATATGATTGATACAACAATACAATTAAGTACGCAACTCTCATTCCGTTCATTGGCAGTATCTGTATGTCTTAATTTTCACCGGCCGTATCGGTACCCCGAGGCTTTTAACGTTCAGTATCTGTTGCCTCCTTGTCTCTGACCGCAATTATTCACTGCTCAAAGGCTTCTTGAACTGAAATGTCTACTTTTAAAAAAACATATTTATCCTACTAAGACCGCAAGCCTGCTGTAACTTTTTGACTCAGGTTGCTTTAGTTATCAATCAGTTTTTTTTTTTGTTTTTTGTTTTCAATATTGCTCCAAATTAAATCCTGGTCTAGTTGAGCTTCCGAGAAGGTTAAGTTCCCAACTACAGGGAAAAGTGAGTAGACATTTCTATACCGTCAAAGCCCTGAAACAGGGAGAAAACTAGTAGCCAGAAGTTTGTGGCTATAGTCATCTTAGAAGTCTAAAACACTAAGCTATTTCTGGAGTCATTTCCTTTGCAAGAAATGTTTTGGTTCATTTTTTCCAAATTTCACTAGGATCATCGTGCATTCTCGTGTGATGTCAATTAAATATGAATCAGACTATTAATTACAACTACATATGTTCGCTATGATATAAAAAAAAATAATGTAACCATTGATTTACCTTAAAAAACAAATGCTTGATTAAAAAAAAAAGTTTTCCTGTGCCTCGAACTTGATCCGCATGGATGGTAGCATAGTCGCTATGACCACTGTACCACGGCGCCATCTACACATTCGGTTGGAAAATTACCAATAAGTAGCTGCTTCGTCCCTGGTATACCCTATTTGAATGTTTTGAACTGATCCAGTGTTTGTAAACAAAGGCCACAATTATCGCGTTTTGTTAGTATCTGTGTCGTTTGTTTACATTTTACCTGATTTTAAAATTCTTTTTTTTTCTGCCAGCGACTAACATATGGCCCGACCACACGACAACAGATTGTCATCTCTACAATATTTTCAATACTTTTAAATGGTATGATTTAAATTCAAATGTATTATGACACCTGCTTTGATATTTTGGCCTTTACTGGGCTTTTAAATGAACCAGTGATCAGGAGGGAGAGAGAAGAAATCTTGTAAAGTGACAATTATCAATCCCGGGAAAAAAATCGGCAGAGCTGGGAATCGTACCCGCACACTGCTGCACGTTACCAACTGAGGAACCGTGCTAAGATATTGTAATTTTAGTCTGATCTTGATCTATACCGTATGCAAAAGCCCCTAAATTGTTCTCGGCTGGAAAACGGCATGAGTTCCAAGAAAAGACTTATCTATTCTTTGTTTATTGACAGATTTTTTCCCTGTTACATTGACTCTCTCTCTCTCTCTCTCTCTCTCTCTCTCTCTCTCTCTCTCTCCCTCTCAATCATGATGATACTGATAACGTAAACTCATCCTGTAGCACTTGAGGATTGAATGTTATTTATGTTTTATCCGATCTAGTAGAGCAAATAATTAGTGTAAACAATTTTGCACTGATCACGATGTACATTGTACAAGTCTGTTGAATAAACATTTCTGTCTGTCTGTCAATGGGCTAGAGTTCAGGAACTTTTTTTCGAGATGAATGAAAGCCTATGCGACAGGATGCATTCCTGTCTGACCGCTGAACACTTTTTCCCGATTATTTTTTTAATGCGGGAAAGCAGCCAGTTATTTGAAATAATGACGTGCAAAGGAGGCGATAGATGCACTTACCACCGTGATTTAACAGAAATATTGTTGAATTCGGCGCACACATCCATGACAAGAAGAATTTGCATATTTTCTAGGTCACCGGGTTAATATTCATGCCCTTCAAGAATCAAATTATTTTTTTTTAACTTTTTACTTGATTACAAAATTTTTGGATAGCCGAAATTAAAAACATTTGCAGACGATATTCAAAAAAGCTACAATGATGAAATTTGTCTTTGAAAGGATAGAAAAGATTGTGGGAACAGGAGAAAATGCTGGTTAGCATTTTCTCCTTGTCCTACAATGTTTTCATAAGTTTATTTATGTAGGGTCGTTAAAACTTGGGATTGTTTGGTTAAGGAGTAAACAAAAAGTCATGTAATTGTTGGCAGAAATAATAATTATGGCAGCCATGGTAAATTAATTATTACACTGTGACATTTAAACATGTTTACTAAGTTTTCACTTCTCTTTACCAGACGACAAGAAAATCAGACTTGCACAATTTCAAAGCTTTTGCAGACGACAAATCAAATGTGGCTGAAAATACCGAGATTAGTCTTTGAAAAAGTGGGAGACTTTGTGGGAAAAGAAGAAAATGCTGGTTACAAGCATTTTCTCTTTTCTCCACAATGTTTTCAAAAGCCTTCTCCCACAAGGTCTTATGACTATTTGGCAAAACTCTGGATTGTTTGGTAAAGTATTAACCCATGGGTTTTCCTGAAACAAAGCTGCTCCAAGGATTTTCAAAGCATTTAAAATTATTGTAAAATATGGAAAATAAATATAATTTAAGGTTGGGGTTTACTACACATGTAAATGCGTCCCCGTACACGCCAAGACATATTTGTCAAAACAAAAAGTTGCAATTTCTCCTATTACCAAAATGTTTCCTGAAAGTGAACTTCAAGACAAAAAAGTTATCGGCAAGAGGTAATTTCTAAATGCAGTACTTATTTATCGTATTCCGTGAAAAAAAAAATATTGATGATTATAAATAATTGCGCGATGCTTTGGGAAAATAGATGTTTAATGGGATCTTTAGGCAAGCCGTTTTCAGAAGGGACTGTATAAAGATAATCTAGAGCTGTATCAGAATGTCATTACACCGGTTTATAACGGTGTTTTTTTTAATTTTAACCTTTATGCTGCTAAATAAATAAAAAAAAATTTCCATTCAATAGTAAAAACCAAAATGTTGCCATTTCAATGTTTATTTCACAGGTAAAAAAAAATACCGTATTGGACAGTGTAGATCAAAGATCAGGCTGCACGTTTTGTGCAGTCTGATCTTGATCTGCACTGTCCGCCAAAGCGAAAAAAAGCAGAATAAGTATTAAAGATGAAGACACTTTCTGTATGGAAAGAGAATAATAATGTATCTAAATGTAGTACAAAGCTGGCGCTTGGCCTTGATACAGATCTAGCCTATTTGGTAACATGGTAACGTGGTTGCTTACTGACCTCTAGATTCTTGGTTTGGTCACCGTCACGGATAAATATTTCACATACTCTTATAGGCCACTTACATTTAAAAAAAGCTAGCCCCACAAAGAAGGCAGTAAATGCGCCAGCTTCAATACTACACCTGGCTACACGGACCCTTGTAACCTTGAAGTTGCCCTTGTCATCTGGCTCCAAGTTGGACTCCAGATATGAAGGACTGATCGAACCCGCTAAAATTGATCTGTGATTAAGTAACATTTCGAGTAATCTCAACCCTGATGGCATTAGATAAATACCAATTTGAAGACATATTTATTTTATGCGACTGGGTTTGCAAATCAAATTCAATACGCAAACTGTCCATCGTGACAATCATTTTGCCATTTCATTGGTCAGCTATATTGAAAAATCGCGGTAATACTCCATCGTCTATAAGCAAAGTTGTTACAACGTGTATAAATAGCCTACGCCAATTTATTGAATGTCCCAAATACGATTACTAAGTAATTATAATACAAGAAAGAAAGAAACTGTTCGACCTTCAAAGAATGAATTTTTGTATTTCATCATATTGCCTGCTGAACACGACGTTTTTTTCGCCTTGTAGCAGACCAGTTTTAAAGAATACTGTGTAACGAGCATCTTTTTTCTTTTAACAATGTTTTTCTTTCGCGTAAAAATCTTTAGTTTAAATTTATAATCCACATTTAATGGCTATATTCATTGTTGAATAAAAAGAAAAGACTTTTTCAAAAACCTAAATTCATAGAGATCTATCAATTTCATTGAGAAAAATGAAAAAAAAAATCTTCTTTTATGGTTGGAGCTAAAGACCCCTATCTCTTGTATCAAACAACAGAATTTTGGACTTATCCAAATTGAAAGCAACTGCAGATGACACTTTGAATGTGACTCAAATGAAGGAATCTTTCTAAAACAGGGTTGAAAACATTGTGGGAACAGTAGAATGATAACCCTCTTCAAAGTGGCCTGCAACACGCAAAAAGGGACATTCGGACATTTGCGTAAAGTGTCATCTCGGATCAGCCTGCGCAGTCCGCGCAGGCTAATCCGAGACGGCACTTTACTTCAACATTAGATTTTGTCCTACATTAGACTTGCATGAAAGAGAAAATCACACACGATCGGAAAGTTCCGTCCGCATCAGACTGCGCGGACTGCGCAGGCTGATCCGGGACGACACTTTACGCAAATCTCCGAATGTCCCTTTTCGCGTATTGCAGGCCAAGTCGTCTGCTTAAAAAGGTGTTACCGGAAGTTAAGGGTTACACGTGAATGACTAATTTTTCCGGAACTCGACAGATAATCCTTTAAAACGTTTTTTATGAAGGTCGAGTGAGTCGTTAATCATTCTTTTAACCCATTACCACACGAATCCGAGTTTCAAAAACCCGGAGAAAGAAGGCTTTAGAAAACATTTGTGGGAAAAGGAGAAAATGCTGCTAACCAGCATTTTCTCCTTTTCCCACAAATGTTTTCCTACCTTTCGATAGAAAATTCCAATTATTTGAGCAACATTTAAATTGTCGTCTGCAAATTCTTTGAATTTGGACAAGTCTGAAATTTTGTCTCTTGGTTAAGAGATAAAGATTTTTCAACAAAGATACTTCAAATTGATTTATGGCGTTAACAAAATGAAAAACTGGGTTTCTGGAACATGCCCTAGCCAAGAGCGGGAATTCCGTTGTTGTGTGGTCAGTTTCCGCTGAAAAATATTACTTTAGTATAAATTTATTATATCTCTTAAAGGCACATTGGCGACCAAAAGTAAACGATGCGAGTGTTTAAACGCATCGAAATTTTAATCATACCAATTAAAAGCGGTTTTTGTCGCTTGAAAAAAAAAAAAGAATTTCAAAACTAGGTAAAAAAGTGCCAAGTCGGTTTATCTTTTGTTTACTTTTTACTTGGTTTTAAATTCATTTTTCTGCAAACGAAAAACACTAGGACCAACCGTACCATAACAAACGGTCATCTTCACAATCGCATAATATTGTGTGCATTTAAGTGTACTCGTACTAAAATGCATTTTAAGACCCATATTGTTTAGCTTTGGCCGCTACTGGGCCTTCAACCAGACGACAAACTTTTAGATCCGTTCCTTTTAAAAGCAGTCTCAGACGATAAATTCAATATGGTTCAAATGATAGCAGTTGTCTTTAAAAACAAAAAAAAAAAGTGTGGAAAAACGGAGAAAACGCTGGTTGAGATCGTAAAAACGGGATAGTAAAGGGTTAAACATATTCCTTTCTGAAGCAAATTTGCAGCAGGAAGCGTTGAAAAAGTCACTATTAAACTAAGTGGGAATCCTGCGTGGAATCAATCAATCAATCAATCAATCAATCAATCAATTAATCAACGCAGGCTGACCTTGGTCGAAACTTTATGCTATCGGTCAACTTACAAAAGACCAGTCTACCTTGGGATTTAATCGGTTATTAGACAATGTGGCTTGCAACACGTGAAAATGGGCATTTGGACATTTGCGTAAAGTGTCGTCTCGGATCAGCCTGCTCAGTCCGCGCAGGCTAATCCGAGACGGCACTTTACGACTACATTAGATTTTGTGCTACGGTAGACTTGCGCAAAACAGAAAATTACATAAAAACGGAAAGTGTCGTTTCGGATTAGCCTGCGCGGAGTGCGCAGGCTGATCCGAGACGACAGTTTACGCAAATGTCCGAATGCCCCTTTTCGCGTGTTGCAGGCCATATAGATTTTATGAATCTACAGTTATAATAATGGTGACCTGTTTGTTATAAAGCATCATCGAGATGCACTTTACACCCACTTGCCAAAGCGTTTCTCATAACAATTTTTGGTATTCACCACGAATTCGAAAAAAAAAAGTATTAGGGATAGGAAAGGCATGATGAACAACGTACAACAAAAATTCGGTCAGTGCATTGAAAACAAATGGAAACACATATGATCCCGGAACTGTTTGTAATAGTAGTACTTTTAAATGTATTACCCAGCCATGGGAATGGTTAATGAATCACTACTAATAAATATAATCATACATTTTCTTTAAAAATAGTTTCTTTTTCACTATTGTTATGAAAGGCCCAGTAGCGACTTAAAGTACATAATGTAGGTGTTAGAATGCATTTAAATTCAAATCATACCATTTAAAAGTACGGAAAATATCGTGAAGATGACAATCTGTTATTATGCGGTCGGTCCAAGTATTAGTCGCTGGCAGAAAAATGAACTTTAAAACCAGGTTAAGGTAAACAAAAGATAGAGCGACTCTGCAACTTTGAACCTAGTTTGAAATTTATATTTCTACCCGCGACTAACACTTACACCGATCGTGCAGTTACAGAGTATCACATACACAATAATTTTCATACTTTTAAATGGTATGAATTAAATCTAAACGCGTTTTAATACTCGCGTTGTTTGCTTTTGGTCCCTACTGGGGCTTTAACAGGTGTAACACCAGATCGGAATGCTTCTGTGTAGCATTAATTGAAAGCAGTCCCGCTTGAAAGTTTGATAGCTTCGATGCATTTCTTCTACACTGTTTGCTTATGAACGATGAAAGGACGGACGTAAAATGTGCCTCCAAATGTTGATATGGCCTGCAACACGCGAAAAGGGGCATTCGGACATTTGCGACACTTTACGACTGCATTCGATTTTGTACTACAGTAGACATGCCCGAAAGAGAAACTTGCATAAGAACGGAAAGTGTCGTTTCGGGTTAGCCTGCGCTGACTGCGCAGGCTGATCCGGGATGACACTTTACGCAAATGTCCGAATGCCCCTTTTCGCGTGTTGCAGGCCATATGATATTTTCTTTACAAACTGAGTATAAGTTTGCCATTTCTTTGGGAACTACATGTATCTATTGCCTGCGACCACATCAAGAAACATTTCCTACAACCAGTATGGGCCTCTGTTTAACTATGATTTTCCCAGGGTATATGTATTTTAGCAGGAATAGGAAAAAAGGGTAATCACTCATGATACCAAGTTTTGTACCATTTTGTATAGGCTACTGGACACAACCTTCAGAAATATAAGCAGCAAAACCCCTGCTTTGTCAAGGAAAGAGCAGCGGAGGGCCAAGGAATGTGGTTTTCATACTTTTTTCGGCGTAGCTGAATGTCCTAGCTTTTGACCTACTTTTTGGTACCAAATGAATAAATATAAACTTGTGATTAGTAAAAATTATAGACATGTTTTTTCCAAGGGCTCCTGCCTATTTGCTTGCAAATATACGCCGTCTATCTTTTTTAAAGATATTTCTTGTTCCACGTACCGAAATGTTACCGGTATTACGCACACAATGTGCGAGGCTGGTGTCATGTGCCTACACAAATGAAAGCCAGTAACTCTAAAACACCGAATAAATCTTATAGACATTTTCAGTCGACAACTAGGACTCATGAGCGATTTCAAGCTTCAATTCATACATGATGACAGAGTAAAACGGACATTGTAGAGCTAAGATCAGACTGCACTTTTTGTGCAGTTTGATCTTGATCTACACTGGCCCCAACGACACCTAATTTTTCAAAGGCGTTTAAATAACGGCTTCGAGGGGAACCATGACCTGAAAATACCGGTATCGTGCCTTTTGCGTTAACCCTGGCAGGACAGTCCTGCCAGGTAGCTCAGTGGTTAGCGTAACTAACTCGTGACCTGGTGGTTGCAGGTTCGATACCCGGTTGCGGCAAACTTTCTATCCAGTGATTTTTCACCTCTCACTCCTAATGCGTGTGAGAGAAGTAGTCAGTGGCATAGAAAGAAAGATGTGTCAGTACTGGTATAAGATTTGTTTGTTTGTTTGAATGGTGTTTTACGCCGCTTTCAACATTATTTCAGTCATATCACGGCGACAGCTCACATGTTCATGTTTTCCTGAGTATCACCAGTTCTAGGCTGGGGCTCTGAGGTGTCTTGCCCAAGGACACTCCTGTGAAAGGCCAAGTGGAGCCAGTGAGGCTCGAACCTGGGGCCTCCCGGTCACGAGTACTACACTTTACCACTGAGCCACACAGGATCCCACTGGTATATAGAAAGCCAGGAAACACATGATTAGATGCACTGACTGCCGTGATATAACCTAAGCTGTTAAAACGGCGTTAAACTCCAATACAAACCAAACCAAACCTGGCTGGACATTTGTCGAACTGCAACTCCTTTTAAAAATAATGTGGTAAAAGAAGAAGGTGCCTCAGTGGTCTCACATGTTTTAATAAATATGAACCATGCTTTGGGAAAATGGAGTTTAAAACATCTCCGAGATCCATTATACCACGCAAGTTATCATATAATTATGCATCTGTTATCAAAAACGATTATTTTCTAAAAACCGACTGAATCATGAGATAAAGTGGTCGTTTGAGCTGCAAAAAAAATTGATCAGTAACAAAAAATTTCGACCCAGGTCAGCCATTAATGCATTGAGCCCCCTTTTCACACAGCATGGCTAATATGTTTTCAAGCGTTATTCATGTCTATAACCCATTTAAAAAAAAAACATTCTAAGTCATCAGAAACAAAATTTTCCGCAGGAGGATATTAAGCTATATACATAAAAGCCACATTGGGAATTACCCTAAAAAGTTTACCGGTGAAAAATACACAAAAAAGTCTAGACCGTGAAAACCGCAAGTTGCGTGTCGTACTTTTATTTTAGGGAATCCTCAAAATCGACACGAGGTACACAATCGTATCTCTACATATCTTGCCAGATATTTAGAGGGTTTTTGTATCATCACACAGTAGGTCTCTGCGGTTTACGATGTGTTAGTGGTTTGGGTTTGGGATTGTCAACTGCTTTTGCTAAACCTTTTACCACACAATCCCGAATTTGAATGACTGTTAGAAAGAAGGCTTTTGAAAACATTGTAGGAAAAGGAGAAAATGCTGGTAACCAGCATTTTCTCCTTTTCCCACAATGTTTTCTTTCCTTCAAGAAGCAAATTTCAGTTTTTAGTCACATTTGCTTCACATCTGCCAATGATTTCAATTTGGACCAGTCCATAATCTTTTTTGTGTTTAGACCAACATACATTTTCAGTCTAGGGTAAATCCCTAATAAGTGTAATGTCTCAGCAAAGCGGACAGTGTGGATCAAAGATCAGACGTCAGGTTTGTGCAGTCTGATCTTGATCAACACTGGCCGCAGCTGCAACAAAAGTATTGGATAGCGCTTAAGGGTTACATTCGGTTCATCGGATCTTAACCCTTATCGTGTTAAGTAAGTCAAATGAAACTTTAAAAGCCGATAGTAAAAACCCAAATTTTGCTATTTCAAAGGTAATTTTTTGGATAATATGTCTTTTTCGGACAGTGTAGATCAAAGATCAGACTGCACGTTCTGTGCAGTCTGATCTTGATGTACATTGTCCGCAAAGGGTCAGTGAGTCGCGCTTGGAAGCCTAAGGGTGAAGTGTCCACGAAATAGGCCAAACTTATTATATATACGAAAACTTTATATAAGCAATCGAGCAAAAATATTATAGTCGTTCTGGGACAAGACTCTTATTCTAAGTTTCAAGAATTTTCTAAAGTTCAAAGGAAAAAACAGTATTATGATATCGGAAATTTTGTTACCTTCTTAATTAAGATAGAGATTGTAATTTAGAACGGTGTTCGAATACGGATCATAACAACTCTAACGAGCAACCGCTTGTAGTCTTCCTGTGCGATTAAAAAGAACTTAAAAAGTACAAAGAGTAATATAATTGTATGTAGATATACATATATGTTGAATGAAGCCTGTAGTTCTGTTGAATATTTGTGTTGGTCTCTGCAAAAAAGAAAAAGTAACGCTCATTGGAGCTTTACATAATCTGAATTCGAAAACTCCAGTAGATTTATTTGCTTTTGGTTGAGGTAACCCTACGTTTACACCATGTTCCCGGTAGCCACGGCAGCCCCGTTTCTGACAACTGTGGACAAAAGGGGATTGATGTAATACAACGCAGAAGAACGGGGTAAGCAAATTTGATCGCATCAGAACTTACCAGCACGTAACAAGCCGTAACAAGACTCAGAGACGATCCGTGTTTGGACGTGGACGCCCTTTTTTTACCGGTATCGATCAGGCCTTAGTAGAACGCAACAATCAACCCGTTTTGCTACGGCCTGTTAGTTTTCTCATCAGCACGGGGACTGCCGTGGCAAATTTTTTGACAGTTGAAAAATCTGGCACGGCAACCCCGGCGATCACGGTCTGACAAGTTTGCTTATCCCGTTCCTCTGCGTTGTATTACCTCAATCCCGTTTTGTCCACGGTTGTCAGAAACGTGGCTGCCGTGGCGTCCGGGAACATGGCATAAAGGTAGGGTTTCCTTCAAGGCTTGTCACGGATACCGTGTGGTACCATAAAGAGACTTAACTAAACTTGGTAAATGGACAAAAAGACGAACAGATCTCACGGCACTCCAAGTTTCGGACAAACGGGGCTACCGTGGCTGCCGGAAACATGATGTAAACGTAGGGTAACAAGACTTAATGCGCGAACCAAGGCTCGGGGTTATACTAAAAAGAAATCCTTCATTACTCGAGTCCGTGTTTCAAAGTTGTCGATCTCCACTGCCTTACTCGTTTTGACATTCATCCAACCTTTCGCCACTGCATCCAAAGGCTTGATCTATGGATCACTCGAGATTTACTTTATGTTATTTTGAGTCACATACAAAACCTGCTCCAAGCTGGCGTATCGGAAGCTGTGGTAATTTATCATTATAAGTAATGTACACGTAGTTGTACAAAAAACTGCTGTTGGGCTTAAAAAGATGTTCAAAGGGAATTGTGCGATGCTAAAAAAAGTTTTGAAACAAAATAATAAATTGCCAGTAAAAAGATAAGTATTGATAATGAAATGGTTAAACAACATCGGGTAATGTGATTAGAACACATCTATAAAATAGATACCGGTATAGTATCAAGTTTCCTTTAATTTCTTTAGAAATATAGTTTTTCTTTAAATAAAAAAAAAAAGCTAAGCACAACTTAAGATGTTTTTGTAGAATATGCTGACAAAAATCAAGACGTGCAGTCTGATCTTGGATCCAAACTGTCGTGCAGTTTGTGAAATATTCTGGTAAATATATTGTTATGGCCTGTTTTCCGGATTGTGAAATTCCATTCCATTTACCCCTTTACCATAGTCTTACCATGATCCCAAGAGTTAACGACCCTGAGAAAAAAAAGCGTTTCTAAAGCATTGTGGGAAAAGGAGAAAATGCTGGTTATCAGCATTTTCTCCTTTTCCCACAATGCTTTCTATCCTATCAAAGACAGGTTCCATTATTTTAGCCACATTTAAATTTTCGTCTGCAAATATTTTTAATTTGGACAAGTCTACATTTTTTGTCGTCTGATAAAGAGTTATTTCGTTTTTGATGGGTTAATGATGTGAAGAAATGCCTGCACTAAAAGAACTTTTACATGTTACTTAATCTACGGAAACTTATTCCTGCAACTATAAAATCTCGAAGTTTCAAAACACGATAAGATGAACATTTTCGCGTTACAGCCATGCTTTCTACTTTCCGAGTTCGGAGTCGCTATGACGACGAGGGCTCTCATCTGCACAATCCAGTATTTTGCTGATCCTGACGTAGACGGTTTTTTCGGCGTAGCTGTATGATCTCACTTTTGACCTACTTTCAGTACTAGGAGGAAATGAATGGTTACACATTTAGTGATTGGCCAAATATAGGTAAACTACGCAAAAAACTAAAGGTCACAGTAGAAATTTACCGACATTGGATAAAAGTGTTCATGACTAGAAAATCACGTAATGATCACATTTATCTGTGTAAAGATGTACTTTTTGGCCATGGAGATGTTAAACTCTAGCTAAACATCCATAATCTAAATCATGTGGATAAACTAATAGCAATGAGTATTGGCGAGTTTTCTATTTTGGTTAGTGTAAGAGATTTGGTACCCGTTTTTCCTCGCGTAAAACCGAAAACGAAGTACGACGGCAGGCTACCGCTCTATTGTCTTACACGAAAACGGGTTGTGAAACGACTGATTTCGTTTCTTGTCACAATGAAAAAAGATGTTATGTCTTGAATTTGGTGATTTAATTCGAAACGTGAATAACTATGCCTACCTGGGGGAACAATCGGTTTTATTGCGTTGTTAGCGAAGAAACTGGGTTTCTACTAAATTACTCCTAGTAAGAGTAGGTGGGTGTGGTCAAGCATTGACAGGGGTGAAAAAGCCCGCCTTCTGATAAGGACAAATCGTCGATGTTTAAAAGGTGCTTCATTTTTGTGAAAAAAAAAAAAAATGCAAATCTACTCTGTTTTCTTTCTAAAGATTCCATCTTATGGTCTAAACAGACCTTTATTTAAACATGATTCATTAATAAAAAACAGAACAAACGATATTCCGAAACATTGCAGAATGTCGATACTCATTTTACGTTAATGACGAAAATTAATGTATTGCTCAATAATGCTCATTACGAGAGCTGCCTCATTATTTAATCTTACTGAAAATTCTGATTTCAACCACATGCAAAACAATTTAAAAGAGGCTACTTTCAGAACTGTTTTCATCATTTCTCTTCATATTATACTACAAACGAATTTAAATATTCATATCCCAGTGCCTCTTACGCCGTCTATCTTTTTTTTTAAAAAGATATTTCTTGTTTCAAAACGTTGTGGGAAAAGGAGAAATAATGCAAATTTCTAACAATTCTTTGTACCCTTTCGAAGACCAGTGTCATCATTTGACTCACATTCAGTTCATCGTCTGCAAATACTTTTAATTTGAACGAATCTAAAATTATCTCGTCTGCTAAAGAGTTAGTAACAACCTGTGCACGAATAATATGAGCCATGCTCCGTGAAAAGGGGGTTTAATGCATCTGCACAAAGTATCGACCCGCGACAGCCTGCACAATTCGCGCGGGCTGACATGGGTCGATAATTTTTGGTATTGGTAAATTTCTACATGACGAGCGACTATTCTACCTCGTGATACAGCCGGTTGTTAGACAAAATGAATTAAATGAATTTCATGGATCCACAGTTCTATGAAGACTTGGTTGGTATAATGCATCACGGGAATGCACTAAACCCCCATTTTGCCTCAGAGTGACTCTTTGTATTTAGAGGCTCGGCAGGAGCACATTGATTTTAATGAAAACAATCATTACTCGCAGGTTAATTCTTATCCTGCTAAATAAATGAAATGAAACTTTCAAGCCGATGGTAACACCCCAAATTTGGCTGTTTCAAAGGTATTTTTTGGGGAAAATATCCTTATCGGACAGTGTAGATCAAAGATCAGACTGCACGTTCTGTGCAGTCTGATCTTGATCTACGCTGTCCGCAAAAGGTCTTTGAATCGCGATTAGCAGTCTAAGGGTTAAGCGGTTACCAAAATTTCATAATTTCAACATGGCGGGAATTGACTTCCGTAGGACCGTGACTTGACAAAGGCACACCACTGTAACTGATATATACGGTCAAACCAAGTATACAATGCAACTGCATAACTGTTCATAAATTAGCCTCTTTTGATACCTTGTGGTAATAAATATGACATGTCAAAATGAACTGTATATGTCATTAATTCATTATCTTGCATTTAAACCTCGAGGTTGGCAAGGACATCACTAAGTAGCTTTTCGTTGGGGCGTAGCTGCCTGTACGCAAAAACGCAGTTGCGTATATTCTTTTTGAAACAAAAACAGAAAGGAAAGACAATTGTGCCAAACAACGTCACTAGAGGCTACCAAAAAAGATTCTACAGCTCAAATATTTCTGAATGAGGCCGCCAGACCCTCCTAGGAAATTCCCCCTCTCCTCTTGGACGTTGCGCCTCGGATAATACCTTCGGTATTACTCTTGTGTATACTTCATTTTGGGCTAGCTACGCCTCTGTACGGTATACATTCAAGATTAGAGTGCAAAGAACGTGCAGTCTGATCCAAACAATGTACAGTGTTTCATATTTTGCGAGGTATTCCGAACGAAATGGATTTGACAATGAGGTAGTTTCATAATTTGGTAAAAAGTTGATTTTGAGTTTAAATATGTGAGTTTGGACACGCCTATAGGCCTATTACATAGGGCGATTTTCACCGTCTGCCAGACGTCATAATTTAAGACTTGTCCAAACTGAAAGCATTTGCAGACAACAAAGTTAACAGGACTCAAATACCAAAATTATTTTTTTTTTTTAAAGGGAAGAAACAGTTCCGGAAAATGATAAAATACTAGTTGCCAGCATTTTCTCCTTTCGCTACAAAATCTTCTAAAGCCTTCTTTTATATGGTTATGAAAACTGGGGATTGTTCGGTTATGCGTTCACATAGAAGAAGTCAGACTTATTCGTAAAATAAGTTTGAAATGGGGTCTTTAACGCGTTTTAACAGTTTTTTCACAACATTTCGGTCAAACCACGGAAACAGCTCATTTATAAATTGTCTAAAGTTGGTGCACCGGAAGTAGGTTAACTATTTGTAAAGTCAAAAACCTCAAGTAAAATGAAGGTGCATTACTATACATACATTCATTAATCAACCCATTTTAAAGTTAACCCTGCATTTCTCGACCTTAGATGTATTTTGCGGAAGGTATAGAGCAAGATCAGCCTGCACATAAGTGCAGTCTGATCTTACTCTACACTCTCCGCTATTCAATCAGTGGTCAATGTCATAAAAAACCCAATTCAAAGCCAGTGAAACTAAATGGAGTCTACCTTTGTAATCGCCATTAACCCTTTATGCTGCTTAGCGCGACTCACAGACCTTTTACGGAAAGTGTAGATCAAGATCAGACTGCACAAAAGGTGCAGTCTGATCTTTGATCTACACTGTCCGACATGTAGATATTTTTCTCGGAAAAAAAAAAGTTCGAAATAGCATTATTCGGGTTTTTGCTACCGGCTTCTAAGTTTGATTTTACTTATTTAGCAGGATATAGGTTAATTTAAATTAAGCCGGATAAGGGTTGTTACCGTCTTGTTATAAATAAGACTTGTCGCAGTGCAGTCTGTGCAAAATTTAAATCATTATCTTGTTTTAGAATTTTTAAGATTGGTAAGGACAAGTTGCTTTTACAGGCAGTGTAGATCAAGATCAAACTGCACAGAACGTGCAGTCTGATCTTGGATATACATTGTCCGGTTTATTTGGACGATTCTCCCACTAAAATGCTTTCGATATTGCGACAGTTTGGATTTCCTTTTTGTCTAGTAAAACGTGAATTTCATGTACATCATATTTAGTTCTCTAGGGTTTGTGGGACTTAAAGCCTTATCTATATAGATGTATCTTAGACTTAAGAAATAGTTTTATCACATAACTCCCCATGTTTTCAATGTAATACAGCCATTACGAATTTTCTTGTCTCACACACGTGTGAGATAAGAAAATAGTGCTGTATTTGGTCAACACTCTGTAATTATACGCTTCATTTCTAAAACTTTGCTGACCTAGGTTCCTGAAGGAATTAACGGTCAAAATTCTTAATCATGATAAAGTTGTTAATTTAATCACTTTTAGATTCAAAACAAAATCAATATATGCAAGTTTGTTCGGAACTACTTTTCGTTCGTAATGTACCTGTCAAAGAAGCGCATAGGCTTCATGTGAATTGCAATACACACTGTACATGTATGCCTCTGTTTTAACACATTATGGACTATAATTCTTGTTATACAGTTATGTGATAAAAAGAATCTGACACTCGTTGGCTTTTGAGGTAAAAAATTATTAAACTCGTCCCCAAAAAAATGTAATTAAGCTCGCCAAAGGCTCGCTTAATAACATTTTTTGTAGACTAGTTCAATAAAATTTTATCTCAAAAACCAACTCATGTCAGATCCTATATGTCTCTACTCCCCTGACTGTCCTATCTTTTATGTCTGCGGATTGCGCAGGCCGATAGTTTTTGCAGATGCATTGGCAACATTAAACTACCATTTTACATAAATCATGACTCATGAATGTGCTTTACTAAAGCTTATTCAGATACAGGTCATCGGTCTGTGGTTTGAGCACTCAGCCTTTGGCCATGGACTAAAACCGCAGACCTCTGACTGTAACTCAGCAAATACGAAATTACTTCTTTAATAACCTTGTAGCAACTGCAGATTATCAAAGTTTATCCTTTTTCCGCAGATCTCTGACTGTAACTCAGCAAATACGAAATTACTTCTTTAATAACCTTGTAGCAACTGCAGATTATCAAAGTTTATCCTTTTTCAGGCTATTAATTGAAATTAATTTTTGTTTCAAAATTACAGCAAACACCCGAACTTTTGCCATTTCAAGGTTATTTCAGCTATAATATCTAACATAGACTCAGATACAATATAGATCGAAGATCAGACTCCACGTTCTATACAGTCACATAGTGGATATACATTGATCCTAAAAGCATCTACGGCTGTTCCTTCAAGTCAACCTCCCCCCCCCCTCCCCCCCCCCCTCACTTTCCCCGCCCGGAAGGCCTCTCCTACAGGATGAGATATGATTGTAAGATTATAAGTACTTTTATCATATGTTAGCTCGATGATTTACGTCATAAACTCTCATCGAGCGATCCTGTACGATAAGATGAAAACGATACTTAACCTTGTACATGTAAAATTACTTTTACGAACAGCGTAGATCAAGATCAGACTGCACAGGAGATGCAGTCCGGTCTTGGACATTTGCACCGTCTTGTAGATTTTAAAATATTTTGTCAAAAATAAATTTAAAATAGAAAAAAACACAAATTTTATTATTAGGCACCCTGAGCATTTAAGAGCTTTTCGAATCGTTACTAGAGAACAGAATTTTAAACTTAGCCGCATTGAACGCATTTGCTGAAAACAAATTAAACGTGTCTCGCTTGTACTTGACTTTGAAAGGTTAAAAAAAAGACATCGTGGGAAAAGGAGAAAATGCTGGTAACCAGCATTTTCTCCTTTTCCCGTGATGTTTTTCAAAAATGTTTTTCCTCAGGGTCATTATAACTCGGGAATGTGTGGTAAGAGTTAACTCTTATCTGCTGAATAAGAGAAATGAAACTTTTAGGCCGGTAGTAAAATCCCAAATTTTGTTATTTCAAAGGTATTGTCTTAGGGAAAATATTTCCTTATCGGGCTGTGTAGATCAAAGATCAGACTGCACGTTCTGTGAAGTCTGATCTTGATCTACACTGTCTTCATAAGGTCAGTGAGTCGTGCTTAGCAGCTTAAGGGTTAGGCAATATGGATGTTGAGAATAGAAGTGCAATCGGATGTAATAATTGAGAAAGATGCATGTGAAAATATCGAAGTGAATTTTTCTTTGCATACTCATTCTCTCACAGCTGGCGGCGTGGGAGAGTTGTAGGTTGATTGATTGATTGTATGGTGTTGAACGCCGTTTTTCAACATTATTTAAGATGTAATACATCCCGGCGGTCAGTGCACGTATCCATCTGTTCCTAGAATCTTTTACCAATACTTCGAAAAATATTCTTTTTAAGCCACTGGCAGCTTTCCCACATGACCGTCGTCAAAACAATGATCAGCGGGAGGGAGGAATGAATCCTGTCGGAATCGCCACCATCAATCCTCGGAAAGAAATTAGTCGAGCTGGGAATTCGAACCAGTGACCCCCCTCTTCTCAAGTCCTTTACGCTACCGACTGCGCGACCGGGTCTTAGCGGGAAAGGTGTAGGGCAAGCCACTGCAAAATGTCAGCCATATGTAGGTGAAACCAAAGAAGAACTTGAGTGAGTTATTGCCCTTGACTGAAATAGTTTAGAAAAGGACATAAAACAACATTCATAGAAGAATGTTTTTTACGACTATGCTCGGTAAATAGAGAAGGCCTAAATCCTGTGTTATTGGCTATCTTTACTAAACATAATTTTTATGTCGCTGCCGACGGGGACAAATTTATATGTGAATCTTGCTCTGTGAAAAATTGGGAAATAATCCATCTTCAGAAAGTATCGCAGGCTGACATGAGTCAAAATCTTTTACTGTTTGTAATTTTTCATGCATGTCCTAAGACCATTCTACCTTATGATTCGGTCAGTTGCTTAGGGGAAAAAAAGTATCTTAAGGATCCATAGTTATTTGATTACTTGCATAATATAATCCATCATGAAGATGCATTAAACCACTTTTTCCCTGAGTGCTGCTCAAGTTGAAACGCACCTGCATTAAGCATACGCCTGTCATAAGCAAGCACATTTAGAACGTTCCATTGGTGTTTCCTTAATACAAGTTGGACTAAAAGTTATGCCGCGACATGGCTTTCAGTTACCACTATGACACAAAAAGCGAGTTTAATGATTTTGTACTACTATCCAAATTTAGCAAATAACACAATATAGCCTGCAGCACGCATACAGGGGCATTCGGACATTTGCGTAAAGTGTCGCTCGGATCAGCCTGCGCAGTCCGCGCAGGCTAATCCGAGACGGCACTTTACGTCAACATTAGATTTTGTCCTGCATTAGACTCGCGTGAAACAGAAAATCATACACGATCGGAAAGTGTTGTCTCGGATCAGACTGCGCGGACTGCGCAGGCTATTCTGGGACGACACTTTACGCAAATGTTCGAATGTCCCTTTTTGCGTGTTGCATGCCATATCTGATTGGCTAGACCGTCTGGGTCGCTCTATGTTAAATTTAAGAAACAAGGAGAATTAGACTAATTTAGCCATTTAGAATGGTTAGTGAATACGACCCCTGAAGTCGCTATGACTAAAACTCAAATCCGCACGTTTATATGAGCTCATTATCGTGAAGTATTTTTTACCCCTCCTGACAGGAAGTGACGCCATGGTAGAGATAGTCATGGGTTACTACCATGACAATGAGGATTTCTCTAACATAGCAATAAAACTCAACTCACGTTTATTATCGTTATTTTGCAAGAATATTTAAAAGGGTTTGTATCAGTAGACAATCAGGTAAACATAGATCTATGTCGATAAAAAAAAATTGAAGCTAGATTTACGCCTTGACGAATACCATCGTCAACCACAAAGTGGTACACCTGGTAAAACTCCAACTGGATGCCTATAGTAATATTTCAAACTTTATGGCACCACCCATAGTCTATCAAATAAAACTGATTTTAACTCATCGCTACTCTAAAATGCGATTTTTTTTACGTCCGTGTACTAGATATCTTTTGAAAATATTGCAGGCAAAGGGCAGTCCCTTGCTACAAGCAATTGCTTATTTTCCCTGTATAATTTTTTTTTTTCAATTTAACCAACGAGAGGAATGCTCCTCTCCTCGCTGATTTCCATCCTTTATGTCACATGCCTTTGTTTTTAGGAGGTTTAAATTATATTCTTTTGGCAATGGGAAAACCTTAAGACTTCTTAAGAAACCGAGTGTACTTTTCCATATTATCAAAATTAATATTCCTCGAAATCAGAATTGTAAAAGGATGTTAGGATTATGATATCTTGAATAATTAATGGAAAATGTGAATTAAGGATCAAACAACACGGTCTGTGCTGTCTGGACTTGCTCTACAATGTACAAAAAAGTACCGCATGTTGCCAAAAAGTATAAAGATTAAACCGCTCGAAATATTATTTGAAAACCACACCTTTAAAAAAATCATGTCATTTTAGCCGAGATTAGCACACTATCATTGGCAGACACGCCTTTGCTCTTGCAACAGATCACTTTGGAAAACTTTATTGTATCAGGAGAATTCGCTAGTTACGAGTAATTTCTCCTTTTGCCACATTGCTATTCATACTCATTCAAATGAATATTAAGCTTTGATTTATGTCAACACTTATAAAAGAGCTATTAATTTATGAAACGGACCTTTCCAATTTCGGGAGAAAGAAAAAAAGTCAAAATATTGCTATTTCAAGACTGTTTCGGCCGTAATAATGTAACAGAATAGCGGACAGTGTAGATCCAAGATCAGACTGCACTTTCTGTGCAGTCTGATCTTAATCTATGCTGTCCGCAAAACAAGTTTTTTCGGAGTTCAGGACTTAATACATACCATTTAGCAAGCGTAGTCTCGAAGTCCTTAGTTGCAAGGATGTTTCAAGAGGTAGTGGGTTAATCATTGAAAGATCGGATCTGTAAAGATTAATGTGAAGCTTTGCCACCCTCTTTAAGGGTGGGGCCTTCTTGCTGTTATAATACAGACATCGTGGCAGAAACAATCGCCTTGACCTGTTAAGATGGCATGCATGTTTTATACCAATCCGTCAAGTGGTACCCTGCCTGTTGCTTTGAAATAGATTTTTAGTTGTATTCATATTTTCTCCGCTAATGTCATGGTGTACTTTCTATTAATATACCGATAATCTGGCAGAAGAGCAACCTTGACCTTGTCACGAAACATATGTGCTTTATTCGTATGGCATCCAGGGCCGTAGCTAGCCCAAGATAAAGTATGTAGACGCAAATGTGATACCAAAGGTATTACCCGAGAAACGAAGGGGGATTTCCAACGGGGGTCTGGGTGCCTCTCCTAGAAAATTTTGAATTGTAGAAGTCATTTGGTTGTCTCTGGTGACGATTTTTTTTTTTGGGGGGGGGGTTGAATTTGTCAAAACAAAGGCATAGAATTACAAGAAACATGTTTATTTCTTTCTTCGCAAAGTGTTCGTAACTAGCTTGTACGTCAAGGGTAGTATCCTCTTGATTTTAAACCATAGATCTCATGGGAGAGACCCTTTTACGTTAAATTAATGTTTTATACCAGTACTTCATCTGGTACCCTATTAGTTGCTTTTGCTCGACGGTCACTGAATCTCATGGTATTTAGCTTTTTACGACCTAAGTTATAGATTTGGCTCTACCTCCAAGTCTTGGGTCTATTTGCAAATGTACCATAGCTATCCATAAAAGACACAAAAAACGTTGACCTTTTGGAAGCTAAGCACGCTAGTAGTCACGTGGTACCCTGGTAGTTGCTTTTGTTGTTCAAACAGTTACGACATCAAGCCGTATTCATATTTTAATCTCTTCAACACATGAAGATTTGACTCTTTCTAAGAGGGACTGGCCTCACCGTTAAACATAGACACCGTGTAAGAAAGTGAAAACTTGACTTTGTACCAGGTAAGCATAATGCATAAGAACGAGTCATGGGGTACTTGTTAGGGGTTCTTGGTGCAACTGTTACTAGCTCATATCGTATTTTTAGATACTATGTTGTATACGAATATGGGCATACAACGGGGGTGTACTTTTTAGTCTTTGGTCAATGGTGTGCAATACGACGATATTGCTCGGTTAAGCAGTCACAGTTCAATATGATTGGTCGCTGTGATGAAAAGTATACGAGCCATGTTCCGGCAAAAAGGGGGCTAATGCATTTCCGTGATACATGATACCGCGCAAGTCATCACATAATGATAGATCCATAATAGCAACTTTTTTTTTGTTTTTACAACCGACTTAATCATGAGGTAGGCTGGTCCTTGGACATACAGAAAATTGATCAGTAGCGAAAAGTATCGACCCAGGTCAGCCTGCGCGGACTGCGCAGGCTGACCTGGGTCGATACTTTTCGCAGATGCATTAAGGTCCCTTTTCACAAAACATGGCTCATATGCACAAACATGGCGGCAGATGTACAACTACGTATTGTTTTGGCAGATGCTGATATGTTCTCTTTACCAAACGAAATCGAAAGCATTTGCAGACAACAAATTCAGGATTACGACCCCTAACTCATCGGTAAATATCGTGTAACATCGACGTTTGCGTAAAGGCTATTCGGCCAATCTCGGCAGCTTCCGTCTTCTAATATGAGAGGGGCTGTAGACTCACTAACTGATCTGTAAATATCGTGTAACATCGACGTTTTCGTAAAGACTATTTGGCCAGTCTCAGCTGCTTCCGTCTTTTAATGTGAAAGTTAGGGGCCGTAGACCTTAAAGTTTGCTAAAAAGATAGGGTTTGTCATTGTAGGGATAAAACACATTGTGGAAAAACACGATCTGTGCAGTCTGATCTTGATCTAAAATGTCCTAAAAATCGCAATGAGTCGTGCTTAACCCTTGACCAAACAATCTCCAGCTGTAACGATCATTAAGAAGTACGCCTTCTGAAAACATTGTGGGAAAAGGAGAAACCAGCATTTTCTCCTTTTCCCACGATGTTTTCTACCCTTTCTAAGACGATTTCTTCCATATTAGTCACACAAAAATTGGAGTCTGCAAATTTAAACAAGTCTAAAATTTTGTTGTATGGTAAAGGGTTAAAGGCCTAATGGTTTTAAAAAAAAATGCTTCATAATTCTTCATTAGAAATGAATTTTGCAGGTTTCTCTCACACAGGCAGTGGTTTTGTTACATTTACTTATCTATCACGTTTGGCCTTGCTCTGAGTAGTATCTTACAATTATGCTTCCTTCATACAATAAACACATTCACACTATTTCTGTCTAGTTTTCTTGCTATATGATCTTCCTTTTAAAACAGGCCAGTTTCTCCTATCGTCACAATGTTGTCTCGTGTACTTGCGTGTCGAATTTTCTCAAATATTTCTTAAAGACATCTATTACAAATTTGTTTCGCTTGAAGGTCATGTGTTAAATTCACAAATCATTGCCTATTTCTAACGCCCAGAAAGAATCTACTTACAAGGTAAAGGGGAAAGTGCTGTTTACCAGCATTTTCTCATTTCCCCCGAAATGCTTTCTATCCTTTCAAAGATAATTTTCAAAACTTTAGCAACATTTCACTTGTCGTTTGGTAAAGAATTCAGTATCTAAATCTATTTTACCCCCATAGGACGGACCTGGTGCGGATATAGTGAGGCGGGGAGAGGGGGAACGGGGGAGTGTGGGGACTGTGGGGAGTGTGGCGGGGGGGAGGGGATGGGGACAATTCTATTTTTTTTTTTTGTGGGTAACATAAAAGTGTATTTACCTCGACACAGATTAAGCATGAACAGTTTGAATACTACTATATTTGAATAAGAAGGGCAGACACTCAAATAGTATGCATACATTATTTATCAGCCTCTTAGTTTAGGCAGGTCTAAACTTACGTCAAAGGGTCAAGGGTTACTTTACTCATGTGTAATGTATTAACATCTGGAAATCATATTGTATTTCGAACATGCACTTCAGAGTCTGTCAACCCTTTATCCCGGATATTTTTGGATGAAAAGTGTTTCTTTACTGGTTTCTAAAAATTGTAAATATCCCTTAACCCTTAGGCTGCTAAGCACGATCCAAGGTCCTTTTGCGGATAGTGTAGATCAAGATCAGACTGCACTAAACGTGCAGTCTGATCTTGAATCTACACTGTCCTATAAGGAGATATTTTCCTACAAAAATAACCTTGAAATAGCAGAAATTTTGGTTTTATTATCGGCTTGAAAGTTTCATTTCATTTACTCAGGCAGCGCAAGGGTTAACCCTTATCCTAATATACCGAGTTTTAACGACCTTGAGGACGAAACATTTTGAAAACATCTTGGGAAAAGGAGAAAATGCTGGTAACCAGCATTTTCTCCTTTTCCCACATGTTTTCTACCTTTTCAAGGACAAATGCCCTCATTTGAGCCAGAGATAATTTGTTGTCAGCGGGTCCCAATCTAACATAGTGTAAAAACTTTAACAGTTGTCTAATAAAGAGTTTTTTTTTTTCAAAAAGTTATTGTTTTTTTCTGTTTTGTAGTACCTAGAAAGCCGTTTTGCAATAAATATCTACAAAGCATATTTTAAATGTTCGTGTTAACCCAGTTAAAAAAAACAGGATTTTTGTATCTCTTCATAACACTGCTTTGGAATACATTATACGAAAATAACTGGAATAAGCAAACTGTTGCCCTATAAATAATAGCGTCTGTTCTCACAATACTTCCCTTTTCATCCCATTCAATTTTTTTCATCAGATCACAATTTATTTACAATTTGCCTTTGTAAAAAAACAATTTAAAATTTTGGAATATCAGAATGCACTAGACATTTTACCAATGCCAAAGAGTTTCATCCTATACTCTATAAATATTAACACAGCTAAGCGTAACTCAGTGCGCTTTTGCGGCCAGTTTAGATCAAGATCAGACTGCACAGAACGTGCAGTCTGATCTTTGATCTACACTGTCCGATAAGGAGATATTTTCCCATCAGAAATACTTTTGAAATTGCAATATTTGGGTTTGTATCTATTGGCTTGAAAGTTTCATTTTACTTATTTAGCAGGCTTAGGGCTAGCTAGTATCAAGTAGCTAGTGAGACTAGCCTTATAAGCTACTTGCTAGTATCGATATGATCGTGCAAGAAATCTGGAATTTGAAGAACTCTACAAGCTTCAGCTTTCATCTGTTTCTTCAGTGTACATGTATTTATCATATGACTGTGTTGTCCTTTGTGGAGTTACTGTATTTCCCTATTTATAAATGATTAGAAGATTTTTAAACTAAAGATGTTCATTTTTACGAACGAGGAGGGTGGACAATCCTACGTTTCCGTTCCCCGAATGCTTATCTCAAGTAGCCGAATCATGCTCTGTGAAATAGGGGTTTAATGCATCTGCAAAAAGGATCGACCAAGGTCAGCCTGCGCAATCCGCGCAGGCTGACTTTGGTCGAAACTTTTTGCTTTTGGTAAATTTTCTGCATGTCCAAAGACCATTCTGCATCAGGATTCAACATATATAGAAACGATGGATCAATGGTTACTAGATTATGTGATAACTTGTTTAGTATAATGTATTACAAAGATGCATAAAACCCCATTTTGCCAGGGTGTGGATCGTGTGTAAAAATGCGGACATATTTTACCCTTTCAACCCCAAAGGCGAAAACAGGGACTTTTGCGCAAGGTAAAGATCAAAACCAGATTGCACAAAATGTGCAGTCTGATCTTAGATCTTTACTGATCGCTTGTTTAGTCAAGGCTATCATATAAAAAATATTTCTTAGTTTTAGTGGATTGTGTTTTCCGCCGTCTAGAAAGGTCGATTCAACATCTTTGGCGCGCAAAGAATTTAAGGCGGAAAGAGTGTCATTAACATTGCAAAAGTATCATTTTTTTTTTAAAGTAATACAAAGTGCATGACGACATTGGATTGTACGTGCAATATAAATTGCACGATTTACTCTTAACGTGCGAAAATAGAATGAAACGGATATTCTAAGTCAGCATATAACTACCAAATATAAGACTTGTTTGATTAAAATAGCGCTTTTTCCAAGAGGTGAAAAATAGCATTTGGACGTAAAGTTTTACGTGCGCTGTGGATTGTATGATTAACTCTTTACCAAACCACAAAATTTTAGACTTATCAAGTCAAACCGTTAGCAGACGACAAATGAAATTAATGTGGATAAAATGATGGAATTCTCTCTGAAATGGTGAAAATCATTGTGGGAGAAGGAGAAAATGCAGGTGGAATAAAAAATCGTCTGCAAGATGTAGGCTAATTTGCTTACAAAAGCACAAGCGTATCTGATTACGGGCATAATTTTATCCTCCGTCTAAGAGAGAATTAAATTTCTCCTTATGATGTTAAATCACTACTTTTTCGATTCTTTCCTACCTTGCAGCTGACCATTCTTGAAAACATGGCGTTAAAAAAAAGAACTGCTGGAAACGAGTTTTTTTTTTTCACAATTTTACCATTAGTATTCACCAATCAATATATACTTCACCTTGATGAATTCCTATTTGTACATGGATATTTTTTTTCAAAATCCAGTAACAAAATATGTTTCAGGGGGGTAAGTGGGTTAAGGGTGAAGTCAAGTTTTGTGTGAATATGGCACCACACCCAAAATCATAAGGCTGTTCAGTCTTAACTCCGGAATGCAAACCCTTAGAACACCTAATAAGCAAAACGAAACTTTATCTGTCGGGAAAAAAACCCACCCTTTGCATTAAAATACTATTTTCGATCAAGGGTCGTAAACAACAGCGGACAGTGTAGATCTAAGATCAGACTGCACGTATGCAGTCTGATCTTGATCTACACTTTCCGCAAAACCAGTTTGATTTGTGATCGGGGGCTTTAAGGGTTCAAGACGGTATTGATGGTTTACATACCTCTCTTCACAAGTGGTTTTAGTCTGGCCCTGATCTGACGGGAAGCTTGCAAAACGTCTTCCATCTGTATGGTACAGACGCCTTCTTGTTTCTTGGCGGGATTTCCAATCTGTGCTTGGGTTCAATCCACACGCACTATGGCATCACATCAGTAACTTTTATGATACATTGAAATTGGAGTTAAAATCACTCTCTCTAGCTGACAGGGGTCCTGCATGGCTCAGTGGTAAAGTCACTGTAGGAAACACGTAACATGAAGGCCCCGGCTTCGAGCCTCATTGGAAGTACTGGGGTTTTCGTGGGAGTGCCCTTGGACAAGACACTTTCGACCTGTAGCCTAATACTGCCGAAACCCAGGACATAAATAAATATGTAAGCTGTGGCCATGATATGACTGAAATGGTGTTGAAAGCGAGGTAAAATACCAATCAATCAATCAATTTATGCAGACTACGAACTCCCATAAGTATTTTTATGGTACATTGAAAATAGAGTGAAAACCACGCTCTTTGATATGTAAGCTGTCGCCGTGACATGACTGAAATAATGTAAAAGCGGCGTAAAGTACAATTCAATCAATCAAGAGACTCTCTTTGACCTGCTGCCACTCTTTCCCTGACAAAGCGGGTGTTTTGCTATCTATTTTGTAAAGAGTATGTCCAATAACCTTTTCAAAAAGGTATATAAAATGGCATCATGGGCAATGAAGCTTTTTCTGATGACCCTCAAACACAAGTACCCTCGGAAAATCAGTGTAATAGAGGCCTTTTACATTTTGTATACCATGTATCTTGATGTGATCACTGACACCAAATAGTTCCCAATGATAAAGCCAAATTACACTCCACTTTCTAAAGAAATGATCGTATTTACATTGGAAACACATTTTAGACATGTCCTTTCATCTTTTCATCATAAAACGATGAAGCAAAAGTTATTGGTATTATTTTTCAAGCGGAACTTCTTTTAATTACTAAACCTGGAAGCATTCCGTTCTGGTATTACACCCACTACCCATGCAGTTTATAGGTTTTGAAATCAATGTGCGAAAAGAAGCGATTGCTGGTAACAAGCTTTCACTCATTTATTCCCATGACGATGGTCATACCGTTATAAAACTCAAATATTTTACTTTCCTTTGAACGTCTTTTCCAGAACTAATTTTGCAATGAATTTTAAAGGCCTATTTCTTACTTTCATTAGTACTCTAATCGGTTCACCAGGTACGTTTTGTGAAGTAAGCCCTCCTCAAGAGTTGTTAGTCTGCGAAACGAAATAAACATTGTCTAAAACCGGACATGATATATGTGACAGGCGCAATGGTTCTTGAGCCAAGCCTCATTTGGAAACCGACTGCTCGATTTGTTTGTTTGCTTGTTTGTTATTTGTTTGTTTGTTCGGAACACAATTTTAGACAGGTCCAAATTGAAAGGTGTTGCAGAAAGCAGATCAAATGTGGCTCAATTGATGAAATTTGTCTCTGAAAGGGTAGAAAATATTGTGGGAAAAGGAGGAAATGCTGGTTACCAGCATTTTTTCCTTTTTCCTACAATATTTGCTGAAGGCGTCTTCACCAAGATCTTTAAAATACGGGATTGTTTGGTAAATGTTTAAGCCGTTTTCAAAATTATTTCAGTTATACCGCAGCTATAAGTTCACAAATCAACATGCTTTCCTGGAGTTTCATTTACCAGTGCTGCGCACAGCTTTCTTTCCACACAGATGGGTATGAATCTGCTGCAATGGGTATCATCCAGCTTTGGCTGAGCTGAGAATCGAACCGGCGATCTCTGTGTTTCAAGCCCAGTGCGTTACCGACTGTGTTAGCGTGCTTGGTTACAGGTTGCTTCAGTGCAGGACATCCTGTCCAGTTGGTGAAAAGTCCCTTTGACAAAATCCCTGTTTGACAATCTCTAGAAGAACGCCATCGCCAGACAATTAATTGATTGATTGTTTAGTGTTTAACCCCGTTTTTATGTCACTGTTGCCAAACTCCAATAGCTCAGTCGGTAGCGCACAGGACTTGAGAACAGGGGGTCGTGAGTTCGATCCCCGGCTCGGCCGATTTCTTTCCGAGGACTGATGATCGTCATTGCGACAGGATTCATTCCTGTCTCACCGCTGATCATTGTTTCGATGATGGTTATGCGGGAAAGCAGCCAGTGTTTTGGAAAGAATATTGTGCGGAGTACTGGTAAAAGAAACTCCAGGAAAGCATGCATACGTGCACTGGCCGCCGCGATATAACTCAAATAGTGTTGAAAACGGCGTTAGACACCACGCAATCAATCAATGTCACTATTATATCAGTTATTTCGCGGAGACCAGTGCACCTATCTACATGCTTTCCTGGAGTTTCTGTAATCAGTACTCCGTACAATATTCTTCCCACACTACTGCCTGTTTTTCCATATAACCATTGTTGAAACAATGATCAACGGTGAGAGAGGAATGAATCCTGTCTATGATCAATCCTCGGAACGAAACTGGCAGGGCTGGGGATTCGAATCAGCACGCTACCGACTGCGCTACCGGGGCTCGGCTCTCGCTAGACAAAATCCCCATCTTACATAAGATTGTTGAGATCTCCTATGATTAATGACATTATTATTTCAATATTGTAATATGAATAGGGGTTTCAAGGCCGTATGGCTCTTGGGTTTCAAGGCCGTATGGCTCTTTACACATGTGCCTGTTGCCAATGGGTCTACTCTCCTATTGAGATTTTCCCCATCCCCCGTTTCACACAGGTTTTGCAACGCTCTGTATCTGGATTCGACTCAGCGTTAAATAGACACTTTTCTAGATCTAAAATGTTTGCCATCGGCCATTTTTATTCAATACAAGCATGAACTCTAAATCACAAAACATAAATTTTAAAACTTGTCCAAAAAAGCATAATTGTTGCTAAAACACGAAATTCGTCTTTCATAGAGTAGAAACTACTGAGGGAAAAGGAGAAAAATGCTGGTTTCCTTTACCCACAATGTTTTTAATGGCCTTCTTCCTCAGGGTCGTAGAAAGTCGGGATTATGTGATAAAGGGTTAACTCTTTACCACACAACAAATTTTTAAAACTTTTTGTTGAGTGTGTTTATAGACCCTGACGACATACAGTTTGGCAGAAATGATAAGATTTATCTGTGAAAATCTAGAAAACATTGTGGGAAAAGAAGAAAATGCTGGTTTCCAGTATTTTCTCCTTTTTCCAACAATATTTTCAAAAGCCGTTTATTTCAACATGAACTTTAAAACATGGCGTTGTACTGTAAAGGATTAATAAATAGGTTGCAACAGGGAATTCACGTGAGTGCAAGGACAAATTTGATGATGCAAGATTTTTCTCCTTGAAATAAAGGTCACATGGTGTTTATCTGGGATATTTCCGGTAAGGAATTCATGTCGTCTGCTGAACCCTAAACTCCCTAATTTTATGTAGGACAACCCTTCATACCTAAAGCCCTATTTAAGCTCGTACGTTCCTGTGCTATGGGCAACTCAAGTTGGTTTATTGTGGACATTTGGAATCCTAGATCAGGCTTTCTCGTTAGGCACGAAGAGCAAACTAGTTTTACGAATTTCAGTAAAATCAGCCATCTTGCGCCCCCCCCCCCCCAAAAAAAAACCTTTGGCATAAGAAACATTTATTTCTTCTTTCTGAAAATGTGAGACGGCAGAGTATTCCAAGTAGATGAGCCATGCTCTGTCGAAAAGGAACTTAATGCATCTGCAAACAATATCAACCAAGGTCAGCCACTGCAGTCTGTTTTTTGGTATTGGTCAATTTCCTGCATGTCAATGGACCAGCGTACCTTATGATTCAGTCAGATGTTATACATAACTGATTATATAGATCCATAATTATGTGATGACTTTCTTGGTATAATGCATCAAGAAGATGCTTTAACCCCCTTTTTTTCTAGAGCGAGGCTTGCTAATAGATAAGCCATGCTCTGCTACAAGGGGGCTTAATGCGTCTTTAAAAAGTATCTACCCAGGTCAGCCTGCGCAGCTTTTTGCTATTTTCTGCATGTTAATTTAGCAGTGCACCTCATGATTCAATTTGTTGTAATACAAAATGGATTTTATTTATCCAAAATTATGTGATGGCTTGCTTGGTATCATGCATCACGGAGATGTTTTAAATCCCTTTTCACAGAGCATAACTCATTTGTTTCCTGGGTTGTACCAGCTCTGATGAGCTCTGCAATGCTACTCGAGGACACTATGTACAGCTCAACGAGTAAGCATCGAACTCCGAAACAGGTAATTAATTACAGGGCATCCACCTCAATCGCTGAGTCACGCAGGACCCCCTTTTCATATCGTACACTCGTGACTAAAAACAAACAGTTAAATCTAAAGAAGGGGCGGCAAGGGACTAAAAATAAAAAAAATCAATAAAAGGGCTTACGATAACCCTTTTTTATACGAAGTCAAATTTTGCCCATACACCCCGATCATTCTACATTCTAATGTCATTCCTAGTCTAAAGCTAGATTTAGAAAGTAACACAACTTCTGATTGGCTAAACCATTTGGTTTAGCCAATCAGATATTGTGTTACATTCGAACTTAGAAACTTCTTAGAATAAGACTACGGATGTTCTGAAGAATGGTTGGTGAAGAAGGGTCCCTGTATAATAATAAGTAGTACTAGAAGTGAGACCAAGTCGAAAAATTTGAAAAAGAAGCAACTGTCATTAATTTGAGTTTTAGCCGCGGTCTGGTAAAGGAGGTTTAATGCTTGTCCGCGATGCATTATACCAAGCAAGTTATTACATAATTATGGACACATAAAATCCATTTTGCCTAATAACCGACTAAATTATGAGGTAGAAGAGCTCTTTGATAAACACAAAGTTGACCAATTGCAAAAATTTCGACCCATGTCAGACTGAATGGACTGAGTAGGCTGACATGGGTTGATAATTTTTGAAGATACATTAAAACACATTTTATATAGAACGTGGCTCAGATTTATGTAGAAGACATTTATCGTTGTCTTGCCATAACAGATGCTCTTTATAAGACCTAGTGTCGATCTGGATCAGGTTGCAGATTTGTTCATTCTGATCTATAATTTGAGCCTGATTTAAATAGTCGTCTGCTAATGCTTTCAATTTGGACCAGTCTAGAGTTTGTGGTTTGGTAAAAACTTAAGGTACAAGATGCAATGGCTCTTTTTTCGTTGATGTTTTGAAAAAACTGTTAGCAGAATGAACATGGAACGTCGTACATTTCTAGCATTTTGGAATTAACCCTTTAACAAACAATCCAGACTTTTAAAAGATCCTGAAAAAGAAACCTTTGAAAACATTGTGGGCAAAGGAGAAAATGCTGGTAACCAGCATTTTCTCCTTTTCCCATAGTGTTTTCTACCCTTCCCAAAACAGATTTCAATTTTTCAGTCACATTTAGTTTTTCCTCTGCAAATGCTTTGAATTTAGTCTAGAATCTAGAATTTTGTCGTGTAGTAAAGATTTAAGAATGCCGTAAGAATGTCAAAATGAGGGTAACAAGGAGGGAGGAGGAGGGGCGATAGTAAACAAAAAATTGGCGGGAAATCTCGGTGTAGTTTCTCACGAGGGTATCCATTGACAACTGGCGTATTCGAGCGGGCTGTCTCTTTTCTCTCGTGAAATTCCGTCCCACGGACTTGCAAAAAGATTGCTTATGTCAAGATAAATTCATTTAGAACAGGTGACAGAACATTCTCCGCCATATGTCCTTTATTTATACCAGCCGACTCTGATGAATTTAATGTTATAGTTATCCCTTACGCTACTTAGCGCGACTCAAAGACCTTTTGCGAACAGTGTAGATCAAGATCAGACTGCACAGAACGTGCAGTCTGATCTTGGATCTACACTGTCCGATAAGATATCTTTCCCCCAAAATACTTTAGAAGTAGCAAAATTTGGGTCTACACGTACTATCGACTTGAAAGCTTCATTTCAGTGATTTAGCAGGATAGAGTTAAAGACTGTGGTACTGTGTGGCTCAGTGGTAAAGGATAGGGCTCGTGGCATGGAGGACCAGGGCTAGATCCTCACGGGAAGCACTGGGCTCCTTGTGGGAGTGCGCTTTAGCGAGACATTTAAGAGTCCCAGCCTAGTACTGGTGAAAACCAGGACATACATGAATATCTGAGCTGTCGACGTGATATGACTGAAATAATGTTAAAAGTAGCGTAAAACACCATTCAATCAGTCAACATTTTCAAAACCGTTTTATTTTTCCACTCTTTACCAGACGACAAAATGTTTAGACATTTCCAATTGAAAGCATTCGCAGACGACAAATTAAAAGTAAATCATGATAATGGGAGTCGTCTTTGAAAGATTTGAAACGTTATGGAGAAAGGAGACATGCTAGTTACCAGCATTCCCCCCTTTTCTAACACTGTTTTCGAAAGCCTTCAACCATAAGCTCGTTAAAACACAAGACTGTTTGGTGAAGGGTTGCAAAACAGTATTTTAGGAATATGCTAAATTTGAATCGATTTTTTTCTTTTTGCTACATGTATTTTAAAGACGCTCCGGAAAAAAAAAATGTTTTAATGCATCTCTTTGATGCCTATGTCAAGCAAGTCATCATATAGTCCGATGGAATCATGAGGTAGAGTAGTCCCTTTGACATGCCAACAATTGACCCATAGCTATAGGTTTTGACTTGGGTTAGCCAGCGCAATTTGCGCAGACTGACATTGGTCGATACTTTTTTCCAGTTGCATTGAACCCTTTTGACAGAGCATACAGTAGCTCTTAAGTTTTTATCAATTATTGCATGAGATTTTACGACGATTTCAACAACATTCTAATCATTATATTTATTTTTACATTAACCGCGTGATTATGTATGTCTTCCTTGGTTTAACCAGTGCTATATTAGAATCGGTATTTTGCAAGGCCTTACCCAAGGTCATTATAGCTGAAAATACGACCAACTGACACTCAGATTTTTTTCTTAAATTATAATTTCATAATCATGCCTCACTAAACAAGCGGACGGTTTACATCTAAGATCAGACTGCACGCACTGTGCAGTCTGATCTTGATCCATGCCATCTTGACAATGCCTGGCAAAAACCCATGCCTGGTTTCGCCCATGGTGCTGAAACTTTTTTCCATGGTGAGCATCCATCCATAAATTAAAGAGTAATTCTTTTCAAAACTATCTGAAGCAAATCTGTATCTGTTCTCAGTGGCTTAGTAACGAAGGCGAAAGATTTCAACACGATGTTTACAAATTCGAGCCCCACTAAAGCCTTGCCGACCATGGCGGAAATGTACCTGTGCGAAACATTTTTCCCCAAAGTTTAGCTATGACAGATGACGAAGATGCATGAAAATATGTCACACCATGCACCTGTCATGCAAAACAGAAAAATTTATACGCTCAGTTGTCAATTCATTACATTCCCATGGCATGTGAAGAAAATGCGTATATACCTTGAACATGCTTATAATACGCATACTCACGGCGATATGACTGAATTGCTGTTGAAATTGGCGTTAAATATAAGTATATTTCCATTGTGCAAGTAAGTCTATTTTCTTCTCTTATTTTAGTTATGCGTGGCTTTGAGCAGGTTGCCTGGTACAACTTTTATTAAGAATATATTATTTTTTCAGAAGAATAAATATCAGTGATGAAATTATTGCCATCTAAGTCTGAATGACTTCAATGGTCTTTGCAATGTCGTATTACTTAATTGTACAGAAATAAAATGAGCCATGCTCAGTGGAAAGGTACTTAAATGCATTTCCAAAAAGTATCGATCGTTATTGTAAGTCCGCGCAGGCTGACATGTATCGAAACTTTTTGCTGTTGGTCAGTTTTCTGCATGCAAGTCGAACGACCAGTCAACCTCATCATTCAGTGGGTTTTTAGACAAAATAGATTTATGGACCTATGATTACGTGATATCTTGCTTGGTTCAATGCATTACGGAGATGCATTAAACCCCCTTTCACTATAGCACGATCCATGACCTTATGAATACAATCTTAGTTTTAGCTCTACTGTTCTCGAAGGAAAAAGTCGAGGTATGGCCATTGTCGTTTGTGTCTGCATCGTTATCGTCATCTTAAAACCTTGACATTTTCTGAAATCCCCGCTCTGCCTGAAGATGTTTACTCTTTACCAAAGGACAGACCTGTCAGAATTGTTCAGTTCCAAAGCATTTACAGACGACAAATTATATATAGCTCAAAAGATTGAAATTGCTCCCTGGGGGTTAAAAAAAAAACATTGTGGAAAAAGGAGAAAATGCTGGTAACCAGCATTTTCTCCTTTTCCTACAATGTTCCCAAAAGACCTCTTTCTGAGGGTCATTAAAACTCAGAATTGTGTGGTAAAGGGTTAATCTTAAACTCTGTCAAGTTGTTAACTATGTAAAAGGGAACCCATACTAGAAGGGCAGGTAAGCCAAAAAATGCTTTTGATAGAGTTATTCTCCTTTTTCACCTCGGAAAATTTGTCCTGAAAAAGCAGTTGCAACCGACTGTTGGCTCCAGTATGCGGCGCTCTTGTTGTCCTAGCTTACAAGTTACAACTACGGTCTAAAGATCAACAAAGGTAAAGTCCCAGTGGGAGTAGTTACTTCAACACACCGTTAAAGTCTCTTTCTAACGATAAATTGTTAAACTAGTCCATTTTGACAGCATCTGCAGACAACAAAAATAAATGTTACTCAAATAGTTGGATTTGTCTGTCAAACGGTAGAAACCAATGAGGAAAAAGGAGGATATACCTTCAAAAGCCTTCTATGTAAGAGTTCAAACAGTCACGAGATTGTTTTGTCAAAGATTATCTCTGGCGGGAAAAAAAAACATAATCGCTACGGTTTCAGCTTATCTGTCTTGTAGACTTTCCATTCACACAAAGTAGGAAAGAAAAGTGCTTGACTAACGTTCGGAAACATTACGTGGTGCACTGACCATTGCTACGGTACCATCGAAACAGGCGACACTCGTGTAAGACAACCGTCATTGCACGTGAACGTGATTAACCTTTTCCTAAAACGATCCTCTTTAAAGGACCCCCGAGGAAAGCATTTGTAAACATCGTGGGGAAAAGAGGAAATAATAGCAACCAAGATTTTCTACCTTTTCGAAAGACAAATCGAATTATTTGAAACACATTTAATTTGATGCTTAAAATGTTTTCATTCTGGAGAATTTTACCTCGTTACGAAATTATAGAAGTTTAAACTAGTCGAACATGAAAGCATTTGCAGACAAGAATATAAATTTGTCTGTAAAATTGAAATTTGTAAGGGTAAAGGGTGGAAAACATTGCGGTAATAGGAGAAAATGCTGGTTACCAGCATTTTCTCATTTTTCCACAATGTTGTCGAAAGATTTCTTTCTCAGGGTCGTTAAAAGTCGGGACTGTATGGTAAGGGTTAAACTGTCTCGGTGGAGAATCATCCCTTCACCTAACAAGCCATAGCTTTATCAACCAGGATAAAGAAAATACTTTGAAAACACAGTTTGAAAAGGAAAAAAGAATATGCTGGAAACCAGCGTTTTCTCCAGTTCTCACACCCTTGTCTACCAATTAAAGAGACTATTACTATCAGTTGAAACAGAATCAAAGTGTCTTTTGTAAAATGCTTGAAAAAAATGACAATCTAACATTTAAAAAACAATCTAACATTTAAAAAACTCAGAGATTTATTTCTTTTAGCCCCAAAAATCATATCATAGACCTCTTTCGTCGGCCTAAAATACAATCCAGTTAAACTCAAACAGACTTCCATCTTTTAGGCTTGACTACACAAGCGGACGGTATAGATCAAAGATCAGACTGCACGTTTTGTGCAGTCTGATTTTGATCTATACCGTTCGCAAAAGCCCTTATTTTTCGCCCTAAGGAGCTGAAAACGGTACAGTACAAGCGCACTGAGTGATAGGGTTACAGTTTACTGGGTAAACTAAAGGAAGGGGTCCGGGATTCCAGCAGGGACGTGATACAAGCATGCAGAGAAAGGGTCTGCTTGTGTGATTACGGCATGTTAAAAACCCTTTACTCTTACAGAGACATTCTCGAAAATCGACATGTACTGTATGAGTGTAGAGAAAGATCAACCTGTACTCACGTGCAGTCTGATCAGAGCTCCAGATAAGAGGGAGTGATTGTATTCTAAATCCATTATTTCTCTTTCAAACCCTATGTTGTGGGTACTCATTAGAATCGTCTCGATGAAACGATTCTAATGAGTATCCACATCAGAGGGTTTAGTGGAGAATAATTAATATTTTCAATTTTGAAATCATCCTCTCATTAACGACTCAATTCCTCTATTAATACTCTCAACCCCCCTCCCCCCCCCTCCCCCCCCCCCGCCTTCTTCAGCAAATTTATAGCAGATGCTGTCGGGAACAAATCCTGGTAAACTATGAAAAATCGACTTGAATTATTTAGATTTCATGCATCTGTTCACCAGAATAGATAGTTGCAAAGGGAGAAATTTCACGTCGTGAGCATTTTCTTCTTTTGCCACTCTGTTTTTTAAAATTTGGTCTGGTGCAAGATTCAGTTTGGCGTCTGAAGGAGTTCGTTAGGTAAAGGCTTTGAGTAATATACATTGTATGTGGAATTAACAGCAAATCTAACTTAAAAAAAAAATGATAAAAGCAATTCAAAATTTTCCCTTAAGCTGCTAAGCGCGACTCATTTATCTTTTGCGGACAGCGTAGCTGAAGATCAGACTGCACAGAACTGTCAGTCTGATCTTGATCTACGCTGTCCGTTAAGGAAATATTTTTTTGTACAAAATTACCTTTGAA
This sequence comes from Hippopus hippopus, assembly GCA_946811185.2. NCBI lineage: Eukaryota > Metazoa > Mollusca > Bivalvia > Cardiida > Cardiidae > Hippopus > Hippopus hippopus. Next base: position 9,201,599 of record OX328100.1, on the reverse strand, counting down.
ATAGCAAAATTCGGGGTTTTACAACCGTCTTGAAAGTTTTATTTCACTTATTTAGAAGGTTAAGGGTTAACCCCCAGGCTGCTAAGCCCGACTCACTGACCTTTTAGCGGACAATGTAGATCAAGATCAGACTGCACAGAACGTGCAGTCTGATCTTGGATCTACATCGTCCGATAAGGAGATATCAGTAGTAAGGGGAGAGAGCCTGGACACCTACCCAGGCCAGGGGTAGGTGTCCAGGCTCTCGTCCCTGAGTGCCCTACATCACCGTCCCTGACAAAAATGTGGGCTAGTTTGCCCTCCCGAAAGAATTTTTTTAAAAAAATGCACTAGGCTCTCTACCCTGAGAGGGATTTAGCATTCAAAATGGCGGCCTTGTGGAGGATACCCTGGCGAAAAAATTACCCAGGCTCTCTACCCTGAGCGGAATTTTTCTGCAAAAAAGGGAAAGGGGGGGAGTTTTACCTAGGCTCTCGTCCCTGAGAGGGATTTAGCATTCAAAATACCAGCCTTATGACTGTCAGTCTGGGTAAAAATGGTCAGATCACTGAGTTGGACTTAGTTTTTTCACCCTATGATTGATTTTCTCTCTTTCTAAAAGCCTGATCACTGAGTTGGACTTAGTTTTTTCACCTTATGGATGATTTTTTCTCTTTCTAAATGCCTGGTCAGTGAGATGGACTTAGTTTTTTTACCCTATGGATGATTTTCTCTCTTTCTAAAAGCCTGACCATTGAGTTGGACTTAGACTTTTTTCTTTCTAAATGTCTGAGCACTGAGTTGTACTTAGTTTTTTCTTCACCTATGTATGATTTTTTTCTCTTTCTAATTGGTTGACCATTGAGTTGGAGTTAGACTTTTTTCTGCATCTCTATGAATGATTTCTCTTTTCTAAAAGGAAATTTATCCTATATCACTGAGTTGGTCTTAGCTTTTTTCCCCTATGAATGATTTTCTCTCTTTCTAAAAGGTTGACCATTGAGTTGGACTTAGTTTTTTTCACCCTATGGATGATTTCTCTTTTCTAATTGCCTAATCAGTGAGTTGTACTTAGTTTTTTTTGCATCTATGAATGATTTCTCTTTTCTAAAAGGAATTTGTCCCTATATCATTGAGTTGAACTTAGACTTTTTTCTTATCTATGAATGATTTTTTCTCTCTAAAAGGAATTTGTCCCTATATCAGTGAGTTCGACTTAGACTTTTTTTACCCTATGAATGATTTTCTCTCTTTCTAAATGCCTAATCACTGAGTTGAACTTAGACTTTTTTTTACCCTACGAATGATTTTCTTTCTAAAAGTTTGATCACTGAGTTGGACTTAGTCTTTTTCTGCAATTATGAATGATTTCTCTAAAAGACTGAGCACTGAGTTGGTCTTAGTTTTTTACCCATATGCTATTAGGATTGCTTTATTGTTTTACTTCTATCCATTACTTGTCCTTTAAATGCTTTCTCTTTCTAAATGTCTGAACATTGAGTTGGACTTAGACTTTTTTTCTGTATCTATGAATGAATTTTCTTTTCTAAAAGGAAATTTATCCTATATCACTGAGTTGGACATAGTTTTTTCACCTATGATTGAATTCTCTTTTCTAAATGCCTAACCATTGAATTGAACTTAGACTTTTTTTACCCTATGAATGATTTCTCTTTCTAAAAGGCTGAGAGCTGTGTTGGACTTAGACTTTTTTTACGCTATGGATGATTTTTCTCTTTCTAAAAGCCTGATCACTGAGTTGGACTTAGTCTTTTTCTGCAATTATGAATGATTTTTTCTCTCTAAATGCCTGGACATTGAGTTGGACTTAGTTTTTTCTTCACCTATGTATGATTTTTCTTTCTAAATGCCTGGACATTGAGTTGGACTTAGTTTTTTCACCCTATGAATGATTTTTTCTCTTTCTAAATGCCTGATCACTGAGTTGGACTTAGTTTTTTTACCCTATGAATGATTTTCTCTCTTTCTAAAAGCCTGACCATTGAGTTGAACTTAGACTTTTTTCTTATCTATGAATGATTTTTTCTCTCTAAAAGGAATTTGTCCCTATATCAGTGAGTTCGACTTAGACTTTTTTCTTATCTATGGATGATTTCTTCTCTCTAAATGTTTGACCATTGAGTCGAACTTAGCTTTTTTTATCCTATGAATGATTTTTCTCTCTAAAAGGATTTTGTCCCTATAACAGTGAGTTGTACTTAGTTTTTTCACCCTATGAATGATTTTCTCTCTTTCTAAAAGCCTGACCATTGAGTTGAACTTAGTTTTTTTCACCCTATGGATGATTTCTCTTTTCTAATTGCCTAATCAGTGAGTTGTACTTAGTTTTTTTTTTCATCTATGAATGATTTCTCTTTTCTAAAAGGAATTTGTCCCTATATCATTGAGTTGAACTTAGACTTTTTTCTTATCTATGAATGATTTTTTCTCTCTAAAAGGAATTTGTCCCTATATCAGTGAGTTCGACTTAGACTTTTTTTTACCCTATGAATGATTTTCTCTCTTTCTAAATGCCTAATCACTGAGTTGGACTTAGTCTTTTTCTGCAATTATGAATGATTTTTTCTTTCTAAAAGACTGAGCACTGGGTTGGACTTAGTCTTTTTCTGAGTTTTTTTACTCTTTGCAGTATAACTCTCTGGAGTATAACTCTTTTGGAGTGCATCTCTTCTAAAAGAAGTTTGACAATTTGAAGAAATGACAATTTTGAAGAAAGATAGAACTTTTGTGGTAAATGGTTAGTCCTGAAAAGGACTGTTGGGTTAGCTCTGAAAAGAGCTGTGACAATTTAAAAATGACAACTTGAAGATAGAACTTTCGTCTGACAGCTTAAAGATAGAACTTTCGTCTGGCATCTTGAAGATAGAACTTTCGTGGTAGATGGTTAGTCCTGAAAAGGACTGTTGCGTTAGCTCTGAAAAGAGCTGTGACAATTTCAAGAAATGACAACTTGAAGATAGAACTTTCGTCTGACAGCTTGAAGATAGAACTTTCGTCTGGCATCTTGAAGATAGAACTTTCGTGGTAAATGGTTAGCCCTGAAAAGGACTGTTGGGTTAGCTCTGAAAAGAACTGTTGGGTTAGCCCTGAAAAGGGCTGTTTTGTCTTGGAGGCTGTGTTTTTTTCGTCTCACGTTGTTTTTTCCACTTCTAATGACAGCATCCGAAATTCGCTTGGCAAATGGGGCATGCTTCAACTCTTTTTCTGATTACCATTGCTCCATTACCGAACTAATCTTTCGCCGAGATCTTTGTATGGCTGCGTTATACGTTGTAGTTGGTTTTGTTCCTCCTCTCCTACGAAATGAGTGTTTAGTTGTAATAACTGTTGAAGTGCATTTAGATATTCTTGGAGAGCCTCGCGTAGTTGATAATTTATCTCCTCCATATTGATACTGCTTCCGAATATTGATACTGCTTCCGAATATTGATACCGCTTTAGAAGTGTTCGTTCGCTGAGTGTCAAAAAAATGATGAATGTATGGCAATAACGCTGGGTTTTTATACGTTTAAGGAGGATTGAAATTTTTAAAGAGCGCGGACCTGACGGGAAACACCAGGATTGTACTGTGTGACACTGAGTTAGGAGTGGTAAAAACAGCATGAAACGCCGACGTGGGAAAAACATAGGAAAAAATGACGTCATGAGTCAATCAGTTCAATCCTCCTGTAAAGCTATAAAACCCAGCGATATTTTTACATAAAATCATATTTGTTCCAGTATGGTTCGAATTCTTGTCTACCCCCACTGCGCAAGCAGATGTCTGATAGAGTGTGGGAAATGTTTTGCCATACTTTTTTTACCCTTGTGTTTTGTTGATTTGCAAAAGAAACAGTTCTTTGTTACTCGTTTTTTCTTCTTTTCGTTGTTTTGCTTTTTTCTCCTCTTTTAGATCCAAAGTTTGTTGTTTTCTTAGATTATCGCTTGTAGATAATTTTTTCTCTGTCTGTTCTGTTATTTTGCAGATTTTTGAATCGGTGATATCCGTTGTGTCGGACTGCATGTCTACGGTCTGATTTTCAACCGGTGATATTGTAGTCTGTAGTGAACTTGTTTTCCATGTATTTTCGTTGTAGAATGAATTTAGTGTCCCGACGAATTTCGTATGTTGGAGATCGACAACGTTGTAAAACGACGGTGAAATTTCGATGTCATGACTGTGTGGGTTCACGTAGACAAAAAACAAATGTTCCTGTCTGATTTTCTTTTTTGGACAATTTCTGGACCAATGTCCTGCTTTGTTGCACGTAAAACAAATATTTGTTCTCTCACCATTCATCCCATATCGTTTGTCGAGCGTCGCTTGATCTAAAACTCTGTAGCTGATAGTACAGCGTATAGAGCTATTTATAAAAAAAATACGCTTCACTACTAGACGCTGACGTAGTGTACCTCTACCCAATGGTCTATTTATAGCAACAGACGCTAACATATTGTGATTTAACCCCTTGTCACACTAAACGGCCTTTCCACTGAGTTGACACGGTGTTGTTTAAGTTCCCAGACTGCCAAGAGATCGCAGAAAAAATGCGAAGCTCCCGTGGCCTATTATCGCGTTCCTGATGTTGATGAAAAAAAGCAAGAAGGAAATCAAGTACATTGATATCTGTTCTCTGTACCCTTATGTTTGTAAACACAAATCCTATCCTGTAGGTCAGCCAGAAATTTTGTCTGCTGAGAATATTGACATGAACAATATTCGACAATATGAGGGCTTAATCAAATGCAAAGTTTTGCCTCCAACTGATTTGTTTCACCCCGTTCTCCCAGTTCACTGTAACAACAAAATGATGTTTCCACTCTGTATGAAATGTGCAGAAGAAAGTTCAAGTATTTGTAGCCATGGTGAAGAAAAGAGGGCTTTGGTCGGAACTTGGGTTACTTTTGAATTATTCAAGGCTCTTGACTGCGGTTATCGATTATTGCAAAGTAAAAGTTAAAAGTAGAAAAAGTCAAAAGTCTCTCTTATATAGGTCTAGATCTACATGCAGTGAGAAAATATTCCCGTAAAATGGTCTTTACAAGTGTGTGAACCAATAATTATTCCAAGTTATTTTTCTTGACATAAATTAACGAAAGTGTCAAGGAACTGTCTTTCTTTTGTTAAGGAAATCAGGGATATTCACCCTATTTCACATGTGCAAATCTACGAAAGAAAAAATGCTTTCTACTTTTGACAACGCTCAAAATTCGAACTCACACCTTTTTTATATTAGTTAAGCGTATAGAGGTATTTATAAAAAAGCTTTACTAGACGCTGACGTAGTGTACCTCTGCCCAATGGTCTATTTATAGCAACAGACGCTAACATATTGTGATCTATGCCCCTGTCACACTAAACGGCGTTTCCACTGAGTTGACACGGTGTTGTTTAAGTTCACAGAGTACCAACAAAGGTTTTCGTTTTGACTTCTGAACAATAGATTGAAATGCTCGAATCAAAGTTTTTTGCCCAGAAGAAAAAATCCATTATTCAAATTGGCAATCATGACCAACTATGTTTTGCAAGAGCCGTTGTTGTGGGAATTTGCTACAGTGAACGTGAAAACACCGGGGCATGGAATAGAAAATGGGATCGTATTTGTCGTTCAAACCGCCCTCTTCAAAAGACTGAAGCTGAGAAATTGTTGAATGAAGCTGGAGTTTCACCAACACAACCTGTAGGAATTGACGAATACAAAAAAATTCAAGCATTCTTGTATGAAAAAGGCTATGTCATTAAAGTTCATCAACAGCATTCAAAAGAGGAAAAAATATTTGAACATCCAGAAGTGAAAAACAATAGTAAGATCATACATTTGTACTTTCATCAAAACCATTATGACTACATCAAATCTATCAAAGTTTTTTTGTTGTGATATTATTGTGAGTTCTGTGATGTGGGTTACTCTCACCGGGAAAGTCATGCTTGTTCAATTATCTGCAAAGGTTGTTACCGCAAAGGAAAATGTCCATCAGATTCAAAAGAAAATGTTTGCAGTTATTGCAGTAGACGATTTTTTAGTGCTGAATGCTTTGAAAATCACAGAATTGTTCAAGGTAGAGAAAAGAAATCCATTTGTGAATTAGTGAAACTCTGTTCAAAATGTGGTGTGCAATATCTTGTCAGAAAGAAAAATCATGTTTGCAATGGAAAGAAAAGGTGTCATATCTGTAAGAAAATTGTTAACTTTTTTTTATCGATGCTATATTCAGCCTTACCAAAGTAAGTTGAACCATGACAGCGATGACGAGACGAGTTCTTCTGTAGTCAAAAAACCACAGTTTATTTTCTTTGATTTTGAATGCAAACAAGACACAGGTGTACACATCCCGAATTATTGTATTGCACACAGAGCATGTGATGAATGTATCGATAAATCACTTGATTTTCATTGTTCTACATGCAGTGAATTTGAAGAGGGTAGGGAAGTTATTTTTCAAGGTGAAGAAACTTTGAGTCAATTTTGCAAGTGGCTCTTTTCAAAACATCATAAAGGAGTCACGGCTATTGCCCATAATTTCAAAGGTTATGACGGTCAGTTCATTCTTGGCTATATTGTCAAAGTTGGGTTAAAACTTCCAAAATTGATCATGAATGGAAACAATATTATGAAGTTAGAACTGAATGGTGTACGTCTGGTCGATTCTTTCAATTTCATGAGCTTTGGTTTGGCAAAATTTCCAGCCATATTTGGTCTTCAAAAAAATAAAAAAGGTTACTTCCCTCACTGGGCAAATACAGATGAATTTTGGAGTTACATTGGACCTTACTTGGATATGTCTTATTACAAACCCGAAACTGTTTCGATCCACAAGTCAATGGACATTTTTTATCATAGGATCAATAGAAGAAAGTTTTCTTAACGTTGTGAAAATGAAATCAGTTCTATTTGACTTTTACTAACGGTACAAAAAAGGATCTGTTCATGATTCCTACGGAGAAACAATGGAATCCATGTCAGGGTATATTCTATTTGATAGAGATGTTACAGAAGAAGTAGTGAATTCAACTCTTTCAACAAAAGACGCTTATAGACATGTTGCTACATTCATAGGACTACGAGATTTCGACGATATGGACAGTGAGTATACAATGTTTTTGGGGTATGACCAATTGCATAAAGACATTACGGAATATGAAAACAAATGTGAAACTCGTGGTATTTGTGAATTTGCATTGTAAAAAATTATTTGCGAATAATTCATTGTGAAAAAATAATTCAGTGTGATTTTTTCATTGTTAAGGAAATGTTTTTATGCTGTATTGTAAAAAATGTTTCAGTGTGATTTTTTTCATTGTTAAGAAATTGTTTTTATGCTGTATTGTAAAAAATGTTTCAGTGTGATTTTTTCATTGCTAAGAAATTGTTTTTTATGCTGTATTGTAAAAACGTTTCCTTGTGATTTTTTTCATTGTCAAGAAATTTTTTATGATGCTTTGCAAAAAAAATGTTTCATTGTGAATTTTTTCATTGTCAAGAAATTTTTTCATTGTCAAGAAAATTTTTTATGATGCATTGCAAAAAAAATGATTCATTGTTTAGTTCTGTTCAGTAAATAAAAGTTCAATAAAATAAAAATTCAAAAACAATAGAGCTCATCATTCTGTTTTTCCCCAAAGACTTGTTCTGTCTACATTTTTTCCATACAGCGTCTCATAACTTTTTTGCTATATTAGCATGAAACGTAGCATGGAAAAATGTATGTGCTTTCTGCCAGGTCCGAGCTCTTTAAAAAATTTCAATCCTCAGTAAACGTATAAAGCTCGGCGTTATTTTCATACATTCACCATTTTTGGCTCTCAGCTAACGATCACTTCGAAAGCAGTGTCAATATTCGGAAGCAGTATCAATATGGAGGAGGTAAATCATCAACTACGTGAGGCTCTCCAAGAGTATCTAAATGCCGGACAGCAGTTATTGCAACTAAACACTCATCTCGTAGGAGAGGAAGAACAAAACCAACGTATAACACAGCCATACAAAGATCTCGGCGAAAGATTAGTTCAACTATTATTAAAGACAACACCGGATATCATCTTGGTTGATATCGAATTTGGAAGGAAGATTACAGCATGCCCCATTTGCCAAGCGAATTTCGGGTGCTGCCATTAGAAGTGGAAAAAACACAGCCTCCAAAAAACAAAACAGCCCTTTTCAGGGCTACCCATCTACCACGAAAGTTCTATCTTCAAGATGCCAGACGAAAGTTCTATCTTCAAGCTGTCAGACGAAAGTTCTATCTTCAAGTTGTCATTTCTTGAAATTGTCACAGCTCTTTTCAGAGCTAACGCAACAGTCCTTTTCAGGACTAACCATTACCACGAAAGTTCTATCTTTCTTCAAAATTGTCAAAACTCAAAATTGTCAAAAACTCAAAAGATTTACAATCAAAAAAAGTCATAGATTAGTCAAACTCTAGTTTTTTCTAACCCGAACAAGAAAATGTAACAAACCCACGGATTGGCCAACAATAAAACATTTAGTATTAGAAATAAAACGCTGATTCTGATTGGATAACATTAATTTGGAGCCAAAATAGCATGAAACGCCGACGCGGGAAAAACATAGGAGAAAATGACGTCATGGGTCAACTAGTTCAATCAGTCTGAAAAGCTATAAAACCCAGCGTCATTTCCCGCACATCGTTCATTCTCTTCAATTTACTGCAATATGGAGTGTGCTTTGAGAGATATGAGCTTCAGCGAGCTTGCGCAGCTGTCATCCAAAAAAAACGATGGACGCCAAGAAGAAGGAGTTTGTCGTACCATCGACAGAAGATTGGAACGATGACGCTGAGCCTTCGTTCTCGTTGGACTTTGGGTTGGGTGAACAGCAGTTGAAGAGGTTAAAGAGGCGATCAGCAAGTAGCTGCCCAGTCTGCAGAAAGGTTGGAGGTTGTGCTTAAAAACACAACCTCCAAACCAGGTCCTTTTTTAGGACCACCCCAACAGCCCTTTTCAGGGCTAACCATCTACCACGGAAGATCTACCTTTCTTCAAATTGTCAGACGTAAGTTCTATCTTTTCTTCAAATTGTCATTTCTTCAAATTGTCAGACGAAAGTTCTACCTTCAGGCTGTTAGACGAAAGTTCTATCTTCAAGTTGTCATTTCTTCAAATTGTCACAGCTCTTTTCAGAGCTAACCCAACAGTCCTTATCAGGACTAACCATCTACCACGAAAGATCTATCTTCAAGATGTCAGACGAAAGTTCTATCTTCAAGCTGTCAGACGAAAGTTCTATCTTCAAGTTGTCATTTCTTCAAATTGTCACAGCTCTTTTCAGAGCTAACTCAACAGTCCTTTTCAGGACTAACCATTACCACGAAAGATCTATCTTCAAGATGTCAGACGAAAGTTCTACCTTCAGGCTGTCAGACGAAAGTTCTATCTTAAAGTTGTCATTTCTTCAAATTGTCACAGCTCTTTCCAGAGCTAACCCAGCAGTCCTTTTCAGGACTAACCATTACCACGAAAGTTCTATCTTTCTTCAAAATTGTCATTTCTTCAAATTGTCAAACTTCTTTTAGAAGAGATGCACTCCAAAAGAGTTATACTCCAGAGAGTTATACTGCAAAGAGTAAAAAAACTCAGAAAAAGACTAAGTCCAACCCAGTGCTCAGTCTTTTAGAAAGAAAAAAATCATTCATAGGAAAAAAGACTAAGTCCAACTCAGTGATTAGGCATTTAGAAAGAGAGAAAATCGTTCATAGGGTAAAAAAAAGTCTAAGTCGAACTCACTGATATAGGGACAAATTCCTTTTAGAGAGAAAAAATCATTCATAGATAAGAAAAAAGTCTAAGTTCAACTCAATGATATAGGGACAAATTCCTTTTAGAAAAGAGAAATCATTCATAGATGAAAAAAAAAACTAAGTACAACTCACTGATTAGGCAATTAGAAAAGAGAAATCATCCATAGTGTGAAAAAAACTAAGTTCAACTCAATGGTCAGGCTTTTAGAAAGAGAGAAAATCATTCATAGGGTGAAAAAACTAAGTACAACTCACTGTTATAGGGACAAAATCCTTTTAGAGAGAAAAATCATTCATAGGATAAAAAAAGCTAAGTTCGACTCAATGGTCAAACATTTAGAGAGAAGAAATCATCCATAGATAAGAAAAAAGTCTAAGTCGAACTCACTGATATAGGGACAAATTCCTTTTAGAGAGAAAAAATCATTCATAGATAAGAAAAAAGTCTAAGTTCAACTCAATGGTCAGGCTTTTAGAAAGAGAGAAAATCATTCATAGGGTAAAAAAACTAAGTCCAACTCAGTGATCAGGCATTTAGAAAGAGAAAAAATCATTCATAGGGTGAAAAAACTAAGTCCAACTCAATGTCCAGGCATTTAGAAAGAAAAATCATACATAGGTGAAGAAAAAACTAAGTCCAACTCAATGTCCAGGCATTTAGAGAGAAAAAATCATTCATAATTGCAGAAAAAGACTAAGTCCAACTCAGTGATCAGGCTTTTAGAAAGAGAAAAATCATCCATAGCGTAAAAAAAAGTCTAAGTCCAACACAGCTCTCAGCCTTTTAGAAAGAGAAATCATTCATAGGGTAAAAAAAGTCTAAGTTCAATTCAATGGTTAGGCATTTAGAAAAGAGAATTCAATCATAGGTGAAAAAACTAAGTCCAACTCAGTGATATAGGATAAATTTCCTTTTAGAAAAGAAAATTCATTCATAGATACAGAAAAAAGTCTAAGTCCAACTCAATGTTCAGACATTTAGAAAGAGAAAGCATTTAAAGGACAAGTAATGGATAGAAGTAAAACAATAAAGCAATCCTAATAGCATATGGGTAAAAAACTAAGACCAACTCAGTGCTCAGTCTTTTAGAGAAATCATTCATAATTGCAGAAAAAGACTAAGTCCAACTCAGTGATCAAACTTTTAGAAAGAAAATCATTCGTAGGGTAAAAAAAAGTCTAAGTTCAACTCAGTGATTAGGCATTTAGAAAGAGAGAAAATCATTCATAGGGTAAAAAAAGTCTAAGTCGAACTCACTGATATGGGGACAAATTCCTTTTAGAGAGAAAAAATCATTCATAGATAAGAAAAAAGTCTAAGTTCAACTCAATGATATAGGGACAAATTCCTTTTAGAAAAGAGAAATCATTCATAGATGCAAAAAAAACTAAGTACAACTCACTGATTAGGCAATTAGAAAAGAGAAATCATCCATAGGGTGAAAAAAACTAAGTCCAACTCAATGGTCAACCTTTTAGAAAGAGAGAAAATCATTCATAGGGGAAAAAAGCTAAGACCAACTCAATGGTCAACCAATTAGAAAGAGAAAAAAATCATACATAGGTGAAGAAAAAACTAAGTACAACTCAGTGCTCAGACATTTAGAAAGAAAAAAGTCTAAGTCCAACTCAATGGTCAGGCTTTTAGAAAGAGAGAAAATCATCCATAGGGTAAAAAAACTAAGTCCATCTCACTGACCAGGCATTTAGAAAGAGAAAAAATCATCCATAAGGTGAAAAAACTAAGTCCAACTCAGTGATCAGGCTTTTAGAAAGAGAGAAAATCAATCATAGGGTGAAAAAACTAAGTCCAACTCAGTGATCTGACCATTTTTACCCAGACTGACAGTCATAAGGCTGGTATTTTGAATGCTAAATCCCTCTCAGGGACGAGAGCCTAGGTAAAACTCCCCCCCTTTCCCTTTTTTGCAGAAAAATTCCGCTCAGGGTAGAGAGCCTGGGTAATTTTTTCGCCAGGGTATCCTCCACAAGGCCGCCATTTTGAATGCTAAATCCCTCTCAGGGTAGAGAGCCTAGTGCATTTTTTAAAAAAAATTCTTTCGGGAGGGCAAACTAGCCCACATTTTTGTCAGGGACGGTGATGTAGGGCACTCAGGGACGAGAGCCTGGACACCTACCCCTGGCCTGGGTAGGTGTCCAGGCTCTCTCCCCTTACTACTGATATCTTTGCCAAAAACATAACTTTGAAATAGCAACATTTGGGTTTTTACTATCGAATTGAAAATTTCATTTTAGTTATTCAGCAGATTAAGGGATAAAAGACAAAGGTCGTTGTAAAACGATCTCGATGTATTCTAATGCAGCCCTGCCAAGCCCCGGTAGCTCAGTCAGCAGCGTACAGGAGTTGAGAACAGGGGGTCGCTGGTTCGATCCCCGGCTCGGATATTTTTTCTTTCCGAGGATTGATGATAGTCATTGCGACATACGTGTAAAATAAATGTTCTGTTCTGTTCTGTTCTGTTCTGTAATCCATTCCTCTCACACCGTTAAGCATTGTTTCGACAACGGTGTTAACTACCATATAATATAATTAATCTAATGCAGCCCTAGGTTATTGCTATTAAGCAAACACACGTTTGGCGCCAAATGTAACGGATCAATGATAAACTTGTCCAGGCTGGGGATTAAACCAACAGCCTCCCGGACCACAATTAAACACTCTACCATGTCGCTAAAACAGCTAGCTTTATCGCCAGTCAGTACAAGCATCAGCTTATCCTAAGCTTTACCATATGTTTGTGGGAAAAACAGCCGGTGGCTTTTGCCAAGTATGGGTTAAAGACATTTCAGGAACGCATAGACAGGTGATCGCCGTCTTTTGGCTGAAACATTAATGAGCCAGACTCTGGCAAAAGGAGGCTTTATGCATCTCCGTAGCGCATCATACCAAGCAAGTCAATACGTAATCATAGACCCGCAAAATACATTTTGTCTAACAACCAATGGAATCATGAGGTAGACTGGTCCTTTGAAATACAAAAAATGATCAATAGCAAAAAGTTTCGGCCCAGATCAGCCTGCGCAGACTGCGCAGGCTTACCTGGGTCGATACTTTTCGCAAATGTCCGCTTTTCACAGAGTACGGCTTATTTAAAATGGTGTATAGACCTAACATACATATGAGCCAGGCTCTGGCAAAATGGGGTTTAAGGCATCTCCACGATGCATTATACCAGGCAAGTCACTGCATTATTATAGATCCATAAAATCCATTTTGTCTAACGACCAGCTGGTCATGAGGTAAAATGTTCCCTTGAAATGCAGAAAATTTACCATACACAAGAAGTTTCGACCAATGTTGCAGACTGCACAGGCTGACATGAGCCGATACATTTTGCAGATACATTAAACTCCCATATTGTTTTTCTATTACATGAAAATGATTCCAATTTCTCTCTTTTCTTTTTGGGGGGGGGGGGGGGGGCAATTAAAGCATGAGCTATTCACGAAATTATAGTTTCATTTTTTTTGCGATTGAGGGAGAGATAGATTAAAGATTAAGATCAGACTTTACAAGAATGCAGTCTGATCTTACATCAACGCTATCCAATATTTTTTGGCCACTCTTGACAAAACGCGTTTAAAAATTCAATAGAATGGGCCTTTTTACCGAATCAAAAACATCATTTCATTTCATTCAACCGTTTTACCCTTTACCACATAATCCAAAATTTAAACGACCCCCGAGGAAGAAGCGTTTTGAAAACATCGTGGACAAAGGAGAAAATGCTGGTTATCAATTGTTTCTCTTTTTTCCACATTATTTTCTACCCATCCAAAATCAAATTCCAAGTTTTGAATTCACTTTTGTTTGATCGTCTGCAAGTGCTGTCAACCTGGTCAGGTCCAAGAGAGTTGTCCTTTGGTACAGAGATAACTCACACCTCCCGCATAAGAGACCTTGCGTCTTGCCACTGACATCTTATAAAACATTGTGACAAAAGGAGAAATTGCTCGTTACGAGCAATTTCTCCTTTTGCCGCAATGTTTTCACGGAATATTCTTCTATTCAACCCTAAGACATGCTGATTATCGTCAGAACCTTTTAAGCATGTTTTCAGACGTCTGCCGCATTTTTTCTTTTTTTTTTGGGGGGGGGGGGGAGGGAAAGAGGTTGTTGGCACAGGTAAGGTGAAAAGGATTACGCACCTGCAGTGCTGATAAATAAAACTAAATTGACAAAAAAACTTGGCAATTATCTATTTATTCGATCTAATCCCCCGATCAATTTCCGCTGAATTATCGCCCAAAACATTTGTAAGCGCACGATAAAGAGCCTCACTATATCACACCTAATGCGTTAAGAATTTAGGTTTTTTGCTTATTAAGTGATTCTGTAATTCCTCGACAGTTTCTGGGTAACCGATCATTTTCATCGGGGAGAAAACCCCCGGAATTTCAAGTTTCAAAAATTCTCGGACACAAGAAGAAGAAGAAGAAGAAGAAGAAGAAGATGATGATGATGATGATGGAGAAGAAGAAGAAGAAGAAGAACAACAACAACAACAACAACAATAATGATAGGTTGTTTAATAACCAGCCTTGAGCTGTACCTTACTCTAAACATTGAAGGGATTGGAGAAAATTTCAAAATTTACTAATTCAAATCTGTTCTTGACTCCCTCAATAGTTGTTATCGGACACCGAAGATTCGTTATCAGACATCACAGAATATGCAGTCTGATCTAAGCTTTACATGTCCTAAAAATATGATTAGAAAAAAATATGAGCCATGTTCTTTAAAAGCGTTGTCTGCGCATGTCATATTCTTCGAAGATTCGACCTGTCTGCTATGACGCATCACCCATTCCCGTATACCTGGGAAAAGTAGGGCTCATACCAAAGCTATTAGCCTATTACTTAAGAATGTAGGGGCTGTTTTAATAAATGGCCGATGCATAGGTTACATGCTTGCAGATTATAGCTGAATGAATTGCAGCAGGTAGCGGTTTATTGAGTAAACGTTTATTTCATTTTGAAATTCAAAGTAACAGTTGTTGTTTTGGAAAGTAGCCCGGTTCTGTACCCAGAATGCCCAAATTAGGTAGATGTGTAGTTGTAGAATGCCATCTAGTGGGAGATAATGCTTTGAAACGAGAGGTTTAATGCAAAAAGTATCGATCCTGGTCAGCCTGCCTAGTCCGAGCAGGCTGACCTGTATCGAGGCTTCTTGCTTTTGGCCATTTTTTTTGTATGTCTAAGCACCACTCTATTTCAGGATTCAGCTGGTTGTTAAAAAATTCTTCTGTATCCATACTTATGTGATGACTTGCTTGGTATGAAGCATTACGAAGATACAGTGAACCCTCTTTTGCCAGAGCGCGGCTCATATATGGCTTGAAACAGGCGAAAAAGGGCATTTGGACATTTGCGTAATGTGTCGTCTCGGATCAGCCTGCGCAGTCCGCGCAGGCTAATCCGAGACGGCACTTTACGACTACATTAGATTTTGTGCTACAGTAAACTTGCGCAAAACAGAAAATAACATAAAAACGGAAAGTGTCGTTTCGGATTAGCCTGCGCGGACTGCGCAGGCTGATCCGAGACGACACTTTACGCAAATGTCCGGATGCCCCTTTTCGCGTGATGCAGGCCATATGTTTTAAAGGATCTTAAATATCGTCACAGTTTACTACGTCATTAGCCGTGATATTTTTCTTCGACAGAGGACAAACATGGTCTCATGATTCCAACCTTATCCTGCTAAATAACTAAAAATAACTAACATGAAACTTTCAAGTCGATAGTAAAAATCCAAACATTGCTATTTCAGTTATTTTTTTTTTTTTGGGGGGGGGGGGAGAAATATCTCTCATCAGACAGTGTGGATCCAAGATCAGACTGCACATTCTGTGCAGTCTGATCTTGATGTACACTGTCCGCAAAAGGTCTGTGAGTCGCGCTTAGCAGCCTACGGGTTCACCTCTGTCGTAGAATCTTTCATGACTTCAGTTTTTGCCTATCATGTATGTACTCTAACTTGCTCATCCTTTCTGTCATCTGATCGTTTTATCTTTCGATGATATTATGACGATATATTACAGTCACACCTACTTCAAACGTCACCTGTATTAAGCAACACGTTGCTGTATGGGGCCAATGTTTTGTGGTGCATACCTACTGAAGATTGTTATGATAGGACTAGCATTAAAAGATCACCTTTTGTTAGAAACTTTTCTAACTCAAGTTGAATTTACTCTGATTACAGGCTATTGCTGTTTAAGCTCTCTCAGGCCCAAAGTATATCACCTCGACCCCTTTCGACAGATAAAGATACAAGACGGAAAAAGATAAAATAATGCTGAAAACAATTTAAACATCATACAAACAATTTGCTTTATTTCATGCTTTCCGGTAGATTATCGAGAAATATCGGTGAAATATTTTTCGATATTTCATGGTTACGACCAGTGAAAATACCGATTTTTATATTCTAACTCTTCAATTGAAGGCGGAAACAGTTGTTCCCGCGCACTAGTTACCTAGGTAAAATGCGCGTGCCTCACAACCAGATTGAAATATGACGTAATTTACCTTACATTTCTCGCGCTTGACGTAATATTGTAATGCGTTGCTATGCGGAGGGGGTACGCAACGGGGAATAATCGAAAAGAACTGTATCGGATTTTGATTTAGTTCCCCCTAGAAAGGGTTAAAAGTATGAAATAAATAGAATATTTGTTTTTTTTTCGGTGAAAGATCGAAATTTATTTCATCTCGTGAACATCATCGGTAATATTTTCACGAGTGGCCACTCGTGAAAATATTACCGATGATGTTCACGAGATGAAATAAATTTCGATCTTTCACAGTGAAAAATAAATATCCTCTTTATAGTCTTTTTCATACATATATGAGGCTTGCTCTAGCAAACGGGGTTTTCATACATCTCCGTGATGCATAATGAAAAATCAAGTCATTATATAGGTCATTATTATGGATCCATAAAAATTATTTTGTCTGACAACTGACTGAATCCTGTGGCAGAATTGTCCTCGGACATGCAAAAAATTTACCAAAAGCAAAAGGCTTCCACTCAGGTTAGCCTACGCGTGCTGTGCAAGCTGACCTGGCTCGATACTTTTTGCAGATGCATTAAACCGCCTTTTACAGAGCCATGGCTAAAATGTTATGTTCTGAATTTTGTCGCTTTGAAACACCTGTTCTTTAATAACAGTTGTGAGCAATCGCCATTGTCAGATTCTGTCTGCGCCTTTTCCAGTTGGTTTACATGTTTTGTTTTAAAATCTGGCAATATATCTTCGCTTTATAAACCTATTCCTTGTATAGCTAGGACTTGTTGAGATGTAGGAATTTTCATGCACCATAACGATTTTCAAACACGCTTTAAATAAATTCCTGGCCTTCCTACATCGAATCTTGAATTCCAGATGTTCTCTTCCAGAAGTTACAACCTTCGATGTAAGAGTAGCATTTAGGATTATCAGTATAATTCATTCGTCGGTATACATTTCTTTGTCCATAATTTAGACTATCCGTTTTAAAATCATTTCAGAAAAATATATAAATTTTGCAGGAGATCATTAGCTTTGTTGAAATCTGGTCAAATTATCGTTAATTTTTTTACCTGTTTTTTTTTTTTAAAAAGACATCTTTACTTGTTTTCATCTAGCTTTTTAACCAATTTCATGTTTATTTTATGAAACTATAATCATTCTTGTACCTTTATGCCAAATTTTGCCCCTGACAGTTGCAAGGTTGCACAGATTACGACGGATAGAAAATGCATTTCATTCTCTTTAAGCTATCCAAGACATCACTGTTGTTGTTTCCAGTTTTAAATCGGAGACAAATCCCTCGAGTTTCTTTATCCCATACACCTTGTATACTGATAATTTACCTATATTTACACATCTGACTAGATTCTACACAATGTTAAGTTTGAACAGCATTTTCTTTCTGGTTGTAAAGATGTATATTTAAACATATCAATGCTTCTGAAACAGCGCCGAGCGGTCACAAGAGGAATAGAATCTGTCGCAGTGTACTTTATATCACTCCCCAGCCATTTTCCCGTGCAGCGACTTGTTCTACTGCCGACGGCTTGACCTTTTACCACACAAACTCTAATTTTAAAGGCCGTTACAGAAAGTTTTTGAAAACGTTTTGGGAAAAGGAGAAAATGCTGGTAAACAGCCTTTTCTCCTTTGCCCATAATGTTTTCTCCCTTATCAAGGACAAACTTTGTCATTTGGGTCACCTTTAATTTGTCGTCTACAAAAGCTCCTATATAGACAAGTCTACAGTTTTGTCACCTGTTAAAGGGTTAACCGTCAACCGCTGCACAAACGATGCACGTTGGCCTCTGTGTGTCTGTAAATGATGTATACTTTGTAAGCTATATATGGCTCGCAACACGCGAAAAGGGGCATTCGGACATTTGCGTAAAGTGTCGTCTCGGACCAGCCTGCGCACTCCGCGCAGGCTAATCCGAGACGGCACTTTACGACTACATTAGATTTTGTGCTACAGTAGACTTGCGCAAAACAGAAAATTACATAAAAACGGAAAGTGTCGTTTCCGATTAGCCAGCGCGGATTGCGCAGGCTGATCCGAGACGACACTTTACGCAAATGTCTAAATGCCCCTTTTGGCGTGTTGCAGGCCATATATACTTTGAAAGCCTATATACTTTGTAAGCTTACTTTCAGATATTACGGATTTCAACGCCTAATTGAATTATCTTTATTACTCGTAAAAGAACATGTACTAGTATCTTAAGGATAGGGCATCCTCACGCTTCTAGTGCAACATGGAATAAAATTTCTTGTTAGTTGATAAATAAGGATTTATACTGATATAATACTTTTGCACATTTTAATCGACCTGAAATTCCTTTGATGTCTATCTTGAAATTATTTGTTGATACTTTTGTTAGCTTTCTGAAAAGGGAGGTAATGATTATCTCCCTTCGTAATGAGAAAATAGTAGTTTTAGATTTATAAATGATAATTCTAAGACGGGGAAAAAAAAGGAAAAAGTGGCTTGTTTAAAGTAGTACAATAATACTCATTTCTAATCATAGCAAATTTTGTAGGATAATATTATAGTGGAAATAACTGTTTTCCATTACCTAGGGTGCCCTATCCTTAATAATACGTCCCCTTACATGCACGAGTCCATGTCTAGACATCAAGATACAGGGTCGACCAATCAATATGAGTACGTGATTTCACCTTTGTGATGATTATTTTGTCATTTCATTGGCCAGCTATTTCTGTCAAGCAACAAAAATACCCTAGCGTATAGAACCATCGCTGTTGCTATTAATAGACATTGGGTAGGAGAGTGGGCCAAGCTTATATTAGACCCCTGCGAGGAAGCTGAATTGCAAGCAAGTTTGATGTAACATAGTTTAGCCAGAAAGTTTGATTGATCATTACTTAATTAAAGCCATATTTTTAAATATTATTTGAGGTATATCTTGATGACCAGTACACCTATCCATGCGTTCCAAAAGTTTCTTATTATAGTACAAAGCGTAATCCTCTTTCCAATACATTGGCTGCCTTTGACATTAAAGTACTAAGTCAAAACGATGTTCAGCGATTTCAGTAGATAGTGGTATATATAAATAAGTATAATTACCGTATACATTACAGTTTATCATGCATTTAAATATTGCAGTCATGAAACACTTTAAATATTCATATATCATTAATATGACAAAGCTGTCTGTTTTTTGGACATTCTGCGGTAGTATAAATTATCACTATGGGAAAAATTAGACGCTCAGCTGTTGGTGTTTAAATAGTTATGTAGATTTTATGCATTCTGCACTCGCTGCTCATGCACACGTCTTTTTTATTTTTGAGATCATGCAGCAGGTCATGAAGATTTCTTTAAAACGTTGTAACAAAAGGAAAAAATGACTTCTTACTCAATGCATTTCAGTGAGAAAAAGTCACGTTTATGACGACGTTTGTGTGACGACATCAATATTTTTGACCCAGCGTAAACATACAAAACTGCGCCGTGTGCGGATACAAAACTGTACGAGCAGTGAAGTTATTGGAGTGACCTTACAGCAGTGAAATTAATAAGTTATAATCCACAGACAGTTTCCTATGATATATTGAACAGCATGTAAGAACCATTCGTCTCAGGAAGATTTTTTTTCTGGTAAAGCTAAACCAGATGACATCAGGGACCGTATTCAACAAACATTTTTAATTTCATTTTAAGTCTAATGCAAGATTTAGAAAGTAACACAGCTTCTGGTTGGCCTAACCATTAGCTAAATTTAAAAGTTCTGAGAACTACATTATTAGGTGTACGGTCAGGTGGCAGGGGACTTGGAAACTTGTTCAGGGCTGTGGTGAATCATGTCGCCCCGAGTCTAAGATTTTGTCGTCTTGACCGTTCAACGAATTTATTATACTGCAAAGTTTTACCATTCCAACGTGTGTTAAGCGAATTTTACCTTTTTTTTTTTGTTTCAAAAATTGAGTACGCTGACGAAGTAGAATTTCCCGTATGAGTGCCCCAATTCAATGAAAACTGACGTCACTGGGAAGTGACGTCACTGAAAACTTGGTCAAACGTGCAGTTTGGTGCATAATCTTGATGTTAATCTTGATCGACGCCGCCATTTTGGATGTTGTGTTGAAAGTGTAGTCATGTATATGGGGCTACCGAAAGGGAAACTGCTTTTACGTCGGTTTTGCCAGTGTACATGATATATATGTTCGGGGCATATTATCCAATCAGATCACGAGAAATTTCTTTGCAGTATTATAATAAGAATGTTCTTAAGAATGGTTGGTGAATGCAGACCCAGGAAAAACTCAGTGACAGAATTGTGGAGCAGTTTGTGACACCTATCATTATTCTACATTTAAAAAATATTTCTACGGGTAAAAAGCCTATGGGTATTTTCAGTGCCTTTATACGTATATATCAGTGTGGTCCAGTATTTGAACAATTTGGCCGTAGTGCAGCAGAATGTGTAAGATCCTGGTGGTGATGATGATAACGGTGATTATGACGAGGATATTAATACTTTTATTATAAATACGAAAACTTTCTAGTTTTATACAAGTACCACATGTACATTAACCCTTAGGCTGCTAAGCGCGACTCAAGGACCTTTTGCGGACAGAGTAGATCCAAGACCAGACTGCACAGAACGTGCAGTCTGGTCTTGGATCTACACTGTCCGACGAAGAGATATCTTTTCTCCAAAAATGCCTTTGAAATAGCAAAATTTGGGGTTTTTTTACTAGCAGTTTGAAAGTTTAATTTTATTTTTTTTAGCAGGATAAAGGCTAACTCTTTCACTGCCAAAGGCGATTTAGATAGCTTTAGCTGAAGGCCTAGGTCAAGAGGAGACTTCACAGAACGAGCAGTCAAATTGTTGATCCATTCTCTCCGCTATCTAAATTCAAAATTTGATAAAAAAAAAAAATGCAGTGGAACTTTACCCTTATACCTCGAAAGAAAACCCTATTCAGATAGCAGAGAAAGGAGTTTGACCCTTAACGTTACAAGGCAACCCTTACCCTAGGGAAAGCATTTTAAAAACGATGTGGGAAAAGGAGTAAATATTAATTACCAGCATTTTCTCCTTTTCCCGCAAGTTTATCTACATTTTCAAAAGCAAATTCAATAATTTCAGTCACTTCTAATTTGTCGCATGCAAATGAACCTTGCTCTGGCAAAAGGGGGCTTAATGCATCTCCTTGATGCATCATACAAAGCAAGTTATCACATTATTATGGATCTATAAAAACCACTGTGTCCAACAACCGACAGTATCATAAGGTAGACTGGTCCTTTGACATACAGAAAATTGACCAATGGCGAAAAGTTTTGGCCCAGGTCAGCCTGCGCATCCGCGCAGGCTGACCTGGATCGATAATTTTCGCAGATGCATTAAGCCCCTTTTTCACAGAGCATGGCTCAAATGCGTTAGACTTTGAAACGTCTAAAATTTTGTCGTCTTGAAAAGGGTAATAAAATGTAAACCGAGGAAGTAAAATGCAGCATGTTCAACAGGATACCACGATTTCTTTTTTTTATAAAAACTTCCTCTTCTCTGTAGGATATTAAAAAAAAAAGAAGCATAGAAAAAAAAAAAATGCAAAAAGTTGCTTTTTTTCTGTACATTCCCACCATCCCCCTTTCAGATAATTGACGATAGACAGGAAAAGACATATTCAACATCCGGTAATAGCACTACTCTTACAGGAAGTGACGCAACATCCGGTGAAGTAAGAGTGTAATGAAGAATACCGTCAACAAAATTATTCAATTTTATACCTGACTGTTAGGTAATAGGGACATGATAATTGGGCTTGTAAGACTCTTAACCTAATGATTACAACAGAAATCCAACATTTCACATTCCCAGGATTGCTTAGTTTAACCAACTAATATTATAATCATTGTAAGTCGCCTGCAAGTGGAAGCAGATTTTGCCAACAGATCAAAAACTGGCTATTAAAATTTGACACCAACAAAACTTGTGTAAGAAATTCTTAGAAAGAAAAAAGTTGGAAGTAATGAAACTACACCTAAATTTTTCGATCAAATTTAAATTGTTTTGGCAAATGAGAAAATTGTTTGTAACAAGTAAATGCTTCTATTTCCCTGAATGTACCCTCTCACTGCCAGGACACAAAATACGTTAACTGTTAGATTACGGCTAAATCTTAACCAAACGACAAAATTTTAGGCGAGTCATGTTCCAAACTGAAAACATTTGAGTCATGATTTGTGCAAAAGGGACTTTTAAGAATCTGCAAAAAGTATCGACCCAGGTCAGCCTGCGCGATCTGCGCAGGCTGACATGGGTCGATGCTTTTTGTTACTTGTAAACTTCTGCATCTCTAAGGACCTCATGAATCAGTCGATTGTTAGACAAGATGGATTTTTATGGATCCATAATCATATGATGACTTGCTTGGTATAATGCATCATTGAGATACATTAAACCCCCTTTTCCAAAACTGCCGCTCAGATGCAGACGTCATAGTTAATGTGGCACAAGTAATGCAATTTTAGAAAGGGTAAAAAACCCATATTGTACAAAAAGGACAAAATGCTGGCTACTAGCATTTTCTCATTTTCCCACAATGGGTTGAAAAGCTTTAATCTTCGAGAAAGTTTAAGCATGAAATTGACGGGTAATGTTCACCAAGAAAGGTTAAAAAATGAAGATGTTTGGAAAAAAAAGTCAAAAAAGTGAAAAGGGTTTACCCATAACCTGTCGAATTTCAATTTTTTTAATTCACAAAAAATAACTTTTATTTCGTTTCATAGGCATTTAATTAGTGGCTTATCCGGGTCAGAGCATCGAGAGAGAAGCGGTGAGTGTAAATCAAGTTTGGACTGCGCCTATTTGCGGTCTGATCTTTCTGTACACTCTCCGCAAATACAAGTACACCAACAGACGTGTACATCAAGATAAGGGATAATAGGACGATGGGCCCGTTTAATCACACAGGCCCCCACTCCCTTTTCTTTCGATTTATAACCTCGCAATTTCCTGTTTTAAAGGTAATTTTAGATTAAACTTTTCAAAACGTTGCGCAATGATAGATTGACACGGGCCCTACCTTGTGCAAACGCGGTTTCTAACCATAGTGTCCCGCGGATTTTTATTTTAGGGTTTCCATTTTCGCGGGCTTTTTTTTCGATAACTTTAGGGGTTAATGACCATCATATTTGACTCTTTTAAAATTTGAAAAAAAAAAAAAATTATCGCAGACGAATTTTGATGAAATGTTGGAAAATTATGGATATGACTTCTGAATTAAGATGTGCTAAAACAGAAAGTATAAAGACATTGCGGCAAAGATGAAAAAGATCATCGTTACGAATAATATCTCTTTTTGCCTCAATGTTTTTAAGTCGTCTGCTGCAAAAGCGAAAAGGTCATCTACAGGAAGATTAGCTAAGAAAGAATCGGCAAATTATTATTCTTCAGCAACTTCGTAGAACAGAATAGTCTTTTTCTAGGGGGAAAAAATAGTTCAATTTATAATTTCACCCCATGTCGTTAGGTTTTGGTGGGAAACTCTAGGCTCGAACCTAGACGGCTTTTAGCGGGTTATGGCCGTGCTTTTTTTTTTTCAATAAAGTGACCTCTTAGATTGTTATTTAGCGTAAGTGAAATCCAAGTGAATCAATATAGAAACATTTTGGCCAAAATATCTCTAAGAATGTCAGACGGTGTAGATTACTGGTAAGACTACATATTTTTTGCAGTCTGATCTTGATCTACACACCTCCGAAAAGCACCTTGTTTTGTCGTAAGTTTTTGTCACAGAAAAGCATTAACACAAAAAATAGATGGCTCTATAGCCGACGATCCGGTGTTTTCATGATCCTGGAGAAGAAGAATTTTGAAAACATTGCGTAAATAGGAGGAAAATACTGATGAAAAGCAATTTGTCCTTTACCATCAATATTATCTATCCTCTATGTACGAATGCTTTGATTCGATCAATATTTCATTTGTCGTTTGCAAATGCTGTCAAGATGGGTAAGTCTATATTCGTAATCTTCTAGTAAAGAGTTTAACGTCCTGTCAATAAAATCGTACTTTTTAATTAAAGTTTAAAACCGCATTGACCGCAACGTGTTTTATACGGGATATGATGCAATAATGATAGATCTGTGACCCTTTCAGGGTCATGGACGAAAAGAGGGGCTTTTGCGAACGAAATTGATCCAAGATCAGACTGCACAGAATGTGCAGTCTGGTCTTGGATCTATGCCGTCCGCTTGTATAGTCAAGCCTTTAATACGAAAATCTTTCTGATTTTCAGTGAATTGTATTTTCAGCTCTAAACAGACACGAAGTTTATATATCATTGGCACTGACAGAGATAACCTTTAATCACACGATCCCTCGTTTTAACGACCATGAAAAAAAGAAGTCTTTTGAAATCATTGTTTGAAAAGGAGAAAATGCTGGTAACCAGCATTTTCTCCTTTTTCCACAACGTTTTCTATCCTATTAAAGACAGGCTCCATCATTTGAGTCACATTTAAACTGTCGTCTGCGAAATGCTTTGAATTTTGACGATTTCTAAAATTTGTAGTTTGGTAAAGAATTAACGCAGTACTAAACCCTCTAAACCAAATTCACAGCAAATGAGTTTTAAAATTTCTTTGTAAATTAGGAATAACTTATAATAAACTAGGGTTGAATGCATGAATATTGCTTTAAAATGTGTGAAAAGGTTAAATCGCTTGTTACTGGCATTCTATTTCCCCCCAAAAAATGTTTTCAAAGAAAAACAGCAGTCTGCAAGAGGTAATAGGTTTCTTTTTCTATCAGTCCATGTCGACATCATCATTCGTCTAGTACCATTCCAGTGCGACTTTCTATGTCCCCAAACCCCCTACAGTGGGGATATTTTCTGAACATTGTTGAATTTTTATACCTGACTGTTAGGTAAAAGCGACATGACACAATAGCGAAATGCTTGTACGGTATGGACTATCCAGTTTATTCCATGGAATCTAGAAAGTTAGAAACTGGTATGGGTGTCAAGGGAATTCCTTTCCTGGCGAGATCGTCCCCTATAGAAATACATGTACACGTATTAGGATATTTCTATAGGAAAAGAAGGAGAACGCTTTTTACCCAGTAAGAGGTATAAGAAAAAGACTTGATTATGCAATTCATGGATATTACTCTAACGGGGACGAAATGATTTTGAGTTATGGATGAGCATCCAATCGGTGTCAATAAGATTTGTCCGAACCTCTTTGATACTTTACAGACTGCAAAATCATATACTTTTCTGAATTCAAAGTATTTGCAGACGACAACTGAGATATGACTGAAATGAAAAGATTGTCTGTTAAAAGATAAAAAAAAAAACATTACCGAAAAATATATTAGAATAAACCATAACTTGTTACCAGCATTTTCTTCTTTTCCAAACTTGTTTTTAAACGTTGTTTTACCCATGTTACACAGGATCGTTTGGTAAAGAGTTCGAGCTGTATGAGCCATGCTCTGGAAAAGGAGGATTTGATGCATCTCTGTGATGAATTATACCAAGCAAGTAATCAAAGAATTATGGATTCGTAAAATCTATTTTGTTTTACAACCGACTCATGGCATCATGAGGTCGACCGGTCCTTTGACATGCAGAAAATTGACCAATAACAAAAAGTTTCGGCAAAGGTCAGCCTGCGCGGATTGCGCAGGCTGACCTTAGTCGATACTTTTTTGCAGATGTATTCAACCCCATCTTCAAAGAACATGGCTCATAGAGATTGCGTAATATCAGTTACTCACGACGTAACTTGTCTTCGAGCCATGATGAGGGTGATTCCAGAGGCTAGCCCCATCAAGATGTTTGTAGTTCCAATGATAGATCGTCAGAAGCGGATGACGTAGGTCCAAGATCAGACTGCAAGTTTCGTGCAGCCTGATCTTGATCTACATCCATCCATGGAAGCCTCTTATATCACATGTGGTTTTAGTACAATCGAATTTAAAGATAAGATGCTTTAACCAGATTTGGTTGAAAGCCTGCGAGAGCTTGATACCAACATCGAGAGTGACTAATGTATTGAACCTAACGAATAGTTCGAATGCAACGGAAATGTATTTTGTCAAAACGCATTGAGAACCCAAAATGACAGGGTAAAATAGTGGATGAAAGTGGCGTAAAATCACATTCATTCGGTTCAACAATGCCTTTCCAAAGGAGAGGGCGTGAAAGAGCATTTGTGATGGAGTACCCTATCTTAAATTATACAAACAGTGTGGCAATTGTCCTCCACTCTAAAGTGTCAACATTTATGAACAAGTTTTTTTGTCAACACCGATCTTGCGCCTGACCTCGACCCGATAACATTGTCCGATAAGGCGCATAAATCGGCCCTTTAAAGGGGTTTAAACTCTTTACAAAACTACGAACTCTTAGACTTGCCCGACCTGAGAGCATTGGCAGACAACAAATCAAATGTGGCTTAAACTAAGTAATTTGTCTTTGGAAGGTCAGAAAACATTGTGGGAAAAGGAGAAAATGCTGGTTACCAGCATTTTCTCCTTTTCCCACAATGTTTTCAAAAGGCTTCTTTCTCGGGTGTCGTTAAAGCTCTGAACTGTGTGGTAAAGGGATAAATACTACGCTTTTTTGGATCGCTGAAAAGGGGGTTGATTGTTTGTCGAAAATGACAGATGTCATTCAGGCTCGAGTGTTCTCAACGCTCCATTTCCTCTCCTTTATTTTTTATGGGTGTGTGTGTTTTGGAAGACTTCTTGCACACCTTTTTTTGTCACCCATTTTATTTTTGAGACAGCTTTTTCGATGGAATGCTAATAATTATAACTTTTTATCACATAAAGTCCCTTCTTTTCAGAGTTATATACCTGAGTAATATACCCTTTACGAATTTTCTTGTCTTACACACGTTTGAGATAAGCATTGTGTGACGTCATAATTGACGTCATTTTTATAACGAGCGACAGCGAGTTACGGGCGAAGCCCGTCACGAGCCAAGCTCGTTTTGCGGTAACACCGTTCTAGATTTTTTAAAAATAAAATTCCGACTTCGTTCTGGGTTTTAGTCTAAATCTAGATTGGGATGACTAAAAATTGAGTGTCTTCCGGTTAGTCGCACAGCGTCACACGTATCACAATCTTTCGCACATTTTCCTGATTGGTCAAAAATGACAATAATTATCTACCTATCGGATGATAACTTAAAAATCAACGTCAGTTTAATGAGTACCGATTATTCAATTTCCTACTTACTTTCAGCGTATTGAACGTCTATTTTTTTTATAAATATACTCAATGATCTATGCTATCCAATGATGACGTCATTAATCGTACTATTTTTACGTCATGCACGAGCCGTTTTTTCACGGAAAATGTGTCTAAGACATCATGACTTAACTAGTTTTTTGACTGTTTCAAAATACCGTTTACAGAGAAAGTCGGATTTATGATTGTGAAAAGGGGGCTTAATGCATCTGCAGTAACTATCGACCCAGGTCTGCCTGTGCAGTCCGCGCAAGCTGACCTGGGTCAAAACTCTTTGCTAGATCTATTGATCAAGCTTGTTGATAGATAAAAAAGTTTGGGTTTTTTTTAACCATAAGTTGGATATCTATCCGATATCTCGGCAAATTTCTTTCCTAGGACTGATGTTAGATCTAGATCTAGTCATTGCGACAGAATTCATTCCTCTCTCTACACTTATTCACCGTTTCAACGATGGATGTGTAGGAAAGCAGATGGCAATTCTCCAAAGATGGAGAGATCAAGAATGATCAGATGTCGCTACAGTAGTACCCGGGTAGCGGCGGAAACAATCCAGTCGACCTTAATCACTAAACCCTTCAAAATGGGCGGTCACATAATTATGATTCTCTGGCGATCAAAGCCACTGGGGGCATAGCAGAAAGACAGCAATGCTCCATGGAATGATATAGATTCTAGATCTATAAAAAGTGAAGTTTTTTTTCCCCTCTACTCCTTTTTACATGCAGTGTGAAAATGTGACCGTGAATTTCTTCCTTTCTGTCTTTTCTTTTCTTCCCTCCCTCCCCTCTCTCTCTCTTATAGATCTAGATCTACATGCAGTGAGGAAATGTTCCCGTAAAATGTTGTTTAAAAGTATGTGAACCAATAATCATTTCAAGTTATTTTTTTCTGGACATAAATGTACAAAACTGTCGAGGAACTGTCCTTATTTTGTTAAGGGAATCCGGGACCGTTCGCCCTATTTCACATGTATACATCTACGAGAGATGCATGCTTTCTACTTTTGACAACGCTCATAATCAGTTTTGGCAAAGCCGGAATTCGAACTCAAAACTCTTTGATTTCAAGATCTAGAATCTAGCTCTCATTCGAATTAATAGAAATTTGTTCCACAAATCATTCACGTCGCTCGTATTGAGGCTTTGCCTTTTTCATATTACTCTTTTCGGAGAAGTGAACCAGGTTTTATGCATGGAAACAACAACATGTACATTTAAATGTTTTCATATTCCGATCGACAATTTGTGATATTTCGTTATGCCATAAAAAGAATCTGATATTTTTCACCCATTTTATTTTTGAGACAGCATCTTCGATGGGATGCGAGCGATTATTACTTTTTATCACATGAGCCCCCCCACCCGCCCCCCCTCCCTTTCTTTTCAGAGTAACATACGAGAGTAATATACCCATTACGAATTTTCTTGTCTTACACCATTCGGCAAACCTCGGGTGATCCGATGATCAAATCTCTCGGATGTATTACGATGAGTGATATGCATGCACCTACGCGGCATATTTCTTCTTCCTTTAGCAAGTTTCGCCGACAGGTTGATAGAAGTGATTAACTTCACCGTGGTTGTTGATATCGTTAGTAATCCGGCGATTTACATGAGTGCGGCCATGTGTCAGATCATGTGACTGACAATATTTCAAAATGGAACCTTGATCAATACGGATGAGGTTAGATGTAGTTACGGAATCGGCCGAGTTGAGACGAGTGGCAATGATTGATTATACTTTGTATGACGTCATAAGCCTGTATGACGTTACTACCTGCAAACACCCGCCGGATTAGCTCAAGTGGTAGAGCACGAGATTTACAATCTGCTAATCGTGGAGTACATAAGAATGTTAATTCGATTCCCAAGGCTTGCCAAATAAAATCGACTTAAAGTCTTTCGAGTTAGACTTTAAACCGAGGTCTAGCGTGGCGGTGCTATACACTGAGCACGTTGAAGAACCAGGCGAAACTTAAGCTGGGTTTCGTCCTGTTTTTTGCTCTGTCTGTCATAATATAACTAACTATCCGAGTCTTCCAGGGGCGTCGCCAAAACTGGCAGCTGATTGCGACGATACTATAAGTAAACGCAACTTTACAAAGTCAATTTTTTTGCAAGGGGGAACTGGCTTATGGCGTCTACCTCTCGTCTAATGTTTTCGCGTACTTGTATTTAACTTTTTATTTGGTTTTAATCTTAAAATTATTTTAAGGGTATTTTCGAAGGTGCCTGCTGCATAACTATGAGTCATACTCATTGAAAACGTGATCAATTGCATCTGAAAAAGTGTCGACTCATGTCGGACATGAATGGAAACTATTAGTAAATTTTCTGCGTGTCAAATGATAAGTCTGTCTCATGAGTCAGCCGATTTTTTGGCAAAACGGATGTATACCATACGACGTCTTGCTTGGTGTGATACATAATGGAGGTGCATTGAAGTCACTCTTTTCCCAGAGCGTTTTAAGAAAGTATAATCATAATGGGTGTACATTATTTCATTTCATTGAGTGATTTAGCCGTCACTTTTGAAAGCATCAAACGGATAGCTTGAAAACTATAAAGACTTAATCCAAAAGATAAATCAGGATGGCCTAGACCCCAATTTTTTATGGCAAGGTTCTAGAGTCATTTTAACCCGTTCATAACCTGGGTTCTGGCGGTAATAATTTTAATTACTCCTTATCATGCTCTCCTTAGAATCGCATTGATCTTTGGAATCTTTCTGTTTATCGCCAACCGTTTTTATTACGTGATTTTTGACAAAGTAACGTCCAAATGACAGAAAAGGAAAACACGAATTGGACTGGGACCCAGGCTACCCTTCCAGCGTAAAATGTGAAAACAGGGCCTTTTGTAGATCGCATAGATCGAAAAAGACTGCACAGAAAGAAATGTGTGATCTCGATCATTACAGTGCACTTGTTAAGCCAAGACTATAAGGTAAAGAATATTTCTGCTTTTTTATTTTCATTGTATTTTCAGTTATCGAAAAGGAATTAGCTTATATATTTGGCGCTAACAGAGTTAAGTAATTGTAAGATGAAATGCAACACTCCAATACAAGATATCTTATTGGCCGAGTCATTCTGTCTCAGCCAATCAGAAGACTAGTCTTGCATTTAGGAATGTGACAAAAAGATTTAGAATTTTTGGGCAATACAGACCCTGGTTAACCCATTACTAGCATTTTTTTCCTTTTTCCACAATGTTTTCTACCCTTCAATAATCAAATTTTAATTTCTGAGTCACAATTATTTTGTCGTGTGCAAATGTTTTCAATTTGGAGGAGTCTAAAATTGTGTTGTTCGATAAAGAGTAGAGAAGCATCTTCATGAGCACAAATGTATGACAGATCTTTCAGTTTTTTGTTTGTTTGTTTCCTTGGCATCCACAGCACAGTGCAAGAATTATTGGAAAGTGGTCAAATGAAAAGTAAACATCGTTTCTAACAGTTTTCAAGATATTCTTCTCGCAGTAAAGTTACACCCATACATCGTTGGCATTTTGCTCCCAATCTTGTATCACATTATAAAAATTTTATCACTTTTTTTTTCTTCTTTAAATTTCAAAATAGGAATTATTGAGTGATAGGAAACAAATGACTCTAAAAGTGCACAACACCAAAGCTATGGGTGTCAGTAGCTCAATCGGTAAAACATTGGATTTGAGATACAGGGTTTGGATGGGTTCGAATCTCAACTAGGAGAAATTGTCCGAAGTTCGATGTAACTCATTGCCTTAAAAACTATAGCTTCACCATTACTCTTATTCTCAAGAGTTTTCTGAACTTGAAAGTAACGCAACTTTTGATTGGCTAAACCTGATAATGAGTTGAACTTTAACTGCCCTGAAACACATTGTCACACTCATTATAATATCCATACTTTTTAGTGACGTTAATAACATTTGTCTGCAATTTGACCCCGAATCGGTTTTCTTTTTGTCATAGGGCCCTTATTGTGAGCCTTTGAAAATAGTGATTGGCTACAGAGTTAGGATTATCAAAATATCTTTATTCAGTTTAATTTCAATGTTTCTCAAAGTGCACCATTAAAAGAGTTCAGTACCTTTTGTATGATACATGCTCTGTGAAAAGATGGTTTGATGCATCTGCAAAAAGGTTCGACTTTTGTCAGCCTGAGCAATCGGCGCAGGCTTACATAAGTCGAACCTTTTTGCTTTTTGTAAATATTTTGCATTTTCCAAGGGCCAGTCTAGCTGGAAATTCAGTTGGTTGCTAGACTAAGTGGGGTTTAAGTATCCATAATTATGTGATGACTTACTTGGTATAATGGATCATGAAGATGCCTTAAATTCCCTTTTGCCAGAACGTGGCTCAAAATTATATAAGTTTAATACTTCTAAAGTGCACATGGGAACTGTATCACGAGAACAACGACATTATTTCACGTGATCTAATAAGTAACAATTCATTTTTATCACGTGACAGAATTAGTAAAAGGATCATATATATCGCATGAATGATACATGTGGCTTGCCACAACCCAGCTGTAATTTTTTTTATTTCTTTAATCTTTCAGAAGTTTTATTGTAATGGGTATACCACGAATTTCATGCCGGAAACTTCGAGTTTTTTTTCTTACTTGTACAGAGGTGTTGAAATAATCGAGCCATGCTATGGCAAAAGGGGGTTTAATGCATCTGCATAATGCACTGTACCAAGTGAAGTATTAGATAATTAGGGATCAATTATATCCACTTTGTCTACCAATTGATTGAATCATGAGATGGACTGGTCCTTTGATATGCAGAAAATTGACCCATGGCCAAAGGTCTCGGACCAGGTCGGCCTGTGCGGACTGAGCAGGCTGACCCAAGTCGATTAAGTCCCCTTTTCAAAGATATTACGAAAGCCGATTACTCACCACGACTTAGCAGATCTACCATTATTTTACACCACTACTTTTAGGCCAGTTATATCTTTCATATTATGTAATCATGATTTCAACATTTATCATGCAATAGATATAACCAGATTGGGCTAAAACAGCATAGATGTTTGTGGCTATAATCAGATGTTGCATACACAGTACTAGCCTAGCAGTGGTTCGCTCTTGCAACCCCCGATGACAAATGCTAACTGATGCGTTCCTTACCAAAACCATCAATAACTTAAGTCTTTAACAAAAAGAAAAAAAAAATCAGACTTGTTCAAATTGAAAGCATTACTTAAAAGATTATCTTTACCCTTATCTTGTTTAATTAGTGAAACAAAACTTTTAAGCCGATAGTAAAAAACCGAAAAATGTTATTCAAAACTTCTCATTTGGAGCAAAAAATATCTCATTATCGGACAGTGTAGATCCAAGATTAGACTGCACGTTTTGTGCAGTTTGATCTTAATCTACACTGTCCGCAAACGGTCAGAGAGCCGCTCTTAACAGCTTAAGGGTTAATGTTTTACCTTCAGAAAATAAAGTTATTTTTATTATCATTATTGTTATTAACGGCTTGCAACACGTGGAAATGGGCATTCGGACATTTGCGTAAAATGTCGTCCCGAATCAGCCTGCGCAGTCCGCGCAGGTTAATCCGAGACAGCACTTTACGGCTACATTAGATTTTGTGCTACAGTAGACTTGTGCAAAACAGAAAGTGTCGTTTCGGATTAGCCTGCGCGGACTGCGCAGGCTGATCCGAGCCGACACTTTATGCAAATGTCCGAATGCTTCTTTTCGCGTGTTGCAGGCCATTTGATATAAAAAAAGTGACTAAAATTGAGGTATTTATCTTGTAAAAAGGTAAAACGTAGTGGGAAAAGAAGACGTTGCTAGTAAACAACGTTATCTCCTTTTCCAAAAATGAGCCCGGCCGGGTAGCTCATTGGTTAGCGTATCTGATTCGTGACCTGGAGGTTGCGGCGAACTTTCTTTCCGGCGATTTTTCGCCTCTCACCTCTGATGCATGTGAGAAAAGTAGTCATTGCCTTTGGAAAGAAAGTTGTGTCAGTACTGGTGTGAGAAAGCCAGGAAACACATGGGTGCGTCACTGACCGCCATGATATGACCTAAGCTGTTAAAATGGCTTTAAACTACAATACAAACAAATCCAAAAATGGTTTCACAAAGCTTCTTTCTCAGGGTCGTTAAAACTCTGCATTATGTAGTAAGGGGTTAATTGCATAGAGAGTTAAGGATACGTAATTGCAATGTTTAGCAAATCACAGGCCTTTTTCAATAAAAAATTCCAAATTAACCGTGAAATCGCATTGAAAAACTATCTCTCCTTTGGTCCTTATATGGGATTAAAATTGAATCCGTTTCACCAATTACTTCATAGACAAATTTGAAATTTTCCCAATCTCGTCGACGAACCAAGAAAAGAGAGGGGTGTAAATGAAATTAATTTGTATACTAACCCTTAAAGCTTCTTTCACAACTTTTGTGACCTTTGCGGTCAATGTAGATCAAGATCAGACTGCACAAAATGTGCAATCTAATCTTTGATCTACACTGTCCGCTTATCTGAAACACCGAAAAAACAAAGCAACTCATGAAATTGCAGTTATTATGGTCGTATTCCTAGACTGAAAATGTATGTTGGTTTTATCCGGCACTCAAAGGGTAAAGACAAGAAAACATTGTGAAAAATAGAGAAATTACTCCAGATTGTGACTCAAGGGGAGTTTCTCGATCTGTGACGATGTTTTACGTTAATGTTCTCAAGGTCTCTTAATTTCGTATGCGTGAAATTTGTCTGCCTGAATGAGGGGGGAGCGTATTGCTTAACTCTTGAAGTGCTTTTGCGGATAGTGTAGATCCAAGATCAGACTACACTGAACGTGTAGTCTGATCTTTTATCCACACTGTCCGATATTATAATAGATATTCCGATAAAACAAACTTAACCTTGCAGTGTGTTGTACTTTTTTTAAAAATAATAACCTGAAAATGCCTATTTCATTTTTTCATCACGCTTTATATTAAGGGTATATAAGGGCATTATTTAACTCTTTAACAGACGACAAAAATTTTAGACTTGTCCAAATTGAAAGCAATTGCAGACGACAAATTAAATATTGCTCCAGACATGAAATTTGTCTTTCAAACGATAGAAAACTTTGTGGAAAAAGGAGAAAATGCTGGTTACCAGCATTTTCTCCTTTTCCCACAATGTTTTCAAAGGCCCTCTTCCGCAGGGTCGTTAAAACTAAGGATCGGTTGGCAAGTGGTAAAACCTAGTATCCTAACATATGTCACTTAAAAACCTATGGTTTATGTGACTGTTTTATTACTTAAGTCGGTGCACTCAAATATAAGGTATTTTACTCAAACGTTTAGAACTGCTGCTGCGTTCACTATTGTTTGAAGTATCTGGTACTTTGTTAAATTTAGACCTTCAATCAAATCAATTTCGGGTATCCTTTGAAAGGTTGAAAAGTTTACATTAGGGTAAGGATGTATTTAATTTGTTGTAACTTTTTCGAAGGTGGCATCTAAAAATGCTGGCAAAAGATCATTTTCATTCATTTCTCTTGCCCACGGATCGAGTCCGGTAGCTCAGTCGGTTACGTGCAGGGCTTGTAACCAGGGGTTCGCTGGTTCGAATCATAAGATCGGCTAATTTGTTTCTGAGGATTGATGATAGTCATACTTTGCGTCAGTTTTCATTCCTCTCTTACCGTTCATCATTCCCATGAGGATGTTTTTTTAGGGAAAGCAGCAAGTGGCTTTGGAAGAATATTTTGCAAAGCACTGGTAAATGAAACTCCAGAAAAGCATGGATAGGTGCATTGGCCGTCGCACTGTAACTGATATAATGTTGAAAATGGCGTCAAAGACCAACTGCGGACTACGCAGGCTGACCACGCAGGCTGACCTTGGTCAATGCTTTTTGCAGATGCATTAAACCCTTTTTTCACAGAGCACTACTCATATATTACGTTATAGAGAGTGAAACTGTAAAAAAAAAAACAAGCGTCTGTGGTCTATACTGTTGGAAACAGATCGTTTTTATTTTTTGCTCCTCTTTGCATAGTGATTGCTCATAAAGAAAGAAGGTTGATAACTCGGAGTTGTGTGGTATAGAGTTATTGCGACAAATCTTTGGGCAGAATCTATCAAGAAGACCAACGTTGCTTCCTACGACAGACAAAATATGAAACTTTGGAAAAATAAAACTTTACTTCGTCATTTTCGCGTGCCTCGGTTCGAGCTTAAGCCTTCTCGACGTGTTTACAAGGACCGAGGCCGGGCTTGATCGACCCCCTGCATGGCTTAGTTTGATTTGCAATTAGAAGGAAGGTTAGCGCACGTCAATACCCATGTTTATTTCAATGTCTCTTTCCTAGCCCTTAACCCTTAGGCTGCTAAGCGCGACTCACCGACCTTTTGCGGACAGTGCAGATCAAGATCAGACTGCACAGAACGTGCAGTCTGATCTTGGATCTACACTGTCCGATTAGGAGATATTATTCCCCAAAACATAACTTTGAAATAGCAATATTTGGGTTTTACAGTCGAATTGAAAATTTTATTTTAGTTATTTAGCTGTGAAAGACTTAACCCTAATCCCGCTAAATAACTAAAATGAGATTTCAAGTGCCATAGCAAAAACCCAAATATTGCTATTTCAAAGTTTTATTTCGGAGAACAATATCTCCTTATCGGACAGTGTAGATCCAAGATCAGACTGGACGTTCTGTGCAGTCTGATCTTGATCTACACTGTCCGCAAAAGGTCAGTGAGTCGCGCTTAGCAGCCTAATGGTTAACTCTTTACCAGACGACAAAATTCGAGACTTTTCCAATTCGAAAGCATTTGCAGACGAAATATTTAATGTCGCGCAAATAATGGAAATTGTCTATAAAAAGACAGAATACATTGTGAGAAAAGGAGAAAATGCCGGTAATGAGATTTTCTCCTGCTCTTACATTGTTGTCAAACGTCGTTTGCCCCAAGGACGTTCAAACACGGGATTGTTTGGTATATGGCTAAACGGCTAGATAAATTAGATGAACGCTGCTAGTCAATGGCTGGAAACTCAAGTATTTCGATTTCAAATTTCTGTCGCCTGGAAAATGTCGCACATTTTGTGCAGTCTGATCTTGATATATATTTTCCGCGAAAGAGCATTGAATTGTGTTCAAGGCGAACAGTTAAAACCGCGTTCTACAATTCCTTAACTTTTAAGCTACTAAATAATCATCAGACATTTTCCAGCTAATACATGTAGTATATAATCGAAGTACAGCGATTTTCATAGTTAAGATCTTACCGTTTTGGACAGTGTATATTCAGGATCAGAGTGAAGGCTTTTTGCAGTCTGATCTTGGTTAACAATGCCTCAAGAAGTGCAGTAAGTCGCGCTAAGCATCATTATGATAAACGCGGTATCTGTAAACAGTTAGTAGTTTTGGTGATTTATATTAGTTCAGATATGATATTTGATCTACACCATCCGATCATTTCAGAGATATTTGAGCCAAAACAGCATTGAAATTGCAATACCAGGGTCCAGTTTTTTTTGCTATGTTTTTTCCATTTTAATCAATGTAACTACGTAAGAGTTACTAGTATTTCTTACCGTCAAATGTAATCTATATGTACTTCTTATACTTGTAACACAAGCAATGCTTTAAAAAAAAAATATGGGTAAATGAGCATTTGATCAGAATGAGCAATTTCTGTATATGCCACGATGTTGTTTGCTGGATTACCTATTTATCATTACCGAGTATTTTTCGCTGTTCAGCGATTCCGATACTGGAGAGTACAATTAAATTCATGAAGAGAAGGGAAAATGCAATTTACGTCAGACCACCTACCATCCTTTATCTCATCACATACTACTACGGGTGTATTTTGTTCAAAGTGTAGACTAAGACCGATCTTCACATTCTGGTCTGATTAGATCTTGATCTTGTTTTGCACGCTCTACTTCTCCATTGATGTTTCACTTCTATGACGTACGTGAAATGAGAATTAACTGGACAAAATCTATGACTGTGAAAGTAACAAATTAAAATCGGCAGGATGATGGGTTTAAATGTTGGATGAAAAATTTAGATGACAACATATGTACTAGATTGGATATAGAAATGGCCTTTTTCCTCATCCTGTCTTCTAAAGCCATACTTCTAGGGACCAGGCCGGACAGTGTCATGTGATTCTTAGAACAGTGTAGATCTAGATCTAACTACAAAGAATATTTATGCTTGATCCATTTTTGCCAAGTTCTAAACTGAATTACTCTACGACTAGTACTTTGAATGATTTAACTAGAATGTCTCAGCCAATGGGATGGCCCTTCGTGAATTCAAAATTAACCCTTAGGCTGCTAAGCGCGACTCAATGGCCTGTTGCGGACAATGTAGATCAAGATCAGACTGCACAGAATGTGCAGTCTGATCTTAAATCTACATTGTCCGCGGGATAAGGTCAAGGAGATATTTTTTCCCAAAACATAACTTTGAAATACCCAAATTCAGGTTTTTTACCATGGGTTGAACGTTTTTTTTTTTTTTTAAGTTATTGAGCAGGTTAAGGGTTATAACACCATTTAGAAATTAAAAATAGTTGGTTTACCTCTGTGGTGCTAAACCCGGATTTCAAGGCTTATACATACAAAGGCTGTTCGATATGTAATGTGTATTGTACCACAGCGCGATAACGCTTTGCACGATTTCGTGGATGATGATACGCTTGAATAGCTCTATTCAATGCCTTTCCAACGGTATAAACACGAGCCTTCAGCTCCACATAGTTTTAAACTTACAGTCATTTCAATAGAGCTAATTGTTGACCACTGTTGTAAAATGGTTGGGAAACGGATTAAGAATATTAAAGAAATTGGAGCTTATATAAAAGTTCGCACAAAACTCGGTCATTCGGTAATGCAGATTTTTACTGAATTGGGGGAAGTTTATGGGTCTGATAATTGATAAAGTATCTTATGAGACAGTTCGTAGGTGGAGAAAGAAATTTCTGACTGGCACAGAGTCCGTCAAAGATGCAGCAAAATCTGGCCGACCTGTGACTGTAACAGGCAAGGCAAATGTCTCAAAAGTCAGGGAAATAATTGAAAGTGATGGCAGATACATGATTCGTGATATTGCCAACGCTGTTGGCATATCGCTATCGCGGGTGCATTTCATTCTGAAGCGTATTTTGAAAGTACGAAAGATTTCTGCCAGATGGATACCGCATATATTGACAGATGACCAAAAACGGGTACGAGTACAAACCGCTAAGCAATTGCTCGAAATGTTTCCCAAATTCAATCAAAGACAATTTGCAAACATTGTTACTGGTGACGAAACATGGGTTCACTATTTCGAACCAGTAAGAAAAATTGGAAACAAAATATGGCTAACTAAACACGGTAGAAGGCCTGTAGTTGCCAAAAGAAGCATATTCTTCTCATGTGATAGTATAGCCGTACAAATTCCGGTGCCGAAGGGCAAAAGTGTTACAGGTCGGTATTACCGAGATGTTATACTAAAAAAGATCAAGAAATATTATCTTAAACGACGCCCTGTGTCAGGATTTAGGCATGTTCGTCTACTTCATGATAATGCTCCATCACATACATCTGAGCTTGTGAAGCAATTTTTGAAGTCGGAGAAGGTTACCGTCTTGCCACACCCATCATACTCTCCAGATCTAGCCCCATGCGACTTTTTCCTTTTTCCAAAACTTAAAAAGTTCTTATCTGGTCGTCGTTACAAGCCCTTGGCTCAGCCATCAGTCAGTGCCTCAGAGGTCTACCTAAATCAGCGTACCGTGACGCATTTCAGAAATGGATTCAGAGATTGAAATTATGTATTTCAAACCGGGGAGAATACTTTGAAGGGATGTAATGTTCATTTCACTATTTGAGTCGAATGCTTTTGAGATATCGTACAATACACATTACATATCGAACAACCCTCATACAATGTAGACCAAGATCTGACTGCACATAACGAGTAGTGTGATCTGTGTACATTTTCCGTAAATGTTCATCTTTGATCAGGAGCGGTACGATAAGAGCAAAAATGTGCCAGCATCATCAATAAACAATAGCTGAATGACAACTGAACAGTTTGTGTCTGATGTATAGCTCTAGATTTCGATTTTAATGTCATTGCACAGGATATTGTTGGAGGGGGCGTTAGAATGAGGAATGTGGTGGGAGCATGAATTGATAAAATAGCAATTAAATTGTCATCATAATTGACATTTGACTGCTGACTGCATCTTACCTTCTGCTTCTTTAGAAGATATAAAGATAGTCGTCGTTTTTTATTGAGGGAGGGGGGATATTGTGTTGGGGTTTGGAGTTGGGAACAGAGGGGGGAGAAAACATTGTGGAGAGACAGCGAGAAAGAGCGAGAGAGAGAGAGAGGCAATGGAAGGCGGGCGGGCAGGAAGGCGCACAGACAGACAAAGCTTTTTACTGCTCATTTAATGTTCCAAAGTTAGATCAGTTGTTCTTATAAGCCATCAACACGTTCATTTATTTTTCACGCGTTCATGTATTGTGATTATCATTTCTTTCGCTTCATTACATTTATACATGGTGACACAATGTATTTCAAAAGCCAATGTTTCATTTTAAAGAAAGCTATACAGATTTTCATAATCTCCTCAAACTTAAAAAATGATTAATCTCTGAATTGAGCATATCGGTAGAAATTTCAGTAAAGAACAAAGACAAAAGTAAGAAAATAAAAAGATTTGTAGGAGGTGTTTCCTTTATGGGCTACGTAACCTCTCGATGTATATTCAGATTCCTCAACAGAGTTTTGCAAAGACTTCTGGGAATGTCAGATGATCAATACCATGCGTCTATTACGAGGATTCGTATTCAAATCAGTACGACGACGTCATATCTGATGTAATAAAAAAGCCCGAGTTACTTATTCAAAACGCCCATCCCGTAGTTTTTAACCCCCCCCCCCCACAAAAAAAAAAAAAATGAAACAATTCACTGAATTTGATCTATACCGAGTTGCGCGTAGCAGTCTATGCATTAACCCTTTCACAGACGACAAAATTTTAGACTTGCCGAAACTGAAAGCATTTGCAGACGACTACTTAAATGTGGATCAAATGGCGAGACTTTCTCTAAATAGATAGAAACATTGTGGGAAAAGGAGAAAATGCTGGTAACCAACATTTTCTTCTATTCCAATAAGGTTTTCAATGGCTTTCTTTGTCAACGTCTTCAATACTCGGGATCATGGGTAAAGGGAAAACGACGTTTTCTTATAAGTCTTCAATAAAGTTTCGTGCAGTAACTGGTCAGAGAAAATTATTTCATGTTCTAATGACCGACATTTCATTGACAACTTTTCGAAATATGTTTCATATTTCGGTGTACAATTATCACCGGCATATTGTTCTTGACTGGTTAACAGATGGCCCGCTAGTTTCTAATGAACAGTGTCTATTTACATCATAAATGTCAATTACAGTGTAACACAGTCGGTGTTGTATTAACCTTGCAGCTGCATTTAACCCTTAGACTGCTACGCGGACTCACTGATCTTTTGCGGACAGTGTAGATCAAGATCAGACTGCACAGAACGTGCAGTCTGATCTTGGATCTACACTGTCCGATAAGGAGATATTTTCCTCCAAAAACTAAGTTTGGAATATCATTATTTGGATTTTTACCATCGGTTTGAAAGTTTCATTTAACTTATTTAGAAGGATAAGGGTTAAAGAGGGCTATTCAGATATTAATAATCTCATCAAATTTAAAAATGATTCATCGCTGAATTAACCAAGGCGATAGATGGCCAATCATTAGTAAAAGAGAAAGACAATGGTAAGAAGAAAAGATTTTTCAACGCTATTTCATAAATGGGCTACGTAGCCTCTTAAAGTATTTTCAGATTTCGCGCTAGAATATCGTTAAGACTTTTGTGAGTAGTGTCACATGATCAACAACACGCTT
The DNA here is from genome assembly GCA_946811185.2 of Hippopus hippopus. NCBI lineage: Eukaryota > Metazoa > Mollusca > Bivalvia > Cardiida > Cardiidae > Hippopus > Hippopus hippopus. The sequence goes on along the minus strand of OX328100.1, from coordinate 9,160,165 downwards.
CAATGCACTCGGCCCAACTCGTCCGATTCCGTACCTCTTTCTAACCTCGTCCGTATAAAGGGAGTTTCCATCTTGAATTGCCAGTCAAATGATCATAAATATGGAGGCGTCCGTGTAAATCGATTGGCAACCACATAAACAACCACGGTGAATTTATTCACATCTATTAAATTAGTAGATGAAAATTTACAATAGAATGGATAAACCACAATGAAAATTGAAAGTACAAACTGTTTGTAAAAGGCAATGTACCAAGGAAGATTTTGATAGAAAATTGTGACTCGCGTTTTCTTTTGTAAGAAGAGCCTTAAAATTTTAAGAACATGAAAACGGCAAGTATCCGGCGAAGAAAGGTGCCGTGTAGGTGCTTATCAAGCTACGTGATATAGCCGATGGACTTGATCAACGATTTACCCGAGGTTAGCCGAATGGCGTCGATGAGGAGGATTCGTATACAAATCAGTATGATGACCTCATACTTCATGTCGTAAAAATTAACGGAGTTACCGAATACTAAACGACTGTCCCAATATTTAAACGCCCAAAATTGCATCTTTTTACTGAATTTATCCATGCAGTTCATACGATTGTAAAAAAATATATATCTAATTGAACTGATCGAGTTTCACACAAAAGAAATTTTGAATTATGGCATACTTACTAAACAACCACCCTTAAGGTCTACGGCCCCTAACTAATCGGTAAACATCGACGTTTTCGTAAAGACCATTCGGCCAATCTTGGCAGCTTTCGTCTTTACATATGAGCGTACACTCACTAACTGATCGGTAAATATCGTGTAACATCGACGTTAACGTAAAGGCTATTCGGCCTAGCTCGGCAGCTTCCGTCTTTTAATATGAGACTTAGGGGCCGTGAGAGTTAAGTGAATCATAGTTCGCAAACCACCAGTGAGTAAGATAGAGAAATATTTAAAAAAAAGCCTCAATGGTTTCTCAATATGATAGGTAGCCTCTTCGGGTATTTGTAGATTTCCTTCTAGCATGTTGTAAACGCTTGTGGTAATGTATTATGAACAATAACACGCGTCAATTGATTTTGTGGGATCATCTTTAAATATGAGTCACGCTCTGTGAATAGGGGCTTTAATGCATCTGCAAAAAGTATCGACCGAGGTCAGCCTGCGCAGTCCGCGCAGGCTGACCTCGGTGGAAACTTTTTGCTACTGGTCGATTTTCAGCACGTTGAAGGACCAGTCTACTTCAGGATTCAGTCGCTTATTACACAAAACGGATATCATGGATCAATAATTAAATGATGACTTACTTAGTAGAATGCATCACAGAGATGCATTAAATTCCCTTTTGCCAAAGCATTGCTCATATGTCATCTGTTTAAAGACGAAACTGACAAGAATATTGGATTTACAGTTATATTTTATAGAATCATTATTTTTTCAGATATTTTCTAATAAGGTATACATAATATACAATCATAAGGCATTTGTACGGTTCTGTGTTGGAGGGAATGGGGTATGATTGATTGATTGATTGATTGATAGAATGATTGTATCGTGTTTAACGCCGTTTTCAACATTATTTCAGTCATATCGCGAGTGCCAGTGCACCTATCCATGCTTTCCTTCGGTTTTCTTTATCCAGCGCTCCGCACAATATTCTTTCCAAGCCTCTGGATGCTTTCCCACGTAAACCATCGTCTAAACAATGCTCAGGAGTGATAGATTAATGAATCCTGTCCCAATGACTATCATCAATCCTTGGAAAGAAATTGGCAAAGCCGGCCCGGGATCGAACCAGCGATCGCCTGTTCTCAAGTCCTGAACGCTACCGACTGAGCTACCAGGGCTCGGCTGGGGACATGGGGATATTGTCTAATGAGCTTTTGTCCTATTGGCTTTTATCCTATGGGTTTATTGTCCGTGCCCCTGCGCCGCTGGTAGGGTTCGAACTAGGATTTCGTAATGAAATCCAACGTCTTAAGAACTAAGTCACATAGGCACCCTGTTTCTTTTCAAGACACGTGTTACTGATTATACACGTGACGCAATTGTGCGTGAACAATGCAGGAAAAAGGAGGAGAGAATGGACTCGAACTGGGAAACACCGGATGTTAGAAACTTCCGCATTATTTGTGGGAGCCTGGGAAAAATGATTCAGGATTTGACTAATTGAGGAAGAACTCTTGATGTGAACGTGTACTCCGCAACAGCATTAAATCCTTACCAAAGGATATAATTTTGAACTCGACCAAATTGAAAGTATTTGCAGACGACAAATTAAATATAGCTCAAGTGATGATTTCTGTCTTTAATAGGGTACAAAACATTGTGGGAAAAGGAGAAAATGCTGGTTACCAGCATTTTCTCCTTTTCCTACAATGTTTTCAAAAGCCTTCTCTTTCAGCGTGGTAAAAACTCAAGATTTTGTGGTAAAGGGTTAAATCTTCAAAAGAAATTTTAAACTGGGTCAAATTGTAAGCACTTGAAAACGAGAAATCAAATATGGCTCAAATGTTTGCACTTTTTAGGCTTGAAAAACTTATGGGTTAAGGACAAAATGCTTGTTACTGGAATTTTCCCCGTTTCTTACAAGCTTTCTTTTTTTCTTCCAGAAGGCTCCTTTCTCGTTGTCGTAAAAATTATGGGATTGCTTGTAAAAGGGTTAAATGTTACCTAAAACCACAGATTGTTTGAAAGTATGTTGTAACCGGAATAGACTGGCGTCATCGTTATTCTTAAAATGTGTGACTGTGTCAGGAAAAACTGCCGAGATGAAGTACCGGTCTTGTAAACCGGAAATGGCCCATTGTAAAAAGGTGGTAGTGGTAAGTTTCTCCCTTTCTTTGACCCATTACGAGGTGATCCCAATTTAATAAGACCCTGAGAAACGCGGTCTTTGAAAGCATTATGGAAAATGGATAAAATGCTGGTGACCAACATTCGCCCTTTTTTTACCACAATTTTCCTACCATTTTAAAAACAAATCTAATTATTTCAGCCACAAAATTAGTATGCTGTTACTGCGTACTTTCATAACAGACAGGTCTAAAATTCTAAAGTCTGGTAAAGAGTTAAAAAGATGGAACCTATTTCGTGTTTTTTGTTCCTGAGTCACCATAAACAATACAAGAAAAGACCACTTGAGATTCTATTGTGTTTTATCAAATTAGAAAAAAAAGTCTATGAGCGCGTGTAACGTTTATCAATTTGCTTGATACAAAAAAGCAATACATTGTATATGAAAATAGAAACAATCATATTATAAACACATTCATGTTTTTTTGATGAATGAAGTGCGTTAAACATTCAACAGTACAGAAACCATAGATCATTTGAACCGAAAGCATTTGAAGAAAAAAATCATTAAGAACAATTCCATTGACTACTTCAGTTGCAGCCATTTTGTCGTCTTATATAAGATCATTGCACTTAAAACTATTATTCACATTGCACTATTTCGACAACTCTTAAATCTTCGCTTGCCGACTGATGATTAAATAGCTTTTGCGGACAGCGTAGATCTAAGATCAGACTGCACAGAACGTGCAGTCTGATCTTAGATCTACACCGTCCGTTACCTTAAGCTGAACTATGACCAAATTTGTCTATAACCGCAGATGGACTGTACTTTTAGACTACAAGAAAAGTAGACAATTTTAAGTTGACAGAAAAAAGAATGAATTCTTCACCACACGACAAAATTTGAGACTTATTCAAACTCAAGCCGAGCCTGGTAGCGCAGTCGGTAGCGTATAGGACTTAAGAACAGGGGGCCGCTGAATCGATCCCCGGCTCGGCCAATTTCTTTCCGAGGATTGGTGATGGTCATCGCGACAGGATTCATTCCTCTCTCACCGCTGATCATTGTTTCGACGATGGTTGTTGGGAAAGCAGCCAGAGGTTTGGAAAGAATATTGTGCGGAGTACTGGTAAAAAGAAACTCAAGGATAGCATGGATAGGTGCACTTGCCACCGCGATATAATTGAAATAATGTTGAAATGGCGTTAAACATCATACAATCAATCAATCGATCGATCGATCGACCAACCGACCGACCAACCAACCAACCAACCAACCAACCAATCAGTCAATCAATCAATCAATCAATCAATCAATCAAGCAAGCAAGCAAGCAAGCAAGCATTCATTCATTCATTCATTCATTCATTCATTCATTCATTCATTCATTCAATCAATCAATCAATCAATCAATCAATTAAGCTCAAAGAAACTGCAGATGACAGAGTTCTAAAACGTTTTAAATTCTTATCGTTGTTTAGGCTGAAAGGGCTTAGCTGATTTTGCCTATCTTTACTTAAAGTCCATTCATAGCAATAATATTCAAACCCTTTTTAAAAAATTCCTCCTTTTCACGACCCCGAGGAAGAATTTTGAAAACACTGATGGAAAAGAAGAAAATGCTGGTAACCAGCATTTTCTTCTTATCCCACAATGTTTTGTACCATTCAAAAAAGGAAATCCCGTCATCTGAGACATTATCACGTTGTCCTCTTAAAAATGCTTTCTGTAAGGTATAGTCGAAATTTCTTGTGTGGTACGAGAGATTAAACTCGGTGCTTTTTGAAAACATTCTTAAAAGGAAATTCATGACAAACAAGTTCTTTGTTCTTTTACGAAAAAAAAAAAAAGACCAAAAGAAAAACTGTTTAACTGAACAATTTCTCCTCCCATTACAATATTTCTATACGTGCTCTCCAGCGGGACGCAAAATTTCGTGAGCAGGGGGTCATGTTACAAACCCCCGCACAAAAAACGATCTTGCAACTTTATGATTTTGAGGAAGGTCGTTTTAGAGGAAAAAAAGAATTGTTAAAGGAGAAATTAATGGTAATCAGCATTTTCTTCTTTTCCAACAACCTTCTCTACACGTTTGAACTCGAACCCCATAATTTTAGCCAAATCTTTTTTGTCGTCTGCAGTTGCTGTCAAAATGGACGAGTTCATAAGTTTATCGTCTGTAATTAGTTATGTTATCTATTGCGCAGTCGGTTAATCTCTTCACCAATGTAAAAAAAAATAGGTTCGTGTTGAATTTCAAACCATTTGCAGACAAAAAATTAAATGTGACTGAAATGACCAGGTTTATCTTTGAAAGGGTGGAACGGGTAGAAAACATTATGGGGAAAGGAAATAATGCTGATTACCACACTTTTCGGACAATATTTTCAAAAAACTTCTTTCTTAGGGTCTTTAAAACACAGGTTTGTTTGGCAAGGGATTAATCCTTAACTACACAATCCGAGTTTTAACGACCCTTGGAAAGAAGTTGTTTTTTTTAAAGAAAATATTGTGGGAAAAGGTGAAAATGCTGGTTACCAGCATTTTCACCTTTTCCCACAATGTTTTCCATAAAAGACAAATTCCATCATTTAAGCCACATGTATTTTGTCGTCTATAACACGTGTGAAATATAGTCGTTGGGTAAAGTGTAAGTAGGTGAAGAGTCCTAGATGGTTGATAAAGGACCTTAACTTCTTACCACACGAGAAAAATGTAGGCTTGTCCAAATTGAAAGTATTTCCAGACTACAATTTAAATATAACTCAAATGATGGAATTTGTCTTTAATAGGGGAGAAAACATTGTGGGAAAAGGAGAAAATGCTGGTTACCAGCATTTTCTCCTTTTCCCACAATGTTTTCAAAAGGCTTCTTTCACAGGGTCGTTTAAACTCTGGACTTTGTGATAAAGGACCTGAAACAATGGGTCTCTTCTTTTCTATCTACGTCAGTTAAAGAATGTTAATAGAGGGCGGGGTAGGGTTTTTAAAAAGATGCTACCATTGATTGCCTATCCTTGTTTTAAATCTACACGAGACCGACATTTTTTTTTTCAAGCCATTTAACTCTTTACCAGACGACAAAATCCTAGACTTGTCAAAATGTTAATAAAATGATGGGAATTATCTTTCAAAGGACGAGATTGGTCTTTCAAAGGGTAGAAAATATTACAGAAAGTATTATTCTCTTAATCTTTCCAAAACAAATTTCATTATCATTTAGCAATAATGAATTTGTCGTCTGCAAATGCTTTCAGTTGGGGCAGTTTAAACTTTAATCGTCAGATAAGAAGTCAAAACAAGAAATATCTTTAAGAAAAAAAAAAAGACAGCGAAAGAGGCACTGAATTATGATGTGTTGAAACTCTTTATGAAGAGAAATAATGAAAAGTAACCCAACTAGCAACTGTTTCTTTTTCTCTCATTGTCTTGATTATTGTTGAAAAGTGACATTTTCAGCTAGATATATTTTTCAAGATTAGACGCGATTCAAAATCATCGTTAGAAAAGGAGCAGTTGCTGTTAAGACTGAAAGTACTTGTATACTTTACAATAATGGGTTATAGGGTAACGCTTAAACAAAATTTCATAAAAATAGAAAAGCTTGTATTTTGTTGCCATATTTTTTTCCTACAGACGGGCCCCTGAGAATAAACATGTCTGCATTTCTTAACTAATCGCAAATCATTATATCTTCATTCGGTACATCAAAACCGAAAAGTAGGTCAAAAGCCGGCGAAGTCAGCTACACCGAAAAGAATAGATGTAACTTATTGATGGAATTTATATTTCAAAGGATGGGCTTTTTTATTCAAAGGTTAGAAATATTATCGAGAGTATGGTTTCTTATTTCTTTCTAAAGACCAATTACATCATCATTAGACAACAGTCAATTTGTCGTCGCAAATGTTTTCACTTTGTGCCGGTGTAGAATTTTGTCGTCTGGTAAAGAGTTACAAAAGCATGTTCTTTTTTTTAGAATGATTGTCCATGAACGAATGTGGGATTGTGAAACGAATGAAAGGTCATGTTTTTCTCTTACTTCCGGTGTACTTTTAGTAGTTGCTAATTGTTACAAGTACTCCCAGTCCCGTTTACGTCATACCATACAATATATGCATGCACATTGTATTTAAAAAATAAGGATATAAAATTTGCTGCAATAATCTTTACTGGATACCCAACAAATCATCGTACAGGGTTTGACCGACATCGCCGTAAAGCAATGCAAACTGGTTCTCTGTATTACGATGTCAAACTTTTTACATGGCGACAATAATGTAGATACGCCAATATTAAAAAGTTTTCGCAGACAATAAATTGACCTAATTTAGAATGAAAAGTAAACTTTAAGCATGGTTGACGAATGTAGCCAAAGAATCATCCCTGTTGTCGTTGGTTAGGCTATGGACACCCACATAATAAGTGAGCCATGCTCTGGCAAAAGGAGGCTGCATGCATCTCCGTGATCCATTATACCAAGCAAATCATCACATAATTAGGGATCCTTAAAATCATAATGAATGACTGAATCTGGAGGAAGAGTGGCCCTTGTACATACAGAAAATTGATCAGTAGCGAAAGGTTTCGACCCGGGTCAGCCTGCGCGGACTGCGCAGGCTGACCTGGGTCGATACTTTTCGCAGATGCATTAAGCACCCTTTTCACAGAAAATGGCTCAATTTCTTTTATTTTCAGCTCGGCTATTTGTTTTTATTAAGAAAACGTAAGGGAATTGTTGTAGCCCTGTCGTCGTTGTCGTTTGCTTCGACGTCGTGCAAAAACTTTAACATTTTGTAATATATCTCTGTCATTACTGAAGATATTTACCTAAAACTTGGATTTGTTGTTATCTATTAAAAGAGAAACCTATACAACAGGGGTAGGTAAACATCGAACTCATTTTGACAGTTATATCCCTTTTTTTCGACTGAAAAAAATTCACTGAGAATCAAGCAACTATAACCGAGTTTGGCACCTGCACGCAGTGCTCTTGTTTAACTTAAGAAATGTACTTTTAAGGCCTATCATAACACAAAGAAATCTTCAAAAGATGCAAGAGATAAAAGAACGCTTAATCAGGCTTGCGTCCTTAACCACTTGTATTCGTCATCCCCAGAGCGCCCAGTTGGCACAACACGTTTATATAGGGCTTTAGAGCGGAGCAACAATAACATTGTTCTTGCTGCCACGAAACTAACTGAAAATAACCGAGAGTTTCTTAAAACAAGAAACAAATAGAAAAGTTAAATCTGGCTATGAAATACCTGAATAGGGGTCATTCCTTCAATATTTGAAATTTTTGTGGCAAACGTCCGGGTTGTGTAACCGTCCGACTTTTAGGTTCTTAAAAGTACCTTGTAACGAGAATGAAATGCTTTAAGAAAAATGATTGTTTGTTTTCATTTAAATTCCTAAAAATCATGATTAGAACGCCAGTGTCATTGGTCGATGAACTGTTATATACGTACACTATGTTTAAGATTTGTTCAATATTGCTTAAGGAAATTGTTCTTAAAAGTTTGACGTTATTTTCTACCTACGTTGCTAATTTCCAAGCCCTTACCATGTTGTATGAGTTAACAAGACCACTCTTAACCATACAATCCAGACCTTTGACGACCTTGAAGAGAAAGGATTTTGAAAACATTGCGGGAAAAGGAGAAAATGCTGGTAACCAGCATTTCTCCTTTTCCCACAATGTTTTCTAGCATTTCTCAGGCAGAAATCATCTTATGAGCTATATTTAATTTCTCGTCTGCATATGCTTTGAATTTGGTCGAGTCTAAAATGTTATCGTTTGGTACAGAGTTAACTCTTTACCAAACGATCCTGCGGTTTAAAAGCCTAAAAAAGAAAACGTTCTTCGAAAATATTTTGTTAAAAGGAGGAAATCCAATAAATTTTTTCCCTCTTTTTTCCGAAATGATTAGTAACTTTATGAAGTTGTATTCCACTATTTGATTCACATTTAAATTGTCGCCTGTAAATGCTTTCAACCTGGAAAAGTTCTGAAAAGTTTTTGTCAGTTAACTAATGAACTCTTTACCACACGATCCCGACTTTTAACGACCCAAAGAGAGAACGCCTTTGAAGGCATTGCGGTAAAAGAAGGAAATGCTGTTTACCAGCATTTTTTTTTTTTTTTTTTCATTTTCCCACAATGTTATCTTCATTATCAAAGACAAGTGTCGTCATTTTGGCAGCAGATGTTTTGCTGTCTGCAGATGCTTTCAATTTGGTCCCGTCCAAAATTTCGTCATTTGGTAACTCGTTAAGTAATTTGAGGAAGAGCTTTTTGGCCAGCATCCCAAATAATTTCCACAGCGTTTTCACGTTCATCTGATCTCTAATAAATGTTTATTCTTTGAATGAAAAGGTAATTTTGTAAGAGAGCGGAAGTTTATTCTATGACGTCAATACACGGCCGTTGTCATGGCAATAAGTATAAAACACTCCTTCAGAAAGTTCTCGGTCGGCAAGATGTTGGGATTAGATCCAGTTAAATACATGTTGACCTATAAAATACCTTGCCAAGTTGAGTGATTTTGAAAAGGAAGTGATAAATAGAAGATTTTGAATCAAATTCAAAGTACTGAGAGCACCGGGTTGTGTTTTTTTGTTTTACAGGTAACTAGGATAACACCTGGGGCTTTATTCACTAGCCATTCCAGAATCGATTTTAATTGGAAACTAAGCCATCTGATTGCCACAGACAGTAATCAAGAGACCTACATATGAGCCACACTCTGACAAAAGGGGGCTTAATAAATCTCAGTGATGTAATATAGTTGGAAAGTCGCCACATTCTTATGGATCCACAAAAATACATCAAATAATTGACTGAATCATGAGGTAGAATGATCCTCTGACATGCAGAAAATTTAGGGATAGCGAAAAGTTTTGGACCATGTCAGCCTGCGCGGAATGCCGAGGCAGACATGGGTCGATACTTTTCGCAAATTCATTAAGCTCCCTTTTCACAGAGCAAGGCCTATATCTATTTCCGATCATCTGAGTCAGTTCTTTGCACTTTTAGATATGAATTTCGTTCATATCCTGAACAAATTATTTACACGTTTTATTGTTTCTGTAGTCCATTGGTGAAGTAGACATTAGGTATCTGTAGGAAAAAGTTGTATGAGAATCTATGTTCTTGTGACATTGGCGTAGGTAGGGAAGAGGGCAGGGACCAACCCCATCTAATATCTCTGTATTATGATTATTATTGTAAATATTATTATTGGAGGGGGAGGCTATTTCGACATGTTCTCTTGCCCTCTTATCTCAGTTTCTTTTCATTTTTTCCCGATCGAAAAATGTTGTTTTGCTTGTATGAATGTCCTTCAATATTGTACATCTCCCTACACTTACCCATATACGTATTGTTTGAGCTTATTTTCTAGTCCCAAACTGAAAATAACTCCTGTCTGTGACTACTTCAGCTTTAAAAAAGTTTTGCCTGAACAAATATCCGAACCCACGACCCCTGATTACAAGCTCAAATCAGGCTAATGCAGCATCATTTTCTAGTACTCGATATCTTTGAACCCTTAGACTGCTAAGCGCGACTCACTGAAATTTTGCGGGCAGTGAAGATCAAGATCAGACTGCACGTTCTGTGCAGTCTGATCTTGATCTACACTGTCCGATGTGAAGATATTTGACACGCCAAAATACCTTTGAAATAGCATTTTTTTAAACAACTGGCTTGACAATTAAATTTTCATTTCACTTATTTAGTACGATAAGGGTTAAATCAATTTCTTTCTTGGTGTGGATCTCAGGACGGCCTAATGAGGGTCAAATTCTGATTACTTTTCTGTCAGCCACTCAATTCTTTTTCTGCAAGCTAAAGCAGAGTAACGAAAACATACAATCTTCATTCTAATTTACCTGATCACTGTCCAAAATATTAATATTATGGGTGTATCAAGTGTGCTAATGTCATATCCCCCCCTTCCCTCATTCCCCCCCCCCCCCCAAAAAAAAAGATGTAGTGTACCTACTCAGGAGTTTTGATAAAACTTCTGTTAATGGCTGAGTAATTAAGTATTCAGAATTTTCAAAGAACCAAAATTAATGAAAGCTGCAGTTATTAGATCTACGATATCGAGTTCTTAAGTCCCATTAGAGATATACGCACACTCTGGTACACTGAGAAAAAGCACGTAAACTTTTTATCAACAACTGGTAAGTAACTCAATACTTAATACATGTATTTAGTCATGGAATAAGAAGTAAAGTACATGAAAGTTGGAACAAACAAAAATCATCTTACTATAGAAGTGGTGATTATAACATACGCTATATGAGCCATGCTTTGCGAAAAAGGGGCTCAACGCAACTGTAAAAAATATCGATCCATATCAGCTTACGCGTTTCGCGCAGGCTGACATGGGTCGAAACCTTTTGGCAATTGTAAATTTTCTGCTTGTTAAAGGACCATTTTACCTCCAGATTCAGTAAATTGTTAGACAAAACGGATTTTATGGATCCATCATTATAACTATGACGACTTGCTTCATATAATGTATCACAGAGATGCATTAAATCCTCTTTCGCTTGAGCATGTATTTATTCAATGTAAAACATTGTGGCATATAGAAAAATCGCTCAGTTGAAAGACAAAGCGGATTTTATGCATTCACAATTATATGATAACTGTCTTGGTACAATGCATCACAGATATGCATAAAGCCCCCTTTTGCCAGAGCATTGCTCATATGTAAAATCAAACATTGATTTGGTATACCTTAACTGAAAACATTGTGGCACATTAGGCGCATAGAAAAAATCGTTCGTTCCAACTTATTTCTTCATTTTGGAACAAACTGTTTTTTTTTTCTAGTCGGTACATTCTGTCCTTGCCTGAAATGCAGTCAACATGAGGGAATAGATCAATGACCATTGACCTCTTGTTTCGTCATCTGACTTCCTGAGGAGGTATTTCCCGCGTGTGTTGTGTATTATATAGGTCATGTAATATACGATAAAACAGTCAGGACATGCTAATATAGATGAAGTGCTATGTAGGTCAAAACGTATGGCGAAATTCGGTTATGAATTATTACGGCTTAACACGTTAGATGTCTGGCAAACCGTTCCATCATTATGATACAGATTTATTTTATTGCGCGACGCCGCATTCTAAAAGCTTCCATGGATTGGTACCTAGCTTAACCTTTCTCGGACTGTTACATTCTTACCTGTAAGGGCGCAACCATTGGTGTTAGAATCAAACGCACCCAGAAACGAGACTACTAATCAATCCCGAGTTGCTTTAAACGAATAAAATTATCTCTCTTTATTAGGAAAGATACGCAAAACAATGCAATTTCGAGTCAAGGAATACTCATAGCTCGCCTAAGAACAGGTGCTTGCTTAACGCAAGTGCATTTTAACACCTATATTGTGTCTTCTTCAAGAGCTCAATCATTATCTCCCGCTAGATGGCATTCTACAAATACACATCTATCTAATTTAGGCATTCTGGGTATAGAACCGGACCACTTTTCAAAACAACAACCGTAAATTTGAATTTCAAAATGAAATAAACGTTTACTCAATAAAATACGGTGGCACAAAAGTGACATGGAAGATATATTTTATACTACGTGCGCACGCAGTAGCTAATACGTGCGCACGTAATAAGTAATACGTGCGCACGTATTACTTATTACGTGCGCACGTATTAGCTACTGCGTGCGCACGTAGTATAAAATATATCTTCCATGTCACTTTTGTGCCACCGTAATAAAACGCTACCTGGTGCGATTTATTCAGCTATGATCGGCAACCATTTATTAAAACAGCCCCTACATGCTTGGGTAATAGGCTAATAACTTCGGTATAAGCCCTACTTTTCCCTAGTATATTGGGATAGGTGATGCGTCATAGCAGACAGGTCGAATTTTCGAAGAATATGACATGCGCAGACAACGGAGCTCAATAGCATCTTGCAAAATACACGGTGCTTGTTTAATACAGGTGGCCATTATAACAGGTTTTACGACACATTTAACAAATTAGCGGACCAAGATAAGAGCGAACGTTCTGTGTAGTCTGATCTTGATCTACATTGTCCGTAAAAGGCAATCTGTTCCTGGTCTTCCAAAACAACTAATCCCACATTTTAATATTCTCCTTTTGTCTTTTATAAATAGTCGTTACGCCATTGACCTGTGACTGAAAGCCTGGAAATCTTGAAATCGACCGATACGATCTGAAATTATTCTTTGATCATGACCTGAATTCTACAGGTTTATTTGGAATAGAACAACCAAGAAAGCTGAAACAGCATTGTTGTCATAGAACGTTTCAAACTCGCTGGTTAGGGCAGTTATTAAAAGTTTATGTGAAAAAAAGAACAGGGGCATTTGCGGACAGCATACATGTGTATTTTTAACAGACTATACAGAACGTGCAATCTGGGTCCGTATTCACCAACCATTCTTAAGAATATTCTTTGTCTTATTCTCCAACATTTTCTACGTTGGAAAGTAACCCAAAATGTGATTGGCTAATTGGTTTAGCCAATCACAAGTTGGGTTACTTTCAAATTTAGAAAACCTAGAAGAACTAAACAAAGAATATTTCTAAGGATGGTTGGTGAATACGGGCCTGGTCTTGGACTTATATCTTCCACATGTTTAGACAAGCCTATTAGATAAAAGAAAATTAAAGAAAGTTTTGCAGTTGTTTCATTTTTCGGAAGGGGCCGAGTTTGCATTTTTAGAACCGAAAGAGTCGGAGCGGTTCTAGATGTTGACATGGCGGATGCCGCGGACTGTTTCTGCCTACATTCGATGATCTAGGTAGGCGAGGAAATCGTATTTGACTGTTTTGTTTCTTGATCTATACGTTTTTGTCGTGACTGTTGGTTGTTCCATGGAGACTCGTGTCGAATAAAATTAATACATTTTATATCGGCGATGAACTGATTTCGAATGTCCACGACTACCACAAGATCACCAAAATAATGATTCGATAACGCCACCAAGAGGCGACGTCATGGTATCGTGTGTTTCTTGAAGCCGTTGGTCGTACGAAAACGAAACCATTGCGGCAACTAGGAAAACTGCTCTTGATTGGCAGTTTTCTTATAGACACAATAGTTTCAATAGTGGGCTTCAGCAAAACAGAAAGAAATTGCCTGCTGCAGGAAATGCTTATGACTAAGCAAGTTTAAGAGTTAAAATGACACTCTGTCGCAATTCAAAACGAATTTTTGTCAAGCATTTTTTAGGTTTAATGCATTAAAGCAACTATTATCATTCTGAAATTTATCGCAACCTGATTTGGTAATATGCTTCGAATATATATTGCTGTACACAGGAGATTTTCCTGGGAAACGCAGGAAACGACAGCCCCGTAGACTTGGACTACACGTTAACGCAAAATCCAGGATGTATCGATCGATGCAAGTCGCCCGCAAGACGAATACACCATATCATTATTAGTTTCCCTTCCTTGTTGTCATTAATTAAGCAGAAAGAATGGATTATTTTTGAAAATAAATTATGGTTAAATATATCATCGCTCGTTGTCATTCTAAAACAAATACCGAAGGTTAAAAGGAGACATCCCTTCGTCATGTAAACAAAGTCGTCTAATTTTTCCAACAAACCGCAAAATGAATAGTTACTTACCTTAAAGTTGTTTAAATCCATCGATTGCCTATCGCAGTGGCTTCATGTACCTAACTGCACGTTTCACACAATTTTCAGTGACGTCAGTGTTCAGTGTGTTGGGGCACTCAGAAGGGAAATTCGATTCCATAAGCGCATTCTATTCGTGAGACCATAAAACAGGGAAATTTCACTTGAATACACGTTGGAATGGGTAAACATTGCAATATATAATAAAATCGCTGTACGGTCAGGTGACAGGGCACCCGACAACTAATATTTTACCATGCCTTTTTTGAGTTCCCTCTAGCAGTATGTAGCACGGCACTCTAGGCCTCTGACTTACACTAGGTAGAAACCAAGTGTAGCGGTGATAAGTTCGTTTCGCAATGGCTAGCATCAATCAACGGAATATGCTTTAACCTTTTATTAAGGAAATGTGTGTTTTAAAAAACCTAGGGAAGAAAGACTTTATTCTCCATTTCCCTTATTGTTTTTTTCTATCCTTAGAAATACATCATCCGAGCTACATTTAATTTGTCATCTGTCAATGCTTTCAAATTGGACTTGTCTAGAACTTTGTTGTTTGGTAATAATTTGGGATTCAGAACCTTCAACCCCATAATTCATTGGACTTGCTACCTCGTACATAACAACATAGATTTTGGGATACGGAAACTGCACTTGGAAGACTTGAAATGTGACCTTGAGCCAAGTACGTTACAGTTACGGCGTCCAGACCCCGTGTGTCAAATTGTTAATGAAGCGTTGCCTCGCTTCTCACATTCCAGACCCAATTCGACTTTTTTGTGTTCTTTTTAGAAATAATTGGTAAGTCACGCAATATCACATTTCATATTTTTCTATTACTACTTGTGATATAGAACGAAAATATATACTTTGGAGCTGTATTTTGTTTTCACCAACAGTTCTAATTGCATTCTTAGCCGTTTTCTAGCTTTAGAAAGAAGCTTTATGCTTAACCTTAGTCTAGATCTAGTTTAGAAAGTAGTTAACGCAATTTCTGATTGGCTAAACCAAAATGGTTTGGCCGATCGGATTTTGCTATACTTTGAAATGTAGAACATATCTGAGAATTAGACCAAGAATTTTGTGAAGGATGCTTAATGAAAATACGGTCCCAGATGTTGTATTCACCAACCATTCTAAGTATTATTCTAGCTCTCCATCTCTCTCTCGCCCGACGGTTAGCTCAGTGGTTAGCGTGACCTGGTAGTTGCGGGTTCAATTGAGGCAAACTTTCTTTCCGGCGATTTTTCACCTCTCATCTCTGATGCATGAGAAAAAAGTAGTCAGTGCCTTGGAAAGAAAGTGTCAGTACTGGTGTGAGAAAGCCAGGAAACACATGCATAATTACGTGCAGTGATCGCCGTGATATAACGTAAGCTTTTTAAAACGGCGTTAAACTCTTTCTTTATCTCTTTCTCTCCCTCCCAATCTCTGTGTCTGTCTCTTTCTCTGTCTCTCTCAGTTAGAATGTTAGGTGATTACGACATCTGATTTCTCTCATTCTTTTGACTTATCAGCGAAATTAACTTATCCATTTACAACAAAATCATCTCTCAGCGAACACGCACCACACACAAGACCATAAATTATGTCAGATAAAATTGCTCATTAAATGTTTTTTGTTGTTGAAGTAGGTATCTAGGCCAACATAAATGACAAGAAAAAAATCTTCTTAGGTCAGAGGGTATGCATGTCTCTGTATCTCTCTTGATGGTCTAAAGTAAATTAGACGCAAGCAGTGTATGGTATGTAACTAGAGACTATTAAATGAGCCATGCTCTGTGAAAAGGGGGCTTAATGCATCTCCGTGATCCATGGTACCAAGCAAGCCATCAAATAATTATGGATCCATAAGAGCCACTTTTTTAAATAACCGACTTAATCATGAGGTAGACTGG
Source organism: Hippopus hippopus (assembly GCA_946811185.2). Lineage (NCBI taxonomy): Eukaryota > Metazoa > Mollusca > Bivalvia > Cardiida > Cardiidae > Hippopus > Hippopus hippopus. The sequence goes on along the minus strand of OX328100.1, from coordinate 9,143,828 downwards.
TCCTTTGACAAACAGAAAATTGACCAATAGCGAAAAGTTTCGGCCCAGGTCAGCCTGCGCGGACTGCGCAGGCTATCCTGGGTCGATACTTTTCGCAGATGCATTAAGCCCCCTTTTCACAGAGCACGGCTCATTTATTTATTTAACCCTTATCCTGCTAAATAAGTAAATTGAAATTTTTGAACCGATAGTAAAATCCCAAATTTTGCTATTTCAGAGGTATTTTTTGGTAGACAAGACGTCCTTATCGGACAGTGTAGATCAAAGATCAGACTGCACGTTCTGTGCAGTCTGATCTTGATCTACGCTGTCCGCAAAAAGCCAGTGAGTCGCGTTTAGCAACCTAAGGGTTAATATGTGTTTTAACACCTTGTACATCTCATTTACACGTAAACCTGCAGCCACCGCACCTATCCATGTGTCCCTGGAGTTTCTTTTTCCGGGACTAAGCCCAAGAGTCCCTTGCAGCTTTCTGCTCACGAACATAGTGGAAACAATGATTATAACTCGAACGCAATGTTTTATGAAAATGTCAAGGATGGAAAAAAAAAATACCGTAGTGCAGAATACTGACTGCAACAGAAGACGCTTTTATCGATAGTATCGTAATAATATGTGACTGCAAAAAACAAAGTGCCTCATTTGTATGAAAAGTCGCAATATCCATTCCTATCGATGGCATGTGTTTCATTCTGAACATACATGATTTTTTAACAATTCATTTTTGAAACAGCACCAATTCACGCTTGTTTTGGAAGTGAGCATTCTTTTTCGTTGCTTATTTCCGATAGAGACCAAAGGAAACAACAGTAATAAAATTGCGGTATGAAAAAAAAAACGGGCTTTTGTGGTCGACGTAGATCAAAGTCAGGCTGCACAGAACTTGTAGTCTGAGCTTGGGTCTACATCGTCTGTTTGTTTAGTCAAGCTACAGAACAATACTCTTTCTAACCTCAGCGGGTTGTATTCTCAGCCGTCGAAAGAGATCGAGTTTATATTCGTATTTGGCGCTGACCGTGTGTTAAAAACGGTTACGATTACGGAATAACTGATATACAAATTAGCTCTAAAAGACCAGTCTACCTTAATGTTCAGCCGGTTGTTAGATATAATGGACTTTATGTATCCATAATCATGTGATGACTTGCTTGTTAGCGTGCATCACGAAGATGAATTAATTTCCTTTTTTTTTTCAGAGCATGGCTTAAATTTAAATGAATGAGGGGTTTAACTTGTATAGCTTTGGTACAGCATTTTTTGCGCTACTGTTTCTCACTTATATTTAGGGACCCCGGAATGCTCATTTTGTTTTAAGCATAAGATTTGTGTCCATGAAAATTTCGTTCGATTTCCGCTGGGGACGTTGCCTGTCACGTGGCATTGTCCTTGGGGTTTATCTCTGTGTCAAACGACAGAATTTTGGACTAGTTCCAAGGAAAATGCAGACAACGATTCAAACAATTCAAAGGTGACTCAACTAGTGGAAACTGTCTTTTTAAGTATAGAAATCGTTGCGGAAACCAGCATATCGTCGGTTTACTTCCAAAACCTCGTAACTACAGCTTGTAACAAGCTGTAGTTACGAGGTTTTGGAAGTAAACCGACGATTTTCTCCTTTACCCCCCCCCCCCCCCCCCCCCCCATTGTTTTTTACCGCTGCAGAACCTTGGCCTAGTACCTACGACACCCGGGGCTGACATGAAAAGGTGGTATGACTGAAATACTTCTGAAAGCGGCGAAAACTTTACCAGACGACAACAAAACTTAAGACTTGTTCAACTTAAATGTATTTCTAGAAGACAAATTACTTGATGCTAAAATGATGGGAATTGTCTTTAAAAAGTGTATAACACATTGTGCGAGAATGTGAAAATTCTTGTTATTGGCACTTTCGTCTTTCCCAACAATGTTTGAAAATCCTTTATTTCCTCTGGGTCACCAGAAAAGGGGTCGTTTTGGCGGAGGCCAAAGCCAGCAATCGAAATCCTACCACGTCCCCTCGTCCCACCCTTTTTTACATCTTAGTTTTTTTTTTTCGTTTTTCTTTTAATGTAATTCCACCCCTCATGCCGGAAAAAAGTACCTATGAGAATTCAAACCGTCGAACGTTTTCTCTGATAAGATGTCTGTCTGTTGGTAGAATGCAGAGAGAATTCGTATTTTTATGGTTTATGTTGATTTTTATCCCTTACCCTGCAATACACGATTTAACCTTCATTTTGCAGAAAGTGAAGACCAAGATCAGACTGCAGACTGCACATACGTGCAGTCTGAACTTGGTTTACACTCTCCGCTTCCCTAATAATACAGAGATACCCTATCTTAGTGACCACTTGTGTTGCGCAAGCTACCTCTATAAAGCGGGCATTGACTGAGGTACAAGGACAAAAAAAATATGTTGAAATGTGCCTGTACTAAGCAAGAACCTGTCTTAATCCTTTACCGTGCAGTTCAGATTTTTTAAGGACCCTGACAAGGAAAGCTTTTGAAAACATTGTGGAAAAAGGAGGAAATGTTTGAAACCAGCATTTTCTCCTTTTTCCACAATTTTTTCGCCATTTTCAAAAGCAATCCCACCATTTGTGCCAATTTTACTCTGTCGTCTGCAAATGCTTTGGATTTTGTCGTCTGTTGAAGAAATAAGCAATCACTTTTTGAGTGTCCGTCGGATGCTTGCTTAATTTATAGGTTGGATTGTGGTTTTGGTTATAAAATTCACATCAAGTGATTGATTGAACGGTGTTTCACGCCGCTTTCACTATTATTCTAATCATATCACGGCGACAGCTCGCATATTCATCTATGTCCTGGGCTTCACGAGTGCTGTGGCTGTGCATTGTCTTGCCCAAGGACACTCCCACGAAAAGTTCCAGTGATTCAAGTGAGGCTTGAAACCGGAGACTCTAGGTTACGAGTCCGACACATTACCACTGAGCTACTCAGGGCCCAAATGTCACATTAAACGCCACTAAACCTGAAGTTATCTATTTCCTTTTATACTTCAGTTATACTTCAGTAATACAAAAACAACAGAAATTTCCCAGTAACATAAGGGGTTAAATCTGACAAAAAAGAGATTCTTTTATGATTGTTTTATGTAATGGTAACGCTAAGAGAGACTTCCCATCGAGATGGAAATCGTGCCAAGTTTTTGTGGTTTCCAAGTTGTTTCAACGCCAAGTTTTTGTACGGGGGAAGGTAAGAAATTTCGGTCGCTATTCTTTGTGTGGGAGCTATGAATTGTACCAGTTTTTGAATATAAAAATGTGGAAAACATTTCATATTTACCAAAGGGAAAAAACCTCTTTCTTTGAGTGTGAATGCTTTTTTTGACTATTTCAAAGGTACTTGCGTCGTATCGCAACGACAACTAACTCATTCATAATTTTCCTGGATTTCAGTAGAACTGTGAATGGGTTCTCCAATGCCTAGCCCATGGAAAGTCTGACGTAAATTTTGCTTCGAGATGGAATCGAACTGGGGATTTTTTGATCAGAAATCCAGTGTCTTAACCACTTAGCGAAGTAAGACTTCTGTGTCTGTCATTATTTGAATTACAGGTTGACAATGACATACACAGAAAAAATAATTAAGTCTTGCTCTGTGAAAAAGGGGCTGAATGCATCTGCAAAAAGTATCGTCCCATGTCAGCCTGCGCAGTCCGCGCAGGCTGACATGGGACGATACTTTTTGCTGTTTGTAAATCTCACGCACGTCCAAGGACCACTTTTCCTCAAGATTCATTGGGTTGTTATTACAGACAAACTGGATTTTATGGCTCTATAATTATGTGACGACTAGCTTAGAATCACGCATCACGGAAATGCATTAAACTCCCTTTTGCCAGAGCGTGGGTCATTTTTATAACTCTTAAAAAAATGTTATTATGTCCTTGGTTCTCACATCGCCAATATGGTTCGGGTTGCAAATAAGTAGACATAGAGCTGTGTTATGTTTTACAAAGAGAAGTAAACCCATGTATTTGAAGCGGGATTTCTAGTTTCGGGAAAGTTGAAGTTTGTTAGGGGCCAATGGCTATTTATATAATTTGTAACGTGGCCGTATTCAGCGACCATTGTAAATTCATTTTAACTCAAAATTTCGTGACTTGCTATCTGATTGGCTAATACTTTCCGCTTCAAGCAATCAAACATCTTTTTTTTTCTCTGAAATTTAGATATACAATACTTGTAATATTTAGTGAATGCGGCCATGCTTTTTTTTCCCCAACATCGTTTTGAACTATGTGAACAATGTCAGTCTAAATTAATGCTTCGATCAAACCGTGGATGTAAACTTATATTTAAATCAGCAGAGAACCGGGAAAATTCCGTTTCCGGCACTAAGCATGTTTGACATGACCGGATATGACGTCATATGGTTCACGTATCGGAAGGTTGTGGCAGGGCAGGTGTCAGCATTCATAACCCATATTGTTCACCCTCCAAAAATCTGCCCACAAAGTTCAAAGAACCCAATGCTCTTTTGACCCTTTCACCAAATTATCTCTTTATTTCAACATATCTAGGGAAAATGGCTTTTGAAAACATTTTGGTAACAGGAGAAAGTGCTGGTTACCAGCATTTTCTCCTTTTCCCAAAATGTTTCCTAACCTTTCAGAGAGGGATTCATCATTTATATCAGAGAGCAATTTGTCGTCTGCCAGTGCTTTCATTACTGGACAGGTCTAAGCTCTGCTTTCTGGACAGAGTTCAATTCGGCACAGCTAACCACAAGAATGCTTTGTGGTTGGTTTAGAACCGGTTTAACTCTACCAGACGACAGAATTTTAGACTTGTCCAAATTGAAAGCATATGCAGACAAAATCGTAAGTGTGACTTAAAAACTAAGTTGTGTCTTTGAAGGGTTGGGTACCATTGTCGGAAAAACAGAAAGTGCTTGTAACCAGCATTTTCTCATTTCCCTACAATGTTTTCAAAAGTCTTCTTCCTCACGATCATTTAAACTCGAAGTTGAAGGGTAAAGGGTTCAGATAATGAAATCAAATTGTAAACTGGTAAATTTGGAAAATGCCAATCCTGCAGTTTCTTACACCAGTTTGAAAATATCTGTCTTTCTCGTTTCTGTATGAAGGAAATAAATTTTGCAAGTATAACATATCTGTGTAAGTAAATGCAGTCTGTTTGTATTGTTTTTAACACCGTTTTAAACATTATTTCAGTTATATTGCGGCGGCCAGTGCTCATATCTATTATTTATTTGAGTTTCATTTACCAGTACTTTGCACAATGTTCTGCCCAAGCCACTGGCCGTTTTCCACACTATCGTCAAAAAAAAAATTAACAGCAGGGGAATGAATCCTTACGTAGTGACTATCGAGAATTAATGATAGTCATTCACGACAGAATTCACACTAGACTATTATGCGAAGTACTTGTAAAAAAACTTGAGAGAATGGATAGGTGCACTGGCCGCCGCGATACACAGGGCTTTAACAACATACGAACAAATAGAAAAAAAAGCTTAACATTTCGCTATCAGCGGCGAAAACAGACAGGTTTTTAAGTGACTCGCTTGCTATCGGGGTGTGTTTAGACATCTCTCAATTGGAAACCAGCTTGCGATTGAAGTATTTTGGCACGCGCACAGAATTTCAGCTATTAAACATACATTCAGTTCGAGTTTTCGTCATGTTAACCCGTTTTCTCCATAATATCGCATTTGACGAATTTCCCATGCTCGAAACAATCTTGCAAGAAAAACCAATCCATACCAGAGGTTGGTTAACACTCTACCAGACAACAAATTTAGTAGAGTTTTCCAAATTGAAAGTATAAATTTGCAGTCGCCAAGTTCAGAGTGGCTCATATGATGATATTTTTTCTTTGAAAGGGTAAAAGAACACTGATAAATAGGATAAAATTCCTCATTTTCTCATTTTCCAACAATCTTTTCCAAAATCTTTTTGGTCTATGTCGTTAAAACTCGTGATTGTTTGTTTCAGGGTTAAACTTTTATGACAGCGTTTAACGATGCTCCGAACAGCACTTCATTCATACCACCAAGACATCTTACTTTTATTTTTCCTGGAATTCATAGACACAAAATAGCAAGAAATAGCATAGTCACACTCAGTTTCTAGCCATTAACAAAACATTCCCAGATGCAAATTTATAGACCTGCCCAACCATTTTCCCTGATATTACAGCATTGCTCAATGACCAGTAAAGATAATACTTTTGAACAGGACTGCTTCGCCCCGGAAGCAATCCATAATAATGTTACATCATTTCCGGTGAATTCAATGACGTCAACGTTACAATCAGGAAAGACGTGCCCTGCAACTGAACAGACGTGACACAGCTTAGGACAAACAGTCATAACACTCCTTATCATTGGACCAACGTGACAAAACTGAGCCCTGACAGTTCAGTTGGTCACGATCGGACTTACAATCCATGTGCTGCGGTTAGGAATCCTGACTTGAATTAAACCCTTTACCACACAATCCCGAGTTTTGTCGACCTTGAGGAAGAAGGCTTTTTGAAACATTATGAGAAAAAGAGAAAATGTTGGTAACCAGCATTTTCTCGTTTTCCTATAATGTTTTCAAATTTCAGATTTTGAGCCAGATTTAATTTGTCTGCATGTGCTTTCAATTTGCACCAGTCTAAAATATTATCGTTTGGTAATAAATTCATTCATTACAACAACTGTCGGAAACATGGATAACCCCTGTCTCACTGCTGAACGTTGTTTCCTCTTTCTAGCTGTACTTTTCTGTTAGAAGTTTGAACGGGGTTTTAAATAACTTTCAACATATTTCGGCTATGTCATGTTCCTTTTTTTTTATATATATAATTCTTATCGACCATAACATTATTTGCAAGCCATTTGCTGGCTTCCTTTCCACCATAAAGACTGTGGAAACAATGTACAAGTGGACATGATAATTGCAACCCTGTTGCTGTGAAATGCAGATGGCGTACTTTCGAAGAGGGCGTAAAACGCCGAACAAATACTCTCTGTTCTCTGACCCAGAGTAATGGGATGTAGGCACAGTTAATCATTTCATTTCGATGAGATTAACCCTTTACGCCTTTCGTTTATTAGGACCCTTAGGAAGTAGGCTTTTGAAAACATTGTGGGAAAAGGAGAAAATGCTGGTAACCAGCATTTTCTCCTTTTTCCACGGAGTTTTCTTCTCGTTCGATGACAAGTCCGTCGTTCTAGCCATATTCAGTTTGTCCTCTGCCAATGCTTTCAATATGAGAAAGTCATGCTTAAAATCTTATTAGCTTGTAAATCATTTATATAAGATTGTTAAATTACTGAATAAATGAAATGAGCGTTTCTACGCATCAGAAAGACCGTATTATCACATTTTTTATGTTCCCCCTCCAAGAGTTGACCAAAGATCAGACTGCACGTTCTACACCGTCTGATCTTGATCTACATTGTACGCAAATTCAACTGCAAATCGTGGTTCAAGCATCACAAGAGTTAAAGGTGAAAATTTATGACCCAGGTGAGCAAAAAGATGAAATAACGATGCACACAGGTGCTCTAAATGCCATACATGCAAATCCAATAAACATACAGATAATCCCGTTAAACCCTTTATTTCAGCTCTGTAGCCGAAAGCTGGGGCTTTTGCGGACGGTATAGATCAAGATCAGACTGCACAGAACGTGCAGTCTGATCTTGGATCTATTCCGTCCGCTTGTTTGGTCCAGCCTGTAACATAAATATTTTTTGAGTGTTAGTGGATAGTATTTTTAGCCATAGTGAGTGGTAGATTTTATATATTTGACGCTGAGAAAGTTAAACACTTACCAGCGCTTAGTAAACTGATGGAAAATACCTAAACCATAGCTTTCTATCATCACATCAAAGAGGCAAAACCAACCAATGCCTCTATTAAATAGGGGCAACTATGTCAGAAATAAACGTATTAACGACAAAGGTCATTGTATGTATATCAAAAGAAATTAAACATTACTGAAATTGAACAAAATTTCATGTCTTGGAAAATATCTTCAATGTAGCAGTAAGGGTTATATGAAGCTAGTTTTGCATTTAATTCTCGTAGAAAATAGATCCATTGTGATAATAAAGTGCTTATCGACTTGAATTATGTGTTGTGTCGTTTCAATGCGTGATCTACCGAGGCTTATAAACCACAATTTCAAATCCAGTCCTGCACGTGCTCATAAAAGACGCTTTTTTAAACATTGTAGGAAAAGGAGAATATGCTGGCCACCAGCATTTTCTCCTTTTCCTACAAAGTTTTCTGTTATATCAAACTTAAACAATCTCATAGAGGACCATTCTTCAATTATTTCCCTTGATTCCTCTCCAGCACTACATTGGTCCTGATAAGGGGATTACTTGGTTTTGTCCTTGATTTTCTTGCCATGAACAGCTTTTTTCTTGAGATAATAGTTCAAGTAAATTTAGTTGGCTTGTTTTACAAATCCATCTATTCGTAGTTCCTGACGATTAAGAACAGAATTTGATTTGAGTTACATGGGGGCCCTACACATAAATCCTAAATCATTACTATATTTATCGCAAAATCCCAAGGCAAACCAAGGATAATCAAAGTGTTAAGAACACTGAAGTGGTATTTGTCAAGGAAGCCATTGTGTGGAATTAATAATTTGAAAGAAAATGAGAAATATTATTCAAATATTGGCTTGAAAGCTACTAAGCAAATAAATACTTTTTTCGTTGAAAGGAGAGTACTCATGACAAAGTTAGGATTATTTGTGTTTTGGTGGTCTCCCTTTGATCGTTTGGAGGAGTCAGGAGTAACGTCCCTTGACAGTAGGATGCATGATGGATAGAGAGAGAATCCATGTGAATATATCAAATAAAATTAAGTTTGTAACTGAAAACTATTATTTTGAAATATATTTGGCCGTTAACATTTAATTCCCAACATAACAATCAATTATTTCGATCTATAAATATTCATGCCCAATCAAATGGAGTAGCGCGCAATCATGGGACGAACAAGCCATGGGACGAACTAGTTTTGGAACGAAAAAACCCAGGACCAAGCGATCAGTAGACAAATTTTGTATATATCATTGCGCCAATAGAAGGCTATGAGCGAGTGAAGCTATTTTCAATCAAGAATTAATATTTCCACGATCGATGGCCTCACCCAGTGTATTTTAACATGCCATTTCCAATTACATATCTGAGTGCTACCGAAAAACTCATTTGTCTGAGAAAAATTGAGTTTAATTGGGTTTATTTCCTTCGGCTTTGCACATAATAATACATGGTCTTCAAAATTCAATATTGAACACATAGTGGTATTGTCTTCGACAAATACCACAAAAACAAAGGAATACAGGTAAATGGACCAATCTGTTATTTGGTTACCTTTAGTCTTTATCTGGCAAGGGAGGCAATTTAATTTACAGGAATCCCCCCTTTCCCCCCCCCCCCCCCTTTGTGCCACATGAAAACTGTCGTCTGACAATTCTTTCAGTATGAACCAGTAGTGAAGTTTATCGCTTGATTATGAGGTAACTGATAGAGGCGAGAAACATTGTAATGAAACGACATTACCTGTTGAATTTATTAAACACAGTGTTCGAAAAGAAGCAATTGGCTACTACGAACAAGAAGCACCATCTACTTACAAATTCTCATATTTTACTTGTAAAGCTTGAACAATCAGCTGATCCGCTACCAAAATGCGTGTTCTAAAAATTGGGGGAAATGGCTTTTTAAAACATTGTGGTAAATGAAGAAAATGCTTTTTTTTCACGTTTACCCACAATGCTTCCCACCCATTCAAAGACCAATCCTGTCGTTTCTGCTGCATTTACTTTGTCATCTGCAAATGTTTTCAATTTGATGCTGTCCATTTTTTTGATGTCCTGGATTATAGCTTTAACCCTTTACAAAACAATTCCGGGTTTTCACGGCCCTGAGAAAGAAGCCTTCAGAAAATATTTTAGGAAAAGGAGAAAATGCTGGTAACCAGCATTTTCTTCTTTTCCCACAATGTTTTCAACCCTATCAAAGACAGATAGTACCATTTGAGCCACATTTAAATTTTCATCTGAAAGTGCTTTCAATTTGGACAAGGATAAAATTTTATCGTCTAGAAAAGAGTTAAATCGAAAACTCAACCAAGATCAGACGCACGGACAACTCATGGTCCTGGTTTCTTATTAAAGAACATCAGAAGTGGCGATACCATGGCGAAAACAGAACAGGGCCCTTATTCACCAACCGTTTTAAGAACATTCTTACTCTGATTCTGGATTTAGAAAGTAACACAACTTCTGATTGGCTAAACCATTTGGTTTAGCTAATCAGAAGTCGTGTTACTTTCAACTTTGGATTTTTTTTAAAGAATAAGACTAAGAATGTTCATAAGAATGATTAGTGAATACGGACCCAAAATGACGAGAAATGGGTCAAACGAAAATATCCCAGCACTGCCAGATTTCGCCATTCACTAGCGTTTAGTTGAGTAGTAGCTCGTATTTCCTTTTATTCAGCCTTTATAACCAAATTATCTCAACTTTCAACGACCCTAGTAACCAGCACTTTTTCCTTTTCCCAGAATGTTTTCTACCACTTCAAATAAAAATCCCATCATTTGAGCCACTCCTAATTTGTCGTCTGCAAATACTAGTACTTTCAATTTGGAAAAGTCTAAAATTTTGTCGCTTAGCAAAGAGTTAAAGATGCCCGTCTACAGCCGGTGAGCAAAAACGCTGTTAAATTTCAAACAATTTAGAATGGTAAAGAAATCAGTCCTTTGTGTAAACAGGGATAAATTACTGACATATATGGTGTACTTGAAAAAAAGAAACACAGAGATTTGTATTAGAAACCGAATGGTCAGAAGAAAACTGGCTGACGATCGGAGCTGTAAACAATGGCGGTGCGTCACGGAAATTTATCGTTGGTTTCCGCCTAGAGTCGGATACTGTGTAATTTGCATATATAGGCCGCGACCTCCGTCTGAAAATCGAGGCTGCAACAGAGAAGCCTCCATTTTCCTTCGTTTACCTCATTAGACACAGGGCGAAGGTCAAATATAGTCACGTGACAGAATGCATGATCATTATACGAATCTACCCGAGTGTATAACGGACATATCGGAATTTTCGATTCAAAAACCGGAAACGACAAGTCTGTTTACAGGGAAGGCCGCAACTCAGCGAAATGCATTTTCTATCGACCGTAATCTAAGCAACCTTGCAAGCGTGAGGCGCAATATTTGGCATGAAGATATGAGAATGACTATAGTTTGATAAAATAAAGACAAAATGAGTTAAAACTGGCTGAAAATGAGTATCAGGGCCTCTTTAAGGGGAGAAAAAAACAACAACAACATTGGTCTCTAAAAGCAGTGGGTCGTTTAATGCAGGTAGTTTCTGTTTCGTTGAAAATGGTTTAAACAACACTCACAGATATCGAGTATAGAGGATTCGAGAGAGAGAACACATTTCCTGTATATGAAGAATTCTGTTTCATCGACTTTATCTTGGGGGCTTGGCAAGCAATTCGAAGGCGTTTACAGGTAAAATGTGTTAGAATTAGGTTCCACTGATTGTTTTGTAAACAAGACCTTCTGGAAATTGAATTTATCCACTTGCTTACATTCTTGATTTCCAAACCACGTCGGTGGCCAATGCTACAGCAGACAGAAGGTCGCGGGTTCAAGTCCTTTCAGGGCTGTACAAGCCAACGAGTCAATAGCTTTAACCCTTGTGCTGATAAATACATGAAAGTTAAATGAAACTTTCAAGCCGTTAAAAAAACCCGTTTAGTGTTATTTCAAAGGTATTTTTTGGGAGAAAAAATAATTATCTCCTTATCGGACAGTGTAGATCCAAGATCAGACTGTACGTTCTGTGACCGATCTTGATCTATACCGTCCGCAAAAGGTCAGTGAGTTGCGCTTAGCAGCTAAAGGGTTAAGAGCTTGAATTCTTTGCTTTATGACAAATATCTCCATTCAAATTGCAAGTACTGTAGACGAGGATCGGACGCCGCATATCGAGGATTTTGATCGTAATCGATGGTATTAACCGCATTCTACAAGCTGACTTTTAACTTGCTATTTACAAAAGGCGAGTGCAAAAAAAAAAAAAGATTATAATTCGATTTTTATATAATATTTACTGAACGTTTCACAAAATTTAAAGTTCCATGTTTTAACCCCTTACCAAACAACGACCCTGGGGTAGACGGCTTTAGAAAACCTTGTTGGACAAGGAGAAAATGCTGGTAACCAGCATTTTCTCTTTTTCCCACAATGTTTTCTATGCTACCAAGGACTGCTTTCGTCATTTGAGCTACATTTAATTTGTCGTCTGCAAATGCTTTCAATTTGGACAAGCCCAAGATTTTGTCGCCGAGCCCCGGTAGCTCAGTCGGTAGCGTGCATGACTTGAGAACTGGGGGTCCTGGGTTCGATCCCTGGCTCGGCCAGTTTCTCTCCGAGGATTGATGGTAGTCATTGCGACAGGATCCATTCCTCTCCCACCGCTGACCATTGTTTCGACAATGGTTATATGGGAAAGCAGCCAGTGGCTTGGAAAGAATATTGTGCGGAGTACTGGTAAAAGAGACTCCATGAAAGCATGGATAGGTGCACTGGCCGCCGCGATATGACTGAAAAAATGTTGAAAACGGCGTTAAACACCATACAATCAATCAATCAACCAAAATATTGTCGTTTGGTAGAGTTAAGATGGTTGGCGGTTAAATTGTTAAATCAGCATAGCAATTGATATTTGCAGGATAAACAGCTTGCTCTGTGACACACGTGTACATGTTATGATGTAAACAGGAAATGGAATTATCTTATACAAGCAAGGAATCTATATAATAAAAGGAATGGCAATGGGCGAAAGGAAGAAATTCTGCACTATCCCTGTAAACTGTTGTGTATTTAACCCTGCTACAGCTAAATAAGCGAAATAAGACTTTCAAGCCGATAGTAAAAGCCTTTGCTATTTCAAAAGTATATTTGGGGGGGGGGGGGAATAATATCACCTTATCGAACAGTGTAGATCCAAGATCAGACTGCACGTTTTGTGCAGTCTGATCTCGATCTACACTGTCCGCAAAAGGATATCGAGTCTCTCTTAACAGCCTAAGGGTTGATACTCAAAACTTAATAAATTAACTGAAAAATTCGGGCCATTATTAAAAACCTCAACTATTTGGTTTTTTTCCAAAGACTGAAGAGAGAGGAACACATGTTCTGTATAGAAAAAAAAAAGAGAAAAATTCACCTTATCGGACAGTGCGGATCTCAGATCAGACTGCGCGTTTTGTGCAGTCTGATCTTCGATCTATGCTGTTTGCAAAAGTGCACTGAGTCATCGCATAGGATGTTAATTCATGGGCTAGCTGTGTCTAAATATTTCAAATTAGGCCACCGTTTTTCGTGACGCGGTTCTCTTCCTGTCGAAATAATTCAGGTAAGCCAAAAGCATTTCCGCTTCAGATCTAGGTGGATTTATTCCTTCATTCACAAAACGGTCTCGTAGTTTTACGACCATGAGAAAGAATACCTTTGAAAACATCGTAGAAAAACGAGAAAAGGCCTGTAACCAGCACTTTCTCTTTTTTCCCACTTTAGTATGTTTTCTTTCCTATCCTCGGTAAATTGTTTCATTCGAGCCATACTTAATTTGTCGACTGCAAATGGTTTTAATATCGACGCATGCAAAATTTTCTTTTTTGGTTAAGGGTTAATACTTTATTTCCCCCCTCGCCGGATTTCCAGGGATTTTTTTTAACCCTTTGCATAATTACGACCTTTAACGACCCTGATGCAGGTTTTTAAAACATTGTGGATAAAGGAGGACATGCTAGTATCCAACATGTTCTGCTTTTCCAGCAATGTTTTCTACCCTGTGACAGACAATTTCATGTTTTGATTTACAGGCTGACATGGGCCGAAACTGTTCGATATCTTTAAATTTTCAACATGTCAAAGGATCATTCTATTCCCCATGATTCAGTCGGTTGTTTGAGACAAAAATGGATTTTATGGATCCATAATTATATGATGACTTGCTTGGTGTGATGCATCATACTAATCAAGTCATCCCTCAATTATGGATCAGTGACACCCATTTTGTTATGCGTTAGAATGTCCTATGACATGCAGAAAATTGACCCACAGCAAAAAGTTTCGAGTAAGATCAGCCTTCACGGAATTCTCAGATTGATCTTGGTCGATACATTTTGCAGATGCATAAAACCCCTTTTTCACAGGGCATGACTCAGATTATATATTTGTAACTGTTCGATCCACAAAAGAATTAGAATGAAGGTTAACTAAAACTAATAGAGTCCCTTTCTTAAGTGTATACAAATAGACCAGGCAATAAATATCAAAATATTGTACAGTAATGAACTATTCATATGAGCCATGCTTCGGCAAAAAGGGGCTTAATGCATCTTCGTGATCCATGGTACCAAGCAACCTATCACATACTTATGGATCTATAATATCCACATTTTGTATCAACCATCTTAATCATAAAATAGACCAATCCTTGGACATACAGAAATTTGACCAATAGCGAAAACTTTCGGCCCAGACTGCACAGGCTGACCTGGGTCGATACTTTTCGCAGATGCAGTAAGCCCTCTTTTCACAGATTATGGCTCATGTTTGTTACATGACTAACCATTTTAAATAGAATTCTAATTCTAAATTCTAAAACTAATCTGATTGGTTGAGACATTATGTCTAGGCCAATCAGATCGCTAGTCTTGGAATTTAAACAAGAACAATTTTTAGCATGGTTGTTCCAAACAGCTTCAGGTATTTTTTTCTCTCTTATCAATGAAGTCATGTTGTGTTTAATGGTGGTTGGAAGCTCTCAGAAATTCGCGCAGTCGCATTCCACCGGGTGCGTGTGATCACGTGTGAAGTTCCGAGAATTCATTCCAGGAAGTTTTGCTATATGAAAACCGTGCCTACCTTACTTATATTTCATTCATGAAAGAAACAGACTTTCTGTAGATTACTGGTTACTAGGGAACAAAAACAATGTAATTATGTTAACTTCCCTGGTACTAACTTGCACTGTATTTTACATACAGAAACCACCAACAGGAGTCATTAATTTCATGAGAAAATCTGCCAACTGACTACAGCACTATTCAGAGTTTCATCGACCCTAAGACAGCAGACCCTTTGAAAGCATTGTTAGAAAAGTAGAAAATGCTGGAAACCAGCATTTTCCACTTTTCTAACAACGTTTTCTATCCTCTCAAAGACTAATCCTACTGTTTTGGTCACAAACGCATTATCGGCTTCATATGCCTTCAATTTGGATAAGTCTGAAATTTTGTGGTCTGGTTCGGAGTTAGATAGTGCGATTTCTTGACAAACTGGTCAAATATTTTAGACTATTTCTTACTTTACATTTTAATTGCAAGAAATAATTTTGAAAAGATACTTTTTTATTTCAAAAATCCCAATCTACCTTGCCATCATAGCATTCATAAACATGTCTTTTCTTTGAGGCTTTTTTTAAAACTTGTATTAGTGACCTTCGCGTATACAAGTGACCTTCAATGATTTTTTTGGGAGAAATAAGTGTGCCAAATTTTTTAGCCATGCACTGCCAAAAGAGGGTTTAATGCATCTCCATGATGCATGACACCAGGCTAGTCATCACATAATTTTGGATCCATAAAATCCATTTTGTCTAACAACCGACTGGATCATGAGAAAGACCGGTCCTTTGACATGCAGAAAATTGACTAAGAGCAAACAGTTTCGACCCATGTCAGCCTGCGCAGTCCGCGCAGGCTGACACGGGTCGATACTTTTTGCAGATGCTTTTAGCCCCCTTTTCACAGAAGATAGATCAAATAATAATAATTTTTCAAAAATCTACCTTGCCATAAAACAGTTACACAAGTTTCATTTTGAGTCTTTTCTGAAATTTCTATTTAAAACTCATTTTAGTGATCTTGACGTATCTAGCTTGCCATCGTAGTATTCATGCCCAGGTTTTCTCTCTGAGGCGTTTTTAAAGCTTTATTTATAACTTGTTTTAGTGACCTTCGCGTATAAAAGTGACCTTCAATGATTTTCTTTTTTTTGGGGGGTGGGGGGGCGTGTGCCAAACTATTTAAGCCATGCTCTGGCAAAAGGGGGTTTAATGCATCTCCATGATGCATGATACCAAGCGAGTCATCACAGTATGATGGATCCATAAAATCCATTTGGTCTAACAACCGGCTGAATCCTGAGGTAGAATGTCCTTTTACATGCAGAAAATTGACCACTAGTAAAAAGTATCAACCGAGGTCAGCCTGCTCGGACTGTAGGTGGATAATTTATGCAGATGCATTAAGCCCTTCCCCCCCTCCCCGGACTTTTCATCGAAGATGGCTCATTATGAGTTTCGTGCAGTTAAATAGAAGATATGTGTGACAAGTTCATTAAATGACGATTGCCTGGCCGTTTTTGCAAAGTCTTGATTGCATACATGACAATACACATGTCTTCTGATCTAGATGTTGTTGGTTTGAAATCATCTAAGCCAAACCATCGCCAAGATTTATGACGGTCTTTGCGATGTCAAACAGTCATTCTTCTCTCACCAGTAAATATTTCCCCAATTTTGTCTATGTTCAAAAGCAGTCGCCAGCCTGAAGAGACAGACTTGGCCGTAAAAGCGGACAATATAGATCCAAGATCAGACTGCACGCTCTGTGCACGCTCTGTGCAGTCTGATCTTGATCTATGCCGTCTCTAAAATTCCATGTTTTTCCTTATTGCGTTGAAAGGGTTAAATTTTATTTAATTTAATGTGTATTTTGTTGTGGAAAGGTAAATTTTCCAAAATTCTCGCAGGTTGAGAAAAAAATATGGCCTTCCTTTAATAAACATCATTTTCACGTATTTGCATCTGTGAAATGTTGGTGGTGCAGTCTGACCTTGATTTGTGCCGTTCGCAAGAGCCAGAGTTTTCGCTCAAGACCTATAGCGCTAGAAAACGGGTTAAATTTCATACAAATTAAATCATTTTTGTGATGAAAGGTGGGTTTTAAAAATATTCCCAGGTTAGGAAAAAATGTGACATTCCTATAATAAACATGATTATATTTGCACCTGTGAAATGTTGGTGGTGCAATCTCGAGAGTAAGGTTTGTTTCATATGTAAATTTCATCGCGTTTATAAGTGTGCTTACGCCGTACTTGCTCGCCCTTTACCAAAACAATCCCGTATTTTAAGCGGACCTATGAGGAAGAAAGGTTACTGAAAACATTGTGGGAAAAGGAGAAAATGCTGGTGACCAGCATTTTCTCCTTTTCCCGCAATGTTTTCTTCCCCTTTCATATGCAGGTCGCATTTCTTGGGTCACTTTTAATTTGTCGTCTGGAAATACTTTTAAAATATGAAAGTCTGAAATTTTGTCGTCTGTTAAAGAGTTAACACGTTCCAAATACAGTCGAGTTTTTGTCCTGTTTCGGCAGACGACTCTTAAAAACGGTGTGGCAAAAGGAGCTACATGCTAGTTCTCCTTTCACTACACCGCTATGATTAAACATTAACTCGTGTGTATTGCTGTTTTACAAGAATATTTTCAAATCCAAGTGCAATGAATTATTTTCCGAGTGTAATGAGAAAACAAACTACAACCCTTCCTTCCCATACGGACCATTATAAATTATGATTCAAACAATCATCAAACGCGAAATCGAAAACAGTACCAAAGTCACTGTGGCAAGTGAAAAAATATCCCTCCTTGAGAGCAATCTCACCTCTTCTCACAATATTTTCGAAATTCGTTATCCACAAATATTTCACTATCCTCTATATAAAGGAGGCAGGGAGAGCCAATAAAGACATCCGCCATTTATTTGAAGTGAAGAGTACTTCCGGTGGTAGGTCGGCTGGAGAAGACAGCCTGACGATTTCGGCTTTTGTTCTTTCTGATAGCCACTTGTAGGGCTCTTGAACTGTATTTAATCAGCAGACGACAGCCGAAATATTATAACTGGTTACAACAACGGCTCCATTGTTTTTTCCCGAGCTGTACTTTTTAAACTCTGACCATACGACAAAATATTAGAGTAGTCCATATTGAAAGTCTTTGCAGACGATAAGTTAAATTGCATCAAATGATGGGATTTATATTTGAAAGGATAGAAAACATGGTTGGAAAAGGGGAAAATGCGGGTACCCGCATTTTCTCCTTTTCCAACCATGTTTTCAATCATCTTTTTCATTTTCGTAAAGAGTAAACTGAGGGTTAGAGATTATTTGGGTTTCTTTTTCATGAATGTGCACACAAATTAAAAGAGCACTACTTTATGGGTGTTGACCGAAACCAACCTTCCTATGAATTAATTTGCAGACGGCATATTGCAGACGACGTCAAAAGTATGGCTATTAGACGCTTGAAAGACTTTAAGTGTGTTTTAATTATTGTCAGTTTTTATTATGTAAGAAGTGTGGCCTCGCATTTTCTCTTTCCCTCTTGCTCTCTCTCTCTCTCTCTTGCTGTCTCTGTCTCTCTGTGCACACAAATTAAAAGAGCACTACTTTATGGGTGTTGACCGAAACCAACCTTCCTATGAATTAATTTGCAGACGGCATATTGCAGACGACGTCAAAAGTATGGCTATTAGACGCTTGAAAGACTTTAAGTGTGTTTTAATTATTGTCAGTTTTTATTATGTAAGAAGTGTGGCCTCGCATTTTCTCTTTCCTTCTTGCTCTCTCTCTCTCTCTCTCTTGCTGTCTCTGTCTCTCTGCTGTCTCTCTCTCTCTCTCTCTCTCTCTCTCTCTCTCTTGTTGACACTCTCTCTCTCTCTCTCTTGTTGACTCTCTCTCTCTCTCTGTCGCTCTGTTTCTCTCTTGCTGTCTCTGTCTCTCTATGTGAGTGCCTATCTATTTGCTCCTTATCTTAGAGACAAGAAAATAAACAGATTTTTGTGTTGGCATGAACACATTTGGTTTTCAACTGGCGAGGATTTGGTGTATGGGAACATCTTCACTGTTCAACCGATGGACAATGTTCCATGTTAGTAAAACAACTGATTGTATTGGATTGTATTGGAGTTTAACACCGTTTTAACAGCTTAGGTCATATCACGGCGGTCAGTGCATCTACGCAGTGTTTCCTGACTTTCTCACACCAGTACTGACACAATTTTCTTTCCAAGTCACTGACTACTTTTCTCACTTGCATCAGAGGTGAGAGGCGAAAAATGGCTGGAAAGAAAGTTTGCTTTAACCTGGTAACGAACTCACAACGGCCAGGTCATGGGTCGGATACGCTAACCATTGAGCTACTCGGTCGGGCGTTAGTTAAACAAGTATTGTAGTATCAGTTCTGTCTGCTAGAATGTCACAGCATGTCGGATGGTGTAGATCCAAGATCAGACTGCACTTTCTTAGCAGCCTGACCTTGAACCTACACTACTCCGAAAAACCACTTAAACCCGGTCGGTACAATCCAAAGGTTAAAAAGACCATTACAGTTATTATAAACAAATTGCTAACAAAACAAAATTAAAGTCTGAGTCGATGCAAGTGCGCCCCGACATTTTGGAGGGTTTTGCACGCAATTCTTTCAAGTTAATCATGTGTTTTTTTGCTTATAATGAATGTTAGATTACTTAATATGTCTGCAAATTGAACGAGTCCAATAAAAGTTCGCAAACCCAGCGGCGCTCTCGAGACGCACGTATTGAGAGAGTATTGACTGTAGTGACTTGAGCCGTGAATTTTAATATTCTATAATTGGATCTTTAAATAGGCGTCGTTTACAATATTTTTTTTCATTTCAGCGCGTGCATGTTTGTGCGTTCTTGATATTCATTTTACAGTTTTTGCCCTTATTCTATCCTTCGCGATCGTAAATGTATTTTTTCGGGGAGTGTTAAGCAAGATCAGCCTGCACGTACGTGCAGGCTGATCTTGCTCTACACTCTCCGATGTTTTATCAGTAGTTTAAGTCTTATAAATGCATCTTTTTAAGATAATAAATAATATCATGGAATCCTTATGTGTTATCGTCAATACTTTACAATCGGCAAGATAGGGGTTAACATGAAAAAAAAAGGTAGTGCAGTTAACTGCCTTTGATTGCGAGGAAAAAAATACCCAAAGCCATCTTATATTGTATGAGTCACAACTTTTGGGTGAAAAATATTGAACAAGTCGGGTGCTTTCCATATCAAAGACCATTCAGATTTATTAACTGAATGGTATCTTACGTCGCATCCAACATTACTTCAGTCATATACGGCGACAGCTCACATATATTCCATGTATGTCCTGGGTTTCTCCAGTGCTAGGGCTCTGAAGTGCTTCCAGGGATGCTCAAACCCCAGGTATCCAGGTTACATTTAGACCCTTATTTAGGGCTCCAGGTGTATTCGGTTTGTCCCGCTGACTCTGACATGTCCCAGCCCGATACATGTTGGTCTCCATGCTTACCCTTTATCGCACCAACTCTAACCTGCCCCCAGCTAGACACATGTACACAGGACTTTATGTTAGGTCCATATAGGGCTCAATGTTTTCTTTATTTTGTTACTCTGACTCTAACCTGACCCAGCTAAACTCATGTACATAGGGCTTTATGTAGGTCTCCATGCGTAGTTCTTTTCTCTTCGCCGTCTCTGACCTGCCCCAGCCGACACATACATGTATAAGGCTCCATATAGGGCTCTATGTGTACTCCCATTGGCGCTCTTGAACTCTGATATCCTACACATTGACGTCATTACTACCTTTTTATAACCCTTGGGAACAGTGATAAGAGCGTCCATCGTCTTGACATCAATGATCCTTTTCCTTACCTGGTCTGAATTAAATCTATAGTAGACAACTGCGAGGCTTAATGACCAAAAATAGGAAGAGTTCATGACATAATTACCGTAAACTAAATATTAGTTGTTTGAAGAGGCGGTATTTTACAAGCCACACTTCTATCTCTTGTGGATGTTAACCTGCGAAATATGTAAATTAGAGTAGCCTTTTCAATGTGCTATAGTACTTGTACTTGGATATAGATGCAATGTTTTTCTTATAACAATTTCGTGTTTTCAAGACCCTGATGATTTGTTTGCATTTACCGCCATTTTCAACATAATTCACTTACTTCAGTTAAATCCCAGTAGCCAGAACACCTACCCTTGACTTCCGGATGTACCCATTTAGAACATGTACATGTATGGCGAAGAAGACCTTTATTATCCCTAAAAATGCGTTTGGTACTATAAAAAAAGACTTCTAAAACTTTGAGTTATAGTTAACTCTTTCTCTAACGACAAATTGTGAGACACTTGGCCAAGTTGAAGCATGTAGAGACGACAAATTCAAAGTAGCCCCAATGATGCGATTTGTCTTTAAATGCAACGGAAACGGCGAAAATGCTGGTAACCAGTAATTTGGCCGTTTCTGTAGCATAATGGTTACCAGCAATTTTCCTTTTCCCTTCGGATGTTTTCAAGCACGATATTTTTTAGGGTCGCTAAAACACTGGATTGCTATAGTTACCCCTTTACCAAACGACAATATTTTTGACTTGTCCAAATCCAAAACATTTGCAGACTATAGCTTTAAACTGATGGCTAAAATTGGGAAATCGTCTCAGAAAGGGTAGAAAAACATTGTTGGCTATGTTGGGTGCCTCATTGCTGTTTTTTTTTAACCCTTTGTCACAGAATCCCGAGTTTTAACGACCCTGATGGAGAAGACTGCTAACCAAAGCATTTTCTCCTTTTCTCACAATCTTTTCTACCCTCTCAAAGACAAATTTTGTCATTTTAGACACCTTTAATTTTTCGTATTCAAATGTTTTGAATATGGACTTGTGTATTTTTTTCATTTGGTTAAGGGTTGGACTATGCATTTGCTAAGACAGGTGTGGTAGTCTGCGTTTAACACTTTTCCAGATGACAAACTTACAAAATTTCTAAACTCGAAAGCTTTTGTGTTGTGCCCTTGCTAAGAAGGGTTTAATCCATCTCCATAATGCATTGTATTAACTCTACCAAACGACAAAATTTTAGACTTGTCCAAATTGAAAGCTTTAGCAGACGACAAAATTAATGTGACTCAAAAATTGAAGTTTAATTTGGGAAGGGTAGAAAACATTGTGGGAAAAGGAGAAAATGCTGGTTACCAGCATTTTCTCCTTTTCCCACAATGTTTTCAAAAGGGTTCTTTCTCAGGGCCGTGAAAACCAGGGATTGTTTGGTAAAGGGTTAAGCAAGACATCACAAAATTATGAATCCATGACATCCACTTTGTCTTACAACCGACTGAGTCGAGAGGTATAATGGTCCTTGGAAATGCAGAAAATTTACTAATAGCAAAAAGTTTTGACCCAGGTTAGCCTGCGCGGACAGCAGATGCATTACCCCCTTTTTTACAGAGCATGACTCGATTGTGGACGAAAAATTGTATGTTGCTTAAACGAAGGGTTTCCTCTTTGAAATGGTAGAAATCATTTTAGGGAAACCAACATTTTCTTCTTCCCTTATGATGTTTCCCATGATGTTTTCCAAAGCCTTCTTCCTCAGGGTTAAACAAGAGATTGTTTGGTAAAACGTTAAACAGTTGTACTTGTACAGATGTACTCTCCATTTTTTACTAGATTCATTTTATTTAGTGTAAGCTTTAACATATTGCACCATGAGATAAAATTGCAATTGGGAATTCTTACATATTGAAATTTTTTGATACTTGTCACAGTTTTTTTCTCTCCATGTTCAAATGTGTGTGGTGTGTCGATGAACTAGTTTATAACAAGGGCAATCTTGTATCACAAATTTGGATAAACTCGGCGACCATGCCTCTTACATCGTCTGAAGGGTCAAAGCATCCCATTCATATTTTACGGCATTCCGTTCTGCGTTCTTCGTAACCGCGCTACCGTAAATCGGCAATGTCGCGCGAACAAACACGAGGCTTTCGAAATGATGTCAAAATAGGTAGCCACGATGTCCGTATAGCACTTGCCTCAAGTTTAATCCCTGATTAAACAGGCGATTATTGAAATAAACAAGACAGTTTATATTCTGCTGTCACTAGATACTACATGACAATGATTGATGGACGTTTTTCTCAACGGCAATCTTCAGGAATGCGCCAGGGTTGACAAGATGTAGCCACCCAACCTCGGTGACGAATTGTGTCAAGCTGAAATACTTGAACTGAATCTAGTATATTTTATTTTATTTATGTTTTTTGAACGATTTATTGCAACATATATGTAAAGAAAGAAAAGTTCATTCAAATAAAAGATTGAACCAAATTTTACCTAGAACTATTTGTATTATCGAATTATTCCGCGTTTCAAATTGTCTTTGACTCTTACACATATGACTGAATTCTAGATTTCTCAGCATTGTATTTGTTTTCCCTAGAATGTTTAAAAAGCTTCTTTTCCAGGGTCGTTTACACACAGGTTTGTTCTGAAAAGGGCTCATCAAGTTCCCAGCACGCATCTATGACGTCATCACTTGTTATACATCATATATTATATAGAGGATAATAATTTAAGAGAATGATCGAAATTTCTTTCATCGAGTAAAAAGCAAGTACTTTATTTTTCTGGGTGACGAAGCCGTCTGCAGCAGATAGTTTTCACTGGGAAATGATTGAAAAAAAAAAGAAAACGATAATGGGCAAAGAAAACTGCCCTCTCTCTTTCTCATCCTCTTTCTTACAGTTATCAGTTGCGGGAGTTGTCTGCTTCCATTTTTTAGGAGGAAATTAGTTGAAATGTAGAAATAAGGAAATAAGGAATAAATGAGAGCATATGAAAACCCCGGAACTATGAGCTAGCATTACTGAAACATGACAGGAAAACTTGTGCTTGTTCCTTTCTTCTTTTGATCATCAATGTTCGAAGTCGTGCTGTTGCAAATTTGTTTTACGAGTTAAACAATATAAAAAGCAAAGGAAATAGTTTATACGATTATCAATGAGATGGATAAAGATGCTTCTCTATTATAAATGAGCCATGCTCCGGCAAAACGGGGCTTAATGCATCTCAGTGATGCATGGTACCAAGCAAGTCATCAAATGATTACAGATCCATAAAATCCATTTTGTATGATAATCGACCAGGGTCAATAATGTTTGCAGATGCATTAAGCCCCCTTTTCATAGAGCATGACTCAAATGTATTTGATATTTCTTCCCATGTTTCCATATCTTAGTTTGGTTCGACCTTTAAACATAGGGGTCCGCAGTTTGATTCCTGGCACCCATAGACTATGTATTATAAACAAGGGATTTAACTGTATGCAGTCCGTCACTCGCCCCCGGTTACAAAAAACAACGTATCTTTTCTACCCCATCAGTTACTCTTCTATTTTTTTCTACAGCTGAGAGCTAAAACATTTTTCTACCAGAAAAACACAACTGTTTGTCAGTGGCTAATGTAGTCTGGCTGATACATTCGCTCGAACTTGTAAACTCGCTCAAAAATCCGGGGGCGAGTAACGGGCTGCATACAGTTAAATCCCTTGTTTTAGTCTATGGGTGACAGGAGTCAAACTACGGACCCCTATGCCTTTAAAAAACCGAGTAGAAACTGAAATTGCTTTTACGAACAATAAATATAAATACATGCATTTGTTTACTCGTGCCCTTCCATTTCAATTTTTTCTTGAACATCTAAGACTAGACATCGCATTGACAAACACAGAATGTCTCTAGATTTAGACTGTAAAGTTAAGTTTACATGATATTGTACCAGTATCGTTTACATCATCCCAAAATACCAGACAGAACGAGATCCTCTATAGCGTCTGTCTGTGTCTTCATCGTAAATATCAACCATTAATCGATCTTCATTGTCTTAACTTCGCTTACTGACATAAAATAAGCAGCTGATCCGACAGCTGTCTCCGAAGAACAAGCATACACGGCCATTCCTTTCTAGACCAGGGTCCATATTAACCAACCAATCTTAATTTCATATAAAGTCTAACTCTATATTTAGGAAATAACACAACTTCTGATTGGCTAAACCATTTAGTTTAGCCAATCAGAGGTTGTGTTACTTTCTGAATTAAAAAAAACCCATTGAAGTCGATTCGCAACGAACACTGACTTGGTATCTTATGGAAGATTTAAAAGCTGGAACAAACATGGTTACTCAAGATTTTGATTAAAGCTTGAATGAACTGTTTAACAAAAACTAATGGCTTGAGGGATTATTTTATCGTATAAATGAGGTTATGATGCTTATAGGGGTCCAGGGCTTGACAAATGACATTTTGACAGTTAAAGCTCATCCTAGCTGCTAGGTGACCCAGACTGATAGTATCAGTGTACAAGTGCTTTGCTCTGCTGAATGAATGAATTTCACGTTTTCAACAATGAGAAAATACCATAGGATGATAGCAAGATTTCGGTCTTGTGAATTTCCATATTTCAATAATCTTTTAATTGCTTTTATTGGTTTTAATGTACACGTCCGAATTTCTTTGGAAAACAGTCCCTTGTTTATGCACCATACAAAAAAAAAAAAAAAAATTGGAACACATCATTGGAAATGAAGAAAATGCTGGTAACCAGCATTTTCTTCATTTCCCATAATGCTTGCTACCAAAGTCAAAGAACTTCAGATCATTTGTATTCATTCTTAAATTGTCGTCAGCAGTTGCTTTCAATTCAGCACTAACGAATAGTTGTATTTTATATAAGGGTTGAGTCTATATGACAAAACTGATATTCCCTAACTTTTCTTGGAGTACATACATTGTTTTCTATTGTCAGAGTGTATGGGGCGTATTGGGAACCTTGAAAATGCGTACGTTAAAAAAAAAAACAGAAGAAATAATTTTAACATACGAACGAAAGATCATTACGTTTTTCTTTTTTTTTTGTTTTATTTATATTGATTATCATAATGTTCCTACATTAATTTAAGTTGTTTTGTATACGGTAAATCGGTAAAGTGGCTTCAAGAGCCTAAGTGAAGCAAACGTTACATGTTCGATTGGTAACTATTACATTTGATACACCTTGCATAGCATGTTTAACTGTTAATGTTACACTCTCTTACAACGCGCCTGTCTCAATAATCTGTGTCTCTTTTTATCTCTTGTTATGCCACACTGTCTGTCTGTCTGTCTGTTTGCCTGCCTGGCTGGCTGCCTGGCTTCCTGTCTGTCTATCTGTCTGTCTTTCTGTCTCTGCACAAAGGTGCGGCTCTATGATTCTTATTTAATCTTTTACCAAACAATTCGAGCTTTAACGACTCTGAGAGAGAGGGCTTCTGAAAATATTGTGGTTACCAGCATTTTCTCCTTTTCCCCACAATGTTTTCAGACACAAATCGGATGAAATGTCCAAAATTTAATTTTTCGCCAGAAAAAAAGCTTTCAAATTAGACATGTCTAAAGTTTAGTTATGTAGTAAAAAGTTTATCTTTTAGGTATCAAAGAAAAGAAGAACATCAAACTTGTCTAATATACATGTACTTTAAAGAGTAGAACAGAGCTTTTGAAGATGGCCTGTGCGCTGAAAGCTGTGTCCAAAGACATTTGACCTTTCATATTACAAGGCTTTGCTTTTTGCCTGAAACTTGCTTGGTCTTATACCTGTCTGAAGCAGTAGCTTGTAGCTGATAAGCTAATTTGGCCGCACTTAATGGAACCATTATTTCTCTAAACAAACTTTTTCGGGTCCGCCTATAGCCAGCAGTTCAGTGCTACAGACCTTGACCTTGGGCTTTTGCAGACGGCATAGATCAAGATCAGACTGCACAGAACAGGATAATCTTGGATCTACAAAGTCCGCTTGTTCAATCGAACCATAAGGAAAAAAAATCAAAATTTCCGTTTGAATTTTCAGCCGACAGAAGTTGAATTTATATATTTTGGCGCTGAAAGAGTAAATATCTATGCTAGAGGCAAACCGCAGGTTGGGTTTGAATGATAAAGTCTTCAGATTGCCATCATATAGATGAACTAGGCTTTGTCTGGAAGGCTTTCAAATTCAAATTCAAATTCAAATAATTTATTCAGAATACATAAGGCCACCGGCCCAAAATACAAAAAAATCAGAAATGTCGTATATTTAGATAATAACATAATATGCACTATAACTTTAGAGTATCGATGGTTGTTAAATATTTTCTGATGTCAGGGGATAGTTTGTGTAAGTTGTTTAAATATTTATACATCCTATATAATATATTACAACACTTACTTGATTATGGCATTGATTCGTACAAAAGGTATACTTGTAAAAAGGGGCTTTTGTGGAAGGCATAGATCAAGATCAGACCGCACAGAACCCGCATTCCGATCCCGAATCCATACCGTGCGCTTGCATATACATATACCATTCGCTTGCATACATATATATTTTGTAAATCACATGTCTAAGTTGCTGTTCAAACCTCAATTTATCAGAACAATTTTCTCCTCTGTCAGAATTTTTTTTCGATGTGTTTTGTAGCGACGCCGTCATTTAAATATATTTCAAAATTATATACAGTATTTTACAATACTTTCTATGTAATGTCTCTACGATACTGAAAGGCATTATACAGGAAGTAGGCAACTCGATATATACAATCATTAGTTTGTGAAGCCATGATTCGACAAAAAGATTCTTTAGTTCGAATTCGTAGCCAATGTGGTGAAAAATATATATTACGAATGCTTTCATATGTAGGTATATGTAACTTTTTCCCGCTCATAATCCTTGCACATAACAACTGAGTTATCTTGGCCTGCGCGTAGCCTAGGTTCCACTCCGATCATTTTTCCCTTTTATATATCCGGACGTTACTTTATAAAAAAGGACGGAAGAGGTAACAGATAGATGCCAAAAACCTATAGCAGATCTCGGTTGAGAGCGTAATACGGAGTAAAGAAAAACTTATTGCTGCTTGGACCCAAGCTAGCCTGCGCACGTTCTTGGGGGAAAAAAAACCGTCAACACAAAACTTTATGCTTCCCTTGTATTTCTTGAATGTGCAAATTTTTTAGAAGTAAGGGTCACGACTGATAGACATACTGGCATATGGGCAACACGAAGTCGGGCCAGAACCCTCCCTAAAAAAAGAACACAACCGCCATCTAGGGTCAAATTATGATAACCCCGATAGAGGGCGCCTGTTGGGTTCCGTAAACATAGTTTAGCATGAGTACAGATAAAACGGGGTCCCTCAAAAGTCAACAATTACCCTATGACCCTTTGCAACATAACCACGTGTTTTTAAAACCCTGAAACATTGGGGCTTTTGAAAATATTGTAGGAATAGGAGAAAATACTGAAAAGCTAGCATTTTCTCTGTAAACTTCCATTTTTTTTTACACTTTCAAAGGAAAATGCCACGTTGTATATTAGATTTTATTTGTCGCCCGCAAATGCTTTACAGTTGGTCAAGTTAGAAATTTTGTCCTTTGTTAAAGAGTTAATCCTTAACAAAACAATGAAGAGTTTTAACGAACACAAGAAAAGGGACCCTTGAAAACATTGTGGGAAAAGGAGAAAATGCTGGTAACCAGCATTTTCTTCTTTTCCCACAATGTTTTCTACTATTTCAAAGATAGAAATCTTCTTTTGGACGACATTTGATTTGTCGTCTGCAAATGCTTTCAATTTAGACAAGTCTCAAATTTTGTCGTTTGGTAAAGAGTTAGCTCGTTACTTCCTGAAACAAATTTGCAGCAGACGATTTTGAAAACATCCTTGTAAAACATGCATTATTAATATAAATTGAGGTTTTATGTATGAGTACAAAAAAAAAAAACATTGTGGTAGAAGAATACAATGCTCGTTGCAATTATTTCATCCAAGATTTTAGATTTGGCCAGATTGAAAGCATTTTCAGTCGACAAATTAAATGCAGCTCAAATCCAGGGATTTGCCTGTGAAAGGTAGAAAACATTGTGGGAAAAAGGAAGAAATGCTGGTTTCCTACATTTATTCCTTTTCTCACAATGCTTTTAAAAGCCTTTCTTTTTCTGGATCTTAAAACTTGAAATTGTTTGTCAAAGGGTATAGGGCTAATTATTTGTTTAAATTCAATCTTTTCACCTTGTCAAAATGCTCCTTTTCCACCTCACATGTATTTTTATTTCTTCAAACGACAACCTGAACATTTGCAGACAATTTCCTTTATACAAAAGCATTTAGAACACGGGATCTGTTATATGGGGGCATTTTTGATGAAATTAGGAGTAAGTAGACTATTTAACACTTTGCCAGACGACAAAATTTTAGAACCGTCCATTTTGAAAGAACTTGCAGACGACAAGTTGAATATGGCTCGAGGGATAGGAATTATTCTTGAAAGAGTAGAAAATATTCTGGGGGATGGAGAAAATGTTGGTTACCAGCATTTTCTTCTTTTCCAACAATTTTTTCAAGGATTGTGAAAATACGGTATCTGTCGGTAAAGGGTTCACACGGAAAACGTCACCTTATTCAAGGTCACGGGTATTAAGGGGTCAACCTGGCTGGTTTTATATCATAAGTGCAAAAAACGATTTCCGTTTATTACTGTTTCAAGATAGCACTTCAACGCCTCACGAGGGACAGACAACTCTATAATTTTTCGTCTTGAAGCAAACCACATTTCAAAAGCATTGTGGCAAAAGGAGAAATTGTTCGTGACGAGCAATTTCTCCTTTTGCCGCAATGGTCTTGAATTTATTCATGTATAAAACTTTAGTTGGTATTGATTTCGGTATTCATCTCAAAAACATTACAGCAAAAATAGAAATTACTCCTTAACAGCAATGTATTTTAGTTTATTTCGTATTGATCTTACGAGTGTTACTTGCATCATCTGTTTCGTCTGAGACCAGTCGGTAGCGCACTGGACTTGAGAACAGGAGCCTGAGGTCACTGGTTCGATTCCCCGCTTAGCCGTTTTCTTCCCAAGAATTGATGATAGTCATTGCGACAGGATTCAGTCCCCTGTTACCGCTGACCATTGTTTCAACGATGGTTATGTGGGAAAGCAGCCAGTTGCTTGGGAAGAATATTTTGGAGAGTACTGGTAAAAGAAACTCCTTGAAGGCATGGTAGGTGCACTAGCCGCCGCGATATAACTAAACTACTGTTGAAATGGGCGTTAAACACCATAAAATCAATCAATCAACAATCAATCAATCAGTCAGTCAACCAGTTTGTTTCGAATTGTAGCAGGTAACCCCAACTACGACATTATTACATGTTCGATGTTTTACAACCCTCTTCTGAACATTTTGAAGCTGTGTTGCAAATTATGACTTTTTTGTGCAGTTGCTTGCCTTGATTAATGTTTCATCTGCCCACAGTGTTTTCCATACTGTCAAGAAAAAGTCAAATTTTCCTTCGATTAGATTTCATAATTTTTCTCCCCGGTGTACTCTGAATTATACCACAGGCCACTGTAACCCCGAAGGTCTATCACGGAATACCGAAATTTTCATTGGTCGGTCATTTGACATCGTTACTAAAAATAAACCCCTTTTAAGCCACTTTTCACCGAGCACGACTCATGTTTTTTGCAATTTCAAACTTGTTCCAAATACAAGAAAGGAAGCTATAAACAAGGTATACTAGTATGTACATGTATAGGCTTCCTGGTAATACATTTCATTTTAATATTCTGTTTACTACTTACGTTACATCGTAATGTGTGCTTCGTGCGAGAGTTCGGAGGTTTTCTGCTGAACAAATTAAAATGTAATAAAAAGATCAGGTTTTCATTTGAGTGCATAACAAATGAAATAAACTGACAGCCTAAATGCTGAAATGGCACTTTTGTCAGGGATTTCTCTCAAAGTATCGAACATTAAGTTTCCACATTCAGAGTGCATATTGTATGGATTCTTATCATGGGCCTACCCTGTTTTCAATGCAAATGAAGTTGTCATACTCTTGAGATATTCTTTAATGAATTCTTGTTCTTAGCAGATATTACTCATGAAAATTTCTGGAAGAGCGCATTAGACGTTTCTTGTCATCAACCTTTAAGAAGTCTCTGAAATGGTGGGATTTCTCTTTGAAAGGGTAAAAATCATTGTAAAAAAAAAAGGAGAGTATTTGCTGTTTTCCAACATTTTCTCCTCTTCCCATAAGGTTTCTAAAAGCTTTTTGCGTCGGGGTCGATTAAACCCGGGGTCGTTTTGGAATGGGTTGATGCTTACCCCCCTTTATTATGGTTTCAAAGTATGTAAATGACTTGTACAGTTTTAAACTAATATTGTAATTTGATGTAGATATTAATTAATTCTGCAGCAATTGCATGAGATTTTAACTGCCCCAATCTGTTGGGCGCAATTTTTGCCCATGCTGTGTGACACAGTTGAGTTTTGCGAGATGGCTTTTGAGCATTCTGTGCGTTTGGCAGCCGTTAATAAGTTACAATGCTAAACTCGTCCTTGAAATATGTGGCCAAAAGAATATAATTTGTGTTTAAAATGGTACAAAATGCGGAAAATGCGGGTTACTGGCACAAAGTCCTTTTTCTGCTTTCAAAAAGCATTCTTTCTCAAGGTCGGTTAAACACGGGATTGTTTAGTAAAACTTAAGGAAAGTTGTGTGTTTGTTTATCTAAATTATTGGGTGGAAATTTTCATTTTAATTTATACAGCAGTTTCAGTCCTAGGCTTAAATAAATGATAATAGTGCTATTAACAGAGATGAAAATGGGGCTTAATGCATCTGCAAAAGGTATCGACCCATGCCAGCCTGCGCAGTCCGCGCAGGCTGACATGGGTCGAAACATTTTGCCATTTGTCAATGTTCTCTAGGGAAGAGGACCATTCTACCTCCATTTTACCTCCAGATCCAGTCCATTCTTAGACTAAATGGATTTCATGGATCCATGATTATATAATGATTTGCTTGGTGTAGTGCATCAGGGAGACGCATTAAACCCCATTTGCCAGAGCAAATGTTTGCGCAGTTCACGCGGGCTGACATCGGTCGAAACGATTCGCTATTTGTAAATTTTCTGCAGGGAAAAGGACCAATCTACCACCAGCTCCAGTGGATTGTAATACTAAATGAGTTTTATGGATCCATAATTATGTGATGACTTGCTTAGTATAATGCATCACAGAGATGCATTAAACCCCCTTCTGGCAGAGCATGGCTCAAATATATCAACTCGAATGTGTTAATATAGGCCTACAAAGAAATATCATTTATTTACAAACAAAGTGGTTTCTTCACACAATTTCCACATTTCCTCGAACGTTAATGGGTTCTCGCTGCGAGAGAATTTATCCTTATCTATATGCAAACACCTTTTCTTGCCGTGCAGTTTAAATTTTTTACCTTCGAAAATATTATGATATTGATGAGCAGTCTTCGGTAACCCGTTTTTCTCCTTTTCCCACAATGTTTTCAAAAACCTTCTTTCTAAGGGTCGCCAAAAAAACCAGGATCCGTATTCGCCAACCGTTCTTAACATCGTTGTTAGTCTTATTCTCCAAGATTTTCCAAATTTGAAAGTAACACAACATCTGATTGTTTAAACCATTTGGTTTAGCCAATCAGAAGGTGTGTTACTTTCAAATTTGGAAAATTCTTAAGAACAAAATTAAGAATATGCTTAAGAATGGTTGGTGAATACAGACATAGATCGTTTGGACGAGGGTTACCGCTTTACCAATCGACAAAGTTTTGGAATCGACCCAAATTTAAGGTATTTGCAGACGACAAAGTAAATGTAGGTCAAATGATGATTCCTGTCTTTGATCAGGTTAAAAAAAGGTGGGGAAATGAGAAAATACTCCCTACAAGCATTTTCTTCTTTTCCCCAAATGTTTTTAAAATCTTCTTGAGGATCCTTTATACTCGGGATTGTGAGCTAAAGGGCTGAACAGATAGAAGAAGGAAAGGGCGAGAAGTCTTTGAAACCACACATATCGTCTGCTGATCTTTTATCTTTCAACATGCTCTTCCATTACATTCAGAATCTCACCTGCTTCCTAACCTGTTACTACACGATAAAGTTTTGGACTTGTCCATTTTCAAAGCATTTACAGACGACAAATTGAATCTGGCTCAAATGATAGAATTTTTAATTGAAACGCTCGAAAGCAGTTTGAGAAAAGAAGAAAATGCTGGTTACCAGCATTTTCTTCTTTTCTCAAAATGCTTTCGAAAAACGTTCATCTTGAGGGTCGTAAAAACCCGGTATCG
This sequence comes from Hippopus hippopus, assembly GCA_946811185.2. NCBI lineage: Eukaryota > Metazoa > Mollusca > Bivalvia > Cardiida > Cardiidae > Hippopus > Hippopus hippopus. Next base: position 9,110,700 of record OX328100.1, on the reverse strand, counting down.
TCCGGTAAAGGATTGATTACATCCGGGCGCCCTCTAATTACATCCGGGGAACATCTCACCTGAGACCGGAAATAGCGATATTCAATCACCTTGACGTTGAATTAGCAAACGAAATTAACAGATGTCCCTGGCAGCAGTGCCCTTGCACTAAAAGCAAAAAAATTCACTTAAAAATACAACGAGCTCCTTTTTCTTTGATATCTTTTGAGGTTCAAGCGTTCTGTTAACACGATGAAAGCCGCTTTGAAAATGTGGCAAGAAAACATCTAGCGATGCTTTTTCTGACCCAGGGTTGCTGATAGTTTGAAGTTCAGAACTAATTCACACTACATAATAGAACAGAACAACTTGCTCTGAAGGCGGAGATATAGATTTGTTTGCGCTGTCCGTCCGTTCGTCCGGACAGATATCTTCTAAAACCCTTGACGAAAATTGATGCATTTTTTTATTTAAATACTGTATAGTGGAAAAAGGGAGCTTGATGTATATTTCCATTGTGGATCAATATCTTTTTAAATACCGTATAAAATTTTATGAAACTTCATATTTATATTTTCATTATAAGCCACAGACAATCATTATCTTTTCCTTTATTTAAAGAAATGCCATGTCATGGAAAAAGGGGGCTTAATATATAATTTCATTATGCACCAATAACAAAAAGGCCAAAAAGGGAGCTTGATGTATATTTCCATTGTGGATCAATATCTTTTTAAATACCGTATAAAATTTTATGAAACTTCATATTTATATTTTCATCATAAGCCACAGACAATCATTATCTTTTCCTTTATTTAAAGAAATGCCATGTCATGGAAAAAGGGGGCTTAATATATAATTTCATTATGCACCAATAACAAATAGGCCACGCGTACTTGCAAAACACAATACCTCTTAATGTTTATGTAAAAAAAGGTCTTTTTCGGCGGGGGATATCATTTCATCGAAATTACTTGTTTATATCATCTTTACATAAAAAATAAGATATATGAAACAATGAAAGAAATATGATATGAAGTATGAATAGAAAGGTGGGCAAAAATAACTTAGCTTTGTTTTACATAATTTTCAATCTTGGTGCGACGGGGAATAAAATACTGTTTTATTTCATGCCTTTCGGTTGTTTATCGAGAAATAACGGTGGAATATTGTTCGATATTTCATAGCTACGACCAGTGAAAAATACCGATTTTATTTTGTAACTCCTCAATTGAAGGCGGAAACAGTAGTTCCCGCGCACAAACGTAGTTACCTGGGTAAACAGCGAGTGCAATTGGACCCGATGAAAAAATAACGTAATTTACCCTACATTTCTCATGCTTTACGTAATATTGTAATGCGTTGTTGTGCGGAAAGGGTACGCCACGAGGACTTATACCGAAAACAACAGTACTGGATTTCGATGTAAGTTCCCCAAAAAAGGGGTTAGAAGCATGAAATAAATAGAATATTTTATATAAACACAACCGGCAAATACACATGACGTGCAGTCCGATCTTGGATCTTGAATCTACACTGTCCGATAAGAAGAAACTAATCTTCCCCCCCAAAAATTAACTTTGAAACAGCAATGTTTGGGTTTTTACTGCTTGAAAATGCCTTTTGACTTATTTAGCAGGCTAAGGGTTAAAACTTGTCATTATGCAAGTCAAACAAAATCGTAGAGGCTTTGGCGCCCGTGAATCTGTACGATAATCGACCGGCCGCCCTACGGAGGCCGCACGGAAAGAGGGGGTACGAACATCGCCGAAAGCTCATTACAGGCAAAACGTGAACTAGGCATTAGACAGGTCCGTAGTACTGTAATGTTTACTGAAAGATACATCCTTACAGCTAGAAAAAAAAAACGCTGTTAAGACTTGAAAGTGTGTAGAATGGCTCAGTTGTGTATACATAGATAAATTATCAATATATATAGCGTAAGGGATAGAAAAACACAAGGGATTGGTCCTCATTTAACATCGGGAACGACAACAGCGATTGCTTCGAAGGCCTCCAAAACATGATTTTTTTTTTCTATCCGTCGTAATCTGTGCAATCTTGCAGCCATCAGGGGCAACAGTTGGTATGAAGTTACAAGAATGATTATGGTTTCATAAAATAGGGATAAATGGGTAAAAAACTGCCTGAAAACGAGTATAGACGTATCGTAAAGCTGGGATTATACAATCACCACGTACATAACGTTTGTGCAGGGTCAAAAACATCGTTATGCAAATAAGATACCACCCCCTTCGTTTTGCTGCGTTTTCTAAATACATTCACTATACCTAGAGCATTTCCCAAAACAAGGCCGTTTTAACAAACCTGGGACAGAGAGCTTTTGAAAACACTGTGGGAAAAGGAGAAAATGCTGATTACCAGCATTTTCTCCTTTCCCCGCAATGTTTTATAGCTTACACTAATTCCATCTTGTAGCCTAAGTTAAATTTTTCCTATGCAAAAGCACTCAAAGCTCTAAAATTTGGCCGCCTCGATCGTTGATAAGCTAAATGATGTTTTACGCCGCTTTCACCATTATTCCAATCAAATCACGCCAACAGATTACATATTCATGTATGCCCTTGGTTTTACCGGTACTAGGCGATGGTTCTGAAGTGTCTTGCCAAAGGACATTAAAAAAACCCAGCGGTTCGTGTGAGGATCGAACCCGGCGGGACCTAAACATGACGAGTCCTACACTCTACCACTTAGCCACTGTGGCCTCATGACGAGTTCACAATTAAACGAGCTGTTGATAAGCCCGTCCGATATTTTAACAAATTACACAAAACTTAAACATTCAAAGAAAAGGAAAAATATTGTTTCTAACAATATGGCAAATATAGAAATATTGTGAGAACAGGAGAAAGTGATACTGATATTTCTTCCTTTTGCATCAATTTTTTTACAGCTGCCATCTATATGGGCGTAAAACACTAGGCATTGTGCAGTATTTCGTTGAATTTACGCAATTTTGTTACCAATACGAAAACATTTTGTCCAAACAGGAAATCGCTCACTTTGAGTATTTTTTCTCCTTTTACCACAACGTTTTGATATGTGGTCTGCAACAAGATGAAAGAGTCGTCTGCATAGTCCATTGTCCAAATTGGTAATAGTTTCATTTCGAAAAGAGCAGGAGCAGATCAGACTGAATGAATATGCAAAGTCATCTTTGTCTGTTCCCTTCGCAAATGGATATCAAATTATCGAGATGAGCAAAATACCGGCTAATCCTACACTTTTCCGAACGTTAACAACCCCAAGGAAAATAATTCTAAAAACATTGTGGGAAAAGGAGAAAATGCTGGTAACCAGCATTTTCTCCTTTTCCCATAATGTTTTCTATCATTTCAAAGACAAATTTTATAATTTGTTTAACATTTGATTTGTAGTCTGCAGATTTTTTGATTGAATATGCGTTTATTTATCGTCACCACCGGTTGCCCATATGGGCGACGCCCCCTGAAGGCTGTTAGTATTGTTACGGGGGATAGTGCAGATACAGGACGAAACCCATCTTAAGTTATGCCTGGTTCTTTTACGTGCTCGGTGTATAGCACCGTCACACGGGACCTCGGTTTAACGTCTCATCCGAAAGACTATTAGTAATTTTAGATGGCCAGCCGTGGGGATCGAACCCACACCCTCAAGTGACTCGAAACATCACGTTCACGAGTCCTACGCTCTACCTATTGAGCTATGCGGGCTGGTCAAGTCTGCAGATGCTTTCAAGTAGGACAAGTCACTCGTAAAAATTGGGCTCTTTGGTAAAGAGTTAAACAGCCCCTTCCCTCGCAGGTAAATAAATTAGTTTTATAAAAACGGTAAATCTCATTCCATCTGAAGTTAAAATGATAGTTGTATGATCGTGTAGAATTCAGCAGCAGAAGGCGTAGATCAAGGATCAGACTGCATGTTCTGTGAAGTATGATCTTGATCTAAGTCGTTCGCAAAAGGTATCAATGTAGCCCATAGTACCGAGAGAGTTACTAGTAAATTCAGATCCCAAATGAATGACTCCGACTTTTTTTTTCGAGGTATGAAAATAATAGATTCTTTTTATTATTGTATATGATCTTTGGCCATGGTCTAGTGCTAGAGTAGAGGACAGTGTAGATTACAGATCAGACTGCACGTTCTGTGCAGTCTTATCTTAATCTACGCTATCCGCCATAGCTTGATAAGTCCGCACTGACAGTGAACAGAGTTAATAAACAGGAAGTTCGATAGCCAGGGTTTTCTAAACAGAACGAGACCGTTCAATCTCAAGGGGAGCGTTATTTGTAGCAAATTTCCTCCTTGACTGACGTCAGAGGCGCCTACTTATCAGCCCAAACGGCTGATGATTTTGGTATTTTGTTATCCTTCCCATCTCGTGTTTGTTTTTCACCCTGTTGTTTTTTTCTGTGTATGTGTATGCGCGTGGACAAATAATGAATGGAAAACCACGTTTTCACTTATGCGACGCCTTTAACCGATTTAATAGTATTTAACGCTTTCAACACTTTTATTTGAGCCATGCTCTGTGAAAAGGGGGCTTAACACATCTGCGAAAAGTTTCAACCCAGGTCAGCCTGCGCAGAATGCGCAGGCTGACCTGGGCCGAAAGTTTTCGCTATTGGTCAATTTTCTGTATTTCAAAGGGCCAGTCTATCTCATAAATTAGTCGGTTATTAAAAGAAGTGGCTATTACGGATCCACTATTATGTGATGAATTTCTTGGTATCATGTTTCACGGAGATGCATTAAGCCCCCTTTTGCCAGAGGATGGCTCATTTCTATTTGTACGAGTGTGGTTGTAAAAGTAAATATTGTATGTGTGGTTAATGTAAAAATGTATTTTCACTTATGTCATGGCAGCCATTGGACCTATCAATACATACCTAGTTTCTTTACTTTTTATTATGGTCAAGCTTTTAAACTGTGTAACATTACTTTGGAATATTTCAAATGAGTCGTGCTCTGGCAAAAGGGGGCTTAATGCGCCTTCGTGATCCATGATACAAAGCAAGTCATCACGTAATTATGGATTCATAAAATCCATATAGTCTAACAATTGACTAAATCTTGAGGTAGAATGGTCCTTGGATATACAGAAAAGTGACCGATAACGAAAAGTTTCTGCCCAGGTCAGCCTGCGCGGACAGCGCAGGCTGACCTTGGTCGATATTTTTCGCAGATGCACTAAGCCCCATTTTCACAGAGTATGGCTAAAATATATTAATTAAGACCCTTTTGTGGAGTACGGTGACCGAGTTGATAACGTACAGAACTTGAAATCCAGGGCTCGCTAGTTCGATTCCCAAGTTTACCAATTTTTTCCGAGGATTGATTATAGGCACTTCGACAGTGTTCAATCCCCTCTCATTGCTGAACATGCTCGATAATGATTATGTTAGGAAAGCAGCCATTGGCTTTGAAAGAATTTTGTGCAAAGTACGGGTAAATGAAACTCCAGGAAAGCATATGTAGTGAACTGGCCGCAACTGAAATAACGATCAAAACAAATCAGGCGGCTCTTGGGGTCCCAAATGTTTGTTTTTGAAGTGTTTATCCGTTAGACTTAGTAATTTTACGGTGAATAGATAGAAGTGGTAATGAAAGGGAGTTTTATGTATTTTGATTTCTATGTCAATCAAAAGTTAAAATTGCAATATCTCAATATATTTCTTTTCTTTTCATGTATATGGTCGACAAAACAAGACCTACCATCAACAAACTTCCCTTGATAGCCTGTTATATTGTTTTATAGTTGTATATCAAATCTTAAAGATATAAGTAGACTTTAAATGCCTTCGAACAAAATTATTACCACTACATCCATTCGCATAAAATAATGTAGTGTAAGAGGCCAACAAAACACTTTGAAAAACGGACAAAGGGAGATAAATCAAACATGACAACATGCGTAAAATTTCACATACTGCCGTCGTCGGCAGTGGAGGATATTGCCGTAGAGCGTAGACATAGATGGTTGCAGCCTGATCTTGTTCCACACTATTCAGCACTATCCCATTACTAAGCAATCCCATGTTTTCACGGCCATGAGGAAGAATCACTTGAAAAAACATTGTGGTAAAGGGAAAAATGCTGGTAACCAGCTCTTTCTCCTTTTCCCACAATGTTTTCTACACTGTCAAAGGACTTTCGTTAATTTTTATCACTTTCAAGTTTGCCATCTGCAGATGCCTTGATTTCGGGAGAGTCTGAAATTTCATCGTGCGGTAAAAGTGTAAGATTTACGGACATGTAATCCCAATTAAATGCCAATAAATGTAAAGAAGGCCGTTTTTATGGTCTTTTATATGCTGTATACAGGTTCTTCTTCTTCTTCTAAAACATAACATAAATATTTTATTTTGTCATAAGAAAAACAAGACCTTGTGTTTTTGTTGCACTTTTTACCGCTTTTGATTCGGTAGTATACAGGACTTGAGAAAAGAGGAACGCTGGTTCGAGTCCCTAGTCAGCCAATTTCTTTCAGCGGATTGATGATAGTCATTGTGCCAGGATTCATTTCTCGCTCCCCGCTGATCATTTTTTCGACGATGGTTATGTGGGAAAGCAACCAGTTGCTTGGGAGGAATATTGTGGTAAAAGAAACTCCAGAAAAGCATGGATATTGGCACTTGCCGCCGCGATATAACTGAAATAATGTTGAAAACGGCGTAAAATATCATACATATAAAAAAATTTTGACGTGGCACAATTAATTGATTGATTTTATGGTGTTTAAGGTCGTTTTTAATTTTGTGTGTGTGTGTGTGGGGGGGGGTGTTACTAGTGTATCGCGGCGGCCAGTGCACCAATCCATGCGTTTCTGGAGTTTCTCTTCCAAGTACTAGTCTACGCACAATACCCGGTATTCTTCCCAAGCCACTGGCTGCTTTCCCTCATAACCATCGCCGAAACAATGATCAGCGTGAGAGAAGAATGAATCCTGTTGCAATGACTATCACCAATCCTCGGAAAGATTCGAACCAGCGACGCCAAAGTCTCAAGTTCTGTACGCTACCAACTGCGCTACCAGGCAACATGGCGGAAACGATATTCCGTATGATATCCATTAGACTCCATGACTCCTCTTTCTCCGAAATGTCGGTTAACAGAGAGGAATGCAAATTACTGTAAAATTTCAATTGCATATCTACATTCTTTCACTTTCTGCTAGATTAATGACAGAATTTCTTATTTCATCTTATATTGAAAACATTTTGGTAACAGGGTAACGATCAGCAGATCTCAAGAACGTTTATCAGCAATCAACCGCAATTTAGTCACAATATTTTACATAGTTGTTATAGAACATACTTTGACTTTCGAGGAGCCTAAGCACGATGCTACTGTGAAATTCGTCAAACATTTGCAAGAATACAAATAATTGGACTGGTCCAAATTGTAATCACTTGTACACGACAAAATTGATATTTCTAAAATCATGTTATTTGTCTGTAAAAGGGTTGAAAGCATTGTGGGAAAGAGAGAAAATGCTGGTTACCAGCATTTTCTCTTTTTCCCACTATGCTTTCAAAAAGCCTTCTTTCTCAGGGTGGTAAAACTCGGAATTTTGTGGTAAAGGGTTGAACATTTAACTTGGATAGATCACACAAGTACTTAAATCATTGAATTTTTATTGCCATTCCAGAGCTGATTAGATTATCCAACTGTTTGTAAACAAGAAGATCTAAGAACACAACATAGGTAAGTACTAGGCATGCACTAGGCACTATCTGTACTTGATTATGGCTCCTCCGTGATCGTTTAACCCATTTCCAAACGACAAAATTTTTGGACTGGTCCATTCAAAAAGCATTTCGAGGGGTGAATGCGAAACTATTCCATCTGCGTTTTGAAAAGTTTTACAGGAGAGGGGAAAAAAACATTGTCATTTTTGTCAAAAGCATTGTTAGATCGTCTTGATTATATACATGTATGCTGTGTTGAATTGTCTGAAGAAATGACGAAAGCGACAGAGAAAATCCTATTCGGTCAAACAAACAAACAAACAAACAACAACAACAACAACAAAAACCCTGAGTTTGATTTCATGTCAGAATGACACCGATTTCATTACCCCTCCTAAACATTGTACTTTCCACTCGTCATAGCCACTCGTCACAACTCGGCCGATTCCGTATCTACATCTAATATCGTATCATTCGTCACAACTCGGTCGATTCCGTACTTACATCTATCCTCGTCCATATCAAGGGGGTTTCCATTTTGAAATACCGCCAGTGATCTTAAACATGGCGGCGTCCATGTAAATCGATTAGCAACAGCAACAACAGCCACGATAATAAGCAACCTGTCGCTGAAAATGTCTACGGAATCGATAGAGCAAGTTAGACGATCAATGCACAAACGTGTTATCAACGGAAATGTATTCAGAAAGATTCTGGTAAAAACAAATTGTGACAAGTGTTTTCTTTTTCTATGTGAAGTAGATCTAATATTACGATTTAAGAACTGTATTTAAAGCTGTGTATATCTGGCGAAGTACCGTATAGGTGCATATCAAGCTACGTGATACAGCCGAGGGACTTACAAAGAACCCAAGTTTGCTTAATGTCGTAACAGCTAGGCTGATTCCTAACTTGATCAACGGAGTACCCGAGGTTTGCCGACAGGGATAAATTCTATACCGATCAGGGGCTGAACTTAGCATAAAACTTCGACTAATTGAAGTCAGACATCAATATCCATCATTACATGGCCCAACTGATAGCTGATCAGGGTCGGCATTTAACGTTTGTTCTACCTAAACACAGTTTTTCACTTTTTTATACCCCCCCCTCCCGCCCCCTACCAACAAAGTAGAGGGGTTATACCGGTTTCACCATATCTATCTGTCCATCCGTCAATCCGTCCGTCTTTACTTTTTCGTTTCCGTTCTCTAACTCAAAAGTCGTTTAACCTAGGACCCCGAAACTTTGTACAAGTGTTGCTTATGACCAAAGGAGGTGCCCTATTGTTTTTGAGTCACATTGGTCAAAGGTCAAGGCTACTGGTGAACTTTGTTTGATAATCCTTTCCGTGCTGTAACTCAGTAGCTGTTTAACCTAGGACCACAAAACTTTATGCAAATGTTTCCTATCACCCAAGGAGGAGCCCTATTGTTTTTTGGGTCAAAGCTCAAGGTCGCTGAATAACTGTTTTTAAAATGTTTTTTTTTTTTGTGCTCTAACTCAAAAGTCGTTTGACCTAGTATCATGAAACTTTATACAAATGATCCACGGAGTTGTCCTGTTGTTTTTGTGTCACATGGGTCAAAGGTTAAGGTCAAAGGTGATTTTAGTTTTGAAACTGATCATCTCCGTTGTCTGATTGTGCTGCTTCAGTGACAATGTGTTCGGGAGAGGGGGGTCAGCTTTGCGACAGTTCTAGTTAAACACAGTTTAAGCCCTTCCTTATAGCAGAAATTAAAAAAGAGTTTGAAAGAGTTATCAGAAAAATTGCAAGTTAAAAGGGGATTATTGAACAATTATGGATTCTGGTTTTTGTATAATTTATCCGTTTTCAGTTCCAATTTTCCAATTTCGATTTCAATTTTAGGGGTCACAAAAAGCTTATGTTCACTGCAGTTCGCTTTGCGTCTCCATTTTGCCACACTGTATTCCAATGTGATTAAGTTGAACAAAGTCGCTTAGAGTAGGTAACATGTTAACAGAACGTGGCCATTTGCAATAAACACAAGCAAGGTTTGGCTAGAGCGAAACACCTTGATAAATTTACGATAATTAAAGTCGAGACGAAGGTGATATTGGAACACGGGGGATTTCCTGTTTACAAAGCATGAATAATTTAGCCATGCTCTGTGAAAAGGGAGTTTAATGTATCTGTAAAACGTATCGACTCAGGTCAGCCTGCGCAGTCCGCTTTGAAATATTTCAGACGAAGCATACGCACGTGCATACATGCATATATCTTGGCACGCCCCCAATAGAAAGCCATCGACTGCAAAATCTACGTATGCTGATCCCGGTAGCCCAATTGGTAACGTACAGGATTTGAAACCCTTGGGTCGCTTGTTCGATTTTTCAGGTCGGCCAAAGTCTTTTAAGGATCGTTGATAGTTGGACAGTACTCTCACCACTGAAAGTTTTGTCGAAGGTGTTTATGTGGGATAGCAGCCAGAAGCTTGCAAAGAATGTTGTGCGTCGTGCTGGTAAAAGAGACTCCACGAAAGCATGGATAGATACACTGTCGCTCCGGTATAACTGAAATAATGTTGAGAACGGAGTTAATCGCTAAACAAACAAAGGCCTCCTAGGTTGCCCTAGGCATTAACCCTTACGCTGTTAAGAGCGACTCACTGACCTTTGGCGGACAGTGTAGATCAATATCAGACTGCACAGAACGTGCAGTCTGATCTTGGATCTACGCTGTCCGATAAGGAGATACTTTTCTCCAAAAAAATTATATCTGAAATAACATCATTCGGGTTTTACTATTGGCTTGAAACTTTCATTTGATTTATTTAGCAGGACATAGGTTAAAGACTTCTACTGGCCTGTTATCTCCTTACCACAAGGAAAAATATTTAACCCATAGGCTGCTTAGCGCGACTCGAGGACCTTTTACGGACAGTGTAGATCAAGATCAGACTGCACAGAACGTGCAGTCTGATCTTTGATCTGCACTGTCCGCTAAGGCCATATTTCCCCTAGAGAAAAACATTTGTAATAGCAAAATTAGGGTTTTTACTCTCGGGTTAAAAGTTTCATTTAACTTATTTAGCTCAAGAAGAGTTAAGAGTTGTCCAAATTGAAAGCATTTGCAGACTAAAGTTGTCTAAAATCTGTCTAAAATAAGGAAATTTGATTTTTACAAGGGTAGAAAGCATTATCGGAAAAGGAAAACAAAAAAAGAAATGCTGCGAACCAGCATTTTATCCTTTGCACACACTGCCTTCAAAAGGCTTCATCCTCACTCGGGGTTGTTAAAACTCGGGAATGTTGGATAAAGGGGTCTGTAGAAGGGCCTGCTAAACTGGAAATGGAGTGCCAGTGATTATCATAATTGGCACGTGTGCACGTGTCCTGACCCTTGAAGATGCTTCACATTCTTCTTCATAACCCCTTAAAGTTCCTAATAAAATTACAGAAAAGCCTTTTGACCCCAAACATGGTTTCGACAGGTTGTTTTCGCGTTAGTTAGAGGTAACTTTGATAAACTTTTTTATTGCTGAATAAATATAGCCAAGCCACCGTTGTTCAGTCTGTAGCGTGCAGGACTTGAGAACAGGAGATCGCTGGTTCGATTCCCGGCTCGGCCAATTTCTTTCGGAGGATTGATGATAGTCATTGCGACAGGATTTATTTCTTTCACACCGCTGACCATTATTTCGACGATGGTTATGTGGGAAAGCAGCCAATGGCTTGGAAAGAATATTGTGCGGAGTACTGGAAAAAAAGAAATTCCAGGAAAGCATGGTTAGGTGCACTGGCCGCCGCGATACAACTGAATAATGTTGATAACGGTGTTAGGCACCATACAATCAATCAGTCATTCAATCAATCAATCAATCAACTGAATAAATAAATTGCAAATCTCAAAGGCTAAAAATATAGTTTCGCTCCAAGATCAAGAGGCTGTTCAGTCATAATACAGAATAAAGCAGTGGACAGTATAGATCAAAGATCAGACTGCACGTTCTGTCCACAAAAGCTCCTGGTGTCGTCTGTGGTATGGAAAGAGTTAAGTGTGCTGTTCGATTGCTCTGTAGAGTTCAAGAGTCATATTTACTCTTTACAACACAATCCTGGGTTTTAACTACCGGCTTTTGCAAACCTTGTGAGAAAAGGAGAAAATGCTGGTAACCAGCATTTTCTCCTTTTCCCACAAAGTTTTCTGTTCTTTAACCTACAAATCTCATCAACTGAGCTCCATTAAATTTGTCGTCTGCAAATGTTTTTAATATGGACAAATCTACAGTTTTTTCGTCTGGTTTAAATACATGTATTTCCAATTACCTTAGGAGACAGAATATAAGCATATCGTTAGCTTACTCGATAGTTGCCCAAGAAAGAAAGTTGTGTCAGTAGGCCTACTGGCTTGAGAAAGCCAGGAAACAAATGCGTAGGTGCACTGACCGCCGTGATATGACATAAGCTGTTAAACTCCAATTAAATCAATCAATCCAAACCAAGTAATCCAAGAAAGGACAGTCCTTTTAGGCCCACTCCGTACGGTTCCCACAAACATGGTTGGTTTCCGTACTAAGAACTACCTGTACTGAAATATCATGCATTAATTTACGATTTCTGACAAAGACTTCTATAGACACTAGATATTTAGTCACGTCAAGGGTATTTTTTCGAAGAAAAATAGCAAAAAAATTGATGACTTACGCGTTCAGAGTAAATGAACGTGTTCCAAAATTAATCATTTCCTTGTTGGCTAATTTTAATCATATTAATAAAAATGCATGCGAATGGATGTGTTCATAATGAAGAACGTTGAGGCTTGATCGTGAATGGGTGACGTCATAAGGCTTCGACGTCCCTTTGATCAAACCCGAATGTTATGCAGGTGGCCCTGGACACATCGATTTATTCTTTTATCATTAGTTCTGGGATTGCATTCAGGCGACTTTTGAAAACTTTCGTGCAATTCATAATTTACTTAAATGCGTGATAACACGTGGAAATATTACGACCAAGGGAGACTCTAAAGTAACGAGCGACACTTGTTTTTGCCACAATGTTTTAAGAACTGTCTGCACAAATCGAAAAAAGTGGCTTAAAAATCAGTCATGTGTATCAGTTTTATCATGGGCTCGCACTGGCTCCAAGTACTTTATTAACAGTGTAAGGGAAACAACTCTTTCAATTACTATAGTAAACAAAATTGTTGAAGTCGGTTTCTGTAGCAGTACTTTCTTGTCCCGTGGAAGACTTCTGCAATTCTAGGAGCATAGCTCTCCACCAAATATCCAATTCAGAATTATACAGTTTGATGGAATTGCACCATACATTTAATTTAAGTCTTTATGTAAAAAGAAAGAAGAAAGGAGCAGTTGATGCTTGTATCATGCAATGGCTCACTTTCTCTCCGTCTTTCATGTCGAACTTACAGAAACCATTTTCCTGCACGATTGATTTCGTTGTGCGCGCGCGCGCACATACACACACACGATTTCTAAACAGTTAGCCCCATCTTTACGCTACACACGCAATGTCTTAACAGTAAGCCGCAATCTTCCGCTCCAAATGCAGTGCTTTACAAGTGAGCCACATCTACGAATTCAATGCCTTATCAGTAAGCAAGATCTATAGGCTTCATACGCAATGTCTTACCAGTCAGCCACATCTTTACGCTCCAAATGCAATGCTCTATACCAGTGAGCCGCATCTTTGGGGTACATACGCAATGCCTTACCAGTGAGCGGCATTTTTGGGCTCCAAATGCAATGCTTTACCAGTGAGCTTTATCTTTAGGCTTTATACGCAATGTCTTACCAGTGAGCTGCATCTTTGGGCTACATACGGAATGTCCTACCATACCTAAGAGCCACACAGGACTCAGGCACGGCTAAAAGAAGACAACATAACGTCATGTCCCACCATAATGACCTCTTTAATTTCACACATGATTGCACAATGTAACAACTGACCTTCATCGATCTAAAAATCACAGATGTACACCAAATATACATATAAATGTGAATCTCTGTCCATTTTAGAACTAACATGTAAGTCAGTGAAATTTCAAATCATTTGTTAATTCTGTCAGCCCTTATAGCCCTTTTCCCAGGAGCCAGAGTAGATCAAGATCAAATTGCACAAAACATGCAGTCTGACCTTTGATCTGCACTGTCCCTTTTGCTGTAACATTCTTGACAAGAGCAATCTTAACACTGCAATTACTCGGCTCCAATTTCTGGACACAAAGTGTTTATTGGGCTTTTTGTGAGTGCTTTAACCCTTTACCACGCAATCCCGAGTTTTAACGACCCCAAAGGAAAAGGACTTTTGAAAACATTGTGGGAAAAGGAGAAAATGCTGGTAACCAGCATTTTCTCCATTTCCCACAATGTTTTCTACCCTTCCCAAAACACCTTTCAATTTTTGAGTCACATTGTTATGTTGTCTGCAAATGCTTTCAATTTGGACCAGTCTACATTTTTGTCTTGTGTTAAGGGGTTAAGAGATAAAAGAAAATTATCTTGATTACTAAGAAGAAGAATAACTATGTGTATACGGAAACAAATGTTAAGGTAAACCTAGCGATTACAACATGTACCATTAAACCAGTGACCAACACTTGCCAATCATTCTAAATCTTGTCTCCAATTCCTAAACTCAAGGGTCCCTATTTTCAAACCTTTGTAACTTGCACTCTTAGTCTGGTTCTCAAGAAATTTCTAGATTTCCAAGTAACGTGATTTCTCATTGACCAAACCAAAGGGTTTAGCCAATAAGAAATTGTGTTACTTTCTCGACATAGAATTGGGACTAAAAGTTCTAGAATGAGTGCTTGGTGAATACATGCACAGCAGAACTGACCATCTCAATAGCCAAGACAGGATGTCTCAGCCCTGTCTCAGCTTATCTTGATGGTCTGTCTGGAAATTAAGAATAAGAATTTGATTTAGAGTTGTTGAAAAAATAAAGCCAAAGTTCATTTCTTTAGCTTGTGACAGATAAATTCTGTTTTTGCCAATGCTTTTTACACATGTATAACAGTGCACATTTATTTTTTAACTCTTTACCAAACGACATAATTTTAGACCCAACCAAATTGGAAGCATTTGCAGACGACAAAATTAATGTGACTCAAAAATTAAAATTTGTGTTGGGATGGATAGAAAACATCGTGGGAAAAGGAGAAAATGCTGGCTACCAGCATTTTCTCCTTTTCCCACAATGTTTTCAAAAAGCTCCTCTTTCAGAGCTGTGAAAACCAGGGATTGTTTGGTACAGGGTTAAGAACAATCCACGTTTCACATGACTGTTGACAAAGTTGTCTGCTGGATATTGATAAAGAGGTTACTAGTAAAATAAAGTGCACAATGACAGATAATTTTATAGAGTGCTCTATCATTCATAATGTTTGATCCCCAAAAAAATATTCCTGATAAACAAGTCATCAGAGCTCCAGATAAGAAGGAGTGACAGTATTCTAAATCTGTTATTTCTCTTCCAATCCCTATGTTGTGGGTACTCATTAGAATCGTCTCCATGAGCCGATTCTAATGAGTACCCATAACATAAGGTTTAGTGGAGAATTATTAGTATTTTCAATTTTGAAATCAAAATCACTCCCTCTGTCTGGAGCTCTCAGTCATTTATATGTATTGACTGCTTTCTGCGACATTACTTGAGGTAACAAATAATGATTGAAATGATTTTATTTGGGATTAAAAGCTATTTTCAGTACATTTACTGCAACCTCTACCAATATTTTCTGGGTCATTGATAAGCTAGAGCCATCAATGTCAAACTCATGACACCTAGGCCACAAACCCTGCCCCTTGACTTTTACCAAACAATCCCTAGCTTTAAATACCGAGAGAGAAAAAAAAAAATGAAAACATTTTGGGAAACATTCTGAAAACCAGTATTTTCTTTTTTTTCACACTGTCTTCCTACCTTTCAAAGACGAATACCATCAGTTGAACCACATCTTACTTGTCATCTGCAAAATTTGAATAAGTATGAGAACTTTGTCATCTGGTAAAGAGTTAACCACAAGGGCAAACAAGACATCTGGTGAGAGACCCAGAAATATTGCATTCTTTTCTGAAAACAAGCAGGTTCAACTGCACATTCACAAGACAGGCATTTGATAAAAACAACATGAAAATGTGAATGATTAAAATCCAGAAGTATCCCACGAAAGTTTGATAATAAATAATCATTCAAAGTCTTTTGCAACATAATCAAAATCATGAATCTGAAGTGAGACCGTTAAAACCCAAAATTTGCCGAAAATATCAGGTAGGGCAGCATTCCTCAATGACAAATTAAGTTTTGCAGAGGACAAGTTAAGTGTAGCTCAAATGATGAGCTTTGCTTTTGAAAGGCCAGAAAACACTGTGAGAAATGGAGAAAGTGTTGGTAATCAGCATTTTCTCCTTAAGCCATGATGTTTTCAAAAGCCTTTTTTCTCAGGATCAAAACAACTTTGGGTTGTGATGAAGTGTCAGGGTCTGATTAACGTATAAAGTCTACAAGTACAATGTTATCCACAATGTTAGTTGGTATATTTAAAATTTATCATTTAAATAAGTACCTTAAACACCCTGCATAATTCTTAAATATTTATAGAGCATGTATATCACACTATTTGTTTTTAACTGTTTAATATGAATACTTCACCAGCCTGAACATTTTAAACAAAGCATGTGTATAATAATATCCCACAAATGTACAAAAATGAGAAAAAATTCCCTTAATATCTTAGATGACATAAAATCATAAGCCCAATTCAATAGAAATCTCCATGTATTACACTGCAGCAGAAAAAGATAATTATTTCATCATTATAATTCAGCCATACTCTGGGAAAAGGGGGCTTAATGCATCTGCAAAAAGTGTTGACCATGTCAATCTGCATATTTCGTGCAGGCTGACAAAAGTCAAACCTTTTTACAGTTTATAAATTTCTGCATGGCTAAGGACCATTCTAGCTCCCGATTCAATTGATTGATAGACAAAACAGATTCTATGGATCCATAATCATGTGATAACTTGCTTGGTATAATGCAATAATCCATTTAACTCCCTTTTGCCAGAGCATGGCTCAATTTTAATAATCACTGTTATTATCCCTGACAGGACAAACACTTGAAACTTATAAACTTTAATCCTTTGAATAACAACCAAAATTTCAGCGTCTTTAGCAAACAATGTAGATCAAGATAATACAGCTCTCTGCAGTCTGGTCTTGAATCTACACTGCCAGCAATTTTGTGACACTTTCTTGCAAAAACAGCCTTGCAACTGCAACAGACTGAACAATTCCATTTAAATTTGCTTAATATTCTAAGGAAAACACCATTATTGATAAAAATAGAAAATTAACAAAAATTTAACCCTTAGGCTGCTAAGCGCGACTCGCTGACCTTTTGCGGACACTGTAGATCAAGATCAGACCGCACAAAATGTGCAGTCTGATCTTGGATCTACACTATCCAATACGAAGATATCTTTATCCCAAAAATACCTTTGAAATAGCATCAGTCTGAGAGTTTCAGGTGAGTTCAGGATAAGGGTGATTAGAAAGAAAAAATCCAAGATGTTTAACGTACACAACCATTCAATCCATCCTTATAAAACAGTGAGTTCAAATGGCATGCCTTGCCTAAATATTTCTTAACTTCTAGCTTTAACTTATATTTTTACGTAAACATAATTTAATCTATTTATCTAAAATATTTCCAACACTTTACCGCACAATCATGAGTTTTAACGATCCTGAAGAAATAGCCTATTGAAAACCTTGTGGGAAAAGGAGAAAATGCTGGTTACCAGCATTTTCTCCTTTTTCCATAAATAGCCTATTGAAAACCTTGTGGGAAAAGGAGAAAATGCTGGTTACCAGCATTTTCTCCTTTTTCCACAAAGTTTTCTGCACTTCCACAGATTATTACCATCATTTCAGCTAAATTGAGTATGTTTTCTGCTAATGCTCTCAATTTGGACCTGTCAAACATTTTGTAGTTTGGTAAAGTGTTAAACACTCTGGCAAGTGGAAAAAAAGAGTAAAGTCATTTCTCCATTCCTGTCTCTGTTTTCTTTTTCATGTACACCATAGTCATTTGTTTTTTTTACTTGATTTTCTCAGAATATTTTGACATGGAGAGGCACGGAGAGTTTACATATATTTGAAAGCATTAACATTTCAGTCTTTCAAGTATTTTTCATTCTTCATTAGCTGTAAACAGCTTCTATAAGAATAAAATTTCATATGTTCAATTTCTTTCATTAAAAAGAATGCTCTACAAAATATTTTTTCTATGCAATACAATACAAACACAGAAATTGAACATTTACATTAATTTAATTTGAAGAATATTTAGACCAAAAAAAAAAAGGAAAAAAAAAAAAATTGTAAATTTACAAATCAGTTTTAAAGTCAATTCATTGTCTGAACCATTATTTCCTATTTTTGTTCCTTCCCAAAATCCCTGCAGCCCTTTCTGTTAAAACAAGTAGTATCTTCGGATCTGACCGCTAAATTTGTGCCACTCAAACTTGACCCTGGCATACTGCACAGCACCTCGGACAAATATCATGAATCCTGGAAAAAAAGGAGTTTATAACGAGCAATTACATTTCACTGTAACAAGGATTTGCAGGAAGAGTGAAAAATTAAAGAAGATATACAAAGTGATTCCAGCAGTAAACCAAAGTATATGAGCCATGTTCTGTGGAAAGGGGCTTTAATGCATCTGCATACAGTATTGACCCTGCACAGCCTGTGCAGGCTGGCCATGGACTTGGTTGATACTCTTTGCTATTGTTAAACTTTCTGCAAGTCAAAGGACCATTCTACCTCATGATTTAGTTGGTTGTTTGACAAAATGGATTTCATGGATCCATTATTTTGTTATGATTTGCTCCGTTAAAGTTGAAACTCCTAACTTACATACACATGTACACCAAAAATGTACAACAAAAGGGTGTGAGTGGCTGCGGATAACAGTAAGAAACACTTCAGTCTGATTTAACTTACCACACAATATCAGAAGCCACCAAACCCAGGAATCTTGTTCAGCAAATCCTTCTGCCCATTGATTGTGCTAGAAATATATACAGAGAAAAATCTGGGGATGTTTAGTTTGAAACTACACGTATTTGAGCCAAGCTCTGTGAAAGGAGGGTTTAATGCATCTACAAAAAGTATCGACCTAGGTCAGCCTGTGCGCACTGCACAGGCTGACCTGTGTTGAAACTTTATGCTCTTGGTTAATTTTCTTCATGTCCATGGGCAATGCTACTTGAGGATTCAGCTGGTTTTTAGACAAAAAAGATTCTATGGATGGATAATTATTTAGTGACTTGTTTGGTGTTACGCGTTACAGAGATGCAATAAACCCTCTTTTGCCAGAGCATGGCTAGTTCTTTTTCATGGAGTGTGAAACTTTAACAAGATGTATCAGTTCTCTTAAAAACCTGACCAGAACTCAAACCATGATGTGGGGTAGTTTTTCCTCTTTGCCCAGCTACATGTACTCTTTGCTGGATTCAAACCCAAACCTCTGAAGTTAGAGGCTGACACTATGCCCCCACCTCCTACTGTCACCCACTGGGCTGTAGTTACAAACAGTTCTATAGAACAACTGTAAATATTACTGAAATTATTCTATTTCAAAATTCAAAAGCTAGCCATTTGATTAGACATTGTCTTGGCCAGTCAAATGAATAGCCCTGAATTTTAAATTTAGACCTGAATTTAGAACAATTGATGAATTCAGCCCATTTGTCCATCAATTCAATTTGCCATCAGAATTACTGTACAGATTTAATTTGGTTCTTCATAACTTGCAGCTTGTATAAAAATGCATCTGACAACTTAAACCTTCTACCACACAATCCCAAATTTTAATGACCCTGAAGAAGAAAGTTTTTGAAATGAAAACATTGTGGCAAAAAGAGAAAATGCTGTTAACCAGGGATTCTTATCCCTGTGTTGTGAGTTCAAGTCTGGATCTGAATTCACCAACCATTCTTATGAACATTCTAATTCTTATTCTCTGAAAGTTTCTAAATATGAAAGTAAGACAACTTCTGATTGGCTAAATAAGCCAAAAAGTTTAGCAAATCAGAAGTTGTGTTACTAACAAATTCAGAAAAGTCTGGAGAATAAGACTGAGGATGTTCTTAAGAACGGTTGGAAAATACGGACCCAAATTCGGGTTCACAACACAGGGAGATAAAAATCCTTCTACCTGTGCTACTAAGCAACAAGGACTTCGAAAACATGCCTGAAACTGACTTATGATTCTTTTCCTTACAGTAATTTGATAGAACAAACAGAAAAGGTGAAGTTTCACTCACCTTGAAAAGCGCAACCCATTTCACAATACTTAATCCAAGGCCAGACAGGGCACCACAGCGCCCAGCCACTGTTTGAGTAACACACAGGGAAAATAGAAATCCAATCCAGTTAAACACAAAGGACACTGAAAATATATGAAGGTCACATGCATGTTGTAACCCTTTACCACACAATGCCACCTTTTAACGACTGAGTAAAATGGCTTTTGAAACATTGTGGTAAAAGGAGAAAATGCTGGTAATTTTTCAATGGTATTTCCATAGTGAGCTTTGAAGGCTCTCAAGGTATTTCTCAAAGGTTTGTGAAAATACTTGTAACCAGCATTTTCTTCTTTTCCAATAATATTTTCTCCCTTTTCAAGTGCAAATTCCACCATTTTAGTAGCATTTAATTTGTTGTCACAAATGCTTTGAAGTTGGACAAATCTAAAACTTTATTGTCTGGAATAGAGTTTAAGATGCCATAGAGGGGATTCTTAACCCTCTCCCAAACAAACCCATGTTTTTACGTGTCTGCAGTACAAGTCTTTTGAAAACACTGTGGGAAAAGGAGAAATTGCTCGTAACGAGCAATTTCTCCTTTTCCCACAATGTTTTCTACCGGATTAGACAACTTTCTGCCTCTTTTATCAAATTTAACATTGTCGTCTGCAAACTCTTTGAGGTTGGAAGAGTCTAAAATTTGTCGTATGGGAAAGGGTGAAGAAAGAAAAAGAAAATGTCTATGTTCTAAAATATAGAAAATTGCATATTTGTAAGGGCAAAAAGGTGCTTTTTTTACAAGAAGTTGCTCCTTTTCAACAAATATTTACAAAAGGCAATCTATGGCAAGGGTGTAAATAGCTATATTTTCACAGTAATCAGTTTAAAGATGCCCATTTACTCATTTTAGCTGAATGTAGAAATGTGTTTAAATCAATAAATTAGCAATATCTATAGCCCAAAAGAATGAAAAGAAGTTTCAGATTTGTTATTTGAAATGGATTTTGGTCTGGAGAAAATTACGTTGGGTCAAAATTGTAAACTATGGGGGAGTGTATCACTACAGTCATTTACACACCCCCATCTAAAAATAGAAGGCTAGATTACTTGTTGTTTCAACATGGGAAATGGTGCACTCGTCTATTTTTTCCCCTTCTTTCAGCAATCCAAACTCGCTAAATATTAATGTGCACATACGAAATTTACATTTCTGATGTCTTTAAAATCATTCAACTGCACTCCCGGTATAAAATTCCGACATTCGTGAGTAAATTGCTGTTGGGTTCTTGTTACATAGATTGTTGCGGCAGTAGACCCGTGTAGCGTATCTCGGCTCCACTTTCTTGTCATTTACATGAATGCAAGGCGAAGGTTGTACTCAGTCACGTGACAAGTATATTGCGGTATCCTAGATTAATCGAGTGGATAGGAGCCAAGTCCAAAATTACATTTTCTATTCATCGTAATCTATGCAATCTTGCAACTGCCAAGTGTAATATTTGTCATGAAGCTACAAGAATGACTATAGTTTTATAAATTATGGAAGAAACTGGTTATATTTGGCTTAAAATGAGTAAACGGGTATCTTTAAATAAAACATTTTGAGTTATGATCTGTGAAAAGGTGACTAAATGCATCTGCAAAATAATCAATCCATGGCAGCCTGCACAGTCTGTGCAGGTGTAC
Source organism: Hippopus hippopus (assembly GCA_946811185.2). Lineage (NCBI taxonomy): Eukaryota > Metazoa > Mollusca > Bivalvia > Cardiida > Cardiidae > Hippopus > Hippopus hippopus. The sequence goes on along the minus strand of OX328100.1, from coordinate 9,089,038 downwards.
ATGGTTTGCAAAATTTTATATGTTGGTAAATTTTTGTGCATATCAAAGGACCATTCTACCTTATGATTCAGCCGTGTTTTGACAAAATAAATCCATATCATACAATTGCTTACATTGTATAAGGCTTTTCCCAGACCATTATAAGAACTTATATCACAATAAATATATGATTATTGAATAGTGAATCATATATGGAAAGATACATGAGCCACAGAACAAGAATAAACTTCCAAACAATAATATCAGACCAACTAGAGCGCAGTTTCTAAAAGACATTTTACTTTAAAACTTTTTACCAAACAATCCCTGGTTTTCACGACTCTGAGAAAGAGTCCTTTTGAAAACCTTGTGGGAATAGGAGAAAATGCTGATAACCAGCATTTTCTCCTTTTCCCACAATGTTTTCCACCCTTCCCAGAACAAATTTCAATTTCTGAGTCGCATTAATTTTGTCGTCTGCAAATGCTTTCAACTTGTACCGGTCTAAAATTTTGTTGTTTGGTAAAGAGTTAAAACATCTGTTACAGGTAACAGGTTTCAACCTATTTAACACTTAACCCCTTTATTACAGATTCCTAAATTTTAACATCTTGTAGAAAAAACTTTTGAAAACATTGCGAGAAAAGGAGAAAATGCTGGTAACCAGCATTTTCTCCTTTTCCCACAATGTTTTCTTTCCTTCCTAAGTCAAAGTTCAGTTTCTGAGTCACATTTAACACTTACCCTTGTAAATAAGTGAAATGAAACTTTAAACCCAACAGAAAAAAAACAGAGTGAAGGTATTTCAAACTGTTTTTTTTTTTGGAGAAAAATATCTCCTGTTCTTTCTAATCTTGAGTTACATTGTCCACGAAACGTCAGTGAGTCACACTTAGCAGCTTAATAAGGGTACATTTTTTGTCTGCAAATGCTTTAAATTTGAACCACTCTAAAATTTTGTTGTTTGGTACAGAGTTAACTCTTTACCAAACAACAACATTTTAGGCTAGTCAAAACTGAAGGAGTTGCAGAGAAATAGAATGACTGAATTTGTCTTTGGAAGAGTAGAAAACATTGTGGGTAAATGAGAAAAGATTTGTTACCAGCATTTTTTCCTTTTCTCATATGTCTTTTAAAAGCCTTTTCCCTCAAGACTGTCAAAACTAGGGATTGTCTGGTAAAGACATAATGCGCATTTCATATACCATGCTTTTGCAGAAAGTGTAGAACAAGATCAAACTGCATGGAATGTGCAGTCTGATCTCTATATAAACTGTCTCATGGCTTATACAATTTTTAGTTTAACGAGTCTCAACAATATACTACGGTACATTGTATTTGGAACTTTTCTTAGGACTCTAATGTAATTACTTCATTTACTACGCATGCAAAGTGTTAGTACTATCTAATAATAAATCACAACTTTTGAATCATCATTCATGCCTTTATAAATCATGGGTACATCTGATCATTAGGCTGCTATTGGCATATATAAATTAAATGTTACTAAAAGGATGGGATGTGTCTCTAAAAGGGTAGAAAACATTGTGGGAAAAACAGAAATGCTGGTTACCAGCATTTTCTCCTCTACCTACAGTGCCTTTCTAAAAGCTTCTCTGCCAGGGTTAAACCCAGAAATGTTTTAGAAAAGGATTAACAAAGGTACTAGTGTAGACCATGATCAGACGGCACATTTTATGTGGTTTAATCTTGATCTATAACATTCACAATAACATTTATAGTAGGTAAAGGATGGGTACTCTATAGATTTAGAGTTCTCCTTACTTATAAATGTGCACAAGAACATGCTGTCCGTTCCAATAGCCAGCTCTGTAAAACGTCCATGCTCCTCGTCCCGCTGTCTCTCCACCTCCTCCTGTCTTGCTGCTTCTTCAGCTTTACATCGTTGAGCCTCTTCGTAGGAAGGCAATGTTGTAGCGTCTACGTATGTCGGTAACTTTGTGCCAAAACATTCTTCTGTAAGTATAATGACAGATGGTATTTGTGTCTCTCTTTACCAGTTAGCAAAATTTTGGACATGTCAAAATGAAAAGCTTTTGCAGACAACAGATTCAATGAGGCTCACCTGATTGGATTAGTCCTTGAAATAATGAAAACAGTGTGGGAAAACAAGAAAATGCTGATTACCAGAATTTACAAATGGCTGTCAATCTAAATTGGAACTGCATGCTCTGTGCAATAAGATGTGTGTCAGCAAAACAGGCAGAAGTTGCGCTTAGCTTTCTTAGTTTTTTTTCAATTTCGTAAAAAAGTTTTGCAAGATTAATTACAGCATAAACTACAATTTTAGTCACTAAAAAGACCCTGATAATACAGGGTTCTCCTTTGACCCGGGACTCCGGGTTTTGACGCATGGAAATCCGAAATGACCCGTTTTTGACGCTCAAAAATATCTGCCTAAGCGTCAATCTGACGCATGAGATTACCAGCCAAAGGATCATATAAATTATGTCGCATGCATCCGCAGGAATGTAGCCTATAATAAACACGATCAATGTCAACTGTGTACAGACGCACGCAGCTCTGTTTATCACACGTAATCAAGCTGATAAAGGTGTTAGTCCAATTATCTAGTGTAAAATGACAGGTTTTCAAGTTAACTGCTACCCTAATTAACAAATTTATATCAAATCATGCAGTAATACTTGTAAAAATATTAACTGATTTGAAAAAAAGATCGCTGGAAAAAAAAACGTGAAAACCCATGACACAACAGAAATCATTTCGACATCGTCCGATCAGAGGCATTTCGAACTATTTTTTCATCTTTGGTGACAAATTTAAACAGTGAATTTATACATATTTCTTTATGAAACAATAAGTGAAAGCTAAAATCTCTGTTTAAAAATTAGGAAAAACTTTTCAAGATGAAAATAAACAACAACCTATAGATTAGATGGGGGGGGGGGGGGGGGGGCGGAACAAGCGTGAAAGAAAAAGTAATTGGATAAGAAAAGAAGACTTAAATCTTAAGAAATAACACTTTAATGGATGTGACCTTTATTTTCTCCCTTTTCCACAATGTTCTGGGGTAAGAAAGACAAGTCAAGTCGTTCCAGCCACATTTGAATTGTCGTCTGCAAATGTCTAAAATAATTATGATCTAGTCAAAAGTTTTTGTTGTTTGGTAAACAGTTCAAAAGTTGTTTGTGTCCATTTATTCATCAAGATGAATTGCATGCTAGGGCTGCAATTTAAAATTCTTCTGTACACTTCATTCAAACAAGTCTCTACATAAGATAGGGTATTTTCTTATCTAATTCCTATCCATAAACAAAGAATATAAATGGAAAGTTTTCATTATTTCACCCTTATCACTCCGTGATAATTTTGACCCTTGGACATTTCTATTAGACTCTTGGAAATTCCATTTTGACTCTTGAAAATTTGGGCCCAAGAGTCAATGATATCACGAAGTTTTTTTTAATATGATTGCCAAGAGACAAAATTGTACACTTGTTTAAAATGAAAGCATTTGCAAGCGACACAATAAAAGTGAATTAAAATTTTGAAATTATTTTTGAATTGTAGAGAAAAACTTGTGCAAAAAGGAGAAATAGCTGGTTACTACCATTTTGTCCTCTTACTACAATGACTCTTGGGATTCTGGACCTAGGGAGAACCCTGTAATATTTGTTTAACACCTCAACACACAATCCTGAGTTTTAAGACCCTGAGAAAATGGCCTGTAGAAAACATTGTGAGAATTGGGAGAAAATGCTGGTAAGCAGCACTTTCTCCTTTTCGCAATATGTTTTTCACCTTTTCAAAGTCAAATACTATCCTTTGCAAAATTACAATTGAATTGTGGTCTGTAAATTCTAAAATTTTGCCCTGTGATAAAGAGTAAGGAATGTTTTAGTCAGAAGAATCACCAAATAGCTGGCAGTGTAACTTAAGAGATTAAACTAAAAACTTCTTCAAAGCACTGTTATCAAAACCATGTAACAATACAGGAAATGAATGAATGTATGAATGTTGTTTGTGGCACATCGACAGCTCTCGTCATTTAGAGTGCATGTATGTATTAACCCTTTACCACAAAATGCCGACTTTTAGCGACCTTGGGAGAGATGACTTTTGAAAACATTGTGGGAAAAGGAGAAAAATGCTGGAAACTAGCATTTTCTCCTTTTCCCACCATGTTTTCTACCCTATTAAAGACAACTTCTGCAATGTATGCCACATTTCATTCTTCTGCATGTGCTTTGGGTTTGGACAGATCTAAAATCTTGTCATGTGGTAAAGGGTTACAAGATGATACAGTGCAATTTTTGTACTTTTAAAGTTTTGAACAAAATGATAATACTAGCAGTAAAAAGTGTGCGGTTCAGAAGAACCATAATACAGGATATATTCCAAATTTCAAAATAAAAGATATAAATGCACTCAATACTATTTCTCAAGTAAATTTGATAGGGACAAAGTCCCACTTTTGAGCATTATGATGAGATCTTTTCTCCCAAATTCAATAGTACATGTATAATGTCCCAGACTACCTTGGTAGAACACTGAGAAGGCAGGTTTTCCTGGGGACCATTTTACTAAAGTACTTACCCAAACGTAAGTCTTAAATTTTGTAAGGTTTTGTGTAAGTCAAAGTTTCGTGTTTTACCACAATAAATGCATAGCCACATTCAAACATAAGTTCTGGCATAATGTTTACGACTACGTACAAAAATACTGGTCGTAAGTGAAAGTACAAGCCAAAAGATGGAGGCAATTTTGTACTGCCTTTTCAAAGCGAAGAAATCGAGAAAAAAAATATCATCAGCCTTATCATTGCAGCTATCAGTAGTACTCATTAATTTTTTGACAAATTATTTTTTCATCACACGTTCACTATAAAAATATGATCAAAGCGACTCACATATGAGATGACATAAAGGGTGCAACAAGTTGCAGAAATGTCCGTAAATTACATCATAATTCCTTCAAAATAATTCATAATTCCTAGAGAAAGAGAAGATGACATTTAGAGGTTTATGATCTCTGACATCACGACCTCTGATGTTGATCCTACCTGTATTTTGGGTGTTGTTTTCAGCATCATACTCTGGTGGTGGAACAACCATTGCTAGGACAACAGGCTCAGCAGGTACATTCTCCTCCTCCGTAGAGAGCTGAAAGAAACTTTTGATTTTAACCCTTTACCACACAATCCCTGCTTTCACCAATGCTGAACAAAAAAGGCTTTCGAAAACATTGTGGGAAACAGAGAAAATACTGGTTACCAGCATTTTCTCCCTTTCCAACAATGTCTTCTACCCATCGAAAAGCATGTCCAACATTTGATCTTTATCTGATTTGTTGGCTGCAAATGCTTTGGATTTAGCAAAATACAAAATTTTATCATTTGGAAAAGGGTTAACTCTTTCATAGATAGCAAAATTTTGGACATGTCCACTTTAAAATCATTTGCAGATGACCAATTAAAAGTTCCCCAAAGAATTTACTTCAGTGGTGTCAGGACTCAGAATTGGTTTCAAAAACAAGAAGGGTCTTATGCACCAGGGGATAGGCTAGCTCCCAAATTTGGGAGGGTAAGGAGTGTAGTGATATTCTGCAGTGTAAATGTTGAGCGGTCCTGATAACTTAGTGGTTAGAGCACCGCCCTGAAAGCATGGGTCCTGGGTTCAACTCCCACACTTTTTCTCCCAAGGGTTTACTTCAATAGTGTCAGAAGTGGTTGAAAAGACCAAAGAGGTCGTACGGATCAGCGGAGTGGGTTAGCTCCCAAAAACCAGGAGGGGGAGGAGCATAGTGGTAATCCGTAGTATGAAAATTCAAGCGTTGCTCAGTGGTTAGAGTACTTGCCCTGAAAGCAAGGGTTCAAGGTTCGAATCGGATTCAGATCAGGCCTAACAAAAAAATATCTGTGTTTAGGGTTTCAGTCCGAGATGCTGTAGGTAGGGTTGGTAGGGATTTATTATTTTTTTCCAAAAAACTTTTTACATGGACCATGTACCGAAATCACACCCGACAATTCTTTTTTTTCCAATCGTAGCATAAAACGTTTAGGATCAGCAGCATTTTCTAGGTAGGGTAGGGAAACCCTAAACACAGATATTTTTGTTTTAGGCCTCAGGCTCCAATCAGATTTGTATCAGCAACACATTTTCCCCTAAGGATTTACTTCATACGTCCAGGTTTATATATAGGACTACTAGAGAAAGAAGACTTACGGTATAAAGTTCAGGAAAATGAGAAAATGAAGTTGACCAGCATTTTACCTTTTTTTCAAAGTTTCAACCTTTCAAATTTATTTCCAACTATTTGAGCCACATCTAATTTGTTATCAACAAATGCTTTCAATCTGGACAAGTGTAAACTCATGCTGGTTCGGAGCAAATAGCATTCATTTGCAGTTTTGAAACATCAACAATGTTTTTCAAGAGGCTTTGTGATGTTCTTTAGCCGAGTCATTTGGCTAAAACAAGATTTGAACATAAAGTTTCACATTTTCTTCATTGTGCTAAAGAGTGCGGAGGTATGATATAAGTACTGTTATCAGATAACAAATTAAGACACAACAATAAGGTCACTGTATGTAACGATATATGATGACACATTGATTCAAAAATCCATTTTCCTGTTTTGTTTGGTAACCATAGGCCTCCGAAAAAGGCAACGAAAGAGTTTTTAATTGCATAGAAAACACAAAATAAAGTACTTACAACTTCATATCGCACGTTACGATCCATCCTGGTTGGATGGGAGTTGTCCAGGTGAATTTTCGGAACGTATGTTTATCACGAGAGATTGTTATCGTAAAAGAAGATGGCGATTTTGACAGGAAAATCAATTACAGGGGAGGTCACTCTATCCTAAGTTTTGCTATTACATTTACCTCCCTTACATAAGAAAGCGATAAAATTTTCAGTGGCTCTCTGCGGCTTGGGTTCATCTATCTTCCAGCCATTCATGAAAATATTCCTAGTCTCATTCTCAAGAATTTTTCTAAATTTAAAAGTAACGCAATTTCCAATCGGCTGGACCAAATGGTTTACCCAATCAGAAATTGTGTTACTTTCTAAGTCTAGATTTAGACTGATACAATTTAGAATGGTAGCGACAAAAGGAGATAGTCTACATGAAGATATATAATATAGAATATATTCTTTTCATCAAAAAGTTCTCATACGTATCACGAAGTTTTTTTTAATATGATTGCCATGAGACAAAATTGTACACTTGCTTAAAATGAAAGCATTTGCAAGCGACACAATAAAAGTGAATTAAAACTTTGAAATTATTTTTGAATTGTAGAGAAAAACTTGTGCAAAAAGGAGAAATAGCTGGTTACTACCATTTTGTCCTCTTACTACAATGTATTCAAAGATATTCTTTTTTAGGGTTGTTAAAACCCGGGATTGTTTGGTAAATGGTTTAACCTTAATTCTGACATGTTGATAAGACCCCTGTATTCATAACCGTCTGCTGCAGATAATTGTTTCATGAAGACATGGGTTATGAAAATTGCAATGGATGGTATTAGCAGTTTAAAATACAAACGCAGCCATGTTTCGTTTATACATATTTGATTGCCAAGCAAGTGTACAACAGAATTTATAAAACAGTACAATATACATGTCGTAGGCCGGATTGGAATCTAGGCAGATCAGGAATCTGCCTAGGCAGATCTGGAACCTGCCTAGACCAAATTAGAATTCTAATTTGGTCTAGTCCAAAATAGAATTCTTGTTTGGTCTTGGCAGGGATTGTATATACAGGATCCCTGGTCTAGGCAGATTCTGGATCTGCCTGGGCCAAATTAGAATTCCAGTTTGGCTAGGCAGATTCAGGATCTGCCTAGACCAAATTGGAATCTATTTTTTTGTCAGAGTTTTTTCAGTGGTTATCTATTTTAACACAAAAAAGCAAACTATATTAAATTACTTTTAATGTTTAACCTTTTTACCATACATGTAACATTAGATTAACACATAAAAGAAAAAAGAAAAAAAAATTTAAGTTATAAATTTATCCTTATTCTTCATTTTTTCTGCAGTTCCCAACTTTATTAATATTTTGCAAGAAGTGTTGACAAAGATCAACGTGCACACCATTACAGTTTGGTCTTTGGTCTACATTTTTGTTTATTTTTATTATTGTTTCTATGATTGGAACATTTATTATTCATGAACATTCATGTAATTAATCGAAATGAATTTGGGGAAAAAAAGCACATTTAAGTAAATGTGATTCTTCTTGTAAAATAGGACCATCCTGGAACTGCCATAAGTATCGACACTGGACAGGCTGCACTGACTGTGTAAGTTGACCAAGATTGAAATTTCAATTCAGGTAGATTTTCTGTAGGTTACTAAACAACCATTTGAAAACTATCGACCCAGATATACCTGAACTGGCTGTGATCTTTTTAGTTTATTTTTGGGGTTCCCAGATGGTCCCTTTATGTGTGATGGGTCAAAAATATATCTTCATTTAATCTGCCATTCTCAATCTCCAACGCCTTTTATCAGATGACAAGGTTAAGCAATTGTCCAAATTGTATCAAATTGCAGATCACTAAAATATGAGACTAAAATATTGTAATTTGTATCAGAAACCTAACATGGTGTTTAAAGGAGATTATGTTGGATACTATCATTTCCTTTTTTCCCAATTTTTTTTTGAAAGCTTTCTTTTGCATGGTTGTTAAGACTGATTCATTAAAAAAGGCACATTCAAGACTTTTTCAAATTAAAAAAAAAAAAAAAAAATGCAGACTACACTTGAAAAATAGCTTATTTTTGCAATTGTTACCAGAATGTTTTCTGAAAACATTCTGAGGAAAGGAGATAATGTTGGAAACCATCATTTTTTCTTCTTTTCCAAAAATGTTTTTCAAAGGTTTCTTTCGCATGGCTATTAAAACTCAAGATTACCCGCTGATTGCTTAGACGCTGATTTATAAAAAAAAAAACATACACACACTTTTAACCCATTTTCAAATGACACCATTTTTGACTTATCCATATTGAAAGTAGCTGCATATGACAAATTAGATATAGCCTAAATGATATTCTATTAAAACGGATAGAAAAAAATTGTGGAAAATGGAGAAAATGCTGGGAGAGTATATGGCATAACGTTATTAGTTTATTTCACACATTCACACTTTTATGGCTTACAAATTTAGCAATAAACAATATTTTGGCAATTAATAACTTTCATTTATAATTCTTCAAACATTGTGCCAGGTGGGTAATTTGACACTTCACATATTATTTATTATCATTTATTGGAAAACAAATTAAAGAATATACAGTTTAACCCATTACCATACAATCCCTACTTTTGACGACCCTGAGAAAGAAGTCTTTAGAAAACATTGTGGGAAAAGGAGAAAATGCTGGTAACCAGCATTTTCTCCTTTTCCCACAATATTTTCTACACTTCACAAAACAAATTTCAAATTTTCAGTCACTTTTATTTTGTCGTCTGCAAATGCTTTCGATTTGGACAAGCCTAAAATATTGTCCATTGGTAATGAGTTAAACAATTCTTCTTTTTCAACAATACTTTTTACTTGACTTATGAATCATTTTTCTCATTGGTATATTCATGTCAATAAAAAAAAACAAGTTTACAATTCTGAGTTAGAATTCTTAGGAAATTAATCCTTCTTTTTCCTTTTTCTATAATACTTACTACTTATTTATTGGCTTATTTTCCTGTGTGTGTGTGTGTTTTTTTTTTAAATCATATTAATCCATGTTTACAATTAAGAGCTATTTTCAAATAAAGCAATTCCTTTTCTTTTTCCACCATTGTTCCGTTTCCCACAATTTGTTTTCCGCTAAAGTACAAAACATTCAAAATTTATTCCTACTCTGAATTTCTGATTGAAACCTCTTTTTTCGGGGGTTTAAATTAAATCAGATGGTTTATATGTAGTCACGCTATATTTACTAGAAATTATTCCGATTTGGTCTAGGCAGATTCTGGATCTGCCTAGCCAAACTGGAATTCTAATTTGGTCTAGGCAGATCTGGAATCTGTCTAGACCAAAGTAGAATTCCAATTTCGTCTAGACCAAAATAGAATTCCAATTTGGTCTAGGCAGATTCAGGATCTGCCTAGATTCCAGTTTGGACTACGACATACATAATAATCAAAATGACAAAGCAAAATGGTCTGGCCACAAGTTCACTCAACATAGATTCGGCCATTCCCTTACCACGCTGCCATGTCAAAACATCATGGCAAATTTCAAACTGATCCTCATACTAATGACATCGAAAGATATTTGACGGAATGAAGTCCACGATACAAAAATTGCAGGAGCGTGTTCTAAAAGAATGGGGTGAAAAACTAAATTCAAATTAGTTTTGTCGCTTAAGCCTTGAAATTCGTCACGGAAGTTAACCAAGAATAGTTCCGAATTACAAACAGTTGTCTTATAGCCTACTTAGGATATCACGAGATTCATTTTTAAGACAGGGTCCATATTCACAAACCATTCTTAAGAACATTCTTAGTCTTATTCTCCAAGATTTTCTAAATTTAAAAGTAACACAACTTCTGATTGGCTATTTAAACCAAACAGTTTAGCCAAACGAAAGTTGTCTTACCTTCAAATTTAGAAAATTCTGGTAAAAAATTAAATCTGCATTCCTAGTCTAAGCGAAGCCTCTGAATTAATTGGTTTTAAGTTTATTTTCAAGTAAATCTAAATGTGATTGTTATGTAACAAGGGGGGGGGGGGGTAAATTGTTGTTCTGGTTAGGGATCGTAAAAAATGATATATACGATCCCTGTTCTGGTGTTTTTAGAGTTTGTCACGGTTCCAGGTAAGTATGTGATAACCATTTATTACACAATCCAGAGTTTTAATGACCCTGCCGAGAAAGAAAGCTTTTGAAAACATAGTGAGAAAATGCTGGTAACCAGCATTTTCTCCTTTTCTCACTATATTTTCGACTCTTTCAGAGCCAAATCTCTTAAGTTTAGCCAAAGTTTAAATTTTCGTCTACAAATGCTTTGCATTTGGATGATTCCAAATTGTTGTCGTTTGGTAAAGTGTTCTATCAAACATACATGTACATGTTTTATTTTGCTTTCGCTAAGTTTTGGTTGCCCCACCCTTTCCAAAGCAGTCTTGAGTCTTAATGACCCGTAGGGCGAATGCTATTAAAATATTCGTGGAAAAAAAGTAAATGCTGGTCACCAAATATTGTCTTCCTATCCAACGCTATTTTCAACTCTATCAAAGGCAAAACGAACCATTTGAGCTACCTTTAAATAAGATGTTTTAGGCAATTGCATTTACTTTGGATAAGCTTAACCCATACACCGATTTACACGACTATGAATGCCTCTGCGGCTAACATAGATGAAGATCAGGCTGCACAAAAGGTGCAACCTGATCTTTGTTCTACACTGTCCGCTTTGCTGAAACACTGTACACAAGAGCAATCATGAATTTGTATTTATATGGGTCATGTTTCTGGGTTGGAAATATCTAATAGGTTAGTTCACTGCTCTGAGGGTTAAAATTTTGCTGTATAGTAAAAAGTCACACGTGTGCTTCATCGAAAACTGGGTGATTCCAAAAATAACCCCGCCTGTCTTTCACTTGGTCTCTGTCGCCAACACGTCCCCAGCCCGGGTAAAGTTACACAACATCACGTGTTGTACTGGCCAGAAGCGGTCTTCTTACACGACAGCATCAGGTCACTGTTGTGTTTGCGTCGTTTGTGTGAAAGTGTGGAATTTTACACTTAATGCTATTGGTAAGTCCCTTTTTAATATCATTTTATTTCTTGTAATATTCACGGTTTTTATTGTTAAACTTGACGATCTAATTAGATCAAAACTTAAGTTTTTTGCCACAAATGATTTTTGCCGCATTTAATTTTTTCTCTGACGACAGAAATCTAGACTTGCCCATTATGAAAGCATTTGCAGACGGTAAGTGTGTCTCAATGATGGAATATTTATCAAAAGGGTAGAACCAGGATGGAGGTTCTATGTACGAGTTCTCCGACTCATGATCCGAAGCAGGGATGTTATATACGATCCCTGTCCGAAGCAAAGTTTTGGGCTTCCTGAAACAGCAGGAAATTCAATCGAGTCATGCTCTGCGAATGGGGGGGGGGGGGTGTGAACCCTTATCCTGCTTAAAAATTAAAATGAAATTTTCAATTCGATTGTAAAAACCCAAATATTGCTATTTCAAAGTTATGTTTGGGGTAACAATATCTTCTTATCGGACAGTGTAGATCCAAGATCAGACTTGACGTTCTGTGCAGTCTGATCTTGATCAACACTGTCCGCAAAAGGTCAGTGAGTCGCGCTTAGCAGCCTAAGGGTTAATACATCTGCAAAAAGTATCGACTCATGTCAGCGGCATCCTCGGAACCCAGGTTTGAAGCATTATGTTACTCTCCATGCATCTACAGACTGAATCGAAACTGGGTCAACGAGGATGGTCAGCGGGCGCTGTCAAAACTTTTTGTCCCTTTTGATAAATTTTCTGTATGTTAAAAATGCGGACCATTTTACTGCATTCTACATCTAGCCCTAGGTACCGTGGTTCAGCCGATTTTTAGGTAAAATTAGTTAAACGGCAACTTGCATGACATTGTGCACTAAAAAGATGCAGCTAGCCCCCTTTTTCACAGAGCAAGGTCCTATTATTTTTAGGCGTTACAACATGCCAGTATTAAAACCTGGCATTTCATGCCATTTGACTTATACAGATCTATGTGATTTCGTAAAACACCCGCCTCAGAGGGCTGAAGAACGAATAATTCTAATGCTTTTTAAAGACTCAGTAGCGGGCGAAAAAAAAAAAAACCCGAGGGTGTAAAAATGCATTTGAATTTAAATCACACTTTTTAAAAGCTGGAAATTATTGTGAAGATGACAATCTATCGTTGTATGGCAGAAAATTGAATTTTAAAGCTAGGTAGAAAAGTGAATAAAAGATAGAGCGACCTGGCAATTTTTGACCAACATTTAAGTTTCATTTTTGTGCCAGCAACTAACACTTGGACCGACCGCACATTAACAGATTAACGTGTTAGCAATAATTTCCACGTCTAAAGCCTTCTTCCTGCTAGTGTCATGGGCTAGAATGGTCCAGGAATTTTGAGCAGTAAATTTGGAGAAAAATAACCTGGTTTTCGGATTTTTAAGGTGCCTTTACTTATTCGGCCCACATTTGCTGTAGGAAAATCCCTAGATGAACAAACCTGCAATTTCTTTGATTTTTTCCTACCAATGTTCCACGCATTTCACTTGACTGTGCAGTGCAGAGAATTTCTTGTACTTAAAGAATGATTATAGAGAAATTATAGAATGACTATAGAGAAAATAGTCGGAACTGGGGACTTCTGGCCTGTGGTTTTACTCATTATCAGACAAAAACCATTTTAACCCTTCTCCTGCACTGTTTACCAAATGAGGAAATTTTAGACAAGTCCAAATCGAAAGCATTTGCATACAACAAAATGAATACGACTCAGAAAATGAAGGTTGTACTGGAAAGGATAGTAAACATTGTGGGAAAAGGAGAAAATGCTGGTTATCAGCATTTTCTCCTTTTCCCACAATGTTTTCAAAAGGCTTCTTTCTCAGGGTCGTTAAAAGTCGTGAGTGTGTGGTAAAGGGTTAAATAATTAGATGAAACTCTCAAGCCGATAGTAAATATCCAAATATTACTATTTCAGAGTTAAAATGTTGGAGGAAAACATCTCCTTATCGGACAGTGTAGATCCAAGATCAGACTGCACGTTCTGTGCAGTCTGATCTTGATGTACACTGTCCGCAAAATGTCCTTGAGTCGCGCTTAGCAGCCCAAAGGTTATAATTGTCTGAACTGAAAACATTTGCAGACGCAATACCCAATTTTGATCAGATGACGTGAATTGTATCTTAAAGAGCGGAAAACAGTGCTGGAAAATCAAAAGTTGCTTGTCACCAGCATTTGCTTCTTTTCCCACTTGCTTTCAAAAGCCTTTTTACTCAAGGTCGTAAGAACACAGGGCTGTGTTTAGATCAAAGTATTTAACGGAAAATCAAATAATAAATAGCTCTAGATCTATAGAACTAAATAGAGATCTCTAGACGACACATCTTTGGCTGAATATGACCTACCTCAGTTCAAAGTCGTCTACTCGAGGATGTAAACAAAGCGGCCGTAAAACTGCAGTGAAGTAAAATGAGGCATTGTGTATTATTTACAGAGAGCGAGCGAGAGCGAGAGATAGACCTACAACGCAACTATAATTTGAATCTACTAAAGTGAAGTGGATTAGAAGGCTCAGTATTGCAAGTTCTTGCTTGAATATTTATACATAAGCTTTTTTTGGCCGTTGTCGTAAGTTTTGGAGACGGGCCTTTAGATATTTTGGTGATTTCAATAGGTCTACTGGTCACTTTAAGCATGACATACATGTAGATCTTGTATGGAAGGTATAATATTCACAATTAAAAAAAAAGTTTCTTAACTTCTTAGAGATAAATATATATCGGGATTTACCGGTATTAAACTTAACCCTTGTCCTGCTAAATAAATGAAATGGAGCTTTCAAACCGATGGTAAAAACCCATAGTTCGATATTTCAGTTATTTTGGGGGAAACAGATATCTCCTTAGCGGACAATGTAGATCCAAGATCAGACTGCGCGTTCTATGCAGTCTGATCTTGATCTAGGCTGTCCGAAAAAGGTCAGTGAGTCGCGCTAAGCAGCATAAGGGTAAAAAGTTATCATTTTGAAAACGTGAGACGAAAATTTAGTACCTTGAATACTTTGATTTTGCTCTTTATTTAGTATCACGGTTTTAGGAGGACGTGTATTTGTATGCTGTATTTAGTTCAAAACCACTTATGCATCAGAATAAATGAAATGAGGATTATTACAAACAGACAAAATACACATTTTTCAGAAAAAAGGAAGAAAAAGTTGGATTAATTATGTTAGACAAGATACGCAGAGATATTTAATTTGAGCTGAATGAATTATTGAGAACAAGGTAAACCGTTACGCGGAATTGGAAGTTTAGTTTATAAACCAGTTTGACTCTTGCTATAGCATACTTACCTGGTACAGAAGATACCGTGATCAACTAGGCGGTTCTTCCAGGAGGAGGCCCTTCCATTGCACTTCGGTTGGGCTGACGCCTGCGATAGCCCCAAATGTGGGTTACTCGGGTACGTAATTTTTTCGTGTGGGGGTCTGCGTTCGCGCTAACCCCTGTTATACAACAAATATCTCAAATGAAAGACTATTAGAACTGCGTGTAGAGTCGCGCTAACCCCTGTTATACAACAAATATCTCAAATGAAAGACTGTTAGAACTGCGTGTAGAGTAACCCATTACCTTGTCTGAATTCATAAAAACTGTAGCCGAATAAGAAAACATCTTAAAAAGAATTTTTCTACAAAGTTGATCCTGTTTCTCCGCGTCGCAAAATCATTTGGCAAGAAAGTGATTGGACAGCCACCAGCTTGAGAATTCTCTGAAAGTCTTATTTGTGTATCAAGCTGAAACGTACACACAAACACATTTGAAAGTCATAATTGTGATTATTGTTGGTTATATCACACAAGAAATACTTGTATTTACGATGGCCAGTAACAACAATACGATCTGAGCCATGCTCTGTGAAAAGGGGGTTTAACGGATCTGCAAAAAGTATTGACCCCCCTCATGCCTGCCCAGTCCAGGCTAGCTGACATGTGTCCAAGCTTTTTGTTTTGGGTAAATTTTCTGCGTGATCAAGAACCATGGTACCCTGTGATTTAATTTGTTGTACAACAGGATGGATTTTATGGATCTACAATTATTACATGCCTGGTATGTTGCATCATGGAGAGTAGTTAAGTCCCTTTTTGCCAGAGCATGGCTCATGTAGACTCGACATCCTTGGAGGAAGATTTGACCCAAAAGTAAAGAAAGCGGATGAAATGTCCTCCCGGATAAATCGGCCTAAACAGACTCCACTTTATAATGTACAAGGCTGTATACACGTACACATATCAAACAGGAAAGTTTATTGCATTCACAAGCAAACTATTTTCCTTCAACATAAATGTGTTTTTGAAATCCGATCCGGCTATTAACCTTATCCTGCGATAAAAACGAAATGAAACTTTGAGGCCGGAAAAAAAACCAACCCAAATATTGCTACTTAAAAAGTATTTTTGGAGGAAGGATATCCACTTATCGGACAGTGTAGATTCAAGATCAGACTGCACGTTCTGTGCAGTCTGATCTTGAACTACGCTGTCCGCAAAAGGTCAATGGGTCCCACTTTCTTCCTCCGATAGTTGATGTTGCTCTATATTTAGAATCACACATTAAGAATGACGTATGTATTTCATTCTGAACTGTAAATAATCTTTATCAAGATAATGATAACTACTTAATGAAAATGAAATAGATCTAGTTGAATAAAAATAGTAGAAAAAGCTGAACTGTTTTCTGAAAAGAGATATGTACAGCCAACAACATTAAAATGTGTGATTTATTGAGAACAATGTAAACCGTTACGCGGAATTGGAAGTTTAGTTTATAAAGTAGTTTGACTTTTGCTACAGCATACTTACCTGGTACAGAAGATACCGTGATCAACTAGGCGGTTCTTCCAGGAGGAGGCCCTTCCATTGCACTTCGGTTGGGCTGACGCCTGCGATAGCCCCAAATGTGGGTTACTCGGGTACGTAATTTTTTCGTGTAGGGGTCTGCGTTCGCGCTAACCCCTGTTATACAACAAATATCTCAAATGAAAGACTGTTAGAACTGCGTGTAGAGTAACCCATTACCTTGTCTGAATTCATAAAAACTGTAGCCGAATAAGAAAACATCTTAAAAAGAATTTTTCTACAAAGTTGATCCTGTTTCTCCGCGTCGCAAAATCATTTGGCAAGAAAGTGATTGGACAGCCACCAGCTTGAGAATTCTCTGAAAGTCTTATTTGTGTATCAAGCTGAAACGTACACACAAACACATTTGAAAGTCATAATTGTGATTATTGTTGGTTATATCACACAAGAAATACTTGTATTTACGATGGCCAGTAACAACAATACGATCTGAGCCATGCTCTGTGAAAAGGGGGTTTAACGGATCTGCAAAAAGTATTGACCCCCCTCATGCCTGCCCAGTCCAGGCTAGCTGACATGTGTCCAAGCTTTTTGTTTTGGGTAAATTTTCTGCGTGATCAAGAACCATGGTACCCTGTGATTTAATTTGTTGTACAACAGGATGGATTTTATGGATCTACAATTATTACATGCCTGGTATGTTGCATCATGGAGAGTAGTTAAGTCCCTTTTTGCCAGAGCATGGCTCATGTAGACTCGACATCCTTGGAGGAAGATTTGACCCAAAAGTAAAGAAAGCGGATGAAATGTCCTCCCGGATAAATCGGCCTAAACAGACTCCACTTTGTAATGTACAAGGCTGTATACACGTACACATATCAAACAGGAAAGTTTATTGTATTCACAAGCAAACTATTTTCCTTCAACATAAATGTGTTTTTGAAATCCGATCCGGCTATTAACCTTATCCTGCGATAAAAACGAAATGAAACTTTGAGGCCGGAAAAAAAACCAACCCAAATATTGCTACTTAAAAAGTATTTTTGGAGGAAGGATATCCACTTATCGGACAGTGTAGATTCAAGATCAGACTGCACGTTCTGTGCAGTCTGATCTTGAACTACGCTGTCCGCAAAAGGTCAATGGGTCCCACTTTCTTCCTCCGATAGTTGATGTTGCTCTATATTTAGAATCACACATTAAGAATGACGTATGTATTTCATTCTGAACTGTAAATAATCTTTATCAAGATAATGATAACTACTTAATGAAAATGAAATAGATCTAGTTGAATAAAAATAGTAGAAAAAGCTGAACTGTTTTCTGAAAAGAGATATGTACAGCCAACAACATTAAAATGTGTGATTTATTGAGAACAATGTAAACCGTTACGCGGAATTGGAAGTTTAGTTTATAAAGTAGTTTGACTTTTGCTACAGCATACTTACCTGGTACAGAAGATACCGTGATCAACTAGGCGGTTCTTCCAGGAGGAGGCCCTTCCATTGCACTTCGGTTGGGCTGACGCCTGCGATAGCCCCAAATGTGGGTTACTCGGGTACGTAATTTTTTCGTGTGGGGGTCTGCGTTCGCGCTAACCCCTGTTATACAACAAATATCTCAAATGAAAGACTGTTAGAACTGCGTGTAGAGTAACCCATTACCTTGTCTGAATTCATAAAAACTGTAGCCGAATAAGAAAACATCTTAAAAAGAATTTTTCTACAAAGTTGATCCTGTTTCTCCGCGTCGCAAAATCATTTGGCAAGAAAGTGATTGAACAGCTACCAGCTTGAGAATTCTCTGAAAGTCTTATTTGTGTATCAAGCTGAAACGTACACACAAACAAATTTGAAAGTCATGTTGTGATTATTGTTGGTTATATCACACAAGAAATACTTGGATTTACGATGGCTAATAACAACAATGCCATCTGAGCCATGCTCTGTGAAAAGGGGGTTTAATGGATCTGCAAAAAATATTGACCCACTTCATGCCTGCCCAGTCCATGCTGGCTGACATGTGTCCAAACTTTTTGTATTGGGTAAATTTTCTGCATGACCAAGAACCATTCTACGATGTGATTTAATTTGTTGTACAACAGGATGGATTTTATGGATCTACAATTATTACATGCTTGATATGATGCATCACGGAGAGTAGTTAAGACCCCTTTTGCCAGAGCATGGCTCATGTAGACTCGACATCCTTGGAGGAAGATTTGACCCAAAAGGAAAGAGAGCGGATGAAATGTGCTCCCGGATAAATCGGCCTAAACAGACTCCACTTTTTAATGTACAAGGCTGTATACACATACACATATCAAACAGGAAAGTTTATTGCATTCACAAGCATTTAAGGATATCCACTTATCGGACAGTGTAGATCCAAGATGAGAGTGAACGTTCTGTGCAGTCTGATCTTGAACTACGCTGTCCGCAAAAGGTCAATGGGTCCCACTTTCTTCCTCCGATAGTTGATGTTGCTCTATATTTAGAATCACACATTAAGAATGACGTATGTATTTCATTCCGAAATGTAAATAATCTTTATCAAGATAATGATAACTACTTAATGAAAATGAAATAGATCTAGTTGAATAAAAATAGTAGAAAAAGCTGAACTCTTTTCTGAAAAGAGGTATGTATAGACAACAACATTAAACTGTATGATTTATTGAGAACAATGTAAACCGTTACGCGGAATTGGAAGTTTAGTTTATAAAGTAGTTTGACTTTTGCTACAGCATACTTACCTGGTACAGAAGATACCGTGATCAACTAGGCGGTTCTTCCAGGAGGAGGCCCTTCCATTGCACTTCGGTTGGGCTGACGCCTGCGATAGCCCCAAATGTGGGTTACTCGGGTACGTAATTTTTTCGTGTGGGGGTCTGCGTTCGCGCTAACCCCTGTTCCAAAATAGCCACCACAACAAAACAGTGTAATACTCGAACCTTACACTTGGAGAGTTATGCATCTGATAAAAAAATGTATCACTGAAAGTAAATCCCTAAGTTTCAGAAGATCTACAGTACCGGAAATATTCGCATATCTAATATTATTATTATTATACAGTTTGAATACAGTTAAAATCTTTAGTTTATCGAGTTAAACCCTCTACAGGGCCAACACAAAGCTTTACTTATATTACTCAAATCCGCCGACAGACTCATTTTCTGGCCTTAGATGAGTTGGTTATTGTATTTGGGCATTTTACTTACATTAACAAACTTTAGTAACGTTCTCAAATCCAGGGTTGACATAAGGTTTCAGATTGAACCCAGCAAAATAAATGGACTTAATTCAGTTGACAGACTTTTAGAATCCATTATTTTGCTGAGTTGAGTCCAAAACATCGTGTAAGTTCAGGGTTTAAGAGTGTTAATAAAGTCAGTTAATGCAGGGATCGTATATGTGTATATACGATCCTAGGTTAATGTTAGTGAAATGCGTCACAAGAAACAAATTCAATTCAAGTCAGAAAATTAATCCACCAGCAGGTTTCAGCAAATAAGCTTTGCACGAGTGTGTGTGTGTGAAACCGGCCTCGTTCAGGAACGTTAATAGACTAAAGTAACGTTCGAAAATCCAGAGATATTTCAGATTCAAATCAGCAAAATAAATGGACTTGGCTCAGTTAACAGACTTAAATCCATTATTTTGCTGAGTTGAGGCTGGTACGATGTCTCAGTTTGGGATTTAAGAAGGTTATCTAAGTCTGTCAATGTAAATCAAATCATCTCAAATAAAAAACCCAACGCAAGTCGAAAAGTCAGCTCTCTTGAGTAAAATAAGACTTTTTTTCGTGAAACCGGGTTTTCAACTCTGGCTAACTAACACCTGTGTTTAGTATTGCGCGATGTTCATATTACCTCCCTTTGTATGAGACGAAAGCTTGTTACAAATATCGTTTCAGTAAATGTTGTTGAGATAATATTTGATTTAAGTTTGTGTGTTGTAAAATAGAAATCTTCATCTTTGTAAAGCTGCCAGTGTTATTCTCTTGTTGTGAGATTTCATGTAAATTTCTCCGACCAAAGCAGAAGTGTGTTAAGAAATTTATATATAATTCGGGGTGCTTTTAGCACTTACTCTGGTTTCACTACAGCCACGCATAAATCTTTCGCCTTTTACTAAAGATTTCCGTGCAGTGGAACAATCAATGAGTCTATAGACTTATTTCTGAAGTCCTTCGAAAGAAGGATATTCCCACACTAAAACCAAATGTAACACGATGAGCACCAAGCCTTTGTTTCGCTACTTTAAATCTCAAAGAGAAGTTCGGTCGTACAAACAGTACGCAGGCGCTTATATTTTACAAAATACGCCATATGAGACGTTAAAGATCGAGTCTTGTCAATGTTATATTAAGCAATAGATCTACTCTACAATATTTACAGTTTTGTATGATACACTATGTAAAGTACGAGGGTTGTTCGATATCTCAAAAGCATTTGACTCAAATAGTGAAATGAACATTACATCCCTTCAAAATATTCTCCGTGGTTTGAAATACATAATTTGAATCTCTGAATCCATTTCTGAAATGCGTCACGGTACGCTGATTTAGGTAGATCTCTGAGGCACTGACTGATGGCTGAGCCAAGGGCTTGTCGGGACTTGTAACGACGACCAGATAAGAACTTTTTAAGTTTTGGAAAAAGGAAAAAGTCGCATGGGGCTAGATCTGGACAGTATGGTGGATGTGGCAAGACAGTAACTTTCTCCGACTTCAAAAATTGCTTCACAAGCTCAGATGTATGTGATGGAGCATTATCATGAAGTAGAAGAACATGCCTAAATCCTGACACAGGGCATCGTTTAAGATAATATTTCTTGACCTTTTTTAGTATAACATGTCGGTAATACCGACCTGTAACAATTTTGCCCTTCGGCACCGGAATTTGTACGGCTATACCATCACATGAGAAGAATATGCAATATAGAACCTTCTTTGTGCTTATGCTTCTTTTGGCAACTACAGGCCTTCTACCGTGTTTAGTTAGCCATATTTTGTTTCCAACTTTTCTTACTGGTTCGAAATAGTGAACCCATGTTTCGTCACCAGTAACAATGTTTGCAAATTGTCTTCGATTGGATTTGGGAAACATTTTGAGCAATTGCATAACGGTTTGTACTCGTACCCGTTTTTGGTCATCTGTCAATATATGCAGTATCCATCTGGCAGAAATCTTTCGTACTTTCAAAATACGCTTCAAACTGAAATGCACCCACGATAGCGATTTGCCAACAGCGTTGGCAATATCACGAATCGTGTATCTGCCATCACTTTCAAGTATTTCCCCGACTTTTGAGACATTTGCCTTGCCTTTTACAGTCACAGGTCAGCCAGATTTTGCTGCATCTTTGACGGACTCTGTGCCAGTCAGAAATTTCTTTCTCCACCTACGAACTGTCTCATAAGATACCTTATCAGACCCATAAACTTCCCCCAATTCAGTAAAAAATCTGCATTACCGAATGACCGAGTTTTGTGCGAACTTTTATATAAGCTCTAATTTCTTCAATATTCTTAATCCGTTTCTGAACCATTTTTGTGGTATTTGTCGAAGACAATACCACTATGAGTTCAGTATTGAATTTTGAAGACCATGTATCGTATTTTGTGCAAAGCCGAAGGAAATAAACCCAATAAAGCTCAATTTTTCTCAGGCAAATGAGTTTTTCGGTAGCACTCAGATATGTAATTGGAAATGGCATGTTAAAATACACTGGGTGAGGCCATCGGTCATGGAAATACTAATTTTTGATTGAAAATAGCTTCACTCGCTCATAGCCTTCTATTGGCGCAATGATACAAAATTTGTCTACCGATGACTTGGTCCTGGGCTTTTTCGTTCCAAAACCAGTTCGTCCCATGGCTTGTTCATCCAATGATTGCGCGCTACTCCGTTTGATTGGGCATGAATATTTATAAATCGGAATAATTGATTGTAATGTTGGGAATTAAATGTTAACGACCAAAGATATTTCAGAATCATGGTTTTCAGGTACATACTTAATTTTATTCGATATATTCACATGGTTTCTCTCTCTATCCATCATGCATCCTACTGTCAAGGGACGTTACTCCTGACTCCTAATGATCAAAGGGAGACCACCAATACACGAATAATCCTAACTTTGTCATGAGTACTCTCCCTTCAACCAAAAAAGGTATTCATTTGCTTAGTTGGTTGACTTTCAAGCCAATATTTGAATAATATTTTTCTTTTTCTTTCAAATTATTAATTCCACACAATGGCTTCCTTGACAAATACCACTTCAGGGTTCTCAACGCTTTGATTACAACAGTGGTCAACGACTAGCTCTAATGAAATTACTATAAGTTTAAAACTATGTGGAGCTAAAGGCTCGTGTTTATACCGTTGGAAAGGTATTGAATAGAGCTATTCAAGCGTATCATCATCTACGAAATCGTTGAAAGCGTTATCGCGCTGTGGTACAATACACATTACATATCGAACAGCCCTCGTATTTTAAATACTTACATATTTAATAAAATAGGTCAAACTTTGTCTCAACACGTACATGATATGCTCTATATGACGTCCATTCTGGGCTATTGCGACTTCAAGTCTCTGTTGCAAGTTTGCTATCAACGATGATCAAATTTCTGTCGTTATTTTTCTTATCTCTCGACGAATAGCTTGTTTCAACTTTCCAACATTGTTTGGTTTAGGTGAATATACATTTTCTTACAAGTGTCCCCACAAGAAAATGTTAAAAGGACTAAAGTCCGGGAAATGATGGGGGGGGGGGGGCAAACATTGTCAGTCCTGAAGGAAATGAGTTTTTCCCCAAAGTTAATATGGGGGCGAACCAGACTTCGATACATCAATCAATGGGATAATTATAGAAAGGTTCTGGGTGGGGGTGGGGAGGGGGGGGGTCAAATTAGAAATCTAACTTTTAGTTTTCAATCATCTCCACGTATTTAGAAGACCTGAGTGCAGTCCTTACTATTCACATTAAAAACAGAATTGGCCTGTAACTCATAAATCTTAGTGTTGGCCCTGAGTCGGTATAACAGGACAAACTAAAGATTTTAGCTGTATTCAAACTGTATATATACTCAGTTCCATAAATAAGTGTGCACTTAATTTTCTTTTATTTCTCGTCGCATGTTTTACTGAAGACCAACAAATTTGGTATCATACTTTAGTTCAGAGTCTGTAGAAAATGCCAGGCTAATAAGATTTTGACTAACAGAAAGTTTGAGTTAGGTTTTTGCAGTTTAAATGAAGGTGGTACTAAAATCAAAGTTGCAAAAGTACTCAAAGACTAAGGTAACATTAAAGTTAGGTTTTTCTTAAAGTTCTTGTAATTTTTCAATCAGTATCTTGTATGGCCACCTCTGCTGTCGATACAGGCAGTTATTCGATGTCGCATATACCTTACATAACGTAAAATCATTGCATCAGGAATGTTATTCCATTCGGTCCGACGAATCACCGAAATACCGAAATATCACTGAAACACCGAAATACCCCTAATTTTTTATTACCGTGTTCTGATTATTATTGAAGTAAAACAGATTTGTCTTTTTTGTGTTATTTGACCCAAATTATGTTTCTAGAGATGAAGGGCTGTTAGTTTAAATCATAATGACAAAATAATAACATATCATTGAGGTCCGCCGTAAACAATGTGCACCGGGATAGCCGTATATAAGTCCACTGAAATACCTGCTCGACGTTGTAAATATTTGTGAATTTAGGGATTCTACCTCGGCAGGATTTGTCTCTTTTTCACAGAAAACACGATTAATTAAAGTAATGATCACTGTTGAGATGATTAATGTTGAAGAAAAATGTTGTTAATATACATTGATCATTGATTCACGTGGAGAACAATCACCGAAATACTCGCATGTCTAGCCCAGAGAAACCGAAACACCCGATCTTTATACACAAAATAAAGACTTAGGAGTTATCAGTATGGCATTGTCACCTATGTAGACTATTATTTCTTTAAATTATAAACACAAATATATTCCACAGAGAATGCAAGTGCATTCCATTTGCAAACGAAGTACCTAAATTAAGCATTGCATGATGTATCCATCGTAACGTGCGTGTCGCTTTTGACCAACATTTTCTGCTTTTTCCACTATGTTTACTGACCTATAGAGTGAACTGCAGTTATATGTATATCAATACTATGTAGATCTATATCGATACTTGATTTATCGTCAGCAGATGTGGAATTTAGACAAGTCTACAAATTTAAGGCTGGGTAACATGTTTACCCGATTCAAA
Source organism: Hippopus hippopus (assembly GCA_946811185.2). NCBI lineage: Eukaryota > Metazoa > Mollusca > Bivalvia > Cardiida > Cardiidae > Hippopus > Hippopus hippopus. Next base: position 9,064,195 of record OX328100.1, on the reverse strand, counting down.
ATGGCGGCCAGTTTTCTAGATACGTTAATTTTTAATTTCATTATTCAAATCACGAAAGAAAACGATTTTTTCCGAGCATATTTATGGATATAGAACAGACACATCAAACTTGTAAAACAGCTACCGTAGTAAGAAAGTAAACTCCTTTAATCGACATATTTTACTACGTCGTGCGGGTATTTCGGTGGACAACGGGTATTTTGATGAACATCTATTACGGCGGACGTCAATGGTCTGTTGTTATTTTGTCATTTTGTTTTAACCTAACTACCTTTCATCAATATAAACTTAACTTGTGTTAAAAACACAAAAAAGACAAATCTTTCGTACTTATATTAGTAATTTTAACTAATTATAGAAAAAATGGGGTGTTTCGGTGGTATTTCGGTGATTCTTCGGACCCATTCCATTCCTGAACGAGAGCGGTGGCCAAGTCCATGAGATTGTTGATGTTTCGCCGTGATCGAACCTTTCTTCCTAAGTAATCCCAGACATGTTCTATTGGATTCATATCCGACGATAAAGCTGGCCAAGGAAGAACGTCAACATTGTTTCTGTTCAGAAACTGCTGACTGATTCGTGCCACATGAGGACGTGCGTTGTCGTGCATAAGTATAGCAGGCCCATGTCGTTGCAAAAATGGAACTGCCTCAGGCCGCAAAACTTAGTCGACGTAACCCTGTGCATTGAGGTTTCCTCGTATAACAACCAGGTTTGTCTTGCGTCTACCCATAATCCCTCCCCAAACCATTACACTACCACCAGAAGAAAAAAAGTTTGATCAGACTGGAACCTAGAAGGAGGCCCATGATCACACGCAAAGCAATTTAGTTATACGTGCATGTTGGAATGCCTCATGTAAATGAACAAGTTTCACTTATTCTTTACAGTTTTGAGGGATTTCATATATTTGTTAATGATGACCATGATTGCCGCGGTGTCGTTGGTTGGAGTCCTGGCTCGGTCAAGCTCACCTTTTGTATTACTACCTCATTGTAAAATTCTATTCAATGAAATCAGCCAGATTCCAGAGGTCCAAAGAGCCTGTGTATATCATAATTAGATATTTTTGGACATTTAGACGTACTCGATTCTATATAATTGCGATAGGCAAAATAATTTGGGACTGTTCGGCAAAAATATTATCCGATGAAAAAGTCATTTAACTTACTCTAATGTTAACAAAATTTTTCAAAATCACAAGCTTCACGCTTAACTAGATCATCTCATTTCTGATCAAAATGTTCTGTAAAATTGTACAGAAAGCCTTATAGGGTGGGTAAATTTACTGGATTTGACTGGTGATCGCACTTAATTACCGGATGGGGTATGAATTAAATGATGTTTTCGATACTTTCGCATTTCAAGTCGGGTGTTTTAAGCGCTTTATTTTTTGCTGAAGATAGTTGTATAAAAAAAAAAAAAAAATGAAAGGAATGTTACGGCTTTTAACTGCACATCTATTTAGACTCGAGCCTGAAAAGAATCGATTCTCAATAGAAGGTATCTCGGTCAAAATTAAAGGTCGGCTCCAATTTTTTGTGATGTTATGCGTGTACATGTTCTTTGTTTTCACACAAAAAAGAAGAGTATAGGCCTGCAACCATGAAAACAACCCGTTTTTCTAAACATAGAGTTGGTTTGTAAGATCCGATCCGGTTATGAAGTCCGATCCGGTCATTAAGTCCAGTCTGGTTTGATCCGACAAATGTACAAACCTTGTCTCAGATGTTTTGAATTTACACTATATTTAGTATCACTTCGTGAGGATGATTTAAAGCTTTTTATATACATGTAACAGAAGAAAATGTGAAACTCTACAAACGGATAAAATATGATTTTCATTGAAAATGTAATAACGTGCACTGAACTGAAAAATGTGAAAATAATACAACAGATTTTTACTGCACAACCATCTAGACTCGACCCCGAAACAGATTCCACCCGCGGGCATCTCGGCCAAATTTGATGACGGGTCGACCCAACTTTTTTTTGTAATACATGTAACTTGCATGCATGTGTACATTGTTTTCACATTACATGCCATGAAAAGCGTTAACTTCTTTCGGTACAGAAGTTTGTATGAATCGGTCCGGCTCTTCAGTCCGATCCGGTTAGATCCGATAAATTTACAAGGGTTTTATTTTAATCTATATTTAGTATCACGCAGTGAGGACGACGCGTGGTGTTTAATTTAGAATTATTTTCATTTATTTTCAGAGAATCTTATATACTGCAAACGCATAGAATTTGATTTTCAATGAAAAATGTGAGAACATGTTCACTTAAGTACAATAAGTAAGATATCTGTAGATACTTGAATTAAATTTTATGATTCATAAACAACTTTGTAAACTGTTACGCGGAATTAACAGTTTAGTTTATAAACCAGTTTAACTCTTGCTACAGCATACTTACCTGGTACAGAAGATACCGTGATCAACTAGGCGGTTCTTCCAGGAGGAGGCCCTTCCATTGCACTTCGGTTGGGCTGACGCCTGCGATAGCCCCAAATGTGGGTTACTCGGGTACGTAATTTTTTCGTGTGGGGGTCTGCGTTCGCGCTAACCCCTGTTATACAACAAATATCTTTAATTCCTAAAAGACCGTCAGAACTGCGTGTAGAGTAACAGATTACCATGTCTGAATTAAACCGTAGTCGAGTAAGAAAACATCTTACAAAGATTTTTTCAACAAAGTTATTGCTGTTTTTTACGCGTCGCAAAATCATTTGGGACGCAAGAAAGCGAAAGAGCAGCTACCAGCTTGATAATTCTCCGAAAGTCTTGTCAGTGTAACAAGCTGAAATATACACACAAACGCATTTCCAAGTTATAATTGTGATTATTGTCGGTTATATCACAGAGAAATACTTGTATTTACGATGGCCAGTAACAACAATGCCATCTGAGCCATGTTCTGTGAAAAGGGGGTTTAATGGATCTGCAAAAAGTATTGACCCACCTCATGCCTGCCCAGTCCATGCTGGCTGACATGTGTCCAAAGTTTTTGTTTTGGGTAAATTTTCTGCATGACCAAGAACCATTCTACGCTGTGATTTAATTTGTTGTAGAAGAGAATGGATTTTATGGATCTACAATTATTACATGCTTGATATGATGCATCACGGAGAGTAGTTAAGACCCTTTTTGCCAGAGCATGGCTCATGTAGACTCGACATCCTTGGAGGAAGATTTGACCCAAAATTAAAGAGAGTGGATGAAATGTCCTCCCGGATAAATCGGCCTAAACAGACTCCACTTTTTAATGTACAAGGCTGTATACACGTACATATATCAAACAGGAAAGTTTATTGCATTCACAAGCATTTAAGGATATCCACTAATCGGAAAGTGTAGATCCTAGATCAGACTGCACGTTCTGTGCAGTCTGATCTTGAACTACGCTGTCCTCAAAAGGTCAATGGGTCCCACTTTCTTCCTCCGATAGTTGATGTTGCTCTATATTTAGAATCACACATTAAGAATGACGTATGTATTTCATTCCGAAATGTAAATAATCTTTATCAAGATAATGATAACTACTTAATGAAAATGAAATAGATCTAGTTGAATAAAAATAGTAGAAAAAGCTGAACTCTTTTCTGAAAAGAGGTATGTATAGACAACAACATTAAACGGTATGATTTATTGAGAACAATGTAAACCGTTACGCGGAATTGGAAGTTTAGTTTATAAACTAGTTTGACTCTTGCTACAGCATACTTACCTGGTACAGAAGATACCGTGATCAACCAGGCGGTTCTTCCAGGAGGAGGCCCTTCTATTGCACTTCGGTTGGGCTGACGCCTGCGATAGCCCCAAATGTGGGTTACTCGGTTACGTAATTTTTTCGTGTGGGGGTCTGCGTTCGCGCTAACCCCTGTTCCAAAATAGCCACCACAACAAAACAGTGTAATACTCGAACCTTACACTTGGAGAGTTATGCATCTGATAAAAAAATGTATCACTGAAAGTAAATCCCTAAGTTTCAAAAGATCTACAGTACCGGAAATATTTGCATATTCAATATTATTATTATTATACAGTTTGAATACAGTTAAAATCTTTAGTTTATCGAGTTAAACCCTCTACAGGGCCAACACAAAGGTTTACTTATATTACTCAAATCCGCCGACAGACTCATTTTCTGGCCTTAGATGAGTTGGTTATTTTATTTGGGCATTTTACTTACATTAACAAACTTTAGTAACGTTCTCAAATCCAGGGTTGACATAAGGTTTCAGATTGAACCCAGCAAAAGAAATGGACTTAACTCAGTTGACAGACTTTTAGGATCTATTATTTTGCTGAGTTGAGTCCAAAACATTGTGTAAGTTTAGGGTTTAAGAGTGTTAATAAAGTCAGTTAATGCAGGGATCGTATATGTGTATATACGATCCTTGGTTAATGTTAGTGAAATGCGTCACAAGAAACAAACTCAATTCAAGTCAGAAAATTAGTCCACCAGCAGATTTCAGCAAATAAGCTTTGCACGAGTGTGTGTGTGTGTGAAACCGGCCTCGTTCAGGAACGTTAATAGACTAAAGTAACGTTCGAAAATCCAGAGATATTTCAGATTCAAATCAGCAAAATAAATGGACTTGGCTCAGTTAACAGACTTAAATCCATTATTTTGCTGAGTTGAGGCTGGTACGATGTCTCAGTTTGGGATTTAAGAAGGTTATCTAAGTCTGTCAATGTAAATCAAATCATCTCAAATAAAAAACCCAACGCAAGTCGAAAAGTCAGCTCTCTTGAGTAAAATAAGACCTTTTTTTCGTGAAACCGGGTTTTCAACTCTGGCTAACTAACACCTGTGTTTAGTATTGCGCGATGTTTATATTACCTCCCTTTGTATGAGACGAAAGCTTGTTACAAATATCGTTTCAATAAATGTTGTTGAGATAATATTTGATTTAAGTTTGTGTGTTGTAAAATAGAAATCTTCATCTTTGTAAAGCTGCCAATGTTATTCTCTTGTTGTGAGATTTCATGTAAATTTCTCCGACCAAAGCAGAAGTGTGTTAAGAAATTTATATATAATTCGGGGTGCTTTTAGCAGTTACTCTGGTTTCACTACAGCCACGCATAAATCTTTCGCCTTTTACTAAAGATTTCCGTGCAGTGGAACAATCAATGAGTCTATAGACTTATTTCTGAAGTCCTTCAAAAGAAGGATATTCCCACACTAAAACCAAATGTAACACGATGAGCACCAAGCGTTTGTTTCACTACTGTAAATCTCAAAGAGGAGTTCGGTCGTACAAACAGTACGCAGGCGCTTATATTTTACAAAATACGCCATATGAGACGTTAAAGATCGAGTCTTGTCAATGTTATATTAAGCAATAGATCTACTCTACAATATTTACAGTTTTGTATGATACACTATGTAAAGTACGAGGGTTGTTCGATATCTCAAAAGCATTCGACTCAAATAGTGAAGTGAACATTACATCCCTTCAAAATATTCTCCGTGGTTTGAAATACATAATTTGAATCTCTGAATCCATTTCTGAAATGCGTCACGGTACGCTGATTTAGGTAGACCTCTGAGGCACTGACTGATGGCTGAGCCAAGGGCTTGTCGGGACTTGTAACGACGACCAGATAAGAACTTTTTAAGTTTTGGGAAAAGGAAAAAGTCGCATGGGGCTAGATCTGGACAGTATGGTGGATGTGGCAAGACAGTAACCTTCTCCGACTTCAAAAATTGCTTCACAAGCTCAGATGTATGTGATGGAGCATTATCATGAAGTAGACGAACATGCCTAAATCCTGACACAGGGCGTCGTTTAAGATAATATTTCTTGACCTTTTTTAGTATAACATGTCGGTAATACCGACCTGTAACAATTTTGCCCTTCGGCACCGGAATTTGTACGGCTATACCATCACATGAGAAGAATATGCAATATAGAACCTTCTTTGTGCTTATGCTTCTTTTGGCAACTACAGGCCTTCTACCGTGTTTAGTTAGCCATATTTTGTTTCCAACTTTTCTTACTGGTTCGAAATAGTGAACCCATGTTTCGTCACCAGTAACAGTGTTTGCAAATTGTCTTCGATTGAATTTGGGAAAGATTTTGAGCAATTGCTTAACGGTTTGTACTCGTACCCGTTTTTGGTCATCTGTCAATATATGCAGTATCCATCTGGCAGAAATCTTTCGTACTTTCAAAATACGCTTCAAACTGAAATGCACCCACAATAGCGATTTGCCAACAGCGTTGGCAATATCACGAATCGTGTATCTGCCATCACTTTCAATTATTTCCCTGACTTTTGAGACATTTGCCTTGCCTGTTACAGTCACAGGTCGGCCAGATTTTGCTGCATCTTTGACGGACTCTGTGCCAGTCAGAAATTTCTTTCTCCACCTACGAACTGTCTCATAAGATACCTTATCAGACCCATGAACTTCCCCCAATTCAGTAAAAATCTGCATTACCGAATGACCGAGTTTTGTGTGAACTTTTATATAAGCTCTAATTTCTTCAATATTCTTAATCCGTTTCTGAACCATTTTTGTGGTATTTGTCGAAGACAATACCACTATGAGTTCAGTATTGAATTTTGAAGACCATGTATCGTATTTTGTGCAAAGCCGAAGGAAATAAACCCAATAAAGCTCAATTTTTCTCAGGCAAATGAGTTTTTCGGTAGCACTCAGATATGTAATTGGAAATGGCATGTTAAAATACACTGGGTGAGGCCATCGGTCATGGAAATACTAATTTTTGATTGAAAATAGCTTCACTCGCTCATAGCCATCTATTGGCGCAATGATACAAAATTTGTCTACCGATCACTTAGTCCTGGGCTTTTTCGTTCCAAAACCAGTTCGTCCCATGGCTTGTTCATCCAATGATTGCGCGCTACTCCGTTTGACTGGGCATGAATATTTATAAATCGGAATAATTGATTGTAATGTTGGGAATTAAATGTTAACGACCAAAGATATTTCAAAATCATGGTTTTCAGGTACATACTTAATTTTATTCGATATATTCACATGGTTTCTCTCTCTATCCATCATGCATCCTACTGTCAAGGGACGTTACTCCTGACTCCTAATGATCAAAGGGAGACCACCAATACACGAATAATCCTAACTTTGTCATGAGTACTCTCCCTTCAACCAAAAAAGGTATTCATTTGCTTAGTTGGTTGACTTTCAAGCCAATATTTGAATAATATTTTTCTTTTTCTTTCAAATTATTAATTCCACACAATGGCTTCCTTGACAAATACCACTTCAGGGTTCTCAACGCTTTGATTACAACAGTGGTCAACGACTAGCTCTAATGAAATTACTATAAGTTTAAAACTATGTGGAGCTAAAGGCTCGTGTTTATACCGTTGGAAAGGTATTGAATAGAGCTATTCAAGCGTATCATCATCTACGAAATCGTTGAAAGCGTTATCGCGCTGTGGTACAATACACATTACATATCGAACAGCCCTCGTATTTTAAATACTTACATATTTAATAAAATAGGTCAACCTTTGTCTGAACACGTACATGATATGCTCTATATGACGTCCATTCTGGGCTATTGCGACTTCAAGTCTCTGTTGCAAGTTTGCTATCAACGATGATCAAATTTCTGTCGTTATTTTTCTTATCTCTCGACGAATAGCTTGTTTCAACTTTCCAACATTGTTTGGTTTAGGTGAATATACATTTTCTTACAAGTGTCCCCACAAGAAAATGTTAAAAGGACTAACGTCCGGGAAATGAGGGGGGGGGCCAAACACGGTCAGTCCTGAAGGAAATGAGTTTTTCCCCAAAGTTAATATGGGGGCGAACCAGACTTCGATACATCAATCAATGGGATAATCATAGAAAGGTTCTGGGTGGGGGTGGGGGTCAAATTAGAAATCTAACTTTTAGTTTTCAATCATCTCCACGTATTTAGAAGCCCTGAGTGCAGTCCTTACTATTCACATTAAAAACAGAATTGGCCTGTAACTCATAAATCTTAGTGTTGGCCCTGAGTCGGTATAACAGGACAAACTAAAGATTTTAGCTGTATTCAAACTGTATATAATATATATATTATACTCAGTTCCATAAATAAGTGTGCACTTAATTTTCTTTTATTTCTCGTCGCATGTTTTACTGAAGACCAACAAATTTGGTATCATACTTTAGTTCAGAGTCTGTAGAAAATGCCAGGCTAATCAGATTTTGACTAACAGAAAGTTTAAGTTAGGTTTTTGCAGTTTAAATGAAGGTGGTACTAAAATCAAAGTTGCAAAAGTACTCAAAGACTAAGGTAACATTAAAGTTAGGTTTTTCTTAAAGTTCTTGTAATTTTTCAATCAGTATCTTGTATGGCCACCTCTGCTGTCGATACAGGCAGTTATTCGACGTCGCATAGACCTTACATAACGTAAAATCATTGCATCAGGAATGTTATTCCATTCGGTCCGACGAATCATCGAAATACCGAAATATCACTGAAACACCGAAATACCCCTAATTTTTTATTACCGTGTTCTGATTATTATTGAAGTAAAACAGATTTGTCTTTTTTGTGTTATTTGACCCAAATTATGTTTCTAGAGATGAAGGGCTGTTAGTTTAAATCATAATGACAAAATAACATATCATTGAGGTCCGCCGTAAACAATGTGCACCGGGATAGCCGTATATAAGTCAACTGAAATACCTGCTCGACGTTGTAAATATTTGTGAATTTAGGGATTCTACCTCGGCAGGATTTGTCTCTTTTTCACAGAAAACACGATTAATTAAAGTAATGATCACTATTGAGATGATTAATGTTGAAGAAAAATGTTGTTAATATACATTGATCATTGATTCACGTGGAGAACAATCACCGAAATACTCGCATGTCTAGCCCAGACAAACCGAAACACCCGATCTTTATACACAAAATAAAGACTTAAGAGTTATCAGTATGGCATTGTCACCTATGTAGACTATTATTTCTTTAAATTATAAACACAAATATATTCCACAGAGAATGCAAGTGCATTCCATTTGCAAACGAAGTACCTAAATGAAGCATTGCATGATGTATCCATCGTAACGTGCGTGTCGCTTTTGACCAACATTTTCTGCTTTTTCCACTATGTTTACTGACCTATAGAGTGAACTGCAGTTATATGTATATCAATACTATGTAGATCTATATCGATACTTGATTTATCGTCAGCAGATGTGGAATTTAGACAAGTCTACAAATTTAAGGCTGGGTAACATGTTTACCCGATTCAAAATGGCGGCCAGTTTTCTAGATACGTTAATTTTTAATTTCATTATTCAAATCACGAAAGAAAACGATTTTTTCCGAGCATATTTATGGATATAGAACAGACACATCAAACTTGTAAAACAGCTACCGTAGTAAGAACGTAAACTCCCTTAATCGACATATTTTACTACGTCGTGCGGGTATTTCGGTGGACAACGGGTATTTTGGTGAACATCTAATTACGGCGGACGTCAATGGTCTGTTGTTATTTTGTCATTTTGTTTTAACCTAACTACCTTTCATCAATATAAACTTAACTTGTGTTAAAAACACAAAAAAGACAAATCTTTCGTACTTATATTAGTAATTTTAACTAACTATAGAAAAAAATGGGGTGTTTCGGTGGTATTTCGGTGATTCTTCGGACCCATTCCATTCCTGAACGAGAGCGGTGGCCAAGTCCATGAGATTGTTGATGTTTCGCCGTGATCGAACCTTTCTTCCTAAGTAATCCCAGACATGTTCTATTGGATTCATATTCATATCCGGCGATAAAGCTGGCCAAGGAAGAACGTCAACATTGTTTCTGTTCAGAAACTGCTGACTGATTCGTGCCACATGAGGACGTACGTTGTCGTGCATAAGTATAGCAAGCCCATGTCGTTGCAAAAGTGGCACTGCCTCAGGCCGCAAAACTTTGTCGACGTAACCCTGTGCATTGAGGTTTCCTCGTATAACAACCAGGTTTGTCTTGCGTCTACCCATAATCCCTCCCCAAACCATTACACTACCACCCCCGAATCTGTCCCTCTCTACAATACAGTTATTGGCGAAACGCTCTCCTCTTCTTCTGTAAACTCGCGTGCGACCGTCATGATGACTCAGATTAAATCTGGACTTGTCAGAGAAAAGCACTCTGACCCACTGTTGTCGACCCCAGCGTAAATGATGCCTCGCCCACTGTAACCGTGCAGCCCGGTGACGCACTGTCAAGATCGGTCCAACATAGGGTCTCCTAGGTTGAATGGGAGCCCTGGCCTGCCTTAAACGACGCAAAACAGTTTGGCGACTAATGCCATGCTGCCTTGCGGTACCAGAGGCCGTTTGGAAGCGGCTACGCAAGTGCGTAAACGTAATTAACCTGTCAACTCGAGGGGTGGTTAATCTTGGTCTACCGGGTCTACGGCGATCAGCTACACCACCTGTTTGTTGAAACCGATTTTTCAATCGAATAATCGTGTTTCTGTGGCATCCTAACGCTCTACTCACGTTAGATACGCTATCGCCACGACCAAGCATCATCAACGCTTCAATGCGCTGATTTTCTCTCAATCTACGCATGTTTATTCATAAATGAAGTTGAATCAAACGTGATTTTCTCTTTATGTAAGGCACAAAGATTAACCTCATACAAGTTTTATGTCGCATGTGTACTTCACAAATGCTGCACATGCAAATCGTGTAAAATCACGTTTAGCCGACTAAACTCAAAATTTTCCATGCCATGTGGATAATTTTACAAGTTATCCATGGCGTATAGACTTTAAGTGAACATAGCATAATTTCTAACAGGGATGTAAAATTTTTACTTTGTCTACTTGTCCTGTAGGACGAGTGGGTCGAAAAAGTTACTCGTCCTTATGACACTGTCACTCGTCCCAACCTGCGGACTTGAATGGCCATTTCTACTGCATATATGCCCTTTTCTCAAAGATTCGTGAACCTTAATGGTATTTTCATTCTTTCAGAGACAAACAAAGCAATGATTTAATTCTGGCATATTAATAGACAGAGAAAGTGTCAGAAATTATTTCTGGGCAAGGGAAAGTACAATTAACTCATTTGTCATGATGAAATCACCCTAAAAATATATTTGATCACTGCTAGAAATTTACCAGACGATTTCCCGGACCGCGATTTCCTATAAATTCGTGAATCATTTTGGAAAAACACAGACTCATTCCAAATGTAGTCAAATGACGTCATGCAAGGGGTATTCCTAAAGGTCACAGCCTCTAAACTTATCACGGATGCATATTCTGTATCGTACTTTGAAACTATGGGCACAAAGTGTAAATAAATGTTGTGATGTACAAACAACTGATGAATTATTTGAGGGGGAGGGGAATGGTGGTTTTCGATAAAATGTGACCTTTTTTATTTTAATTATGTTTTTGACCTATTTCTTCGGCTTAGGGAGCTTCTCGGGAATGTTTAAAAAGTTTCATAGCAGCCAAAAAAAGCAGTGAGCAAAAAATATTGATAGCAAACATAGATTCACGAAGACATGAGTATTCACGAAGTAATGAGAATCAACGATACTACGGTGTCGATATAAACAAAGTAGTATTTTTTCCGGTGGCTTGACTGGTAAACCTGTCCCGATCTAATAATAAAGGAATTGTAGCATAGATCGTACAGGTATACTACTCTAACCGACGCCGTGAACAGAAAACCCGTCAAGCGCTTTACAGATGAGCATGCGTAATAAACATAAACATCCTGTATCGTGATCGAAGAGACGCTCTGGACTTTCTGTTTTACTTTCGTTTTGTGTTCGCCGTGAAATAACCTGTAATTTGAATTTTACTGGACAAATTAAGAATTCTATAGTTTTAAAATGTTCTCGTCCGACAGGACGAGCTAAGCATTTTTTCTACGTGCCCGAAGCCAAATGTTACTCGTCAATACGAGCGGACGAGTGGAATTTTACATCCCTGATTTCTAATCAATACGTCATCTAGATGTTGAAATATTCTAAAATTAAAAGTGTACACTTATTTATGGACCTGAGTATATTTGTGTTAAAATAAATCAGGGTTCTTTTACCGGCTTCAGTTTGAAAATTCGTTTCACATCAAGATCAAATTAAATAAATTGGAACATGCAGAGATTTCCCGACCTGACAGGTCTTTTAAAAATTAATAGACTTACTTTCAGAAATACTTCTCAATATACCAGCCAAGATGCTGTATTCCCCCTATAGTAAAGTTCGATACTACAATGCTGTTAAAGATGATGTCTTAGGAACAGGGGTTAGCGCGAACGCAGACCCCCACACGAAAAAATTACGTACCCGAGTAACCCACATTTGGGGCTATCGCAGGCGTCAGCCCAACCGAAGTGCAATGGAAGGGCCTCCTCCTGGAAGAACCGCCTAGTTGATCACGGTATCTTCTGTACCAGGTAAGTATGCTGTAGCTAGAGTCAAACTAGTTTATAAACTAAACTGTTTATTCCGCGTAACGGTTTACAAGGTTTTCAGTGAATCATAAAATTAATTTCAAGTATCCACATACATCTTACTTAAGGTAATAAAGTGAACATGTTCTTACATTTTTCATTGAAAATCATATTATATGCTTTTGCAGTATAATAAATTCTTATAGACATATCTGAAGTCCTTCGAAAGAAGGATACACCACTAGTCAACACTCAAAAACACACTGAAGAATACAATTCTTGTCCAAGCATGGTAAAATCAAAGATCTCAAAATTACCCTACGAGACTTTGAAAAATGTGCATTGTTTCACTTTGATGTAGAGCCCTATGTTTGTCTAGCAAATTGGTGGTACGGAGATTGGTTTGATATTATATGCACTTAATCCATCGAAGTTAGGTGCACGTGTCTCAAATATGGTCCAATGTTATTCAGTATGGCCTGCTTAGATGGGTGCCCAAGCCTAAGCAGTATCAGTGGAAAAAGGAGGAACTGCTTTCTTAAAGTTAAATTTTGCTCCTTTCTTCATAACGATAGCACGTCATAAAGGAGATATTCCTCCCTCTTCCGATATCTGATGCTCGTCACCAGCATTTTCTCCTTTTCCCACGAGTTTTCAAAAGCTATATTCGCCTTGGGTCTCTTAAACTCGGGAATATGTTGTAAAGCATTAATTGACCATAACATAACATAATATCTCTTTATTACACCCAAGTATTATACAATACAATAATGGGAAACAATACAAAAAAGATTGTGAAATAAAACTAATGGACTTCCGGGAAAAAAAAAAAAAGAAGCCATAGTTAGGGAGTAAGATAAAGAAAAAGAGAGGTAAAGATTGTTTTCAGAGCACACAGTTTTAAATGGTGGTCTGTCGGAGCATAGCATTATGGGGGATAGAGAGAAAGTGGCAATAATGGACGTACTATAAACCGGTGGGGTGGTGGGAATAAGTAGTCAAGTGTGTGTGTGTGTGTGAAAGAATGGTGGATAGAACATTAGGATATAGAAAGGCCAAAGGCTAATAAAAAGAGAAAGGAAAGAAAATGACAGCAACAGGAATATTACAGACACCTGACATTTGATTGTTATGTATATATTGTATTATATTGATTAACAACTAAATAAAGTTATCGTAAATGGGTTTGGAGATGGCCTTGTTAATAAGGTAAGCGTGAGTAAACATTGTTGTTAACATAGATGTGTTAACATTGTTGCAAACGGAGAAAGTGCTTTAATCGAACAGATTATCCATTCGCCATAGCGCTAACAGGAATCGTCTGCCGCGAAACTGGGGGGAAAAAAGTCTACAGTAGGTAGTAATATATAAATTAAAAAAAAAATGCTATCGTATGCTTACAGAAAGGGTTAAATAGTCAAACATGCAATATTGAGAAAATACTGACGCAAGTGGAGGAGTTGCATACTGCAAAAAAAAAAAACCTTCGCCCGCTGCCACAATGTTTTCGGAACTAACCAAAGGGTTTTCTTATTAGAACTGTGCACTTATGTCTGTGACTACGATAAACAAACATGTGTTGATATTCAAAAAATGTTAAAGGTCAGTTCATCCTATAAGTTTACATATAAAGAAAGACAAACATTGGCGTGCAAGTTTTCACGAAACAAGAACAGTAGAGAAACTATGTAAATATGAAGTATTTTACAGATGAAATAATATGTTTAACAAAATATTTTAAAGTCTAACGACGTGAAACAAATTTGCAACTGAAGACGTAAAAAGTCCTTGCGAATATTAGATGGCTGACTAGTGAATGTTGAATGACAGACGGAATCCCGCTGGCATATGAAGAGCCCGCTCGCCAAGGGTAGACTCCCAATCTGCCACATGTTAAAGTGGCGTTAAATCCCAATACAACCAACCAACCAACCCATCTGCCACAGTGTTAATAAGAGATCGCAGTCTCCTTTGCACAAGCCAAAAAGATTTTGGCCAACCACCTGTCAATCTATACCATTATGTCAATTTCTGACAGAAAAACGTCAGAATGCAGAACAACAAAACAGAACAGACCTTTATTACATGTACTTTAACTTGAACTACATAGCAGTTCATCATTACATACAGAAGAGACAGTATAGCATACATGCAACAATGAAATAATCAGAAAAAGTGTAATGATTTTTAATATGGTTTGTTTTATCTAAAATGTTGGTATTTAATTTAAATTAACTTTGATTTGATTTGCGGAAGTAACGCAAAAATTAAAGCGGCCGTTTTAAAAATTCAATTTCCACTTATATATGCATGTCCGTTCATTCTATTCAATGGAAGTTCATGCACATATAAATGAAGATTGTATGAAATTACTTTCTTGTGACTATGAAACAAATATGCAGTAGACGGCTTCGAAATTATCATTTTATAATATAGTCATCATAAATTGTTAATTTGTATATGAGAAATGCAAACTTGAAAACTAATCTGCAGCAGACAGCTTTGAGAAAATTCGTATATGATAAAATAAACCTGAATTGGTGACTAATATCTAAATCATATACACACATAGACATTATTTATAAACATACACAAACATATATATAGTCAACCTAAACTTGTGTTTACATCAGAAGGAAAAAAGTTTGATCAGACTGGAACCTAGAAGGAGGCCCATGATCACACGCAAAGCAATTTAGTTATACGTGCATGTTGGAATGCCTCATGTAAATTAACAAGTTCCACTTATTCTTTACAGTTTTGAGGGATTTCATATATTTGTTAATGATGACCATGATTGCCGCGGTGTCGTTGGTTGGAGTCCTGGCTCGGTCAAGCTCACCTTTTGTATTACTACCTCATTGTAAAATTCTATTCAATGAAATCAGCCAGATTCCAGAGGTCCAAAGAGCCTGTGTATATCATAATTAGATATTTTTGGACATTTAGATGTACTCGATTCTATATAATTGCAATAGGCAAAATAATTTGGGACTGTTCGGCAAAAATATTATCCGATAAAAAAGTCATTTAATTTACTCTAATGTTAACAAAATTTTTCAGAATCACAAGCTTCACGTTTAACTAGATCATCTCATTTCTGATCAAAATGTTAACATTGTAAAATTGTACAGAAGGCCCTATAGGGTGGGTAAATTTACTGGATTTGACTGGTAATCGCACTTAATTACCGGATCGGGTATGAATTAAATGATGTTTTCGATACTTTCGCATTTCAAGTCAGGTGTTTTAAGCGCTTTATTTTTTGCTGAAGATAGTTGTATAAAAAAAATGAAAGGAATGTTACGGCTTTTAACTGCACATCTATTTAGACTCGAGCCTGAAAAGAATCGACTCTCAATAGAAGGTATCTCGGTCAAAATTAAAGGTCGGCTCCAATTTTTTGTGATGTTATGCGTGTACACGTTCTTTGTTTTCACACAAAAAGAAGAGTATACAACCATGAAAACAACCCGTTTTTCTAAACATAGAGTTGGTTTGTAAGATTCGATCCGGTTATGAAGTTTGATCCGGTCATTAAGTCCAGTCTGGTTTGATCAAACAAATGTACAAACCTTGTCTCAGATGTTTTGAATTTAAACTATATTTAGTATCACGTCGTGAGGACGATTTAAAGCTTTTTATATACATGTAACAGAAGAAAATGTGAAACTCTACAAACAGATAAAATTTGATTTTCATTGAAAATGTAATAACGTGCACTGAACTGAAAAATGTGAAAATAATACAACAGATTTTTACTGCACAACTATCTAGACCCGACCCCGAAAAAGATTCCACCCGCTGGCATCTCGGCCAAATTTGATGACGGGTCGACCCAACTTTTTTTTGTAATACATGTAACTTGCATGCATGTGTACATTGTTTTCACATTAAATGCCATTAAAAGCGTTAAATTCTTTCGGCACAAGTTTGTATGAATCGGTCCGGCTCTTCAGTCCGATCCGGTTAGATCCGATAAATTTACAAGGGTTTTATTTTAATCTATATTTAGTATCACGCCGTGAGGACGACGCGTGGTGTTTAATTTAGAATTATTTTCATTTATTTTCAGAGAATCTTATATACTGCAAACGCATAGAATTTGATTTTCAATGAAAAATGTAAGAACATGTTCACTTTAGTACAACAAGTAAGATATCTCTGGATACTTGAATTAAATTTTATGATTCACAAACAACTTTGTAAACTGTTACGCGGAATTAACAGTTTAGTTTATAAACCAGTTTAACTCTTCCTACAGCATACTTACCTGGTACAGAAGATACCGTGATCAACTAGGCGGTTCTTCCAGGAGGAGGCCCTTCCATTGCACTTCGGTTGGGCTGACGCCTGCGATAGCCCCAAATGTGGGTTACTCGGGTACGTAATTTTTTCGTGTGGGGGTCTGCGTTCGCGCTAACCCCTGTTCCAAAGAAAATCATGCATAATATCCGAACTTTAGTATTGCGGGAATACAGCGTCTTGGCTGGTATATTGAATAGTATTTCTGAGAGTAAGTTCATTAATGTTTAAAAGACCTGTCAGGTTGGGAATTCTCAGCAATTTTTATATGTGTGTCATGCTCCATTTAATAAATTGATCTTGAAAGGAAACGAATTTTCAAACTAAAGCCGGTAAAAGAACCCTGATTAATTAGTATCCTACTGGCGAAGCCAAAGGGGACTTTAGGTTTGCACTCCGTCTGTCCGGCTGTCCTTCAGTCCTCCGGCAAATCAGTTTTCCGGACTTTTTTTCTAAACGCTGGCAGATATTGAGCTGATTTTTTGTGTGCAAGTCAACCACCATGAATTACAGATCAAGTGTGAGTTTCGTTCCGGTCCGCTAATTTTTGACGAAATTACGGGCCTTGGACTTGGAAATTTTCACCGAAAAAACAGTTTTCCGGACATTTTTTCTAAATGCTGGCAGATATTGAGCTGATTTTCGGTGTGAAAGTCAACGACCATGAGTTACAGATCAAGCTCGAGTTTCGTTCTGGTCCACTGATTTTTGACGAAATTACGGGCCTTGGACTTAGAAAATTTCACTGAAAAAAAGTTACCCCGACTTTTTTTCTAAACGCTGGCAGATATTGAGCTGTGTTTTGGTATGTGAATTTACCACCATTGCATGCACACCCATATATGATCAAGTTTGAGTTTCGTTCCAGTCCACTGATTTTTGACGAAATTATGGGCCTTTAACATTTGCTTTTACGGGGTATTTGTGTTTCACAAACACATCTTTTCTTAGTAAAACTTCTTCAATGAACTTACATTAACAAGGAAAAATGTTTATACAACTGGCTTTCATTAAAGCATTGCATACAAAGACAGACACGATGCTTATAATTCTGAATTCTGATGGGGTTAAAGGATCAGCTAGACAAAGTTCAAAATGAAGCTGCACGTATAGTTACAGGCTGTACTAAACTCGTTGCTATTGCTGATCTAATTCAGGAATCTGGTTGGGAAACTTTAAGCGAAAGAAGGCGAAAACATAAGCTGATTCACTTCTACAAAATGGTAAATGGACTTTCTCCAAATTATCTTAATGTTCTCGTCCCTCCAACGGTTGGTAATTCAACAACTTATAATTTGCGTAGACCAAATAATTTGCGAACCATTGCTTGCATTTCTACCGTCTGTAATTAATGATTGGAATTCTCTACCGGATGAGATTAAGAATGCAGAATCACTGACATGTTTTAAATATCATTTGAACCTTGACAAACCCGCACCAAGACAACTATATCTTCGGCGAAAGAAAAATTCAGATTATCCATGCTAGATTGCGTAACAGGTGTAGTTCTCTTAATCACCATCTTTACTTGAAAAATTTAGTGCAATCGCCACTTTGTAGATGCGGCTCAGTTTAATCAACTGAACACTATTTTCTAAAATGTCCAATTTATAATGAGCTAAGAAATCATTTAAACTTTAATATTAATGATATAGTAAGAGTCTCCCTTCGAATCATCCTATATGGAGATGAGAGTCTTAGCCTGCATGACAATGAAAGAATATTTGCAGCAGTGCATACTTATATCTGTGCAAGTGGAAGATTTGCTCTTTAGTGTGTTGTTTCTTTTTTTCTTTTTTTTTAAGGGACAATACTGCAGGACCTGGCAGAGGACACTCGTAGTGAAGCATTCGTATCTTCATCTTTATGAAATGTATTGGTAAACACTTACGTAGCAGTGACGGTCAGGAAAGACTGCACTCAGGTCTTCTAAATATGTCGGGATGATTGAAAGCTGATTGTTAGATTTTTAATGTGACCCCCTACCCAGAAACTTCCTTATCGCATTGATTGATGTAGCGAAGTCTGCTTTGTCCCTATATTAGAAACATTTGGTCACTTTCTGTACACAGAAGCTGTTTATTTTTTCGAGCGTCAATAGATAAATCTGTGTAATTCGACTTTTTGGGGTCACGCCAGTATCGAAATCATGTACATTTAGATGCAAATTTCATGCGCCCTCTCTCTATCAAGGTCAATTTAGAACAGTGTGGGGTCAGGCCCGATTTCACGAAAAAACTCAAGTCTGGTAATGGACTCATTTTCTGACATAAGTCGAGATCATTATTTGAGACGGTTTCAAGGAAAAAACCTAAGTATCTAATTTTGCTCTTTTCTGCTAATGGATTCAGTTTCTGACCAAATTTGAATGATTGATTGTATGGTGTTTAAAGCCGTTTTCAACATTATTTCAGTTATACCGCGGCGGCCATTTCACCTACCATGCTTTCCTGGACTTTCTCTTACCAGTACTCCGCACAATATTCTTTCCAAGCCACTGGCTGCTTTTCACATTACCATCGTCGAAGCAATGGTCAGCTGTGAGAGGAATTAATCTGTTGCACTGCCTATCATCAATCCTTGGACAGATATTGACCGAGCCGGGGATCGAGCCCGCGACCCTTTGTTCTCAAGTCCTGTATGCTACCGACTGAACTACCGGGGCTTGGCTGACATAAGTTGAGATCATTATTTGAGACGCAGGGCCCGGTTTCAAAAAAAAAAAAAAAAAACCCCTAAGTATCGTAGTTCACTCAAATCCGCCGACAGACTCATTTTCTGGCCTAAGTTGAGCTGGTTATTTAAGAGGCATTTTATTTACATTAACAAACTTTAGTAACATTCTCAAATCCAGGGTTGACACAACGTTTCAGATTCAACCCAGCAAAAAAAATGGACTTAACTCAGTTGACAGACTTTTAAAATCCGTTATTTGGACTAGTTGAGTCCAAAACATAGTGTAAATTCAGGATTTGAGAGTGTTAATAAAGTCTATTAATGTAAGTAAAATACGTCTTAGGTAACAAGCTCTATCAAGTCAGAAAATGAGTCCATCAGTAGATTTGAGCAAAAAATTGTGTGTGTGTGAAACCTGTTCAGTGATCTTAAAAAACTTAAGTGACGTTCGAAAATCTCAGAGTTGACACTACATTTTAGACTCAACTTAGCAAAATAAATAGACTTAACACAGTTAATGGACTTAACTCTTTCAAAGCTGCAAAGCGCGACTCCCTGACCTTCATGTTGCGACCACTATAGTGAAAATCAGACTGCACAGAACAAGCAGTCTGATCTTGGATGTACACTGTCCGATAAGGAGACAATTTTCTCCAAATTACAAGATTCAAATAACATTACTTAGGTTTTTACCATTGACTTGAAAGTTTTATAAATTTACGGTCTTTTGCAGGATATGGGTTATGTCCATTATTTTGCTGAGCTGAGGCTGCTACGATATGTCAACTCGGGATTTTATGAGGTTACCGAAATCTGTCAATGTAAATCAAATCACCTCAAGTAAAATCGAATCCATCTTAAGACGAAAAATGAGTCTATCAGCACTCTTGGGCAAAATAAGAGACGGGTTTTTTTCGTGAAACCGGGTCGTCAAGTCTTGCTGACGCCCTGTGTTTTATATTGCGCGATGTTTATATTACCTCCCTTTATATGATACGAAACCTTGTTAGAAGTATTGTTTCAATAAATGTTGTTTAGAGTGTATTTGGTCTAAATTTGTGCGCTGTTGTGTAGAAATCCGTTTATCTTTGTACAGCTGCCAGTGTTATTCTCTTGTTTTGAGATTTCATGTAAATTTCTCTAATTAAAGCAGAAGCGTGTTAAGAAATTTATATACAATTAGGGGTGGTTTCAGCAATTACTCTGGTTTCACTACAGCCACGCATAAATCTTTCGCCTTTTACTAAAGATTTCCGTGCAGTGGAACAATCAATGAGTCTATAGACTTATTTCTGAAGTCCTTCGAAAGAGGGATAACCCACAACAAAAGACCTCATGATGATGCTTAAGTCGACGAATCTTGCCACAGTGCGGTACGATAAAATGAGATGTAAGCGAGGGAATTAAAGTGACAATAAAGTCCAAAAGTAAACAAAGCGGGTAATTAAATGTATTTGAATTTGTATCATACCATTTCAAAGTATGGAAATAAATTTTTGTGGAGATAGCAGTCTGTTTTTGTACGGTTGGTCCAAGTGTTAGTTGCTGACAGAGAAATTAATTTCAAAACTAGGTTAAAACCTGCTAGGTAGCAGTGTCTTTTGTTTACTTTTTGCCTGATTTTAAATTTTATTTTTTTTTTCTGCCAGCGACTAACTTATGGTCCGACCACACAATAACAGACTGTCATCTCAACAATATTTTTCATACTTTTAAATGTATGATTAAAATTTCAATGTATTATGACACCTGTTTTGGTATTTTGGCCTTTCCTGGGCCTTTAAGAATACAAGCACCTTGTGCTCTCAAAATACCCTTACGAGACTTGGAAAATAGATCTACGTGAATTGTTTCACTTTGATGCAGAGCCACATATTTGTCTGGTACAGTTTTGGCACGCAAATCGTTTTGATATGTATGCTTTTAATCCGTCATTGCCGATAACTAGGTTTTAAGGGCAATGGAGTTTGGTGCATGTGTCTCTCCAAGATGGTCAAAATGTTCAGTATGGTTTGCTTGGATGAGTGCTCAAGCTGTTGCAGTTACAGTGGAAAAAGGAGCAGCTTCTTTAAATTAAATGTCGCTCCTTTATTCATAATGATACCATGTCTTAAAGGAGATATTTCTCCCTCTTCCGATATTTCATGCTCGTCACCAGCATTTACTCCTTTTCCCACGAGTTGTCAAAAGCTCTATTCGTCGGGGGTCGCTTTAAACTCGGGATTGTGTGGTAAAGAGTTAATCAACCTGATCGCAGTCTCCTTTCCACGATCTATTTAGATTTTGGACAACCATCTGTTAATCTGTACCATAATGTAAATTTTTAACAGAATAATGTCAGAATATAACCTAGGCAACCAGAACGAGGCCCCTCCATTACGATTCACTTGGGCTGACGCTGCAACATTCCTATGAATATTAATTAATCAGGTACATATATCCAAACGCACCAACCCCTGTACAAATGTTGTAGGTTTAATGTTTTCATTCATGGAAAATCTTGGTCATTTGACAAAAAATGGTTGGAATGGGCGCGAAATTTTAGACATGGTTTTAAAATAGCAGGCGACCTTTGATTCTGATTGTGAAAATTTCGGTTGTCATACCCAGCTGTCGAAAGTACCTCAGGACTTCATTTTTTTTACCAAAAAAGGCAGACATGTAGACTAAAGCTAATTGACCTGCGGGCATAGCTGTTTGGACATATTTGCAAGTGCGGGCCATATGCCTTCTGGACAAACTGATGCACACATGAGGGTACGTCCATTTTTGCATAGACTGGCCACCGATAGGGGTACGGAGACATGATCACACAATAGGCAATTTGGTTATACGTGTATTTCGGTATGCGTCATAAAAATGAAGTTTTCACACAATTTTACAATTCTTTTACAGTTTATTAGAGAATTCGTATCTATAGGTAATGATGGCCATGATAGCCGCGGGGTCGGTAGTTGGAGTCCTGGCTTGGTCAATGTCAACTTTTGTTGTACCACAATGATTACTTCCATTCAGTAGAAACAGCCTAATTATTGCAATTTTGGAAGATAGATCTACAAAGAGCCAGTGTAAATCAAAATTCGACATTTCTGGATTTTAGATCTACTGGATTCTTTATAAGTGCTATGCAATGATTCATAACTTGAGAGTGTCGTGCAAAATATCACTTGATAAAAATCATATAATTTACTATTAAGCGATATTTTAAAAAAAAAAAAAAGTACCTAATTTCTAATTCAAGTGGCGTTATAAAATTGTTATAAAATTGTACAGGTGATTTTTTAAATACATTGAAGGTTGAGTAATTTCACCGGTTCGACCAGATCAGACCTGAGTTCGTTTCTCTTTTCGGTACTTGCCCATATCTTTAAAGCGCTTTATGATCTGAAGCCTGATAATTATATCGCACAGAATTATGTGAAAATAGATCTAATGCAAAGGATTTTTACTGCACAACCATTTAAATCGATCCCGAAATAGATTCCACCCGAAGGCATCTCGGCCAAATTTAATGACGGGTTGACCCCACTTTTTTGTAATAATTTGCATGCATGTGTACGTTATTTTCACATTATACCCCATTAAAGCGTTAACTTCTTTCGGCACTGAAGTTTGTATGATCCTGTCTTAAGTCCGATCCGGTCACAGTAAGTCCGACAATGGTTTTGTTTTAATCTATTTTTAGTATCACGCCTTGAGGACAACGCGTGGTGTTTGATTAAGATCTATTTTCATTTTATTTCAGAGAAATTATTATACTGGATACGCATGAAATATAATTTTCAATAAAAAATGTAGGAACATGTTCAGTTCATTACCTTAAGTAAGATATATATGGATACTTGAAAAAAATTTTATGATTCATAAACAAAATTGTAAACCGTTACGCGGAATTGGAAGTTTAGTTTATAAACCTGTTTGACCGTTGTTGCAGCATACTTACCTGGTACAGAAGATACCGTGATCAACTAGGCGGTTCTTCCAGGAGGAGGCCCTTCCATTGCACTTCGGTTGGGCTGACGCCTGCGATAGCCCCAAATGTGGGTTACTCGGGTACGTAATTTTTTCGTGTGGGGGTCTGCGTTCGCGCTAACCCCTGTTCAATATACAATTCATATGATCGTCAAATAGTATGACAGTACAGAGAGGAAACTAGCTCAGTTGTACATACGGATCGGTATTTCTGAAAGTAAACCCATTAAAACATCTGCCAGGTCGAGTATACTCCGGTAACCTCAGAAAGCGTATCATGTTCCAATAAAGGGAGTGGTGCACAACAGATTTTGCGGCTTAAACTCGCAAAACGAACCTGACAGATTGTTAAATCACATAGTAGAAGAGACTGTCTCATACATTTGGGACACTTATGAATAGATCTACATGTACTCAGTTCAGTAATTAGAATTTTTGAAGTTTTTAAAATCAAGTTATCGACTTCAGGAACTGAAATATATGAAAAGAATACAACCGCTTTTTACTTCACATACATCTGGACTCTACCCCGAAAAAGATGTCACCTGAAGGCATCTCGGCCAAATTTAATGACGTGTGAACCCTACTTTTTTTGTAACGTTATGCATGTGTGTGTACGTTGTTTTAACATTACACACTTACTAAAGGTCCAACTGCTGACCATTGTTTCGATGATGGTCATGTGGGAAAGCAGCCAATTGCTTGGAAAGAAAATTTTGCGGAGCACTGGTAAAAGAGACTCCAGGAAATCATGGATAGGTGCATTGGCCGCCGCGATATTACTGAAATGATGTTGAAAACAGCGTTAAAAACCATACAACCAACCAACCAACCCATTAAAAGCGCCAACTAATCTCGACACAGAAGTTTGTAAGATCTTGTCCGGTCATTAGGTCTGATCCGGTAAGATCCGATAAAATTTACTAAGTTTTTATTGTAATCTATATTTAGTATCACGCCGTGAGGACGACGCGTGCTGTTTAATTTAGAACTATTTTCATTTTATTTCAGAGAATTTAATAAACTGCAAACGCGTAAAATATGATTTTCAATGAAAAATTTAAGAAGTTGTTCACTTTATTACCTTAAGTAAGATATATGTGGATACTTGAAGTAAATTTTATGATTCATAAACAACCTTGCAAACCGTTACGCGGAATTGGAAGTTCAGTTTATAAACCAGTTTGACTCTAGCTACAGCATACTTACCTGGTACAGAAGATACCGTGATCAACTAGGCGGTTCTTCCAGGAGGAGGCCCTTCCATTGCACTTCGGTTGGGCTGACGCTTGCGATAGCCCCAAATGTGGGTTACTCGGGTACGTAATTTTTTCGTGTGGGGGTCTGCGTTCGCGCTAACCCCTGTTTCATAATAATATCAGAACATTTTGCGTTGGAAAGACTGTAATTAAGGGGAGTGGGAAAAGAAATCATCTCAGTGGTGTACGGATCGGTATTCCTGAAAGTAAATCCATTATTTAAAACAGCTGCCAGGTCGAGAATTCTCGGAAACTTCAGTAAGTGTGTCATGTTTCTATAAATGCAGTTGTGCACAACACATTTTGAAGCTTACGCCGGCAAAAAGGATTTTACAGTTTGTTGAATTACGTAGTAGAAGAGACTGTCTCATACATGTGGGACACTTATAAATAGATATACATGTACTCAGTTTAATAATTAAAGGTTTTGAGATCGTCGGAATCAAGTTCCGGACTCTAGGGCCTAGATCTCAATTGTTTAGCTGAGTCAGTTTTGTTTTTAATGTATAAATAATCATGAGAATTCGCTGAAAATATCTCAATACCTCAGATTGATTCGAAACTAATTGTTATAAAATCTGTATGTTTAGACATATATTTCCTCCAATGATTTTTACGGGATTGGGAGTACATTCTTCTTTGCTTCCCCCCCCCCCCCCCCACCTTCTTTTGTTCGTTTCTTTTTAGAACCCCTCTCAACCCCCACCCCCCCAAAAAAAAAAAAATTGGACGAAGTCTTTTTTGCTTTCCATCGTCCATATGGTCTGCAACACGCAAAAAGAGGCATTCGGACATTTGCGTAAAGTGTCGTCTCGGATCAGCCTGCGCACTCCGCGCAGGCTAATCCGAAACGACACTTTCCGTTTTTATGTAATTTTCTGTTTTGCGCAAGACTACTGTGGGACAAAATCTAATGTAGTCGTAAAGTGCCGTCCCGGATTAGCCTGCGCGGACTGCGCAGGCTGATCCGAGACGACACTTTACGCAAATGTCCGAATGCCCCTTTTCGCGTGTTGCAAGCCATATTGGTATGAGCCATGCTCCTGCAAAAGGGGGTTTTAATCATTTTTCTTGGTATCTCCGTGATGATACATGATACCATGCAAGTCGCCACATTGCTATATGGCCTGCAACACGCGAAAAGGGGCATTCGGACATTTGCGTAAAGTGTCGTCTCGGATCAGCCTTGGCAGTCCGCACAGGCTAATCCGAAACGACACTTTCCGTTTTTATGTAATTTTCTGTTTTGCAAAAGTCTACTGTAGCAAAAAATCTAATGTTGTCGTAAAGTGCTGTCTCGGATTAACCTGCGCGGACTGCGCAGGCTGATCCGAGACGACACGTTACGAAAATGTCCGAATGCCCCTTTTCGTGTGTTGCAAGCCATATGAGTCCACAAAATCCATTTTGTATAACAACCCACTGAATCATAAGAAAGAAGGTCATTTGACATGCAGAAAATTCACTAAAAGCAAACAGTTTCGACACAGGTCAGCCTATGCAATCATTGCGAGCTGATCTGTGTTGATGACTTTTCCAGATGCATTAAGCCCCCTTTTCACAGAGTATGTCGCAAATCAGTTTGTAAAATTCTTCTGCAATGTGTCCCCAACTCTGTGCTAGATGTTCTTGACTGGTCAATATCGAAAGAATCTACAGAAGAGAAATGCGGCTCAAATGATGTGCGTTGACTTTGCAAGAGATGAAAACAGAACGGGATAAGCAGAGAAGGCTAGGTCTAGTTAAGCCTTTACCACATGACCCCGAGTTGTAACGACCCGGACCAAGTAAGCCGTTGAAAACATTGAGGGGAAAGGAGAAAATGCTGGTACCCAGCATTTTCTCCTTTTCCAACAATGTTTTATACTGTTTCACAGAAAGTTTTATTATTTAAGCCACATTTGAATTACCACGTGCAAATGCTTTCAATTTGGATTAGTCAGACTAAATTTGCCGTGTTGTAAAGGGTTAAATTTTATTGTATATTCTACTTTTCTGTTCTCAATAGCCGTATTACTAGTAGTCTCCTCCAGGGACGTAAAATCATACGATTATTTTGCAGACAGTGTAAATCAAGATCAGACTGCACAGAATGAGCAGTCTGATATTGACCTACATTGTCCGGTACCATGAGATATTCCATGGAAAAGAAATTGGATGAAATCGCAGTATTTGGCTTTTTACTATCGCGTTCTTTCTTTCATTTAGGCATTCTAAAGCTTAATTATGACGAAGTAGATCAAGTTGTTGTATAAAATGATACAAATATGTTTGCCTGGTCCCTTTTTTTCCCCTCATGCTTTTATCACCATTTGATACAGACACGTACGCTAAATGACCAAAGCTGTCGATGCACTATAAAACAACATTCAGTCATTCAATGAGCTACGAATGTCAAATCCACTTTTCCATGCTCTCAATTTTAGTGAATTAAATTCAACAGGATCACCTTTTCAAAGCTCGCAGACGAACACGTGTAACATACCGCAATGTTGACATTACCTCCCTTTATTATTAATGAAAGCTCTTTAAAAGTATTTTCTCTACAATACAAGTGTTGTGTGAGACTATTTGGTCTCTTTTTTGTGATACGGCTTAAACATTTATTGATCTTGGAGATAATTGTGAGGAATAATGTCTTGTTTTGAAGTTTCATGTAAATTTTATACCCTATAGGTCAACTTTTTGCAAAAACATATATTGTGTACAAGGCATATACTAGAATTACTCTGGTTTCACTACAGCCACGCATAAATCTTTCGCCTTTTACTAAAGATTTCCGTGCAGTGGAACAATCAATGAGTCTATAGACTTATTTCTGAAGTCCTTCGAAAGAAGGATATCCCCCAGTAAAAAACCACATGTAGGACGATAAGTGCCAAGCCTTGTTTCACTACCGTAAATGTCAACGAGAAGTTCGGTCGTACAAACAGTACGCAGGCGCTTATTTTTTTACAAAATACGCCATATGAGACATTAAAGATCGAGTCTTGTCAATGTTATATTAAGCAATAGATCTACTCTACAGTATTTACAGTTTTGTATGATACACTATGTTAAGTATTTTAAATACTTACATATTTAATAAAATAGGTCAAACTTTGATACATGATACGCTCTATATGACGTCCATTCTGGGCTATTGCGACTTCAAGTCTCTTTTGCAAGTTTGCTATCAACGATGATCAAATATCTGGCGTTATTTTTCTCATCTCTCGACGAATAGCTTGTTTCAACTTTCCAACATTGTTTGGTTTAGGTGAATATACATTTTCTTACAAGTGTCCCCACAAGAAAATGTTAAAAGGACTAACGTCCGGGAAATGAGGGGGGCCAAACATTGTCAGTCCTGAAGGAAATGAGTTTTTCCCAAAAGTTAATATGGGGGCGAACCAGACTTCGCAACATCAATCAGTGGGATAATTATAGAAAGGTTCTGGGTGTGGGGGGGGGGGGGTCAAATTAGAAATCTACCGGTTAGTTTTCAATCATTTCGACGTAATTAGAAGACCTGAGTGCCGTCCTTACTATTCACATTAAAAACAGAACTGGCCTGTAACTCATAAATCTTTGTGTTGGCCCTGAGGTCGGTATAACAGGACAAACTAAAGATTTTAACTGTATTCAAACTGTATATATTTGTGTTGAAATAAATCAGGGTTCTTTTACCGGCTTCAGTTTGAAAATTCGTTTCACATCAAGATCAAATTAAATAAATTGGAACATGACCAGACATATAAGATTTGCAGAGATTTCCCGACCTGACAGGTCTTTTAAAAATTAATGGACTTGCTTTCAGAAATACTTTTAAATATACCAGCCAAGATGCTGTATTCCCCTATAGTAAAGTTCGATACTACAATGTTGTTAAAGATGATGTCTTAGGAACAGGGGTTAGCGCGAACGCAGACCCCTACACGAAAAAATTACGTACCCGAGTAACCCACATTTGGGGCTATCGCAGGCGTCAGCCCAACCGAAGTGCAATGGAAGGGCCTCCTCCTGGAAGAACCGCCTAGTTGATCACGGTATCTTCTGTACCAGGTAAGTATGCTGTAGTAAGCGTCAAACTGGTTTATAAACTAAACTGTTTATTCCGCGTAACGGTTTACAAGGTTGTTTATGAATCATAAAATTTACTTCAAGTGTCCACATATATCTTACTTAAGGTAATAAAGTGAACAAGTTCTTACATTTTTCATTGAAAATCATATTATATGCTTTTCAGTATATTAAATTCTCTGAAATAAAATGATAATATTTCTAAATGAAAGACCACGCGTCGTCCTCACGGCGTGATACGAAATATATGCATAGATTAAAATAAAAACTTTGTAAATTTATCGGATCTAACCGGATCGGACTTAAGAGCCGGATCGGATCATACAAACTTCTGTGCCGAAAGAAGTTAACTCTTTTAATGGCATGTAATGTGAAAACAATGTACACATACATGCAAATTATTACAAAAAAGTGGGGTCAACCCATCATCAAATTTGGCCGAGATGCCTCCGGGTGGAATCTTTTTCGGGGTCGACTCTAGATAGATGGTTGTGCAGTAAAAATCCGTTGTATTATTTTCACATTTTTCAGTTCCAAGAGTCGGTAACTTGATTCCGACAAATTAAAAAAATTCAATCATAAAACTGAGTACAGGGTGATTCATCTGATACAGTGCCGAAACTTTATACACTACTATGCATTATAACCATAATGTGATAGTACATGTAAATAACGAGTTCTGCATCATTCCGAAAAAACACGGAGACATATATCAATTATCAATGTTGCAGTTCAGCCTTCTCGACCCACCAAGCCTTAACCCATTACCACACAATCCCTAGTTTTAACACCCATGTTAGAGAAGGCTTTTGAAAACATTGTGGGAAAAGAAGAAAATGCTGGTAACCAGCATTTTCTCCTTTTCCCACAATGTTTTCTACCAGATCCAAAACAAAAAACATCATTTGAGTCACATTTAATTTGTCGTCTGCAAATCCTTTCAATTTGGACCAGTCTAAAATTTTGTCGTTTGGTAAAGAGTTAAGAACACAAGCTTTACATTAGAAATGAGCCATGCTCTGACAAAAGAGGGCTCAAGGCATCTCCGTGATACACCATACCTAGTAAGCCATCGTATAATTACGGATCCATAAAATCCATTTTGTATAATAGCCGACTGAATCATGAAGTACACTGATCCCTTGACATGCAGAAAATTGACAAATAGCGAAAATTGTCGGCCCAGGAAGGCCTGCGGGGACTGCGCAGGCTGACCTTGCCCGATACTTTTCGCAGATGTATTAAGCCCCCTTTTCACAGAGCATGGCTCAAACCATTATGCACTTGTCAAATAAGTAGGGTACTGGAATTTTGCCCATAAATCAGTTCAGTTCTTGGTAATTTTGAAATTTCAAGCTCGCCTGCTTACGAAAAAAGTTTTC
Source organism: Hippopus hippopus (assembly GCA_946811185.2). Lineage (NCBI taxonomy): Eukaryota > Metazoa > Mollusca > Bivalvia > Cardiida > Cardiidae > Hippopus > Hippopus hippopus. The sequence continues at coordinate 9,034,127 of OX328100.1, read as the reverse complement.
TAGGTACCGAACACGGTAGGTCAGGCTGTAACGGACAGGGCTTCAAACCAGAGGTCGTTAATTTGAAATCCCAGCTCGGCCATATTCTTTCAGAGGATTGATGATAGTCAGTGCGACAGGATTCATTCCTCTCTCACCGCTGATCATTTTTGTCGACGATATTGTTGTTGGAAAGCAGTCAGTGGCTTTAACCCATTACCACACAGTCCCGACTTTTGACGACCTGAGAAGGAAGCCTTTAGAAAACATTGTGGGAAAAGGAGAAAATGCTGGTAACCAGCATTTTCTCCTTTTCCCACAATGTTTTCTACCCTTCTCAAAACAAATTTCAAATTTTCAGTCACTTTTATTATGTCGTCTGCAAATGCTTTCAGTTTGGACCAGTCTATAATTTTGTCGTTTGGTAAAGGGTTAAAAGAATATTGTGTGAAGTATTTGTAAAAGAAACTCCAGGAAAGCATGGTTAGGTGCACCAATGGCCGTGTTCTAACTGAAATGTTGTTGAAAACGGCGTTTTCAAACACCTGTTACTGGAGATCACCCCTTCCTTCCTGCATTGCTTCTTATCAATACTCTCAACAACTGCGTTAGGGAGAATTCTCTTTAGCTTCGGCGTTTGGCCATTGAGCCAATTTTTGTCTAAATTACGGACTTACTTCCTAATAAGACTTTCTGTCATCAAACTGATGACAACTAAGAGGGGTGTGTTACTAGAGATCACTCTTTCCATACTGTATAGCTTCTTCCCGTATAAAATCAATACCTAACAACTGCGGTAGGGAGAATTCTCTTTAGCTCAGTGGTTAAGGTGTTGGTCTTTAAAATCTAGAAAAACAAGGATCGTTGCCGCGCGGGTTCGAATCCCGGTCGGAGCGGTTTGTATTTGAGCTATGCATTTGCTATGCAAACTCTCATATTTGTAGGACCCTCATACAATCAAAATAACTGAACAAAGGTTAAACGGGAATGTTTTACTCTCTGAAATTTCAAAATGTCATTATTTTAAATCACCGGTCATAACTCTAGACGACTCACTGTGTCTACCTTCAGAGTGCCCATAACAATTTAGGTGCCTTTGCAGACAATTTAGATCTAGATTAGACTGCACAGAACGCAGTCTTAATTTTGGGTAACGTTTTGTTCGGTTTGTCCGTAAAGTAAATCTTTACTATTCGACAAATGTTTTGACTTGTCCAAATTGAAAAGCATTTCAAGTGTTGACAACTTTTGGTTTGGTTTGTATTGGAGTTAAACGCCATTTTAACAGCTTAGGTCATATCATGGCGGTCAGTGACGCACCCATGTGTTTCCTGGCTTTCTCACACCAGTACAACTTTCTTTCCAAACCCACTGACAGCTTTTCTCGCATGCATCAGAGGTGAGAGGCAAAAAATCGCTGGAAAGGAAGTTCGCCGCAACCGGGTGTCGAACCCGCAACCTCCAGGTCACGAGTCAGATACGCCAACCACTGAGCTGCCCGGCCCGGTCATTAGTTGACAACTAATGAGAAAGGCAGGAAAAATGGGATCTATGTTTGAAAGAATAGAAAACATAGTGAGAAAAGGAGAAAATGCTGGTTACCAGCATTTTTTCCTTTCCCACGATGTTTTAAATAGTCTTAATCATCGAGATCGTTAGACACGGCTTTCTTTGGTTAACCTCTTACCAAACAAACCCTAGTTTTAGCGACCCTAGGATGGAAGACTTGAAAACATTGTGGAAAAATGAGAAAATGCTGGTAACCATAATTTTCTGCTTTTCCCACATTACCTACTAGCTTTCAGATATTACAATTCAATATTTGAGTGTCATTTATTCTGTCGTCTGCAAATGCTTTTCAATTTGGACCAGTCTAAAATTTTGTCGTTTGGTAAAGAGTTAAACGGCATTGTATACAAGGGTTGGCGATTCTTTCTTTCAATACAGTTAAGGGGAGAGCTTTTGTTTTAATGTAATACAAGACCTTTGAGCAGTAATATTAGTGAAATTGAATAAGAGGAACAAGCTATTCCTTTGTTGGACTTTAACTTGTTAAAATCGATTTTGGAATTATCACAGTTGAGAAGATAGAACATACAAGTAAACAAGAACTATGGCGGAAAATCAGGATAAAGTACTGACGATGTCTTTGATTTGTTCAATATGTCTTCAGAAATTGAACAAACCTAGATCTCTGCCTTGTTTCCATACATTTTGCGAGTCGTGTTTAAATAACTACTTTATGAACGCGCCCGAGAAAGGCAATGCCACGAAAGAGGGGATTCCCTGCCCTGTTTGTAAAGAGACTACATTTTCTCCAAGACCGGCTTTGGCTGTGAAGAACTGGGCAGAAAACTTTCCTATAAACCACTTGGTAGGCACACTGATTGACATTGTTCCGGTCAGTTCACGGCTGGAGTTTTGTGAACCTTGTAAGGATAGCGCAGAGTCCAAGGTTGCCAGGTCATGGTGTCAACAGTGTCAAGAAGCATTGTGCGAGGAATGCACAAAATGTCACAAGTCTATGAAAGCGACAAAGAACCACGAGATTTCTCCGCTAGAAGGAGTCCGTAGCAATCCGAAACAAAGTATTACAGAAGAAGTTCTGTGTACAGATCATCCGAACAAGGAGGTTGACATGTTCTGTAAGGATCATGGAATGCCGTGCTGCGCTGTATGTATCGCAAGTGATCATAGAAAATGTGAACAAATCTTACAAATCAAAGATGTTATCAATAAACAGGAGGAGTCCAAGGCGACAGAAGTTCTGAAAGAATTGGAAAAAGTGGTTTTGAAAGCCGATACTATCAAGAAAGAGAGACAGGATGTCATGAGAAGCACACAGGCACAAAAAACAAGAATGCTTCAGGATATCGCAGCGGCGAAACAGAAGCTTATTGAACACATAGAGAAACTAGAATCTCAGATTATTTCCAAGTTTAATGCTATCAGTCAGACAGACTTTACCATCCTACAGGAACAAATAAACTATTGTAATAGTGTTCAAAGCGCAATGCAACATTCGAAATCGGCCATTCAGTCTTCGGAAGAGCAGAAGCTTCCAAAGAGAAAATTCATCGTCACAGAACAGGGAAAGAAAAAAGCCGAGGAATGTGCAAGCGGACTTGAAAAGATACATGAAAATTCAGCAAAGATTCAGTATCTTTTTGAAGAAGACAAACAGGTCCAAGAGACTCTTGGAGCCCTAGAGATGCTCGGAAAACTAGATGTAAAACATTCTTATCCTAATCGTAAACCAAAGACTCCACCTCCGCCTCCCACACCACTCCCTGTTGATGACGATGAAAAGAAGGCAACCAAAAAACTGAAAACTTTTAACATCAAAACGAAAGGTGATAAAAGGGAATGCAAGATCACTGCTATAGAAATGTGGAACAATAAAAATATATTGGTTGCCGATAATTCTAATGGTCGCCTGAAATTGTTTGGCGAATTTGGGGACTTGATTAGCTATATCAACTGCACCCAACAACCCTGGGATTTCACGTTTTACGAGAAAACAAAATGCGCTGTTTCGTTCCCCAACGATCGCAAAATCCGCTTGTTTAAAGTCAGTGACACCATCAAAGAGGTAGGCCATTTACAAATATCACGTGGTTGCCATGGTCTGTGTTCGACAGGAGACACCATCATAGGAGCATTCAAAAGTGGTTGTATCAAAGTTATCAGCTTTGATGGTGCAGTCAAAATGACCGTGGACACAGATTATATTGGGAAACGTGTTTTTAGCAATCCAGAATTTATTGCTTTCAATCCTTTCAGCCAAAGGATCTTTGTTTCCGACTACAACAACCACACAGTCACCGCTCTCAAATACAATAACGGCCAAGTTGACAAATCGCCATTATTTGTGTACCCCGTATCTGGCCCGAGGGGAGTTAGTATTGACCCAAAGGGGAACCTGTACATTTGTGGGTTTTGGTCGAGTGATATTCACAAAGTTCGAGACACTGGGGAAATGAGACAAGTCCTAATGGATACTTTAGCAAGACCGCTGTGTATTGCTTTCAATAACGATGGGGACAAATTTGCTCTGTCCGAACAAGGCAATCCGAACGTTGTGAAGGTTTTCCGAGTTATCCCAGCCTCCGAGGTTGAAGAGCTATAAATACGATATACGAGGGCTGTTCGATATGTAATGTGTATTGTACCACAGCGCGATAACGCTTTCAATGATTTCGTGGATGATGATACGTTTGAATAGCTCTATTCAATACCTTTCCAACGGTATAAACACGAGCCTTTAGCTCCATATAGTTTTAAACTTATAGTCATTTCATTAGAGCTAGTTGTTGACCACTGTTGTAAAAATGGTTGGGAAAAGGATTAAGAATATTGAAGAAATTAGAGCTTATATAAAAGTTCGCACAAAACTCGGTCATTCGGGAATGCAGATTTTTACTGAATTGGGGGAAGTTTATGGGTCTGATAAGGTATCTTATAAGACAGTTCGTAGGTGGAGAAAGAAATTTCTGACTGGCACAGAGTCCGTCAAAGATGCAGCAAAATCTGGCCGACCTGTGACTGTAACAGGCAAGGCAAATGTCTCAAAAGTCAGGGAAATAATTGAAAGTGATGGCAGATACACCATTCGTGATATTGCCAATGCTGTTGGCATATCGCTATCGCGGGTGCATTTCATTTGAAGCGTATTTTGAAAGTACGAAAGATTTCTGCCAGATGGATACCGCATATATTGACAGATGACCAAACATGGGTACGAGTACAAACCGCTAAGCAATTGCTCAAAATGTTTCCCAAATTCAATCAAAGACAATTTGCAAACATTGTTACTGGTGACGAAACATGGGTTCACTATTTCGAACCAGTAAGAAAAATTGGAAACAAAATATGGCTAACTAAACACGGTAGAAGGCCTGTATTTGCCAAAAGAAGCATAGGCACAAAGAAGGTCCTTTATTGCATATTCTTCTCATGTGATGGTATAGCCGGTGCCGAAGGGCAAAATTGTTACAGGTCGGTATTACCGACGTGTTATACTAAAAAAGGTCAAGAAATATTATCTTAAACGATGCCCTGTGTCAGGATTTAGGCATGTTCGTCTACTTCATGATAATGCTCCATCACATACATCTGAGCTTGTGAAGCAATTTTTGAAGTCGGAGAAGGTTACTGTCTTGCCACACCCACCATACTCTCCAGATCTAGCCCCATGCGACTTTTTCCTTTTTCAAAACTTAAAAAGTTTTTATCTGGTCGTCGTTACAAGTCCCGACAAGCCCTTGGCTAAGCCATCAGTCAGTACCTCAGAGGTCTACCTAAATCAGCGTACCGTGACGCATTTCAGAAAGGGATTCAGAGATTGAAATTATGTATTTCAAACCGCGGAGAATATTTTGAAGGGATGTAATGTTCATTTCACTATTTGAGTCGAATGCTTTTGAGATATTGTACAATACACATTACATATCGAACAACCCTCGTACTTGGTGATATATGATTTGCCTTTTCTGTTTGTCTTGAACCATATATAGCGCCTAGAGTTTTTTTTTAAACTCTTTTCCAAACGACAAAATTTCAGACAAAATCAAACTGAAAGCACTTGCAGACTACAAATTAAATGTTAATCAAGTGATGGCATCTTTCTTAAAGATTTTAGAAAATATTCTGTGAAAAGAAGAAAATACTGGTTACCAGCATTATAATTATCCTTTTACAACATGTTTTTTTCAAAACATCTTTTTCTTTGTGTTCGTTATGATACAGGATTGATTGGTTAACCATTTACTACACAATACCGAGTTTAAATGACCCTTAGGAAGAAGCCTTTTGAAAACATTGTGGGAAAAGGAGAAAATGCTCGTTACCAGCATTTTCTCCTTTTCTCACAATGTTTTCTACCCTATCAAAGGCAGAGCCCATCATCTGAGCCAAATTGACATTGTCGCCTACAAATGCTCTAAATTTGAACAAGTCTAAATTTTCCTTGTGTGATTAAAAGTTGAAGTGCAATATTTTACGCCAAGGATTTCAACCATTTTCACTTAACGCCTAAGAGGTGTAACACTTTACCACACGACAGACTTTAGACTCGTCCAAATTCAAAGCATTTTCAGACGACAAATCAGATGTGGCCCAATTGCTGCAGCTTTTACAGGGTAGAAAACATTGTGGGAAAAGGAGAAAATGCTGGTTACCAGCATTTTCTTCCTTTCCCACAATGTTTTCAAAACCTTTCTTGCTTAAGGTCGTTATAACACGGGATTGTGTGATAAAACTCTTTCAGCGCCAAATTTTTCGACGACTTGGCGCACAACACACCCACCGAAACTCGGAAATAATTTTAATTTCATAGGCTTGACAGAACAAGCCGACTGTATAGATAAATGATTAGACTGCTAGTTCTATGCAGTCTGATCTTCATCTATGCTGTCCGCAAAAGCCCCTGTTGTCGCCTATATTGCCGAACGGTTAAAAGGTTCTAAAGCATTTACATACAAACAAAATTTAAGATTCGTCCATATTGAAAGCACTTGATCATATGTTGCTAACATGACGAAAATTGTCTTTGAATGAATAGAAAACATTATGGAAAATGTAGGAAATGCTTGTTACCAGTATTTGCCCCATTTCCCACAATGTTTTCAAATGCCCTTTTCCAGTTTCGTTAATAGTACGGATTGATTTGGAAAGGTTGAAAGGATTAATGGCGTGTTTGTGTATTGACTTGGATCACTTGTTGTCTTTTGTTTAATTGTAGACGTACGTTATTGTTTTAGTTTTCACTGTTTTCTCGTATTTCAGTAATATCCCCTTTTGACCAATTTCGAAAGAAACGTTTTTTTTTTTTCAATACTGTAGGGCCATACTGAGCAAATGATTCATTTTATGCAATATTTTCTACATTAGCCAACAACGTTTCTTTACGATTCTGTCAAATTACTCGCAATAGAGACTTTAAATATCCTCTATAAAGTGCCTTGCATGTTACAACAGCCAGTGAGTTTTGGTATGGGTTGGTAGTCATATATATTTAACCCATTACCACACAATCCGTACTTTTGACGACCCTGAGAAAGAAGCCTTTAGAAAACATTGTGGGAAAAGGAGAAAATGCTGGTAACCAGCATTTTCTCCTTATCCCACAATGTTTTCTACCCTTCACAAAACAAATTTCAAATTTTCAGTCACTTTTATTTTGTCGTCTGCAAATGCTTTCGATTTGGACAAGCCTAAAATATTGTCGTTTGGTAATGAGTTAAGAACCAATCCGTTCTTTATTCTTTTCAGTGCCACAGGCGAAATGATGGGCTTCAGCGGATGGCATAGATCAAGATCAGGCTGCACAAAACTTGCAACTTGACGTCGTTTCTACTATGTCTCCTAGTTTTTTAAAACCATCGAAACGACGTAGTGATCGCAAAAATAGCCTTCTCTATTGTAACGATGAAAAAACGTCAAATTCCATTATTAAGCCTACATAATGCGGGGGCTGAATGTCAGTCTGACTTACGTACAGATCAATGTTTATGACGCTGGTCACGTGATGTGTGACGCATGAGGATGAGGAAATTTCAGTGATAATTGTACTACTCGGAAAAAGCACCAAAAACAGGGAAGGTGTACGAGAGCCATGTTCTGTGAGACGGATGCTTTCATGCATCTGCAAACTGTATCGACCAATGTCAGCCTGGCAGTCCGCACAGGCTGACCTAGGTCGAAACATATTGGCACTGGTACATTTGCTGCATGGCAAAGGACCATTCTTCCCCGTTATTCAGCCGGTATTAGACGATATGGATCCATATAATGCGACAAATTGCTAGGTATAATGCGCAGACTGACCTGAGTCATGTGTTTTTTTTCCCAGATGCATTAAACCCCTTTTTGACAGAGCATGGCTCATATATTTTTGTACAATGGAATGCCACGAAAACTTTTAACGACGTTCGCGACAGTTTCCATTTTCACGCTTCGTGTAACTATCACGCTCACCTTTTACTCGAAAAACGGTGAGCACCTAACACAATTGATCCTGCCACACTTGTCAATGTCTGCAGAATGGATAAACCAAGAACTAAAACGGGTCGTTTCATGTCAGTAAAATGAAGAAAAAAGTATTTGAATCAATCAAAATAATTATATGCGAGGCAAGAATCCAAAATTTCGCTTTCAAAAGATCGGACTGAAAGTCAAAGTGAATCACCTAACTACGTCACCTAACAACGGAAATATGAACACAGATGCTACTACTAGCGCTCTGTCTGGCAGACGTGCCGTCGAGCTAAAACATCCTTTCAGATGCAGATGCTTTCAGTTTGGTCTAGTCCAAACTTATGTCACTTGGTAAAGACTTGCAGAAAACGAGGGGCTGTACATAACTCTTTCTCCTGTACCAGGTTGTCCCTTAGCTTGATGAGTCTGCAGCAGACATTAGAGAACATTGATGTCAAAAGGAGAAATTGCTCCTAACGATTGATTTCTCTTTTTCGCACAATGATTTCTGACCCATCAAAGAACTGTGATACATGAATACCAGGTTTTGGTTTAGCGTCTGCAAACGCGTCAAATTTAGAAGAGCCTAAAATTAGTCGTTTGGAAATGGGTTAAATGCCAACATCAGTATTACATTTATATGCTATGAATTGGTTTATTATGACCAACAAACTTGATTCTTATAAATATTGTTGTATTATTGAAATAATTGAGATAATTTACTTCATATAATGTCTTTGTCTTTGACAAACCCTACATTTATTCATTAGTTAGTGCCCCACCCACAAGCTTAAAATGTATTTTCTTAAAAAATAAGGCTGGTGACCTATTTGTTTTAAGCCTGATTCTTTTAGTTTAGTACCTAAATATTATTTATGGAAAAAATAAGAAAAATCCGAATGTTAGAACATTTAAAAAAATAACTTTAAAAGATACTCTTTGGGTTTTTTGGTTTTTTCCAGAATAAAGGTGTTTTAGCCATAAGTTAAGAGTTTTTTTTTTTAATATTGATACTCAGTATACTCTAAATTGTTTTTTTCATTAAATTTGATGTTTCACCAATACAGTGACATATAATTTGCTTATAATTGTTGTCATGTAAAAAAAATGTACATAGACTTAGTTTTCATAGGTGAAATTTCATCCTGAACTGCCGCAATGCAGGGTGTACTAAAAGAAATATTCATAGAATTTTCCCAAAGCTGGTGACCCCCCTCTTTTTATCTCATAACTTTGTAGATCAGATAATAAACTATCACCAAACAAAGTTTCATGAAATTCTGAATGTTTTGAAAAAATGGTGAAACTGTAGCGATCGTCTTTAACAGCAATAAAATTTCGCTCCTCTAATTCTGAGAGGATTATGACACTTTTTGACGTCTACTTTTCGTCACAGCTGTGCTGTTTTAAAAACATTTTTTTCACCGTCCAAACTGATCCCTGAATATATCCAGACGGAAGCTCGACTTTATCTTAGGTCTCCAGTGCTTTATTAAAGGTATTTCAGTAAGTTTTCCGCGACAGCTAACATTTATACATAAGAGCCATGCTCTGACAAAAGGGGGCTTAATGCATCCCTGTGATACTCAACACCAAGCAAGCCATCACATACTTATGGATCCACTTTTTGTAACAACCAACTTATTCATGAGGTAGACTTGTCCTTGTACACACAGAAAATTAGCCAATAGCGGAAAGTTTCGGCCCAGTTCAGCCTGCGCGGACTGCGCAGGCTGACCTGGGTCGATAGTTTTCGCTGATGCCTTAAGCTCCCTTTTCACAGAGCATGGCCCAATTATAAATGTGGGCTGTCGCGGATAAGTTACTGAAATAGTTTTAATCATATGACCAACTGTTGTGTACACCTGCACGGCTCAAGAAACAACTTAACAAAATGAACTGTCTTGCTGGAAGATCAAACACAGGCAATACATTGAAAAAGATGTACATAAATCAAAACCATGATAAAATCAGGGCCGGTATTCTCCAATCATTCTTGATAACATTCCAATTCTAATTTTCAAGAATATTCTACAGTACAAAGTAACTCAATATCTGATTGGCTTAGAAGTTGCGTTACTTTCTAAATCTGGAATAAGACTAAGAATCCAATTTACAATGTTTGGTGAATACCATCTTAGAAAACTTTGCGTTTTTAAGATAATCTTTACAGCCAGAGAGAAAAAAAAAAAAACGCTGTTAGAACTTGACAGTGTATAGAATCTTGTCAGCTGTGAAAACAAATAAATAATCAATATATGAGCTGTATGGGATAGTGAAAATCAAAGGATCTGTCTTCGATTTTAAACCGGAAACAACCTTAGTGGTATCTTGGATAGCCTCCATAGAATGAGATGCATTTTCTATCCGTCGTAATCTGTGCAACCTTGCAACGGTCAGGGGCAACATTTGGCATGAAGATACAAGAACAATTATAGTTCAATAAAATACAGATGAAATTGGGTAAAATAACTGGATGAAAACGCGTTAAGCTGTATTTTTAAATGCTTTATTGCCAGTCTGTCTCACAAAATATCTGTGCTATCTGATCTTTAAGGGTTTGGAGATAAAGCAAAAATGTCCTCGGTATTTTCTGACTGCTGTTGAAAACTCTCATATTGTTACAGATTAAAGGACGATCTTCTGCTGCTTGCAGGAGAATTGGAAGCCGAAGCAATCGGTGACAGATACTGGTAGGCGTCCTCTACCTGTAATCATAGTTTATAAGATGAATTAAATAGTTAAGTTGTAACGGTTACCCACTTACGCATATTGTCTATAACAATCAACAATCGCAAATAATGTTGGTTTTATATATGAGACCATGACACCCAGCATAATATGGTTCACAGAAGCTGTTCGTTGTCGAAAGCATGAATTAGGTGTACAGTATTTGCAGCAGGGGAAAGCTGAATGCTCCCATGCCTGTATACAGACTCATTGAATTTGTTTTCTTTAAAAGTTCTATAATTTACGCTGATACGGGTTAATGCTTGCTTGAACACAACATTTAATTTCGGTATGTTTGAATATACAACTTCGCAAAATGTATTAGATCTAGTAATCTTCATTACAAATGCACCAGATTACTGTATTATACGATGAACACGTTTTTGTGATATGTTTCAACAAAGTTTCAACAATGAAGTTTTTTATAACTATTTCAAAAACTAGCAGTCCCATGCGTCTGTAAAGGAGCCATGCCCTGGCCAAAGGGGTTTAATGCATCTCTATGATGTATTACACAAAGCAAGTCATCCAATAATAATTATGGATCTATAAAATCCAGTTTGTCCAACATTTGGCTGGATCAAGAGGCAGAATGGACATTTGGCACGCAGAAAATTGACCAATAGCAAAAAGTATCGACCCAGGTCAGCCTGCGCGGACTGCGCAGGCTGACACGGGTCGATACTTTTTGCAGATGCACTCCCCTTTTTTACAGAGCATGGCTCCTCTGTAAGTTTTTATTAACCCAATAACATTTAGAGATATTAAGATATCACCATTCAGTATAAGTGATATAAATGAGGAATAAATAGACGATAAATGAAGGTTTTTGTTTCTGATGCGGAAAACTTTTCTTTAAAACTTGTTGAGAACTTGAACGTATGAAACCAAGTACATTATATATCAAACCTGTAGTCTCGATGTCAGCTGCTGAATATGAGCTTTTCTGAATGTCCGAGAATAATGCCGACTGGTAGGCTCCTCTGAAGCGTTCCGAGCTTGATCACGTGATATCTTCTTCATTTTCTTGTCGCCCACCAAGAACTCCCTAAAATAATGACATTGATTGGAACAAAAGTGCGACACGGAAACCTTTTGAGTACTCGTGTGTGCCACTCCATCACCATTTTAAAGGGAGAACTTTTCAGCACCGTTTGGATGTATGATAAATAGACATCGATAAAGTTTGTGCTTAAAATTTTTGCCCTTCTCATTGCTACAACTCCCGCCCGTCCTGTTGACATAACTATTGTTATGCTGTAGATCGTTATTAAAACTTAATGATCATTGTTAGTCGCTATGACTGGAATAAGCCCAGTGGCTAACGTCGGCGATAATAGGTTTATCTCACAAAATAACGAGCAACTTATTTCAAGGTCAAAACTGCTGTTTCTGCTATGTTGTTGTTGATATATACTGTCCAAGAAAGCACCTACGCATTCTAGATATTTCCGTTTATGTTTAACGTTGTTGAATTTCGTTATAAATCTAAGAAAACGTGATACATGCATACCCAATATTATTCAAGTTATGATTCATTATCAGTTTGTATTGTGTTATCTGTGCTCACTATTTGTTAGAAATAAATATGTCCTCTCGTTGTCAAATAAATATACTTTACTATTTTTGACAACTAAAGAAACAATGAAAATGACTAAATACGGTCATCTTTTAGAAGTAAGCAGCACAGTCTGAACTTCGTCTACACCGTCCGCAATAGCTTATCATCGCTCATGCAAAAAGAAGCGTACACCACCCTGCCTTGGTTAATAAATAACTTGATCAGTATGTAAAGAAAACATCAATTACCCGAGGTCTATCTTTCCATTTCCATCTGTGTCCATAAATTCCATGATTCTATCGATGACGTATTGCGAAACTGGGATACCGGACTCCTGTTTTGATAACATAAAATCAAAGTGGAGGTTGGCAGAATGACAAAGATATATTAAAAGTACATGTTTTACTCGAATTTGACTCGATTTCAAGAGAGACCATGGTCCGTATTCACCTAGTCTTATTCTCAAGAATGTTCTAAATTTGAAAAGAACAGAACTTATGAAATTTGTGTCAAAATGATAAGCACGTGGATTGATCAGTTTCCTCAACTCACCTTCAAAAGAGATTTTTTTGAAAGTTGTGTGAAATCATTTGTGCTTATTACTTAGACCTTATTAACGTTTTCTTTATCAGAGATGAATTACAGATTTTAAAATCGATGTGAATAGCAAAAGTTCAAAAGTAAAGTTGATCTATTTCTCTATGAATAAAAAGTGTTTGTAGTGGCACAGATAGTGAAAACGCCGAGAAGACATGGTCATGTCCACTGGCCACCGTCATGTGGTAAATAATAAGACTCGTTACCTGGAGGCCCCGGGTTCGAGTCTCACTGAAGAACTGGGCTTTTGGTTGGAATATCCTTGGACAAGACACTTCAGAACCCTAACCTTGTACGGGTGAGGCCCAGTCAAATCAGGACATACATGAATAAGCTAGCCGTCGCCGTGATAGGACTAAAATAATGTTGTAAGCAACGTAAAAGATCTTTCTTTCTTTCTTTCTTCCTTTCTTTCCGTCTTTGAAACGTTAGGACAATGAGATAGATTCATGGATACCTTAAACAGAACTGAGAGCTCTTCTGGTTCTAAACCGTCATCATGATCTTTGTTAATTTTATGGAAGAAATCTTGGGCTCGGTTCCGCTCTTTCAATAGATATAACATTCGTAACGGCTCCATATTGTAATGATTCCGCATCTGAACCTGGAAGTGAATATAAGTTAGCAGAGACTAGATAGATTAACCATTAAGCTGCTTAGCGCGACCCACTTACCTTTTGCGGACAGTGTAGATCAAGATCAGACTGCACAGAACGTGCAGTCTGATCTTTGATCTATACTCTCCGAGAAGGAGATATTATTCCCCAAAACATATTTTTGAAATAACAATATATAGGGTTTTTACTATCGAACAGAAAATTTTCTTATAGTTATTTAGCAGGAAAAGGATAAAGTCGTTAACAGGTGGAAAGAAAACTATTGCCAAAGCATGCGTTTTTATCACTGTGAATTAAAGTTACCATTCATAAATTCACAGGTAGATAAAGGAAAAAATATTTTTACTGTAATTTCTCCTTTTCAAATGTTTTAAGGTCTACGGCCCCTAACTCTCATATCTAAAAGCGGAAGTTGCCGAGACTGGCCGAATATCCTTTACGGAAACGTCGATGTTACACGATATTTACCGATGAGATAGTGAGTCTGCGGCCCCTAAATTTCATATTGAAAGACGGAAACTGCCGAGATTGGCCGAATAGCATTTACGAAAACGTCGATGTTTACCGATGGGTTAGGGGCCATAGACTTTAACTGATTAGAGATGTTACACGATATTTACTGATGAGTTAGGGGTCATAATCCTTAAAACGTTTTGCCCAAGGCGAGATAAAAGGGTCTGCAGTGGGAAATATATTTTACCATACCCTTTATATCACTACCAAAGACGCGCTATTTGAAGGCGTTCGCCACTGTTTTTCGCTACTACCTAATTTCTAACAGTTTTTTGTGAATTCTTTCGGTTCGTCTTTTTGTAGGATTACTGTTAGGCCCTATGCCATAGATGAATGAACGGATTTCTGTGTGGTTGTAATGCAAACGCAGTAATTTAAAACGATGTTTAAAAGCCTAAATATTTAGATTTGGATGTTGCACAAAGTTCAAATTAGTTCATCCATTTGGATTTAGCCAGAAACAAAATGCCATGATTGATTTAACGAAAAAGGTTAAAGAATACCTCGTTAAGCATTTCGTCACGTGGTCTACAGGACACCGGAAGTGACGTTTCATACTGTACAAGAAAGCGCCGCTCCTGCTGAATGGAATCTAGAATACCACGGAAGTCCCTGTCTACTACTACACCCTGAAACAGATTTGAAAACAAAATGGCAGGCCTGACGACGGGAGGCAACAAAATTTTTTAAGTGTAATTGAAGAGGGTAAGCTTTGTCAAATAGAATTTTCCTTCTTTCCACTTTTAATGGCAATATAATCTACAATAGAAAAGTCAGTGTGATATTTCTAGCCATATTAATATATGAAGCTCTGTTTTGTATTAATCTATGGTTACAGTATTAAGTGCTTTCGACTTAGTTTCAGAGAGATACAATTGATAAACAAGACTTTCTGAGACGACAATTCGAGCTTTGCAAAATACTGATCTCTCGGATCCACATATGTATGTATAAATGCCATGTGTATTTGAAGAATTCTATCATTGGAAGCCGCTCGAAAGCGGCTTCCAGTAGGAATGTACCTAAACTATTTACCATGTAGATGATCAGTAATTATTCGATAGGTCATAATTTTTATAAAATTTCTAATAATGTTGTGTTGTTGTCACAGAATTACTCCACATAACTCTTCCTTAAGTATTCCAAAAGACCTACATGAAAATAAAACCTGGTTTTCTTGCAATATATAGTTCATTCCCAAATAACAATAAAAATACAGAAAGATAAACATCCTTTAATTGGCTAGTCCCCCGAAGTTTTCAAACATATAGGATTCCGTCTATTTTCCCAAACGAAGTTGTTATGCTTTCCGTTTATCACAAGCTTTCCCATTTCTCAATGGTTTTCGCATTTGTCTACTTTTTTACAAAACAAAATAATGATGATTATGATATAGAGAGCATCTTAGAATATGATAATCAGAAGCAATTTTATGTACAAGTTTTTCGTCCAGTCTTAATTTGTAACGGATAAAACGGCGGTTAACCTTTGATCAAGGTATAGACTGGTTACCTTCCTACACAAGAGGCGTCTACATCAGCTATTTATAGAATACTTGCGAAAAGATAACCCTTTTTCTTCCCTTCGTCTACACATTAGCCCAATGAATTTTTGTTACACGAAACATCTACGTTATGAGACCTGCAAAATTTAGCATTTACTGTATTGTGTGTCGAAGCTGTTATGATCAGACTGTACGTGCTGTACGGTATGGTCCTGATCTACAGAACCCTTGAAACCAGGCCTGCTTGAATCATAACGTATGGATCGTGATGTACATTGACTACAGTAATTATCATGGTGGTGCCTGGTGCTTTAAGGGTTGAAGCTGCTCGAAAATGACGGAAATAGATGAAGATCAGACAGCACATAGCCCGTGTAATATTTTTTTAATATTCTATAAGATATTTCGTAAACATAAAAGAAAATCTTGTTTGTTTTCCTTACTCAGTGTATTTATTTCGTTGTGTAGTCGAAGGGTTAAATTTAATTATTACAGAACCTATTACTGTGAATATACAACTTTTTACGTCGCTGCTGGTGAAAGGTTTAGAATAGCTCTTGAAATTTACATTAGAAGTTTTACACTAGGTATGTATAGTAATGGTTATTATGTTGTGGTTGAATAGATCCAGATCTTTAAAGACTTAAAAGATGTGTGTGTGTGTGTGTGTGTGTGTGTGTGTGTGTGTGTGTGTGGCTGCCATTTCAGGAATAAAAGAAACGTGGTTTGTGCCAACTGTACAGGCTATGATCAGAATGATTTTGGAGATGCCATGCAAAAGTTTTTGTTTCCAGAGTAATGTAAAGATGCACTGTGTTACAAGCATGCTAAGATACTTTTGACAAGCAAGAAGGTCATCTTTTAGAAAAAAGTTGTTGACTATTTTCTTTTTTTTTTCTTTTTCTTTTTTTCTTGTTAAAAAAAAAAAAAAGAAACACAAAGAAGAGATTACTGATAAAAATTGTAAATACATGTAAACATCATATGTGAATAACGATCTTAATATCACTTTGAATAATTGGTAACTTAAATAATTCTGTAGTATTGCCTTTAATGCCGCTGTAGAAATTTTCCTTTCTAAAATCATTAAATAAATGGAAAATGCTGTATTTGAATGCGCAATTTCTCCATTTTCAAATTTCGCGTAGAAATTTAAAAATTCCGATGCTTTTACGTGTTTTTTTTTCCAAATAAACATCACTTTATAATAATAATATAATAACAAGATTATTTAAGATTCCTCTCTAAACTTCTTTTTTTTTTTTTTTTAAGAATTAGAATACATGTACATATTATTTTCTGTTTCTTTTTTCCTTGCATTTTAGTACCATTTGTCATGATTTTCCGCTGGTGGGGGTGGGGGTAAAAACAGATACAAATCAAAGCGTTGAGAACGCTGATGTGGCATTTGTCAAGGAAGCCACTGTGTAGAATTAATAATTTGAAAACAGGAGGGCCATGATGGCCCTGGATCGCTCATCTGAGTCAATAGGCGAAATTCACTCCACGTGCGTAATTCAATTTCTGACCAATTGTCTGGTCAATTGAGCTTAAAATGTGGCATCTGGAGCGTCCACAAGGAATTTCCTGAAGTTGACCTAGTGACCTAATTTATCACCCGATGTGACCCAATTTAGAACTCGTCAAAATATTTATCAAGACAAACATTCTGAACAGTTTTCAAGTTAATTCAGCAATAAATGTGGCCTCTAGAGTGCCCACAAGGTATTTCTTAAATTTGACCAAGTGATCTAGTTCATGACCCCAGGTGACCCAATTCCAAAATCACCCAATATTTCATCAAGACAAACATTCTGACCAATTTTCAAGTCAATTGAGCAAAAAATATGGCCTCTAGAGTGCCCACAAAGTATTAGTTTAATTTAACCTTGAGACCTAATTTATGACCCCAGGTGACCCAATTTTGAACTGACTGAACACGTTGTGCTCAGGTGGGCTAACAAACTTAGAACAGGTTCACTACATACCAACTAACAAAGCTCTATGCTTTCCAGTTTTAGAAAAGAAGAATTTTAAAGTTTTCCTTCTTTGTTCCTTTGTTCGAACTTGTGACCCCCGGGGCAGGGCCAGTTTTGAACCCAGCGGCATCACTGAACAAACTTGGTAGAGGTCCACTAGGAATTCCTACATACCAAATATCAAAGCTCCACACCTTCCAGTTTTAGGGAAGAAGAATTTTAAAGTTTTCCTTCTTTGTTCCTATGTTCGAAATTGTGACCCCTGGGGCGGGGCCAGTTTTGACCCCAGGGGCATCATATGAACAAAATTGGTAGAGGTCCACTAGGAGATGCTAGATGCCAAATATCACAGCTCCATGCCTTCCAGTTTCAGAGAAGAAGAATTTTAAAGTTTTCTTTCTTTGTTCCTATGTTCGAAGTTGTGACCCCCGGGGCGGGGCCAGTTTTAACCCCAGGGGCATCATATGAACAAACTTGGTAGAGGTCCACTAGGAGATGCTACATACCAAATATCAAAGCTCTACGCCTTCTAATGTCAGGGAAGAAGATTTTCGAAGATTTTGCTATTTTTTTCCTTTCTGTTGCCATAGCAACCAGAGTTAAGGGTGGAATTCAATCTCTTGAACAACTTTGGTAGAGCTTCACCCAAGGAACATCCCTGCCAAATTTCACCAAGATTGGCCCAGCGGTTTAGAAAGAGAAGATGTTTAAAGGAATTGTGGACAGACGGACAGATGGACGCCGGACAATGACCGATCACAATACCTCACCTGAGCACTTCGTGCTCAAGTGAGCTAAAAAAAAAAAAGAGAAATATTTAAATATTAACTTGAAAATCAACCTCCTAAGCAAATTAATACGTCTCTTTGGTTAAAGGGAGATTACTGGTGCCTAAGTTTGCGTTATTTGTGTATTGGTGGTCTCCCTTTGATCTTTCAAGAGGAGTCAGGAGTAACATCCCTTGACGGAAGGATGCACGATGGGTAGAGAGAGAAGCCATGTAAATATATTGAATTCAATTAAGTTTATACCTGATTATGTACTATGATTTTGAGATATCTTTGGCCGTCAGGACCTAATTCCCAACATTACAATAAAGTTTTCTTCCTGTAAATATTCATGCACAATCAAATGAGTAGCGTGCAATCATGGGACGAACAAGCCCAGGGACGAACTGGTTTTGGAACGAACAACCCCGGAAGCAAAGCGGTCAGAAGACAAATTTTGTGCATATCATTGCGCCAATAGAAGGCTATGAAGAGGTGAAGCTATTTTTACTCAAAAAGAAATATTTCCACGATCGATAGCCTTTTGCAGTTTATTTCAATACGCCATTTCCAATTATATATCTGAGTGCTATTGAAAAACTCATTTGTCTTGAAAAATTGAGTTTAATTGGGTTTACTTCCTTCGGTTTTGGACAAAATACCATACATGGTCTTCAAAATTCAATATTGAACATTTATTATTGATCTCATAGTGGCATTGTCTTCGAAAAATGCCACAAAAATGTAATCACAATTTCTCAAGAGAGTCAATATTTATTAAATTGTCCACCAAAAGATTGCGGCTTCTATGATGCTATGCATCATAAATTTGTCTTGTTGGAGAATGGAACGCAATGAAATATAGCCTTGTCAAATCGGTTAGGATTTTATTCACTGCATAGTGCATATCGGACATGACCAGTCTTTTAAGAACAACTTTACATTGCTCACAGCTTTGAAAGTTTGCAGTTGGAGAAAGCACATTAACTATACTTCATTTTACAAGATGTTTGAAAGGTGATATCAATTGAACAGGCAGTGGGGCTCGATAGTTGATACGCCGACGGAAAAATATCTGCCACATGTATGTTTCTCTTAGAAGTCTAGTGTTTGAATGTGAATGGCCTAATTGGTGATAGATGTACATGTATTAACCTTTAAATTCAAAAATAAATCGAATGAATACTTGCAGTCATAACTATTGCTGCTTCGAAATTCTTTTACACAAAACAGATATCAACATATCGGACAGTGTAGATCAAAGATCAGACTGCACTTTCTGTTCAATTGTTGCATGTACCTGAAGACTCAGCTCTTGCAGCGCCATCGACTGGTGAGATCTTTGGATGCCTTCTAGAAACACGCTGGTAAAGGATGGTGTCAATGGATTCCTGTCCATCTGAAGGAAAAAGGGGGACACAAGCTTTAGTACCGTCTTGTAATACGTGCCGTATTCATTAAAGGTATACTACCGGCCAAAAACTAAACTATTCGGGGGTCAATATGCAGGCAAATTTACTTCATATGTATATTGTTGAGTTATTTATATTGTTATGAGTTTGATAATATGTTATTGTGCAATCTGCCAAAGTTCCAGCTTTTGGCCGAAAAAAATGTATTTTAAAATTTATACAAAAGTTGCCAAAATGATAACAATAAAAAGCTATTTATCCCAGATTTAAAAATCGCGTGTTAGATTATTAAAGAATCTTAGATGTCCGATATAGAATGTATGTCAGGTCCAAGCGGTGTGAAATACTTGTGTTGATCTGTAGACGTGGAGGCCACGAAAAATGCTGATTGTCATGTAACTTGACATGTATCCGAAGGCAAAAGAGCAGTTAAAAACTTTACAAATTGGCAACTTTTACTTTTCAGCCCTACGTTATTCACACATTCACACGTCAATGCCATGGTAATTATCACAATTCAGTTACAGGTAAAATAGTGTGTAGCTAAGCCTATACATATTTGCACATTTAAATACCAAATATCTTTATTTTGCTTCTATAGGTATAAAAAACCAAGTCCAACCTTTCTTTTTTTGTGTGAGTATATTCTCGACTTCTTTCGATGGGTGGAAAATACATTCCAGTGAAACTCAGAAAGATTTTATATCTTAAAAGCCTGACTAAACAAGCGGACGGTATAGATACAAGATCAGACTGCACGTTCTGTGCAGTCTGATCTTGATCTATGCTGTCCTCAATAGCCCAAGCCATTACAGCCTAGTAAGACGCTGGTTTATTCCACGTACGAACTTTATACTTATATTAGGTTCTCCACTTACAATAAGAACTTTGAGAACTTTGTTATGCAGCAATCCTTTCATAAGCTCCATCAAGGCGGGCGGATGTATTCTGTTACAGGAAATATTTAACCGTTCCAAGCACGTGTTACGTCTTAAAGCGTCCGACAGGGCCACGCATCCTTCATAGGCGAAACCGTTCCATCCCAGGTTTATGTATTCTAGAGACTTGTTCTTCTGTAGAGGAAGAGAGAGAAAGTATTCTAGTGGTCACTTCATTTCATTTTTGATTTTTAGCTCCCCTGGCCCAAGGTCAGCGGGCTTATGTCATGGCCCGGTGTCCGTCGTGCGTCCGTCCGTCCGTCCGTGCGTTAACTTTTTTTCAAACTTCCTCTCTGAAAGTACTCATCCAAATTTGATGAAACTTTACAGAAATGATCCTGCCATGGTCCTCTTTAGAATTCTTGAAAGAATTTGATTCCTTAAAAAACTCTGGTTACCATGGCAACAAAACTGAAAAATATTGAACATCTTTGAAAATCTTCTTGTCTGAAACCATAAGGCCCAGGGCTACCAAATTTGGCATGTAGTTTTATCTAATGGACCTCTATCAAGTTTCTTCATAATATAGCCCTTGGGTCAAAATTGGCTTTGCCCCGGGGATCACAAGTTTAACATGGGCTTATATAGTGACTGTAATTTAAAATAGTAATCAAGGGAAGCAACTCCTGTTATACAAGATAAAGTTTGTTACTATTTACCTCCCTTGATTATCAAACTGCAGTTATACATTATTGGAGTTTGGTATTCAAGTTTTTTGGAGAGGAAATGTTCTGTTTTAAGGGAGAGTGATTTATTTTGATGCTAATAGTTATGCTCACATGAATGGAACGTTTAATTTAAAGTAAGGTTTTTATCACTCAAATTTTTTCAGAACTTTACCTTTCATGCTAATGAATAAACCTGCTTGTATTCACTGACATTATCTTTGCATTTAAAAAGATTTGACTCTTTTTGTTTGGCGGGTGGGGTGGAGGTTATGTTTTCAAAGTAAGTATATTACCATACAGACTTTTTATGCTGTAAAATCTCTGTAAATGCCAATTAAGCGCATGATACGTTAATTTTATTATTTAAAGGTGGGTATTTAGATTTTTCACATCTCACCAAATTAAAAAATATATATATCACTGAAATTTATATGAAAAAACGATACAATTATGAATAATTAAGAATCATAAAATTATAAAAAAAATTTTTTTTGATGGTGTTCCCTTAAAAGGCTACGTAGCCTCTTAAGGTATTTTTAGATTTCGCGCCAGAAATCAAAAAAGCATTGTGGGAATGTCAAGTGACTGGCACGTGACTAATGACGCTTAAATTCCATAACATAACAAACATGTAATTATTTTCCATAATGTCTTCTTCGGACGCTATGTTTGAAGCTTCGTCTGTGTATTTTCGGTATGTAAATGAGCGAGTTGCTCATGTAAAAATAGACCGTGTTTCCCGTCGGTGTCGACCTGGGCCGTAGTAAATCTCTAATTTCTCTTGTTGTCGGATGGTTTTCGACTACTGGGGTTTTATGAATTAAAATTAAAAGGCTTTGGGAGTATAAGGATGATTTTTTTGTATTTTTGTAAAATATTCGTCCCAAAATCTGAAGGGCCACCTTTAAGAAATGACAATTTTTTTTTACTGTACCAAGTTTAAAGCCATTGCAAAAAGACAAATTGAATGTAGCTTAAATGACTATTTCTGTCTTTGATAGGTTAGAAAACCTTGTGGGAAAAGGAGAAAATACTGGCTGACAACATTTTGTCCTTTTCTCACGATGTTTTTGAAAGCCTTCTCTTTCAGGGTCATTAACACTTCGATTTGTTTGGTAAAGGGTTAAAAAGCCAGTGGAGCGATACAGGGCCATCATGGCCCTCTTGTTTATTTTGAAGGGCCCTTCTAGAATAGGTTATATAGACAGGTTACTTTTTGGCTTACAGTTTACAAGTAGATGTGGCATGAAGGTAAAACCTTTCACGCGAGGATGTTGCTTTTTTCGATTGAATTAAAGATTTTCAGTGCCCAGAGAAATGCAGATTTGAGTTATGTTTTATGAAAAGGGTAGTTAATGCATCTGCGAAAAGGTATCGACTCATATCAGCCTGCGCAGGCTGATATTGGCCGAAACGTTTTGCTGTTTTTAAATTTTCTACGTGTCAAAGGACAATTCCGCCTCACGATTAAGTCGGTTGTTGAACAAACTGGATTTTACTTATCTTTAAACATTTGATAACTTGATTGGTACACTGCATATCGGAGATGCATTAAACCCCCTTTTGCCAGAGCATGGTTCGCTTGATTTCTTTTTGGGGAAAAACATGTAGATGGTTTAATAGCGTAAAACTCGATCACTTTTGTATGAAATAGTCTTACCTCAGTCTTTCTTGGCCCAAACGTTCGATTTGTAACAAGGAAAATCCTGGTTCGATTCCCGCAGGGATAGCTGGTAGCGTGGGCTTTCTTACTTTTGTGAGGTATTACAGGGTCACTGTCTTGTACTGATAAAAAACCCAGGAAGGACAGGAATAAGCGCACTGTCGCAGTGATATGACTGTAATATTTTTGAAAACGGTGTAAACCCCCTCTCAAAAAAGGCAACTGGCATACCTCTATTCCTTTAGCAATAGCTACAGCTCCATGCAGTCTTATGTGATTCCAGCTTAAATCTAGTTCTTCCAGTTTGCAGTAACTGCTACCTATGTAAGCATAAAAAAGAACTGAAGACTAAACAAATAGTACCCCTTAGACTGCTAAGCGCGACTCACTGACCTTTTGCGGACAGCGTAGATCAAGATCAGACTGCACAGAACGTGCAGTCTGATCTTGGATCTACACTGTCCGATAAGGAGATATTTTTATCCAGGAGATAAGTTTGAATTAGCATTTTTCAGGTTTTTTCTATCGGCTTGAAAGTTTCATTTAAGGTATTCAGCAGAATGAGGGCTACTTAGTACATCTCTGTCGATCACAGGTTTGCATAAGAACATGCAGTCTGATCTTGATTCTTGAATCTACCTTTTCTGTTGGTAAATGCGTTGTTTTGACCTAGGTTACGTTGAAATTGCACCAGCTCTGTAATACTTATCCTGCTAAATAAGAAAAATAAAACTTTCAAGCCGATAGTGAAAACCCGAATAGTGTTATTTCAAACTTATTTTGTGGGAGAAAAATATCTCCTTATCGGACAGTGTAGATCCAAGATCAGACTGCACGTTCTGTGCAGTCTGATCTTGATCTACACTGTCCGCAAAAGGTCAGTAAGTCGCGCTTAGCAGCTTAGGGGTTAAACTGTATCCTCAGCCTCAAAATTAGTCTCCTTGTTTATACATTCGTAGCCAAGGGGAAAATGACTGCTAAAATCTCGTATTCGTCAATATGTATGAGCTACTATTCAAATAATGAAAACTCGTGTATCGTTCAAAGACGTTTAAGGTAGTGGACCCGTAATAGAAAACAGCTATTTCCACTATAGTATTATCTTACAAAATTTGCTATGATTAAAAATGAGTATTATTGTACTACTTTAACCGACCCACTTTTTCCTTTTTCTCCTTCTTACAATTATCTTTTCTAAATCTAAAACCACTATATTCTCATTACAAAGGGAGATAATAATTACCTCCCTTTTCTGGAAAATAACAAAAGTATTAACAAATAATTTCAAGATAGACATCAAACGTTCTGTGCAGCCTGATCTTGATCTACACTGTCCGCAAAAGGTCAGTGAGTCGCGCTTAGCAACCTCAGGGTTAAGCTAGAGTCTAGTTATGATGAAGAGATAGAATTAGTAATTCTATTAATAATTTAAGACCAGGAAAATCCTTCTGCAAAAGTGATTTGTTACGTGGCTTCTCAATGGTCAGAATATCCGCACTGTGTAATTACGGCACCAATGAAAATGCTTGATAGAATATTCATGAGCAGATGTCACTGGAATGGTACGTCGATGGAATGCAGCGTTATCGAAGTATTACGGGTAAACTTTTTACCAAACGAACAAATAAATGGACTCGTCTATATTGGAAGCACTTGCGGACGATAAATTCAATGTGGCTCAAACGAATGTAATTGCGTTTTTGTAAGGATAGAAATCATTGCGGAAACAGGAGAGTATGCTGGTTACCAGTATTTTTTTCTTTTGCTACAATGTTTACATACGACTCGCATCTCTAGGATTTTGAAACTTGTGATTGATTGGTAAAGGCCTAACTACTGCCATTTTAAGTGTAAATATACATGAAAGACTGGACAAGTCTGTAATAATCTATCTAACGGATTTTGCACAGAATTTGTTATATCAAAGCGACAACTCATACTTTTCCTAGTTTTGACCCGTGTGAGGCTTGGGCTCTATAGTGCCTTGTCGGAGGACACTCCAAAATGACCAATGCTGCTATATGGGATCGAAAGAGGATATTAATGCGAAAGTCAAATGGTTAGTGTAAATAATTAATATGTGCCATGCTCTGGCAAAAGGAGGCTTAATGCATCTCCGTGATCCATGATACCAAGCAAGTCATCATGTAATTGTGTATCCATGGAATCCATTTTTTTCTAACAACCGAGTGAACCACGAGATTTAGTGGTCCTTTGACATACAGAAAATTTACGAAAAGCAAAGGGTTTCGGTCCAGGTCAGCCTGCGTGGACTGCGCAGGCTGTCCTGAGTCGATACTTTTTGCAGATGCATTAAACCCCCTTTTTACAGATCATGGCTCTTATGTGGACTTGATCGTGATTGTTACCTATAACTTGTCCAATGGCCTGGCTGCCTTGTTCACGAAACTCGTTGTGGTGGGCATGTAGGACCCGAAGTTGTGGGCTAACCTAGAAAGATAATTCGCCATGACGTATTTATTAGGGTTATCAACTTCTATTAAAAAAAAACTTTACTGTGTATGAAAAAGCAGTAGTATTTGCTTTAAGCATACTTAAGTTTGGGCGATAATAGGATGACTTGCAGACAGTGTAGATCAAGAACCAACTGCACACCTTACGTGCAATACACTGCGTGGCAATGTGTATGATATTCAGACCAGAATGACACGTGATCTGTAGTTATCATTTCTGAAGTTTTTCGTACTGATTGAAAAATTTCAATTTTATGATACCCACATTGAAATCGTATTGTATATCTACCTTAATCCTTTCCCATGCGATCCCGGCTTTTGGAAGAAAAAGAAAGCTTGTAAATATTGAGGGAAGAGGAGAAAATGCTTGTAAATGCTTGGCTAGAAACTGGTTCCTGATACAAGTATGCTTAGATAAATATTCTTAGTAAAACGACAGGGCCTACTTTGATAATGGTAGCCACAGCGTGTCCGTCCCTATCTGTTAGTCTGTTACCCGAAATATCTAGGACGGTGACGATTTTATAGTCCATGCAATATCTCATAACGAGGGTTATGCCTTCACCGCTCAGTCTGTTGTCCGCCAGTCTCTGTAGAAAAAATGAACTAGATGTATTTGAGCAATGAAAAAATGAACTAAATGTATTTGAGCAATGAAAAAATGAACTAAATGTATATGAGCAATGAAAAAATGAACTACATGTATATGAGCAATGAAAAAATGAACTAGATGTATATGAGCAATGAAAAAATGAACTAGATACTAGATGTATTTGAGCAATGAAAAAAGTGAACTAAATGTATTTGAGCTATGGAAGAAGTGAACTAGATGTATTTGAGCAATGGAGAAAAAAGTGAACTTGATGTGTTTGAGCAATGGGAAGAGAGTGAACCAGATGTGTTTGAGCAATGGGAAGAGAGTGAACTAGATGTGTTTGAGCAATGGGAAAAATAGTGAACTAGATGTGTTTGAGCAATGGGAAAGAGAGTGGACTAAATGTGTTTGAGCAATGGGAAACAGAGTGAACTAGATGTATTTGAGCAATGGAGAAAAAAGAGTGAACTAGATGTATTTGAGCAATACGGGAAACAGAGTGAACTAGATTTATTTGAGCAATGGGGAAAAAAAGGGAACTAGATGTATTTGAGCAATGGGGGAAAAAGGGGGAACTAGATGTATTTGAGCAATGGGGGAAAAAAACGGAACTAGATGTATTTGAGCAATGGGGGGGGGAAAGGGAACTAGATGTATTTGAGCAATGGGGGGGGGGGGGAAACAGGGAACTAGATGTATTTGAGCAAGGGAGAAAAAAAGGGAACTACATGTATTTGAGCAAGGGGGAAAAAGTGAACTAGATATATTTGAGCAATGGGAAAAAGTGAACTAGATGTATTTGAGCAATGGAAAAAGTGAACTACATGTATTTGAGCAATGGAAAAAAAGGAGATTTAATGCATCTGCAAAGAGCAATAGGGGAAACAGAGTGAACTAGATTTATTTGAGCAATGGGAAAAAAAAGGAACTAGATGTATTTGAGCAATGGGGGGAAAAAAGGGAACTAGATGTATTTGAGCAATGGGGGGGGAGGGAACTAGATGTATGGGGGGGGGGGGAAGGGAACTACATGTATTTGAGCATGGGGGAGAAAAAGTGAACAAGATGTATTTGAGCAATGGAAAAAAGTGAACTAGATGTATTTGAGCAATGGAAAAAGTGAACTAGATGTATTTGAGCAATGGAAAAAAATGAACTAGATGTATTTGAGCAATGGGAAGAGAGTGAACTAGATGTGTTTGAGCAATGGGAAGAGAGTGAACTAGATGTGTTTGAGCAATGGGAAGAGAGTGAACTAGATGTATTTGAGCAATGGAAAAAAATGAACTAGATGTATTTGAGCAATTGGAAGAGAGTGAACTAGATGTGTTTGAGCAATGGGAAAAGTGAACTAGATGTATTTGAGCAATGGGAAGAGAGTGAACTACATGTATTTGAGCAATGGGAAGAGAGTGAACTACATGTATTTGAGCAATGGGAAGAGAGTGAACTAGATGTGTTTGAGCAATGGGAAGAGAGTGAACTAGATGTATTTGAGCAATGGAAAAAAGGAGATTTAATGCATCTGCAAAGAGTATCGACACAGGTCAGCCTGCGCAGTCCGATTTTGGTAGATTCTTTTGTATAGGCCTATGAAAGGATCATTCTATCTCAGGATTCAGTCGATTGTTTGACGAAATAGTTTTGATGGATCGGTAATCATGTGATTACTTGTTCGGTATAATGCATCATGGAGATGTATTAAACCCCCTTTTGCCAGAGCATGGCTCATATCCAATTTAACGGCGCTCTGTAAAATTAGTGTTCAACACATCTTCGTAGTACATCATACCGAGCCAGTCGTTGACCAACATGGATTCATTTTGTCAAAAAAAAAAGGCGAGTGAACCATGAGAGGGAATGGTCCTTTGAGATGCAAAAAATCTATCCACAAGAAAAAGTTTCGACTCAGATCAGCCAGGTAGACCTAAATCAGTCTAATTTGTCTAATTTAACTTGTTGATTGTTGTAAAAATAGATTTCGTCAAGTTTATGGATTGTGTTTACATGACCGAAAACTACCGATAAAGCAGCGGAGAGTGTAGAGTAAGATCAGACTGCAGGTATACCGGTACATTTAAGGTCACGTGAGGCAGGAGAAGAGTTAATAGGATTTTATTACTGCCAACTATTAGTCTCTCAAGCGCATATAGTATTGTCGAACTTTTTGAAACATTAATGAACTCATGCTCTGTGAAGGAGGGCCTGTCATGCATATGCAAAAAGTATCGACCCATGTCAGCCTGCGCAGTCCGCGCAGGCTGACATGGGTCGAAACTGTTTGCTATGTGTAAATTTTCTTGTGTCAAAGAACTATTCTACCTCCAGATTCAGCCGATCGTGAGACATAAAGATTTTTATGGATCCATAATTATGTGATAACTTTCCTGATATAATGCATCACGGAGATGCATTTAACGCCCTTTTGCAACAGCATAGCTCGTTTATGTTTCTCAGATATACGTGTAGCAAGTGCGGCTGCATTCACTGTATCGATGTGGCTTAGAGTAGAATCTTACCAAAAAAGTCCTAATTTAGCAGAGATTGTGACATGTTTTGTATCTTTGTGTGGTGTTTAACGCCGTTTTCAACATTCATTTCGTTTTATCGCGGTGGACAGTTCACCTATCTACGCTGTCATGGAGTTTCTTTTTTGCAGTACTTCGCACAAATATTCTTCCCAAGCCTTTAGCTGCTTTCCGACATAACCATCGTTGAAACGATGATCAGTGGTGAGAGAGAAATGAATCCTGTCGCTATGACTGTCATCCATCCCGGGACAGAAATAAGCCGAGCCTGGGATTCGAACCAGCGACCCCTCGGTTTCAAGTCCTGTACGTTACCAACTGCGCTATCGGACTAGGCAGCAGATTTAGCATCTTTGTTAGAAATAAAACAAATGGGCCGTGCTTTGGCAAAAGGGGGCTTAATGCATCTCTGTGATGCATGATACCAAGCAAGCGTTCACGTAATGATGGATCCATGATAGCCACATTTTTAACAACCGACTTAATCCTGAGGTATACTTGGTCCTGGACATACAGAAAATGGCCAATAGCGAAAAGTTTCGGCCAAGGTCAGCCTGCGCGGACTGCGCAGACTGACCTGGGTCGATACTTTTCGCAGTTGCATCAAGCCCCCTTTTCACAGAGCATTGCTCAAATGTTTCGAAAGATTTAGTATAGATAAAGAAAAACTTAAATACCAGCTCCGTGAAGATATGGTTGTTTGCTAAAACATCCAGTACGTAGCCACACTCTAGCGCTTCCATTGTGTTCCCAGAAAAGTCTAGATAATTGGCTGTGTCTTCATACTGAAAAAAAGAAAGTTCGATAATCTTCAAGGACTGGAATGCAGTAAAACGTTTATATCCTCGAATCATCTAAAATCGCGATATATGGAAGTTCGCGACGATTTTGTTTTTCTTGTAAATCACGTGATACTGTGTCGAATCGAGGCTGATAATATCATACCATTTATTGATACTATTATCGTCTGCGAAAATTGCAGAAAAATGAGGTTTAGATAGGCAAATCGGCGAACTTGAAAAACTCGTTTTCAACACACGTCATTCCACTTAGGCAAAAACCCCACGCCATAAAAATTACAAATTATGTCAAGATGAAATGGCGTTTTAAAGAAATTACACTTCCACCAGGATTTTCTGTCAATGGCTGTCACATGACTGTGTCAGAGAGGGATGTTGAAGGTCAGTCTATTTCTAAAATGGTGGTTTATTCTCGTACTTCGCGAATATACCTGCGTAACAAAATGGCTGCTCTCTGTCGGATGTGTGATGCTCACCGAAATATTTTTGTGAATATTTGAAAATAAATGGACATGTTCTGCATCAGTGAAGGACATTAATTGTTTAACATGTACAGGCAAGTGGTGTTTCATTTTTGCCCCGTAATTTACGTTGGCAAACACCGAAGCTCAACATTGCGATTATCAGTGTTTCAAGGGTATTTTGATCTAAAATCAACAAGACGATTTTATCATTGTATACTAAGCTCTGAAGAGGCACATGCCACATAAAACGGGTTTATGAAGACATTGTATGGAAAGGAGAAATTCTGGTAACCGGTTAACTGGCCTTACAAAAACAATGAGCACCTTTTTTTTTTTTGCAAAAATGGAGTTTATGAGGTGTTTCATTCTTTCTCATTGAAGTTCAAAATTTTGCTGTAACAAGTTTTTCATTTCCCGTAGCCCCTAGCTTGGAGTCCAGTCTGGTCTGTTTTTTTTTACCTTTATATTTTACTAAGAATCTGATTATCAATTCATTGCCATAGGTATATATTGATTGTGACGGGAGACTGCAATACCGCGTGGTTTAAAAATTATAACAGCATGGACCCAGGCTAGTAGCCTCCGAAATTCGCTCTTTGTGTACAAATCCTTGTGTAAATTATTCCATCATCTTCCCAAATTTCTTACCGAGAATTCATTTTCGGCAAACAAGTATGAAAGGAAACAATTTTTGTGGTATTTTATCGAGAGAAACAGCCATAACTGCACAAGTTAAGCAGTCGATCTGCTTTACTGTGTACACGGAGGCTGTTTGGCAGGCAACAGTGACAAGGGAGGTCTATTTTCTTTCAGCTTGTTTTCATTATGTTTGTCATGCAATGGATTTTTTAACAGTTTTAAGTACCGTCTGTCCGAAGAGAGACGTTTCAGAAGTGTTGGCCCGTACGAATTAAGTACACCAGTTCCCACACTGATCGGCCGACTTAGTGGATAAGTCTAAAATTTTGTCAACCTCACAAGGGCAAGTACAGTATATATCCTATATAACTTTAACAGTACTACGGGTTTGAATTATTTCATTTTTAAGCAAAATAATTCAATGATATAAGATGCAAATAATTATAAAAAAGTATTCAAAAAGTAAAGCCATGTATTTTTTTTTTTTATATTCAGTCGACGAAATTTTGCGTTTTTAGATCGCAAAATAGACAAAAAGAACAAAAAGGGAAGTAACTGTGTTTGAACAAATTTGCATTCTCATATACAATGTAAAATCAAACAGGTAACGAACGACGAGCTTGACAATCAGTAAGCAGTAAGAAGTTATTTAAGATTCTGTAATAGGTCTACTGCAAGTCAAAGAATCAAAAGAAATTCACTGTCAAGCTTATGAATGAGCCATGTTCTGTGAAAAAGGGTGTTTGATGCGTCTGCCAAAAATATTGTCCCGGGTAAGCCTTCGCAGTTCACGAAAACTGACCTGAAACGAAACTTTTTGCTATGGATTAAGTCAACATTTGAATAAATGTTGCGTGAAGATATGTTTGTTTGTCATCAGAACATCCAGCACGTAACCACGCTCTAGCAGTTCAATATTGTTCCCAAAAAAGTTTAGATAACTGCCAGTTTCTTCGTACTATATTACAGAAAGTATGGAAGTCTTCATTGACTGGGATGTAGTGAAAGGTTCATAATTCTGATCTTAAAATGGCCTAGTGTATTTGGCCTGCAACACGCAAAAAGGGGCATTCGGACATTTGCGTAAAGTGTCGTCTCGGATCAGCCTGCGCAGTCCGCGCAGGCTAATCCGAAACGACACTTTCCGTTTTTACATAATTTTCTGTTTTGCGCATGTTTACTGAAGGACAAAATCTAATGTAGACGTAAAGTGTCGTCTCGGATTTGCCTGCGTGGACTGCGCAGGCCGATCTGAGATGACACTTTACGCAAACGTCCGAATGCCCCTTTTTCGCGTGTTACAACCCATATAATAGAACAAGAAATACATAAGTATGGAAAGGACTGAAAGATATTTTTTAGAAAATACGTCATTTTATATAAAAAAAAAATCAGTTATTCATAGAAGTGCAAATATACTTTGACAGTTTATTCAGCTAGATGGGATTTGTTAAAGGCCATCTGTAATCTGTTAATTTGTTATCAAAATGATAAAATTATACACTTGTCCAAACTGAAAGTATTTGCAGACGACAAATTTAGTAAAGCTGGAATTATGGCATTTGTCTGTGAAAGTGTAGAAAAACCTTGTGGGGAATGGAGAAAATGATGGTAATCAGCATTTTCACCTTTTCCCAAAGGGTTTTCAAAAGGTCATTTTCTCGGTAGACAGTTAACTACTAGTATTTCAGAGATTCTAATGGTTTTGAAAAGAATGATTCCAGACTCATATCATTAGATACTAAGCACTGAAATAGCACATGCATCATGAAAGGGTTTTTGAAAACATTGTCAGAAAAGGAGAAAATGCTAGTAACCAATTAACTATCCTTACAAAACCAATATTGGCACCTTAAATTCTATTTTCGTTTCCCAAAACTGAAGTTTATAAGGCGTTTCATTCTTTCTCATCGAAGTCTAAAACTTTCGTGTAACAAGATTTTAATTGTCAGTAGCCCTTCGCTTGGGTTCCAGTCTTATCAGTTTTTTTTTTACCATTATATTTTTTTCAGGATCCGATTATCAATTCATTTCTATAGGTATGTATTGATCGTGAACGGAGACTGCAATAAAGGGGTGATTAAAAGATTTTAACCGTCTCAACCCAGGCTAATATCCCCTGAAATTCGCACTTTGTATACATATCATTATGTAAATTTTTCCAATTATCACTCCAAAGTTCGTATCGAGAATTCATCATCGGCAGGAAAACATAACAGGAACATTTTTTCCGGTATTTCATCGAGAGAAACAGTTGTGACAACTGAAGTAGCTATAATATATGGCCTGCAACACGTGAAAAGGGACATTCAGACATTTGCGTAAAGTGTCGTCTCGGATCAGCCTGCGCAGTCCGCTCAGGCTAATCCGAAATGACACTTTCCATTTTTATGCAATTTACTGTTTTGCGCGTCTTCTGAAGAACAAAATCTCATGTAGTCGTAAAGTGCCGTCTCGGATTAGCCTGCGCGGACTGTGCAGGCTGATCCGAGACGACACTTTACGCAAATGTCCGAATCCCCCTTTACGCTTGATGCAAACCATATATATTGCGGTTACGTTGGAGGTGGGTCGCAACAGTAACCGGAAAAGTCAATATATGTTACAAGTAAATGTTGAACACGTTCGATTGAATACATGTAGTTGTTGTGTTGTAGTATGCAACGTCTTCTCCGAAGAGAGACACTTCAGAAGTGTTGGCCCGTACGAATTTAGTACACCAATAATCCCAAGTTGGTCGGCCGACTTAGTGGATAAGTCTAAAATTTTGTCAATTGTGTAAAGGCAAATACAGTATATATTGTATATGGCTGTAACTGTGCTACGGGTTATAAAACTATTTCTTTTCAAATCAAAATAATTCAATGATACAAGATACAGACACTTCTGGAAAATGTATTCAAAAATAAAAGCCAGGTATAATTTTTTCCATGTAATCCATGAAATTTGCGTTTTTTTAGATCGCAAAATAAACAAAAGAACAAAAAGGGAAGTAACATTATTATCGACTAAGGTCTGCAGTCCGGGCAGGCTGACCTGATTAGAAACGTTTTGTACTGGTCAGTTCTATTTTTCTATGACGAAACTAAAGTTTAATAGATCTAGGTATTTTATTCTTTCTCATTAATGTCCAAAACTTTGATGAAACAAGTTTTTCATTGTCCGTAGCCCCTAGCTTGGCTTCCAGTATTATCATTTTTAGCTCCACTGGCCGAAGGCGAGCAGGCTTGTGTCATGGCCCAGTGTCCGTCGTGCGTCCGTGCGTGCGTGCGTTAACTTTTATTTCAAACATCTTCTCTGAAACTACCCATCCAATTTTGATGAAACTTCACAGAAATGATCCTGCCATGGTCCTCTTCAGAATTTCTTGAAAGAATTTGATTCCTTTAAAAACTCTGGTTGCCATGGCAACAAAACTTAAAAATATTGAAAATCTTTGAAAATCTTCTAGTCTGAAACCATAAAGACTAGGGCTACCAAATTTGGCATGCAGCTTTATCTGGTGGACCTCTACCAAGTTTCCTCAAATTATAGCCCAGGGGTCAAATTTGGCCCCGCCCCGGGGGTCACAAGTTTTATATGGGCTTATATAGGGAAAACTTCAAAATTCTTCTGGTACCGAGCCATAGGGCCTAGGGCTTCCAAATTTGGCATGTAGCTTTATCTAGTGGACTTCTACCAAGTTTCTTCAAATTATAGCCCTGGGGTCAAATTTGGCCCCGCCCCGGGGATCACAAGTTTTATATGAGCTTATATAGGGAAAATTTTAAAATTCTTTTGGTACCTTGCCATAGGGCCTAGGGCTACCAAATTTGGCATGTAGCTTTATCTAGTGGGTGTCTACCAAGGGTGCCTGAATTTTTGCACTGCGGTCAAATTTGGCCCCGGCCCGGGGATCACAAGTTTTACATGGGCATATAGAGGGAAAACTTTAAAAAATCTACTCGTACCTAGCCATAAGGCCTAGGGCTACCAAATTTTGCATGTAGCTTTATCTAGTGGGCCTCTACCAAGAGGGCCCAAATTATAGCCTTGGGGTCAAGTTTGGCCCCACCCCAGGGGTCACAAGTTTTACAAGGGTTTTTAGCTCCACTGGCCGAAGGCCAGCGAGCTACTGTCATGGCGTTGTGTCCGTCGTGCGTCCGTCCGTCCGTCCGTTCGTTCGTTCGTCCGTTCGTCCGTGCGTGCGTGCGTCCGTAAACTTTTTCTTTAAAAAACTTCTCCTCAGAAACTATTGACTGGATTTTTACCAAATTTCACAGGAATGTTCCTTTGGTGGTCCTCTTTCAAATTCCTTCAAATAATTGTGTTCCATGAAGAATTCTGGTTGCCATGGCAACCAAAGTAAAAAACCTTTAAAAATCTTCTCCTCCCAAACCGCTATTTGGATAGCATTATTATTTTGCAGGAATGTTCCTTAGATACAGGTTTACAGAATTCCTTAAAAAAAAAAAAAAATCTGTCAAAAAACATGGCTTTTATGGGAGACTCATTTTCCTTTTATGGTATAAAGTAAAATCTTTGAAAAATTTCTTCTCTAAAACTATTCATTGGATTTCATTGTTGTTTTGCAGGTAAGTTCCTATGGTGGTTGTCTACCAAATTGTTTCTTCAGTGAGCTAAATTGCAGGATTGAATGATAATTGTTAAAAACTTCCTTTCGCCATTATAGAAATATCAGGCCTGTGGAGCGATACAGGCGCTCAAGCGCCTCTAGTTATAGTTAAAACATCATAAATCTTCTGGTTACTAACCGTAAGACCTAGGGCTACTAAATTTAGCCCTGTCCCAGGAGTCTCATGTTTTACAGGGTCTTTATTGAGGAAACTTTGAAAATATTTTTGTTTATAACCACACATTCTAGACCTGTATTATTTGGTATGGGGCTTTATGTTGTGGACCTCCACCAGGATTCAAGTAATTATAGCTTTGTGGTCAAAAATGGCTTTGCCCTGGGGTCATAACTTTCTCGTAGGATTTTATAGAAAAAATTTTGTATGTCTTCTAGTTTGAAACGAATTCGCCAAATATTGTAATGTTTGGCTTGAAGTGTTTTTCCTTATTAGCCAGT
Source organism: Hippopus hippopus (assembly GCA_946811185.2). Taxonomy (NCBI): domain Eukaryota; kingdom Metazoa; phylum Mollusca; class Bivalvia; order Cardiida; family Cardiidae; genus Hippopus; species Hippopus hippopus. Next base: position 8,998,651 of record OX328100.1, on the reverse strand, counting down.
GGAGCGATACAGGGCCATAATGGCCCTCTTGTTTCTTATCTTTATATCATATTGAGGATCCGATTATCAATTCATTGCCATAGGTATTTGTATTGATCGTAATACGAGATTACAATAAGGGTGATTAAGAAATTAAAATGGCCTGGAATCAGGATAGTAGCCCCCGAAATTCGCACTTTGAGTACATATTCTTATGTAAATCATTTCAATCATCTCTCTAAATTACTAACCGAGAATTCATCATCGGCATATAAATATATTACTCAAATTTTGCTAAGCACCAAGATTTCCTCGCACCATAGCAGAGTCTGTATTCTATATTTTTGTGATTTTTATATTGGAAATCATTCAGTGTTGTGTCGAGAAAGTCTTCAGTACACACATTACCTTTTATGACAGGCAAATCCTCGTGCAAGTCTTGCAAATGCAGATACCCTCAATTTTCAAAGTGTTTTGAGACACTGCATGCATGTTCCAACTTGTGTACACTCTTTATTCTTCACTTTCTTTTGAAAGGCTGAACGTTTTTGATGTTAGTGAGGCAATTGCAAATGTCAGAAAACATTCATCAGATGCAGACATGTGGCGGGCAGTTGGAATGGTGGAACAATGGGACCTTGATCGTGAGGTTGGTGAGGCACTTGGTGTGCACCATACTGTTATCACCAGCGCCTTGGCGAGGTACCAGCAGTATGGTACACCTATCAGGCGACGTGGTGGTGGCAGGAGAAGGGCTACTTCTGCAGCTAATGATCGATAATTGGTCATCCAGGCTCAGAGAAACCGCTTTTTGACTGCAACTCAACTGCGTTCTGTCCTTCAGAATGCTTCTGGGGTCAGAGTTTAGACTCAAACCGTACATACATGGTTGCAGAAAAGTGGCCTCCGATCGAGAAGACCATGTATACGTATCCCCCATCTCAAAACCACTGTCATCATCGGTTTGCTTGGGAATGGACTATGTTGGTAGAGGGGAATGGACTGTTGACCTTTCCTCTTTACAGATGAGTCCCGATACTGCTTGGAGTACATGTATGATATGCGTGTTAGAGTGTGGAGAAGGCCAGGGAAGAGGTTTCATGCAGCAAACATTGCTGAGCATGATTGGTATGGGGGCGCCTATATCATGGTATGGGGGCGGGATGAGCTGGGATGGACGAACTGACCTGGTTGTGCTCGATCGAGGCACAGTGACTGTCCAGCGGTATCGTGATGAAATTCTCGACACAGAGGTAAGGTTATATACTGGCGCTATTGGTGATGGGTTCATTTTAATGGACGATAATGCTCGTCCTCACACAGCCCATGTTGTCCAAGAGTACTTGCAAAAGGGGGGATATCCAGCGTATGGATTGGCCATCCTGTTCCCCCGACTTAAATCCAATTGAACTCATATGGAATGAGTTACAGATCCACATTGAAGCCCCTCAGGTCCAGCCACAAAGAATTAAACGACTCGGTGCATTCCGTGTCTAGGAATGGAATTCTATTCCACAAATGGTTATCCAAAACCTAATTTGGGCCATGCAAAGACAATGCCAAGCTGTCATTGACAGAAACGGGTCTCATACTCGTTATTTGGCCCATACCAAATTAATCGCTAGCTTTTTGCGCAAATTTCAGTGTTTACTCATTTTGGAAAAACAACCGTTTTAGTGACTATGCAGTTAAAAATAAAAACAAAATCAAAAGTGTGCATAACAAGTGTGAAATCTTTATATACAGTAGCCTGTGGACCCATACATTCGTTACTCTAACGTCGTATTTTTGCGCATGCGCGTTACGGCTTGGTAGATGATTTTATAGGACTTTAGAAAAATAAGACATTGGACATATTTATAGATCACAAACACTTAAAAACCTGGTAAATTCAACATAACAACAACTTAAAGTTTGTTCTTACTTGTGTGTGTTTTGATCTGAATCACTCAAGTGCAGGACCCATACATTCGTTCCTGTGATTGGTCAGACTACAACATCAAACTGACGTCATTCCCCTGGTTTACTTTCGCTATACAGTTTGGTTCATCAAATGTCTACCACTTAATCCAACTGAGAAAGTGACTGCAATCTTGGCATACGTTTATTTATAGTGTTTTTCCGAAGTAGGTAAGAAAAATAAGCAAGCTCGACCAGATCCAAGAGACTTAATATAAGGATAGGGTGAAATGAAACATCAATCGGACGTACACTCGCCAGATTGATTGCGGCGTGGTGGATCAAAACTGGTGAACTTAACTGTATTTTATTTCAGTATCTTTGGCCCTTGTGCGAAACAATGAAGACGAAACCACCTAAAATGGCTACGTCATGTTTTCGTCTTAGCAAGTAAGCCATTTTATCATAAAATAGTGTGTTTCTACATTAAAAAAAAAAAATTGACACGAGGTAAGACTTTTTAACCACACTCTACCTATTTTTACGCATTTTCAGCTTTTCTCTTCGATGTGAATACAGATGTCATCAACTCGCAAAAACTTTACCGATACTCGGATTGAATGTAAGTCGGGCGCGCGAGAAAATTCTATGAATATATGACGTAACAAATGTATGGGACGTAACGAACGTATGTGTCTTGGGCATACTAAAGCAGAAGGTACGTGTTCAACAAGAAAAAATACAAAAAAATTAACTACAACCTATGATATGTACAACAATATTCTTGGTGCTTAGCAAGAAATATATGATAGGAACATTTTTTTCCGATAATTTATCGAGAGAAATAGTCAAGTAGTCTATCTGCTATACTGCATAGTCACGGTTCTTTTGGAGGACGTAGCAACAGTTACCAGTGCAGTCATTTTACGTCTCACTGTGGACGTCTATATTTTGTTTGTTGCATCTAATTATATAACGTCTCTCCGAAGAGAGACGCTTTACAAATTCTGGCCAGTACGAGGTAAGTACTCCAACGTCCCAAGTTGATCGGCCGACTTAATGGACAAGTCTAAAATTTTGTTAATTAAGCAATGGCAAGTACAGTATATATTGTATATGACTGTAACGGTGCTACTGGTTTGAACAATTTCCTTTTTTTAACGAAAATAATTTAATGATTTAAGATACAAGATATCGAAAAAATGTATTTCAAAGTATAGTCAAAAATTATTTTGTCTTATCTTATCGATGAAATTTGCGTTTCGTAGATCGCAAAATAGGCAAAAGAACAAAAAGGGAAGTAACTGTGTTTGAACAATTAGGCATCCTTACTGTATATGTTACAAACGGGTAATGAACGACGAGCTTGACAGTCAGTTAAAAAATATTTGGAACTCTGTAACTCTACTCCAAATCAATGAATCGAAAGGAATTTATTGTCGAGCTTGAATATAAACGAGTTATGTTCTATGAAAAGGGGGTTTAATTCATTTGCAAAGCACATAGACCATGGTCAGCCTCGGCAGTTCAAGAAAACTGACCCGATGCGAATTTTCTTGCTACTGGTCAACGTTTGAATACCAGTTCCGTGAAGATATGGTTGCTTGCAAGAACATCCAGCACATAAACACACTAAAAAAGTGCTTAAATTGTGTTCCTAGAAAAGTTTAGATGACTGGCCGTGTCAGTGTAGCCTACTAAAATATAGAAAGTTTAGAAATCATCAGGAACTGGGAAGTAGTGAAACGTTCATAATTCTGATCTAAAAATGATTTAGATCTAGTGTATATATAGACTAATAGAACAAAAAATACGTAAGAATGGAAAGGACTGAACGATATTTTTAGAAAATAATCTATTTGTAATACTTGTAATTATTCATAGAGGTGTAAATATGCTGTGACAGTTTATTCGGCTAGATGGGTGTTGTTAAAAGGCCATCTCTAATCTATTAAATTGTTATCAAAATGATGAAGTTATACACCTGTCCAAATTGAAAGTATTTGCATACGACAAGTTTAGTGAAGCTAGAAAGATGGCTTTTGTCTGTGAAAGTGTAGAAAAACCTTGTGGGGAATGGAGAAAATGATGGTAATCAGCATTTTCACCTTTTCCCAAAGGGTTTTCAAAAGGTCGTTTTCTCAGGGTAGATAATTAACTACTAGATCTAGTATGTCAGAGATTCTAATGGTTTTGAAAAGAATGATTCGAGACTCTATCATTAGATACTAAGCACTGAAATAGCACATGCATCATAAAAAGGTTTTTTGAAAACATTTTCGGAAAAGCCAATTAATTATCCTTACAAAAACAATATTAGCACCTTTTATTTTCTGTCGCAAAACTGAAGTTTATGGGGTGTTTCATTCTTCCTCATTGAAGTGTGAAACTTTCGTGTATTAAGTGTTTAATTGTCCGTAGCCCCTAGCTTGGGTTACAGTGTTTTTTTTTTACCTTTATATATGAATTTTATTAGGGATCCGATTATCAATTAGGAATGTATTGATCGTGAAGGAAGACTGCAATAAGGAGTAATAAATTATAACCACCTGGACCAAGGCGGTATCCCCTGAAATTCCCACTTTGTGTATATATCTTTATGCAAATTATTTCCATTTCACTCCAAATTTCGTACCGAGAATTCATCATCCGCAAACAAACATGACGGAAACATTTTTTTTCCGGTGATTTATGAAAGAAAGTTATGACAACACAAGTAGCTGTAGTGTATATATCGCGTTGCTTTTAGAGGCGGCTGGTCAGGAAAGTCAATACACATGTCACAAGTAAGTGACATTATTGACGTCGATTGCATTTTTGTTGCTTTGAGTTGTGTAACGTCTTCTCCGAAGAGAGACACTTCAGAAGTGTTGGCCCGTACGAATTTAGTACACCAATAATCCCAAGTTGGTTGGCCGACTTAGTGGATAAGTCTAAAATTTTGTCAATTGTGGTAAGGCAAATACAGTATATATTGTATATGACTGTAACTGTGCTACGGGTTATAAAACTATTTCTTTTCAAATCAAAATAATTCAATGATACAAGATACAGACAATTCTAGAAAATGTATTTAAAAATAAAAGCCAGGTATAATTTTTTCCATGTAATCCATGAAATTTGCGGTTTTTTAGATCGCAAAATAGACAAAAGAACAAAAAGGGAAGTAACATAATTATCGACTAAGGTCTGCAGTCCGCGCAGGCTGACCTGATTAGAAACGTTTTGTACTGGTCAATTCTATTTTTCTATGACGAAACTGAAGTTTAACAGATCTAGGTATTTTATTCTTTCTCATTAATGTCCAAAACTTTGCTGAAACAAGTTTTTCATTTTCCGTAGCCCCTAGCTTGGCTTCCAGTATTATCTGTTTTTTCTTTCTTTATATAATATTGAGGATCCGATTACCAATTCATTGCCATAGGTATTCGTATTGATCGTAATAGGAGACTGCAATAAGGCTGATTAAAAATTATAACCACCTGGACCCAGGCTGGTAGCCCCGAAATTCGCAGTTTGAGTACATATCCTTATGGAAATTGTTTAGATCATCTCTCTAAATTTCTTTACTGAAAATTCATCACTGGCAGACAAATATGATAGGAACAATTTTTTCCGCGGTATTTTGTTGAGAGAAATAGTCAAGACGGCACAAGTTAAGTACTCTTATCTGCTGTACTGTGTATACTGCGGTTCTGTTGGAAGCAGAGAGCAACGGTCACTTCCGAGGGTAGTCAGTTTATCCATCTATCACCTATCTCTTGTGGTTATTGGGGTAACGCCTCTCCGAAGAGAAACGCTTTACAAATTTTGGCCAGTACGAATTAAGTACTCCAACTCCCACATTGGTCGGCCGACTTAATGGACAAGTCTAAAATTTTGTCAATGAACTGAATGCATGTACAGCATATATTGTATATGACTGTAACGGTGAAACGGGTGAGAAAAATTTCATTTTAAATCAAAATAATTTAGCGATTCAAACAAATGTTAAAATTGTATTTAAAAATAAAACCATATATATTTTTTATGTAATCGACGAACTTTGCGTTTCTTAGGTCGCAAAATAGACAAAAGAACAAAAAGGGAATGAACTCTGTTTGAACAAATAGGCATTTTCATATAGAATGAACCACAAGCTTGACAGTCAGTGAAAAGTTATTTGGACTTCTGTAATACTTCTAGTCAAAGAATGGAAAGAAATTAGATCATCTGTCAAGCTTAATTATAAATGAGCCATGTTCTGTGAAAAAGGGGGTTTAATGCGTGTGCAAAAAATATTGTCCCGTGTAAGCCTACGCAGTTCACGAAAACCGACCTGATACGAAACCTTTTGCTAAACGGTCTAAGTTAACATCTGAATAAATGTTCCGTGAAGATAAGGTTGTTTGTTAGAACATCAGGCACTTAGCTAAACTCAAGCGCTACAAGTGTTCCCAGAAAAGTCTAGATAATTGGCCATGTCTTTGTACCGAAATAGAGAAAGTTTGGAAATCTTTAGGAACTGGGGTGTCGTAAAAGGTTCATAATTCTGACCTAAAAATGATCTAGTGTATATACATGTATAATAGAACAAAAAATACATAAGTATACCAAGGACTTAACGACATTTTGAGAAAATACACCTATTTATATAATACAATTATTCATAAATGTGTAAGTATACTGTGACAGTTTATTTAATTAGATGGGATTTGTTAACTGCCTCATCCTGCTATATAACTTTGATGAAACTTAAAAGCCGAATAATGCCACTTCGAACTTACTTTTTGGAGAAAAATATCTCCATATCGGACAGTTTAGATCCAAGATCAGACTGCACGTTCTGTGCAGTCTGATCTTAATCTACACTGTCCTCAAAAGGTCATTGAGTCGGGCTTAGCAGCCTAAGGGTTAAAGACTATCTTTAATTAGTTTACTCTTTACCAAATGATATTTATATCTACACATTTCAAAATTGAAAGAATTTGCAGATGACAACTTCAGTGTAGCTGAAATGATGGTAGTTGTCTGTGAAAGTGTATTTGTGGGAAAAGGAGAAAATATGGGTTTTCAGCATTTTCTCCTTTTTCCACGGGGTTTTCAAAAGGCTATTTTCTCAGGATAGAGAGTTAACTATACGTGCATACATGTATACTAGCATTCCAGAGATTCTCATGGTTTTGAAAAGAATGGATTTTGACTTTTTCACTGTATGATAAGCACTGAAAAAACACATCCCTTAAAAAATAAAAGAAAATGCTTGTAACCAATGAAGTAGCCTATGAAAACAATATAGACACCATAAACTTTACTTTTCTTGGCAAAACTAAAGTTTATGAGGTGTTTTATTCTTTCTCATTGAAGTCCAAAACTTTGCTGTAACAAGTTTTTCATGGTAAACCCTAGCCTAGGTCCCAGTCCGTCTTTTTTTCCCGGACGTTACTTTGTAACAGTAACCGAAGCGATTAACAGATGACTGCTAAAGATGAATGGTAAAGTGCGATCAGGAGACCGTGATACAGAGTAATTATTGCCTGGATCCAGACCGACTTTTATTTTTTTACTTTTATTTATTATTAAGGATTGGATTATCAATTCATTGCCACAGGTATGAAGAGCTCATAAAGGGAGACTGCGATCTGGAGTGATAAAAAATTACAACCGGCTGGACCCAGGCTAGTAGCCCCTGAAATTCTCACTTTGTTTCCAATCATATCCTTGTGTTAATAAAATCAATGATCCCTCCAGTTCGTACCGAGAATTTATCACCAACAGACAACTATGATAGGAACATATTTCCCGGTATTTTATCCAGAGAAACAATCGAGACGACACAATTTACGTAGCTATAATGTATATGTTCAGCGCAAATTAAGAATCGGTACAATTCCGGAATTGTCCTGCGCAAAGTAACCTACTTTATCCGTCGATTCCGGAATTGTACCGGACAATTCTAGAATTGCGCAAGGCAGATATATCGTATTATGGTCAGATCTGGTCTGTGCGCAAAGTAGGAATAGGCTTGGACAAAGTAAGAATTGAAAGGGTAGTGCAAAGTGAGAATAGTCAGATGGAGTAAAAATAACCAAAGGGATTTCTATACAAAACATGTAAAGATACAGAAAACTTGAATGGATTGTCTTGCTACTGGAGATATTTCTCTATTCCCAGATGAATCAGCTAAGGTCAAGCGACGACGAAGGTGTAAATCAACTATAAAAGCATCGTGAAAAAAAGGAGAAAATGCTGGTAACCAGCAATTTTCCTTTTCCAACGATGTTTTCTACTCTTTCAAAGACAAAATCCCTTCGTTTAAGCAACATCTAATTAATTGTCTGCAAATGCTTTCATTTTGACAAGTCAAAAATGTATTTATGTGGTAAAGGGTAAAACTACAAAATATCGCAAAATCAAAGTTCTTTTCACCACAGAAAATCTTATTGTGTAGATCCAAGATCACACTGCACCCCTAGTGCTTAGTTTGGTTATCAGCATTTTCTCGTTTATCCACAATGTTTTCAGTAGCCTTCTTCTTCATGGCCGTTAACATTTTGGATCGTTTGGTAAAGGATAAATTTTATCAAAAAAGTTTTAAAGATTTTGCTTTCCTTTTCCAACAATGCTCATGCTGCAACACATGCTATTATTATCTCATTACACGTTTAATTTTGACTCTTCATTATGTGCTCATGACTCGTATTACATTTTTTATTTGTCTCCGATTCCTACTTTGCGCAGGGAAAATAATAGATTCTCACTTTGTCCAGATTCCTACTTTGCGCAGCGACAATTTTGCAATTGAACCGCGCCAGGTAGGAATTCCTACTTCGCCCGCCAAAGTGAGAATTCCTACTTTGCGCAGGACGATTCCGGAATTGTCCCGATTCCTACTTTGCGCAGAACATATATACATGTACATTTATTATATGCCTATCTATGAACTGAGTAAAATACGGCCGTTATCTAAATCGCCAAAACAACTCGACAGAATTTTTTTCCGTATCAGTCTAGTACCGTATGTAGAGCATAATCGTGTACACGGACTACTTCTGTGTATAATTTATTGACGTTCGGGTCTTTTCGCCAAATTCCTAACACGTTCGGCCGGCATGACGAAGCACAAACCCCCTCCCCCCCCCCCCCTTTTTAGTATATTCATAGCTGTTATCTCGTCTACTTTTTTCAAAAAGTGTTCTATGCAGAACTTAATTTTGTCCGATATCAATGCCCATTGCATAAATATATATTGTTTCAAAAGGGTATTTCCATATGCTACTGTACGATACACTCGTGAACTTACGAATCGCGATTCATAATAGTTTAGTTTAATTTAAACATATATTTTATTCATTAAGTGAAGTGAATGGGGTCGGCCACAAGTTCTTCCAACTTACATTCGGCCCTTCCCCTACAATCAAATTAACAATACAAAATGACAGATAATGGTAACAAAAGCGATTCATAATCACAAGCTTGACTTGCCTTCTGCGTAAAAACGAAAAGAAATGTACTATTTTTGACAGTGACAGTGAATAACAACCATTGACTACCTTTTCAATGTTTAAGAAATATTTTTTTCAGCCACGGTTGATGTCTTTTTTCTTGTAGCGGTTCGGGGTAGCAACCGCCATTTTTAAATGCATACTGATCTATGCAGACTTACCGTTATCTATGTATATTCATCCGCCATTCATAAATATTGTACATATATGTACAAAGAAATGTAGTTCTCTGAACTTTTGGTTATTCGTATTGATTTTTAGCTCCACTGGCCGAAGGCCAGCGGGCTTATGTCATGGCCCGGTGTCCGTCGTGCGTCCGTGCGTGCGTCCGTCCGTGCGTGCGTTAACTTTTATTTCAAACATCTTCTTCTCTGAAACTGCTCATCCAATTTTGATGAAACTTCACAGAAATGATCCTGCCATGGTCCTCTTCAGAATTTCTTGAAAGAATTTGATTCCTTCAAAAACTCTGGTTGCCATGGCAACAAAACTTAAAAATATTGGAAATCTTTGAAAATTGTCTTGTCTGAAACTGCCGAGCCCCGGTAGCTCAGTCGGTAGCGTGCAGGACTTGAGAACACGGGGTCCAGGGTTCTATCCCTGGCTACGACCCCAGGCTCGGCCAATTTCTTTCCGAGGATTGATGATAGTCACTGCGACAGGATTCATTCCTCTCCCACCGCTGACCATTGTCTCGACGATGATTATGTGGGAAAGCAGCCAGTGGCTTGGAAAGAAAAATTGTGCGGAGTACTGGTAAAAGAGACTCCAGGAAAGCATGGATAGGTCCACTGGCCGCCGCGATATAACTGAAATAATGTTGAAAACGGCGTTAAACACCATACAATCAATCAATCAATCATTGTCTGAAACCGTAAGGCCTAGGGCTACAAAATTTGGCATGTAGCTTTATCTAGCAGACCTCTATCAAGTTTCTTCAAATTTTAGCCCTGGGGCCAAAATTGGCCCCACCCCGGGGGTCACAAGTTTTACATGGGCTTATATAAAGGAAACTTTAGAAGTTTCCCTGCACCTAACCATAAGGCCTAAGGATACCAAATTTTGCATGTGGCTTATCTTGTGGGCCCCTACCAAGAGTGCCCAAATTATAGTCCTGGGGTCAAAATTGGCCCCGCCCCGGAGCTTACAAGTTTTACATGGGCTTATATAGAGAAAACTTTAGAAGTCTCCCTGCACCTAACCATAAGATCTAAAGCTACCAAATTTTGCATGTGGCTTTATCTTTTGGGCCCCTACCAAGAGTGCCCAAATTATAGCCCTTGGGTCAAATTTGGCCCCGCCCCGGGGGTCACAAATTTTACATGGGCATATATGGAGAAAAGTTTAGAAGTCTCCCTGCACCTTGCCATGAGGTCTAGGGCTACCAAATTTTGCATGTGGTTTTATCTAGTGGGCCACTACCAAGAGTGCCCAAATTATAGCCCTGGGGTCAAATTTGACTCCGCCCCGGGGGTCACAAGTTTTACATGGGCTTATATAGAGTAAACTTTAGAAGTCTCCCTGCACCTAGCCATAAGGCCTAGGGCTACCAAATTTTGCATGTGGCTTTTTCTAGTGGGCCCCTTTCAAGAGTGCCCAAATTATAGCCCTGGGGTCAAATTTGACCCCGCCCCGGGGGTCACAAGTTTTGCGTGGGCATATATGGTGAAAACTTTAGAAATCTCCTTGTACTTAGTCATAAAGCCTTGGGTTACCAAATTTTGCATGTAGCTTTGTCTAGTCGGTCTTTACCAAGAGTGCCCAAATTATAGCCCTAGGGTCGAATTTGATCCCACCCCAGGGGTCAGAAGTTTTACATGGGCTTACATGTTATATAGTGAAAACTTCAGAAATCGTCTTGTTACTGACCATAAGACTTAGGGCTACCAATTTTAGTCCTGTTTCAGGGCTCTCATGTTCAAAACCAATTTGCCAAGTATTTTAAAGTTTGGCATGTAGTGGTTTTACTTATTAGCCAGTGGAGCGATACAGGGCCATCATGGCCCTCTTGTTTGATGATGGCCCTCTTGTTTGATGTTTCTTTACAGTTATTATGGTGAGGTATATAATAAAAGAAATTACATCAGTCTGCATTTCTGTGTGGTCGGATCATGTCCCGTTGCGTGTGTAAAGAGGTGAATATCGGATTCGACCTCCGATATGCATCTCTTTACACACGCAACTCCGTATTTATCACGTATCTTTTCGAGGGGGGGGCAGCAATAGTAGCCAGTCAAGTCAATATGTGACACAAGTAAGTGTCATTGAATACGTCGATGTGATATTACTTATTTTGAGTTATGTAACGTCTTCTCCGAAGAGAGACGCTTCAGAAGTGTTGGCCTGTACGAATTCAGTACACCAATAATCCCAAGTTGGTCGGCCGACTTAGTGGATAAGTCTAAAATTTTGTCAATTGTGTAAAGGCAAATACAGTATATATTGTATATGGCTGTAACTGTGCTACGGGTTATAAAACTATTTCTTTTCAAATCAAAATAGTTCAGTGAAACAAGATACAGACAATTCTAGAAAATGTATTTAAAAATAAAAGCCATGTATGAATATTTCCATGTAATCCATGAAATTTGCGGTTTTTTAGATCGCAAAATAGACAAAAGAACAAAAAGGGAAGTAACTGTGTTTGAACAAATAACCATTCTGATGTTCAACGTATGGTTGCTATAGAAGATGTATACAAGACACAGGATATGTAGCCTACAGACAAATCTAGAGAATGTGGCATAATATACCGGCAAACCCTCACCACTATACAGTTCTATGTATATATTTGGCATTGTTTCATGAGTGAAAAGCTTCATTCCGTTGAACAATATTTTATTTGATAATACGGAATGAATCGGTAAAAACTTGCAAAATTTTTATTTATACATAATTTTGATTTTCACTGGTTTTTAGCTCTACTGGCTGAAAGCCAGCAGAGCTTATGTCATGGCGTGGTTTCCGTCGTCCGTCCGTCCGTCTGTCCGTTAGTCTTTTTCTTGTTTACGCGATAAAGCCTGCATTTGTGCTCAGATTTCCATGAAACTTGCACAGTTTGTTTATCTCATCAATAGCTTCAACCCTATTGATTTTGAGAAAAATCCAACAAACAGTATTGGAAAAGTAGCCATTTCAAGTTGAAAATTCTCATTTCTTGTTTACGCTATAAAGTCTGCATTTGTGGTCAGATTTCCATGAAACTTGCACAGATTGTGTATCTCATCAATAGCTTCAACCCTATTGATTTTGAAAAAAATCCAACAAACAGTATGGGAAAAGTAGCCATTTCAAGTTGAAAATTTTAATTTCTTGTTTAAGTGATAAAGTCTGCATTTGTAATCAGATTTTTGTGAAACTCGCACAGTTTGTTTATCTCATCAATAGCTTTAACCCTATTGATTTTGAAAAAAATCTAACAAACAGTATGGGAAAAGTAGCCATTTCAAGTTGAAAATTTTCATTTCTAGTTTACGCGATAAAGTCTGCATTTGTAGTCAGATTTCCATGAAACTTGCACAGTTTGTTTATCTTATGAATAGCTTCAACCCTATTGATTTTGAAAAAAAATCCAACAAACAGTATGGGAAAAGTAGCTATTTCAAGTTGAAAATTTCGATTTCTTGTTTACGTGATGAAGTCATTATTTCTTGTTTTAATCTTTGTATTTTTTTTCTTTTTGCATCATGAATTCATAATGTATGCTAGCATAAAAGCAAAATCACTGCCAGTAGAGCAATTTCAGGCCCTTCAGGGCCTCTAGTTGCAATATAGTGAAGGGGAGCTATGGAATTATGAAAAAAGGCATAATACCGACAAACCTTCACCACTTTACAGTTCTATGTAAACATTTGGCATTGTTGTATGAGTAAAAGATAAAAAAAAAAAAAAATGAAATTTTCAGCTGCATTCCATTGTATAACAGCGTGTGAAAAATTATAAGTTTATTTTTATACATACATGTAATTTTGACTTTCACGGGTTTTTGAGGTTTAGTGACAGGGAGCTGCTGGAATAGGCATAAAACCAACAACTCCCCATAACTCTTCTGTTTTATGCATACTTTGGGCATTGTTTTATGAGTGAAAAATAAGAAAAATAATGGAATTTTCAGCTTCATTCTTTTGAATAATATTGTATTTGATTAAAATGAATGAATCCTTAAATATTGTAAATTTTTCTTAAATAGATAATTTTTACTTTTATGGATTTTTTTGCGATAGTGGGTGGGGGAAAGGGGAGGCTGCCAGAATTATGCCGAAAAGGTGAAAGTGAAAAGACAAAAAAAAAAAAAAAATGAAATTATCATCTTCATTCTGTTGAACAATGTTGTATTTGATAATACAGAATGAATCCGTAAAAAAATGCAAATTCACTTTTATACATAAATTTGATTTCTTATGCGTTTTTTTCCGCGATATAGTGAGGGGAGGTGCCGGAATTATGCAGAAAAGGCATACTTCCGGCAAACCACCTCCAGCATACAGTTCTTTGCATATATTTGGCATTGTTTTATGAGTAACAAGATGAAACGATAAAATTTCAGCTTCGTTAAGTTGAACAATATTGTATTTGATAGAAAGGAATAAATCCGTAAAAAATCGCAAAGTTGTTGCTGTACATAGTTTTGATTGTCACGGGTTTTTGCAATATAGTGATGGGGGCTGTGGAATTATGCCCATAATTTATTTAAAAAATGAAGCCAACTGTAATTTTTTCTATTTAATCAACGAAAGTTACGTTTCTAAGCTGGCAAAATAGACAAAAGAACAAAAATAGGGGTAACTGAGTTGAATGAATAGGCATTCTGAAAATAGTATACATGTATAACGTACAGGTAATGAACGATGAACTTGACAGTCAGTGAAAAGTAATTTGAAATTCTGTAATAGATCTAGAGTCTACTCCAAATGAAAGTATCGAGAGAAATTCGCTGTCGAGCTTACTTGTAATGAGTGATACTCTGTGAAAAAGGGGTTTAATGCATCTGCAATAAATATCGACCTAAGGTCAGCAGACCGCGCAGGCTGACCTGATAAGAATCATTGTTGCTACTGGTCAATTCTATTTTTCTCTGACGAAACTGAAGTTTATGAGGTATTCAGTCTTCCTCATTGAAGTCCAAAAGCTTGCTGAAACAAGTTTTTCATTGTCCCTAGTCCCTAGATTGGGTTTCAGTAGGATTTTTTTCCCTTTGATATATTATTAAAGATCCGATTACAAATTCTTTGGCACAGGAATTCGTATCCATTGTAAAACAAGAGCGGCAAATTGTCGCAAGATACGCCCGTCCCACAGCCAGTTGTCGAGGGGGGGATAATAATCGTAAAGGGCAGGTAGAGGAAAATAGTAGTGCAGCAGAAATCATGTAAGTGATTGAAATAGGCATGAATGTCTCCTCTAATGTTAAGGAAACATGCATATAAAGTTTCAGGTCATTCCAACATGAAAAGACAAAGTTATATTGTAGAGAAGTATGAAAACCTGTAAAAAAAAATAATAATGAATAGGGAATAGCTCCAAAAGGGCATTGGGTAAGGTTACGGCTCCAGTGCATTGCACTTTTCGTAACTGCAACAAACATGTTTACCAAGTCTCAAGTCAATTTGACTTGAGGTGACAAAGTTCCGTTCCGAACAAGCAAGAAATACTGTAAAAATGAAGATCAAAGTGGAATTACTCAAAATCCACGCTAGGTAGAGTTATTGTTCTTGCGCACTGTACTCCGTAATATTGCAACAAACATGCATACTAAGTTTGAAGTCGTTCTGACTTGAGATGACAAAGTTATATTCCGGACAAGCACTAAATGCTGTAAAAATGATGATCAAAGGGAAATAACTCAAAGACGGCACGAGGTAGAGTTACAATTCTTGCGCACTGCACTTCCAAATATTGCAACAAATAAGCATACCATATTTCAAGTCATTCCTACTTAAGATGACAAAGTTATGCTCCTGACAAGCAAGAAATGCTATAAAAACGAAGATCAAAGGGGGAATAACTCAAAATTTGTGCTAGGTAGAGTTATGGTTCTTGTGCACTGCACCGTAATTTTTCAACAATCATGCATACCAAATTTGAAGATGTTCAGACTAGAGATGACAAAGTTACATTCCGGACAAGCAGAAAATGCTGTAAAAATGACGATCAAAGGGAAATAACTCAAAGACAGCACGAGGTAGAGTTATGGTTCTTTTGCACTGCATTCCATATAATTGCAACAGACACAAATGCCAAGTTTCAAGTCAGTCGGACTGGAGATGACAAAGTTATGCTCCGGACAAAGAACTGGACGCCACCCACCTACTTCTCGGACGCCATGGGTGATCCCATAATACGTGCCGTCTTCGACGGGCATAAAGGACAATATTTTAGGCTTGTCCAAATCGAAAGCATTTGCAGACGACAAAATAAAAGTGAAAATTTGAAATTTGTTTTGTGAAGGGTAGAAAACATTGTGGGAAAAGGAAAAAATGCTGGTTACCAGCATTTTCTCCTTTTCCCACAATGTTTTCTAAAGGCTTCTTTTTCAGGGTCGTCAAAAGTAGGGATTGTGTTCTAATGGGTTGAAGATTATAATTGCTTAGTAGCCTCCGAGATTTACGCTATACTGTGCATAGAGCTGTCCTTTGGGGGGCAAATTGCAACAGTGGCCAGGGCAGTCTACCCAACAACTACCTGTCATTCAGGTCCTTTCGCAGTCTTCATCTTCCTGTATGGTAGAATGTAACGTCTCTCCGAAGAAAGACGCTTTACAAATTTTGGCCAGTACGAATTAAGTACTCCAACTCCCACATTGGTCGGCCGACTTAATGGACAAGTCTAAAATTTTGTCAATGCTGTGAAGGTAGGTACTGAACATAAGGTATATGACTGTAACGGTGCTCCAGGTGTTAAAAGTTTCTTTTTGGAGGCAAAATAATTATATTATTTGAGATACAGACAAATCTAGAAAAGGTATGTAATAAAAAAAGTCATGTATGATTTTTTTTGCATGTAATCCATGAAATTTCTGTTTCTTGGATTGCAAAATAGACAAAAGAACAAAAAGGGAAGTAACTGCTAGACCAAATATGCGTTCAAATTTTTAATGTATGGTTGCTGGAGAAGTCGTACCATGGAGAACTCGTACCCTAATATCAAGGGTATGGATATGTAATACGACCCTGTATAAAAGTAACAAAATCGAATTCCGGAGTATTTGGCTTTTACAGCCTTTATACATTCCTTTCATTTACACTACTGTAGGTTATTATTTTTTTTAGTGTTTGGTAATTTTGTGGCAGTCTTTGATCCACGTAAATTGTCACTCCAAATAACACCTGATAAACAATAATAACAATAAGAATAAAAACAGTCAGAATTAGTACGTTTAATATGACGCCTGATTCAATCAAAGTGCTGTCAGAACTGTAATCGACCGACACTTAATTACCACATTGGTTTGAAAACCATCGATCAAATGGTTTTCATACTATGTATGTGAAAAAGAAGCCCATGTTATGTTGCCCTTTGTCTTGATTGGAACCTTGACCATGGATTAAGAAATCTATTCTTTTTCTTGCAATGGACTATTTGGAAAATATCATAATTCAGTAATACATGTAAATTTGCTGATTTACTGTTTTGTTCTAGGCCGCTTTCAACATTATTTCAGCCATATCACTGCAACAACCTGCTTATTCATGTATGTCATGGAATTCACTTTTGCTAAGTTACGGCTACAATGTGTCCTGCCCAACGACACTCCCAAAACACACCTTACAACTGAGCAACGTAGCCCCCCGCCGCCCCCCCCCCCCCCGATTTTTACCCTGTCTTTTACAAATTAGTTAAAATATAATAATATAATATAAAAAAAAAACTGCATGAAAACCAGCATAGATGTATCTTTAAATACTTTTCTACAGTGATTTTTAGCTCCACTGGCCGAAGGCCAGCGGGCTTATGTCATGGCCTGTTGTCCGTCGTGCGTCCGTGCGTCCGTCCGTCCGTGCGTTAACTTTTTTTTAAAACGTCTTCTTCTCTGAAACTACCCATCCAATTTTGATGAAACTTCACAGAAATGATCCTGCCATGGTCCTCTTCAGAATTTCTTGAAAGAATTTAATTCCTTCAAAAACTCTGGTTGCCATGGCAACAAAACTGAAAAATTTTGAAAATCTTTGAAAATCTTCTTGTCTGAAACCGTAAGGCCAAGGGCTACCAAATTTGGCATGTAGCTTTATCTAGTGGACCTCTACCAAGTTTCTTCAATTTATAGCCCTGGGGTCAAAATTGGCCCCGCCCCGGGGGTTACAAGTTATACATGGGCTTATTTAGGGAGAACTTTAAAATTCCTCTTCTACCTAGCCATAGGGCCTAGAGCTACCAAATTTGGCATGTAGCTTTATCTAGTGGACCTCTGCCAAGATTGTTCAAATTATAGCCCTGGGGTCAAATTAGGCCCTGCCCGGGGGTAACAAGTTTTACATGGGCTTATATAACAAGTTTTACATGGGCTTATATAGGGAGAACTTTAAAATTCTTCTTTGACCTAGCCATGGGGCCTAGGGCGACCAAATTTGGCATGTAGCTTTATCTAGTGGACCTGTACCAAGGGTGTCCAAATTATAGCCGAGGGTCAAATTTGACTTCGCTCCGGGGGGTAACATGTTTTACATGGGCGGGTTTATATAGGAAAATCTTTCGCATCTAGCTATAAGGGCTAGGGCTATCAAATTTTGCATTTAGCTTTATCTAGGGGGTCTCTATCAAGGGTGCCCAAATTATAGCCCAGGGGGTCAAATGTAGCCCCACCCCAGGGGGTCACAAGTTCTACATGGTCTTATATAAGGAAACTTTAATAATCTACTTGTATATAGCCATATTTAGGCCTAGGGCTACCAAATTTTGCATGTAACTTTATATAATGGGCCTCTACCAAGAGGGCCCAAATTTTAACTTTGGTGGTCAAGTTTGACTCCACACCAGGGGTCACAAGTTTTACATTGGCTTTTATAGTGAAAACTTGATAAACCTGTGTCATGGATCACATATTTTACAGGGCCTTTTACTCAGCAAACTTGTTTTACATGACTTTTTATTGGGCAAGATTAAAAAATATTTTTGTTTATAACCACACATTCTAGTTTCATATTGTAGGTCTGGGGTCAAAATTGCCTTCATTCCAGGGATCGCAAGTTTAACATGGGCTTCAAAATATTGTCACTTCAATTTAAACATTAATCAAGGGAAATAACTCTTTTTATGAAAGATAAAGTTCGTTACTATTTACCTCCCTTGATTATCAAGCTGCAGTGATACATGATTGGTGCTAGACAAGTTTTTTAGCTCCACTGGCCGAAGGCCAGCAGGCTTATGTTATGGCCCGTTGTCCGTTGTGCGTCCATCCGTATGTTAACTTTTTAGCTCACTTGAGCACAACGTGCTCAAGGGGAGGTTTTAGGATCACCTGGTGTCCGTCGTGCGTCGTGTGTCGTCAACAATTCTTTAAACATCAACTCCTCCTAAACCACTGGGCGGATTTGGACCAAACTTGGCTGGAATGTTCCTTGGAAGGTCCTCTTTAAAAACTGTTCACAGAATTTGATTCCATCAAAAACTCTGGTTGCCATTGCAACCAAATGGAATTTTTTAGGGAATTCTTTAAAAATCTTCTCCTCTGAAACCACGGGTCAGATTTTGAAATAATTTCACAGATATGCTCCTTGGGTGACCCTTTTTAAAAATTGTTCGTAAAATTTTGATCCGTCAAAAAATGTGGCTCTGGTGAATGGGGGCTTCTTGCACCATATAGAAATGAAGGAATTCTTCAAAATTCTTCTTCTCTGAAACCGCTGGTCAGATTTCGAAATAATTTCACAGGATTGTTCCTTGGGTGACCCTTTTCAAAAACTGTTCGTAAAATTTTGATCCGTCAAAAAACGTGGCTCTGGTGAATGGGGGCTTCTTGCACTACACAGAAATGAAGGAATTCTTTAAAAATCTTCTCCTCTGAAACAGCAGGTCAGATTTTGAAATAATTTCACAGGATTGTTGCTTGGGTGACCTTTTTCAAAAATTGTTCGTAAAATTTTGATCCGTCAAAAAATGTGGCTCTGGTGAATGGGGGCTACTTGCACTATATGGAAATTTAAAAATTCTTAAAAATTCTTCTTCTCTGAAACGACTGGTCAGAATTTTACTTAATAGCCAGTGGAGCGATACAGGGCCATCATGGCCCTCTTGTTTAATTAGTCTTGTTTTATTGAATACCTTTAGCGCAACTTTGACCTTCAAACTTGACTTTTTTAATAGGCATCATAATCCTAATTCAGTCCGATCATAACAAAATTTTGCATCAGTTGTGTTCGAAGAAAACGTCGAGGTATTGTCGTAGCTCCGGCGTCGTCGTGCAAAAACTTTGACATTTTGTAATATGTCTGTTATTGTTTAATTATTGAAGATATTTACTTCAAACTGCGGTGGTCTTGTTTTTAAATCTCGTGCAGCACTTAGGTGTATCCCACGATTGTTTTTGCATTTGCAGACGACAAATTAAATGTTGTTCAAACGATGGAATTTTTCTATAATTAAGTAGAAAGCAACGTCATTCGTTGTCGTTTAGCGCTTGCCTTACTGCTCACTGCTTTTCTAGCACTTTGCTGGAGTTCCTTGATACACTGTTGCAAAAGAAGCACTTTTTCCCCCTTCAATATCTTCGCTTCCACAAAGCGCATAGATCTCAACTTTACAACACAGTCTTCACGAAGTGTCGACTATCAGTGACGTGTGAAATTTCCCATTTAAAATTGATAAATTCTATGAAATTGGCGAGTATGTGGATTTGCACGACCTGCTCGTGCTGCACGTGGAAAATGTACAGGACAGTAAACACGAACATTGTCACTTTCCTGTTTCTTTTTGTGAAAGGAAAAACGCATCTGAAAACAAAGAAGTTCTTTGCTATCATGCTAAATTAAAGGAAAATCAGTGACTCCAAGCATTGATGTTGCTTGCTCGCGGTGACAACCTCAGCTACATCAATAGGCCCCCAGCTACCCTAGAAATACAATTATGCGTTTGCATAAGCGTTCTCAACAAACTGGTCGTGTCGGAGACCGCCCCTGATCCGGCAGACCTCGAGTTACTGACGTCAGAACGGACCGCCTTACAACGTTGATGCACGTGCTAGAACGGTTTAAAACGTCGTCAAGTACAGCAAAACGGTATAGCATTTATAAGCAAGTCTAGGCATTTGGCATGCTCATTTACCTATTCGAGCAAGAAGACCATACGGTTAAGCGTTTGTAATTGACAAGACGTTATTCACTCTGGATGTGTGTGTAGTGAGCTCGTGTTCTTTTCTCTGATGTGTCAAGATTCAATCATGGTTACCATTATGGTCGGGTTCAGGTTTACAGACGTAGAGGCTGAGAACGTTTTGCAAAGTCCTGTTTGTAAGAAAGGGACAGATTAGGTGGTGGCAGTGTTATGGTTTGGGTAGAATTATTGGCGATAGGAAAACCAGACTTACTGTTGTTCAGAGCAATCTTAATGCTCAGGGCTTTGTGGATGAAGCCCCATCCCATTTACAATGCAACACCGGCCAAGTTTGATGTTAATCTTCAACATGAAAAGACACTTGATTTAAACATGTTTACTAGTAAAATTTTCAATTGTTCCATCATTGTCAACTTTTATCAAAAACAGTAAATACCGGTAAATCCCTGAATTCTTCCGTCCTCCTTGGTCGTGTAGCGGACGATTTGTTTACGTCAATAAACCGTTTCAATCATAAAAAATCGGAGGGCGGAGACATGGAATAGCCACGGGCGACTTACGGTAGAGTGACTTGATTTTACCACGCTCGCGCTGCACTGTGTTTATAGAGCCGAAGTCACGTATCATGTTAGAATTAAGAATAAGACAAATTTATGATCATAGAAGCCGCAATCTTTTGGTGGACAATTTCAGAAATATTGACTCTCTTGAGAAATTGTGATAACATTTTTTGTATCTGCCCCCCCCCCCCCCGGGAACATCATGACAAATGGTACTAAAATGCAGGGGAAAAAAAGCCAGAATATAATAGGTAGGTATTCTAATTTTGTAAGCCTTTAAAAATCTGGATCTATTCAACCACAACATAATAACTGTTACTATACATATTTCGTTTAATAAACAGTAGTTTGAACCATTTTCTGCATAGGCCTTGTACAAACCTATAAAACTTCTTGTGTAAATTTCAAGGGGCATTCTAAACATTTGACCAGCAGCGACCTAAAAAGTTGTATATGCACAGTAATAGGCTCGATAATAACTTTAACCCTTCGACTACACAATGAAATAAATTTACTGAGTAAGGAGAAAGAAACAAGATTTTTTTATGTTTACGATATCTTACAAAATATCAGAAAATATTACACAGGCTATGTGCTGTCTGATCTTGATCCATTTCTTTCATTTTCGAGCAGCTTCAACCTTTACAGCACTAGGCACGACCATGGTAATTTCTGTAGACACTGTACACGATACATACATTTTTCACGGGTTTTGTAGATCAGGACCTTACTGTACAGAAGGTACAGTCTGATCATAAAAGCTTCGACACACAATACATTAAATACTAAATTTTACACGGCTCGTAAGGTAGATCTTCCATGTAACAAAAATCCATTCGGCTAAAGTGTCGACGAAGGGAGGAAAAAAAGGTCCCCCCCCCCCACAAGTATTCTATAAATAGCTGACGTAGACTTCTTTGTTGTACGATTAACTGTGTAGGGAGGTAACCAGTCTATACCTTGATCAAAGGTTAACCGCCCTATTATCCTATCAGAATTAGATTGGACGAAAAGCTTGTTGTTAAAACTGCTTCTGATTATCTTATTCTAAGATGCTCTCATCCCATTATTATCGTTATTTTGTTTTGTAAAAAAGTAGACAAATGCGAAAACCGTTGATAGATGGAAGGGCCTGTGATAAACGGAAAGCGTAACAGCTTAATTTGGAAACAAAGAAAGAATCCTGTAAGTTGGAAAACTTGGGGGATTCGCCAGTTAAAGGGAGTTTATTCTTCAGTATTTTTTTTTATTGTTATTTGGGAATGACCATATATTGCAAGAAAACCAGACTTGATTTTAATGTAGGTCTGTTTGAATATTCAAGAAAGAGTCATGTGGAGTAATCCTGTAACACTAACACGAAATTATTAGAAAATTTCAAAAAATAGCGAACAATTACTGATCATCTACATGGTAAATAGTTTAGGTACATTCCTACTATAACCACTTGGACCCAGGCCAACAAGTGTGTAATGTTGACAAAGTCGAAATAAATTAAACGATGCCTTTGTCACGTGAATAACCCTAAACCTGCTACGTGAAATAAAACTTTCAAACCGCTCGTAAAAAACTTAAATCTTGCTATTTCAAAGGTATAAATATCTTTTTGAGGAAAAGCATCTCCTCATCGGACTGTGTTGATCAAAGGTCAGACTGCATGTTCTGTACAGTCTGATCTTGATCTACACTGTCCGCAAAAGGTCCATGAGCTGTGCTTAGCAGCATCCCTTTAAATACAACACAGTACCCAAATTTTAACGACCCAGCGGGTGAAGACATTTGAAAACATTGTGAGAAACGGAGAAAATGCTGGCATCCACCATTTTCTCCGTATTTCAAAGTGTTTTGTGCCCTTTCTAAAACAAATTCCACCGTTTTAGCCACATTCCATTTTTCCTCCGCAAATGCTTTGAATTTGGACAAGTCAAGGTTTTTGTCGTCTGTTAAAGATTTACCGTAACTCTTTACCAAAGGTCCAAATTGAAAACATCTGCAGACGACAAATTCAGTGTGGCACAAATTATTAAATTAGTCTGTGAAAGGGTACAAAACAATGATGGAAAAGGAGAAAATGCTGGTTACCAGCATTTTTTCCTTTTTCTACAATGTTTTCAAAAGTCATTTTCCTTGGGTTCATTTTAAAAGGGCTAAGAGTAGAAAGTTTTTTCTTTTTTTGAATCTCAAAGACCTTTTGTGGATAGTGTAGATCAAGATCAGACTGCATAAAACATGCAGTCTGATCTTGGATCTACCCTGTCCGATTAAGGAGATATTTGTCCCCCAAAATACTTTTGAAATAGAAAAAATGTTGGTTTTTAACTATTGGCTTGAAAGTTTCATTTCACTTATTTAATAGGATAAAGGTGTAAACGCTAAAGTACAAACTGTACTTGTTAATAATTCAATATTAGTTTTTTTCATGAGCATTGGCGAGTTCTGATTGGCTGAAAAAATTTTTTCATAGCTCCATGAAAAAAAAAATAAGCAGTGCCGGAACTACTTTTGCAGTCAAACTAGTGTAAACAAACATGTATACGAGATTCCATAATGTTTTTCTGTCTGATTTTATATCCAGTCCGAATTTCAAATTGCTAGCTAAATTTATTTTCTCTGAACATTGAAAAAAATATCCAACAGTAAATTCAAAGAGAGAGCTTAAACTCATTGTCACTTTGCTGGGTCCTAACAAACTTACTTTCAACTTACTTCTGGCGTATTGAACTTCTAATAATAAATCTACTAAATCTGCCAATGTTCAATACTATAATGACGTCATGGGTTACGTCATTATTACGTCATGAACGAGCAGATTTACCGCGCTATGAATTATCAATGAAATGGACATTAAATAAATACGCAATGTTGGATTTACAAAAAAAGCAGTAGAGTAAAATTTAAGTGCATATTTGTTGTCTGTGATATTGAATTATAAGGAATGAAGAGAATTTTTTTTTTTTTTCATGGAGGTATGAAAAAAAAAAACCTAATCACACTTTTGTATGAAACCGCGAAGCGGTTTCATACAAAAGTGTGATTAGGTTTTTTAAGCGGTTTCATACAAAAGTGTGATTAGGTTTTTTTTTTTCATACCTCCATGAAAACAAAAAAAATTCTCTTCATTCCTTAATTGAAGACAATGTAGACGAAAATGCACTTTTCCCTGAAAAAAAGAAGAAACTCTGTATCACTGATTTCTTATCAGCGCTTGAGTCGTAAATGCTCCTTATTAATGATGCAATTTAATGCCAGAGATACGTTTAGAAATAAACCGACTGTTACAGGTGACATTCCTTATTAGTATCTGGTACTAGGTAGTTCTATTCATATATGGTTTGAAACATGCGAAACGGGGCATTCGGACATTTGTGTAAAGTGTCGTCTCGGATCAGCCTGCGCGGACTGCGCAGGCTAATCAGAGACGGCACTTTACGACTACATTACATTTTGTTCTACAGTAGACTTGCGCAAAACAGAAAATTACATAAAAACGGAAAGTGTCGTTTCGGATTAGCCTGCGCGGACTGCGCTAATACGAGACGACAGTTTACGCAAATGTCCGAATGCCCCTTTTCGCGTGTTGCAGGCCATATATGCTAGCGCGGGAAACCTAAGTACAAAAAGAATGGAAGGGGTTTTGTGTTGCAAGGGTGGGCTTAAATTGTTTATTACGGACATTTCGGTATTTTTTTTCTTTTGATTTTTTCATTATCTTTATAAGCTGATAGGAGGAGTCACTTCATTGTAATTGCGTAATTTGTATATTATTGGCAAAAAGTGGGTTAATGCATCTCAGTGATAGATTATACCAGGCAAGACATCACATAATCATAGATCTACATGTATTTATTCCGTTTTGTCTAACAACCAACTGAATCATAAGGTAGACTGGTCCTTCGACATACAGGAAAATGACGAATAGCAAATAATTTCGACCCATGTCAGCCTGCGCAGACTACGAAGGCTGACATGAGTCGATACTTTTTGCAGATGATTGATTGATTGGGTCCCTATGCACTCTAGACATACGATTGGTAGACTTAATGGTTGAATTTTTTTACGCCCTTCTCAGCACTATATCACTTCTATTGCGTATTCATTTCTGTCCTGGGTTTCATTAGTTCTAGCCAAGGTCTTTAAATGTGTCTTGCCAAAAGACACTCCCACAAAAAAAAAAAAACAGTGTCTACAGCGGGGCTCGAACCCTTGCGCTCCAGACTACGAGTTCTTCCCTTTACTGCTACGGTTATTTGTTATGGAGCCTAGGTCTTAATATCCGGTCAGAAGTCCTAATTGTTTTATTGAAAGGGGTTGAAAATTCAGCTTCTTTGTAGTTATATTCCCTGAAATAAAATCCTAATCTCAGGATTACTGGCTTGCAACACGCGAAAAGGGGCATTCGGACATTTGCGTAAAGTGTCGTCTCGTATCAGCCTGCGCAGTCCGCGCAGGCTAATCCGAGACGGCACTTTACGACTACAATAGATTTTGTGCTACAGTAGACTTGCGCAAAACAGAAAATTACATAAAAACGGAAAGTGTCGTTTCGGATTAGCCTGCGCAGTCCGCGCAGGCTAATCCGAGACGACACTTTACGCAAATGTTCGAATGCGCCTTTTTGCGTGTTGTAGGCCATATAATAATTTGAGCCCTAAGCTTCTAAATACATGTGAATGAAATGAAAATTTCAACTCGATAGTAAAAACCAAAATATGGCTATTTCAAAGCTTATTTCATCGGGGAAAAATACCTTATCGGACAGTGCAGATTCAAGATTAGACTGCACGTATTGTGCAGTCTGATCTTAATCTACACTGTCCGCAAAAGCGTCCCGAGTCATGCTTAGCAGTCTAAAGATTAAGCTAGCTTCAACTATGACTTAAAACAAAAGAAACGTGTAAATTATACCGTCTTACAACCAGAACAGAACAGAACAATCCTTTTATTCACCCAGGTACAAACAAGGTACAACATGGGGTTATAACATACATAATGTTTACAACATCATTTTAAAGTTAATTCCGAATAAAGAGAGATGGAGACAGAGACAGATTCACAAAAGAAGACGGAGAAGAAGAAGAAGAAAAAAAAAAAAAAATCAGAGAGAGAGATTTCTTTAAGGGGAAAGACTGGGGTACAGTATATCTTTTTTTGTTGATACTCGATATGCTTTTGTAACTGACCGCATCACAACTATACTCATGCAAACGCATTAAAAATTAGTTAGCAATGTGTAACTTTACAGAATTCAATGAATGGACTTAAATGTGAGCTTCATATATTTAGACTTAATGGAGGTAACTAAGTTGGGAATATCAGCCATGTAAGGTTACGAGCATCGTATACAGGGACCTTCCAGCATAAATGTGCAGCCAGTTCTCTGGGTTCATTTTACGCAAGTTATCTCCGAAGTTAACAGTATTTCGTGCTTGGAGCTTAATAAAAGAAAATAACGTAAATAAATAAACAAATGAAGTAGCGCAATACCATCGTAGTTATCGAGAATTCTAGAACCATGACCAACACGACATAAGCTGCCATTTGTTCCGGCGCCTTAAATTGCATCTCGAGTCGTCCACCTGCTCTTGTACCATTGTTATTTGTGGTAGCATCTCTCCGAAGAGAGACGCTATGAAAAATATTGGCCAGTACGAAGTACGTACATGTTCGCCGACTTAACGGATCCATAATTAATTTTGTCTACTCCTTGGCGGCTAGTATCGGTTTTATAGGAAATTGATGTAACGGTGCTACGGGCAATGAAATATTTCTTTTTAAAGCAAAATGATAAAATGATTAAAAATACATACGAGTTCTAAAAATATAATCCAAAATAAAGCCACTGGTGATGTTATCGATGAAATTTGCGTTTATTTGATGGCAAATTATATAAAAGATCAAAAAGGGAAGTAACTGTTTGAACAAATAGACATCCTGATTACTGACGTGTCACTCATGGCGAGTGACAGTCAAAAGATAACAGAAATTCAGTGATACTAATAAAAGAATCGAAAGAAATTCTCTGTTAAGCTTGAATATAAATGAGCCATGTTCTGTGAAAAGGGGCTTTGATATTTCTGCAAAAAGTATCGATTCAGGTCAGCCTGGGTCCATACTTTTTGCTATCTTTTTCTAGGTCAACTTTCTGCATGTCAAAAGACCATTCCTCCCCATGATACAGTTGATTGTTAGACAAAAGAGATTTTTTTATCACACTTTTGATGCCACTATGATAAGGTGACGCGTTTGATGGCACTTTGACAAGGTGACACATTTGATGGCACTTTGACAAGGTGACATATTTGGTGTCATCATGGTATGGTCGCTCGCTTTGTTCGATTACGGTAGCTAATATTGAGAAAGATCTGAATGAATATGTGCTGTTTGATCTCGAATCTCCACTTTCCGGTCTTTTATGAAAACTTACATGCAAGTCAAAAATAAATTTAATAACCACTGTAACAAAGACGTTATCTGATTTAGTTATTGAGTAACTGAAGAATCACTCTGTGATAATACGGCATGTCACTATCCACTTTCCAAGGTATTTAGAATTGAAAGGTTAACATTTTACCAGACAACAAAAATTTAGCATTGTCCAAAATGAGAGCATTTGCAGACGACAATTTCAATGTGGCTAAAATGGTGCAATTTCTCTTTTAAAGGATAGAAAACATTACCAGCATTTTCTCATTTTCCCACAATATTTTCAAAAGGCTTCTTTCCCAGGGTCGCTTAAAGTCGGCAATTGAGTGGTAAAGTGTTAAGTTTTTATCAGACGACAAAAATTAAGACTTGCTAGATTTGAAAGCATTTGCAGACGAAAAAGTAAATGTGACTCAAAATTCAAAATTTGTTGATGGGTTGAAAACATTGTGGGAAAAGGAGAAAATGCTGGTTACCAGCATTTTCTCCTTTTCCTACAATGTTTTCAAAAGGCTTCTTCCTCAGTGTCATTAGAACTCGGGATTTTGTGGTAAAGTTTTAAAAAATGAAAGAATAGACTACATTTTCAAACTTTTGACAAACATCCTTACAAATACAACGAACCGGAACCAAAAGCTGAAAAATATCGTCCCACAATTCTTTAACGCTTAACTCTTTACCAGACGACAAAATTTTGGATTGTACCAAATTGAAATCATTTGCAGACAACAAAATAAATGTAGACAAAATAATCATTTCTGACTTTGATAGGGTAGAAAACATTGTGGGAAAAGGAGAAAATGCTGGTTACCAGCATTTTCTCCTTTTCCTACAATGTTTTCAAAAGGCTTCTTCCTCAGTGTCATTAGAACTCGGGATTTTGTGGTAAAGTTTTAAAAAATGAAAGAATAGACTACATTTTCAAACTTTTGACAAACATCCTTACAAATACAACGAACCGGAACCAAAAGCTGAAAAATATCGTCCCACAATTCTTTAACGCTTAACTCTTTACCAGACGACAAAATTTTGGATTGTACCAAATTGAAATCATTTGCAGACAACAAAATAAATGTAGACAAAATAATCATTTCTGACTTTGATAGGGTAGAAAACATTGTGGGAAAAGGAGAAAATGCTGGTTACCAGCATTTTCTCCTTTCCTCTCATTTCAAAAGCCCTCTTCTTCAGGGTCCCTAAAATTCGGGATTGTATGGTTAAGGATTAACCATACGACAAAATCTTAGGCTAGTCCAAATTGAAAGCATTTGCAGGCGACAAGCTAAACTCTGCTCAAACCATGAAATTCGTCTGTAATTATGTAGTAAACATTGTTGGAAAAGTAGAAAATGCTGGTAATCGAAGTATTTGAAGACAACAAATGAATGGTGGCTCAGATGCTTGAACTTGCGTGTAACAGAGTAGAAAACATCGTGGGAAATAGAGAAAATGCTGATTACCAGCATTTTCTCCTTTTCCCACTATGTTTTTAAAAGCCTTCTACGGTATGTATGTAGTACTAGAAGTTACATTGTTATACCATACTTCCTGAGTCAAATGGTTAAATGTGTTTTTCATAACTTATTAAATGCGCAGACTCTCAAGGGCATCATAAAGAACTAAAAGTTGCATAGCTACACCAGACTGACGTACACAGCTAGCTGACCGAAGTGTTTTCAAAAATCAAGAAAAAAAGTCGGGCTGTTGTTTGTCAGCATGTGTCTGGCACACAGACTGGCATTGATAAAGGTACTATACGTTATTATGAAGTGCATTTAAAGTAGCATATACACAATGGTTAAATTGAATCAGCAAATGAAATATGTGAGAAGACGCTAACAACTACTGTCGAGTTTTTGGTTTTTAAGCAAAAGGGAACCATTTCTTTCTACAACCTTCGCTCACCACTGTTATTCGTTTCAAGCACTTGTAGAAGTCGTCATGGTTTTTGGCATCTAGCAGAATGTTGTTAACGTTTTTATGTTTGTTATGTGGTTTTTTTATTGCATCTTTCCGAAGAATGATGCTCCATAAGTTGAGGCCAGTACGAAATTTGTGTACTCCCGTTAGGGCTGGCCAAGTTAACGGACTAGTTGTTAACTATCATTGATACGATGTAGTTCACAGGCTAAATCGTATGTCAATATAACGGTGCTACGGGCCAAAACGATTTCTTTATACACGCATAAGAATTAAATTATACAAAATACTGCCTTCTTTAGAAGATATATATCAAATATTAAGCTTTTTTTCTCTTATAAAATTGTGGGAATTAGCCTTTCTTTAATTTGGGGAAAAAAAAAAGACATTAGCAAAAAAAGGGAGGTAACTGCTTTTGAACAAACACGCATTTCGAATCTATAGGATCATAGTTGACCAAAATGACCCCTGTCAATCAAAAAATCAATAGTCAAATCAGCGATCAGCATTTTTTCCATTCAGAGCTGAGGCCGTCCAGCAGTTATTAAACCTAGAAATTCTGAATCATTAGGAGTTACAAGTATATAAAAATGTATAGTAGATATGGCTTGCAACACGCGAAAAGGGGCATTCGGACATTTGCGTAAAGTGTCGTCTCGGATCAGCCTGCGCAGTCCGCACAGGCTAATCCGAGACGGCACTTTACGACTACATTAGATTTTTGTGCTACAGTAGACTTGTGCAAAACAGAATATTGCATAAAAACGGAAAGTGTCGTTTCGGATTAGCCTGCGCGGACTGCGCGGGCTGATCCGAGACGACATTTTACGCAAATGTCCGAATACCCCTTTTCGCGTGTTGCAAGCCATATTATTAAAAAAAAAAAAGGTAGATGAATAACACTGAAATTGATATCCATTATATATCCTTAGAACCACCATTTCAAGGTGCAGGGTTATACCAGGTATTACAACTGATGCAGAAGACGGCTCAGATTGAACAAAATATATCTTTAAAAAAGATAGACGGCGTAAGAGATGAATATTGAAACTTTTTTGTCGGTCAATATTATATAAAATAATGAAAAGTAACCTCACAAACAATTGCCTCTTTTTGCTCATTTGTTGAAAGGTGAGTGAGTACTGGGTTATTGTTTAAAGCTTATGAAAATATTAAATTTCGAAATAGCACAAGAAAAGAATCATTCTCTACTACAATCAGTTTGCTAGAGTATGAATCAAGGACCCGTAGTATCGATTAGCGTTAACAAAGATTGTTAATATTTAGTAGTTTCATAAATGTTCGGGCAAATATGCCAGCAATGGCCCGCCGAATAAACATATGCACATTTATGACTAATCTCAAATTACAATCTATTCATTCTTTATTAGTACCAACAAGTAGTCTAAAAGCCAGCGCATTCATCTACGCCGAAAAAAAAATGAATAATTTTTGTAGACATGTTTTATATTGTCATAAATTTTCCAGCATTTCAGTCTTAGGAATAGATATACATGTTTCTTCACTAAAAGAAATATATATCATATTTTAGACAACTGATTGGATTTTATCAAGTTCATTTATTTGTTTCCTTTATCTTATTTTTTATTTGAATACCTATACTTTTGAATTCATTTCCTTCCGAATTCGAGTTGACTTGCTATTTTGAAAGCTGCTTAAATATCTTTTGTGTGTGTGTGGATTTTTCCCAAAATCATCTGTGAATCGACAAAATTCACGTCAAAATAATTAATTTTCTGGAAAATGTTATTGACATAGTCTTTCGGGAAAGTCAAACCTATACAGTCCCCTCCTTTTAAAATAAAGTGCTATGTATTCACATTTTAGACGTTTGTATGAATTAAAAACGAATGCCATTTTCCCTCATGAGTAAACCATTAAAAAAATCTTTGTACTCATTGGTCCCTTATTTTAACATGTTTATCATTGCAAACTTAAAGCCTGTTAAAGAAAACATGTCACCCTATACATTACCATCTTTCCCCTTTATTTTCAATCTTTCAATCTCCCTTACTATGATTTATGTATCGAAAATCAACGAGAGACCAGTCAAGCTGTCTTCCTTTTGGAACAAGATTTGTTGTACATGTCGCCAACTCTTACGCAAAACATGGAGCAAGGGCTCATGCGCTATTTCTTTGATATCGGTATGCAACTCCACAAGCGTCCGGTACTGTCCTACTTGTAAAATTACACGCACGTGTCATCAGTCTGACTCTTTGTGACAGTCTATAACCCCTTTGATTGTTAGTGATTGAAATTAGGATTATACATGTTCAA
Organism: Hippopus hippopus; assembly: GCA_946811185.2. Taxonomy (NCBI): domain Eukaryota; kingdom Metazoa; phylum Mollusca; class Bivalvia; order Cardiida; family Cardiidae; genus Hippopus; species Hippopus hippopus. Next base: position 8,966,817 of record OX328100.1, on the reverse strand, counting down.
TGTGTAAGTCAAGATAATATCTTTTTCTATTATTCTTACAGAATAGTATTTAGCGGCGAATGCTGAGAAATATGTTCATGTTTCTTTTTATTCTTCTCCTCGGGTTTTTTTCCTCGCAGTGAAAAAAATCAATTTGGTAACCTGTTATTTGTTTTTGTATCTTCTAATGCCAATTCAAACACCCGGTAATCATTTTACCCCGCTAAATAAAAATATATTTCGTTTGGTAATTTTGTAAGTCTTACGATTCTGGTAAAATTATCAGAGCACATATCGCAGACTAATAATAACGAAAAAAAACTCTGTAAGTGAAGTTTGAACTTACGAAAAAGGTTAACTTTGTCCATATAAAAGATGAACTGTATTAGCAGACCAATGACTTAAAGACCTATCATGGAAGTACGAGTTAAACGTATATGTAATACATTATCAAATGTAAGTGGTGTAAGAGGTGTAAGTCAACTGACTTTGAAATAAACCAGCCTCTGTTTCAGCTTTTACAAAGAAGGCTATAGCCCTTTATGTCCATCGTGTAAGGGCATCACGTACATAACGCACCAGTAGCCTGGGTTCAAGCCTCTCTGTTTTTTTCCTTTAAACTATCCCCAAAACACAAGAAACAGCCCTCAAGGGGCGTCGCCCATATGGGTAACCGGTGGCGAGGATAAATAAATGCAATCATTCACACAAAGTAAATGAAAATTTCGATTAACCCCAAAACTAAAACTTGAAATTCTTCCACACGAGTAACTAATTTCGAATATATTATTCTGAAGTGAGATGGCGGAACTTGCGATACTCAGCACACTTTGATCTCGCTCTTTTACTTCGATACTGGCAAAAGGAAAACTTCTTCCCATAAGAAAAGTAATTTTGATGGAAGCAGCTGACTGATGTTGCATTCACTGATGACTTTTCATTATAAAGGTTTGTATTAAACTAGCTAGCGAAATCATCCGATGCGCATGTTGAATTCGATATTTTTAGATCAACGTGTTGCTAAAAGTGTACCAATATTCGGACGGTCAGATTTTGGACACCAAAACAGTAATATTTCTACAATTCTGTCAAGGATCATTCGAATATATTTAAATACTCGAGTCGAATTTCAAGCCGAAAATTGCATTGAAAGAGTTTTGTGTTGAAAAAGGAGAAAATGTTAAGATAACTGTGGGCAATTTTAGATTTTTTTTTCTCTGAATACGTTATCTTTGAGAGATGATAGTGAGAATTTGTTATCTGCAACTGCGGAGTTTGTTTTACTTATTAACCATCAGACTTGATGCCACCTTTAAGTTACAAGTTCCATCTTTCAGGCGACCTCTATAAACAACATTGTGGTAGATCTATGAAGAAAAATAGTTTAGTGAATCAAACTTCACTCACCACAAGCCCTTTACACACGGCCTTTACATCCTTTGTAGACAGACAGAGTTGGTTGAGGATGAATCTCGTCCTTCCAAACTGTCCCATCACTCTACGTAGAGGCAGTATCTTCATCTTCTTACAGGCTTTCTTGTACGTACGGACGGACAGTGGCAGATACAGACGTGTATAGGTGCGCTCGTTAAACGGGGACGCGGTGTTTCTTGAAGATCTTCGGCCTAAAAATACGTCATCTCATATTAACCCTTTACCACACAATCCCGACATTTAACGACCCTGGGAAAGAGGCTTTTTGAAAACATTGTGGGAAAAGGAGAAAATGCTGGTAACCAGCATTTTCTCCTTTTCCCACAATGTTTTCTACCCTTCCCAAAGCAAATTTCCATTTTTGAGTCGAAGTACTTTTGTCGTCTGCAAATGCTTTCAATTTGGACTAGCCCAAAATTTTGTCGTCTGGTAAAGAGTTAATTGGTGTTATTGCGAATGCTGACTAAAAAGCCTTTGCAGAGGACGACGATCAAAATCAGACTGCACAGAGCGTCCAGTCTGATGTAAGATATACACCGTCCGCTACCTCAGTGTTGAATTATGACCAAAAGTTCCTGGTCAGTTGTAGATGAAATTTACGTTCAGATATAGAGGATATTTGTTTTTTACGGTGAAAGATCGAAATTTATTTCATCTCATGAACATCATCGGTAATATTTTCACTCGTGGCGCAGTGAAAATATTACCGATGATGTTCACGAGATGAAATAAATTTCGATCTTTCACTGTAAAAAACAAATATTCTATTTATTTCATGCTTTTAACCCTTTCTGGGGGAAATTAATCAAAATCCAGTACAATTCTTTTCGGTTATTCCCCGTGGCGTACCCCCTCCGCATAGCAACGCATTACAATATTACGTCAAGCGCGAGAAATGTAAGATAAATTACGTCATATTTCCATCTGGTTGTGAGGCATGCGCATTTTACCTAGGTAACTAGTGCGCGGGAACAACTGTTTCCGCCTTCAATTGAAGAGTTAGAATATAAAAATCGGTATTTTCACTGGTGGTAACCATGAAATATCGAAAAATATTTCACCGATATTTCTCGATAACCTACCGGAAAGCATGAAATAAAATAAATAGTAATTTAGTAGACGGTGACATGGCTGTCTACTTTCACAGTTCATAAGTTTTATTTGGTTGGCATTGAGAGAGATAAAATACGTCAACGCAGAACCTTCTGTAAAAAAGAACTTTTTCACTGCTAGGGGCCAGCTACTATTACAATTGTAAGAAAAGGAGAACTTGATTACTCGAAATGCGAGGAAGTGGGGGGGGGGAAGAGAGAGAGAGAGAGGGGGGGGGAACAAGAAAGAAGAAGACGAAGGGATAGAGAAGGGAGGAGGAGATTAAAGGAAAAAAAAAGGGGGGGGGAACGGATAGAAATACACGCGAAGTTGAAAAGACTCACAAAAGAATAAACGGGCGGACACGGATCGACAGACAGGCACACAGACTGACATAGAGAAAGACGAAGACTGACAAACACAGAAAAGTAGACAGAGAGACGTAAGAATTAACTTAACGGCCTAACAAATCAATCGACGGGTAAGTTGACAGGCTAACAGAAAGAAACAAAAGATAACGAGATGAGATCTAACTTACTCAAGTGTTTTGGAAGATTTTGTTGTAGAATCACGGTCGCTTCTGTCAGAGAAACAAACGGTCTCTGTCTGCTTGTGTTTGATACTGACGTAAACACACTGTCGGATTCCACCCCACTATCATTCTTGATTTCTGTCGGCCTTTGCGACACTGTTTTAACAGATTTATTATTAGAGGCAACCGAAGACACATCTTTACTTTTTCCACCTTCAATTTTTGGTAATTTTTCCGCATTTTGCGCGTTTTCTTCTTTCCATTCCTTAGAGTATTCCTGCACGCTGTTTAGCCATTGTTCAATATTTGAAGAACGGGAAACACGACCCGATGACTCTTCAGATAGAAGACGTAAACGGTCTATATTCAAATGGTCCATATTTGAATGCTTGTTATTACTATTATTATTATTATTTGAGTAAGTTACCTAATCATCACAATGTTTTAGCATTAAATCCAATCACGTAATAGCAATGATAAAGTGAGGAGAAAAATCCTTTTTCATTACACAAAGTTGTATATATAGTAATGTTACTTTCTGTCCTGGTTCCTCTTTGGTCGTCTGATGTTATTTTCGGAAGAAAAAAAAAAACGGCTGTGCTGGCGTGTCATTCCAAAAAGTTCCTCAGAGACGGTTTTTTTTTTTCAATGAGAAACAACTCTGCAGGGAGTTGAAGTACAGTAGCCTATATCATATAAAGTAAACCCTCTTTTTATCAATATTTCGGCCAACGATTATCAAGAAAGAAAAATGTTATTACATTTTTCTTTCTTGATAAAGGCCTTTGACCGAAATATTGAAAAAAAGGGGTTTACGTTATCGGAAATACTGTATTTTTTCCCATTTTCTGGCAGAACACTTTTGAAAGCATTGTTGCAAAAAGGGAAAAAAGTCTCTCCTTTTATCGCGACGCTTTCTGAAGTGTTTATGTGTTTCACGATATTTCATGATGATTACCTGTAAAAGAATGTTTTCCATCAATCTGCTGCAACGTTTTTCAGGAGGAAAAGTTCCGAAAAGGCTGCATATCTGCAAAATGAGTCGGTACACGGTTTGCAAAACAATAGATGTATTCGTATTTATATGCAGATGGTGCCGGTCGAGCCTCGATTGTATAGGAGCACAAAATCTCGATGCATTGTCTATAAATAGATTAAGACTGCAATTAAAGATGACTTTTATCAGCGTTTAGCATCAAGTAGGCCATCAAGAACGTTCTGTGCAAAAGCTGTTGTAGTTGCCAGTGGTAGTGACAGAGTTTTAAAAACGTATTGTACCCAGCTGTTTTCCGATTTTGTACTGGTTCATAACCGAATACTATCATACTATTGCGCATAGGTATAAATTGTCATTCCACAAGGAACCAATCTACAACAAACATTTCTGCAAGGTATTGTTTTAAAATGTCGCGAGAGCAATCATGGAATCAGCACTTAACTCTTTACCACGTGACACAATTTTGCACTTGTCCAAATTGAAAACATTTGCAGACCACAAATTAGAATTTGCGAAAATGAATGGGTTTCTCTCTGAAAAGGAAAACACATTGTGGGAAATGGAGAAAATGCTGTTTACCAGCATTTTCTCAGAATGTTTTCTAAAACCGGTCTAATTCATTGTTGTAAAAGCATTGGGTCGTTTTGATGAAGTCTTAACCCCTAGACATCTAGATGAATGACATGGACTTTTTGAATATACAGTAAAAGCCTTAATGCTGAAAATACGAGTCTCAAACCTCAATATTCAATACAGAATATCATACAGTGTATATCGAAGATCAAACTATCTTTCCTGTGCAGTCTGATCTTTATCTGCACTTTCTTCAAAAGCACTCAAAGTTGTCCAAGGAAGCTATAGAGTTGACCCTTTACCAAAGGTTCCCGGGATTTTTACGACCGTAAGGAAAGAGAGCATTTGAAAACATTTCTGTAAAAATTCGTTACAGCTGGGTACCAGTATTTTCTTCCTGAATGCCTTGTACCCTCTCCAATACAATCCCGTTTACGCCAGTAATATTAAGTTTGTTATCTGCAAATGCTAACAATATGGATGAGTCGAAAGAGTAATCTTCTGGCGAAGAGTTAATACGATTGTTTCTCTCTCATGCCACAAAGAAGATACTTAACTTGTCATAGATCGATACCAAATCAATCTATCAAATTAATCCCCATCGACTGTTTACTTAGATTGCATGTTGTGGGTTGTATAGGTACGTTCGGGCCTTTGGCTGATTTTATTGGCTATTTCGTATAGTTAATTATTACACGATCCGTATTCCGTGCATAAGTATGCGCCTTATTTTTTAACGATATGATTCTTGCTTATTGCTTCGATTCCAAACTCGGCAAAATTTGTTTGCCAGTATGGTTAATGAAAGTCGCTGTGACAAACTTCGATCCTGTTAATAGGCTAGACCAAATGATGCAATTAACGATTTCTTTAAATTATCTGGACTTGAACAAGTGACTTGCCGCAGTCAAGCCTGGTCATCAATCTTGTGTTTGTTGCTGATGGTACATGTACGATTGTTTTCAGTAAAACAATACCTTATAGCTTTCAAATTGTCAAAAGGTCATCAGCGATTCTTTCTTTTACGGATATATTTTAGATGGAATAATCAGAACCAAGTCCACTGTTCAAGTTAATAAGAAATGATGGTACTAACATGATGAAAACGCGATCATCACAGGTCGGCCCATTCCGTAACTTTGTCTTACCTTGTCTGTTGGCCTACCAATGAGGTTTCCATTGGACCTACTTTCAGTCACATGATGTGAAACGCAGCATCGTCATTGAAATTCTAAATCGTCAAAGCTCGACAGATTCCGTAACTATATTCGTATTAAAAATTAGAATATGTGAAGTTATTGACATTTATCAATCTCTCAGTGAAAACTGCCGAAGGAACTTAAAGTCTCAGTAGAGTCCAACTGAATAAACAACCTGTTTATAAAATAAAAGTAAATTTCATTTTTACCATGTAAAAATATGGCGATTATTATGACTTTTACGTTATCTAAAGGTGCAGTTCGCAAAAGTTCCAGTCAGTGGCAGAAAAAAGAATTTTGAAACTAGAACAGATCCAACCATGCCGCATTATCTGTTTGTTTACATCGATGATCGCCGACGATTAGCCGACTTTTCGTCGTAAATGTCCGCAGTGACGTGATAGTGACGTAAACACCACGTGATCATTCAAAGCGTCGAAACAAACCCTTCATTCATTTGATCGTTTTGTCCCCATTCTAGGCTTGAAAAACGTAAGATTATCGACATCGTAAACAGAAACAACGACACAGGCTGTTCATCGCTTATTCATTTATCATCAATACAGGAAGAGTTTATTACATCTAAATAAGAAAACAGGTTCAGAATGAGTAATCTTACTCTCTGTTGACATAATGTTGAAATTGTAAACAATAGTCCTGTCTACTACGTCATGGCACTAATGAGATGCAATGTTATCGCGTGACGTTCTCGAAGACCTAGTTCGAATATACACGAACGATAACGAAGGTTGTCTCAATCAATGGCGTCCGTGAAATCGACGGGCTTCTCCATGCATTTTCGCTCACGTATATTATGGCAACCAATGCAGTAACTGACAGGTTCGAGTTTTTTCCGATCTCATATATGTGTGTTGTGATGGGTTATCCAATATATTTTCGAGTTATAAACGGTGAGAATTACCTATTTTTGGCTTTACAGGAGCTTTAAATAATATCAACTTAATAATGATAAACTGTTTGACATCTGAAAGAACGATTTCGATTGAAAAATGTGACTGGTGTATTTTTGTAGAGCCTTATTCTATCGAGCAGCCAAACGGGTTATTTTCAGTAAATAAATGTAAGGTGGGTGTGCATAACCTAAAACGTAATGTAGTCCAGGGATAGATCAACGAATCACCTAAAGTTTGCCGAATGATGAAAGGTACGATAATTCAACTGATACGGTTTGTTGTAACAGTGTGAGTAATGTCCCTTCCTCGACAAAATTGTCAATTGATATAGCAGAGCATCCGTTTTGTTTCACGAATAACTTCGTACAGAATAGGATTGGACCTTGACCATCAATCCTATCTGAAACAGTCTTGTGTTTTAGGGACCTTGATGAAAAGTGCTTTTGAAAACATTGTGAGAAAAGGAGAAAATGCTGGTTACCAGCATTTTCTCCTTTTCCCACAATGTTTTCTACCCTTTCAAAGAGAAACTCCATAATTTGAGCTACCTTCAATGATGTCTCAACATGTTTTCAATTTTGCAAAGACTAAATTTTTGTTGTATGGTAAAGAGTTAAGGGACTAAATGCGTTTTTGTTGGTCCAGGAAGATCAAGATGAGACTGAACGTTCTATTTGGATCTATATCAACCCTTATCCTGCTAAATAACTTAAACTTTCAAGCCGACGATAAAAACCCGAATAATACTACTTCAAACTTATTTTTTGGAGAAAAATAAAAAAAGATCTCCATATCGGACAGTGTAAATCCAAGATCAGACTGCACGTTCTGTGCAGTCTGATCTTGATCTACGCTGTCCGGAAAAGGTCAGTAAGTCGCGCTTAACAGCCTAAGAGTAAACCTATACTGTGGTATATTTTTCTGGTATAAAGATCTTCGAAATCGCTATAGTTGGACCCTTCACGGCGACAAATGAAATCAGTGAGAAACCTGTAGATATGGTACATTATCAAAAAGTTCACAAAACGAGGAGGTAACCTAGACCTTGGCTGGCGCTTTAAGAAAAAAGCCCAGATTTGATCCTTCGAAAACACGAAAAATATACATATATGCGCAGTTCTAGATTCTTTATATTGTGGAACTTGGCGCCCTAAGAAAGCCCAGATTGATCTTTCGAAAGCACGAAAAATATACACATATTCTTACGAACAAGGTCCGTAACAAAGAAACAAATGAACAAATGCATAGCAGAAATACAGGGACCGGGCAAGATTCGAACCTAGAACGCCCGGACGAAAGGCCAACACCATACCTACTGAGCTAAAGAGAATTCTTCCTAACGTTTTAGTTAGGCATTGTATTTAAATCGGGATGAAGCCATGCATGAAGGAGTGGTCTCTCGTAACACACCACCTCTTAAAGTCATCATTTATTGATGACTCAAAGCCTTATTAGGCAGAAAGTCCGTTTTTGGACAACAAATTAATGGGATTAATGGCTCAATGGCCAATCCCAGACGAGCCCCCATCTTACGAACAAGGTCCGTAACAAAGAAACAAACGAACAAATGCATAGCAGAAATACAGGGACCGGGCAGGATTAGAGCCTAGAACGCCCGGACGAAAGGCCAACACCGTAACCACTGAGCTAAAGAGAATACTCTCTAACGCAGTTGTTAGGTATTGTATTCAAATCGGGATGAAGCCATGCATGAAGGAGTGGTCTCCCGTAACAATATCATATATGCGCAGTTCTAGATTCTTTATGTTGTGGAACTTCATTTCTCCGTTTCCGAGCATTTCCCAACTGAATATGGTGACTATTTTCACTGCAGTAAATGACATATCCTCGTACAACTTATAGAAATAGTTAGGAGAACCACTTAATTAATACACCGACAAAGATATCTCCACCAGTATTTAAGGATCGGGCAACCTAATAGGATTCGTGTAACATCGCCAAAATCGTACAGATTCGGTAAGACACGTGTAATCCGTAATCGATGCGGGGAACCAGCGTGTATCGATTGCGGTTTACCCGAGTCTTAGCCGAATCCGTACGTTTCTTTCGGCGATGAAAGGCGATGTTACAAGAATCCCATTAGGGTGCCCTATCCTTAACATTATACCACCGTTTGTTGCGCATGAAAATATAACAATTTCCGTCTCAGAATTATTCAAACGACAGATGTATGTCTATTCACATCATTAAAACAATCTAAGAAACAGTAGTTTGACGTATTTCTTGTTTTTTCTTTGTCAAAACTGGATAAGCGTCCCTTCGTTTTTCAGGTCAGCCAACAGAGGCACTTTCGACTCTATCATTTTACATGCTTTTAAAACCCCGTCATGGTATAAAAATCACGTTTCGATATACGCCCATCTTTTTATGACAAGCTGCAGCTATGCTGTGACCTTGACTTATGTCCTTTTGACCTCGAGGTCGATAGGTATAATCCTTCATTTTGAATATCTATACCAAGTTTGAAGAATCTAGGCCGAACTAGAGTCTACATTGGTACGACTGGGCGAGAGATGCCAACAAGGCGACGGACAGAGCGGCCATCCAACTGACCGACTAACGTGTGCACATCAATATGAACTATGTTCTGGCAAAAGGGGGCTTAATGCATCTCCGTGATACATGATACCAAGAAAGTCGTCACATTATTATGGATCCATAATGACAATTTTTTTAAACAACCGACCTTATCATAAGGTAGACTTGTCCTTGGACATACAGAAAATTGACCTACAGCGAAAAGTTTCGGCCCAGGTCCGTCTGCGCGGACTGCGCAGGCTGACCTGGATCGATACTTCTCGCAGATGCACTAAGCCCCCTTTTGACAGAGCATGACTCGTATATTCTTTCTTCCTCGAAAAGGGGGCATATTGAATAAAAAATCTGGAGAAAAGCGGTATTTATCGTTCGTATAAAAAAGTAGACAAACCATAGAAACGATAAGTTGTGGTGGTATTGAAAAAGTCGATCTAAGATTGACGGGTTTAACGGCTAGTTTGCATTACTCCATTTCTCTCGGATTAGTAGTTAAGCAGTCTAGGAGAAACTTATTTCCGTTCCACAACACTTATAATCAATCTAATGCCCGGATGACGGGCAGAAAAGAAACATTTATAAATTGTTTCCTACTTCTATTGATATTCTCAACGACTATTCGCTTTTTTATGTGATTTTCTGTCTAAGATTATAGAAATGAATGCAATTCTCTGAAATTCTAAGATGACAGTAATTCATTTAACCCTCACACTGCAGAATATATTAAATAAGCCGCGCTCTGGCAGAAAGGGGCTTAAATGCATCTTCGTAATCAATCGTACAAAGCAAGTCATCAAATTAGTATGGCTTCATGATATCCGTTTTGTCTAAGGACCGATTGAATCATGAGGCAGAATGGTCCTTTGACATGCAGAAAATTTACCAATAGCAAAAAGTTTCGACCCATGTCAGCCTGCGCGGACTGCGCAGGCTGACATGGCTCGATACTTTTTGCAGATGCATTAAGCCCTCTTTTTATAAAGAGCATAAGTTAAATTTTCGAAGAAATATTATCGTATCGGACAGTGAAGATCGAAGATCAGACTGAACGTTCTTTGCATTCTGATCTAGATCTATACTGTCCACAAAAGCGCGAGGCAGCCTTTAGCACGAGACTTCGTCAGTTTGCTCCTCGGAACGACTGATCTTATTTGATAAATATGAAAGTGTGAAAATACATTTCAGTCATGCTCTGTTTAAAGGTCGCTTCATTCATCTACATCTGTATCAACCCATGTCAGCCCCACCATGGTCGACACTTTTTGCTATTGGTCGATTTTCTGCATGTCAAAAGACTAACCTACGTCATGATTTAGTCTGTTGTTATACAAAATTGATTTTATGGATTGATAATTATGTGATGACTTGCTTGTTGTAATGTATCACGGAGATGCATTAAGGTCTGCATTTCTTATGAGGTAACGGCTAATCCGGGCCTTGCAACAGGAAGCCACAGACAAGTTATCCTCTTTGCTGACGTCAAGTAAAGCCTCTGTAGGTATTAGAAAGTACATTTTTCACAAAGGTACTCGAAAGTGCATCTATTTGCGAGCCATCAGTCTTACCTCCTGCTCCAGACCCGAGCCCCGGTAGCTCAGTCGGTAGCGTACAGGACTTGAGAATAGTTCGATCCAAGACTTGGCCATTTTTTTCCAAGGGTTCATGATAGTAATTGTGAGAGGATTCATTCCTCTCTCACAGCAGACCATTGTTTCGACAATAGTTATGTGGGAAAGCAGCCAGTGGCTTGGAAAGAATATTGTGCGGAGTTTTGGTAAAAAGAAAATGCAGGAAAGCATGGAAAGGTGCACTGGCCGCCGCGATATAACTGAAAAATGTTGAAAACGGCGTTAAACACCATGCAATCAATGAGTCATTTAATCAATCAATCAATCAATCTCTTGTACCTGATGGTCACGACAAAGGCAAAGCAGAAGAGTGCAAGCAGATAAGTCTTTAAGGAGCGACAGAATTCTTGACTCCCCAAATTTTAGAGCATTTGCAGACGACACTGTGACCTAAATAATGGGATTTGTTTTTGAGAAGGAAGAGAAACACTTGGGTGCCTCACTGACCGCCATGATATGACCTAAGCTAATAAAATGGCGTTAAACTCCAATACAATCCAATCCTAAAGATGAAACTGTTGGTTACAATCAGTTCCTTCCTAATGCTTTTTGTATTTGAGTTTAACGCCGTTCGAACAGCTTAATAAGTTATGTGACGGCGGTCAGTGTACCTACGAATGTGTTTCCCGGCTTTACCACGCCACTATTAACACAACTTTCTTTCCAAATCTCTGTCTAGTTTCTCACATTCATCAGAGGCAAAAAGTTGTTACATGTCTTAAAGAGTATGTTTTCCACTGTATTTAAACTGTATCGGAGTACTTAAACGTGCATTATTACTCACTTCGCGATACGTTACTTTAATGCGTTGAAGGACAGTGTATTTTAAGATCAGACTGCAGAAAACATGCCACCTGATACTGGATCTATGATGTCTGATCCGATATTTTGAAAGATATTCTTACAAAAAAAAAGTGGGAGAACATCAAGTTCGTGAGAGTTGGTTGACCAATCAAATTTCGTGTCAGATTTGTCCTTCGTGATTGAAATGTCGTTTCATTGGTCAACTGAGTTATATAACAGGAAAATTATCGTGTTATTTGTCCTAAGATCTAGTTGTGCAAAAGTGCAGCAGATCCGGGTGTTGCCGTTCTTATTTTATTTCTAGAGAACTGTTTCACCAGTTATTTACTTAAAAAACTTTTTATTGCGGTGTCTTTTTCAAAACAAGAGTGTATGAAGCAAACCGTTCCTCGACAGAGAAGTAGATTATTTCCCAGTTTGCATCTAACAGTGGAAATATAAGTGACGAGAACATTATCAGATCTTAAAGAAAGAATTGAGTAACGATGGCCGGGTCATCAAGAGTCGTAAAGACATTTACACCCACGCACTGCTGTCTGGGATTATTCAACACATAGATACCTCCTGACACTCCTTTGTGTCTTCAAACTTTCCACTTTTCAAAAGTAATTCTTCAGGGGTAAATTTTACTAAACTGCGTAGATTTACGCAATTTTGGGTGGACTGAATATACACACGTCCGATCCTTGCTTTACCTGAAGATATGAGTTTGCGTAAAGTTATGCATATACTTTCTCAAATAAAGTTACGTTTTGAAAACATTTTGGTAACCAGCATTATCTCCTTGTTCTACAACGTTTTCCACTCGTATTCAGTTCAATGAAACTTTTCAGACTTGTTACTTGCTTACAAAAACTTCGTACGCAAATTTCGTGCGTACGCAGTTTAGTGAAAGGTTCTACTGGCAAATGCTTCAATTTTTCGGCTTAGCTGACTACGCTGGCTTTTGACCTTATTCTTGGTATTGATATATCCAAATGAATGAATAGTAATTTGCAATTGGTCAAAATTATGGGCATGTTTATTCGGCGGACCCCTCCTGGCCCATCTGGGGCACAATTTTGACACCGCATATTTTAAATTGTATATATTTTACCCTTTGAAAGAGAATCCTTTTACTGAAGCCACATTTCATTTGTCGCCTGCAATGCCTTAAATTTTGACTTTTGTAAAAAATTCGTCGTTTGGTTTAAAGCATTTGCATTTGAAAGAAAAGAAAAGATAGCGGCAGGTTTGGTGGCCTATATTTAGCAGGTTAGATCTGAAAAGACAAAAAAAAAAAAGCCTTTCTGACACTGTAATAAATTATCTGAATGCCATTCTTTATTAGTCAGGCTATTTCAAATGGTCTATGAGCTCTGTTTAACTTTCCACTTCTCTGAAGTTGGTCTAGTTCCGTCTGAACATGTCAAATAAATCTATTTACTCTGAACATTTTATGGGAAATGTCAACTGTCGAAAGATTCTCACCAAGTCTAACCGGAAGACCCTGTCTGTGTAATCAATGCGCATCATTATAGTGCTTACTGCTATCTCTTATTGTTTCCCAAGCTGTGTTTGTTCACTTGTTTGTCTGTTGTTTAACCCATCACCACACAATGCCCAGGTTTAACGACCCTGAGCAGGACGGCTTTTGAAAACATCGTCGGAAATGGAGAAAATGCTACACTGTAAAAAATGGTAACGCGTGACGCGTTTCGAAAGTGTTCCATAGCGAAACATTGCCGTTTCGAGGAGTGCAATAACAAAACACATGACATTCACTAGTTAAACAGCCGTTTCAAACTGAAACGGATGTGTTCCGTAATGAAACGCATGTGTTTATTTCAGAAAGCCGGCGTACAAATATTAAACACTAGTGTTTCGGGCTAAAGTTTGAAAAGTGTGTTGTAAATCATACTAACTCAATTCCTCATTAATTGTATTGAAATCTCATTGTAATAAATAGCTTAGAGTGAGTTCTGATGACTTCAAACACAAAACTCTCTAAGATGTGTTTCATTATGAAACGCCAGTGTTCTCTTGCCAGCGAATTATGTACACTTAAGCGTTTCAATCGAGAGTTATCGTCCGCTCATGTGTATTGACGCTTAAGAGTTTTGACGCCCTTCTAGATCGTTATTTTCCTCCACCATCTGGCGTAGGCGAACTTTTCTGACATTTAATTTAGTTCAGCTACACTGGATACACATCATTTACTACTACTCTCTGATTAAAATTTTTGAAAGTAGAAACTTCTAAATGAAAATGACCATGTTTTATCTTCTTTGCTCTATCTTGTCATAGATCTACTTCATTAGCGAAAAAAAAAAATATATATATATTTGCGCAGGTCTATATCTAACTTCTGCAACCATAGGATTTTTTCATCAGACACAATGCTACTCTCTTCATTTTTTGAAAAATCACTTTACAGCCATATTTTAAAAACGTTATATTGACTGTAGGTCTACCAGAATTTCACTCGGCCGTATACCTTATACTGTTTGTTAGAGTAAGATCTACTTAAACTTTGATTAAAACTATCGGGATCAATCAATGTCAACGTTAACAGGGCATAAATCAAATGTTTCAACCCTAATTTCTCGGCTGAACTTCTGAAAGGCATCAAAACTCAAGTATAAGTCTTAGAATTCAGATTGCCTTCATCATCCAAATACAGCACGATTATGTGCTTTTTGAATGTGTTTTTAATATATTTTTATTTTGTTCGATTTGTATCTGATTACATAATTTAAACATATTTTATCGTTGGTAGGATTAGTGAAAATCCCGTCTCCTTCCTATGCTTCCTGTGCTGTGTCCCCGAGTTCGGTTTTCATTTGCTCAGAGAGAAAAAAAAAAAACGCTTGAACTCACGATTCATACGATAGTTGTATAAACATTAAATATAGAATCAAACAGGAAAATTCGGAAGTTTTGATTTATGCATCAAACACGAGTCCCACTACAAAAGACTGACAATTGTGTTTAGACTATGGATTTATTTTGTATGGGTCGAATTTGTAATGGGCCGAAATTCGAATTGGGCAATTTTATCGTAGGCCGAAACACCAACCGCCATTTTGAAGCCGAAAGATACAGATGCGGGTAAGTTTGGAGAAAATATGTCTTTTATCTAACTATGCATAGAATCTACACAAGGAACACAGTGTAAAGACATTTTCAACAAAATAGTATTCTTAAAAAAGAAAGTTTAAAAAGTAGATGTAGATCCACAAATGAAAAATGCAATTTCTATTAGGCGCCTTTCGACTTTCCCCGCCCACATTTGCAGTTGCATTAAATTGTTTATGCTGTCTTTCAAGATAAAAAGAAAAACAGTTGTCAAATTCAATCTCGTTAGTCCGTCTGGAAGGAATATCTATTTTATAATTCTAAAGGAAAATTGATGAAACTTTTTACGAGCGTTCCTTTTGATATAGTCCTCCGATATGTTGTTGTTGTTTTTTTTGATATTCATTGCCGTGTCACGGAAAAAGGGGGATTGATGTATATTTCCATTATGGATCAATATCTCTCTAACTACTCTACAAAATTTTATGAAACTTCATATTTATATTTTTCTATCATAATCCCCAGAAAATCATTTTTTTTAAATTGAAATTTCATCGAAAAAGGAGGCTTAATGTAAAATTTTATGATGGACCAATAGCAGCATGTTCCTCTGTTTGTCTGGACAGATATCTTCTGTTGACGAAAATTTGTCATGGAAAAAGGGGGCTTGATTTAAATTCCAATTACGTAGATCTACCAATATCTCTTTAACTACTAGGCAAAATTTCATGAAACTTCATATTGATATTATTATAAGCCACAGGCAATCACTTTTTGTTTTCATTTAATAAAAGGCCATGTCATTGAAAAAGGGGACTTAATGTAAAATTTCATGATGGACCAATAACAGAAAGGCCATGTGTACATGCAAAACACAATACTACTAATATGTTTCTGTCAAAAGAGGTCTTTTTTGGCATTTCAATGAAATAACTTATTCTACATGATTTGATTTAATACTGTTAGGATTGTAACAGTCAAAAGGTTTTATATTTTTCTGTACTGCAGTAGATATATAGCTTCTTTGGAATAAAAAAACTCTTTGTTGAGTCTTGAGCTTATTCTTGGAATCATATTTCATTTAAGAAAATTTAAAACATGTGAGAGCCAACGGAGGAAAGACAAAGTTTTTATTGGCTGCATGAAATGCTCATTCTCATCAAATTTTACAGATTATGGCTGAATTACAATACTTACGCATAGTTAAAGTGGATAAAATCCAATAACCTACTAGCAGTTATGAAGAGGTTTGAGACCGTATTTAGTAACATGGTAAATGTAAGTAAACTTAATTTTGTTTGGTTTCTGTAAAATACATCAGGGTTTTTCTTTGACTTTCTCAAACAGGGGTCATTTGATCCTATTCACATGACTGAAAGAAGGAAAATGATTAAATTTTGGCAGATAGATCTATATATTACAGAAAATTTGAGGGTACCAATTCAAAGAAAATAAGGAGTCGGGGAAAACCCTGATAATGTAGATTGTGTGGGTTTAACACCCTATTTTAAAAATTGTTTCTAGTTACAGGATATGGCAGCAGCAACTTTCACCATAGAAGCTTTCTTTTATACTTTTTGTTCTCCATATAATTGGCCCATTGTTTGGAAGTGTAAATTAGAAATTAAATTGGAGTGTGCAAGAATTTAAATTTGAATTTTTTTCATATCATTTAGTCTCATTGCAGTCAAGTTTTGAGTATAAAGGTTGAGAATAGAGGAAAGTACATGTAGCTGAAGGTTACATTGTTGTTTACCATTAAATTTAAAATTCTTTTGCAATACACATACTATGTTAGGATCTAAATTGCAATCACAAGTTTCAACAACCCTGCAGAAGAAACCTTTTAAAACATTGTTGGAAAAGGAGAAAATGCTGATAACAGAATATTCTCCTTTTCCCACAATGTTTTCTATCCTCACATAGACAAAATCATCATTTGCGCTATTTTCAATTTGTGGCCTGCAAATGCTTTCAATTCAGATCAGTTTGGTAAAGAGTTAAATCTTTACCATTTGATAAAATGTAAGACTTCCCATAATGTATTTAAAGGATTTGCATGGTACAAATTAGATGAATTTCAAATGATGGGGCTACAAAAGATAGATGAATGGGTTACAAAAGATTGTGGGAAAAGTGGTTGCCAACATTTCTTCTGTTCCCATATATTTGGTGGTTTTCTTCCCCAGGTGAAAACAACAGGTTATTTGACAAATGGATAATGATGTACCTTGTACAGGATAACACTGATTGTTTGACTGCGCAAATCAAGCAATTGAGTCTGAAGCTACCTATAAACAGGGAAATTATCAGAAGACAAAGCCTTTTGCTAAGGTAGCAAGGTATGTGCTGTATTCTAATTTATGAAACCATTTTACAGCCAGGCTGCATAAAGTTTAAGCATTGTTATACACTTTCCTATGTTGGTATTAAACTGTTGGCAGGGACAGCACTTTATGATCTACATGCAAACTTTTGAAGCACATAGTAATTGTTCATTTACCATTAAAATTGAAGAAGAATATGGTGCAAAATTTGTAGTAGCTGAACTCTTCAACTCATAGCTCAGAGTTTTGTTGACTCTTATGGAGAAAGCTTTTGAAAACATTGTGGGGAAAGGATAAAGTGCTGGTATCAATTATTTTATCCTTTCTCACAAAGGTTTCTTGATTTTGAAAATCAAATGTAATCATTTGAGGCCAAATGATTATTTTTCTTTCAATGCTTTCAATTTTGACCAGAGTGCAATTTAGTAAAGAGTTAGGAATCATCCATTTGCTTTTATTTTTGATTATTTTTCTTTCAATGCTTTCAATTTTGACCAGAGTGCAATTTAGTAAAGAGTTAGGAATCATCCATTTGCTTTTATTTAAGGTTTCTCTGAAAATAAAATTGCCATAAAGCCTTGAAATTCACCTGAGCAGAAAGTGTTCAAAGTATGAATGATCTTTGTCTGTTGTCTGTCCTTCCATTATAAACTTTTACTTTAAAAAGTTCTCCGAAACTGAATTACAGATTTTTCAAACATTATTATACATGGTTTCTTTGACAACCATGCTCCAACATTGCTTGAACTGTTCAGTTCCTCTAAATGGTATAGCCACCAGAGCTAATTACAGGAATCTTAACCCTTTACCGCAAACCTCAACTTTTAACAGCCATGAGAAAGAAAATGCTGGTAACTAGCATTTTGTCCGTTTCCTATGATGTTTTCTGTCCTCAAAAACCAAGTTTCAATTTTTGAATCACATTCATTCTATCTATTCATCTTTTTTTTTTCTTTTTTCAGTCTGTGAATGCTTTTAATTTGGACATGTCTAGAATCTTGTTGTTTGGTAAAGGGGTAAATGATTCTCCAGCTAAAACAGTGTTGAGATTTGAAATAATTTTGCAAAAATGTTTTCTGAGTATCCATTTACCAAAAAATTGCAGGAGTTAACAAGATGGCCACCACAGCTAAATATTGAAAACCCTATTAACAACTCTTCCTCTTGAAATACATGTAGATGGAGGGTTTTAAAATATTTAACAGACATGTTGCTTGGGTGATCATACACCAAATTTTCAAAAATAGTTCAACTTTGGTGTACAATAACACAATTTTTTCTCTAATTGTTTCAGATTTAAGAAGTGAGGAAACTTGAGCGGATTTTGAAATCTTCCCCAGTCCCCACTGTGGGCACCCAGATTGATAGCTAAGGAGAAACAAGTCCAGATTGAGAACATGGCAGTTGCTTTTGACAGTCAGTATTAGCTGTGGCTATTTTGATGGGGTTTTATTATTGAACTGATGTAGAATACCGTAAGGATTTCTACATAGATAGTGATTCAAAAACAATTTGATAACTAATTACAATAACTGTAATGGTTCGATTTGATGAATTACTGATTTGTTGGACATGTGTTTAATAAATGGGGAAAAATTTTATTCGTTCTATGTTACAGGTTTTCACAGCACTGGAATTGAAACACATGAAGTGTTCATCTGCAGAGGACTTAGGGTGTTGTAAAACGGCACACCATTTGTATGAGACATGTTACGCGTTTCAACTTTGAAACATGTGACATGTTTAAAACTGGAACACTAATGTTTTCCAACCAGAACGCCCTGTGTTTCAAAGGGGAACACGTGAAACAATGGACGTGTTTAACCGAAGTGTTCATGTGTTTAAAAAGTGTAACAAGGGATGTGTTTCGCTTTTAAACGCGTCACATGTTTCTGTTTTAAACATGTGAAGTGTTTAAAACTGAAACACTAATGTGTTCCCATCTGAACGCCATGTGTTTCAGAAGTGAACATGTGACACGTTCTATATTAATGTGTTTAAAAAGTGTAACAGAAAAAGTGTTTCAATATGTGTGCAAAACTGAAACATCTGTTTTTACAGTGTAGTAACCAGCATTTTCTCCATTTCCCACAATGTTTTCTCTCCTTTAAACACAAAACTCGTTCTTTTAGCTGCATTAAATTGACCGTATGCAGATGTATTCAGTATGTTCTAGTACAAAATTTTGTCCATTGGTAAAGGGTTAACCCCATTTTCAACACTATATAATTTGGCCTGCAACATGCGAAAAAAGGCATTCGAACATTTGCGTAAAGTGTCGTCTCGGATCAGCCTACGCATTCCGTGCAGACTAATTCGAAACGACACTTTCCGTTTTTATGTAATTTTCTGTTTTGCGCAAGTCTACTGTAGCACAAAAGCTAATGTAGTCGTAAAGTGCCGTCTCGGATTAGCCTGCGCGGACTGCGCAGGCTGATCCGAGACGACACTTTACGCAAATGTCCGAATGCCCCTTTTCGCGTGTTGCAAGCCATTTCATAAAGACGGTCATTTCACCTTGTGTTCCTCGGAGTTATGTAACAAGTACTACGACCAAGAAAGCCGGTACTGTGTCCACTTCTGAATGAGGTAAAGTACTGGTACAAACATATTCTTCAATTATTTGAAGTAGTTTGGCCGCGGCGGGGGATCGCACTCATAGAGAGCAATATCTTCTTTTACCACGAACTTTTCAGGAGTTATGATGAGATTTCCTGAGCAGGTAATCGCGACAAAATGTACACGTTATTAGACAACAACATTTTTCATTGTTCATACTTATAGACATGCGACTGGGACGGCCTATTAAATTCTTTACGCGGTTCGTCCCTCGTGATGATTATTTGTCAATTCATTGGTCTGCCTTTTTAGTGCACCAGTCACGTGACTATTACATTACATACATATAGGTAGTTCGAGGTTCATAAGGACCCCCTGAATTTTGAAATATCTTAAAAAATCCTTTAGTCATCATAATGAAAATTTGCATAGTTAATGATGTTGCCTATACCAACTCTTAGTGAAATTTTCAGAATTTTTGATAGCTTAGTTTGATTTTTCTTTTATTTGCATTCAGTGCATTCTTAAAATGTATTAACAAAACAGCTTAAAAACGGAGGGAGGGTTGAAGGCTATTCCGAGTAAAGGGTTTCCTGTTTATAAAAACAATTCTCATGGAAATAACTGTGGTCGTCTATTTTTTGAACAAGAAAAACTTCACTTTTTGAGGCCCTTATCTCTTTTTTTATTTGGGTTTTATTCTAACGATATAATATCAGAGACTTGTACACGCTTTTACGATTACATCCTATGACTGAAACCAAAATACAATTGGGCTGATTCTGGGCGAACTGAAACACATTGATAGCGAAAAACAATTTAAAACAAACCATGACAGACCTTCGAGTCTAAGTGTCAGGTGGTTTCGAAAACATCTCTCAACAGAAGTGGCCGGAAGCACGAAGCCATGCCAAAAATAAAATTGAAACCAAATTTTGGAGAACAGACACGATATTAGAGAACAACAGACAAATCATTTTAGACTTTGAAGGTTTGTATGAAAGTGACGAAAGCGA
Source organism: Hippopus hippopus (assembly GCA_946811185.2). Taxonomy (NCBI): domain Eukaryota; kingdom Metazoa; phylum Mollusca; class Bivalvia; order Cardiida; family Cardiidae; genus Hippopus; species Hippopus hippopus. The sequence goes on along the minus strand of OX328100.1, from coordinate 8,946,150 downwards.
TATCTAAAGTTAGGTAAAGAACTATATTATTTGTACAAAAACAATTTCAGGGCCTCATGTTTAAGTGATGTACTGAAGTCATGCACTTGTCCAGTTATGTTTGCTGTTCCGGTCACTGTACGAAACCATCGGAGAAAGTTAAGCTTCAGAACAAAAAATTAACATTACTGGAATGGGAAAAATGCTCTTTCTTGCGGAAGAAAAATTCCGATTTTTGCTGTGAGAGTTGGTAATGTCATTTTAGAAGACTGAAAAGTTTCATAAAAATTGATACGGGATTTAATCAAGATATTTCAAAATTCAGGGGGTCCCTATGAACCTCAAACTACCTATAGAATTCTTAGTGGAATTATCGTTTTTGCTATATAGAATGCTAAGCATATGATATCAAATATTATAGACGTTGTGTGAAAGTCTTTGCCAAAGAAACCATTCTACGCTATACTCTGAGCATTTCATCGGCTTTGTGTGCGTTGGCAGTGTTCTCCTGATAAAGGGATTCCAAGATGACGTGGATAGCTGTACTGGTCGCGATGATAAAACTATGTACAATGCTGTAGCAAAATTGTGTTTAACACTAGCCAAATAAAAGGAAGCCTGTGAAATACCATTTGTTATCATAATTTATTTGCGCAAACTATCTGCCAATTCAGACTCTCTGTTTTTATTTTCAGACACATTTTCTAATTATACCTTCAAATAAGTAAAACCCGCGGGCACTCTGGTGATTACACGATTTTGATATGTTATTTGATTAGATTTTGAAGGATTAATCAAATAAGAAAGAAAGTCTCTCTTCCACGCAGCTCTTAGTTGGTCCCCATACTACCGTAATTGCCGTAATTTAGTAGGGTGCGGCGTTGAAACAAATCAAGGTCGTCGCTCCTCTTAACTCTTTCAGCGCTAAATAGATACACTCGACCTCTTTCGACGGCTCTAAATACAATCCATTGAAACTTACAAAGATTTTGATTGTATAGGCTTGACCACACAAGCGGACGGTATAGATCAAAGATCAGACTGCACGTTCTGTGCAGTCTGATCTTGACCTATGCCGTCCGCAAAAGTCACAGTGTTCGCCTATGGCGCCGAAAGGGTTAAACTCCAGGCTTAAAACGAAGAGAGAAGTGAAAACTTCTTTTATCAAAACAGAAAGCATGTTTTTTTTTCGCGGTGAGATTACTTGCAGCTTTAACTTCCGGTTTAGAGCAACGGTAAATTCTCCACCATTTTTATAAAAGACAAGTTGGCTTTTTTAAAAAAGAAGCCAGGAGAGGTCAGCATCAATGTTTACTAACAGTTTATTGGCTATTAATTTCAATATATTTTAGTACATGTAAATAAACAAGTAGGACCGCAGCGTAGAAACCTCTCATTCAGTACATGGCAGTCACGTGACCTTCTTCCCACGTTTCCAAGTCGCGCAATCTTTTCCCGCCGTGTTCTTTCTCTTTTTTAACGAATTTTTTTTTTTTGTTTTGTTTTCTTTTTATGCTTAGATTATTCATCTTAATGAAAAAACACAATTATGAGAGAGGACGTTTGCAATCAAATCAATAGACCAAATCTCTTTTGAAATCCGTCAAATAAAAACAAACCACGTCTATTTCCTATTTCAGTTTTTTGATTTCGGTTTATTTATAAAACCATGACGAAACAGACTGCCTATCAGAATAATTTCGCAAAGAAAATGGACTTAGACAGCAATTTCTGAGACAGTCTGCCTTTTAAACTCACCACTGTTGCGGAGGTCTGATGACCTCTTCAATTAAACAAGGAAAGCTCACGTATTAAAACAGAAAACAAGTGCTCATTCGTTTGTTGATTATTTTAACGAAAAGAAAAATTGGATAGTTCGTGTATTAAAACTGAAAGCATGGTTTTCATCGTGGCGATTCCAAGCACATTTAAATTTCGGTTGAGAGCAACAGCTAATTCTTCAATGAATTTTGCTTTGAAAAAGATTTAGATAAAGACAACAAAACATTTTTTTTAAACTCTCAGATGTATTTCTGTAAAGGCGAAGACATCGTTTTACAATTAACTGCAATTTTATGAAAAAAGGAGCGAGCTTACAGCATGACAGTCGGGTCAATCTCACGTGACATGAGCCTACAGATTAATCCTTCAATAAGACATCCCGCGTTTTTACGAACTTGAAGAAGAAGCCTTTTGAAAACAATGTGGAAACAGAAGAAAATCATGGTAACTCCTAATGCTTTCTACCCTGTCAGAGACCCTCACTTCATTTGTGTCAGTTTTTAATTCGTTGTTTGCAGATTGTTTCAAATTTGAAGAGTCTAACATTCGTCCTGTAGGACGTGGTCGATCTCTATCATCTCGCAAAATTGCAGCAGATTACTTATAAAACACCCGTATAAAACGGAAACAATCAACACAAAATACAGTTTGATACATACATAGATGCATGTGAAACTGTTTTGACAAAAGGAGAAATTGCTCGTTACGAGCAATTGCTCGTTACGAGCAATATCTCCTTTTGTCTCGATGTTTTTGTAAGTGTTCTACTGTCCGGCGCCAAAAGTAGCCTGCAAGGAACAGTGTTCGCTATATAACTGTCACCTCTAGTGATAGATTGGACATTCTAGCCGGGCAATGAAATAACAACAAATCTGTAATTTCTGGGATTAACGTATACGCTTCTTGATTAATTTTGTTCGCTGTTCTGCGGTAACAAGGTAACCAACTATCCTTAGAACCGCTTGCACTGTTTTTAATTCGGCTGTTTTCGAAGAAAATACCGAGGTATTGTCATAGCCCTGGCTTCGTTGTCGCGTCTGCGTCGTCTTCATAATGCAAAAACTTCGACATTTTATAATTGATATCTCTGTCGTCTCTGAAGATATTTACTTCAAAGTTGGACGAATCGTTCACAATCAAAAGAGGAACTCATACAACAGGGACAGGTTACCATCAAAATAATTTTGACACAGTTATGCCCCGTTTTCGACTTAGCATTTTCATCGAAAATCAATCTGTTTTTAAAAGCAAGTGCAGCCGAGTATTGGCACCCGCATGCGGTGCTCCTGTGGGTACAACCTCAGAGCACGTATAGGTGTAGCTTTGGTTCAAGCGGCAATAGTTGCTTTATGCTGTTTTTTTTTTACAGCGTTAAAGCCTGTAGCAGTGTAGTCTGTGACTAGGTAGCAATGATTGCCTAATGCCGTTTTGTTACTACGTTAAAGCTTCTGGTAGCGAAGCCTGTGTCTAGGCGGCAATGATTGCTTTATGCCGTTTTTTGGCAACGTTAAAGCTTGTAGCAATGTAGCCTGTGTCTAGGCGGCAATGATTGCCTTATGCCGTTTTGTTACAACGTAAAAGCTTGTAGCAGTGTAGCTTGTGTCTAGGCGGCAGTGATTGCTTTATACGGTTTTGTTACAACGTTAAAGTTTGTAGCAGTGTAGCCTGTGTTTAGGCGGCAATGACTGCCTAATGCTGTCTTCTTTACTACGTTAAAGCTTCTAGCAGTGTAGCCTGTGTCTAGGCGGCAAGACTACTTTATGTCGTTTTGTTGCTGCGTTAAAGCTTGTAGCAGTGTAGCCAATGTCTAGGCTGCAATGATTGCCTTATGCCGTTTTGTTACTACGTTAAAGCTTCTGGTAGTGTAGTCTGTGTCCAGGCGGAAATGACTCTCTTATGCCGTTTTGTTACAACGTTAAGGCTTGTAGCATTGTAGCCTGTGTCTAGACGGCAATGATTGCCCTATGCCGTTTTGTTACAACGTTAAGGTTTATAGCAGTGTAGCCTGTGTCTAAGCGGCAATGATTGCCTTATTCCGTTTTGTTACAACGTTAAAGCTTGTAGCAGTGTAGCCTGTGTTTAGGCGGCAATGATTGCCTTATGCCGTTTTCTTTACTACGTTAAAGCTTCTGGTAGTGTAGCTTGTGTCTAGGTGCTAATGATTGCCTTATGCCGTTTTGTTACTATGTTAAAGCTTCTGGTAGTGTAGCCTGTGTCCAGGCGGAAATGACTCTCTTATGCCGTTTTGTTACAACGTTAAGGCTTGTAGCATTGTAGCCTGTGTCTAGACGGCAATGATTGCCCTATGCCGTTTTGTTACAACGTTAAGGTTTATAGCAGTGTAGCCTGTGTCTAAGCGGCAATGATTGCCTTATTCCGTTTTGTTACAACGTTAAAGCTTGTAGCAGTGTAGCCTGTGTTTAGGCGGCAATGATTGCCTTATGCCGTTTTCTTTACTACGTTAAAGCTTCTGGTAGTGTAGCTTGTGTCTAGGTGCTAATGATTGCCTTATGCCGTTTTGTTACTACGTTAAAGCTTGTAGCAGTGTAGCCTGTGTCTAGGCGGCAGTGATTGCCTTTAGTCGTTTTGTTACAACGTTAAAGCTTGTAGCAGTATAAACTGTGTCTAGGAGGCAATGATTGCCCTTTGCCGTTTTGTTACTACGTTTAAGCTTCTGGTAGTGTAGCCTTGGTTCAGGCGGCAATGATAGCTTGATGACTCCATTTGGCGGTCTCTTTATCATGGTCTCTTAATTACAGTTCATTTGGATCTTTGGCAATAATTTTCTTATCTGTTCCGATATTATTTAGCAGCTCCACCCAATATATTGCAATTTTTAAAGCTTTTTTCGCATGTAAAACAAACTCATCGTACCATGGGCTTTAGATTCAAGTTGAGAGTGCACAATCTGCATTATCTAGATCTACACTGTGCACTAGGCAGCCTTTTGGTTGATATACCTACCCGTTCATATTTTTTATATTGTGTGCATTGCTCTGGGAAAAGGGGGTTTAATTCATCTCCGTGGTGCAATGCACCAAGCAAGTAACCATTTAATTATAGGTCCATAATTCCATTTTTCTAACAAGCAACTGAATCTAGAGGTAAACTGGTCCTTTGAGAGGCAGAAAATTGGCCAACAGCAAAAAAGTTTCGACCCAGGTCAGTCAGCACGGACTGTGCAGGCAGACCTGGTCGATACTTTTTGCAAATTCATTAAAGACCCTTTTTACGGAGTCTGACTCATATTTTTTCCACAATCTTTTTCATCTACATATTTTTGGACAGAGGTATTATTGTAATTGGTTGTGTCAAATGCATGTTATTGATTGATTTCATGGTATGAGCCCTTAGAATTTAGGATGGTCGATGATTTTAAATAATTGGAAACTATTTCTGTGATTTTAATATCATCGGTATGAAAATGTACGAATTTTTCAACTTTAGGAACCCCTCTTTGACCGACCGTTAATTTATTGATGTTCTGAAGTGAAAACAAGTTTTTGTTCAAACCTGTATCTGAAACGTCGAACAGCTTAACTGGATCGACACTTTTTTCTAATGGTATATTTCTTGATGTCAAAGGACCATTCTTGGTCAAAATTTATTCTTAGAGTGCAACGACGTGCTCAGTTGAGTATAATGTATAATGAATTACGAAGATGCGTTAACGCTTAGGCTTCTAAGCGAGACTCAATGACTTTTTGCGGACTGTGTAGATCAAGATCAGACTGCACAGAACGTGCAGTCTGATCTTGGATCTACACTGTCCGATAAGGAGACATCTGTCCCCCCCCCCAAAAAAAAATACCTTTGAAATGGCAAAATTTGAGTTTTTACTACCTGCTTGAATGTTTTTTTACTTATTTAAAACCCTTCTCCCAGCGCAGCGCTCAAATACATTCGTCTTGATTTAGAAATAGTAGACAGCCATTTTCCTAGATACGAGTAGCCTACTTATCAGGTTTCGGCCCTGCTTTTCCATCAATTACATCAACTTTCAGATTTTATTTCTGTCCTTTGTCGACGTCTGCAGTTTTATATTGACTTCTTGTTTCCTTGCATCAGTATTCCAACTGCAAATAAATATTTTCGTAGAAATGATGATCTGGTGCCTGGAGTATTTCATGAATAGAAATCTGAAAACTAGAAAGGAAAATGATCTGTTCGTTTTTGTACCGTCATCACTCGCACTTGTTGAATACAAAGAAAATAAGTCGCGTTCTGTGAAAAAAGGGTTTAATGCATCTACAAAAAGTATCGATCCAGCAGATTACTTTTAAAACACCCGTATAAAACGGAAACAATCAACACAAAATACAGTTTGATACATACATAGATGCATGTGAAACTGTTTTGACAAAAGGAGAAATTGCTCGTTACGAGCAATTGCTCGTTACGAGCAATATCTCCTTTTGTCTCGATGTTTTTGTAAGTGTTCTACTGTCCGGCGCCAAAAGTAGCCTGCAAGGAACAGTGTTCGCTATATAACTGTCACCTCTAGTGATAGATTGGACATTCTAGCCGGGCAATGAAATAACAACAAATCTGTAATTTCTGGGATTAACGTATACGCTTCTTGATTAATTTTGTTCGCTGTTCTGCGGTAACAAGGTAACCAACTATCCTTAGAACCGCTTGCACTGTTTTTAATTCGGCTGTTTTCGAAGAAAATACCGAGGTATTGTCATAGCCCTGGCTTCGTTGTCGCGTCTGCGTCGTCTTCATAATGCAAAAACTTCGACATTTTATAATTGATATCTCTGTCGTCTCTGAAGATATTTACTTCAAAGTTGGACGAATCGTTCACAATCAAAAGAGGAACTCATACAACAGGGACAGGTTACCATCAAAATAATTTTGACACAGTTATGCCCCGTTTTCGACTTAGCATTTTCATCGAAAATCAATCTGTTTTTAAAAGCAAGTGCAGCCGAGTATTGGCACCCGCATGCGGTGCTCCTGTGGGTACAACCTCAGAGCACGTATAGGTGTAGCTTTGGTTCAAGCGGCAATAGTTGCTTTATGCTGTTTTTTTTTTACAGCGTTAAAGCCTGTAGCAGTGTAGTCTGTGTCTAGGTAGCAATGATTGCCTAATGCCGTTTTGTTACTACGTTAAAGCTTCTGGTAGCGAAGCCTGTGTCTAGGCGGCAATGATTGCTTTATGCCGTTTTTTGGCAACGTTAAAGCTTGTAGCAATGTAGCCTGTGTCTAGGCGGCAATGATTGCCTTATGCCGTTTTGTTACAACGTAAAAGCTTGTAGCAGTGTAGCTTGTGTCTAGGCGGCAGTGATTGCTTTATACGGTTTTGTTACAACGTTAAAGTTTGTAGCAGTGTAGCCTGTGTTTAGGCGGCAATGACTGCCTAATGCTGTCTTCTTTACTACGTTAAAGCTTCTAGCAGTGTAGCCTGTGTCTAGGCGGCAAGACTACTTTATGTCGTTTTGTTGCTGCGTTAAAGCTTGTAGCAGTGTAGCCAATGTCTAGGCTGCAATGATTGCCTTATGCCGTTTTGTTACTACGTTAAAGCTTCTGGTAGTGTAGCCTGTGTCCAGGCGGAAATGACTCTCTTATGCCGTTTTGTTACAACGTTAAGGCTTGTAGCATTGTAGCCTGTGTCTAGACGGCAATGATTGCCCTATGCCGTTTTGTTACAACGTTAAGGTTTATAGCAGTGTAGCCTGTGTCTAAGCGGCAATGATTGCCTTATTCCGTTTTGTTACAACGTTAAAGCTTGTAGCAGTGTAGCCTGTGTTTAGGCGGCAATGATTGCCTTATGCCGTTTTCTTTACTACGTTAAAGCTTCTGGTAGTGTAGCTTGTGTCTAGGTGCTAATGATTGCCTTATGCCGTTTTGTTACTACGTTAAAGCTTGTAGCAGTGTAGCCTGTGTCTAGGCGGCAGTGATTGCCTTTAGTCGTTTTGTTACAACGTTAAAGCTTGTAGCAGTATAAACTGTGTCTAGGAGGCAATGATTGCCCTTTGCCGTTTTGTTACTACGTTTAAGCTTCTGGTAGTGTAGCCTTGGTTCAGGCGGCAATGATAGCTTGATGACTCCATTTGGCGGTCTCTTTATCATGGTCTCTTAATTACAGTTCATTTGGATCTTTGGCAATAATTTTCTTATCTGTTCCGATATTATTTAGCAGCTCCACCCAATATATTGCAATTTTTAAAGCTTTTTTCGCATGTAAAACAAACTCATCGTACCATGGGCTTTAGATTCAAGTTGAGACTGCACGATCTGCATTATCTAGATCTACACTGTGCACTAGGCAGCCTTTTGGTTGATATACCTACCCGTTCATATTTTTTATATTGTGTGCATTGCTCTGGGAAAAGGGGGTTTAATTCATCTCCGTGGTGCAATGCACCAAGCAAGTAACCATTTAATTATAGGTCCATAATTCCATTTTTCTAACAAGCAACTGAATCTAGAGGTAAACTGGTCCTTTGAGAGGCAGAAAATTGGCCAACAGCAAAAAAGTTTCGACCCAGGTCAGTCAGCACGGACTGTGCAGGCAGACCTGGTCGATACTTTTTGCAAATTCATTAAAGACCCTTTTTACGGAGTCTGACTCATATTTTTTCCACAATCTTTTTCATCTACATATTTTCGGACAGAGGTATTATTGTAATTGGTTGTGTCAAATGCATGTTATTGATTGATTTCATGGTATGAGCCCTTAGAATTTAGGATGGTCGATGATTTTAAATAATTGGAAACTATTTCTGTGATTTTAATATCATCGGTATGAAAATGTACGAATTTTTCAACTTTAGGAACCCCTCTTTGACCGACCGTTAATTTATTGATGTTCTGAAGTGAAAACAAGTTTTTGTTCAAACCTGTATCTGAAACGTCGAACAGCTTAACTGGATCGACACTTTTTTCTAATGGTATATTTCTTGATGTCAAAGGACCATTCTTGGTCAAAATTTATTCTTAGAGTGCAACGACGTGCTCAGTTGAGTATAATGTATAATGAATTACGAAGATGCGTTAACGCTTAGGCTTCTAAGCGAGACTCAATGACTTTTTGCGGACTGTGTAGATCAAGATCAGACTGCACAGAACGTGCAGTCTGATCTTGGATCTACACTGTCCGATAAGGAGACATCTGTCCCCCCCCCCAAAAAAAAAAATACCTTTGAAATGGCAAAATTTGAGTTTTTACTACCTGCTTGAATGTTTTTTTACTTATTTAAAACCCTTCTCCCAGCGCAGCGCTCAAATACATTCGTCTTGATTTAGAAATAGTAGACAGCCATTTTCCTAGATACGAGTAGCCTACTTATCAGGTTTCGGCCCTGCTTTTCCATCAATTACATCAACTTTCAGATTTTATTTCTGTCCTTTGTCGACGTCTGCAGTTTTATATTGACTTCTTGTTTCCTTGCATCAGTATTCCAACTGCAAATAAATATTTTCGTAGAAATGATGATCTGGTGCCTGGAGTATTTCATGAATAGAAATCTGAAAACTAGAAAGGAAAATGATCTGTTCGTTTTTGTACCGTCATCACTCGCACTTGTTGAATACAAAGAAAATAAGTCGCGTTCTGTGAAAAAAGGGTTTAATGCATCTACAAAAAGTATCGATCCAGCAGATTACTTTTAAAACACCCGTATAAAACGGAAACAATCAACACAAAATACAGTTTGATACATACATAGATGCATGTGAAACTGTTTTGACAAAAGGAGAAATTGCTCGTTACGAGCAATTGCTCGTTACGAGCAATATCTCCTTTTGTCTCGATGTTTTTGTAAGTGTTCTACTGTCCGGCGCCAAAAGTAGCCTGCAAGGAACAGTGTTCGCTATATAACTGTCACCTCTAGTGATAGATTGGACATTCTAGCCGGGCAATGAAATAACAACAAATCTGTAATTTCTGGGATTAACGTATACGCTTCTTGATTAATTTTGTTCGCTGTTCTGCGGTAACAAGGTAACCAACTATCCTTAGAACCGCTTGCACTGTTTTTAATTCGGCTGTTTTCGAAGAAAATACCGAGGTATTGTCATAGCCCTGGCTTCGTTGTCGCGTCTGCGTCGTCTTCATAATGCAAAAACTTCGACATTTTATAATTGATATCTCTGTCGTCTCTGAAGATATTTACTTCAAAGTTGGACGAATCGTTCACAATCAAAAGAGGAACTCATACAACAGGGACAGGTTACCATCAAAATAATTTTGACACAGTTATGCCCCGTTTCCGACTTAGCATTTTCATCGAAAATCAATCTGTTTTTAAAAGCAAGTGCAGCCGAGTATTGGCACCCGCATGCGGTGCTCCTGTGGGTACAACCTCAGAGCACGTATAGGTGTAGCTTTGGTTCAAGCGGCAATAGTTGCTTTATGCTGTTTTTTTTATTACAGCGTTAAAGCCTGTAGCAGTGTAGTCTGTGTCTAGGTAGCAATGATTGCCTAATGCCGTTTTGTTACTACGTTAAAGCTTCTGGTAGCGAAGCCTGTGTCTAGGCGGCAATGATTGCTTTATGCCGTTTTTTGGCAACGTTAAAGCTTGTAGCAATGTAGCCTGTGTCTAGGCGGCAATGATTGCCTTATGCCGTTTTGTTACAACGTAAAAGCTTGTAGCAGTGTAGCTTGTGTCTAGGCGGCAGTGATTGCTTTATACGGTTTTGTTACAACGTTAAAGTTTGTAGCAGTGTAGCCTGTGTTTAGGCGGCAATGACTGCCTAATGCTGTCTTCTTTACTACGTTAAAGCTTCTAGCAGTGTAGCCTGTGTCTAGGCGGCAAGACTACTTTATGTCGTTTTGTTGCTGCGTTAAAGCTTGTAGCAGTGTAGCCAATGTCTAGGCTGCAATGATTGCCTTATGCCGTTTTGTTACTACGTTAAAGCTTCTGGTAGTGTAGCCTGTGTCCAGGCGGAAATGACTCTCTTATGCCGTTTTGTTACAACGTTAAGGCTTGTAGCATTGTAGCCTGTGTCTAGACGGCAATGATTGCCCTATGCCGTTTTGTTACAACGTTAAGGTTTATAGCAGTGTAGCCTGTGTCTAAGCGGCAATGATTGCCTTATTCCGTTTTGTTACAACGTTAAAGCTTGTAGCAGTGTAGCCTGTGTTTAGGCGGCAATGATTGCCTTATGCCGTTTTCTTTACCACGTTAAAGCTTCTGGTAGTGTAGCTTGTGTCTAGGTGCTAATGATTGCCTTATGCCGTTTTGTTACTACGTTAAAGCTTGTAGCAGTGTAGCCTGTGTCTAGGCGGCAGTGATTGCCTTTAGTCGTTTTGTTACAACGTTAAAGCTTGTAGCAGTATAAACTGTGTCTAGGAGGCAATGATTGCCCTTTGCCGTTTTGTTACTACGTTTAAGCTTCTGGTAGTGTAGCCTTGGTTCAGGCGGCAATGATAGCTTGATGACTCCATTTGGCGGTCTCTTTATCATGGTCTCTTAATTACAGTTCATTTGGATCTTTGGCAATAATTTTCTTATCTGTTCCGATATTATTTAGCAGCTCCACCCAATATATTGCAATTTTTAAAGCTTTTTTCGCATGTAAAACAAACTCATCGTACCATGGGCTTTAGATTCAAGTTGAGACTGCACGATCTGCATTATCTAGATCTACACTGTGCACTAGGCAGCCTTTTGGTTGATATACCTACCCGTTCATATTTTTTATATTGTGTGCATTGCTCTGGGAAAAGGGGGTTTAATTCATCTCCGTGGTGCAATGCACCAAGCAAGTAACCATTTAATTATAGGTCCATAATTCCATTTTTCTAACAAGCAACTGAATCTAGAGGTAAACTGGTCCTTTGAGAGGCAGAAAATTGGCCAACAGCAAAAAAGTTTCGACCCAGGTCAGTCAGCACGGACTGTGCAGGCAGACCTGGTCGATACTTTTTGCAAATTCATTAAAGACCCTTTTTACGGAGTCTGACTCATATTTTTTCCACAATCTTTTTCATCTACATATTTTCGGACAGAGGTATTATTGTAATTGGTTGTGTCAAATGCATGTTATTGATTGATTTCATGGTATGAGCCCTTAGAATTTAGGATGGTCGATGATTTTAAATAATTGGAAACTATTTCTGTGATTTTAATATCATCGGTATGAAAATGTACGAATTTTTCAACTTTAGGAACCCCTCTTTGACCGACCGTTAATTTATTGATGTTCTGAAGTGAAAACAAGTTTTTGTTCAAACCTGTATCTGAAACGTCGAACAGCTTAACTGGATCGACACTTTTTTCTAATGGTATATTTCTTGATGTCAAAGGACCATTCTTGGTCAAAATTTATTCTTAGAGTGCAACGACGTGCTCAGTTGAGTATAATGTATAATGAATTACGAAGATGCGTTAACGCTTAGGCTTCTAAGCGAGACTCAATGACTTTTTGCGGACTGTGTAGATCAAGATCAGACTGCACAGAACGTGCAGTCTGATCTTGGATCTACACTGTCCGATAAGGAGACATCTGTCCCCCCCCCCAAAAAAAAAAAATACCTTTGAAATGGCAAAATTTGAGTTTTTACTACCTGCTTGAATGTTTTTTTACTTATTTAAAACCCTTCTCCCAGCGCAGCGCTCAAATACATTCGTCTTGATTTAGAAATAGTAGACAGCCATTTTCCTAGATACGAGTAGCCTACTTATCAGGTTTCGGCCCTGCTTTTCCATCAATTACATCAACTTTCAGATTTTATTTCTGTCCTTTGTCGACGTCTGCAGTTTTATATTGACTTCTTGTTTCCTTGCATCAGTATTCCAACTGCAAATAAATATTTTCGTAGAAATGATGATCTGGTGCCTGGAGTATTTCATGAATAGAAATCTGAAAACTAGAAAGGAAAATGATCTGTTCGTTTTTGTACCGTCATCACTCGCACTTGTTGAATACAAAGAAAATAAGTCGCGTTCTGTGAAAAAAGGGTTTAATGCATCTACAAAAAGTATCGATCCAGCAGATTACTTTTAAAACACCCGTATAAAACGGAAACAATCAACACAAAATACAGTTTGATACATACATAGATGCATGTGAAACTGTTTTGACAAAAGGAGAAATTGCTCGTTACGAGCAATTGCTCGTTACGAGCAATATCTCCTTTTGTCTCGATGTTTTTGTAAGTGTTCTACTGTCCGGCGCCAAAAGTAGCCTGCAAGGAACAGTGTTCGCTATATAACTGTCACCTCTAGTGATAGATTGGACATTCTAGCCGGGCAATGAAATAACAACAAATCTGTAATTTCTGGGATTAACGTATACGCTTCTTGATTAATTTTGTTCGCTGTTCTGCGGTAACAAGGTAACCAACTATCCTTAGAACCGCTTGCACTGTTTTTAATTCGGCTGTTTTCGAAGAAAATACCGAGGTATTGTCATAGCCCTGGCTTCGTTGTCGCGTCTGCGTCGTCTTCATAATGCAAAAACTTCGACATTTTATAATTGATATCTCTGTCGTCTCTGAAGATATTTACTTCAAAGTTGGACGAATCGTTCACAATCAAAAGAGGAACTCATACAACAGGGACAGGTTACCATCAAAATAATTTTGACACAGTTATGCCCCGTTTTCGACTTAGCATTTTCATCGAAAATCAATCTGTTTTTAAAAGCAAGTGCAGCCGAGTATTGGCACCCGCATGCGGTGCTCCTGTGGGTACAACCTCAGAGCACGTATAGGTGTAGCTTTGGTTCAAGCGGCAATAGTTGCTTTATGCTGTTTTTTTTTACAGCGTTAAAGCCTGTAGCAGTGTAGTCTGTGTCTAGGTAGCAATGATTGCCTAATGCCGTTTTGTTACTACGTTAAAGCTTCTGGTAGCGAAGCCTGTGTCTAGGCGGCAATGATTGCTTTATGCCGTTTTTTGGCAACGTTAAAGCTTGTAGCAATGTAGCCTGTGTCTAGGCGGCAATGATTGCCTTATGCCGTTTTGTTACAACGTAAAAGCTTGTAGCAGTGTAGCTTGTGTCTAGGCGGCAGTGATTGCTTTATACGGTTTTGTTACAACGTTAAAGTTTGTAGCAGTGTAGCCTGTGTTTAGGCGGCAATGACTGCCTAATGCTGTCTTCTTTACTACGTTAAAGCTTCTAGCAGTGTAGCCTGTGTCTAGGCGGCAAGACTACTTTATGTCGTTTTGTTGCTGCGTTAAAGCTTGTAGCAGTGTAGCCAATGTCTAGGCTGCAATGATTGCCTTATGCCGTTTTGTTACTACGTTAAAGCTTCTGGTAGTGTAGCCTGTGTCCAGGCGGAAATGACTCTCTTATGCCGTTTTGTTACAACGTTAAGGCTTGTAGCATTGTAGCCTGTGTCTAGACGGCAATGATTGCCCTATGCCGTTTTGTTACAACGTTAAGGTTTATAGCAGTGTAGCCTGTGTCTAAGCGGCAATGATTGCCTTATTCCGTTTTGTTACAACGTTAAAGCTTGTAGCAGTGTAGCCTGTGTTTAGGCGGCAATGATTGCCTTATGCCGTTTTCTTTACTACGTTAAAGCTTCTGGTAGTGTAGCTTGTGTCTAGGTGCTAATGATTGCCTTATGCCGTTTTGTTACTACGTTAAAGCTTGTAGCAGTGTAGCCTGTGTCTAGGCGGCAGTGATTGCCTTTAGTCGTTTTGTTACAACGTTAAAGCTTGTAGCAGTATAAACTGTGTCTAGGAGGCAATGATTGCCCTTTGCCGTTTTGTTACTACGTTTAAGCTTCTGGTAGTGTAGCCTTGGTTCAGGCGGCAATGATAGCTTGATGACTCCATTTGGCGGTCTCTTTATCATGGTCTCTTAATTACAGTTCATTTGGATCTTTGGCAATAATTTTCTTATCTGTTCCGATATTATTTAGCAGCTCCACCCAATATATTGCAATTTTTAAAGCTTTTTTCGCATGTAAAACAAACTCATCGTACCATGGGCTTTAGATTCAAGTTGAGACTGCACGATCTGCATTATCTAGATCTACACTGTGCACTAGGCAGCCTTTTGGTTGATATACCTACCCGTTCATATTTTTTATATTGTGTGCATTGCTCTGGGAAAAGGGGGTTTAATTCATCTCCGTGGTGCAATGCACCAAGCAAGTAACCATCTAATTATAGGTCCATAATTCCATTTTTCTAACAAGCAACTGAATCTAGAGGTAAACTGGTCCTTTGAGAGGCAGAAAATTGGCCAACAGCAAAAAAGTTTCGACCCAGGTCAGTCAGCACGGACTGTGCAGGCAGACCTGGTCGATACTTTTTGCAAATTCATTAAAGACCCTTTTTACAGAGTCTGACTCATATTTTTTCCACAATCTTTTTCATCTACATATTTTCGGACAGAGGTATTATTGTAATTGGTTGTGTCAAATGCATGTTATTGATTGATTTCATGGTATGAGCCCTTAGAATTTAGGATGGTCGATGATTTTAAATAATTGGAAACTATTTCTGTGATTTTAATATCATCGGTATGAAAATGTACGAATTTTTCAACTTTAGGAACCCCTCTTTGACCGACCGTTAATTTATTGATGTTCTGAAGTGAAAACAAGTTTTTGTTCAACAAAGTATGTAAACCTGTATCTGAAACGTCGAACAGCTTAACTGGATCGACACTTTTTTCTAATGGTATATTTCTTGATGTCAAAGGACCATTCTTGGTCAAAATTTATTCTTAGAGTGCAACGACGTGCTCAGTTGAGTATAATGTATAATGAATTACGAAGATGCGTTAACGCTTAGGCTTCTAAGCGAGACTCAATGACTTTTTGCGGACTGTGTAGATCAAGATCAGACTGCACAGAACGTGCAGTCTGATCTTGGATCTACACTGTCCGATAAGGAGACATCTGTCCCCCCCCCCAAAAAAAAAAAAAACCTTTGAAATGGCAAAATTTGAGTTTTTACTACCTGCTTGAATGTTTTTTTACTTATTTAAAACCCTTCTCCCAGCGCAGCGCTCAAATACATTCGTTTTGATTTAGAAATAGTAGACAGCCATTTTCCTAGATACGAGTAGCCTACTTATCAGGTTTCGGCCCTGCTTTTCCATCAATTACATCAACTTTCAGATTTTATTTCTGTCCTTTGTCGACGTCTGCAGTTTTATATTGACTTCTTGTTTCCTTGCATCAGTATTCCAACTGCAAATAAATATTTTCGTAGAAATGATGATCTGGTGCCTGGAGTATTTCATGAATAGAAATCTGAAAACTAGAAAGGAAAATGATCTGTTCGTTTTTGTACCGTCATCACTCGCACTTGTTGAATACAAAGAAAATAAGTCGCGTTCTGTGAAAAAAGGGTTTAATGCATCTACAAAAAGTATCGATCCAGGTCAGCCTGCGCAGTCCGCGCAGGCTAACCTGGGTCAAAGCTTTTTGTTATTAGTTAATTTTCTGCCTTTCAAAGGACCAGTCTACCTCATAATTCCGACGTTTGTTAGACAATATGGATTTTATGGACCCATAATTATTTCATGACGTGCTCTGTAGAAGATTACTTTTAAAACACCCGTATAAAACGGAAACAATCAACACAAAATACAGTTTGATACATACATAGCTGCATGTGAAACTGTTTTGACAAAAGGAGAAATTGCTCGTTACGACATCGCGGAGATGCATTAAACCTCTGTTTGCCAGAGCATGGCTCAAATATAAACAATGCGGGTGAAAACTCTCAACTGTAATTGCATTTAGAAACATTTGGGGTTTGTATGATTCCAAGCACCAGAACTATTCAAATCGAAAAAGAAGCATAACTGTGTCAAAATATTTGAACCATGCTCTGTGGAAATGGGATTTTATGTATCTGCAAAAAGTATCGACCCAGGTCAGCCTGCGCAGTCCGCGCAGGCTGACCTGGGTCGAAACTTTTTGCTAGATGTAAATTTTCTGCAGGACCAGTCTACCTCATAATTCAGTCCGTTTTTTAGACAAAATGACTTTTATACATCCATAATTATATGATGACTTGCTTGGTATAATGGATCACGGAGATACATTGAACTTATAACTTTTTACAGAACATGGCTACTATTAAAAAGAGTACTACCGCAAAATCACATTACAGCACATAATACTGACTAAATACTGGTAGAATTTTCAAAAACGTCTTTTACAGGAGATTCTGATGAGATTTATTTCTTCTTCAGAAGCAAAAAAGTACAGAATGGTTCAAAATATTTGATAATGCTATCTTTTACGGAAACAGTATATAAAACATCAATCTTTCAAATACAAATAGCCTATCAAATATGATGTAATCACCATAAAATTCTGATGTTCAGAATACATGTAATTCATAAGCATAAATCTCATAAACTTTATCCTTCTTCATTAGAATAATAAACTGAGCCAAACAACGCTCAGGATCTTGGAATACCACTTCACTAGACGACCAAATCTTAAACTGATCCATATCGATAGCATTTGCAGACGATAACAGAAATATGGCTGAAAGACGCATTTTTTTTTTAGGGAAGAAAAGGTGACTGGAAAAGAAGAAAAAACTAATTACTTGCATTTTCTCATTTCCCCGTAATGATTTTAAAGGCTTCTTTCTCAGGGTCGTGATAACACGTATTTGGTGCGAGCTAAAAGATTAAAAGATTAAAGAGCCGCACAGGACTTGAGAACAGGGGGTCGTTGGTTCTAGCCCCCAGCACAGCCAATTTCTGTTTGAGGGTTGATGCTAGTAATTGCGACAGGATTCATACCTCACTCACCGCTGGTCATTGTTTCGACGGTTGTTGTATGGGAAGGCACCTCGTGACTTTGGAAGAATATTGTGCGAAGTACTTGTAAAAGAAACGCCAGGAAAGCATGGACAGGTGCACTGGCCGCCGCGGTATAACTGAATTAATATTCAAAACGGCGGTAAAACACCATACAAACAAAACAATGAAATTAAAAAGTATAGCAAAGTTTAAAGAGGTGAATGGGTGTCGAAGTGTATAGATCAAGATCAGACTACAGTTTTCGCGAAGGGTATCATTAGTTAAGATATTCACATTACAGAATTAAACCTTTATCAAACAATGCCGATTTTAAACGACCCTGAGAAAGAAAGCATTTGAAACCGTTGTAGTTAAAAGACAAAATGCAGAAATCCAGCAGATCTATCTCATCATTCGAGTCGCATTCAATTTATTGCCTACAAATGCTTTCGTGTTGGTCAAGTCTAAAATTTTGTCGTCTGTTACTGAATTTACAGAAAAAAAATATAGGTAGAATATACGGCAGAATAGCGGAGACATCCGGAAATGGAAAACATATCCCGTGGCCAGGGTTTCATCATTTCATGGCCACTGTTTCATTATGTCGTTGCCACTGTTTCATTATCTCGTTGCCACTGTTTCATTATCTCGTTGCCACTGTTTCATTTCTCGTTATCAGGGTTTCTTTACCTCGTTGCGAGGGTTTCATTACCTCGTGGCCACGGTTTCATGATCTCGTTACCGTGGTTTAATTATCTCTTGGCCAGCAATTCATTATCTCGTTACCACGGTTTCATTATCTCGTGGCTAGGGTTTCATTTTATCGTGGTCATGGTTTCACCATTTAGTGACCTAGGTTTCATTTTCTCGTGGCAATGGTTTCATTATCTCGCGGCAACTGTTTCGTTATCTCCTGGTTACTGTTTCATTATCTCGTGGTCACGAGATACTTAACTCAGGGAAGGGCGATATTTTTTTGTGACCACCAGGGTCCGTATGCACCAATCATCATAAATTTCATTCCAAGTCTAATTCCAGATTTAGAAGGTCACACAACTTCTGATTTGCTGAATCATTTGGTTTAGCCAATTGGAAGTAGAGCCACTTTCAAATTTTGAAAACTCTTAAGGAATGAAGAGAATTTTTTTTCTTTTCATGGAGGTATGAAAAAAAAAAACCTAAGGGTTAGTGTGATTAGGGTTTTTTTTTTTTTTTTCATACCTCCATGAAAACAAAAAAAAAAAAAAAAAAAAAAAAAATTCTCTTCATTCCTTATAATTCAATACCACAGACAACAAATATGCACTTAAATTTTACTTTTTTTTTTTTCGTAAATTTAACATTGCGTATTTATTTAAAGTCCCTTTCATTGATAATTCATAGCGCAGTAAATCTGCTCGTTCATGACGTAATATTGACGTAAATTCATGACGTCATCATAGTATTGAACATTGGCAGATTTAGTAGATTTGTTGTTAGAAGTTCAATACGCTATAAGTAAGTTGAAAATAAGTTTGTTAGGACCCAGCAAAGTTACAATAACTTTATACTCTCTCTTTGAATTTACTGTTGGATATTTTTTTCAATGTTCAGAGAAAATAAATTTAGCTAGCAATTTGAAATTCGGACTAGATCTAGATATAAAATCAGACAGAAAAACATTATGGAATCTCGTATACATGTTTGTTTATATTAGTCGGACTGCAAAAGTAGTTCCGGCACTGCTTAATTTTTTTTTTTTTTTTCATGGAGCTATGAAAAAAAATTTTCAGCCAATCAGAACTCGCCAATGTTCATGAAAAAAAACTAATATTGAATTATTTGAGAATAAAACTAAGAATGTTCAAAAGAATGGTTGAAGAATACGGACCCAGGCAATTATCCAATAAAAATTTAATAAAAGTTTTATTCATTATCTCGTGATTATGAGATACTAAAGTCGTTCGAAGGAAATACTACTCTATGGCCACGAGGTACATTATCTTCCGCTAGATGGCATTCTACAAATAAACATCTATCTGATTTGGGCATTCTGGGTACAGAACCGGACTACGTTTCAAAACGACAACCGTTACTATGAATTTCAAAATAAACGTTTACTCAATAAAACGCTACCTGGTGCGATTTATTCAGCTATGATCAGCTAGCATGTAACCTATGCACCGGCCATTTATTAAAACAGCTCCCTACAGGCTTTGGTAATAGCTTCAGTATAAGCCCTACTTTTCCCATGTAATCTAGATCTATATGGAGGATGCGTCATAGCAGACAGGTCGAATCTTCGAAGAATAGGACATGCGCAGACAACGCCACGAGATATTGTTTTGTGGCAAGCGAAATCATTGTCCAATGAAATTTACGTAAAGTTGGCTTTCACTCGATAATTTGTCCCGAGACTTTGACTAATCTAATTCTTTACCACTTACCAAAACTTTAGACTTGCCTAAATTCAAAGCATTAGCAGACATGTATCAAATTCAATGCATTTCAAAAGATGTTTCCTGTCTTTGAAATGATAGAAAACATTTTAGGAAAAGGAGAAAATGCTGGCTACTAGAAATTTCTTCTTTTCCCACAATGCTTTCAAAAGTTTTCTTCCTCAAGGTCGTGAAAACTCGGGATTCTGTGGAAAATGGTTAAATCATAACCATATCATATTAGCATATTAGATTCTGACCATGACTTATTACTAGTATATCGCGGCCAAGATGGTGATTTTTCTCCCTGACTCCATACATATGCGTCCTAGAGGCACCTAGATATTGTAACGTGTGGTGTTGCTATGTATAACAATCAGGTTTGTTGAAATATAACATCGTTGAACGCGAGGAGGCTTTCCGGTGTTTGGATGATTGATGTTTAGACATCAGGATTTTAGCCGGCAGAGAAAATCATGTTTATTTATGATTCACAACTTTTAAAGTATACTGCCGATAGCATGTAACTTGATAAGGGTTAAACCAAGCGGTTTCTCGGTAGGAATGCTATAAAATTAACCATAGAGACATCTTTACAGCCAGAGAGTAAACAAACGCTGTTAAACCTTGACGGTGTTAGAATCTAGTCAGCTGTGTAAACGTAGATAAAAAATCAAAATAAGGTGTATTGGGTAAAGAAACTGTAGGGATTTGTCTTCGATTTAAACCGGAAACTGTGGTTGTTATGTCTATGGCTAGCCGCAATACAATGAAATGCATTTTCTATCTGCCGTAATCTGTGCAATCTTGCAACCATCAAGGGCAATATTTGGCAAGAAGATACAAGAGTGATTAAAGTTTCATAAAATAAAGAAGAAAAAAAAACGGTTATAATACTGGATGAAAACGAGTAAAGATGTGTGTTTAAATAAATCTTACGAATGAGAAAGTGCTTTCCTCAATATACATATACAATAATTCCGAAATTCGGTATATAGTGAAGGTTCCGCTTTAACCTGTCACGTGACTGTATTCGGTTTTCCGGTATATTTCTCGTTCTAAACGGATTTCAAATGGTTAATTGTCGCTGTGTCCATGGTGTAGAAGTAAAAATACCTGGACTCATGATCCCAAAGTAAACTTCTTATAAAATCGTAAATTAATCGGAGAGGTATAGGCTGTAAGACCTGATAGGGCGTGGCTAACTTTGACATTAGTCGACAAGTTTATTTTTCAAAAAGAAATTAGTGGCCTCGAGCCATTTCGGAATTGTTCGTAGTATATCTACGTATAGGGATATTGAGCTTCATAGAGCTTCATTTCATATTTTGAAATATCTTGAAAAATACTCTACCGATTTTTATGAAACTTAGCGAAGTCTTTTAAAATGACCTTACCAACTCTCATAGCGACAATTATAATATTTTTCTTCCACGAGAAAGGGTATTTTGCCCATTCCAGTAGTGTTAGATTTTTGTTCTAAAGCTTAACTTTCTTCGACGGTTTCGCACAGTGACTAGAACAGCAAACCTAATTGGACAAGTGCATGACTTCAGTACCTAACTTTAGTTAAACATGAGACCCTGATTTTTTTTTGCAAATGATATAGATCTATACCTTACCCCAGATATCGCTTTCGTCACTTTCATACAAATCTTCGAATTCTACAAAGATTTGTCAAATGTTCTTTCGTATGGTGTCCGTTTTCCAAGATTTAATATCAATTTCAGTTTCTACAGGGCTTCATATTTATACCACTTCTGTTAAGATATGTATTAAAACCACTTAATAATAAGGTTCAAGGGTCTTTCATGGTTTGTGTTAAATTGTTTTTTCGCTACGATTTTTTTCAGTTCGCCCAAAATTGGTCAATGGATGTAGGTTAGCTATAGAGTGGTAATAAAAAGACACTGCGTCCCTTTAAATAAACTCATCTACACAATACTTTGGGCGCTGCTTTATGGAATTTAACCAGTTCATACAGATCATCCTTCTTCATTTTATTGTTGTATGCTGTACAGCATGATGTGAGCCAAAGTTTGACTGGGTTTTAGGAAAACATCTATGGTTGGGTGTGAAGAGAAAACGAAGCGTAAATAAGTGCATGTAAATCTCCGATATTGAATCAAAATAAAACCTGAATAAAGAACGAGATAAGAGCCTCAAAAGTTGATGTTTTTGCTGTTCAAACAATACACGACCACATTTATTGTACTTGCACGAGAATTGTTTTCATAAACAGGTAAGCCCTTTACTCGGAATAGCCTTCTCCCTTTCCACCGTTTTTCTGCTGTTTTGTTCATGCATTTTAACGTTGCGTTGAATGGCCAAAAGTCAAACTAAGTTACCAAAAATTCAGAAAATTTCACTCAGAGTTGGTAAAGGTATTATTAAGTATGCAAAATTTCAAATCAATAGCTAAAGCATTTTTTGAGATATTTCAAAATTCAGGGGTCCTAAACACATGCATCATAACAGTACTTTATCGATCCTTTGCTTTATGGACACATGAAGAGCCGAATACGGCTACTGACGATGATGTCCGAATAACCTATTTTACCAAAATCTAAAATGCAGTGAACTGTAACATAGCTCCGGCATTTCAGGTCAATTCTTACAGCCTAATATATAGTTCACGTAAAAAGACGAAATAGGCCTACTCATTAAGTGACAAGTTAGAGCGGTTTCACAATACCAGTTCAATGTTGTTGTTTTTGGATTTTTTTTTTTTCTTTTTCATATACAATTGACACACTCTCGAATTTTATGTATAGTTGGGTTGGAGTTCATAAGAAATCACATCTTCATATGACCACCAGTCGTTAGAATGGATGCTTGCGCTGTCATCCGTATTCCTGTTTCAGGCGTCTGACTGTCTCGAAGTACAGCAAAAATGGACGTAACATAATGGTAGTGTGCAAGTTCAGCTTTGATCGTGAAAAAAACATTGTGCAACTCTTAAAGGCATCTTAAGCCATTTTATGACTGCGTCTTTGTAGGTCTTCAATGGCTCAAATACCTACGTGGCACATGGATAAAGTCAAGCACAAGGTAAAAATTGCTACTGTCAAAATAAAGCCGCGATAACGGTAACCTAATGTGCAATACTTTCAGCTTGGTTCCCAATTTGATTGGTCAAAATGTTACGATGTAATATTCATCTGCCATTCATTTCAAAGGACGTTATTGCCAACCAAACTTGTGAATTTTGTTGTAATTTCCAAGCAGTTTTAGATCAAATTGTCAATAATTGCTTTATTTCATTGTTCAAAGTTCAACGTATATTATAACAGGAATATTATGCTGCAGTAACTTTCTTTTGCTTATCACTGCGTGGGAAAATCTGTTCCTCATGCAGCTCGAAACAAACAGTCCAACAGAAAGTTACTTCAAGAAGATACGTCGTATAAATTGCCGCAAATAATTGTTTACTTGAGGTCAGAAAAACTCGAGATTTTAAATGCGAATCATGAACGACATTGTTGTAATTCAATAGCTTTGTACATTTTTATTTTGGTTGAAAGAAAGAAATGTGTAGGTAGTTCGCAATTCATAGGGACCCCCTGAGTTTTGAAATATCTTGAAAAATCCCGTATCAATTTTTATGAAACTTTTCAAGGTCTTTTAAAATGACCTTACCAACTCTGACAGTGAAAATTAGAATTTTTCTTCTGCAAGAAAGATCATTTTACCTCTTCCAGTAGTGTTAAATCTTTGCTCGGAAGCTTAACATTTTCCGACGGTTTCGTACAGAGACCAGAACAGCAAAAATAACTGGACAAATGCATGACATCAGTACCTCAATTCAGTTAAATTTGAGGCACTGATTTTTTTTTTTTACAAATAATATAGCTTTATACTTTACCTTAGATATCGCTCTCGTCACTTTCATTACAACATTGAATTCTAAAATGATTTGCCCAATGTTTTCATATATGGCGTCTGTTCTCCAATATTTGATGAAATTTTATTTTCGGCATGGCTTCAAGTTTTTATACCACTTTTGTTGAGATATGTGTTTCAAACCACGTAACACCTAGAGTTAAATGTCTTTCATGGTTTGTTTGAATTGTTTTTCGCTACGACTTTTCAGTTCGCTTAAAATTAGCTCAGTTGTACATGTATTATGGTCACACTCATATGGTGGTAGTCTGAAAGACACTGTGTCCCTTTGACCGAAAAATTCATCTACAACAATATTTTTGAGCTTGTTTATGGAACTTAATCAGTTCATACAATGCACTCTTCTTAATTTTATTGTTGTATGCTATACCACATGATGTGAGCCAGAGTTTGACTGGGTTTCGGAAAAAAAAAAAAACATTCTATGGTTGGGAGTGGAAAAGAACACAAAGTGTAAACAAGCGTGTACAAGTCTCCAATATTGAATCATTAAAATAAAACCCAAATAAAAAACGAGATCATGGCCTCAGAAGTTGAAGTTTTACTATTCAAACAATAGACGACCACAGTTACTGTACTTGCATGAGAATTGTTTTCATAAACAGGTAAACCCTTTACTCGACATAGTATTCAACCCTCGCACCGTTTTTCTGCTGTTTTGTTAACATTAAAGTTAGGTTTTTCTTAAAGTTCTTGTAATTTTTCAATCAATATCTTGTATGGCCACCCCTGCTCTCGATACAGGCAATTATTGGACGTCGCATAGACCTTACATAATGTAAAATCATTGCATCAGGAATGTTATTCCATTCCTGAACTAGAGCGGTGGCCAAAACCTAACTTTAATGTTACCTTAGTCTTTGAGTACTTTTGCAACTTTGATTTTAGTACCGCCTTCATTTAACTGCAAAAACCTAACTTGAAATTTCTGTTAGTCAAAATCTGATTAGCCTGACATTTTCTACAGACTCTGAACTAAAGTATGATACCGAATTTGTTGGTCTTCAGTAAAACATGCGACGAGAAATAAAAGAAAATTAAGTGCACACTTATTTATGGAACTGAGTATACTTTTTAACATTGCATTGTATACAAAAAAGTCAAACAATGTTATCAAAAATTCTGAAAATTTCATCTAGAGTTGGTAAAGGTAATATTATTAACTATGCAAAATTTCGGTACAATAGCTAAAGCATTTTTTAAGATATTTCAAAATTCAGGGGGTCCCTATGAACCTCAAACTACCTATATACTGTGTGAACAATTGCCACAAACTGCGTGAGGGTTAACAAATTAATGACATCAGAAATAACACGAACAATACTATTGACAATGACAGAGAGAGAGAGAGAGAGAGAGAGAGAGAGCAAACACAAGATAAATACAAAAGTTATAGTATTCAAGTGCAAAAACCTCTCTCCTTGACCTCTCTCCTTTGGCCGAATATTGCTGCATGTTTTGAGCTCTATAGTATCATTACAACCAATATATTTTAGGGCCTCTATGTATGATTAACTCGACCTTTCGTCCGGATAAACCTGTAATTCCCGCGGAAACGAACAGACAGTGTGACAGTTAGGCCAGTCCCTCGTGACAACTGCTTACAGATTAAACTGTGTTTCTGCTGGGAAAAGTGATGGATTGGGCACGCTAGCCTCCAAATGAAAAACAAACTTTCGCAACTACTTGGATTCACAAGTAGTGCTTGATTATTAAAGTGTCTCTCAGGACTGCAACAAATGTTAATGTAAAACACCGGTAAACTCTCTAGTTCACTGAACTCAGTGAAACTTATTTCTCTTATTCTCATTCGAAGCGGGAAGCTTTGCACTTTGTTTCTGTTAAAATAGCTTACGGCCTCCATTTCCAGGTTAGAGAATTGCAACTAAATTGTTTTCATCTTTTGTTATTCCTTCTCAAAAATAATACTCATGGAAAAGCATTTGAAAAGAGGCTGTACTAGTCGTACATCATATCTCTGTATAGGTAGTTTGAGGTTCATAGGGACCCCTGAATTTTGAAATATCTTTAAAAAATGCTTTGGCTTCTAAACTGAAAATTTGCATAATATTACCTTTACCAACTCCGAGTGAAAAATTTAGGATTTTTAATAGCTTAGTTTGGCTTTCTTTTTTTTTTTTTTTTTCATTCAATGCAATGTTAAAATATATAATCATTTATGTTTGAATAGCAAAACCTCCAACTTTTGAGGCTCTCATCTTGTTTAGATTTTCTTTTGATGATTCAATATCGGAGACTTGACCCACTTGCTAACACTTTGTTGTTTTTTTTTCCATGCCCAACCATAGATGTTTTCCTGAAACCCGGTCAAACCTTAGCTCACATCATGTGGCATAGCATACAATAACAAAATGAAGAAGGATAAATTGTATGAACTGGTTAAGTTCTGTAAACAAGCTCCAAAGTATTACTGTAGATGAATTTTTATGACCAAACTCTTTAAAGGATCACAGTGTCTTTAAGATTACCACCCTATGATTGTGACCAAAACACAACTGAGCTAATTTTGGGCGAACTGAAAAAAAAAAAAACACATAGCGAAAACAATTCAAAACAAACTATGAAAGTATTTCTAGTCTAAATGTCAGGTGGTTTCGAACACATATCTCAACAGAAGTGTTATAAAACATGAAGCCATGCCAAAAATAAAACTGATACCAAATATTGGAGAACAGACACAATATAAGAGAACATTGGACTAATCATTTTAGACTTCGAAGATTTGTATGAAAGTGACGATATCTAGGGTAAGGTATAAAACTATTATTATTTGTACGAAAAAACAAAAGACAAAAAAAAAACAATTCCAGGGCCTCATATTTAACTAAAGTGAGGTACTGAAGTCCTGCACTTTTCCAGTTATGTTTACTGTTCTGTTCACTGTGCCAAACCTTCGGAGAAAGTTAAACTTCAGAACAAATATTTTTAACACTACTGGAATGTGCTAAATACTCTTTTTTTGTGAAAGGAAAGTGCTAATTTTCGCTGTGAGAGTTGGTAAGGTCATTTTAAAAGACTATGAAAAGTTTCATAAAAATTGAAACGGGATTTTTCAAGATATTTCAAAATACAAGGGGTCCCTATGTACTTCAAACTACCTATACGTCGTCTTTAGCACCCAATCGTTCCATAAGAAATAGCAGATGGCCCAGTTGTATAGTTATGAGCCATGCTCTGGCAAAAGGGTTTAACGCATCTCCGTAAATCACTATACCATCACATAGTCATTGATCCATAAAATCCATTTTGTCTAACAACCGACCGACTCATAAGTTAGACTGGTCCTTTGACATGCAGAAAATGGACTGCAGTTGTGCTTAATATCAAGTTTTCACATGTAGGGATACTTTTGACCAAATTACGAAGTAGAGGCATGTCTTCGCACAGTTTTAATGAGATATTTTGGATACACTAATAGCTAGTAAGAATTCCTAGAAAATTCAGATAATACAAACTCCGATGTGGTCAGAGCGTTTAACAAAATGTCTATAAGTGTCTATAATGACCAGACGGCACATTCTTTGCAGATTGACCTTACCTGAAACTGTCCACAATGTAACTATGGCTGCAGTTGGCCATTTTTGAAAGTGGAAGTGGCTGTCAGCATGTCCGTTAACTCTTTACTACACAATCCCGAGTTCTAACGATTCTGAAGAAGAAAGTGTTTTGAAAACATTGTGGGCAATGGAGAAAATGCTGGGAATCAGCATTTTCTCCTTTTCCCACAATGTTTTCTACCCTTTCTGTTACAATTTTCTACATTTGAGCCACATTAAAATTGTCGTCTGCAACTGCATTCAATTTGGATCAGTCAAAAATTTTGTCGTTTGGTAAAGAGTTAATTCTTTACTTAACTTAAAAAAAAAATGAACTAGCCCAAGTTCAAAGCATTTGCGGAAGACAATCAAATGTGACTCAAATGATATATTTTCAATGGGGTAGAAAACAGTGGGAAAAGGAGCAAATGTTGGGTACCAGCATTTTCTCCTTTTACCACTATGTTTCCAAAAGCCTGTTTTGTTAGATTCCTTAAAACAAGAGATTGTGCGGGAAAGAGATAAACCACATTGGACCTTTATACTCTCTTATATAGGTAGTTTGAGGTTCATAGGGACCCGTTGAATTTTGAAATAACTCGAAAAATCCCCCTTCAATTTTTATGAATCTTTTCAAAGTCTTTTAAAATGACCTTACCAACTCTCACAGTGAAAATTGAAATTTTTCTTCCGCAAGAAAGAGCATTTTGCCTATTCCAGTAGTGTTAATTTTTTGTTCTAAAGCTTAACTTTCTCCGATGGCTTCGCACAGTGACCAGAACAGCAATCATAACTGGACAAGTGCATGACTTCAGTAACTCACATTAGTTAAATATGACGCCCTGAATTTTTTTTTTTTTTTTTTGTACAAATAATATAGTTCTATACCTTACTTTTGTCATTTTCATACAAATCTTCGAAGCCAAAAATGATTTACCCAATGTTCTCTTATATCGTGTCTGTTCTCCAAAATTTGGTCTCAATTTTATTTTCGGCATGGCTTCATATTTTATAACACTTATGTTGAGATACATGTATGTGTTTTCGAAACCACATGACACTTAGACTCGAAGGTCTTTCATGTTTTGAATTGTTTTTCGCTGTCATTTTTTCAGTTCGTCCAAAATTAGCTCAGCTGTATTTTGGTCCCAATCATAGGGTGGTAATCTTAAAGAGACCGTGTCCCTTTGACCGTAAAAATTCATCTACAACAGTACTTTGGAGCTTGTTTATGGAACTTAACCAGTTCATACAGTTCACCCATCTTCATTTTATTGTTGCATGCCATACCACATGATGTGAGCCAACGTTTGACTGGGTTTCAGGAAAACATCTATGGTTGGGCGAGGAAAATAAAACAAAGTATAAACAAGTGGGTGCAAGCCTCTGATATTGAATCGTTAAAATAAAAACCAAATAAAAAATGAGATAAGGGCCTCAAAATTTGAAGTTTTTGCTGTTCAGACAATAGACGACCTCAGTTACAGTACTTGCATGAAGAATTGTTTTCATAAACAGGTAAACCCTTTACTCGGAATAGCATTCAACCTTCGCACCGTTTTTAAGCTGTTTTGTTAATACATTTTAACATTGCATTGAATGCAAAAAACTCAAACTAAGTAATCAAAAATTATGAAAATTTTACTCAGAGTTGGTATAGGTAATATCATAAGTATGCAAATTCTCAGTATAATAGCTCAAGCATTTTTTAAGATTTTTCAAAATTCAGGGGGTCTCTATGAACCTCAAACTACCCATACTCATTTATAACATAAAATCTCTGCAGTAAATTGTGACAAAATGTGTCAGTTTACACAATTCAATCAAACAGATTCCTCGAGCTAGCGCTCTACGAGCAATAGAGTTTTATAGCCAATAACGCATCAACCCATTACTGTACGAAATACATTTCATGCCTGTGGAGTTAATTTTACAAGTACATTGTTGGAAAAGAGGCAACTGTTTGTGACGAATAATAGCTGCCTTTTTTCCGCACTGGTTTCCATATAGTTTGAAAAAGACTTGTTCCGTTCCTCCAAGTGCTATATTTCTTGTGTTATTTCGTCCATTAAAATATCTTGTAAAGCACACATTTACTAATACGTATAACATTTTTGCAATCACATAGAAACTAGGTTTAAATTCAATGAAAAGGTGCAATTTCGGGTGATAAATAACGGGATGGTCGTTTTGCAATAGGCAAATCCGCCTATCTTTATTATATGTGATATGACGTAATCGTACTTATTTGAATACAAATCCTCGTAATCGACGCATGCTTTTGATCATGTGACATTCTCAGAAGTTCCTGCGAAACTCTGGTGCGAAATCTAAAATCTTAAGAGGCCACGTAGTCCATAAAAGAAATACCACTGACAAATATGTTTTACTAAATTTCGTCTTTCTCCTTAAATGATGATTTGCTTGCTATTGTCTCACTAGATTTAAGAATAAATCATTTTTTAATTCTTGTGAGATTATTAAAATCTGAACAGCCCCCTCTAAGGTTATATTTTTACCATTGGATAAGTATGCACCGGAAAAGGGAATTCTCGTTAGGCAGAAAGGAGCAAGCTGTTGCATATCCAAAGAACGTTTTCATTGGACTATTTTTAAATTACCGTATATTGTAGGTCCAATATTAGTCTTAACTTTATGTGCACTGTCTGCAAAATGACATGGTGTTGCCCTGACTGCACCAAAAGTGAAACAATATATGAACCATTCTCTGCGAAAAGGCGGTTTAATATATCTGCAAAAAGTATCGATTCATGTCAGACTGTGCAGTCCGCGCAGGCTGACATAAATCGAAACTTCTTGCCACTTGTAAATTTTCTGCATGTCAAAGGACCATTCTACGAGGTAATTAGACCGGCTGTTAGACAAAAGTGGCTTTTATAGGTCTATAGTTATGTTGATTGATTGTTTGAATGGCGTTTTACGTCGCTTTCAACATTATTTCAGACATCTCACATTTTCATGTAAATCCTGGATTTCACCAGTTCTAGGCTAGGGCTCTGAGTTGTCTTGCCTTTGGATGGTCACTCCCATGAATCCAGTGAGGCTCGAACCCGGGGCCTCCAGGTCACGAGTCCAACACTTTACCACTTGGCCACGCATGGACCCTTCCATAATTATGTGATGAATTGCTTGGTATAATGTATCACGGAGATACATTAAACCCCCATGTTTCCAGAACATGGCTCATATAAAATGTTGGGTTATAAACTATTGTATAAGTGACACAATCGGAGTAAAAACGAAGGCAATAAAGTTTCATATCACTGGGTTCCACTCCGCTTGGTGTAAATCGATTAATATGGAAATCACAAAGTGTATATAGTTCACAAACTTTCTCATATCATCATTGGGCTTTCGACCACGATAACCAATACTTTGAATGTTAGTTTCTGGCTTGGACTTGGGATATCAGGATTAAAGGTATTGGAGAAGCTGGGTTCATATCAACCACTAGTGGCTGTGGTTTTGTACTTGGTAAAGAAGTGTTAGAGAAAGTGTCCTATTTTCTTGGTGCCAAAGGGCAGTATTATAGAAAGGGACTTACTGAATAGACTTGCTGAAATAATATTGGGGAGAAACTGTTTCGTGGTGGTGGCCTGGATCAGAATGTTTAGGAATGTGTTATGATGTGGACCTGTTGAAACAGTATTGGAGAAACTAGTCCTATTTTGGTAGCAGCAAGGATCATGATGTTGGAAAGGAATGCGGGAGAACATGGTACAATGTTGTTTCGAAGTATTGTGGAGAATTTGGACTTACACAAAATGGACTTTATTTTTGTACTTTAATTTGACTTTATTTGTTCTACCATATTATCGGTGTGAGATGTCTACCACTTTTAACAAGTCACTATCTATATTTCCAAATGATTTAAATGAAATTCAGCTGAAAAATAGTCTCAGATTGGAAGAAATGGCATCTTCAACTCAAGGTATTGGTATAAAAACTGGTGAAATATTAAAGTCTGACGATAATAGTTCTCTTTCTTATGGAAAAGTTAGGCCTTTCAAAGACGAGAAAACGATTGTAAAATCTTTACACACAGACAAAGCACAACCTGATAATATAAAAACAGCATTTGGCAAACGAAAATCTGGTGAAATGAAGAAAAAGTTACAGGTGCCGTTGTCAATTCAAACTCGTTATGATGATGACACATATATTATGTGTAATGTCACAATTAACCCAAAAGATGGAGACGGCAATTGTGAAAGTGGCGATTTTAATGACATAAGTGAATCATTTAAAAGTATGTATGGCAGTGTTGATGTAAGTACAGATACTAACGTGTCAAATTCTGGTAATTCTGATTTCATGACTACTGTTGCAAGTGTGAGAGGGACGTCATCTCGCAAAAAGAAGTTATATATAGGAGGATTATTTGATCTCAGTGGAAGCCGAGGAGAAACTTTAGGCAGATCAGAACTGACTGCTGCTACACTAGCTATAGATCACATCAACAATAAGGACATTCTTCCAGGATACGAACTCAAACTGATAACCAATGATACAGGAGTAAGTATTTCATTCTCTCTTTTTTTTTTTTTTTTTTCAGTTCAAACTGCTTACGTCGCGTACCGTTACCATATATTTCTTTTTGTTCTGAAGCAATTTCTTTTCGACGACTTCGAAAACATCCTTATAAAATACATAGGCTACGCACTGGCAAAAGAGAGTTTAATGAATCTCCGCGATGCATTATACCAAGCAAATAGTCATATAGCTTTGAATCCATTGTTATGTTCTGTTCATAAAATCCATTTTGTCTACCAACTGACTTAAGGTCCTTTGACTTGCAGAAAATTAATTGATCTGTAGGAAAAAGTTTCGATTCAGGTCAGCCTTAGCTGACTGTGCAGGCTGACCTGGGTCGATATTTTTTGCAAATCCATTAAACAGCCTTTTCATACAGCCTGTGTGGTTTTGAAAACATTGTGGTGCAAGTAGAAATCGCTCGTTATAAATAGTTTCCTTTATATCCAGTGTTTGTAATAATAGGCAGCTACCGGGAAAAAACAGCAGTTGGCTGGATGAATTAGGTAAGCCATTTACAAAACAATCCCTGGTTTAAACGACCCAATGAAAGAAGGCTTTTGAAAACATTGTGGTAAAAGAATGTTGGTAACAAGCTTTTTTACCTTTTCCCACAATGTTTTTAACTTTTCTTCACAAATTTTATCATTTCAGCCATATTCAATTTTTTGTCAGCAAATGCTTTTATTGTATAACAGCCTGAAATTGTGTAGGTAGTATGAGGTTCATAGGGACCCACTGAATTTTGAAATATCTTATAAAATGCTTGAGTTATAGTACCGAAAATTTGCATAGTTAATAATATTACCTTTACCAACTCTTGGTGAAATTTTTAGAATTTTCGATTACTTAGTTTGACTTTTTTGCATTCAATGCAATGTTAAAGTATATGAAAAAAACAGCTTAAAATCGGTGGGAGGGTAGAAGGCTATTCCAAGTAATAAAGGGTTTACCTGTTTATGAAAACAATTCTCATGCAAGTATAGGTAGTTTGCAGTTCATAGGGACCCCCTGAATTTTAAAATGTCTTGAAAAATACCGTATCAATTTTTATGAAACTTTCCAAGGTTTTTTTTTTTTTTTTTTTAAATAACCTTACCATCTGTCACAGTCAAAATTAGAATTTTTCTGCAAGAAAGAACATTTTGCCTATTCCAGTAGTGTTAAATTTTTGCTCTGAAGCTTAACTTTCTCCGACGTTTTCGCACATTGACCAGAATATCAAACATAACTGGACAATTGCATGACTTAAGTACCTCAAGTCAGTTAAATATGAGGCCCTGAAATTGTTTTTGTATAAATAATATAGTTCTATACTTTACCTTAGATATCGCTCTCGTCAATTTCATTCAAACTTTGAAGTCTAAAATGATTTGTCCAATGTTTTCTTATATGGTGTCTTTTCTCCAATATTTAATTAAATTGTATTTTCGGCATGGCTCCAAGTTTTTATACCACTTCTGTTGAGATATGTGTTCCAAACCACCTGACACTTAAAGATCTTTCATGGTTTGTTTTGAATTGTTTTTCGCTATGATTTTTTGCAGTTCGCTTAAAAATAGCTCAATTGTATTATGGTCACACTCATGGGGTGGTAGTCTTAAAGAGACTGTATCCCTTTAACCGTAAAATTTCAAGGTGTACTTTTGAGCTTGTTTGTGGAACTGAACCACTTCATACAATGCACCCTTCTTCATTTTATTGTTGTGCGTATGCTATACCACATGATGTGAGCCAGAGTTTGACTGGGTTTTGTAAAAAAAAAAAATCTATGGCTGGGCGTTGAAAAGAAAACAAAGTGTAAACAAGTGTATGCAAGTCTCCAACATTGAATCATTAAAATAAAACCCAAATTAAAAACGAGATCAGGGCCTCAAACGTTGAAGTTTTTACAATTCAAACAATAGACGACCACAGTTACTGTACTTGCATGAGAATTGTTTTCGTAAACAGGTAAACCCTTTACTCGGAATAGCCTTCAACCCTCCCACCGTTTTTAAGCTGTTTTGTTCATATTTTTAAACATTGCATTGAATGCAAAAAAGTCAAACTAAGTTATCAAAAATTCTGAAAATTTCACCCAGAGTTGGTAACAGTAATATTATTAAGTATGCAAATTTTCAGTACAATAGCTAAAGCATTTTTTAACATATTTCAAAATTCAGGAGGTCCCTCTGAACCTCAAACTACCTATACGGTAACTGTGGTCGTCTATTGTTTGAATAGAAAAAACCCAACTTTTGAGGCCCTTATCTCGTTTTTTTAATAGAAGTTTTATTTTGATGTTACAATATCGGAACTTGCATCCACTTGTTCACATTTTTTCCACGCCCAGCCATAGATGTATTCCTGAAACACAGTCAAACTTTAGCCCACGACATGTGGTATAGCATACAACAATAAAATGAAGAAGGATGAATTGTATGAACTGGTAACGTTCTATAAACAAGCTCCAAATTATTATTGTAGATGAGTTTTTACAATCAAGGAACACAGATTACCACTCTATGATTGTAACCAAAATACAATTGAGCTAATTTTGGGCGAACTGAAAAACTCATAGCAAAAATAATTCAAAACAAATCATAAAAGACCTCCGAGTCTAAGTGTCAGGTGGTTTCGAACACATATCTCAACAGAAGTGGTAAGAAACATGAAGCCATGCCAAAAATAAAACTGAGACCAAATGTTGGAGAACAGGCACGATATAAAAGAACATTGGACAAATCATTTTTGGCTTGTATGAAAGTGTCGAAAGCGATATCTAGGGTAAGGTATAGAACTACAAGTATATTAATTGTGAAAAAAAAAACAAAAAAACAGGGCCTCATATTTAACTAAAGTGTATTACTGAGGTGATGCTATAGTCCAGTTATGTTTGCTGTTCTGTTCACTGCGAAACCGTCGGAGAAAATTCAGCTTCAGAACAAAAAATTAAATACTGGAATGGGCAAAATGTACTTTCTTGCGGAAGAAAAATTCTAATTTTCGCTGTGAGAGTTGGTAAGGTCATTTTAAAAGACTTTGAAAAGTTTCATAAAAATTGATACGGGATTTTTCAAGATATTTCAAAACTCAGGGGGTGCCTATGAACTTCAAACTATCAGTACTGGTACTGGTAAAGGATTAAGTTTTGTGCTTTCAAAAAGTTTAACTCGACCTTAGTTATGCCGAAATTTATAATTCCTGTGCAAGTGGAGAGGTTTGGTCCAGTAACGAACGGAGTGGATCAAGCTTAGACTGGACTGAACATGCGGTTGAATCTTGGTTCTAAACGTTACACCAAAGCTAGATATGTCAAAAAAGTGTCGAAAATGATATTTGCGCGGCGTATAATGCACGCATTTTACAACGTAAACTGGCCTCGCTCAACCCATTTGAGACAGAATCTGATAAAAGGAATTTGATGAATCTCCAGTAAACTTTTTATTAAGGGACCACATTCTAGAATCGACCAAATTGACAGAATTTGCAGACAGCAGGTTCAGTGTAGCACAGAAGTCCAGAGTAAGAATTCTGTCTTTAAAACGAGAGAAAACGTTCTGAGAAAAGGAGGAGATGAAAGTAACCAGAATTTTCTCCTTTTCCCAAGTTATGTTTTTTGAAAACCTTCTCCTTTAGGGAATAGTTTTGGTAGAGCGTTTAAGTTCTTGCAACAACCGCAAAAACGAACAAACAAATAATTTGATGCTCTGATTATTATGTCATCCCCCATTTTCCTATAACCTGCCGTTCTGTTTAGAAATTCATCTCGTCTGCATCATCATATTCTGACTTTAGATCTATCATTTTGACATAAAATTGACGAGAATAAATTCTCAGCATCGATTTCTCCCCCAAAAATAGTGACAGGTTTTTTCAGCATGCAGAAAAATTGCTAGATGATAATTTGTATTCATGTTCTAAAACCACTCAATTTATGAACTAGTTTTGTTTGTTATCTTTTTAGACATCGGGCACTTTCGAGGTCTTTATTTCCCTTTTTTCTAGGCCATGGACCTTATCCTCGCTTTTAGCTTCATATTTTTTTTAAATAAGACTGGGTCCGACATAACTTGAAACAAATATCCCCAAAAAAGATGGACGGCGTAAACTTGCCAGTAGCAAATAGATAGGAGTCCTGAAAATAAACATGATTACATTTTTTAACCAATCACACATTTCTATTTATTCCATTCTTATCAATACCAAAAAGCAGGTCAAAAGCAAACACGTTTAACTACTCCAAAAAAAAAAGAGACTAGAGAAAAGTTGTTAATGAAGGCTTTTGCGAGCACATTGTTATTTTTTTTCTCAGCGAGTTTAAAAATGTTTTACCTCAAAAGCCAACGAATGTCAGATTCGTTATTTCATAGGCACAGACATTGTTTATCTTGTATATACATGAGCCACGCAGTCCAAGCTGGCTGACATTGGTCGAAATTTCGACCAATGTCAGCCAGCTCGGACTGCTATATGTAAATTTTCTTCATGCCAAAGGACCATTTAACCTCCAGATCTAGCCAGTTGTTAGACAAAATGGTTGTATGAATTCATAATTATGAAATGACTTGCTTGATATAATGCGCCACGGAGATGCATTCAACCCCTTTCCCCCCTTTATATACATACATTTTGTAATGCAAAATATTGTTCTTTACCAAAGTTCAAGTTCAAAGTACTGTATTGAGCTCTAATCTTTACAATAAAAGATATGCGAGCAATATACAATACCACTGTGTTATAATATTCGTGACTACGAGGAATTTCCTCTTTTCTTTTTACAGTAGGGGAATACTGGGTAATTATTTGATAAATAGTATTTAAAGTAAGACACCATTCAGCATTTTAGAACTTTATTCTGCCCCCTAATCATAATAGGAGACAGGCTACAGTTATAAAATGCTTTTGAGAAAGTCCCTATGAACTTTATTCAGCCTTGACATTGTCAGCAACAGGTCGCTTACAACTTTAATGACTTAAAAAACAATTAACATGGGTACCGGAACACGTGAATTTGGATACATGAATTATCATAATTCGTACCAAAGGAGTAAGTGATTGTGGTGCAATGATTGTATAAGATCTACACGAGAACAATGAACAAGTATTTTAAATAAATCATATGTTTTGCGTATGCCGAAACTTTCAAATCAAGGTTCTGTGCGCATCTAATCAGTTTCATGTTGGAATATGGATAATTGTGTCTTCAGTGTCTTTGGTCAAGTGGCATTGACAATTATAACGTTCATAGAATTTAAAGAAATATCTCTACAATCCGACGGGAAATACTGAGAACGGAAAGAGGCATAAATGCAACACATACATGTATGTCAAGAATGACAATTCATTATGTGCAAAAACAAAGGCCTTTGTGTATATGAATTTATATTGCAATTTACATGAAGGAGACCTATTTGTTTTTTTGGCGAGTGTGTACACGTACGCTCCAGACTAAACAAAAACGTTAACATTTTGGCAGATCTGAAATGTTCATCTCACCTATTTGAAGCTAACGGTAGAGGTAATGAGACGAGACAAGAAAACAAACACGTGTATAGAAAGGACGTTTCTGAGTCGGGTCATATCCATTCTCAAACATTACTATATTCTTTGTCCGTCAAGGACTATTTCTTATGTTGTAATATCGGTTAATTGTGGCTAAACCCCTTTACATATCTGAGGTGAAAAAAATGAGCCATGCTCTAGCAAAAAGGGGTTTAATGCATACCCATAATTCACGATATCAAGTAAATCATCGTATAATTAAGGATCTATAAAATCCGTTTTGTCCAATACTCGACTAATTCATCAGGTACAATGGTCCTTTGAAATGCAGAAAATTGACCAAAAGCAAAAAGGTATGACCCAAGTCAGCCTTCGCAGACTGCGCAGGCTGACCTGACTCAATATTTTTTGCAGATGCTTTAAACACCCTTTTCACAGAGTACATCTCATAAGTTTAAACTAAACACAGTGACCTTGAACGGACGCGACACAATGTACCAATTCTTGAATGGTCTTTAGTAAATGTAACAAGTCTGGGTGCTGACGTTTTCCTGGCATCAAAAAAAAAACAAAAAAACGAATATTGAACTGAATGAAACGTCTATCAAGTTCTATTTATTCAGGAGGGGAAAAAACGCAACACACCGAAACTTCTCCCTAAACCAATCACGAAGCTTATTATTTAAACTCTCAGCGTCCTGCAGAAAACTTACATGAGCCATACTCTGTGAAGGGGGGGGGGGGGAATTAATACATTTGCAAAAGATATCAGCCCACGGCAGCCTGCGCAGTCCGCGCAAGTTGACATGAATCGAACATTTTTGCTATTAGTCATTTTTTCTGCATACCATAGGACCATTCTACCTTCAGATTCAGCCGGATGTATGGATTTTATGGATTCCTGATTATGCGATGACTTACTTAATAAATGGCTCGCAACACGGGAAAAGGGGCATTCGGACATTTGTGTAAAGTGTCGTCTCGGATCAGCCTGCGCAGTCCGCGCAGGCTAATCCGAGACGGCACATTACGACTACATTAGATTTTGTGATACAGTAGACTTCCGCAAAACAGAAAATTACATAAAAACGGAAAGTGTCGTTTCGGATTAGCCTGCGAGGACTGCGCAGGCTGATCCGAGACTACACTTTACGCAAAGGTCCGAATGCCCCTTTTCGCGTGTTGCAGGCCATATAATGCATTACGGAGATGCACTAAAGCCCCTTTTACCAGAGCATGGCCAAAATGTTTTGTGGGTCTGACGACAGGTACTGCATAGAAAGTTCTGTCTGATCTTTTTCGACACTGTCTAATATCTTATTGATATTTCAAAAGTAGCAGTCTTGGCATCGCAATCTGAGAGTTGTTTTAGTGTCTAAAAATGCCTTCTTTATCCTCAGCTATTTTGAGGTTAGAATTTTTATTTTGTGGATGAGCTAGTTTGACGGATTTGAGAATTTTGAAAGCAATATGAAAGGGAATGAGCCTTTTCTTGTACTATTTGGTAATTCGATATTTTTCTAAGCGTTACCAAATAATCCAATACTATATTTTACACGGGTGTAGTTTGACTAACCTGGTAAGACTTCGGAATTTAATAAGCCATGGATAGCGGTTATCTACAAATATATAACCACCAAAAACGTCATGAAATTTCTAATTGTACAGCAAAGAAATTTCTCGCGATCTGATTGGATAATATGCCCCGAACATATATTCCCGTAGGCTGGCAAAATCCACGTAAAAGCAGTTTCCCTTTCGGGAGCCCCGTATACATAACTACACTTTCAGCACAACATCCAAAATGGCGGTAACGATCATCCATTCGTTATGTAAGCAAATTCTGAAGTGCCGAAACTCATACATTGTCACGTTAAAAGGATAACCTAATGGTCTTTTGAGGCAACTAATGGTGGTTTATTTTTGCCAACAAATGCATAGCTACTTACCTGTAAGTCGTTTAAATCCATATTTAAACAAAAATACGTTGAATTAATATCGCAGTGACATCATCAAGTTTATGCACCAAACTGCACGTTTTACCAAGGTTTCAGTGAAGTTAGTTCTCAGTGACGTCATTTTCATTGAATTGGGGCACTCAGAGGGGAAATTCTTTTTCGTCAACGTGCTCAATTCGTGACACATAAAACAGGGAAATTTCGCTGAATACACGTTGGAATGGTAAAACTTTGCAGTATAATAAATTCGTTGTACGGTCAGGTGGCAGGGGATTTGGAAACTTGTTCACGGCTGTGGCGATTCATGTCGCCACCTTCGGCTCGGGGCGACATGATTCGCCACAGCCGTGAACAAGTTTCCAAGTCCCTGCCACCTGACCGTACAACTAACATGTAGCAGTTACAGCAGTACGGTATGATGCGTGGTACTTCCATGAAGTGATGCGACATGTACTTGTAAAGGTTAGTGCTTAGATAGGTGACCAGGGCGTGATGCAATACTGAACTGTGTCCATAGCTTTTCTTCCTTTTTCAACTATGATTCGGATTCACTTGTAATCTTGAAATATATATCTGATTATGAATTCTATTCAACAAAATTAAAAACAACGGGGATAAAGAAGCAACTAATGTGATGTTTATTTTTATCTTTATTTATCCATCTTTATCTATTTTACTTCATGGGTCTAAATATTCATTTTCCAATTCCTCTAGCGCTTTCTATCTTTTTTCTTTAAAGATATTTCTTGTTAGACTTCGTACCACACATTCACAAAAGTTTTTGACAATGTTACATGATCTATAACACTCGTCCCTTCTGTAGGGCAATTTTCACACGGGTACGATGACGTTAAACCTCCTGGTCTAATAAAAAAGGGTGGAGTTCCTTATTGTAAAACGACCGCCCCTTTATTGAAACACCAAAGTTGTTCATTTTGACTGAATGTTACCCTTTAATGTCTTAACACTTGAACAGAAAAATATATAGAGGATATTTGTTTCTTTTGTTTTTTTGTGTGTGAAAGATCGAAATTTTTTTCATCGAGTGAACATCATCGGTAATATTTTCACAAGTGGTGCCACTCGTGAAAATATTACGGATGATGTTCACTCGATGAAATTAATTTAAATCTTTTACAAAAAAAAAAAAAATCTATTTAATTCATGCTTCTAACCCTTTTTTGGGGGAACTTACATCAAAATCTAGTTCAGTTCTTTTCGGTGATTCCCCGTGGCGTACCCCCTCCGCATTACAACGCATTACAATATTACGTAAAGCGCGATAAATGTAGGGTAAATTACGTCATATTTCCATCTGGTTGAGTGGCACGTGCCAGCGCATTTTACCGAGGTAACTAGTGCGCGGAAAATACTGTTTTCGCCTTCAGTTGAAGAGTTAGAAAATAAAAATTGGTATGTTTCACTGGTCGTAACCATGAAATATCGAAAAATATTCCACCGTTATTTCTCGATAAACTATCGGAAAGCATGAAATAAATTCAGTATAATTACGAGATCAGGGTTCCGGTTTATTCGGTTTAGCCAATCAAAAGTTGTGTTACTTTTAAATTTAGAAAATCTTGGAGAATTAGACTAAGAAT
Source organism: Hippopus hippopus (assembly GCA_946811185.2). Taxonomy (NCBI): domain Eukaryota; kingdom Metazoa; phylum Mollusca; class Bivalvia; order Cardiida; family Cardiidae; genus Hippopus; species Hippopus hippopus. Next base: position 8,905,234 of record OX328100.1, on the reverse strand, counting down.
GTTCTTAAGAATGGTTTGTGAATACGAATCCAGTAGTAAATCTAGTTTAAAGAAAGTTGAATTAATGACGGAAAAAAATCCAAATAGGTCCATTCCAAAAAGATTGAAGGTTTGTGAATAAGGATAAATAACATGACTTATGTTTTGATACACGAATGAATATGAAAACAATGTGCTACAAGAAGTTTTTCCTTTGGGGTAAAATTTTGCAAAAGTTGTCAGATGCAATTTTCAAAAGGAGGTCACAAATGACTGTCCACTTTTTTTTTTTTTTAAATCAGGTTATAGCCAAATATGGTACGACAATTGAACTGACGTATTTGGCACCTATCATTACGCCCGGTATGGGCCTTCATTTCCGCTAAGAACATAAAATTGACGTTTTCAGCTTATAAAAAGACCAGAAAGTTTCAACATCAATGTTTTTTTTTTTTTTCATTGGGAGGGAGGGGGGAAATGAGAATATCTTTTAATTTATCGACAAATAAATAACAACATTGAAATTCTGTGCAGTTTAATCTTGATCTGCTGTATCCACAAAGGCACCTTTTTACTCTAGGATGATAAGTGTTAGACAAGGAGCCATCCTGTTTCCAGTAGAGAACATGATATCAGTACATTTGTGCTTTTATGGCTGTAATTTCCGGTTTAATTATCACAGCATGTACTATGATATCGGTGGTATCATTGTTCATAACAGTCAAATCAGATTTCGTGGTCTCAAATATCTATCTATCTATCTATCTATCTATGTTGGATGATAAGAAGACCGATGGAGCTTACTTATTCTTTGCGTTTGTTTATATTCTGAAAAAAATTCAAATGTGAAATGAACTCAGGAAATATTAAGTTTTCACTATATAAAGATGATTAAGAAAATGTACATTTTTCAGGCGGCCGAAGAATCTTAACTATTGCAATGTTAAGGCCGTTTTGGACAGAAAATCCAGCAAAATATCTTGCAAATGCTCTTGCAAAATCAGTCTTTACAAATTCACCGTCGGGCTCCACGTAAGCGTCTCCGTTTACGCCCAATTTTTCATTCCTAGTCGTGGGAAACAGAGTGCTAGATTTTCGTATAATTTTAAAATCAATTTTCGTGTGCTATAAAAGTGACTGTTCAAACAATCAACTCTCTTGTTTCAGTAAAAATCCCTTCAACATTGAGTCTAGCTGTGACCAAAACATTGAAGATTTTGGTCATTAGGTTAGAGCAGAAATATTATTTCGTATAATTGATTTGTAACGAGTTAATTCATTGGTCAATAGTCATGCAACATGCCATTTCGGAACCAATGAAACCCTTCAAGCGAACGAGAGATTTAAATATTTTTCCATTTATCAGCTAATGTATCGGGAAGCTGATTTGAGCTCACAGATTTCGCCTGCAATATTTTACAAATCGTTGAAATATAATCCTTTCGCTTTGTACAGTTATTTGTTATTCATGTTGTTTGTAAAAGTTTTCTTTTTATGTCTCAAAATTGCTTCAGCTTCATGAAGTCGTTACTTTATGCAGACGGCTTTTGACTTCTTCCAGCAGACTTTATAAGAAAGTCACAGTGCACGTAAAGCAATTTTTCTTAATGGAGCACATATGAACCATGCTCTGTGAAAAGAGGGTTTAATCACAGGTCTTTGAAGCTCTATTGGCCTATCACAGAACTCTATAATTGTCACTGGTCGATCATCGAACACTTATAGCACATTGGTGCATCGCCTGTATATCACGGAATAATTATATACTCAAATTTTCATTAATACTGTTTCTATAAATAGCAAATTTGCGACTCCCTCTATATCGTATATAGTAGGACTACTACATACGATACAGAGGGAATCCCCAATGTGCTATTTATAGTAACAGTGTCCGATAATGAAAATTTCGTTATCCCTTGATAGACTAATGGAGTTTCACAGGCCTATGGTATAATGCATCTACAAAAATTATCGACCTAGGTCAGCCTACGCGGTTCGCGCAGGCTGACCTGGTTCAATAATTTTTGATATTGATCAATTTTCTGCCTCAGTATTCAGCCGGTTGTTAGACATAATGGATTTTAGGGATCTAAGGTCATGTGATGACTTGCTTCGTATAGTCCATCACGGAGATGCATTATACCCCCTTTTGCCAAAGCATGGCTTACATCCATAGGGATATTTTCAAAGTTGTCTGTAGCAAACTGCTACCAGGAACGACCGTGAGTGAATATGTTTAACACTTAGGCTGCTAAGCACGACTTACTGACCTTTCGCGGATAATATAGATCAAGATTAGATTGCACAGAACGCGCAGTCTGATCTTGGTTCTATACAGATCGCTGAGGAGATTTTTTTTTTCCAAAAGACAAGTTTGAGGAAGCATTATTTGGGTTTTTACTATCGACTTGAAAGTTTCCTTTAAGTTGTTTAGCAGGATCACTGTTTACAGGATATCTAGAAAGACTCCCAGTAACAACAAAAAACTTCATTCATAAGATTGTTCTGTTTATTTCGTTCCTAAGCAGCAGGAGGCACGTAGATTAGAACGCTACGTCGTGAAAAATGACCATTTAATCCCGGAGCTGTACTCATGACGGCGTCCAGTAAGGGGTCCCCGGACAAAACATCACAGAAAATGTCTTGCGGTCATTCATTTCGGTCTGACATACGCCAGACATTGACCGATTATAAATGATATTAATAATCCAGCAATTTCATCATATACTGACAGTTTTCTATATACAAAGAATAGCGGAAGCCAGGAATCTCGCCTTTCCCGAAATAAAATACACGTGCTTCAATGTTGTCGACTTTCCGAATCGTGAAGAAATATTTAATGGCACGGGTGTGGCAAGGCTCTTTTTTCATTTTATAAATATGAAGTACCAACAGGAAACTCAGAAGGGTAGTTTGATTTAGCAAAACCGTTAGTGTATAATGATTGTATTATTATTAATTACTATCATGCAATGCATAGATACGTAAGGCCAGCTTTGACCCTTGAGTACTTCGCTTCATTATGTGTGAATTTCTGAATTTCTTTATTGAAGTAATTTTTCTGTAAAAGAATTGAGGAAAAATTTCAGTTTTCAACTTTTAATCGTCTAAGGAATACAGTTTGTCCACAGCGTCAAGAAATGGTATTTCTTTTGCAAATATGTCTATCAAAAATGTCCTTCAGAAATGTATGTTCGTGCTGGAGCCTCAAAGGGACTCCGATTTTGAGAACATTAATACTGACAAATCATCGAAATCATGTGGTTATATCGTATTTGAGTAATACAAAAATTGCATCAATGCAAGAAATTTAATACGACGTGCTCACGAAGATTTAGCGTTCTCGTCTAAATCTTTTGTACACGCGGAAAGATCTTCTCAGTGTGGTGGCCCACTGAGGCTTCCGTATGTCTGCTTTTGCACACATTCTCAAAAAATGAAATTTCTATAGAGATAAAAGGATCTGCAGAATCGAGATAGGAGAGGCGAGAAGTAGCCCACGTCCAGCCTTTAATCTTGTAATTATCGCTCCGGAATCCTCCTTGATAGGAAACGCAAACAAATGGATTTCTGATGGACTTGCTAGAGGGAGCATGAGCGTGCTGAAGCACTTTTCTATCGGCACAACTATATGATAAAGGCAATAGAACTCTGAATGAGCGTACGTTGCCCATAGATTTTAAAGTATAATAGATCTTAAAATGATGAAATTTAAAGAAGTGTTTCGTTATACTGCATGGGGGAGAAGTAATTGCACGCAGCACCCCGTATACACCGGTATATTTAATAAACCTCACTGTCAGCGAAATTTTAACTGAACAACCATTTTAGTGTCACGGTCAACGATACTCATGACTGTCAACTGTTACCAGGATGATGTAACCTGTCCCGCAACATGCAAATGGGACTGACCGTTTCTGTGTTGTAGTGCATGCTTTTAGATATAAATAAATGAGCCTTGCTCTGGCAAAAAGGGGATTTAATGCATCTGCAGAAAGCATCTACCCGTGCCAAACTGCGCAGTACGCGCGGACAGACCTTGTTCGAAACCCTCAGCTATCCGTCAATTTTCTCTATGTCAGTGGATCTGTCTTCCTCATGATACAGTTGGTTGCTAAACTAAACTGATTTTATGTTTCCATTATTACACGATGACTTGCCCAGTGTTATGAATCATGGAGATGCATTAAAACCCTATTTGCCAGAGCAACTTTTCTTTTTGAATATCTCATCCTTCGGCATCTTGGCTAAAGTCCTTTAGCTTTTCATCAAACTATCCTGTATTTTAACGACACTGAGAAAGACGGATGCTATTTTCTGAAACAGTTTGCGTGCGATGACGAAACCTTAGCTGTGTCTCTTTGTTTCAACCTCCAACCCATAGAGCGCTCGACAAATGAAAGGGACATATTTATTCAGTCGGTATAAAGTCTTATATATCATGAAGTTGCAATTTTAAGACAGGGTTTTTAAAAATTGTTTTCAAATTATCGGACAGTTTAGCTCCAGGATCAGACTGAACGTTCCATGCCGTCTGATTTCGATGTACACATTCCGAAAAAGCACCAGCGCCTGTTCCAGGCTAAGGATAAACATGACAGATAACCTTCTAAAGCATCAAGGAGATTTAACTCTTTACAACACAGTTCCGAGTTTTAAAGACCCCGCGAGAGAGGAATTTTGAAAACAATGTGAAAAAAGGAGAAACTGCTGGTTACCAGCATTTCTCCTTTTTTCACCATGTTTTCTGTCCGTCCTAAAACAAATTTCTATTTTTGAGTGACATTTATGTTGTCATCTGCAAATACTCTCAGTTTGAAAAAGTCTAAATCTTTACCCGAGGCCGAGATTTTAAACTTTTCCAAATTCAAAGCATTTGCAGAACATAAGCTGAAAAGGAATTAAATGACGAAATTAGTGCTTGAAAGGGTAGAAAACATTGTGGAAAGAGGAGAAAATGCTGGTAACCAGCATTTTCTCCTTTTTCCACAATGTTTTCAAAAGCCGTTTTCCTCAGGGTCAATACAGCTCAGGATTCTGTAGTAAAGGCTGAAATGTCATTTTCGTTTTTCTTTCCGCTGGACTTTTGCATTTTGTGCACGCACTACATAATTTGAATTCTACAACAATGGAAAAAAGCCATTAAGGTTGTCAAGAACGGGAAAAAAATCATTATAAAACATTTCAATAGAATTGTTATGTAATTGATGACGACCTGCTATCTTCCTGTCGACATATTCTTATATGAGTCATGCTCTGGGAAAAGGAACCTTAATGCATCTGTAAAAAGTATTGACCCCGGTCAGCCTGCGCAGTCTACGCAGGCTGACCTGGACTGAAACTTTTTGCATTTGGTAAATTTTCTGCAGCTCAAAGGACCAGTGAACCTTATAATTCAATCTGGTGTTATACAAAATAGTTTTCATGGAACCATAATCATGGGATAACCTGCTTGGTATCATGCATCACGGAGATGAATTAAGCCCCCTTTTGCCAGAGCATGACTCGTGTGTGTCATAGGAGGAAGAATTTGGTGTTACGGCCTTAGTATCACAGGTGCCTGACATGTCTGGTATCATACAACCCCTCTATATAGATATAATAAAGACTTTATTATATCTATATTGAGGGGTTGTATGATACCAGACATGTCAGGCACCTGTGCTTAGGATTCCCATCCGTTCAATTTGCACCGATATCCATGGAAAGTTTTCGCAGTATTTGTGTCATGCTCTGGCCAAGGGGGTTTAATGTATCTGTCAGGCACCTATGATACTAAGCAAGTCATCACGTAATTATGGATCCGTAAAATTGATTTTGTCTAACAACCGACTGAATCTGAGGTAAAATGGTCCTGTGACATGCAAGTTTACAAATTGCGAAAGGTTTCGACCCATGTCCGCCTGCATAGACTGTGCAGGCTGACATGGGTCTATACTGTTTGCAGATGCATTAAACTAACCTCAAATGAGATGATTTCCTTTTTAAAGGGCAGAAACCATTGTGAAAAAAAGGAGAGGATGCCAATCACCGGCATTTTATCTTTTTATTCATAATGTTTTAAAAAACACATTCTTTAACCATGTCGTAAAAGCATATTTTGTGTTGGAAAGGTGTACAGCAAGCTCTTGATGCCAATTCATGTAAAGTTCGGTAGAAATTAACCCCTAAGCTGCTAAGCGCGACTCACCGACCTTTTGCGGACAGTGTTGATCAAGATCAGACTGCACAGAACGTGCAGTCTGATCTTGGATCTACACTGTCCGATAAGGAGATCATATGCCCAAACACACACCTTTGGAATAACAATATTTGGGTTTTTACCGTCAAATTGAAAATTCCATTTTAGTTATTTAGCAGGATAAGAGTTGGGTTCGTTTTACCACCCACAAGAAATTCTGATGTTCTAAGCTCCTGTGAGAATTAAATTGTATTTCTATTTTGACACTTTTGCATTTTATGCATGCAATACACAGTTAAATCACTTTCAATCTTGAACAAAGGCCATTAAAATTGTCATCTAGGAAGAGAAATTATTTGTTGTGAGAAAACAAAGGATATCGATCACCAGATTTTTTAATCATTGAAAATCACTTTTTGTCTGTGCTTTTAAAGAAATTAACATGACCATGTTCAAAGCAAAGCGAACCATGCTTTCTGACATGGGCGTTTAATGCATTTGCAAATAAGAATTGACACGGGTCAGCCTGAGCAGTCCGCGAAGGCTGAACTAAGTTGAAACTTTTTGCTATTGGAAAATTTACTGCATATCCAAGGGCCAATGTACCTCATAATTTAGTTCATTGTTAGACATAATGGATTTTATGGATCCAAAATTATGTGATGATTTGCTTCGTATAACACACCACTAAGATAAATTGCACTTTTTGCCAGGGCATTGCTCATTAATGTAACTTTTACCTGTTGGCCGTATCAAGAGCTAAACTAAGCCGATGGAAAAATCCTAAGTCTTAGAGACGATAACAATCGCTGTATTTCAGGTTATTATTGATTGCAGTCAATACACGCTTAATTATGCATTTGATTAATTACATGCATTAAAAAAAAAAAAAAAAAAAAAAAAAAATTCTGTGATTGCAAAACTACTCGAAACTGACTTTTAATATCATTTTAAAAAAAATATTGATGCGGCTTTTTTGTGACTCAGGGGCTGATACCATGGATCTGTAATACATGAACTATGGGTACGGTCCCTGTTGAAGGCGTAGTTAAAGTGGTACTGTTCTTCGTAAAAACACCGAAGAGCCCTAATCTACCAATGTTTAAAGCCAGGGAACACGTAAATGAGTCATGATCTGTGAAAAGGGGTTCATGCACTTGTAAAAAGTATCGACCCAGGTCAGCCTGCGCAGTCCGCGCAGGCTGACCTGGGTCGAAACTTTTTGCTATTTGTCATTTTTCTGCATGCTGAAGGATTTGTCTATCCCATGATTCAGTGGATTGTTGGACAAAATTGATCTTGTACAAATGTATATCCATAATTTTATGATGACTTGGCTTGGTACAATGCGTCACAGAGATGTATTAAAGCCCCTTTTGCCAGAGTACCGCTCAAATAAAGGAACTTCATATGTTTTAGACAATTAAACCTATTTAATTGGGGCGAGAAAACACATCTGTAATTCTAAATCCTGTACTAAACAATCCAATCCTTTAACAGTATGAGAAGGAATGGCCTTTTAAAACATTGTGGCAAAGGGAGAAATTGCTGTTTATCACATTGTCTCCTACCTTTTGAAAGATATATTCCGTCACTTTGGCCACATCTAACTTGTCATCTGCAAATACTAGAGCCAATTAGACAAATTGAACATTTGGTCATCTGGTAAGGAATCGGGTTGACGTATCAACCGCAACGGGCTTTTTAAAACATTGTCTCAAAATAAAGAAAATTGTCCAAAAGGAGAATTTTCCCTATGTTTCTGCAATATTTTGTAAGCTCTTTCTATGTGAAGCTGATAATTATCAACACGTTTTATCATTTTCTGTTTCAAGGATAACTAGTCTGCATAGAGATTTAGAAGATAAAAACGGAAATTTTCTATAGAAGTACGTAATTATTTCCAATTTTCCCGGTTTTAATGCTTAAGAACTGATTTGAATAATTTCAATTTGAATGATAAACTGCTTTTATTTCTATATTCAAATCAGTTATAACTAAATGACGTAAATATGTTGGGTTTTTTTCCTCACAATAATCACAAAAATCGGGTCTAATAGACATCAGTACAGTCTTCTAGACTGCGAGCGGAAATACAATGTATACTTTTTTAACTCTTTACCAGACGACAAAAATTTAGACTTGGCCAAACTGAAAACATCTGCAGACGACGAATCAAACGTGGCTCAGATGATGGGATTTGTTTCTGAAAGGGTAGAAAGCAGCATTGGAAAAGAAGAAAATGCTGATTACCAGCATTTTCTCCTTTTCTGGCAATCTTCTTAAAGCCTTCGTCTTCGGAGTTGTTAAAACTGAACTTGTGGCACGGCGATGTTTTAGTTAAACTCGGTGAGGTCAGGTTAACCAGGACTTGTATTCACCAACCAGTCTTAATATCATTCCAAGTCTCATTCTAGGCTGACATGGTTCGAATTTTTTTGCTATTTGCATTTATTTCCATGTCCAATGACCATTTTACTTCGTGATTTAGTCGGTTGTTAGACAAAATGGATTTAAGGATCCATGATTATATGGCCTGCAACACGCGAAAAGGGGCATTCGGACATTTGCGTAAAGTGTCGTCTCGGATCAGCCTGTGCAGTCCGCGCAGGCTAATCCGAGACGGTACTTTACGACTGCATTAGATTTTGTGCTAAAGTAGACTTGCGCAAAACAGAAAATTACATAAAAACGGAAAGTGCCGTCTCGGATTAGCCTGCGCGGACTGCGCAGGCTGATCCCAGACGACACTTTACGCAAATGTCCGAATGCCCCTTTTAGCGTGTTGCAGGCCATATGATAACCTGCTTGGTATAAAACATCATTGAGATGCATCAACCCCCCTTTGTCCTAGTGCGCCGCTCAATTATAACCGAAATTCTACTAAAAAATTGCTCTAATTACCAAACAAACGAGACTGAAGTGGCCAGAGAAGATACTGCGTTATTTGGCAATTCAAAATCGCTATAAGTACAATCAGATAACGCTGTCATACGGATGACACTGATCTATTATAAATGATGTGAGCAATCTAGTGGCTTTATCCTATTTTGACAACTGCAGTTTTTCTTAGGCTAAGACTTTTCCTTTCTGTATCCGACCAAACCAATGTTTTATTTCCACATCAAGCCAGTGCATTACCTTCCGCCAGGTGGCATTATTCAAATACACCGTTGTCTGCGCATGTCATATTCTTCGAAGATTCGACCTGTCTGCTATCACGCATCACCCATCCCCGTATACCTGGGAAAAGTAGGGCTTATGCCGAAGCTATTAGCCTATTACCCAAGCATGTAGGGGCTGTTTTAATAAATGGCCGATGCATAGGTTACATGCTAGCCGATCATAGCTGAATGAATCGCACCAGGTAGCGTTTTACTGAATAAATGTTTATTTCATTTTGAAATTCAAAGTAACGGTTTTTGTTTTGAAAAGTAGTCCGGTTCTGTACCCAGAATGCCCAAATTAGATAGATGTGTATTTGTAGAATGCCATCTAGCGGGAGATAATGTCAAATACACATCTATCCGATTTGGGCATACTGGGTACAGGGCCGGACTACTTTTCAAGCCGGTAGTCGATGCAGCGAATTTCAAAATAAAACGTTTACTCAATAAAAACCCTAGCCAGCGTTAGCTAGCATGTAACCTATGCACATGTCATTTATAAACACAGTCCCTATAAGCTTGGGAAATAGCCTTGGTAATAACCTAGCATGGTGGGGTCACTATTTTTGTTGGCAAAGTCTGTTGCTCAAATTCCGGTTTTTCCGATGTCTATATTTAGGAATTCTATACAGATTTGCAGTAAACAGTGGTATTTTTTAAAATGATTTTACCCGTTTGATACTACTGTATTTCCAAGAAATTTGGAGCGAAAAATAAGCTGGATTTTTCCACAGGCGCATTTTAAAAAGCCATTTTCCGCTTTTAAATTTTTTAGTGGCTGAGTTTTTTATTTTACGCGACGCGTATTAATGTTTATCCTTTACAGGAGAGTGATGCGTCATAGAAGACAGGTTGATCTTCGAAGAATATGACATGGACAGACAACGCAAGTCAATGATTTCCACCACCAACGCTTCTACGGTTCATGCAATCATCTGAATGAAAATAAAGGCCTATACTTTCAATTAATTTGATTTTGTTGTTGTCGGATTCTGTTTGTATTCATTGACTGTAGAAGACTCTGTTTCCCGTTATCAGTCCTTTCAAGTGTTTGCCTTCACCAGTTTAGACCAATATTTTCAACCAGAATTTCTGCCAATGCTTTATTATTTTTAACTCAAGCCAAATGAAGGTTTCCTTGGGCCACTATTTTACAATTCGTTTTCAAATGAAACCCAATCTTTCACAATTTAAGTTTAAGGCAATTGTTAATTCGCTAGTCTAGACAAATGATTTCCAGTGCCAGTCCGGGCTATTAATGGCTTTGAGTTACAGGACTTTTGAAAACATCCTAGTGGAAGGAGAAAGTGCTGGATATCAGCATTTTCTCCTTTTCCCAGGATATTTTCAAATCTCATTACTTTATCTACTTTTGATCTGTTGTCTACATATGCTTTTAATTTGGACTGGCCTACAACTTTATTGTTTGGTAAAGAGTTGATTTGATTTCTTGAATTTGTCACCTTGAAGACGAGAGCTTCAAATTGTTGTTTTCCATTAGAAGTTTAAGTCAACAGTTCAATGGCCATTCCAGACCGTTGATTTCAAGCGCCAATCCAGGCGATGCTCAGACCTGTTTTCTATTTCAAGCCCTGGGCTCGTATTCACAAACCATTATTAAGAACATTCTTAGTCTTTCCTAAAGATTTTTTTTTATGTTTAAAAGAAACAATATTTGAAATTATGTAGCCAATCAGAAATTTCATTTCTTTCTAAATCTAAAATAAGACTAGGAATGAAATTAAGAATGGTTCTTGAATACAGGTCCTGGCCAATGATTTTCAAGACCAAATTTCCTTTTAAAGGGAGCTATTTAGTCTTTAAGACGTTAATCAAATTTTTTTGTGAAACATCGATATTTTGAACTAGATATATTTTTCTTTGCAAGCATACAGACATTGTACAACCGTTATACTCAGTAAAGTGATGCAATTTTGACGTCATAGAACGGATCTGAATGCGAGTTCTTGTAATGGATGCGTGCTATTGATAATGTGACGTTCCTAGAAGTCTTTGGCGCGATATCTAAAAATATCTTAAGAGGCTACGAAGCACATATAGGAAATACCACTAAAAGTATTTTTCTATTACTTACGTGTTTCATCTTTACCGATGATTTGCTTACTATCGTCATACTTCAGTGATTTAGCATTTTTGAAGTTTAATGAGATTATGAAAATATAACCAGCTTTGTTTATAACATTTCGCAATGTTTAAACAATAACACTCTGTAAACATAAAATGCAGGCAGACAGGGCTTTTCCATACTTGCTCAGCTAAAACAAGATAGCCATTCCTTTACCATACAATCCCGAAATTAACGACCCAGAGGAAGAAGCCTTTAGAAAACATTTCTGGAAAAGGAGACGATGATGCACGGTAACCAGCATCTTCTACTTTTCCCAACAATGTTTTTAATCCCTGTCACAGGAAGTTTCATCATTTGAGCCACATTTGATTTGTCGACTGCAAATGCTTTGAATTTGGATTAGTCTATAATTTAGTTATGTGGCAAAGTGTTTATCGAGACACATCTGTTTTGATTGCCAAAGAATTACGTAACCATGTCTGTCCCTGCCATAATATGATAAATCGGTTGGATTAAGAATATCATTTATATTTCGACAACGTCTGACAAATGACAGACTCGTGGCAGTGCACGCTTAGCTTCATTTAACTCTTCTCCCACCATTACCGATCACGGACACTTTTTGCTGAGAGTATGTGCAGTCTGATCTTGCTCTACACTCTTCGCTGCTCTATAAATAGTTTCGGTCCTATGAACCCAATCGAATGCCAATATGCGTGACGGAATCAATTTTTGTACCTGTCAACAATTTAATCCTTAACACATTATTCCGACCTTTAACGACACAGAGAAGTCTTTTGAAAATATTGTGAGAATAGGAGAAAATGCTGGTAACCAGCATTCTCTCCTTTTCCGACAATATTTTCCACCATTCCCAAAATATATTTCAATTTCTCTGTCACATTTATTTTGTCGTCTGCGAATGCTTTTAATTTGGACTAGTCTAGAATTTTGTCGTATGGTGATGCGTTAAAGTCGGAAGAATCAGAACTGATAGATTACATTATGCAGACGACTTTTTTTCTTTTACGTTTTGCAGCAGAGCACGCTTGAAAGCATTGTGACCAAAAGGAGAGATTACCCGTCACCAAAAAAAAAAATCATCATTATGGCACAATGTTTTTAAATTCATACATGTATTCAAAGTTATATTTTATATACTTTATTCATGGCTTTTACAGATTACAATTATATTTGCTAAGTCGTCTGCGACCAGTTCACTTCAGAAGGTATTGAGTTACTTAACGTGTACACTGAATGTATTCCCCATGACTTCTCGAAATGTAGGGCTAGCGATTCTGGCCTAATGTTAGAACAAAAATGAATAATAATATGCCCCCCCCCCCCACCCCCACCGCTGTAGACCCATCCCAGTAGAAGCACGACTTTTTACTTTCCCACCCCTCCCCTTGCAATTGACTTCTTGTGAAAAAGAATTGTAAGAAAATACAACTTCTCGTAACGATGATTTACTCCTTTTTTAACATTTTTTCAAACATCCGAAAATTATATTTTCTTTTCCTTGAAATGGTTTTATTCTGTCAAAAAAGTTTTGTAGTTAATGTTCCTTGGCGCTCAAATTGTTCTGCTCAGGAAAACAACATACTACTAATTGCAAAAGTTGATAAGAATCAATATATTCAAAACATTCTTAACAAATGCTAAACGAGTGGACCGATTTTGAAATTATTTGATCAGATGAACGCATGTAGCTTCATTTGAACAATACCGATTAAGTGAGCGACCTGGGGCCACCCTGGCCCTCTTGCATGTTTAGGCTCATTTTTATGAGCTATGCTCTGGCGAAAGGGAAGTTAATGCATCTACGTGATGCATGATACCATTCAAGTCATCACATAATTGCGGAACATCTGACTTAATCATGAGGTAGTATGGTCCTTGAACATGCAGTAAAAATATTTAAGCAAAAAGTTTCAACCCAGGTCAGCCTACGCAGATTGCGCAGGCTGACCTGGTCGATACATTTTGCAGATACATTGAGCCCCATTTTCACAGAGCATAGCTGCTATATAAATTCGTGTTTAGCCTTCGGTAGCTGATTTAGAAAATCAGATATTTCAGTCTGTAGAACTGGCACAGTAACTGCTTCCACTAGAATATCTCTCAACGTGCAGTCTGCAGTCAACGGCGTTTGATCTTAGTTATATACAAGGTGTTTCATAATATCTGCCACCATTACAAAGTTTTATATCTTTTTAGTTCATGAGGATAAAACAATGATATGTACACCCTTTGAAAGCTTATATATTAAAATTTTATTTGACTAATAAAGTACGGGAAAACGTCAACGTCATAACGTCATTTATGACGTCATTTCCTGTGGTCAGTTTTCCAAGATGGCGCCAACTAAGGATCACTGCAAAGAAATTGTTAAAATATATCATGAAACTAAATCACCTACTACAGTGATTAGAACTATGCAGAAAAGGTATCCAGATGTAGGTAAACTTGATAAAAAACAGATACAAAGAATTGTAAAGCGATTTGAAGTTATGGGCTCAATTGAAGACGGGAGACACAATAATCTGGGTCGCCCTAAGTCCGTGTGGAATGAAGCGACAATTGAACAGGTTAAAGCGGTGATCACAGAAATAGCAAGAAAATCTGTTAGAAAGGTATTTGGAGATGTTACTAACATTGCCAGCCATTCAAGTGTTTACAGAATGCTAAAATATGATTTAAAACTGACTCCATATAAAATTTCTATTATGCAACACCTCAAACCAACAGATATCGAAAGCAGATTGTCATTTGCAAGATGGGTTACGGAAAATGATGATATCGTGGGACAGATATGGTTCTCGGATGAAGCCCACTTTTATCTAAATGCACAAGTGAACAAGAAGAATTCCATATTTTGGGGAACTGAAAAGCCAGAATTTTATATTGAAAAACCTCTCCACTCTGAAAAGGTGTACATGTAGTTCTATATACGCACAATTTTTACCCTACTTCAGTATCCCAGAGGTAAAATGTCGCGGTCCTAAACGGGATGTAATGTTGAAAATTTCCCATAGGACATTAGCTAATGTGTGTCGATGCACAAAAATAAATGGTAAGATTTAAATCTACGATAGAACTTTTCGGGGAAATGTAGCGATTTCAATTTAATCTTTATATCCTTTAAACTTGTGGCGAACCTTTAGTTACCTTTACGGAAGAACAATCTGAGTCTAGACAGCACGCAAGTTGCAGTTGGAACTTTCATATCAATAGTCCATTACACCGAGGTGTCAAAGGCCTTTAGGTCTTTTTTTCCTTTTTTTTTTTCCCTTAAAACCTTTTTGCTCACGGTCATGAAGAACAGGATAGTTTGATAAAGCGTTGATCAAATCGAATAAAGTGTCTACTCTAGAGTGCAATGTTATTCGCACATCCATGAAGTGATTACTCCGTCAAATATGAACTCCCTATAATGTTATTCGTTGTTCAAAATACTGGAGTATAGCGTCTTTGTTAACCGTTTTGAGTGGTGAATGAAATACATTAGAGGCGGCCATTTTTGGAGATTGCATGGCGAAATGAAATCTTAGAATTGGATTTCCGCGTGAAAAGAATAGTATCTTCTTCGTGGGAATGAACATTTTAATTTTCACCAAAGCT
Organism: Hippopus hippopus; assembly: GCA_946811185.2. Taxonomy (NCBI): domain Eukaryota; kingdom Metazoa; phylum Mollusca; class Bivalvia; order Cardiida; family Cardiidae; genus Hippopus; species Hippopus hippopus. Next base: position 8,890,194 of record OX328100.1, on the reverse strand, counting down.
CTCGATATTTCACCAGTAATAGGCTAAGGCTGTGAAGTGTCATGCCCAAAGACTCTCCGACGAAAACTTTAATGCTACAAGTAAAGATCGAACCCGGGGCCTCTTGGTTATGAATCCTACACTGTGCCACTGAGCTACGCAGGACGCATGCTTTCTTCTTTTCCCAAAAAGTTTTCTACTGTTTTCACACGGATTGCATTTAAACAGTATTCAATTTGTCGTCTGCAAATTATTTCAATTTGGACTATATTATAAAATTTCATCAGTGAAGGAGTTGATACTCAGGTTCGATCGCCTTTGTTGGCGCTAGTTACGCCAAAGTGTCCTTAGGCAAGACACTTCAGAGCCTGAGACAAGAGCTAATAAATTCAAATAATGTGATTTGTAGCCTCGATAAAACACTATAGAAACAAACATTCTCCAACCTTTTACAAACGACAAATTTTAGACTCTTCCAAATTCAAAACATCTACAGACGACAAGTTTGAAATTGGTACAAATATGCTTAAGTTCTCTGATAGGGTAGAAAACATTGTGGAAAAGGGAGAAAATGCTGGTTACCAGCATTTTCTCCCTTTTCCACACTGTTTTCAAAAGCCTTTCCCCCCTCAGGGTCTTTAAAATGCGGGATTGTTTAGTGAAGAGCTTATCTTTTGTATGGATCTGTTTATGTAAAGTTTATTTATTGAAAAGTCTGACGATGACTATCGTATTTTGAAATGTAATTTTGACGGGCAGATTCTAAGCTGTGCTATCTCATACGCGTTATTTCCCACGAGCGGTACTGATAAAAATTTCATCATTTTTCATTCTAGTAATTTAAGAGTTTCGTCGACAGCATTAACATCCTTTGCGGACGACGTAGATCAAGATCAGACTGCACAGAACGTGCAGTCTGATGTTTGATCCACTCCATCCGCTTTTTCAGTTCTCAAGTAATGCCCGAATGTATTTTTATTAGGGTCGGGAATTAGAAAATTATTCTACGCTTCAGTCATTGATAAAGCCGATTTAATATCTTCAGATTCTGTTGTTTCTTTCATCGAAAGAGTTAAAGATCAGTACAGCAATAACAGAAACAAGTTTTTGTGCGCGGCGAAGATAAAAGATCAGGCTAAACGTTCATTTGCAGTGCAGTCTGATCTTGAATCTGGGCAGTAATCGGAGATTTTATGTCTACGGCTTTTTATCGTCATATCTTTCAACGATCAGTGTCCTTCGTGACTCGGTGGTAAAGTGTAGGACTGGAAATCTAGAGGACCCTAGCTCGAGCCGCACTGGAAGCACTTGTCTTTTTTTATTTTTTGTGGGAGTGTCCTAGGGTAAGACATTTCAGAGCTCTAGCCCAGCCCTTTGGAAACCCAGTGCATTCAGGAGTAAGCGAGAGCGAGCTATCGCCGTGATATGATTGAATTAATATTGAAAGCTGCCTTAAACACTATTCAACCAATCGATCAATCAATCTTTAAACCATCAATACAATGATAAATGTATTTCTGTGCGTGGTGTAGAAAAAACATTAGGCCACAGATTAATATTCGATGCAATCCGATCTTGTATTTACACCGTTTGGCTAACTTCATTCCTAACGTCCTTTTATTTTGCGATCAGACTCTTTTTTTCCTTCGTCGTTTCAGTATTTGACGAGGAAAGGGCTCAAGATCAAAACACCGATAAAATAAATGAACCTGCCTCAATGAAGTATTTGATTTTGACAGACCAGCGCCCTATTCACAAGGCCGGAATCCAAAACTATCGTTTGTCTGTTAACATTTTACCACACAATCCCGAGTTTTCACAACCCTGATAAAGAAACCATTGTGGGTAAAAGAAAAGGAAAACATTCTGGGGAAAGGTGAAAACGCTGGTAACCAGCATTTTCTCCTTTTTCTCACGGTGTTTTCAGATGGCTTCTTTCTCAGATTTGTTAAAACTCGGGATCAAGTGGTAAAGGTTTAAGTCTGGACCAATCATTGCACTAAATACGACTTTTCAGATCGGCTTTCTTCAAAGAAAGTGTCGAGGTGTTGTCAAGGTCCTGCTGAAGTCTGTTTCGTGCAAACGTTTTTTTGCATATTTTCTAATATCACCGTCGTTTACAAGAGACACTTTACTTAAATAGACAATAGGCAATGATTTATTGACTTAAACTTTTCAGTTTCTCGTCAAACATTAAACAATAATACAATGACTTGCAATTGAATAGTCGAACAAAAATCGGAAAAATTAATGATAATTAAAGTTGAACTTCTGGTCAACTATCAAAAAATGGGAACCAATACCAATAGGGCAGGTAACCCTTACGAAAATATACACGGTTATTTCCCTTTTTCGGTTTAAGCTGTACTGTTGATTGGAATCAAACGTTTTTCTACCAGCTCGAATAGCTCAGGTGGTAGGGCATAGAAATCGTGGACGTCAAATCTCGGGCCTACTGGGGCTGTTGGTTCGAGCCCCATGGCTGGCCATCTAAAATTGCTATTGTCTTTCGGGAGAGACGTTAAACCGAGGTCCCGTATGATGGTGCTATACACCGTGCACGTTAAAGACGATAATTAAACGCAGCTTCATTCAATCAAACGTTCCCTATATGTTTCTAAAAGTAATAATAGCAGAACTTTTAAACCCGCATCCGGTGTTTTAGTTATCCCTGCGCTTGGCAGCTTTTGAAAGGACTTGAAGTTAGAAAGAGGAACGATCACCAGTAACAAGGTCTTGCATATTTTTCTACAATATTTTCCAATCCAATAGAAAAATGAAATTTTACGTTTCTCCGAAATTTCTCTCTGTTGTTTCATTTGAACGTGTATTAGGTATTTGGAACCAAATGGCTTGCAACACGCGAAAAGGGGTATTCGGACATTTGCGTAAAGTGTCGTCTCGGATCAGCCTGCGCAGTCCGCGCAGGCTGATCCGAGACGGCACTTCACGACTTCATTAGATTTTGTGCAACAGTAGACTTGCGCAAAACAGAAAATTACATAAAAACGGAAAGTGTCGTTTTGGATTAGCCTGCGCGGAGTGCGCAGGCTGATCCGAGACGATACTTTACGCAAATGTGAGAATGCCCTTTTTCGCGTGTTGCAGGCCAAATAGAATATGGGATACATACGTGGCCCAGTGGTTAGGGGTTTAGGATTAGTAATCTAGGGGCTCGGTTTGATCCTCACCCGAGGTGCAGGTGTTCGTAGGAGTATCCTTCGGCAAGACATATTAGGGCTTAGCAGTGATGAACCATAGAAAGCATTTAGATAACTCTTTACCAAACGACAAAATTTTAGACTTGTCCAAATTGAAAGCATTTGCAGACGACAAAATTAATGTGACTCAAAAATTGAAGTTTGTTTTGGGAAGGGTAGAAAACATTGTGGGAAAACGAGAAAATGCTGGTTACCAGCATTTTCTCCTTTTCCCACAATGTTTTCAAAAGGCCTCATCCTCAGGGTCGTGAAAACCAGGGATTGTTTGGTAAAGGGTCAAGTAAGTTCCATTTAGACGAATCTGAACATTTTTCCAAACAATCTTGAGCTTCAACCCTGAGAAAGAAGGCTTTTGAAAACACTGTGGGAAAAGGAGAATGTTCTGGTAATTAGTATTTTATTCTTTTCCCACAAAGTTTCTACCCATTCACGGACAAATTTCATGTTCTGAGTAATATCTATTTTGTCGGCTGCAGGAGCTTTCAATTGGACCAGTCTAAATTTTTGTCGTTTGGTAAACAGTTAAATGTTGTCGTCTGATAAAGAGTAAAAATAATCACGTTATCGGTTCCATTTTATAGACAAATAAGATTGCCTCTAAGCCGATCGTTGGCCCTGAACTATTTTTGTTGACATAACGAATTTAGTCACTTCTTATATTTCGTCGTCTCTTCTTCTATATCAAAATTGAAAAGGCATGCGACTACAAGAGAACACCAGTTTTACATACGTATTTACATGCTGTAATATCCATGAAATAACCAGGTTCAACATTGCAAATGTCAAGATGGGGGTGCCAATTTCGCACCTTTTAAGATCTGTTTCGTGCAAACTTTTTTTTTGCATATTTTCTAATATCACCGTCGTTTACAAGAGACACTTTACTTAAATAGACAATAGGCAGTAATTTATTGACTTAAACTTTTCAGTTTCTCGCCAAACATTAAACAATAATACAGTGACTTGCAATTGAATAGTCGAACAAAAATCGGTAATAATAATGATAATTAAAGTCGAACTTGTCGTCAACTATCCAAAAAATGGGAACCAATACCAATAGGGCAGGTAACCCTTACGAAAATATACACGGTTATTTCCCTTTTTCGGTTTAAGCTGTACTATTGATTGTAATCAAACGTTTTTCTACCAGCTCGAATAACTCAAGCGGTAGGGCATAGAAATCGTGGACGTCAAGTCTCGGGCCTATTGGAGTTGTTGGTTCGAGCCCCATGGCTGGCCATCTAAAATTGCCATTGTCTTTCGGGAGAGACGTTAAACCGAGGTCCCGTGTGATGGTGCTATACACCGAGCACGTTAAAGACGATAGTTAAACGCAACTTCATTCAATCAAACGTTCCCTATATTATTCTAAAAGCAAAAAGTTTCAACGGACAACGCAGGCTGACATGGATCGACACTTTTTTGCAGATGCATTTAAACTTCCTTTTCACAGAGCATGGCTAAATTTGTACATTGCTGCTTGGTTTGGGCGATCCTTGGTACTTTTTTAAACCTCGAGGTTTTTGTCGGAAAAAAAAAAACTAGATACATACATGTTAAAATCGTTATTTCTTCCGATATTTTTGTCATGAAGATTAATCATTTTGACACTCAATGGACGAGAAGAAATTGATAACGTAGATTTTGCCCCAAGATAGGTAGACATAAGTTCTAAAATACGGAATTAAAATTGAGAAGATAAACCGTGATGATGAATTCGTACCTTATGAATACACCAGGGGCTATCGTCATCAATCGCTCATAATTGATCTCTCGCACAACCAAAAGTAGAAACAGACACAGAGCCCATAAAACTAACGGATGGATGGATGGATGGATGGATGGATGGACGGACGGACGGACGGGCGGACGGAAGGTTGGTTGGTTGGTTGGTTGATTGAATGGTTGGTTGATTGGTGGGTGGGTAGGTAGGTAGGTAGGTTGGTTGGTTGATAAATTGTTTGATTTTTTTTTATCTATTTATTGATGTTTTACTCCACTTTCAACACTATTTTAGTCAAATCATGGCAACAATTCGCCTGTCCCGGTATCTCGTTGGTTTTACCGTTGCTATGCTAGGGCTCTTACCCAAGGATATTCCCGCGGAAAACCCAGTGCTTCCAGAGACTCGAACCTGTAGTGTCTAGGCTAGGATTCCTACACTTTACCACTAAGACCACACAGGACCCCTCCCAGGAAACCAAAGTACTAGAGTAATTGGTCAGATTTCCAGGTAACAACCATCGACTTAGAAAAATATTTAACCCTTAACACACGATAAATTTAAATTCATCTAAATGAATTGCCTTTGCACACTACAAATCAAATATCAAGCAAATGAGGAAATTTGTCTTAGAAAGAGTTGAAAACATTGTGGGAAAAAGAGAAAATGCTGATAACCAGCATTTTCTCCTTTTCCCACAATGTTTTCAAATGTCATCTTTCTCAGGGTCGTTTAAGGTAGAGATTGTGTGATATTGGGTTAAAATGATTCGTGAATAGAGACCCAGTGTCTACAAATTTCAGTTGGCATTTCTTCTGGACATGACTATTTCACTGGCTTCCTTTATTGAGGCATGCTCTGGCAAAAGGGGGCTTCTAATACATCTCTGTGATACACTGTACCAAGCAAGACAACACAAAATTTGGGATCCATAAAATCCATTTGGTGAAACAACGAACTGAATCAAGGGGTGTAATGGTCCTTAGACATGCAGAAAATTGACCAATAGCAAAAAGCTTCGACCTATGTCAGCCTTCGCGGGCTGCGCAGGCTGACCTGGGTCGTTACTTTTTGCAGATGCATTAAACCCCCTTTTTCACAGAGCATGACTCAATTCATTTGTTCGATGTTAGATTCCGTGTTCATCTTTGGTTATGTAAAGGCGGCCATAGCACCTAGTCATGCTTTCCTTAAACTTCTTACACCTCATCCTCGGAACCCAGGTTTGAAGCATTACGTTACTCTCCATGCATCACCCCTGGGAAAACTGGCTAGCAAATCGTCGTTTCTTATGAATATTCATATGGTCGGGAAGTACCCTAATAGCCAATCGAAAGATCGATAACATAATGATACTCTCTTGTAGAGAGGATAATTTCATTTCTTCCGTTACTGAAAATAACCCTTGAAAAAACCCGAGGTTGTCAATAAATGTGGCGGCAGTCGGTGTGCTTGTCTCCTGTGAGACATGCCATGCTGCAATACAGGGACGACACTATCGATCTTTGTGTACGATTTTAACTGACAATCTTTCGGTGTTACGCCGAAACTCTCTTTTTAAACGCTTCTCGATTGTGGTGTTGATGGGCGCCGTCATATTTAAAGTATCGCTAAGCTTGATTTGCAACGAACGGTGTGATTGGATATCGACAAGTAAAAAATAGAAATGACGGCGTATTTGTGATAAAAATAGTTTAAATTTTCTCAAAGAAAAACTGAGATCACCAATCAAAATGCTTCATGAATAATTCATGAGAACGAGGGAACGCCAGCGAAGTAACCCAGGGGCGATTACAGAATGAATCAAAACTGGAACACCGAGTATGCTTACACCTGTATGTTGCACATCTCTCCTTTCAAAACCAACAGCTCCTTGCCCATATTAGTATCGTCAAAGCTATCTTATAACACAGACTTGGAAAAGCCCTAAGTTTCTACAGAAACAAATATCGACATTCAATGATATATCAAGACGGGACGTCCAGATTCGCTGCTGTCAAATCTGAAGAAATGGAAATGAAAGGAATTCTCATCTCAAATGATTTTCTCGTAGACTGTCAAAATAGAAGATTTTCGTTTTATCTTTTGTTTACTCTAGATGATAATTCAATCAACCAAACATGTACTTTACAGATAAAGGCGATTCGCACTCTCTCAGCTTTATTAAAGATATTCATGAAATCATATTAGGAGTCATGCCCTGTTAAAAGGAGGTTTAATGCATCTGCAAAAGGTTTCAACCCAAGTCAGTCTGCGCAGACAGCGCAGGCTGACCTGGGTCGAAACCTTTTGCTTTTGGTAATTTATTTTGCATGTCCATGGACTATTATACCTCAGGGTTTAGCCGGTTGTTAGACTAAACAGGTTTTGGATGGATCGTTAGGTATGTGATGATTGGTTAGCATAATGCGTCACGGACAGGCTTAAAAGCTCCTTTTGCCAGGGCATGGGTCATATTTTCTTTGACATGTGATATTGGTAGCTTGCTTGCTAGAGAGTGGTTGTTGTTGTTGTTGTTGTTGTTGTTGTGCATAATAAGGATATTGTTGATCCTCTACTTTTCTCAAGACCGAAAGCGGCTTTATGAAACTAACCTACAGCTACGGCCCCTCAAAGGTAAATATACCGCAATCATTTCCCGGATAAGTTACTGCAGCTTAATGTTCCTTTATTATATACCTGCAAAGTTTAAAATCAAAATTATGCAGTTATTGGCAAATCTAGTCAATCAAAGTGCTGAAAGCACTGATGGCTAGGGGCAAGTGGAAAGTGCATATATGCGTAAAGCAATTTGCATTCAATCATGGAATGTCTAGTTAAAAAGTAAAAGAAAAGAAATATGGATGCCAATGCTCGCCTGCAGTTGCTTTAAGTGAAAATTGTAAGTTGAAAAGCCGGGTATTACTGTGTCAAAAATATTTAGATTCTTACCTGCCCCTGATTTATGGGTTCCCATATGATAGTTAACAACTAGCCCAAGTTTGAAGTAAATATGACGGTTAGCAACTACTTCAAGCTTGAAGTAAATGTCTTCAGTAATGACAGTAATGACAAAGGTAATGTAAAATATGAAAATATTTGAACATTCAAGGTCAAGAAGAGGCATTTTTAACTTTCTGAAAAATACTTTGATGGATACCTGCCCCTTTTGTATGGGTTTCCCTTTTGATAGCTAACATCAGTCCCAGTTTGAAATAAATATCTTCAGTAATGACAGAGATATTATAGCCTTATCTCTTGCAAATTCCTATTTTCCCTTACATGAGTATGTTCAGGTTTTCCCCCATTCCATTGTCAAATAAGTAAAGTGTTGCTACAATAGTTTACACCGTATCTTGAAGTCCATTCCGGTCCAATCCAGTCCGTTCCGGTCCATTTCGGTATTTCCATGCACCAGGAAAACACCGACTCATCAACTGCCCAATTTGTACCTGTATTACGGCTGACAAGGTATAGGGTTTTGTCTGTTTACACACCATACGTGGATAGACCCATACAAAACTTATCAATCAAATGTCAATTTCGCCACGTTCCATCTGGATCCAAAGGTGTGCACACACCAACGACCCAAGGTAAACACGGGTGTTGGTTCTGTCATGCTCTGCATGAGTATTTGGTGAAATTAAAGGGAGAGTTTCTTTCTGTTTTAAGTGTTCTCATTCTAAATTCATCACGCCAACAAACACCGTTAAAAATCTTTTTGCTTTGTATATATTTTCTTTGGCATTTTCTCGGTAAACGTAGACACCGACTCCCTCTTTCAGTTTCTATTTTACATCACGGATGAATAACTCGTAAGGTGTAAGGTGGCTTTGAGCGGTGTGTCGTTTCAAGCCAATTAGAAACGGCAGTTGCAGTTCCAGCAAATCAGAGACAGCAAATGACGCGCATTTATACATGATGTTAAGAGTGGTTGCAGCTTTCATGCAAAAGTCAGAAACAGGGTTACTAAGGCTAGGCGCCGTTGGCCCCAAGCCAAAAACGATTAGAAATTATTATAAATCTTAATTTAATGGATAATAGGTTATTTTTATGAATGGTGCATGAGTATTAAAAAAAACACACACACATTTTGGCCAATAGTACCAGAAATCAAGCCTCCTTTGACATTTCAATTGCATTCACTTTGGACAAATCAAAAGTTTGTCATCTATTGAAGTGTTAATCTACTGTAATTCATAACAGCTTACAAAGCTGCATTCGGCATGCTTGGAGATTAGTTGATCCCATCTTTTACTTTATCTTTTCCAGTGTGATCCCGGCGTGGGTATGGATGCCTTATACGATCTGATATACCGTGGTGAACAAATGCTCATGGTCACCGGAAGTGCTTGCTCCGAAGTGACGAAGACGCTTGCAGAAATCGTGCCTTACTGGAACCTCATTTTAGTAAGATCTTTCATATATAAAGAATTTTTAGTTCCACTGGTCAACGAGCAATGAATATCATGCCCCTCTACCCATCGTTCGTCCGTGCGTCAGTGCGTCTGTCCGTGCATTATCTTTTCTTTCAAGCATTTCCGCGCCCCGGGGTTCGCAAGTTTTACATGGGCTAATACGAGTATAGTGAAAACTTCAATCAATCATTGTTACCATTTACCTCCTTCGATAATCTAGCTGCGTTAGTATATGATTTGTCTTTAGTGATCAATTTTTTTGGATAGAAAATGACTTTTATGTTAATTGTTTTGCTCAGATGAATTGAATATATGATATGAAGAGGGGGCGGGGAGAGAAGCTTTTTATGAATTCCATTCTGTCTCAGCTAATCAGTTTATTATTCTTGAAAAAATTAGAATTGGATTTGTGATAAATGAATGCTTGGTGATGACGGTGTCCGTACATCCGGGATTCAGTTACTTCCATGTCTGTGTGTGTATCTCTCATTCACTGCTTTTTACGAAAATGTCATGGGCGCGTTACCACAGAGAACAAATTTTATTTATAAAATTTTATAGATACATTCTTACAGCTGGAGAGAAAAAACAGCTGGAGCGGAAAAACGGTCCTAAAACTTGAAAGTGTACAGAATGGCTAAGCTGCGTAAACATAGATGAATTACCATAATACATGATATAAGGGATAGAAAAACACGAGGGATTTGTCCTCATTTAAAACCGGAAACGACAACAGCAATTGCTTGGAAGGCCACCAAAACATGAAAGGCATTTTCTGTCTGTCGTAATCTCAGCAATCTTGCAGCCATCGGGGGCAATATTTGGCATGAAGATACAGCAATGGTAATAGTTTCATTAAATAATGATGAAAATGGTTAAAAACTAGCTGAAAACGGCCTAAAAACGAGAAGAAATGTATCTTTACTGCTGCCTTGGGCCAGAATATCTGAGCAGATCGAGAACCAGGATTTATGTTTCGTATCATCTACGTCTGTTATACATTGACAGCAAAACCACCATCAAGTTACACTCGAGTTATCTCTTTCCCAGACGAGAAAAATACAGACTATTTCTAAATTGAAAGCATTTGCAGACGACAAATTAAAAGAGGATTACACCAAGGGATTTGTATTTGATAGAGTAGAAAACATTTTGGGAATTCGGAATTTGATGAAATACAAGTCTAAATTTTATCGACTGAGAAAGAGTCAATAAACCTTAATCGTCAAACTCTAGTAATGGATTGCAAACTTTAGATCGTCTGCAGAGCGCCAAGAGCACACTAAAATGCACCGAAGTTGAAAAAGATTTTCGAAGGGCATACCACACAGTCCCCCTCCCTATTTCGTCCGAATCTACACGAATAGAGGGCAAAGAACGCACCTACATGTAATTACTGTGGCGCCTGATCAGACAGCACCTTCTGATGTTTCTGAGACTGGTCTTCAGTGTTTGCTTTTGTTTAACTGATAGACGAGAGAAATTAAGAAGAAAATAGTATTTGCAGAGCAGAATATACCTTCTTTTCAGAGGGTAGCAGCAAACAGCACTAGCTGGGTCCGTATTCACCAACCATTCTCAGTCTTATTCTCATGAATTATCTCAACTGAAAGTAACACAACTTCTTAAATAAGTCTTTTTGCTTTTGTTCCAATCCTTTGTTTTGCTGTACTTTATTATTTAATACATGTAAACATATTGAATGAACTTTATTTAAACTAAACATAAATTTCTAAATCTAGACTTTAGACTTTACAATGAAATTGAGAACGGTTGTTAAATACTAGATATTCAAGTTAGACGTTAAGTAATTTTTAAGAAAATCCCTAGCCTTATTCTCAATAATTTTCTAAATTTGAAAGTAACACAACTTCTCATTGGCTAAACCGAATGCTTTAGTCAATCAGAAGTTACTGTCTAAATAAAAAAATAGGCCAAGCCTGATATTACGACTGGTTGTTGAATACGGACCCAGTAAATCTATAGACGTTACATAACTCAATATGTTTCTTATAAATGTAGCGACAAATTAATGAAATAGTTTTTCTCGGTCTTGTGCTAAAGAATTTTCTAAGTTTGGAAGTAACTTTCGATTGGCTAAATCAAATAGTTTAGCCAGTCAGAGTTGTGTTACTTTCTAAATCGAGAATTAGACTTTAAATGAAATTATGACTGGTCGGTTAATAAGGACCTAGGAAAGATGTTACATAACTCAATGTGTTTCATATAAATGTAGCGACAAATTAATGAAATAGTCTTTCTCTGTCTTTTTCTAAATTTGAAAGTAACACAACAAATGGTTTAGCCAATCAGAAGTTGTTTTACTTTCTAAATCAAGAAATAGACCAAGAATAAATTTAAGAATGGTAGGTGCATACGGACCCATGGTAGACATTACATAACTCAATGTGTTTCTCATAAATGTAGCGACAAATTAATAGAATGGTTTATTGGGAAAATAAATACCGGCCATATACTGAGAACCAGGTTTTATCAGCGGAACTTATAGACTAAATAAATCTTGCCCATTGACAAGTTGACTTAATAAAATACTCGCCGCGCCATAGAATTGGGTACGATTTGATTCAACCCTTTACCGAGCGATTTTGTATATCACAATATAAAATAAAATATAATAGATAAAAGGAGAAAATACTAGTAATAGGCATTGTTTCCTTTTCCTACAATACCTTCTATCCCATCAAAGACAAATTCCATCATTTGAGCGATATTTGATTTGTCGTCTGCAAATGCTTTCAATAGGGGCAAGCGACCCATCTGTCGTCTGGAAAAGCTGGCGTTGAATACTATTGATTCACTCAGTATGTATCAGGAATACAAACATGTCAAGTAGATTTGAACAATTCGGGTCCAGGGACACAACAAAATTGGCTAAAAGAATTATTTCCATCTTTTACCGCTCAACATGAAATTTCGGATAGCAGCTAAATCAATAGAAACATTTTGTAGAGTCGATCAATTTGATCCTTGGACGTACAAAATTGGCAGTTTTGTATTCTAGCTATTTAAGTGACTAAATTTTGGCGACCAGGACAAATTAGGCAAGACCTAATGAAGACTCGGTTTATGTGGTTTACCAGGGTCGGACAGGCAAGACCTAATGAAGACCCGGTTTATGTGGTTTACCAGGGTCGGACAGGCAAGACCTAATGAAGACCCGGTTTATGTGGTTTACCAGGGTCGGACAGGCTATTGTAACAATTTATGCCATGCTCTGTGAAAGGGGGGTTTAATGCATCTGCAAAAAGTATTGACAATGGTCGAAACTTTTTACTACTTGTAATTTTTCTGCATGCCAATGGACCATTCTACCTCTTATGTTAGCCAGTTGTCGGACTAACTGGATTCTATGGATCAATAACGATATACTATTTTTTTAATATAATCAACTACGGGGATGTTTTAAACTCCCTTTTCCCCGAGTGCTGTTTTATTGTAAATTTGTCAGATCGAAAACGAGCTCTATCGAAGGAGGGCTCAAGGATAATACATAGGTTTCATTTAGATTCTGTCTACTAATAACAGCTCTTTGCCACGGGATGTCGATACAAAACTGCCGTTGTTTGTTGTCAAGAGGCTATGAATTAACCCTTAGCCTGCTAAGCGTGACTCACTGACTTTTTGCGGACAGTGTAGATAAAGATCAGACTGCACTGGTTACGAAACTGATAAGTGCTAGGGGATACGTTTAGACGCCTCACTAGCCTGACTGAAACACTTTTGATCAAATTCAAGAACATGTAAAATCTTTGTAGCCATAATCTGGTTTGACACAGTTCCACAGTAGAGACAATATTTCTGGTACAAAGATTCAAGGTAATTTTCTGGAGAAAGGAAAAAAGAAAAGTTGCTAACTCTGACCCATTTCTCTGTTTGCCTCAACTCCATGACCGCTAAATGCCTCAACTCAATGACCGCTAAATGCCTCAACTCAGTGACTGCTAAATGCCTCGACTCCATGACCGTTAAATGCCTCGACTCCATGACCGTTAAATGCCTCGACTCCATGACCGTTAACTACCTCGACTCCATGACCGCTAAATGCCTCGACTCCATGTCCGTTAAATGCCTCGACTCCATGACCGTTAACTACCTCGACTCCATGACCGCTAAATGCCTCGACTCCATGACCGCTAAATGCCTCGACTCCATGTCCGTTAAATGCCTCGACTCCATGACCGTTAAATGCCTCGACTCCATGATCGCTAAATGCTTCAACTCCATGACCGTTAAATGCCTCAACTCCATGACCGTTAAATGTAAACCTTATACCACACAATCCCGGGAGCTAACGACCTGAGAATGAAGGGTCTTGAAAACATTGTGGGAAAAGAAGAAAATGCTGGTAATCGGCATTTTCTTCTTTTCCAACGATGTTTTCTAACTTGTCTGATACAAATCCCATCATTTAAAGCACATTTAATTTTTGATCTGCAAGTGCATTGAATTTGGACAAGTCTAGAATTCTATCGTTTGGTACAGACTTAAGGGACAATTGCCTGAACACTTTCTATTTTCTAACACCAAAAGCGGACATTCCAGGTGAAAACTATGTCAGAGAGGATTTCCTTGTTATTTGATAGAGTGTTGTGGGGAGATTGTCCGGTTCCCTTCAACGCTCTCTCAGGAAGTCCCAGTAAGCCTAATGAAATCGAATTTTTTAGTTGTCTGCAGAATTTCTCATAGAGAAAAGAATAGGATTTATTGACAGACAGTGTCTTGTGCTTTTGTTTCTTAGAACCTCTGGCGGTCCTGAGACTTTCCGTTTTTAATTGCTGCTTTTTGTACGTTACTTTTCTTTCTTTTCCTCACGTTCTGATGTTACTCCGGGGCTGTCGCTGTCTAGTACTAGGAATGGACAATTTAAAGTTACACAATAACGCCTTGAAAGGTCCACCAGCGGCCAAAATTAAACAATATGAGTGTTAAAATACATCTACATGTAAATTTAAATCTTCGTTTTTATAAGTATGTATTTATTGTGAAGTTGACAACCTGCTATTATACGATCAGTTCAAGTGTTAGTCACAGGCCGAAAACTAAAAAGCAAACAAAAGATAGAGCGACTTTGCAACTTTTGATTAGTTTAAAATTCATTCATTTTCCTTTTTTTTTTTCCAGCGAGTAACACTTGGACCGATCGTACATTAACAGAATGCAATCTTTAAAGTAATTTCCGTACTTTTAAATGGTATGATTTGAATTCAAATGCATTTGAAATATCCGCATTTTTTTTTTTTTTTTTGGCCCCTACTTGGCCTTCAAAAGTATAGAATAGAAACAACAGTACCTTGCCTCATGGTGTAATGCCGCAGAGCAGGGATAAACGGACAAACAACTACTACAATAACTGCGCCAAGAGCCTCAAGTGCAAAAAAGGACAACATCGACTTACATTTAACGACGTATATGACAAATGTTTGCGCGCATCCTACTGTGCATGTATTTTTGTCGTGGATATTGAATCAAAAGTGCACCTATGTATTTTTTGCACATAATGGTAATACTATTGGTGCACTGAAACAAGTAACACTTTCTTCGGGTTGTATTGGTGAAGAGAAAAAAATGGATCTTTGAACTGTCACCGTGAAATAATTAAAATGCTGCTGACACGACGTTAAACACCAAACAAGGAAACAAAGGCAGGAAATTTAAAGCTGTGGAAGTATAGCTGTTTCCACTTTGAAAAATATTGTTGAAAAAGGAGAAATCGCTCCTATTGAGCAATTTCTCCTTTTCCCACATGTCTGCTGAGTTTTTATCCTATTTTTTTCCTTGAAAAAATAACTTCCACAGTGACCTTCAACCTTGTTTTCTGACGAAATAAGCACGGATAGGTGCCATATTTATTTTTCTTATTGTTTAGAATTATAAATACTATAAGTGTGGAAAGTTTAAGAAAAATCTGTCCGTTAGAAAGTATGTATTTTTTTTTAAGATTAACGCTTAATTCGATCAAATTATCTCCCTTTTTAACTCAATGGTCTATATATAACATGCATATTTGTACATTTACCATGCTCAAAACCAGGCTTTTATATATTTTTTGTGCAAAAATACTTGAACTGTTATTAAAATGATGTATATTTATATATTTTTTCTGTAATTTTCCTGAGTAACTGACTATTAAAGAAAGGCGCTTTAAATCCAATATAAGCTGAATTTTGGAACTGTATTATACCTTTTCAAAGGCAGATTTCTTAGAAACGAGCACGGTGACCCACATCTTTTTTTACTGTAATCTCCTAGAGACATGATGAGCTTTGTATATTCAAAGTTTAAAAAAATTTGTCCGTTAGAAAAATTTGTCATATACGTTAATTAAAAAAATTCACAAAGGTTGACACAGTCAGGAAACTGACATTGTTCAACTGTTTTTTAAACAATAAACTTTTAGAGTGGTCCTCACTGAATGCAGTTACAGACGCCAAATCAATGTTGCCCAAATGATGGGAGTTGTGTTTAATAGGGTAAAAAATATTGTGGGAAAAGGAGAAAATGCTGGTTACCAGCATTTTCTCCTTTTTCCACGATGTTTTCAAAAGCATCCTTCCCCAGGGTCGTTGAAATACGGGATTGTGTGGTAAAGGGTTAAATATCTTAATTACATGCAATGTAAATGGTTTGTTGTGTAAATACTACGTTTATTTGTTAAAGCACCCAAACAGGGAGAAGTACATGTATCAAGATAAATGAAGTCAATTGTATCTCGAAATCTTTCTCTCTGACTTTTTCTCGCCAATATTTGTTTTTCATTCAAAGTAAAGATTTTTCCCACAGTACGACTATAGTAAAGAACTATTCTCGCTTTGGTCAGTTTGTCAATATGAGTGTTCTCATTCGATGCGGCCATCTTCTGAGTGTTCTAATGTTCTTTTACTAATACTTCTTATTTCAATTTGTGAACTCTTCAAGTTAACGCCGTATATCACAAATTTTTCTATCAGACAGATTGTTTTAAAACTTTGCACATACAAAGCTCACCATGTCTCTAAGAGATTACAGTTAAAAAAGGTTATGGGTCACCGCGCTCGTTTCTGAGAAATATGCCTTTGAAAAAGGTATACACAGCTTCAAAATTCAGCTTATATTGGAATTTACACACTTTTCTTTAATAGTATGTTAAACTGGAAAATTACCAGAAGAATATACAAATATACATCATTTTAATGAAAATTCATTTAGTTTTGCACAAAAGATATATAAAAGGCTGGTTTTGAGCATGGTACATGTACAAATTTGCATGGTATATATGGACCATTTAGTTAAAAAGGGAGATAATTTGTCCAAATTAAGGGTTAATCTTTAATAAATACATACTTTCCAACTGACAGATTTTTCTTAAAACTTCTACGTATAGTATTTATAATTCTAAACAATGAGAAAGAATAAAAATGGCACCTATCAGTGCTTGTTTCGTTAGAAAATAGGGATAAAGATCACTGTGGAAGTTAAATTTTTCAAGGAAAAAAGTAGGATAAACGCTCAGCAGACATAATGGGAAAAAGAGAAATTGCTCATAAGGAGCAATTTCTCCTTTTTCCACTATAATTTTCAAAATGGAAAAAGCTATTCCTCCGAAGCTTTAAATATCCTGCTTTTGTTTGCTTGTTTGGTGTGTAACGCCGTGTCAACAGTACTTTAATTATATTACGATGACAGTTCATAGATCCATTTTTTTTTTCTCTCTCTTTACTAATACCACCAGAAGACAGTGCTACTTGTTTCAGTGCAGCAATAGTATTACCATATGTGCGAAAAATACACAGGTGCAGTTTTTATTCACCATCCATGACAAAAACACATGCGCAGTAGGATGCGCGCGAACATTTGTTATATACGTCGTTAAAGGCGCCGAGCCCCGGTTGCTTAGTCGGTAGCGTAAAGGACTTGAGAACATGGGGTCTTGGGTTCGATCCCTGGCTCGGCAAATTTCTTTCCGAGGACTGATGATAGTCATTGCGACAGGATTCATTCCTCTCCCACCGCTGACCATTACTTCGACGATGGTTATGTGGGAAAGCAGCCAGTGGCTTGGAAAGAAAACTCTGCAGAATACTGGTAAAAGAAACTCCAGGAAAGCATGGATAGGTGCACTGGCCGCCGCGATATAACTGAAACAATGTTGAAAACGGCGTTAAACACCAAAAAATCAATCAAGCGATGCGGCCATCTTCTGTGTGTTCTGAAGTTCTCGTCCTAATACTTCTTATTTATTATTAGCTCCGACAACATAGTGCTATGTTAGAACCACTTTTGTAATAAAACAGGTATTTGTGGTTCCAACAGTGCTACATGTACATGTATCTCGCAAGACTTGTTCGTTATTTTACCATTTTGCAAAAGAGTGTTGAAAGAGAGATAACTCTATGTGATTAAATCTTGGTCTGTCGTCTACTTCCAGGGTTTTTGACAGGGCTGATTGACCGTTTAAAGGCAATTGGTCGGAAGAGTTCTCAAACACATTCTCGCTTGTATGTGAAACACTAACGAAATGAACGAGCATTTCTATAATTTACGTAAGCATTAACGCTTAATGTTGTTTGTTTGCAGGTATCATTTGCGTCTACCTCACCTGCTTTAAGTGCACGAGAAAAATACAAGGCTTTCTTCCGGTTAGCTCCAGCTGACTCCTCCCAGAATGCCCCGCGAGCACTTTTCATCACCCACTTTGGTTGGAATATTGTGGCAACATTGTATGAAATCGAAGAAGATTACTCTCTGGTAAGGTTCAATCCTCTTAAATCCGTAGGTGATGCAAATGTCTGATTCAGACAGCGTAGATCAGGATCAGACTGCACAGAATGTGCAGTCTGTTCTTGGTCTATGCTGTTCACAATAGCCCCTGTTTTCACCTATGGTGCTGAAAGGGTTATTCTTAAATTGTTGCACTCTGGCAAAACGGGCCACACTACATCTCCGTGATGCATTATACCACGCAAGTCATCATATAATTATCAATCAATAAAATCCTTTTTTTTTGTAACAGCCGACTAAATCATGAGGTAGAATGGTCCATTGACATGCTGAAAATTCAATAAAAGCAAAAAGTTCCGACCGAGGTCAACCTGCGCGGGGCGCGTAGGCTGACCTCGGTCAATACTTTTTGCAGATGCATTAAACCGCATTTTCACAGAGCATGGCTCAAATTCATGTCTAGGTATGATCCATATTTTCAGTCATCTACCGAATTTTATTTCAGGAGGTAGAGAGTTAAACTTTGTTACATTTTCCATCATTATTTTTTGTTAAAACGGAAACAAGGTAGGGTGTCTATTGAGAAGAGGGGATTAAATACGATATTTACGGTATATGTATTCTGTCTCATTACGCTTTTCTTGCGAACCAAATTCAAAACAATTTGCACCCTAATCAACATCTTTGCAAATCCGCGCATTGCTAGATACTTTTACCTGAAGCTTATCTTCACCCTTAACCACACAATCCCGAGTTTTAACGACTCTGAGAAAGAAAGCTTTCGAAAACATTGTGGGAAAAGGAGAAAATGCTGGTAACCAGCGTTTTCTCCTTTTTCCACGATGTTTTCTATCTATTCAAGAACAAATACAATTATTTGGGGAAAAAAAAAACATTATTTGTCGTTTGTAAATTCCTTCAACTTGTTCGAGTCTAGCATTTTGCCGTGTAGGAAAGGGTCAACACTGTTTTTTACAGGCAATTGATGAGATGGGAAATACATTTGAACAAAATAACATTACCATTGAAATCAGTAGATCTTTTAGACGTCTAGATGATATCCATGATAATCTATTGGCAATAAAGGTAATACAAGATGTATCTGTCTCTGTCCCTGTCTCTCTTCTGCTTCTTTCTCTCTGTCTCTCTCTGTCCCTCCCTCAGTCTATTTGTCCCTCCCTCGGTCTCTGTGTCTCTCTCTTTCCCTTCCTCTCTTTGTCTACATTTATTCGTATCTCTGTCTCTCTCTGTCCCATCCCTTCCTCCATCTTTCTCCCTCTTCTTCCCTTCCTCCATCTTTCTCCCTTCTCTTTCCTTCTCCCCCCCCCCTCTCTCTCTCTTTGGTTATCGAGTTTGTGGAAAAGGTGCCTTCTTTCTTTGACAATAAGGGCCTTCATTTATACAGCTATCAAATAAATGCGTGGTCTTGAATCATTTCAAAAACAGAACCTTTTATTCCAGAGAATTCATCCATGGAAAAAAAGTCGGTTATAAGATTCATCGGTATGTCCGGAATGGGGAGGGAATGTATGCCATTGAATTAATCATGCACTAATCATTCTAAATATTGTCCTCTAAATTCTAAGGCGAGCCATATAATTGGTCGAGACAGTGTTTACTCGATCAATCAAATGGCTAGGTTTGGAATTTAGAAAACGGGGTTAACTAAGAACAGTTGAAGAGTACAAGCCCTAGGCACGTATTCACCACCCATTCTTGATAACATTTCGAGGCTAGTTCTCAAGAGTTTTCAAAATTTGTAAGTAACGAAGCTTATGATTGGCTAAACCAACTTGTCCATCGAGTCAGGAATTGCAAAATGTAGGCTGTGACATAGACTAATGATACAAATTGAATTGGTTAGTGCATTTTTCTGTTTCAACTGATGTAGTATCGTGAAATTATTTCCTATTGTTTATTTACCGACAGAACAGAGATGTTAGAATCATTATTGGAAGTTTCTCAGAGAAGGCAGCGCGACATGTACTGTGTGCTGTAAGTATTAAATATGGTGACTTACAATTATTTACAATATGGCTGTCACCGTGAACCTTTTTAACCCTTTACCAAACATACCAGAGTTTCAAAGTTTTCCAGGAAGAGGGCTTTGAAAAACATCGTGGGAAAAGGAGAAAATGCTGGTAACCAGCATTTTCTCCTTTTCCCACAATGTTTTTCTACCAATTCAAAGACAAATTCTATCATTTGAGCTATCTTTGTTTTATCTTCTGCAAATGCAATCACTCTTCACTAGTCTAAAATTATGTGGTTTGGGTAAGACTTTAGCATTTTTTTACGGTGGTTTATACAAATAGAAGACTACTAATAGCAATTTTAAGAAAATAGAAAATTACATTTTTACCAAAGAAAATCTGATATCACTCATTAATCCTTTGAGTCGCAAGTAAATGAAATGGATATTTTCTGTCGTCAGAAAATTCGGAAATATCAGTTTTTGCAAGCCTTCGGTCGAAAATGCATCGTTCCATAAGAATGCAGCTCTTTTGAAAAGCGTTTCTTCTCAACCCAGTAACATACAAAACAAGATACAACGATTACTATACACTGGAATATCTTTTTAAATCCATAGGAAACATTTTGGGAAAAGGAGAAATTGAACACGGCGTTGTATGGTTTACTTATAGATTTACGTATAACTCCAGACCGGCAACATCATGCTCCAAAACTCAGGCCTACAACGATATATTTTTAAGATCCAGGTCTACAATGTATTGCTCTTTGGCTCCATATCTAAAATATTATGTTCCATAACATAAAGCCTATGATGTTACGTTCTAAAACCCAGACTTACGCTGTCATGTTGTAAAACTCGAGGCCTACAAAAACATACTTTGAAATCCAGGTCTTTATTGTCATGTTCTTTACCTGAATATCTACAATGTCATTGTTAACTTCAAGCCTGAATTATCATTTATTTCAGGCCTACAAACTGGAGATGTACGGTAAAAGATATGTGTGGATGTTGATCAACGACTACGTAGAGAAATGGTGGGAGCTGTCCAATGATACCACATGTTCACCAGAACAGCTCGGTCACGTGACTGACGGATACTTTACAATCGACAGTCTCAGTTCGCTGTCTGAGGATGAGCATTCGTATGCTAACATTGTAAGTTTTCTAACTCTTTTCTACATTTTCTTGAGCTTTGGACTGTTATTGTGACGGTCTTTGGCCAGGTGTCCAAGTCTGATTACGGTCGTCAAGGGGTATTACTACGATGTAAAGTAAATCCATTAACGCTATGCATGAAGTATATTAACTCTGTACCAGAGTGAGACGGTAAAATTTTAGATTCGTCCACATTAAAGCATATGCCGACGAAAAATTACATGTGACTCAAATGATGGAATTTGTCTTGGAAGGGGTAGGAATATTGCCACGATGCCTTCTTCCTCAGTGTCGCTAACACTCGGGATTATTTGGTAGAGAAGTCGAATAAACGGAAGTCGCCTAGCTGGGTCATTTACTGCAGACAAACAGACCTAGACATCCGACATTTCAATGGAAATATCAAAGAAGCAGATGATATATATTTATATATACAAATGCAAGAACCAGAACACTTGTCTCATACGCATTCAGTAAAAGAAGGTTATTATATTGACCATAGCAACAAGTTATAAGAATGTTTTTATAAAAGATCTACATCAATTTTGAAGGGGGGGGGGTTGTCTTGACAGGTTGGTTTCCAGATCCTACTTCATTTGAAGAGGACAAATAAAAACCATCTTTCGAAAGCATCAATACTCATATGAAAACGTGACAAAGCTGACATTTTGCAGCAATCTCAATGCTAGTGTGATATTTGTTGATTCATTATCAGAGACACGCGAAGTTTTACGTCACTTCTAAATGATTTATAAAAGATAAGCATATATATAAGAATTGCCTGTGATGAAGTTAACAACAATATTTTATCTTTACTTCAGAAATTTGCCTTTTAAGGAAATGATTGATTGGTTGATTGAATGGTGTTTCACGATGCCTTTTCAAGAAAACAGTGGTTTTAGAGTAACTCATTTTAACCACGTGAGGCAGTTTTCCTTATAGCAGAGCTCTTTCGAAAACGTTGTTTCCAAAGAAGAAAATGTTGAAACTATCAAGTTTGTTTTGCAATAGCTTTTTTACGTTTATAAAATGTATTAAAACTTAGCTCTTAAAACACTGAATGAACCTCACAGCTATTTTAAGTGTAGAAAATGGACCCAACTAAGCAATTTCAAAATTGCTATTGCTCAAAATGCCTCAGCAATGCGGACAGTGTAAATCAAAGATCAGACTGCACGTTTTGTGCAGTCTGATCTTGATCCACACTGGCCACAAAGGTATCTACAGTTGTGAAACGCGCGTTGGGGGTTAACGTCTATTGTGGTGTTTTTGAGGAGCGTACTCAAAATTTGTTTCAGTTGCTAATGAAATAAAAGGGTTGTTGCGGGTTAGTAATGCATTTAAAGAGCATCAATCAAAAACACATTAGCAAGTTTTAACGGCTTTAGAGATACGTGACGAAACTTAAACTTTGAAGTATTCTGAAATTTGTTAACCCATTACCAGCAAATGCAGGGGCGTAGCTGTCTGTACGCAAAAATGCAGTTGCTTACACTTTGCAAAATAAAAGAAAGAAAAGAAAGACTATTTTGCCAAAAAATACAGAAGCTTAAGGGTTAAAAAAGATAGACGGCGTATAAGCCACTGGGATATGAATATTCAAACTCTTTTGTAGTTCAACATGAAGAGAAATGATGAAAAACAACCTCGCCAGAAATTGCCTCCTTTACTTCGTTGTTTTGCATATTGTTGAAAAGCGAAATTTTCGATTAGATCATTATTATAAGAATAAGAGACCTCTTGTAATGAGCGCTAATGAGTAGTACTTTCTTTTACATTTTATGTGACGATATTCTGTAAAGTATCAGGATACGAGGGCTGAGCAAAATGTTCGTGGAATTTCTTTATTACTTTTTTATTTGACGTCCGATTATTCTCAGATTTTCACATGTATCATTATGGTTTTATATCATTTCCCAAGTAAAAAATTACCTTATTTCACTTTACCCTACGTTTACGCCATGTTCCCGGCAGCCACGGCAGCCCCGTTTGTCCGAAACGTGGTGTGCCGTGAGATTGTGTTCGTTTTTTCTCCATAACCAAGTTTAGTTAAGTCTCTATACGGTACCTCACGGTATCCATGACAAGCCGTGGAGGGAACCCTACGTTTACACCATGTTCCCGGCAGCCACGTTTCTGACAACCGTTGACAAAACGGGATTGACGTAATACAACGCAGTGGAACGGGATAAGCAAACTTGTCAGACCGTGATTGCCGGGGTTACCGTGCCAGATTGTTTGACTGTCAAAAAAAATTGCCACGGCAGTCCCGGTGCTGATGAGAAACCTAATAGACCGTAGTGGAACGGGTTGATCGTTGCGTTCTACTACAGCCTGATCGATACCGATGAAAAACGGGCTTCCACGTCCAAACACGGATCGTCTCTGAGTCTTGTTACGGCTTGTTACGTGCTGGTAAGTTCTGATGCTATCAAGTTTGCTTATCCCGTTCCTCTGCTTTGTATTACGTCAATCCCGTTTTGTCCACGGTTGTCAGAAACGGGACTGCCGTGGCTGCTGGGAACATGGTGTAAACGTAGGGTTAGATATACTCATTTTCACCGTAAAGAACGCAAGGTCTGCTACCCCGGAGCACGTCATAAAATCATTGGTGTCATGCTTTTTAAAACAGACCATATTTCAAAATTGTCTGATTCAAATCTCCTGAAATTAGGTCAACAGAACGGATGGCGAAATTTCTGATCTCACGTCTGAAAAAAAATAAAAAATAAAAACGTTAGGACGATAGTTTTAAAGAGACCTATCTAAGGAAAACAAGGCAAAAAAGGTGGTTTCGGAAGTGACAGAAACTCACGTAGCGATAAGATTCTGGGTAAACGTAAGATTATCAAATATATACTGAACAAAAAAAGCAGCGTACATCAATGTGTAACCATTGTTAATCCTTCTAAAATGATGCGAATCGGTCATACTACTGTCAGTCATTGTGTCCTCAACGTGTTTCTAAATTTGTTCAGCCGCGTGATGTACCATGGCAGCCAAATTTGATTTCTCTTAGAAAAGTATAAGGTAAATGTATGCCGTAACTGTTCTTTGACAATATGACTAAATGCTTGTCACCAAATGATCTTTTTGAGATGTTTCTGGTTATTCTACTCAAGCAATGATAACATCTATTTTCGTTATTCTCATGAACGGTCATCGAGCGTTTTCATGCCATCTTTAAAATGACAGGTCACATGTCACTAAATCATATAAGTTTACAAAGAGCAGCCGTATACACCAACCGTTCTTGATTTTATCCCAATCTAAATTCCAAGACAATCCCTCTGATTGGATGAGACCGGACAATTTCTCTGATTGACTGAGACAGACCGTCCTTGCCAATAGCATCACTTAGAAATTAAGAACTAGAAACCTGTTAGGAAATGACGGCGAGAGTTTCACAAATCAGCAGAATTCTTATTACTGAGAATGAGATAATATCGTACTTCAAAAGAGTCGATGTGAAACGGATTTCTGTCGTTAATGAAGTCTTTATTCCGAGAATAAATAGATTTATTAAGGAAGAAAGGGGATTTGGGGATAAACCGACTTGATGCTTCTCGGAAAGGAAATTTTAGTCGAGACAAAAGAATGTAAGCAAATAATAACCGGACTGTAGGATAACTTCTTTATTTGCATGTGCAATCTTTACTAACAAGGAATATCAGTCATTGCCGGTTAAAACCACATTTTTCACAGCAATTTTAAACCCTTAACTATTCATCACATGACAAAATTTTAGAATTCTCCAAATTGAAAGTATTTGAAGACGACAAATTAAATACGCGTCAAATAACGGTTATGTCGATGATAAGGTGGTGACAAGCTTTTTCTCCTTTTCCCGACATGTCCTCATCACAGTTCTTTTTAGAGTCGTTAAATCTCTGGATTGTGTGATAAAGGGTCAAAATACCAAATAAACAGAAGGAAATATTGAGTGAATGCACACAAACCAAAGTCTGAATTTTTTGAGGCATTTTTTTGTCAAATTATCTCAACATAATGGACAGTGTAGATCATAGTATGCTTATCAAATGATTCATTGATTCAACAATACAGAACGAAAGATTCGGCAGAACTTGACAGTCAACACAGTGTAGCATTAGAACATTAGTCATGCGCAAACATGTATACACCTCATTTCTGGTTTTGAATAATTTGTTGTCTGCAATGCACTGTATAAAATAGTATTTGAAATGTTTTCTTGCTCTTTTGCATCTATTTCACATTAACAGTGAAAGTGTTTCGCAAAAAGGCCTGTCTACTTCATGCTTCTCTCTGCCAAACTGTTGGCTATAGGACTGGCGTGGTCTTAGCCCTTTACCAAATAAACCCCAGTTTTAACGACCTTGAGAAAGAAGCCTTTTGAAAACCGTTGTGGGGAAAAGGAGAAAATGCTGGTAACCAGCATTTTCTCCTTTTCCCACAATGTTTTCTTCCCTATCAAAAGACAAATTCCATCATTTGAGCCACATTTAAATTGTCGCCTGCAAATACTTTCAATTTGGACAAGTCTACATTTTTGCTGTGTGGTAAAGAGTTTAGCAGTCCGCACAGTGTAAAGGATGAACGTACGTGAGAGATAAACATTTAAGTCCGACAGTGACACCATGTTGACAGAGTTCATTTTTCTTTCTTCCTGAGACCTCATCCTGTGCAAACATTGTCCATTAACTGGGTCAGTCCTACACGAAACTTACAGAGGTTAGAAACCAAAAGATCGCCAGTTCGATTCCATAACCTCGAATTCTTTTCGTTGGTAGTGATTGTGACAGGATTCATTCCTCTCTAGTAGCTGAATTTTGCTCTACCAGTATAGTTTTCCTTACGATCGAATGATCAGAAGAATTGTAATTAATGTTAATGTTCACTGAAAAGTGCATATAAATCAATGGAATTCCATGAGATATTTATGGCCACCAACTCTACATTGCAGTCTCTTCCTGGTTCTGAAAAATTCTACAAATTTCCAAAAGTAACGCATCTTCGGTTCAGGCAATCAGAAATTGAGTTATTTTCTAAATTTCTAGTAAGACTAAGAATGCTCTTTGTCATGTTTGTTGAATACGAATCCGTATCTTTCAACATTTTTGTTAAAACAATACTACGAGACTACTCAAGAAATACCACTCACTCGTTTCATTGATACGCTGGGGAAATAATTGATTAAAAAAACAGCTTTTGACCTTAACAATAAAAAAAACCCTCAAAAAAATAGCAATAACTATTATTTGTTAGATTTTTGGTTAGGTGGTACAGATTGTTGTTAGATCAACTAAAAAAAACAACACTTTTTCTTTCAGAGAAATCATTCTCATCTTTTTTTCTGCATCTATTCAGAGTATGCGAGAGTTCCTTCATGACTACGACAACAAAAAGGGCCCACGACCCCTGTCTCCTTACGCCACAACAACCTACGACTCCATGTGGGCTATAGCCCTTACACTGAAGGGCTCCCTAGAAAATTGGCAAAATGGATCCAACATCAGTAGTCATGACGATATGTTACAGTCTTTCACATACGAGGGTGGAGCTAATATCAGGAATACCTTTTTCGACGTCATGCAAAACCTTGGGTTTCTTGGCATCTCGGTAAGAATGCAGATACAACCTGGCTTTGTGCTTTTTATATCCACACATTTATTTATGGACAAAATTCAAATCACATAAAACAACCGGCTGGTGTTCCGCTCCTTCATAAAATAATGTTCCATCATTAAATTAGTACTGGGATCCTACCTATGAATTTATCTGATCACCAGTAAGCTATCTTTACATAGGCAACAACTTGAAACAGTCACGTATGGAAAAAATACTTGAAAAAAAAAAAGATTTTTTCACGGGTGATGTTGGAGAAATATTTTCACAGATCTTATTAAAAAATGAATTGAAATATTTGATGCAACTCTTTTTACCACTTTTTTCTCCGATATATTTTCGGATAAAACTCTACGCTCGTGTTATGCTAAATCGGTAGGCCAATGTTTAACAAAGGTTTTATCTTTCTATGATTATAGGGTCCGATATCATTTGAGGGACCAGACAGAAAAGGCATATCAGTAATAAGTCAAAACCAAGGTATGCAACAAGGTTTTTTTAACTACTTTTTTCATCTTTTTTTCACCTTGTTTTGTACGTATCACTTCAACACAAATCCTATTACATGTATTTGAACTGAATTGAATTTATCGTCTGAAAATACTTTCAAAATGGTCAAGTTTTATAATTTTGTTCACTGGAAAAGTGTTAGAAACTGAATTTGTTGCGATTTTTGGTCGCAAGATGTGCATTTCTGATGTCGCAAATAAATACGGATATAAATGATTTGACATGAGTTGGCGTTTGCGATGAAAGTTTTAAAACGAGACAAGAAGGGTTAAAGCCCTTTGCGAACTTAATATCACTGTTTCTGGACGAGTTAAATAAAGTATCTTATTTCATGCTTTCCGGTAGGATATCGAGAAATAGCAGTGAAAGTATTGTTCGATATTACACTGGTACGACCAGTGAAAATACCGATTTTCATGTTCTTGTTGCCTAGGTAAATTGCGCGTGCCTCACAACTAGATGGAAATATGACGTAATTTACCTTACATTTCTCGCGCTTGACGTAATATTGTAATGCGTTGCTATGCGGGAGGGGTACGCCACGGGGAATAACGGAAAAGAACTGTACTGGATTTTGATAAAGCTCCTCCCAGAAAGGGTTAAAAGCATGAAATAAATAGAATACATGTATTTGTTTTTTTCGGTGAAAGATCGAAATTTATTTCATCTCGTGAACACCATCGGTAATATTTTCACGAGTGGCTGCGCCACTCGTGAAAATATTACCGATGGTGTTCACTCGATGAAATGAATTTCGATCTTTCACCGAAAAAAACAAATATCCTCTATATCTTGAAAGCCAACGAATTTAATATTCTTCATATATATCACATAAATTTATCTCAAGACTTACATGTCTAATGATTAGAACTGTTTGCGAAACCTACATATTCATGAATGAAACCGACTCGCAGCTTTGGCAGAAATATGTGTTCGGCATTAGAATAATTTCATAGACGCTGACATACTTTTGCTTAGTTTAACTCTAGAATTCAAAAATAAAACATTAGCTTCACCACGATACCACGTTAACCAATTCAAGCCGTAAAATTGACTGTAAACTTCGTGTCTAATGTGTTTTGGTAACAACGGGCAAGAGTACGCATAATACTCTGATGACGTCACAAAAATCTTTTCTCGGACGTGTGTAAGGTAAGAAAATTCGTTATGGCAACATTACGCTGAAAGCGACTGGAGAATATGTTGTAAATAGTCTATCGGTTGTGTATGGTTTCGATGTTGTGTATATATTGTCTTGCTATTTCAGGTGGGTACATGATTCGGATAGCTCTTTTCGAGCCAGATAAAAAGAAACTGAACTTCAAATGCAGATCCTGTCGACCAATAGTATGGAAAAGTAAGCGTTGTTTGCTTTAATAGAAGGGAGGCTGACCACCACAACGTTACTCTATTTCACAGAACAAGCAATGCCTGAATATACAGATTAGCCACTTTCCTAATTCGATAGTTTTGAGATCGTTTAGTGTCTACATGTGTTTGACAGTACATGTCAACCATTTATGTTTTTGTATGTTAAATCATCACTGATTTTCCACCAAATGTATTGTAAGAGGAATGGTGCATAATTGAAAGTATGATTTCCCTCAAATGAAACAATTATGAAATATTTTTGTATTCTTTATTGGTATAATGTGCATATCTTGCATGATCTAACGCAGTATGAAATATACATTGCAAAACCAGAGATGAAAGGGAAAAAAATGAAAGAACCAGTTGATGAGTAACACTTATTTCAAACAGGTTAAATCGTTGCTTAATGCTCACTGTCGCACATATAAAGAACAATGAACTGTTTCAGAAAGTGTTCACAATTGTTTCAGGCGGCCGGGCCCCACGTGACAAGTATATCACCGTCACCAGACAAAAGACAATCGAGGATGTATATTACATCTGTGTGAGCGGAGTCAGTGCTGGGGGTCTTGTACTCGCTATGGCCTTCTTGGGCTTTAACTTGTATCACAGGCGATTAAGGTGATTTGATGTTGATATAATAAATACTTGTAGACAAGCTTACAGTTTTGCGGCAGATCACACTTGAAAACATTGTGGCAAAAAAAGAAATCGAGGTTGTTAATGCGTTTGTTTGCCTGTGTGAAAGGAGATTGTGCTGGAGTTTTTGTTCTCAACATTTTTATTCCTGCCAGTAACTTGTGGCAGAAACCTTTAAAATGTTGTCCTGTATGTATTTATTCAACACATTACCCTTGTTGACTATATATTTTTATTTTCTTTTTCGGGAGGGGGATGCATGTAGAAGTCCCCATTTATTTAAGAACAGTTTGGCAAAAAACAAATACTGGCAAATCGAGTTTGTATATTTCAGAGCGGAGTTAGTGCTAGAGGTCTTTTACTCTCCATGGTGCTCCCGGTGTTTATCTTCATACTATATGAGTTTATTTAATGCGAGTTGATGGTTTAGTGTAAATATTTATGACATTAACCACTTACATGTAGGTCAATTTCTATCATAAATGCAGTTCTCCCTTTGGGAAACTGTTTAACCCCTAGGCTGCTAAGCGCTACTCAAGGACCTTTTACGGACAGTGTAGATCAAGATAAGACTGCACAGAATGTGCAGTCTTATCACGGATCTAAACTGTCCGATATTTTTCCCTCAAAAAATAACTTTGAAATAGTAATATTTGGGTTTTTACACTCTTGGATACGGATACATGTCAATTCGATCGGCAACTGAAAGCCGATGTAATGAATATACAGATCGACAATATCGGTGTATCTAATCTTGCTCAACTTGATACATAGAGGATATTTTTTTTTTTCAGCCACGAGTGAAAATATTACAGATGATGTTCACGAGATGAAATAAATTTCGATCTTTCACCGAAAAAAAACCCCAAATATTCTTTTTATTTCATGCTTCTAGCCCTTCTTTTTTTTGGGGGGGGGGGGGAACTTACATCAAAATCTAGTACAGTTCTTCTCGGTAATTCCCCGTGGCGTACACCCTCTGCGTAGAAACACCTTACAATATTACGTAAAGCGCGAGAAATGTAGGATATCAGGTAACTAGTGCAAGGGAACTACTGTTTCCGCCTTCAATTTAAGAGTTAGAAAATAAAATCGGTATTTTTCACTGGTCTTAACCATGAAATATCGAAAAATATTTCATCATTATTTCTCGATAAACTACCGGAAAGCATGAAATAAGAAAATATTATTCCTATTTTTGCGTGTGTGACAATAGTGGATATTCCTCAAGATGACCATAGTCATCTCTTAGCATACTGGTTTCACAGGAATATCGGTTCAACAGTCACTATATTGAAAGTATTGCAATAATTTTATCGTCGATAACTGAACTTTCCTGTTTAATATGTATTGACTCTGTTATTGTCTTTATTCCTACAGATATATCAAGTTGTCCAGTCCGAAGCTCAACAACGTGGCCGTGATTGGATGTATGTTGGTCTATACGGGAATCATTACTTTAGGCTTCAATGATGCCGAACTGGACAGAAAATATTTCCCAGGCGTCTGTACGGTAAGTTGTTTTTAATTTCACTTCAAAAAGTTGCATTGTAGAAAAGTTAAAAACAAAAAGTACCTTACAGCTCAAATACAAATGATGACATGAGAAACTGACTTATTCATAAGTCAAATACCCCGTTACTTGCTTTGATATTTCAGATGCGGGCGTTTTTATTTGCGGCCGGATTCTCTCTTTCGTTCGGGGCCATGTTTACAAAGACCTACAGGGTTCATCAGATATTTACCCGAGCTAGCGGTGCTCTCATTAAGAGCAAGGTTTGTAGTATTCCAAGCTTCTTTACTAATCTTCACCAGCCGACAAAGTTTTTAGCTTGTTTATGTTAAAAGCATAAATTTTTAGACGACAAATTATATATGGCTTAAAGGATGCAAAACAGGGGCTTTCGCTGCGTGAGAAAATTTTGACGGGTGGCTCGAAGCAATAACAAGCTCTCGAAAGTTACTACAACAAAATATTTAGTTTGTATTTATCAGGTTATTCAGTCATAAGTAAATTAGCCATATTCTTTGCAAACGATACAGTCACAATTCTTATTTGCTGCTTTGGCAATTCTGTTCTTCAAAGAATTTTTTTACGGACTGTAACTGAAATTTCACTGTAGATGACCGTAATTCTTTTCCTCCAGTTACTACGTGACAAACAGCTTCTATCCATCATTGGTGCTTTGTTGATGGTGGACACCGTAATTCTGGTACTGTGGATTATAATAGATCCCATGCAGAAGAAAATTACAAACCTCAATGTAGAGGTAAACTCTTCCCTCAAACTTTGTTTTGTGTTTCTGCCGATCTGTTGTCTGTGTGTTTGTCTGTCTGTCTGTTCGTTCATTTGTATATTTATCTGTTCGTCCATTTGTATATTTTTCTTTCTGTCCCTGGCTGTAAGTCTCTAACTGACTCTCTGCACCTGACTCCTCACATCGTCGGTTTACTTCAAAAACCTCGTAACTACAGCTTGAAACAAGCTGTAGTTACGAGGTTTTTGAAGTAAACCGACGATATGCTATTTGGCTGGTTTGCTTAGCCCTTGTCCTGCTAAACAAAAGAAATGAAACTTTAAAGCCTATAGTAAAAATCCAAATATTGCTGTTTGAAAGGTCTTTTTGGAAGAAATATATCTCCTTATCGGACAGTGTAGATCCAAGATCAGACTGCACGTTCTGTGCAGTCTGATCTTGATCTTCGCTGTCCGCAAAAGGTCAGTGAGTCGCGCTTAGCAGCCTAAAGGTTAATGAAAGAAAAAAATTTCTTGGTTGAAGAAACAAAAGAGCCAGGCTGTGGTGAAAGGGAGTTTGATGCATCTGCAATAGGTGTCGACTCAGGTCGCAGTCTGCTTAGGCTGTCCTGTCTCGAAACTTTTTGCTATTGGTCAATTTTCTGTGTGTCAGAGGACCAGTCTACCTCATGATTCAGTCGATTGTTAGACAAAATGGATTTATGGATCCATAGATTAACGATGAATTTGAGAGGTACGATGCATCAAGAAGATGCAATATTAGCCCCCCCCCCCCCCCCATTTTGCCACAGCGCGGCCCGACATTTTGCCACAGCGCGGCCCGAATACCTTATAGTTGGGAAAAAATCAGCATGATCAAATTCCAGTTAGCTTTTGAAACATTGACACCAAAAAGAGAGTGTGACCAAAGGAAATATTGTAATTAGTATAAGTGTCGAAGTGCTACTTTATACTTGCAAGGCTCACCACTAGGGCGACTTCCTGAACCTACTGGTAGTGATTATCTTCGTTAACTTAGGGTGGGCTGCTTTATTATTAGTCTATATCTTATTTAACCATTTTAATGAACGAAATTTATTATCAAATTACAATTGAGCAAATTCTAGAAAACTCATTTTCCATTTCACAGGCATCAGACAACGACGAAGATCTCTTAATCATATCTCAATTGACAACTTGTCACTCTAAACACATGGAAAAATGGACAGGTGCACTGTACGCTTACAAAGGACTTTTACTCGTGTTTGGTGTTTACATGGCCTGGGAAACACGTCACGTGAAGATTCCTGCCCTTAACGACTCGCAGTATATAGGAATGAACGTGTACAACGTCGTCATGATGAGCGTGCTTGTTGTTACGTTATCTAATATACTGTCGTCTCAGCCGACGTTGGCCTACGTGTTGGTGTCGTCACTTATGCTTGTGTCTACAACTACAACACTCTGTCTGCTGTTTGTGCCAAAGGTAAGTATAGTTTGAGTGTGAATATTCACCAAATTTTACTAACAAATCGATCTATCGATGGACAAAACTGTCGTCCCTTTATCTAATACTATCACACTCTGTCTGCTGTTTGTGCCAAAGGTAAACATATTTTAGTGTGAACATTTCCCCTGCTTTTAGGAGCATATCGATGTATTGGTGGACGCACTCGTTGTCACGTTATCTAATCGGCGCCATCGAAAACCGGCGATTTAGATATCAAATCTGGAAGTCGAGAATAAACCAAAATAACATCAAAGTACATTCGGGCTCGTATTCGCTAACTGAGTAAAGTTTTGTTTGATTTCCACGAGTGGCAATCATTAATTGAAATTGGTCTGTACCGACCATTCGGTAGCAAGTTATGAATTTCAGAACATTAATTAAGAATGGTTCTCTGAAGGCAAGAATCGAAGAACCTTGGTTTCTGATTTGAAAACAGAAATTAAAAATAACGTTTTTTTTTTTTTTTCACTTTTTGAGCCAACAGGCAACAATTACTTTTTTAGCTATGTTTTAGATAGAAAGTGCAAATTTGCCTCCCAGGTGGCCCCTTTATAGAACGAGGTTTAACAGAGATGTTTGCTTAATAACAGATTCTAGTCTGCACTATCAAAAAAGATTTGAGCTTGTCAGGAAACTGCCCTAAAATTCCTCAAGAGAATGCATTTTTCAGTGAATTTCATTTGAGAGAAATTATTTTGCGATTCCAGAAATCTTTAAATCGCGTTTTTATGCTAATGGGGGGTGTCTAAAAGGATATAAGAATTACGAGACACGTTTGAAAAAGAAATATTTCAATGTTTTATAGAGAGAATAAATTGTTAAACCAAACCCTACATATCATGACCTCTGATTTGCTACTTGAAGAGTTTAGACCAAGATCGACCTCCTAATTGTTTCTGATCTCGACCTACATGCTGTGACACCAAATTAATTGTTTTAACCTTTTCCAAATAATCCCTAGTTTTAAAGACCCTGAGGAAGGTGCCTTTTTAAAACAGTGAGAGAAAAGGAGAAATTCTCCTTTTCAACAATGTTTTCTACCCTTTCAGAGATAAAATCCCATAATTTGAGTTAAACATATTTTTCATCTTAAAATCTAAAATTGAACAAGTCTGATCTCTTTTTGTTTGATAAAGGCTGAATAATAAATGCTTTTTTATCTAGGAACGGAAACAGCTTGTTTGTTTATTTATTCATTTATTTATTTATTTATTCATTTATTTATTTATTTACCACAAACACCGTGAGGTTCCCCGTGACTCGTTTACCAAGGCGTAGATTGATGATAAGAAAATCTTGATATGAACCCAGTCGCCGACGCTTGTCACCTAAAAATGCTTCTGCCCTCTGGCAAGCCACTACAGAGCCCTAACCTAGTCCTGTTCAAAACCATGATGATACACGAATAAGTAAATTGCCGTCGTGATATGATTGAAATATTATTCAACACTTAACCACAAATCCCGACCTTAAAGGCAATAGCCTTTTGAAAACCTTGTGGGAAAAGGAGAAAATTTTCTCTTTTTTTCCTCAAGTTTTTCCACACTTTCACTGACATTTACCATCATATTAGCTTAATTTAATATGTCCTCTGCAAACGCGTTCAATTTGGACCGTTCAATTTTGTCGTATGATAAAGGGTTAATGCGGCACAAACATGTAACAAACTCTGTAATTTCAGATATATGCGATTGCCACTACAAAAGGGGACCCAATCATAGCGGCATCAGGCATTATGGTGGATACAAATTGTCGACGATTTGCGGTTGATGAAAAGAGGGAACTATTTTTTCGGGCGGAGGTACAAAACCGGGTTTATAGACGAGAGATCGTGGAGGTAGTATTGTCTATAGTTTGTTTATAATCATCATTATTACTAAAATATTTCCATACAGACGGCCTTTTTCGCCTTGCAGTGTATCGCTGTTAAGAAAAATAATGAGAAATTGTATACAGCGAAACTAGTTCATAAGTTTTCTCCTATTTTCATTCTTGAATGGTTTAAGATATGTTCTAAATTTGGATAACTTTTACGATTATCCACATCGCAACGCGAAACGGTATGTACTATCGTTTATTATATACCAGTAAATTTACCTGTATTAAATACATGCGTTGAATCGGATGAAATAACACACGCGACGGAAAAAAAAAATCCGTATCTACACGCAGTGAAATACGGTTCCAAATATGGTATGATGACGTATCTCACGCACGAACTAAGCATGCATTGAGTTGCGATTTGATTGGTCAAAATGTTACGCTGTAATATTAATCCGCCATTCATGAAAACAGAGTTACCACTATCCGCACTATTAATTGTCTCATTTTGTTTGCCGTTTTCGAATAAAATGTCAATAATTGCAAAATGTTGTCGTTGAAAGTTGTAGGTATATAATAAAAGGAATATTATGCTGTAGTAACTTTCATGGTGCTTATATTTACTTCTCGCTGCGTAAGAAAATTTTGACATCGCGCTCGACCCTCAGTCTCGCGCGATATCAAATTTTCTCACGCTGCTCGAATTAAATACAAGCACCAGGCAAGTTACTACAACATAATATTCCGTATATACACAAGTACCTTCAGGTGTATTGATTAAGAAGCCAGCAGGCTAGGTATGAAAATATTTTCGAGCCAAACGCAGGAATAGGTTGAAGCATTTGATATCTAAACCAAAGAACACACACAAAGTTCAACCTCAACTCTTGATCTTTTACCTCACCAGATAGTCCTATGTTTTACGTCGCTAATGAAGAATCCTTGTAAAACCATTTTGGGGAAAGAAAAAATGCTCATAACTAGCTTTTTTTCTTTCCTTCCTTATTCCTCAGTGGTTTTTCCACTTTGGAAGACAAGTTCTGTCATTTGAGTCACATTTTATATGCGTCGGTCTGCAAACGTTTTCATTTGAGACATGGTATTTCCTGGTAAAGGAGTAAACACGTCCAAATACAATAGTCATCGGCGCCAGTTGAACACACTTGCATACTTTGACCAAAGCATAAAGAGAGGAGAAGATTGAATTTGCGTTTATTTGTCGCCGCCGGTTGCCCGTATGGGCGATGCCGGCCCATGAAGGCTGTTAGTTTTACTACGGGGGATAGTGCAAGATACAGGACGAAACCTATCCTAACTTAAGCCTTTTTATTTAATGTGCTTGATATATAGCACGGTCACACAGGACTTCGGTTTAACGTCTCATACGAAAGACTTTTTTTTTTATGGCCAGCCGTGGGGTTCGAACAAATGACCCAAGACTTGATGTTTATACAAGTCGTACGCTCTACCACTTGAGCTATGTGGGCTTGTCAATCAAGGATCGTAACTACCATGATCGTAACTACCATATGAGCCATGCCTTGGCTAAAGGGGGCTTAATTTATCTCCGAGATGCATAATACCAAGCAAGTCCTCATATAATTATCGATCCGTAAAATCCATTTTATGCAATAACCAACTGAATCCTGAGGTACAATTGTATTTTGACATTCCAAAAATTCACTAACAGCAAAAAGTCTCGACCCAGACTGCGCAGGCTGACATGGGTCGATGCTTTTTGCAGATGCATTAAACCTCTCTTCCACAGAGCATTGCTATATATTATATTTGATCATTCTCTATCTCTTGTTTCTAAAGCTGGACCAGGAGATACACCGTCTGGAAAGTTTGCTTGAACTTCCGGTTGAGCCTTATCCACGTCTGACACGAGAGCAACTTTGTCGTCTGCCAGAGTCACGTGTTGATCCGACCCCGCCATCTGTTAGACGCGAACGACAAGATGCTGAAAGGTAACAGGGGATAGAAAATGTACCGTATTTCTACTTTTTGGTTTCGCAGCCTTTCTCTATCTTGTTGACTCATTAACCTTCTTCTGAAGAAATACAGACATCTTTCTGAGTGTGTATAAATACATACTTTTTTTTCTGTGATTGCTTTAATCTTGAATAAATGAAAGAAGTTGTTTTCTGAACCTCTGATCCAATCTTTATGTTTCTATAAATTTTAGGTATCAGGAAATCGCCCCCCCCCCCCAAAAAAAAAGCTGCCCCCTGGAAATCTGCCCCTCTTAGGAAAACTGCACCCTAAAAATGTCCCCACGAGAAATGTCTAACATCGTGACAATGAAACTGATGTTGTTGACAATTATTTTAATATTTTAATGTATTTCATTTTCATTGATTCAGTTTATTCGACTTGGATGCTTTATTAATTAACACATTTCTGGAGACATTAGGATTCCCCATGAAAGGTTTAACCCTGTTAAGGAGAAGTGATTCATGTGAAAGATTTAATCCTATTAAAGCTGATTGATTGCATTTAAGTATTTACTGTAAAGAATTTTGCGCTTCAAACTGTATTGTGCACATTTGAAAATGCATTGTTAAAAATACTTATAATATTTAATAAAGATGACAGTACTAAAAAAGCAGAAAAATATCTGCATTGACCAATTAAAAGATGAGCTGAATTAAAAATAAACGAAAAAAAAGTGATGTACCATATCATTCCTGAAAAGTGCTTATATTTTTTGTGTGTATATTCCATGTTTTAATTGTTCCCATTACAGTATTAGAACTAAAACAATAAAATAAGATAATTAGAAAAAGATATAGCGGGGATATCTATGGCAATTTCTATCTTTTTGATAGAACTTGCCATCACCGCCAGATGACGCTTATAGATTAGCCGAAATAGTTTTTTTTATACGCATAAAAGAGTAGGCTGGGGCAGTTTTTCTGGGGGCAATTTTCCTAGGGGACAGATTTCCTGGGGACAGTTGTCAGGGGGCAGTTTTCCGGGGGTGGGGGCGTTTTCCTAAAACCTAAATTTTGATAACACGAAAAACAACATTGCATTATATTAAGACATATGGCTGCTAATTAGCTCTTATCCTGCCACAAAAGACTGTGGATGAATTTGTAGAAAAGTGTGGACCAAAATCATTTTGCAAATACATATGACTTTATTCGACACTGTCTGCTGGTTCATTATTTACTAAAGTAAGATAAAAAAAACTTTTAAACACTTAACGATTATAATCCCCTCACTTAGAACATTGGCATATGCAAATAGATTGAATTAATCCGTTCTGTGTCATTTATGAAATAGCTAGCATGACTATTTTTGTCGTTGATGTTATTATGATCTCATATGAAGGTATATCTTTGTTTTTGTCTGTACATTTAAAAGAGATATATTTTGATTTGATTTAGACTCGCTTAATCACTTTTTCTTTTTTTCCAATTCTATTTCGTTTTTTGTTCGTTGCAGAAAAAGTTCAGTGTCCGATGACAGTGAAGTTTGTGTCGGTATTACAAAGGACGATAACTCAGAAATGTACGGAAAGTTTGTTCTAAAAATTCAACATCCGACACCAAAGTTTAACCGACGTCGTCCGAACAGGATGAGTATACGAGACGCCACAAATTACGCCGTGTCCAAGTTGTGCAGATTCCGTCCACGTTTTAGCATCGGCAGTATAAACTTCAGACACGAGTATGAGGGGATGAAATCTTCCTGGCCCGATGATAATCAGGACACTACTACTACTGATCTGTTTGGGCACAGAACCCGCATGTCTCATCCTTTGTTGCGACAACAGGCTGTTGAGGAACGTCGAATTAGCCCACTCTCAGCGATAAAGCATACTTCGGAGAGAAGTGAGACACAAACATTTGAGACACAACTGTCTGACAATGACGTTGATAATAATCTCGACGAGCTGGCGATTCCAAGTACACATTCATCACCTAACTTCAATCTTACTCTGGAGAAAGATTATCTCGCACCACCTTCTACAAATAGTGGTTCAGAAAGTGGAAGAAGCTACTCATTTTCACGAAGTTTTCGACGGAAACGTAAGACTGGGTGTGTTACCAAACCACACGCCCCCAGTGAACGTTGTAAAATATCTTCTGTAGAAATGTTGAACACGGACGGCAATGACTCGCCGCGATTTCGACGTGCCAGATCTATTTTAGAACATGAAAGACGGACAAGAATTAGAAAGTTACAAAGTGACTTAAAGAAAATACAACAAGAGTTAGAAGATCTCGATGAACTAGAATACGAGGTCTCCGTTGTTTGATGATACAATGCGGAAATTGTTTGATAACACAATTGGTACTGTTTGAGCACTATGAGAGATGTTTTACAGCACCACGTGAGGTGTTCAGTAACATTATCGAGGTTGTTTGACAGCACTTTTGGGTTGTTTGATAACAGTGTGGAAATTGTTTGATAAGACTTTGGGAGTAGTTGGTTGATATTACTACTGGTTATTCGATAGGACTGTGGGACTGTATAAAACGAACTCTGGAGAGTTTGGAAGTATTGAACTTCTAATGTTTGTTTTTCAGGTGTCTAACGGCGTTAGCAATGCAGTTGTATCACGGCGCCCAGTGCCCTAGCGATGTTTTCATGACGTTTCTTTAAACAGCGTAACTGCAACTTACTTTTTAAAGAAATGGCTGTTTCCCATACAATTGAAGCCGACACAGAAACAAAGTCGAAACAATGTGAGGCGGTGATAGATGAATTAATTTTCTCAATTTGAAAAGATTTTTGTCAAAACCCAGATAAGAATTAATACCCTCGATTAGTAGCCCTAGGGCGGAACTCTTGGATCTAGCGATACCGAGAACACTTGGACAAGACACCAGCAGCAACGGCACTATGTCTTCACGTATTTAACTTATAAAACCTTGATTAATGTTGGCTATTTATATGATTTTGTCAAATTCATCTACAGGAGGTGCTTTGATTATTACAGTTGCGTGTGCGCTGAGCATGTACTACACGTATGCATTCTTATCTTTGTCTGTAGCCTCTGCATTTACTACGCATATGCGATGCCTTTTCTTAGTCTTTAATTTCTGGGGAAAAAAGTATCATAACCTTTGGATGTGCTGAACATTTACTACACATGTCTTTTCTTGGTCTAGTTTCTCTGCAAAAAGTTGCCATTTTTGTATGTAGCGCAATAAGTATTGAGCTATATATTTTTCATGTACAATCCTCATTTTGTTCATAAAATTCTCGGATATTTCATGTCAGTAAAGAGAAAGGTTAAATACAGTACAAAGCAAATGATTGTAACGGTTGTTTCTATTCATGCAATTTCAGACTTATAACTCTTTACCAAACGACAAAACTTTTAGACTGTTCCAAATTAAAAGCACTTGCAGACGACAAAATAACTCAAAAATTGAAATTTGTTTCCAGCATAGTAGAAAACATTTTGGAAAAAGGAGAAAATGCTGGTTACAAGCATTTTCTCCTTTTCCCACAATGTTTTCAAAAAGCTTCTATCTCAGGGTCGTAAAAACCAGGGATTGTTTGGTAAAGGGTTAAGGTAACTCATCGACCGACCAAATTTTTTAGAGGTGTCCGAATTAACCCTTCGTTACACAATCCCAAGTATAAACGACCCTAAGGAAAAAGCCCTTTGAAAACACTGTGGAAAAGGAGAAAAGCAGCATTTCTCCTTTTCCCACAATGTTTTCAACCGTATCAAACACCGAAATCATTACTTGAGCTGAACATTTTCTACCCTATCAGATACAAATTCTATCTTTAGTGTTGTCGTCTACAGATGCTTTCAATTCGAGCAAGTCTATAATTTTGTCGTTTGGTAAAGATTTCAAAGCATTTGCAGACGAAAAAGTCAATATTGCACAAAAGATGGGTTTTGTCTTCAATAAGGGTAGAAAACATTGTGGGAAAAGGAGAAAATTCTTGAGACCAACATTTTCTCCTTTTCCCACAATGTTCTCAGAGACGTCTTCCGTTAAATACGGTTTTATTTGGTGAAGTGTTAAACGAATATCATTTGCTTCTTGTATACAAAGCCCAATTGTAGCGATTTGAAGTATGTTTAGACCAGGAAATCTCCTTACGTATCGGACAGTGTAGATCAATAACCGGACTGCACATTCTGTGCAGTCCGGTTATTGATCTACACTGTCCGCGATTTCAAGTACTTGAATATTCCCGTCTGCATGCTGAGTAATCACATCAAAGAACTCGAGTTCAAACATAAGGTAGGACATGTCTTCCCACGATGACCCTTTCCAAACAGTGTGGTAGGTGTCCTCTGCTGCTCAGATGTTAAGGCGGTGGGTTATGCAATCAGGATGATTTCGTCTCAATTCTCACTCGTAATGCCGGTTGCGCGAGTGTCCTTGTCATGGTACAAGAGGCTCCAACTGCGATATTGACGGATTCGAGGCAAAAGATGAATAAAAGAATTGTCGCCGGGATACTGTGCCACGCTCTGTTAAAAAAGGGTTTAATGAATCTCCATGACGCATATACCAAGCAAGTCATCATATAAATATGGTGTAATAGAGTATGTCTAACAACCGGCTGAACCCTGAGATAGTATGGTCCTTCCACATGCAGAAAATTTACAAAATCAATAGCCAAAAGTTTCGACGCTACGCGGACTGCGCAGGCTGAGATAGGTCGATACTTTTTTTTTTTTTTTTTCCAGATGCATTAAGCTTCCTTTTCACAGTGCATTGTTCATACACTAAACAACCACAAATGATCTGTCTGTACAACTGCTTCACGGGAGGTAACTCTCGCTAGCATCAATAAAAGGCTTTATAGGAATTCTGGATCCTAGGTCAAAGCAGCGTAACTGTGGACACCGCTTTCATTCTTCTTTTCTGCATTACGGCCAGACTGAGCTTAGACCCACACTGTGTTAAGACCAGCGACTGCAACAGAAGTCGAACGCCCAAATAAGCCGACATAACTCAAAACATTAAATTTGTCTTTCATGGAGAAGAAAATATTGTGAACAGCTGGTAACCAGCATTTCTCCCCTTTTCCACAATGCTTTCAAAAGCCTTCTACCTAAGAGCCGTTAAAAGACGAGATTGTGTGGTATACGATTAAAGAAATATCTTTAACTTGGAATGAAAATAACAATGGAACGTAATACAACATTGTAACATCAAGTACAAACAACTTTTGGCATGGTAGTTTACGTTTTATAACCAATTGTCCTGGAACGAATTGTTACAAATGCATTTTTTTTCTAAGTACCAATAATTCTAGGTACATGTTGCCCTGGGTTACAACTGTCTGGTAGCCAAGCCCCCTTAGCGCTGTCGGTAGCGTCAAGTACTAGAGAATATGGGGTCGCTGGTTCGAAACCCCAGCTCGGCCAATTTCTCACCGAGGATTAATGATGTTCATTGCGACAGGATTCATTCCTCTCTCACCGCTAATCATTGTTTTTACAATGGTTGTTTGGGAAAGCAGCTAGTGGCTTGGGAAGAATATTGTGTTAAGTACTGGTAAAAGAAACTGTCTGACAGCATGAATAGGTGCACTGCCCGCCGCTATGTAACTGAAATAATGTTGAAAACGGCGTTAAACACCAGATAATCAATCAACAATTGTCTGATACCAGTTGTTCTTGTACGAAATATTCTAGAACCATTTCAATTATGCACACTAAGCATACAATAACCCTAAACGAACCCAGAACTATTTGTAATGGTTTTGCTGACAGTGTAGATCAAGATAAGACTGCAGAGAACTCGCAATTTATTTCAGATTTATCCTTCCAACTATTTTGTGAATTATTGTTCAGCGAATTAGCCTTGAAAGTATATCGATTCTTCAATGTACTGGCTGAAAGATCCATTTCAAAATGAAAGGATTTGCAGACGACGAATTCGATGTGTCCCTCATGACTGGGTTTGTTTTTGAAGGGTTGAAAAAAATGTGGAAAATGGAGAAAATGCCGGTCACCAGCGTTTTCTCCTGTTTCCACTAACAGTCTTCCTCCTCGGGGTCGATAAAACTCAGGATTGAACTGTAAAGATTGAAACCCTCAACTGCTAAATAATTCCAATAATGAAATGCAGACCTAGAAATATAGCAAATTTCAATAGATTTAAAAGTTTCAGAGTGCTTTGCAGTATGTCTACCAGTGTAGACCCCTTTCAGACTGTTTAGAAGTTCCAGTCTGGTCTAGGATAAACCTAACGACGCCGAGGTATCCACACAAACTAACATTGATTCAGAGTTAATCCTGTTAACTTATATTTGTCAAACGAATCGAAACCCTGACAGCATACAACTGCTGTGACATCACAAAAGATTTAAGATGTATTGTGACAGTTGCATTTAAATAGAAGAGATCCGATCTTTCATGTATGAATTATTTACGCATTCTAACAAGAAATCACGTAAATTTTGTCTTATAATAGATCACTAAATAGATTAGATTACTAAATATTTATGACTGTCATTTTAACTGATCATTATACTCTTGCCATAGTAAATGCACTCCGATTGCATTCGTTAAAAAAAAAAAGGCCAAGTTTACCAAACAATAGTTTTCTTTTGGTGTATAGAGCTCTCTTAAGGTGAGTTGAAGTCAACGCAGATTTGTGATCCAACGATGACAGCATTCTGTTTGTAAGCAACTCGCCTTATTTAATAACCTAAAACCAACAATGACAGAGCAACTTGGATATGGACCATGCTCTGGCAAAAAAAGGGGTTTAATGCATCTCAGTAGTGCATTATACGAGGCAAATCGTCACATAATTTTTGATCCATAAAATCCATTTTGTCCAACAATAAACTGAATTATGAGGTACACTGGTCCTTTGACATGCAAAAAATTGACCAATAGCAAAAAACTTTTTACCCAGGTCGGCCTGTGCGGACTGCGCAGACTGACCTGGATCAATACTTTTTTTACAGGTGCATTAAATCCCCTTTTCGAAAGGACATGGCACATATGTTTGACAATTTTAAACCCCATCCTAGAGGCATCCCAATCTTACATCAAATTTCTCACAAATATCCGAACTGACCATTCCACCAAACACGACAACATCTCATGGATGGACAAATTAAGTAAAGCAACAGATTCAGGAAACGAACTTTTCAAAAGAACTGCTTCAATCAAATTTTACATGTGTACCTAAATGCCTCAACACGTCGTGCTTTTTTTTTTTTTCATTTGCATATTACGAGGCTATGATTATACAAGAGGTGGGTGTCCTGCTCGGCTCAGTGTTAAAGTGTATTACTCGTTACCTGGAGGCGCCGGGTTCGAGCCTCACTGGAAGCATTAGGTATATTTCATGGGACTGTCATGAAATTAGGCAAGATACTTCAGAGCCCTAGCCTAGTGCTGGTGAAACCAAGGGCATGCAGTACTTGAATATGTGAGCTGTCTCCGTGATATGACTAAAATAATGTTCAAAACGGCGTAAAAACCACATCCAACTAATTTATACAGAAGATAGACGCTGCGACAAGTAAAATATCACCAACAGTGATGTCCCTTGTTAAGATAGAGACTGTTACTGGTATATCCTGTGCAGTTTTGCTTCTAAGTGCTCGTTTCAATGTTGATAACAACATACGAAACCGTTTAATGCAAAAATAAATAATATATTCCGTTTTGGACAGAACGGAATGGGGTATACCCATGTGGAACGCAACTTTACGATCAACAGCTTCAACAAATGCTTATATCAAGAAATGGGTTTAACCCTGTTCCACGCAATCACCGGTTTAAACGACCCTGAGTGAAGAAGCCTTTTGAAAACATTGTGGGAAAAGAAGAAAATGCTGGTAACCAGCATTTTCTCCTTTTCCCACAACGTTTTCTACCCTTTTTATGTCGGCTCTCATAATTTGGGCCGTATTAAGTGTTTCGTCTGCCAATTTTTTAAATTTGGACTGGTCTAAATATTTTTCGTGTGGTAAAGGGCGAATTCTTTCAGCACCAGATACAGAAATTCTACCTCTTTCGGCAGTTAAAAATACAGTCCACTGAAACCCACACAGATTTTTATTGTATAGGCTTGAATGAACAAGCGGACGGTATAGATCGAAGATCAGACTGCACGTTCTGTGCTGTCTGATCTTGATCTATGCCGTCTGCATTAAGCCCTTGT
Source organism: Hippopus hippopus (assembly GCA_946811185.2). Lineage (NCBI taxonomy): Eukaryota > Metazoa > Mollusca > Bivalvia > Cardiida > Cardiidae > Hippopus > Hippopus hippopus. The sequence goes on along the minus strand of OX328100.1, from coordinate 8,845,214 downwards.
TTTCGCCTATGGCACTCAAAGGGTTAAACTCTGTAGAGAAATTTGATTCAACAACGGGGGATATAGATCAAGATCAGACTGCATATTCTGTGCAGTCTGATCTTGATCTATGCCGTCCGTATTAAGCCCTTGTTTTTCTCCATGGTACTGAAAGGGTTTAACACTGTACACAGAAAAAATTTGGTGAAAAATGAAAGACTTTCATTACCATAAAACTTCGATCTTCTCACTTTATTCTTGGAAGCGTGTTTTCTAAGTGTTATTTGACCGGTTTTTATTGCCAAGTCAAGTGATCTATTGTTTGTTCTATTGACAAAAACCTCTCGTGAGCAGAATCTGTATTCAGTTCTTTGTATGCTTAGCAAATATTGTATAGAGAGCCGACTCGTTGTCAGTTTTTCAGAGAAGTCCAAAATTCTGCATTTTTGAAAGTACTATACATCCTTCCAGCCAGAAAAAAACGCCGTTTAAATTTTACAGGCTGTAGAATAATTCAGAATTTAGTTAGCTGTGTAAACATAGATAAATATATATGGTGTAAGGGATATATAAATATATCCGAAATCTTCGATTTAAATCCAGAAACGTCACAAGTTATTTCTTTGATGGCCTCCAGAAAATTAAATGGATTTTCTATCGGTCGTGATCAATTCAACCTTGCAACCGTCAGGAACAAAACTTGGCATAAAGATAAAAGAATAATTTAAGTTTAATAAAATAAGGATGAAGTGGGTTAAAAACTGGCTGAAAACGAGTGTAGACGTATCTTTAAGTTTTATCCAAAAGAATATCTTTTATCTCTTAAACGATCGAACAATGTCTGCAGTTTGATCTTGGTCTGCATTGTCTGCCAGAGTACATAATCATGTCCGAATGAATATAAAAACCAAGTACATTCATATGAAAGAAGTAAGAAGCATAAAGGTTAATTTATTGCAGTAAGCAATGTAACTCTTTCATCGTCAAATACATAACGTATGAACCATGCTCTGTGAAAAGGAAGTTTAAAGCATCTGTAAAAAGTACCGACCATGATCAGCCTGCCTAGTCCGCCCAGGCCGACATGGGTTGAAACTTTTTGCTACTTGTAAATTTTCTTCCTGTCAAAGTACCATTCTACCTGATTATTATGTAGGTTGTTCGACAAAAATGGGTTTAATGGATCCATATTTATGTGATGACTTGCTAGGTATACTTCATCAAGGAGATGCATGAAACCGCCTTCTGCCAGATCATGGCTCTTACGTATATTGGACTTCTAGAAGATGGAAAAAATACCAGACCTATTATCTTACAGAGGTTTAGAGAACAATTCTCACCAGTTACAAAGTTTAGTCAAAAGTTGCAAATGTGCCATACTAGTAAATGTTGTCGTAGATTTTTATGTAGATCTAATTGTTTATTGCGACAACACATCGACGGTAATGCCACCCGTCTGCACTTCCGGTTTAATTTCGTAGTTGTAAACGTGTTGCAACCCATTTTGTGATTAACACTTAGACTGCTAAGCCTGACTATGTGGGCTTTTGCGCACAGTGTATATCAAGATCAGACTGCACAGAACATGCAGTCTGATCTTGGATCTACATTGTCAGATACTGTGAAATTTCCCCGGCGAGCAAAATTTTTGTCTCATAAAATATGATCTGCAACATGCGAAAAGGGGCTTTCGGATATTTGCGTAAAATGTCGTCTCGGATCAGCCTGCGCACTCCGCGCAGGCTAATCCGAGACGGCACTTTACGTCAACATTAGATTTTGTCTTACAGCAGACTTGTGTGAAACAGAAAATCACACACGATCGGAAAGTGTGCGCACGCTGATCCGAGACGACACTGTACGCAAATGTCCGAATGCCCATTTTCGCGTGTTGCAGGCCATATAGGTTTTCACTATTGGCTAGAAATCTTTAGTTTTATCTATTTAACAGCTTAAAGGCTAAGTTGTACAAGCATTGTTTGACTTTATATCAAATAATTGCTGATTTTAGTAACATTGACGAAGACAGGTTTCGAAAAGTTTCTTGGAATAAAACTAAATACTGGTAACTAGCATATACTCCTTTTTCCACATTCTTTTTTAACCCTGTAAAAGACAAATGCCATCATTTTAGGCTCGCTTATTTTTCCGTTTGCAAATGTTTTCAATATGGATGAGTCTACAATTTTCTTATATGGTGAAAGGTTAACCATTTACCAAATGTCATAATTTTGGACTTAAAAGCATTCGCAGCTGACAATATAAATGTAGCTAAAATGTCAATGTCTGTCTTTCATAGAAAGAGATAGACAGAAAACAGTGTGGGAAAAGGAGAAAATGCTGGTTACCAGCATTTTCTTCTTTTCCCATAATGTTTTCAAAAACCTTCTTCAAGGTCGTTAATACTCGGGATTGTGTGGTAAGGGGTTAAAATAAGGGAAGGGCTTAAAGTTAGTGATATGTTTGTTTCATGGGTATTTTGTATGACAGATAATGTACCGTGTTTATATTTCTAGATCTTGTAATGTCTATCATATTTATTAAAACATTGAAGGGTAGTAATATAAAGCATATCCACTGATAAAAGATATTTTCAAAAGAAAAAAACAAATATACCTGCTACTGCATTGTCTTTCATGAAACATGCATGAAGTATTTACGACCATGGAAAAAGGGAGTTAAATGCGTCTCGTAATGCGTAATACCAAGGAAAATGTCACATAACTTTAATTCCTATTGTCTAAACACGGCTGAATTATGAGAAATAATGGCCTCTTCACATATGTAAAATTTACAAAAGACTAAAAGTTTCGACTAAGGTCCTTGTGCGGGTTGCGCATCCTGACATAGGTCGATACTTTTAGCTGATGCATTCAATTGCCTATTCTCAGATTATTAGCTTAAAAAGAAATTCGGTATGAAGGGGGAAACATCACGATTATGTTTCTAGGTCGATGCATGTCTTGACTTTCTCTCGTCGCAAAGGAAATCGCGGGCCGATAGTCATGTGACGGGAACCAACGTTTACGCCTCCAAATAAGGCAATGCGATCTATTTTGACGTCTAAAACTATAATCCCTCAGAAATTAAAGATGAACCGCGAACTGTGAAAAGGAGGTTTAATACATCTGCAAAAAGTATCGACCCAGGTCAGCCTGCGCAATCCGCGCAGGCTGATCTGTGTCGAAACTTTTGCTTTATGTAATTTTTTCCTGTGTCGACCTGTGTCGAAATTTTTGCCTTTGGTAATTTTTCTGCATGTCAATGGATAAGTCTACTTCACGATTCAGTCTGTTGTTAAACAAATTGTATTTTAGGGATCCATAATTATATGACGACTTGCCTGGTACAATGCATCACGGAGATGCATTAAACCACCTTTTGTGAGATCATGGCTCAGACACTTTTGGGGAAAACGCGTAGAATGAGGCAGCGGGTGCTTTTTATGTCAACATTAATCCCATATCAGACAGTGTATGTACAGTCTTATCTGTTCAACACTTTCGTAAATGGTTTACATATCATCAACGGCAGTGAAAAGACTCAAAGATGTTTATGAATTCTGATTCTAGAAACCTTAAGTGTACATTAACCATTATCCCGCTAAAAAATTAACATTAAACTTTCAAGTCGATGATTAAAACCCAAACGTTCTTTTTCAAAGGTATTTTAGGGGAAAACATATATCCTTATCGGACAGTGAAGATCCAAGATCAGACTGCACGTTCTGTGCAGTCTGATCTTGATCTACACTATCCACAAAAGGTCAGTAGGTCGCGCGTAGCAGCCGAAGGGTTAAAATCAGTAAAATAGTGTCTGTATAGACCTTATAATGTTTGACAAAATATCTCAACAAAGTCTGAATGAGACAGAAAAAATAACAGGGTAACTTTTGTATAGAGATAGTGTTGTAGTAACTCATTACTTCCTGCAGACGGCCGAGCCCGTTAGCTTTGTCGGTAGCGTACACGACTTGAGACCAGGGGGGTCGCTCGTTCGAATCCCCAGCTCGGCCTTTTTTTCGCGAGCTCTAATGATAGTCATCAATGTTTAGACAATGGTTATGTGGGAAAGCAGACAGTGGGTTGAGGAAAAAAAAAATGTGCTGACTTCTGGTATAAGAATTGCCAGGAAAACATAGATATCTGCAATAAGTAATGTTAAAAACAGAATTTACACACACACAAAAAAAACAAACATTCTGTGGACGATATCTTTCGAGTGACAGAATACCATTTATTGACAACATTCTGGCCAAAAAATAGCATGTATCTGGTAATTTCCTCCTTTTGAAAAACTATTTCGGCATAACTCTGTAAAACGGCAGTTCGCAAAAAATATCGAACAAGGTCAGCATGCACAGTCCGTGCAAGCTTACGTGATTCGAAACATTTTGCTCCTGGTCATTTTTCTGTGTTTCAAAGGACCGGTTTACCTCATTATTTAGTCGATTGTGAAACAAAATCAATTTTATAGACCCATACTTATATGATGACCTGATATACCTGATGATATGATGAAGTAAAATTCAGACTTCGAAAGCTGACCTGGGTTGATTCTTTTTCCAAATGCATTTAACCCGCTTTTCACAGAGCATGGCCCATATATATTTGCAGTGGAACTCTACAAGAGGACCTGGACAAAAAGTCGAATTTATTTCCTTCGCTTGGAAAGAATCAAAAGCTGTATATTGTTACAGGTCATGTGCTCTAAGCTATGATATTTTAGCTGTGGTCTTAATTCATGACTCTCCCTCGGGAACACTAAATCAATTTCGCTAAAACCTTTCTGCTGTCCAGTTGTCGGATGAATCTCAACCTTTATCATGTTAAATAAGTTAAATCAAACTTACAAGTCGATAGTAAAAACCTGAATGACGCTTTATCAAATTTGCTTTTTCGGTTAAAAACATCTCCTTATCGGACAGTGTAGATCCAAGATCAGACTGCACGTTCTGTGCAGTCTGATCTGAATCTACACTGTCCGCAAAAGGTCAGTGAGTCGCGCTTAGCAGACTAAGGGTTAAAACACGTTAAATCAAACCTTACAAGTCGATTGTAAAAATCTGAATGATGCTATTGTATTTTTTTTTTGGAAGAACATCTCCTTATTGGACAGTGTAGATCTTAGATCAGACCGCACGTTCTGTGCAGGTTCTGTGCAGTCTGATCTTGATCTACACTGTCCGCGAAAGTTCAGAGAGTCGCGCTTAGCAGCATATAGGTTAAAAAACAGTAAACGTCATTCAATGATAGAGCTCTTTTTTCACTTTCCTTCTCTTCGCCTACCTTTTTCAGTACTTAGTCGACTTAGTTGTTAAAAATATGGTATCAGTTAGTCGATCTTTCCGGTCGGCAAATATATTTGAGTCATGCTTTGTGGAAAGGAGGCTTAAAGACACAATAACACCGAAAAACACAATGCGGATGTTTAAATGCATTTAAATTTAAAAGAATGGAAATATTGTGAAGATGGCAATATGTTATTGTGTGGTCGGTCCAAGTGTTAGTTGCTGGCAGAAAAAATGAATTTTAAAATCAGGCTTCAAGTAAACAAAAGATAGAGTGACCTGACAGGTTTTAACCTAGTTTTTAATTTAATTTCTCTGCCACCTACCAACACTTGGACCCACAGTATAATAACAGATTTTCATCTCCACAATAATTTCCACACTTTTATATGGTATGAGTTAAATTCAAATACATTTTAATACCTGCTTAGTTTACTCTTGGCAGCTATTTTCACTTTAATATATCTGCAATATGTATCAACCCTGGGCACTCGCAGTCCTCGCATGCCAACTTTGTTCGATAGTTTTTGCTTATGGTAAATTTACTGCTTGTCCAAGGACCATTATATACCTCAGTATTTAGCCGTTGCTAGACAAAATGGATTTTATGGCTAATTATATAAATGATGACTTTCTTAGCATAATACATCAAGAAGATACATCAAAGTTCCTTTTGCCAGAGAGTGGTTCATTTTCTTTTGGCAACAAATCTATTTCCTTTGGCTGATGATAGGTCTAACTCATCTTTATAACAGCGGAGAAGCGAACCCTTCATGGACTAAGCAAATCAAAAGGACGTTTTCAACAAGGTAGTCATACCAAATCATAGCAAGTTCAAAGCTGATTTCGACAAAATATCTGACTAAAATTTCGGACTGTATGGATCAAGATCAGACTGCACGTTCTGTGCAGTCTGATCTTGATCTACATTGTCCGCAAATATAAACAGATTTTCATCTAGGGTGTCCATAAAAACAACCTAAAGTTGTGCTAAGCGCTTGTACGGATTAATTAACGGAACTCTGTCAGTATGACATTAATAAAAAGCGAGACATATCGCAGACAATGTCTGTTTCTTTGCTACGGGAAACCTAGTATATATTCCGGAGACAGACGTCAAACTGTCACACTAATAAAATGATTCGTCTGTCCGTCGCTATTTCTCTCTCTCTCTCTCTTTCTGTTTCTGTCCGTCTGTCCCTCCCTCCCTCCCCCTCTCTCTCTCTCTATCTATCTATCTCCCCCCCCCCCTCTATCTCTCTCTCTCAAAGAGTAGCAACCAAGTATGAGTTTTCGTGAACTAACATTCGACGGATCCGTCTCAGTATTCTTAGTGTTGAAACCCTAGGTTCGAACTGAGAAAATGATAAATGTTAGTAGACGCAAACCCAAAAGAATGATATACCACTGCTTTGTTTGTTCGTTTTGGTATTTAACGCTGTTTCCTACATTATGTCAGTTATGTCGCAGCGCCAGTGTATCTATCCATGTTTTCCTGGCGTTTATTTCATCGGTACTTTAGACAATATCTTTATTCTTCCAGATCCAATGCCTGCTTTTCCGAATAAACATCATTGAAACAATGATCAGCGGCGAGGGGGGAACAAATCGTATTGCAATGACTATCATCAATCCTCGGAAAGAAATTGGCTAAGCTGGGAATTCGAACCACCGACACCCTGGCCTAAAGTCCCGTACGCTACCCACTGCGCTACTGGGCACGACATTAGAGCGTTTCATACAACGAAAATGTGAGGGTAACGTTAAAACTTCCTGGTTTAGGAAACAAGGACACTAGCAAAGTCTCCAAATCAAAGATTACGATTATCTGGCAAAACAATGCTACGTTCTGCTAGATCAACGGCAGGGTTTCACGTTTTGTTTTTTTTTTTTCAGTGGACAAGGTATTGGATAGGTAATCAGAAAACTCTGGTTCGATCTATGCTGGCAGTAATCGCCAAATGGGAGTGCACCTTGGAAAAGCGCGTCAGGCTTGCAGCCTGTTGCTACTGAAACGCCGCAAAGACATGAATCAGTGAGCTGCAGTCGTGTTAAATACTGTTAAAAGCGACGCTGAACCTTAGTCACTTGGATTTTGAAAACTTCTCTTTCTACAAACTAATATTTGAGACAAGATGTTCAGCTGTATTACTGCCATGCGTGACCTCCTATCATATGTTAGTATTTTCTCACACTTCTAACCTAGGATGGAAAAGGTCGTTAATTGTTTTTACGGTAATTTATCTTCGATCTTACACATGGAACGAATCAAACAGATTGATATTTTGAGGGTAATTAAGGACGAAACATTTAACGTTCACAAAGTTTTATACCTCACCATGAGATGGAAATTTCAATACCGCAGTAAATATATTGAACGAATCTGATTGGTAAATAAAATTTGAAAACCAGCTTTGAAATAATGGCATAAATCAAAGAAATCTAGAGCTATGTAAATTTTTATGTGGTATACACGTACTACAAATTAATTCAAATGGACTTCTCACTCAAAAAGAAAAGAAAAATAGCAATAAAATGGAGTGTATTTCCCAGGTTAATTTATTCTTTTATATAAAAAGTGTCGATATTATGTAATTGACATACAGATAGCTAGACGAGATAAGTAACCCTTAAGGTCTCGTACTAAACTCGTATCCTGGGTTTCTCTATAGGCTTTGGCAAGGGAAAAGAACGAGATTAGCCTGTATGTCTGTGCAGCCAGATCTTGTAAAAATCAGATTTTACCTTTGATAACAACTGATCACATGCCTTCCAAAATTTAGCAGTCAATATAAATTGTTCGACCATTTTCGTTAGAGAGCCAGTCGGAATGACGCCATTAATCTGCAATTACAAAGTTATGATAGTGATTAACTGGTTTTATATTATGGCAATTCATTGATCTTTGGTTACCAAGGTAACGTGGATGCAGATGTCAATATATATTTATGTCATATATGTATCATCTACAGACGGATATACATTGCCAGACTGAAGACTAGCATATTGTATCCAAGCTCAATTTGATTGTATGATAATCTATAGGGTCTCAAATTTAAAGCTTGCTGCTTATCTCTTTAGCGAAAGACGAAAAACTAGAAAGCCTCTTCCAGTTTGAATGGATTTTAATACGACAAAAATTAAAATATCTCAAATAATGTAGTCGGTTTTTAACTCCTTATTATGCGACAAAATCTGCGGACGAAAGATTCAGTGTAATTCAAAACATGAACTTCAATTTCAAAGGATAGAAAACATTGTAGGAAAAGGAGAAAATGCTGGAAACCAGCATTTTCTCCTTTTCCTGCAACGTCAAAAGCCTTCTTCCTCAGGGTCGTTAAATGCCGGCATTGTTTGGTGAAGGGTTAAAAAGCCCTGCATGACTCAGTGGGAAAGTGTAAGACTCTGAAGGCCTCGGGTTTGAGCCTCACTGAAAGCACTGGCTATTTCGTGGGAGTGTCCTTGGACAAGAAACTTCAGAGCCCTAGCCTAGTACTGATGAAACCAAAGACATACATGAATTTGAGAGCCATCTCCAAGATATGACTGAAATAATTTTGAAAGCGGAATAAAACACCATTTATGTTTTTTCAATCTTTGAACAGCTACAAAACCTGTTGAAAAGAAGGAGAAAAGGCTGGTTTCCAGTATTTTCTCCTTTTCACACAATATTTTCAAAAGCATCCTTCTTCAGGGTCAGTAAAACACAGAATAGCTTGGTGAATGGATATTTTTTATTCAGCTCACTAATTCACGTCTTTCCCGAGTTTCACCAGTTCTAGGCTAGAACTCCGATGTGTCTTGCCCAAGGACACTCAAAAGAAAAAATAAAATCCAGTCCCTTCGAGAGAAGATTGAACCTAACTTTACTGCATAGCCGCGCAGGGACCCTTAACTCTTTACCAAACGACAAAAATTTTGACCGGACCAAAGTGATAGCATTTGCAGACGACAAATTAGATGAAACTGAGCTTAAATGATGATTTCTTTCTTTAATAGGATAGAAAACATTATGAGAGTAGTATAGATAATGTATGTTCCCGGACATTTTTTGATTTGTCTCAGCAATTTTTCATTTTGTCCCTGAAAATACGTATGTCCTTGAAATTTTTTTAACCAGAATAACCCGTTTCATGGTTAAATTTTTTTTGATTTATCAATATCCCAATTTCACCCCTTCACTTACTTAATAACACATTGACACACCTATTAATTAATGCTACATATAATATACAATGGTTTGTATATATATTATATGCATAACATACTTACATAGAACGAGCATTACTATAATTAAATTTTATTAATATTATTCTAAAGAATCCGTTTCATGGTTAAATTTTTTTTTGATTTCCAATTTCATCCATCACTCACTTAATAACGCATTGACATACCTATTAATGCTACATATAATATGCATGGTCTGTATATTATATGCATAACATACTTACATGAATGAACACACCTATAATTCAATTCTATGATGCCCCCAAGCTAAAGTATCAATATTATTTTCTAAAACAAATCTTTTATCATCATTTGAACTCAACGCTTTTTTGTTTAATTCCTCAGTATAAATTTCATGACCTCTACTTCTTAAGGTTGTCATCTTTCTATATTGGTCCTCTTTTGTAAATAAACACTCTTTATAATTATCAACATTTAACTCATTTTTAATAACTGACATTTTAACACCTTTACATCTTTTATCTTCTTTACCATCTAAAGTTTTATAGCCATACATTTTTGCTCTTAAACCAACGAACTCAGTCATAATTTTACCACCTAACTCATCTTTAAACTTTCCTACTACTCTAGCATTACAATCATTTCTTAGGGGATGGTCTTTAGGGTAATTACTTGTGTCAAATATTTCATTCACATCTTTTTCCATATCCTTATATAAATCTTCAGTTTCTATATCAAGGATGAAACTATCTGTATCAGTATAACACAAGTTAACCTTTTCACCATATTTAGTTTAATAATATTTATAATAAGTTTTTTGCATATGTGTTTTACTAATGTCTAAAATACTTAATCCTAAATAAATAGGTTTATCATATTTTAAATTAGTTTTTTTCATATGTACCGCTGATAAATTTTCACCAAATATTGTTCTATGGTGATAGTTTGGTTTTGCTACTAATTTTTTATAACGCTCCTCATTACAAACTAATTCTATATTTACCCTATTTCTAAGGTTTTCCATAGTCTTACCAAAAACTGAATTATTCATTAACTTAAAAAAATCTTTCTCGAAATTATTTTTAGCTTTTTTTCTTAGTTCAATGTTTGTATCAATATATGTTTTAAGCCATGGACTCTCCTCAAACTTAATTCCTCGGTGTATTTTGGTAATCTTTAAACCTAATTCAACACATGTTTTTAAAGCTTCATGATGAATAACATAATTTTTTTTATTATTTAAATTTGGAATAAGTTTTTCTACTTTGTCTATTTTCAAACGTTCAGGTGCTAAAGGTAAGTCATTGTGTAAATCATGCAATTCTTTAGGATATTCTAAATCTACTTCTAATATACATGGATGATTACCCCAGTTATTTAACTCATCCTCATTCATCCATTTAAAACCATGAGTAGGAAGAGAAGAACTCATTGCCCCAGCATAAAGACTATTTGCATCAACATATTTTAAATAATTTGATGTTTTACTAGGGTCGTATGAGTCGCCCATATACTTATTATTTGCTTTTGCATATCTTTTACTACACATACTAACACCTCTGATGATACCCTTTTCACACATTAAAAGCATGTCAACATCACTTAAAAGTTCTAAGTTTACTTTAGTTATTTTTAATGCTGCATCCCAAGCTAAACCAGGGGCAGTAAAATACCAACTAGGGTCTAAATCATAATTTTTACAACAAACATCTCTAAAATTCTCAAAAACATCCGCTAAAAGTAAAACATCTATTTTATTATAAAGTTCTAAATAATCCTTAAATGTTTTCATATTAAAAGCATTCCAAACCTTTAATGCATGGGCATAATCTTCATCACTAATTCCTTCATTATTTAAACTAGAGTAAAATGCTTCTTTAGGTGGTAATTTTTCCTCTTTAAGTTTATCAAAAGAATCTAAATATTCGTAAGGAAAAACTCCTTTTCTTCTAACTAAAGGCAACTCATTAACATTAAAATATTTTGATAAAATTTTTAATTGGTTTTCTTCTAAATTACTCGAAAGTTTATCTAAACTAGAACTCATAAACTTAAAACTATCAAGAAATCTAATTTTATGTGGTATATTTTTCCCAACCCAAATATCTTTACTAAAACTAATATATTTTTCTTCATTGTTTGGAATGCAGTCAATCTTTCCTTCAGATTTACCAAGATATTTAATAAAAAGATGAGCATCATATCCACTAAGATTATGTAAGTATACCGGAGTAAAGTTAGGATTTTTAGCTTTTAGATTGCATTCAGTATGTGCGGCACCCCTATATTTACCAGTAAAATGACAATGGTCTCTTACTCTATAATTTTTATGAGTAAATTTTTCATCACAAATCCAACAATGTGTTTCTTTTTTATATTTTTTTTCTTCTTCTGGTGTAATTATAATAGTTTTTGGTTTTTGGTGATATTTTTTATGGATTTCTTGTATATCAGTTTCTAACCATTCTATAAAAACTTCACCAGCATTTTCTCCAACATAACTTCTTAATATAGGTTGCATAACAGTATCATCAAAACATTTTATAATATAAACAAAACTACAAGGTATATGTTTTTGATGTTGTATAGTATAACTTTCTTCTGAATTTGGTTGACATGTTTGTATGGGTTTCAAAGCACATTCAAAATCAGCATATACAGCAAAAGGATTTATTATTTTTTTAAAATGATTTTTAAAAGTTAACATTTCACCTGGTTTTGGCATTTCTAAATTAACAGGCTCGAATTCATTACAATATTTTTTATGTTTTTCTAAACCTTCTTTAGTAGTAAAATGATTTAAACATCGTTTACAAAAATATAGATACCTACAATTACTAGTTATTTGGCTTCTAAGTAATCTATTGAATTTCTTTATAAGAGCATAGTGTTTCTTTTCCCCATATTGAACGAAAAGAAGGTCAATATGTTTATCTTTTTGCTCTTTGGTAGCTCTTAAAACATAAATTTTTTTTTCCTTTTTCTGATACCCATATACATTTACACTAATTTCAGGATTTTGCTTTTCAAACTTACTAATATCACTATCATAATTAACAGGATAGTCGATTCCCTCCATATTTAAATCATTTTCCTTTGCTTTCAAAACACCATCAACTCTTTCTGGATGGTCTTTTTTTGGATTAAGCGCTCTTAAAACACACCATAAAAAACATTTATCATCTTCATTTTTCATATTAATAACTGCTTTTTTTTTAAAAATCCATTCTGGTAAAGGTAACCAACCATGAGCGCCTAAAGGGTAAAAAATATCTGTATGTATTTCTAGTTTCACGATACTCCCAAAAGTCCAACCACTACCTTCTCTTTGGAAATTAGCTAAATTTTCTAAAACTTCATCTATCATTTGTTGTAATAAATTTTCTACTCCCCCCTCACTTAAATTTAAATGATGACCACTATGAAAGGCACGCTCAACAGGGGGTTGCTCAATCTCTGTCATTAACCATAATTTACATATAAGTACAAGTTTAACCTTTGCTTGTAAATTATTCCTAAGAGTATTTATAATACGTGTGTGGTTTTCTGTAAAAAATTCTTGTGGAGTATGATTCCCTATACCATCTATAATATATTTATTTGTATATCTTCTAAATCCTGAGTCCTCTCTTCTAATCTCAAACTGTCGTTGACTTGGTGGATAATTTTCTCTGACACGCCCAACAATTTCATTTAAAACTTGTGGTAGTTGTTCAGTTTCCACATTACCAGTTAACCAATTAGTAAAATTATTGATTCTACGTTGAACCGGTTCAGGTATAACTTGTCTTAATGCTCTCCCAACACCTGACGCGGCCCTTCTTGTTATATTTGTAATTCTGTTAAGCCAACTCATTTTATAAAGTAAATATAATTTTCTTAAACTATATATTTCAAAATTTTATTATATCTACGTGTAAATATAATAAAATTACTGAATGTTAATCCTATATTTATCTTTCCAAACCCTTCCATTCCAATTTTCAATCGTTTGTGGGCAGCGGTCTAAAAATTGACCTGCCTTATAAATCGATGGAAAGGTTTTTATTTCTCCAGTTTCAACATCCTCTAAACTAACTTTCTTAGGATTATGCATAATAGTTTTTAATCTATCAAACTTAGGGTCTTTGCTTTTTTCTTTTTTAGGTGATTCACTCGGATACAATCCATATTCTTTCACCAACTCAACTAAACGTTTTTTATTCCAGTATGAGTAGAAATTTATATTATTTTCTTTAAGAATTTTTTTTAAATCTGTAGCCTTTATCATTTTTATATAGGAAATAAAAATCTTAATACACTACACTCATTTTATTTCCATCAGACTGGAAGTTAATTAACCTATCACTAATAATGACAGCATATGCCTCGGTGCCTGCAGGTACATTTTGCCCGAAATTTGTCTTGATTTGGATATCAGTGACTGAGTATTTTAATCTCTCACTCTGTTTGGAAACATCAAACAAAAACAAAGGATAAAGGGTTTTGTACTCTGAAGGGGCAAAGTTAGGATTTGATACCAACTCATTCATGTTAAAAAACTTAGACCTAAATAGAGAAGCGTCACCATACACTCTACTAAATTGCTGCTTAGCAAATGAAAGATTGTAGTCAACCGCAGGGTATCGAGTAGAATTTAACATGACATAGATATTGTTAACGTCTACGTTGTCAAATATGGCTGGATTTTGCTCTTGATTATCAATTTTATCAGTCTGAAAGCCTACAATGATAAAACGTGGTACTTCAGGTGATGATTTGACAGAAAGTCTCCAGGTAAATGATGTTGACTGAGGAACTGAAATGGAGTCGCATTGTAGCATTCTGTATTTTTTCTTTTTTCTCGATAATTTTATAAAGTTCCATCTTCTCTCCATCAGCAGGTAGCACGTGAGGCATAAACCATGATATTTTACCCAATGTAATTTTACCAGCATCAACACCATTAGCTCTAAAAATCGCATTGTCATCATCATTTCTTGTCAAGGTGAGAGTTTGTTTCATTCCATACAATATCTTATTATAATCTTCGCAAAAACCAAATATATGTTTTAATGGAACTCTAAAACTAAATGTTCCCTTTGGGTCAGAATTATTAACGATGTATAATTTCCTTATATTCCAACCTATGTTTTGAGCAGCTGCTGCAATTGTTGTATCTTTATACCAACATTGGTTTAGACCTTGTGATTTAGAAAAATCATCTGGATATTTTAACAACCCAAGCATCGTAGTAGCCTGACCAGGATGTGTTAAGGATTCAATATCCATACCCGAAAGTTGGTATCTAATATTTTTAAACAGGTACATAATGGCGTTGTTTGTTAGAGAAACATTATCAGCATTTGCGTAAGCTGTATTATTAGCCTTTGTTAGACGTCCTTCAATAAGTAAATAACTCTCACTAGGATGAGTAAAAATATCTTGGGTTTCGATACTAATTCTAATATCTCCTCCTGAGTTGTTGAGATTGGCACCTGTGATTGGTTCATACTCATAGTGTTCATACTCAGCAATACTATCATCTTTTAAAATTGGTTCGGTGATTTTTAAAATGTCCATTTTATAATAGTGATTATAATTTTTAAATGAAATAAAAATTATAATTGTGTTACTTAAATTTCTAACCAAAGCTGGGGGGAAGACTTATTTTTATCATTAACAAACACACCTTTAAGTTTAATGTTTTTTGTGATACCCAGTTCAGTTTTAGGATAAACTTTATTACCATATACAAGTGTTATTTGAGGTATCCCACACTTTTGTAAATATTCATTCACCTTTTCCTCAATCTCTTTCATCTTGATTACCTTTTCAGGAGATAACTTAACATCAACTTTTTTATAACTATATTTCGTTTTATTAATTTTAAGGATTTCACAATCTTCTATGTTTAAAGAACCACCTACTATAGCAATACAACTAGTATTATATTTTTCATAAAATTCACGATTAAATTTTAATTCAGGCATTATCTTTTTTAATAAGTAATATAATTTCTTTAACTTATTTATATTTTTTTTCTTCATACTGTTTTAATACCCGCTCCACTGTTTAATCTTTTAACTAAGTCTTGAATAGCAATGGCACTTCCATCTATTAATGTACTAATGTTTTGCGTTTTAGGAGTAACAGGGGGTGGAGGTGTAGAGTTATATTTTTGTAAAATTTCTTTAGATTTTGGTGTCAAAGCTTTCGTAACTAATTTCTTCCCCGCTTCTACAGCTGCACTTTTTCCAACCTCTAAAGCTTTCTTTGCACCTTCCTTAGCTACACTCTTTCCTACATCAAGGGCAGAAGATGCAATTTGTTTAGCTGCACTACTAGTAAAAAGCCTCGCTAAAAAGTTAGCAATACTATCAAAGATTCCTGCACCACCGTATGAATACTTTTTTTTAAATCCGTGTTTCTTAGTGATTATCATTTTTTATAGTATAGACATTAAATTTTTATAAGCGTTTGAATTTAAAACACCTTGCCTTTTTAATTCATTACAAATGCTTACTACCTCATTTCTTACACCTGTATTACCTGCTTCTTTACTTGCCATCAACAGGTCTAGTCTTTCTAGTAATGCGTTAGGGTCAGATGGGATAACAATGATACCCATTCCTTCATACTTTTCAAACTCTTTTCTTACTTGCCAAAGAGGTCTAAGAATTTTAGCCCATTTTTTCCCTTTAGAACTTTTAGGATATCGTTCATCCGGGTCGTTATTTCGATAAAGAGCGTTGGTTTTTATCATTAAATCGTGATATTTTGTAATATCCTCATCTGTATAAATGTTTTCATCTGGTTCTTTAGCAACAATTAACTCCCAAAAACCAGGTGTTCCCATATATATCTTTGTACCAACAAGAATATCATCATGCTCAATTATGACAGCTTTGCTACCAATATAAAATTTACCATTTTCATCACGTAATCCATATGTTCTATCAACATCACCTTTACCAAGATATTTTGTTAGATACTCCCTTGCAAGTGGCCCAATTTCAAATGTACTTTTTTCATATTCCTCCAATTTCCTTTCCTCAATAGCTGGTTTTTCTCCAGAGGGATAAGCTTCTATTGTTGGAAAGGCTGGTAGATTAATAGCTTGTGGTAACTGTTCGATACCTTCTTTAATAGGTTTAAGTCCCTCTGTAATCTCTTTTGTTGTAGCTTTTTGTGTTTCGATAACAGGTTTAAAAAACTTTGATAAATCGGTTTGAAGTTGTTGTTCACCTGTTCTCTCTGCTAGTAGATTATCCCGAATCTTCTTTTTCGTTTCGAGATACTCTTTTACAATTAAGTCTCTTTTTGCAGGGTCAGTTATTTTTAGAAATGACATTTTTAATTAGCAACATATTTTTTTTAACGTAGATTTTGTAACAGTTTTTGTAACAATTTTTTAACAATTTTAATATATAAGAGAACATTATATATTCTTTTATATATTTATTAATCATCATTATCCCCTATTTCACATTGACACCTACACCTAAAATTTAACTTAGGAAGTTTAATACGGAAGTTCTCCACCATGGTTCTTTTCAACGAGCCTCCGAAAGGAATCTCTTGCTTCTTGCCTCCCTTTCTCAATCAAACTTTCCTTATCTTCAGTAGTCATCTTCTTCTTAAACTTACTTCTTATTTCACTTTTCATTTCTTCATATTTACCCATTTCATCCATTATCAACTTAAACTCATCATCAGATATATGATTATCCATTAAAGCCTTTGATACATGATTATCTATAGTATTAAGCTTAGCAGCAGCAAGAGTTTGAATTTTTAAATGCTTTTCAGCTTTAGTAGTAGTCTTCCTAACAAATACTTTACTCACCAATGAAGCAAGACCAATTACACCAGCAGCTGATTCCAATCCTATAGCAACAGGAGCAGCGGCAACCGTTGAAAGCAAAACAACACCTGCCCCTCCCAAAGCTAATGAAACAACAACTAAACCACCTTCAACATTATCAACTACTTTTGCCATCCTAGCATATTTCTTATTCAGTCTTTCCCTTTCATTTATTTCTTTCTTGAGAAAAAGTTGTACTTCTGAAATTTTTTGAAGCCTATAAGAATGACCGTTATCCATTGCCTCCATTTCAATAGGTGGGGCGCTTGCGGTACCTCGTTCTTTAGGTAATATAGGATATATTTTATTAGGATGTTCCTGATTTGTATCTGCCATTTTATTAATATAATAATTTTTTTTATGGCAAATATTTTAGATAGCAGAATAACTCTCCCTCAGGTATTTCGATTGGTTTTTGTGAGAAATTATAAATGTAGACTAAGGTATCATTAACGTCATTATCAAGATGTGCACTATTAAAAATGGTTAAACTATCTTTCCATTTATTACTAATAGATATCAATACAACTCCTCGTGTAGTTATATAACCAAATCCTAACGAAAGTCTCATACCATCATGAGGAGGAATCTTGATAGTTACTTGTGAGTATATTTTCCATTTTAGAGAATCTTGCTTTAAGGGGGGATATTTTACTCCATGTAAATGAGGTTTCCAAAATATAGTTTTATGTTGGGTAGTAATATTAGGTTTTATACCAAATTTATGAATATCCATTTTTATTTGTTGTAAATAATATTTAAATATTACAATATAGCTCCTAGGATAGGGATATTAGCAAATGGACTATTAGGTCCAAGTAAAAGTCCTTTTCCATCATACATTTTTCCTCCTTGCTTTAAATACAACCCATCACCAACGGAAGTTAATCCTTTACCTTTGTATGGTTTTAAGTATAATCCACATCCATCAGTTTCAACTTGACAAACACATCCTCCTTTTTTAAGATAAAGACCTGACCCCAATGCTTTTGATACACCTGTTTGAGCTAATCCAGAAAGAGCACCAACACCTAAAGCTGGTAAAACGGTTTTTGCAAGCATTGGCAAAGCTCTAGCAGCTAACCCAGCCAACATTCCGAGAAAACCCCCTTCTATTTTCATGTTATATTTAAGTTGTTTTGCAGTCATTCTAATAGTTATACCTTTACCATCCTCATAAGCTTTAGCTATTTTTTTTGCTTGTGTATTGGTAATTGCTAAAACATCATTACCATGTAAATCTTCATGACCTAAACGAATACTTACTGGACAACCAGCTTTAACAGCATGTTGAAGTTTTTCCTTTTGTCCTTCCGATATATTTACTTTAACATTAGTGTAACTTGTCATTTTATATATAACTATTTTTTTATTTATCTAGCTTCTCTAATATGAAACCTAATTGTTAAATTTTCACCTCTAAGATTTAGTAAATTGTCATTTTGGTCAGTAATTGCTACCTCTAGGTTATGTATTTCATTTAATGTTATTGGTAAGTATACTAAATTAATTGGTGACTCAATTATCTTATATCCAGGTGCAACATCTGGGAAAAAGGAGTAAATAGTGTTTTTTGTTGAACCATTAACATAACTTCCTGAAATAATATCTATGTTAACGAGCAAACTATTTATGCTAAGAATGTTCACCACATTCTCTGACTCGTAAAATCCTTGTGTATATTTAGCTCGAGTAAATCCTAATACTTTAGCAATGGAGCCTGGTTGATTAAAATCTACTTGATAACTAGGTTCTAAGGTAATAATAGACTTTAGAGTATTGGTGTTTGCAGAAATGTTAATATAATACTCTTCATTAACTTCATCGTAATGACCCTTTTTTCTCACTTCCTGTTGAATGGTGTTATTAATGCTAACAAGGTCATAACTTCCTTCAGGTATTCTTATTTTAACCCATGAATTACCATTGTCTGGAGAATAAACGAATATGTTGTTCGTTTCATCAATGTTTGGAAAAGAGTAATAAGTTTCAAGGTTTACCAGAGCTATTTCATATACTTTATCCTTTTCCAGTTGAATTGGAGGATTAAACCTTGTTCTAAAACGTGTTTTGTTGTCACTTACTATGATTTGAAATGATGTTTTGTGGTTTGTATTTTTTACAATTTGTTCTAAAAGTTCTTCCATTTTATAATATATAAATATTTTTTTATACTGATTTAGGTATATAAAAATCATCAAAACCGTTTCTATACTTTCCATCATGCTTTTTACTGGTTAAATCAATGATAGCAAAACCATGTGGCCTTTCCCATGCCTTTTGACAAAACTTTCTAAACTCATCCTTAGGCATATCTTCACCTACGTGGTCGCTATAAATATGGTTAATGTTTTTTAGGTCTTGTCGGAAAAGACAGATGAAGTTGGCATTTTCTCTGATGGTTTGTCTCGGTAGTCTAAAATAATTCTGTGAGAGGTAAAAGCAGTCAACATTACTATGCCTTCCTCGAATGTAGTAACACTCACATTTATTTTGCCTTTCTAAAAGTAAATCATCAAAAATCATTAAATTTTTATTTTCTGAGTTTAACTCTCTCGGGTCAGGTACATCACTAGCATTTTCAAAGAAGTTGCAATTTATATCTGATTTATTTTTAATCGTCTTAATCCATTCTTCAACTAAAGCTGTTGGTACAATGTTTAGTTCTTGTATCTCATCACGAATGTTAAACAATTGTAAGATACATTCTTTTGGTAGTTTTTCTTCAAAAGCCTTTTTTAGTATTCGGTATTCCGGTTGAAAAAGGCTTTTTCCAAAAACACTCAAATCGTTGTAGTCAAGCCAATCTGGTCTGAGTAAAAGGTTTAACAATAAAGTAGTTTTACCACATCCTGATTTGCCTATAATTAAACCCCTAATACTTTTTGGTAAAAGGGGGTGATTAAATCTCTTTGATACTACTTCATTCCATGATAAGTTTATAATATTCATTTTTATATAACTTTTTTAATTTTTATATATAAAATGTATTGCGTTAAATGTAAAAAACATAGTGATACAAACAATATAAAATATACCGTTTCTAAAAATGGAAGAAATATGATGCAGGGGAAATGTGTGGTTTGTGGAATAACTAAAACACAATTTATAAAAAAAAAACCACCGGGAGTAGCATCTTAAACAAATTTATAAATAATTTACCTGTTGAAATGCATCTTCCCGGTCATAATTTTACAGGGCCAGGCACTAAACTAAATGAGAGGTTAAATCCTGATTTAACACCGAAGGAATGGAGTAAACCTATAAACCGCGTTGATAAAGCTGCTTATCATCATGATGTTTGCTATCTTAAGCATGATGATACAAAAACTAGGAATGAAATATGTGATAAAGATATGTTAACAGAGTTAGAAGGTATTTACAATCCTAGTATTAGAGAAAGGATGGAAAGGGGTTTGGTAAGTAAACTCATTGGAACGAAGGTGAAATTTGGAATGGGAGTAAAAAAAAAAATTTCGACACTTTAAAAACTTTAGCGGAAGAATTACATAAACCTGTAAAAAGAAATTTTAAGAAAAGGAGAGTTAGAGTAAACGGTATAGATAGGATATGGGCTGCGGATTTAGTAGATATGCAAGCATTTTCTAAGTTTAATCGTGGTGTTAAATACCTTCTTGCTGTCATTGACATCTTTTCTAAATATGGATATCTAATGCCATTAAAAGATAAAACAGGAAAATCTGTTGCTATAGCATTAAAAAGTATTTTTAAGGAGAGAAAACCTGAAAAAATGTGGGTGGATAAGGGTAAAGAGTTTTATAACAAAGATGTAAAAGACTTGGTTGAATTATATTCTACCGAAAATGAGGAAAAATCTAGTGTGGTTGAGAGATGGATTAGAACAATGAAAGAAAAAATGTGGAAGTATTTTTCCGCTAACTCTACAAACGTTTACATTAATGTGTTATCGGATTTGGTTAAAAAATATAATAACACAAGGCATTCATCTATTAAGATGACTCCTGTAAACGCTAGTAAAAAAGAAAATGAAACGAGAGTTTGGAGAAATCTTTACCCCAATCATTTAGAAATAAAAGACTCTAATCCTAAGTTTTCCGTTGGAGACAAGGTAAGGATAACTAAAAAGAAAAAGACTTTTGAGAAAGGTTATACAACAAGATGGACTGAGGAGGTTTTTACAGTTTCTGAAGTAAAACTTACATCACCTGTAACATATAAAATTAAAGATTTTAATGGAGAAGAAATACAAGGTACTTTTTATGAACCTGAACTGCAGAAAACCAGTCAAGAGCTGTATAGGATAGAAAAGGTTATTAAAAAAGGAAAAAAGAAATCTCTTGTAAAGTGGAAAGGTTATCCTGATGAATTTAATTCATGGGTTGACAATAAAGACATTAGAAATATTTAACTATAAAAAAATGACAAATATTTCGATTGAAAACGTAATTTTACCAAATAAGCCGTTGAACAATTTCGAATTAGAGGAATCCGTTAAAAGATTAAAGATTCCTTATTTTAGAGGAGTTTTTTTATTAGACTCACTACCGAGAAAACCGAGTAAAAAAGAATGTGGTATAGTAAACTTTGATAAAAGTGGTGGACCTGGTACACATTGGGTCGCTTGGTATAAAAATGGTAAAACTAAAATTTATTTTGATAGTTATGGCATACAACCACCTATTGAAATTCGAGATTATTTAAAAAGTCCAATACAGTACAATACTGTGCAATTACAACAAGCTGGGCAAGTATTTTGCGGCCATTTATGTTTGTACATTCTAAAAGAGTTATCTATGGGTAATGGGTTTCAAAATGTTTTAAATAAACTTTTTTAGTACTATATAAAAAATGCCTGTTGACAAATTTGGAAGAATGAAAGATGATGATAAAACAAGTGGTGATGGTGTGTCACTCGCTTACATAAATAATAATTTTTTACGTAAAGATGGAACAACTGTTGTTACCGGTTCCATAAACATGAATGGTAATACATTAACGAGGGTTAGTAATCCAGTAAATTCTCATGATGTTGCAACTAAGGCTTATGTTGATTCCAACTCAGAGTTGTTGAATGAAAACGGAGGATACCACATTACTGGATATTTAAATATGGGTTTTAATCCAATAAGAAATGTTAAGGAACCATCAGAACCTAACGAAGTTGCTACTAAAAATTATGTGGATAATGTTGACCAAGCCTTCGTTTATAGAGATGGAAGGTGGTATGAGGCAAATGGTGCAATCTCAATGGGAGGACGAGTAATTAACAATCTCGGAATCCCTACGAGACACGACCAAGCCTCTAATAAGTTTTACGTGGATACCACCATTGAGGCGGCTACCGCAGGTGAAAAAGCTTTAACAAAAAAACAAGATGGGTCCTATTCAATAGATGGTGGAATAGATATGAATGATAACCCGATTACAGGTTTACCTAACCCGGTATCCCGCGATGCTGCAGTCAATAAAAATTATGTTGATAACGGTGGAGCTATTATAAAAAACCCAAATGGAAGTTTCACGGCGGTGGCTGACATAAATCTCCAAGGTTTTTCTTTTAAAAACGCGGCAACCCCGGTAGAAGAGAGAGATTTAGCGACAAAATCCTATGTAGATAGAAAAGTATCCCACCCTATTATAACCGTGTGGGCTGAAGAAAATGGGCCACTTGGAAGAGGTAATTATGAGTTTTCATTTGGTAATGGTGCTTCAGGTGCTAGCCATAGGATGGGTGGTTATTGTATGAATGCGCCGGGTAGAATTATAAGAGGTAGTTTATCAGTTGTTACAAATACCCCTAATGTACCAGAAGAGGTAATAGTTAATATTGTGGTAAACGGAGTAGAGCTGCTTGATTACTCTATTATTAAAAAGAAAGATGAGACCTGTAGCTGTGTAGTTTTTCCTGTGGCGTTGGAGGTAAAACAATGTGATATCATAAACTTTGTTTCAAGAACAACCAACCCTACTGCGGAACACTCTTACATATCTATTTTGATAGAGTTAGACTTGTAAAAATATAACTTAATTTATAAACAAGTTATATTTTTTTAAAAAAAGAAGATACAGGGTTATACACGTAAAGTAAAAGGGTTTGTGTAGTATTTCACAATACGTGTACTAAATTTAGCAACTTACATTATTTTTCCAATATTTCAACATTCTTTAGCTAACTTACTGTTTGTAGTGTGTGTTAATATACTGACAAGTATTTTATTTTATATTGTTAATTGTATAAAAAAAAGGATTTGTTTTAAAAATTAAGTAAGCCTTACTTTTTTGGTATTTATAGTTTAATACACAACTGGAAAAAGTTTAAACCAATATGTAGTTAAGGTTAGCACTAATGACAGACTAAGGCAATCTAGAAAAGTTTGCCGGTCTATTCAGGTGTTATAAGTTGTCACCAATGACGGACCAAGGCAATCTAGAAAAGTTTGCCGGTCTATTCAGGGGGCAACATAAACATGGATACTTCTTATACAATTACTAAACATTTGTGAGAATATTGTAGTTTTATTTTTTCCCAACAAGGAAGTAAATAAAATTAGTTGTATTATGGTTGTTTACGATGACTCACCTTACTTCATCTATACTTCCTCTTTCGTTTTCGTTGAGGAGATATAGAAAAAGGGGTTGAAGGCGATTCAGTTTTAATGTTTTTCAACATGAGGAATATCAAAGTTCACGTTTGTTGGATGTAATTGTCTTGCACACAGGACAAGCATTTAACGTTGAAAGTTGGTTACAACCACTACAAATGCATATGTGTCCACAACTACAAAACATTACATTTGGTCTCTTATCGAGACAGATAACACATTTTTCTTCATAAAATGATTCTGTGTTATTGATGCTGGATTCATAATTGTTTGTATTGTTTTCCTCTTCATCTGAGTCTTCATCTGTGTCTTCCTCTTCATCTGTGTCTTCCTCTTCATAACCTAAATTACTTCCTTCTATTGTTATAAGATTTTTTAATCCATACCAATATTCACCATAAAAATCTATAAATCCCCTACTTTTACCTTCTTTATTAAATAACTCTATCTCCTCCCTGATACACTCATAATCAGGGTGAATATCATTTTTAAATGTTATGAGAGGATATATTTTACAATTAGTTGGAACCGGTTCTATATCACAATCATCTATTAATTCTAACACAGCATTTTTATAATCACCAATAAAATTATCACTTCTACAAAATGGTATTTGGATACATGTAAACATAGTTCTACCTTGGTAACGATAAAGGTTTCTCTTAAAAAGATATAGGTCTGGCCAACCCATAAAAACAGTTGTGGTAAAATCAGATTCATCCAACTTTTGTTTACTATGTAAGTAATAACTAAATGTGCTTAATTTCTTTAATCTAACAAATTGGTTATGTCTTTGTGATTCTAACAAATTAAAACTTTTTACTTGATATAATTTCTTAGATGGAAAATAATTAGTTTTCATATAATGTTTATTTTCCAAAGTTTTTACTAGGTTATGTAAATCTTGATAATGTAATTTATTTAACACACTCATCTTAAAATATTTATTTAAAATATAAAATAAAAAAATAAAAAAAAAATTTTCTGGAAATTTATATAATTGAATTATAGGTGTGTTCATTCATGTAAGTATGTTATGCATATAATATACAGACCATGCATATTATATGTAGCATTAATAGGTATGTCAATGCGTTATTAAGTGAGTGATGGATGAAATTGGAAATCAAAAAAAAATTTAACCATGAAACGGATTCTTTAGAATAATATTAATAAAATTTAATTATAGTAATGCTCGTTCTATGTAAGTATGTTATGCATATAATATATATACAAACCATTGTATATTATATGTAGCATTAATTAATAGGTGTGTCAATGTGTTATTAAGTAAGTGAAGGGGTGAAATTGGGATATTGATAAATCAAAAAAAATTTAACCATGAAACGGGTTATTCTGGTTAAAAAAATTTCAAGGACATACGTATTTTCAGGGACAAAATGAAAAATTGCTGAGACAAATCAAAAAATGTCCGGGAACATACATTATCTATACTACTTATGAGAAAAGGAGAAAATGCTGGTAACCAGCATTTTCTCCTTTTCTCAAAATGTTTTGAAAGCTTTCTCCCTCAAGGGTGTTAAAATGGTGTTAAAAGTCGGGGTTTTGTGGTAAAGGGTCAGGCACTATGAATACATGTGTATTAGATTTTATCCATTTTTCTTGATAGCAGTGGCAATATTGATATATATATAAAATTTTATTTAATCGTATACTAAGATTGCCCTAAGATAAGTAATATATATGCAATTAAATGATAATCCCTTTATTTATCAACATATTTGCTAGCTCAAAGCGTTATAATGAGTAGCAACAAGTGACAAAAAAAAAAAAAAAAAATTCGACTGCGGTCCCAATGGATTTAGATAATGTGTTTAATGCATTTTGTGTGCACAAACGCAATCACCTCGTCAGGTGTAATTTCTCATTTTCTTCGATGATTTCAAAAATTTATATGCTTCAAGAATAAGATTTAAAAAACTCCTGCAGGATGTAATGAGTTAAGCTTAGATAAGCGTAGATAAAGATCTCTATGACCCAAAAACCTAATAATGAAAAAAACAACAAAAAAAAAACCTGTTTTTGTTGGAAAGGTAGGAAGGCCCTAAAGTGCCACTCGACAAACAGAACAGAACATTTATTGTTCGACTTGTACAAAGTAAATCGTCATTACAAAGAACATATAAACATAGATATTATATACAACATCAGGAATTAATGCATCCTTATTTTTCTAAATAAGTATAATCAAAGTTAATTTTTATACATACATTTTTCGTATGCAAATTTTGAAAATGATTTCGTATTTACGAAATTTTATTTCGTATTGACACAATATTTGATTCACACTTACGGAGTATTATTTCGTCTTGATTCAATAATTATTTCGTTCATACGAAATTGTAATTTCATTAATAAGAAACATTTAAGAAAAAAAACATGAATGTGTGTGGGGAATGTCACTTTAGGGTCTCCCTACGAAGGTAGGGTTCGGTCGATTTAAATTTTTCAACATGACTTGTCGATTATTTCTCGTCAATAGATATCGGTTTCTGAAGCAGATATTTATTGCGCAACAACACAAAGCCGGTCGCGAACGTTCACCCTTTACGCATATTTCCCGTTTTGTGAGCGCTGATATATGTTTTTGCGAACAGTATAGACCAAGATCAGCTTGAACATCAATGCAGTCTGATCGTGGTCCACACCCTAAAAAAACTTAGTCAAAATTTTTTACTTTGTCTTTACCCTTTTATAGTCAGTAAGTGGAATTATAAAGTGCTCGGTTTTGTTGAGTATCTTAAATCTTAACCAAATGATGAAATTTTAGACTAGTCCAACTTAAAGAATGTACCTCCGACATAATTGGCCTGCAACACGCGAAAAGGGACAATCGAACATTTGCGTAAAGTGTCGACCTGGATCAGCATAGGCACCCCGCGCAGACTAATCCGAACCGACACTCCGTTTTTATGTACTTTTCTGTTTTGTGCAAGTCTACTGTAGGACAAAATTTTATGTAGTCGTAAAGTGCCGTCTGGGATCAGCCTGCGCGGACTGCTTAGGCTGATCCGGGACGACACTTTACGCAAATGTCCGAATGCCCCTTTTCGCGTGTTGCAGGCCAATTATGGAATATGACTCTAATAGTTAGATTTGTCTAGGAAAGAGATTAGAACACTGTGAAAAAGGAAAAAAAATGTTATTAACCTAGCATTTTCTCCTCTTTTCACAATGTAATATAATTTCTTCTTCTTCGGGATCGTTTAAACTCGGGAGTTGTTTAGAAATGGGTTAATACGACCAGGTAAAGGTTGACAACCCTCGGTATCGGATCGTAAAATTAAAATCGAAGTTTGTTCAGTAACTTCTGTTTATAAACTTACTGGTCACAGCAACTTTGTCAATCTGAAGTTAACTAGTGTTTTAAACGGAAAAGATTATTCTTCATGTTGTTACGATTTTTTTTTATCATGACAGATGAATAGATTCTGATTATTGATGAGCTAAGGGGTGAGTGATTTATGATTTGTTCATGTTTGTTTTTCAACCTTTAGGCTGCTATACGCGATTCAAACACTTTTTGCGGACAGTGTAAATCAAGATCAGATTGTACAGAACGTGCAGTCTGATCTTGGATCTATACTGTCCGGAGACATTTCTCACCCAAAGATAAATTGGAAATAGCAACATTTCGCTTTTTACTATCGAATTGAAGGTATCATTTAATTTACCAGCAGGGTAAGGGTTATTTATTTACCTTTCCATATACAGTAAAACCTAAGTGGCCATCTCTATTAAGCAACCAACCCGTATTAAGCGTTGACAGAGGAAGCAATTTTGTTCAAAGGTACTCTTATTAAAGGCCAACTAGCCGCTAAAGGTAAACAGTGCGGGTGATGAAATACATTTACGAGCATAAATTTAAATCATAACTTTTAAAAGTATGGAAATTATTGTAACGATTGGAATCTGTTTTCAGGTAAAAAGAAAAAAAAGATAGAACGTCCTGATAACTTTTAACCTAGTTTTAGAAATTAATTTTTCTGCCAGCGACTAACACTTGGACCGACCAAGTAATAACAATAACACTAAAGAAACCAAAGAAAGACGCGACTAAGTAAATTGCTACCGTAATATGACAAAAAACGCAATTGAAAGCGGCGTAAACTATTATTCAGAGAAAAACGTGTGTGGCAAATCGACAAATATCTTGCTGATAGCACCAAATGTATGAAAATTTACCATTGTTTATCTGCCTGCGTCTATAGCTCTCTAATTGCAGTATGTCTGCGTAATGATAAATCAATTTGCTGTGATAGAAACTTACTATGATTGCCTCTCACATTCTCTGTCGTAGGCTGGGTGTAAAACGCTTTTGACACGAACCTAACAATCCTTATTGTTTTGGGATAAATAGAAAATTTGAAAATTACCCATAGAAAACATGTTTATACTCGGTTTTCGGAAATGCCTAAATTGGAAACCGAATGACAGCTTCAAACTTCCGGCACAGTCCACAACCTCGTTTATTCAGTAACCAAAGTATGTCAACCTATCATGGTCCATCCCGCAACGTCCCCTCTTACTTATTATACCGCCAGTTTTGTACTCCTGTTAGACAAGGTTTCCTCTCGGTTCAGTAAGCCGGGACCCATTTTGGTCCAAAGTCGTGACTATGATTTGTTTCTTTGGTGTTTAATGCCGTTTTAATATTATTCCGCTTACATCGCAGTGCCTCCGCCCATGCTTTCCTCGGGTTTTTCTTTAAAATATTGAAGTACTCAATATTTTGACCCAAAAAAAACTTCATCAAAAGAAGAAATTTATCTCTGAAGCTGAGCATCGTACGCTGTTTTTGTACACAGCACACAGGATATGACGTCATTATCACATTTGTTCAAACATGGTGATGACGTACACGTTAATAATATCAAATCCTAACGCAGTCTGTTTAAAATTGCGTATGTTGTGTTTATCACACTTTCACAATTTAATTTCGATTAAGGCCGTTGGCCGAAATATGGAAAAAAAAAAGTGTTCTTTGAAACCCATATATGACTCTCCTACTGATTTATAATTCAACGTGACATTTTTATGCTGTTTAGTTAGCAACCTAAAGCGATTCATTGTGAAACAGCTGTAGTTTAATGAGCACATTTTTAAAATGATTAATATCTATGTTCAATTGCCATAGCTAGCGTATGATAAGTTAAATAATCTTAAAAATTTATACATCTTGATCTTTTATAAAACGAAATAAGAAGATTACGCGCCCTCTTTGCGGGGTGCATAATTACGTCCCCATTAAACGTAGGATCTGTTGTATTTAACCCTTCCGCTGCCAAGTGCGACTAAATGACCTTTTGCGGACAGTGTAGATCAAGATCAGACTGCACAAAACGTGCAGTCTGATCTTGGATCTACACTGTCTGATACTGTATTGCTTTCCCATTGGAATTAAATTTGAAATCGCTATAAATTGGTTTGTTTAATATTGAGTGAAATTTTTCGTTTCATTTATAGAGCAGCTCAAAGGGCTAAATCTTCAACTGTCACAATAAATCTATAATCTTTTTTGACGTTATCTGAATTCAATCCTTAACCTAGTAAATAAGTTAGATGAAGCTTTCAAGCCGGCAGTAAAAACACGAACAATGTTATTTCAACCTTTTTTTTTCTTTTTTTTTAATGAGAAATATCTCCTTATCGGACAGCGTAGATCCAAGATCAGGGTGCACGCTCTGTGTAGTCTGATCTTGATCTACACTGTTCGCAAAAGGTCATTGAGTCGCGCTTAGCAGCCTAAGGGTTAATACTGGTTGTTAAGGGTAGTTTCTTGGTTCATTTGACAAATCAAAGTTAACAGGTTAAGTATTGTTCATTGTTTATACAGATTATCAAACTTTCTTTCGACTTGTCGGTCTATATATAATATGTGATATCCTGAAGTAATTTAAAGGTCGTTAATAAACCCTACACACTCGCAATATTTCAGTATTCACATTTAGTCTGAAATTTACGTTTTATTTGTTTAGCAGTTGAAAGATTAATTTTAACTGCTTTCCGAACGAATCACATGGGTTAAGATAGATGTGTAACTGTTGTAATCACCGGCATTTGCATGCAAACTGATCTGTGACCATCTAATTGACTATATTTGGATATTAATTTCAGACGACTAGGTTGGCAAATGTGTATGAGGTTTGTCCCTCGTGGCGATCCTTCTGATATATATATTCCGATACACTGAAATTGATCAATTATCATTCTACAGTACAGGTAAAATAAAGGGAAAAATAATGGTTCCAAAGAATTTAGAATATAATGACTTTAATTTGAATCTAAAGATGATGAAATACACAGGTTTGCCACGGGTCAGCAATTGTTACAAACTTTACTTTCAAAGAAGCCGGATCAGCAATGATTTAGAATTGAGATGTATGATTACAGACGTATGACCAAATACAGCACTGTTTGCTTATTTCAAACGTGGGTAAGATAAGAATTTTCGTATTGAAAACAATGATAGTTACGAGATAAATTACTAAACGGACAACGATAATAAGATAGAAGCCCAAAGCCATTTGAAGCGATGCCGATATGATCATTTTCCTCCAGAATACGAATATGATGCAATGCGTAGAGAGTTGGTGAGATTCGCAAAAATTACGTCAGAGCTTCACCCCCCCCCCCCTCCGGTCCCTTCGTTCTCCCATCCCCCTACACACACCATAGACAGTAGCAAAAAGAGGAGATTACGTGTTAAAACATTCTGTCGTTTGAGACACTGCTTTCAAGCAATCAATGATGTGTTGGATGGCATTTTAGCACTTGTATACATTATCATATAAGACAGTTAACACATAGTAACTGAAATGTACGTCATTGAAAACGTAGTTATCTTGCCATGTTGCACTTTTTCTTCGTGCTGATCGGTTTAAAACGAGGTCTTTGACGTTTATGTTGGGTCCCGTTTATGTTCATGATAACATTACTTGTCTGAAAATGAGAGCTTTGAAAAACTTCTATTAACCATCATTTTCTCGGCGACTTTTTGTAATCTTTCAAAGACACGTTTCAGTCTTTTAGGTTGTAGTCTGCAGAGGCTTTGAATTTCGACGAGTTTAAGAAATTGTTGATTGGTAAAGAGCCAACCCTTTCATTGCCATAGGCAAACTAAGGCATTTGAGAACGATATAGATCAAGACCAGACTGCACGTTCTAACGTACAGCCTGATCTTGGATCTATACTGTCCGTTTGTTTCATGAAGCATTTATAACAAAAAAAAGTTCTGAGTTTCAGTGGATTGTACATGTATTTTCAACCGTACATATGAGTCTTGCTTGCTCTGGCAAAAACGGGGTTTAATGTATCTCCGAGATGCATGATACCAAGCAAGTCGTCACATGGATCTATAAAATCCATTTTGTCTAAAAAACAACAGAATCCTGAGGTAGACTTGTACAGTGACATGAAGAAAATATACGAAAAACAAAAAGTTTAGACCAAGGTCAGCCTGCGCGGACTGCGCAGGCTGACCTTGGTCGATACTTTTTGCAGATGCATTCACCCCCCCCCCCCCCTCCCCCAGCCACCCCGCCCCCCAGCCAGAGAGCATGGCTCATATATTGACGCTGAAAGAGTAAATGAAGGACCGAACTATTGGACAAACTAAATTCACTCTCAGCTCCAAATTCTAACGCTAGTTATCGCACTGACAGACTTGGAAGGTCTCAACTAAATATAACTAAATTGGCGGCTTATCATTGAATTTAGATAAAGATGTGAAACTTTTCAGCACGGTTGTCCATTTCGGCCCCATGATTCGTTCCTTTCTTTGTGTGCTCTCTCTCACTCTCGCACTCTCGCTCTCTCTCTCTCACTCACTCTCTCTCTCTCTCTCTCTCTCTCTCTCTCACACACACACACACACACACAAACACACACACACAAATAATGTTATATTGATTGCAAGTATCAAAATGTAGACTTAAAATTCACTATTGAATACACAAAGATACCAGTCTTGTCCTTGGTGCTCTTACAAATACTCGAGGTCCTGCGTGGCTCAGTGGTAAAGTGTAGGACTCGTGACCTGGAGGCCCAGGGTTCGAACCTCACTCGATTCTCTGGGTTTTTCGTGGCAGTACCTCGGGCAAGACACCTTAGAGCCCTGGCCAAGTACTGTTGAAACTCAGGAAACGCATGAATATGTGAGCTGCCACAGTGATATAACTGAAATCATGTTGAAAGCGGCATCAAAAACCATTTAATCAATCTTACAATTACTCCTGTTCGACATGGAAAAGAAAAAAAAATGCCTGTCTTCACATTTAAAAAATTTACAACAAAAAATGAAAATCTCTAGTATGAAATTTTACATGGTAAACCCTTGGCATGCAAAGGATAATAAAGAGAGCCTTGCTTGAGAATGTACGAATGAATCGTATCAATATTACATAGCAAGGTCTTTGATCTTTGAACCACGCTGAGCAATATTTCACGATGTACAAGTATTAAAGTTAAACCGACGGCAAAATATCGGTATCTTGATTTTCCTGTAATTTCTCTTTTCCATTCCCTTTTCTTGGAAGTTGTGGCATCCCTTGTCTCGGTGGATAATGCATCAGACTTGTAACAGGAAAACCCTGCGTCAATCGCCGCAGGCGCGCTGGTCACATGGTAGTGTCTATATGGGTAGGAACATGCGACTGATTTCAGCTTGGTTTATATGGTCGAAATAAGAATTACGTAAACATTAGAGATGTCATCGTGGTATCAACGAAATACTGTTGAAAGTGACGTAAAAATCCAGTGTAAGATTGTTTACCAGTGTAAGGATTAACCTTTTACCAAACTATCCCCTTTTAACGACCCTGACGAAGATGCCTTCTTAAAACATCGTTGGAAAAGGAGAAAATGCTAAACCAGCATTTTCTCCTTTTCAAACGATGTTTTCATCTCTCGCAAAGACAAATCTCATCAATTGAGCTATATTTTATTTGTCGTCTGCAACTGCTTTGAATTCGGACAAACCGGAAATGTTGTTGTTTGTCAGTGTAAAGGTTACCTTGTCAAGCCCATCTTAATCATGACAGAACGGAATTCTCTGTTATTGCTCTCTCGATTCCCCCAAATTGGATTTGCTTGATTTCAGTGGCAGTTTAGACATGTTTATGGATTCAAAACATGTAACAATAGAACGGGTTTTAGCTATTACGCCCTGTGTGACGCATCACTTCCGGTAGCCGAATTTTTCTTAATACAGCGGACATTTTCTATTAAAAACAATGTGGTAAAACAGAAACTGCTTGTAACAAGCTTTCTGTATTATTTGATTGTTTTTTAACCATAAAGGCTCAGTGGTGGCCAAATGTAAATATTGTAGGGAAACACACTGTAGAGATCTAAATCGTACCATTTAAAAGATGGATTTAATAATGTGTCTCACAATGTGTTACAGTATGGTCTGTCAAAGTTCGAGCCGTTGCCAGAAAAATGGATCTTACAACCAGAGCAAAAGTTGTCAAGTTTTGTTCTAATTTAACAAAACATTGTTCCGCCAGCAACTCCTACTCAGACAGATTGTGATGTAACACATTGTTAGACTCATTATGATATCCATATATACTTTTAAATGGTGTGAATTAAATTTACTTGCATTTTGATTCCTATATTGTTTACCTTCTGGCCGCTGGCGGGTCTTTAAATCATCTTGATCGTCCATAAATTACAAGTACACCTGTAAACAAATAAATGAAAATGAATAAATACGTGTAGATAAATAAATAAATAAATGAATAGATAAATAGATAAACAAATAAATTATTAAATAAATAAACAAACAGATAAATAAATTGCATAAATAAATAAATTGAATAAAATAAATAAATAAATAAATGAATAAATAAATTAATAGATAAATAGATAAACAAATAAATTATTAAATAAATAAACAAACAGATAAATAAATTGCATAAATAAATAAATTGAATAAAATAAATAAATAAATAAATGAATAAATAAATTCAAGATTACACAGTGAAAAAAAAATAAACAGTTTAAAGGTATAATTGTAAGACTAGCATAATAATAATATGCCTTCCCTTCCATTGATGCAAATGAGGTTGGCTTTAGGCAAAATGTTGGTTGCTTCTAGGAGTATTAGCTTACGCTGAAGCATTCTTTTGAAATGACAGATGCCCTATTTTGTTGGTCTGCATTACGTGCACGCTACGCGCTTGAACTCCGTATTTGGCTGGCTTCTTTCATTTGCTCTTTGTTGCAACTGTGCTGGTAGTAACAATAAAATACTGAAAGAACAAGATAAGGGTAGCACGGATGATAACAATGAGGATCATGATGACGATTATGGTGATCAGGATAATGAATAAATTGATATTCTGACCACAGTCAAAGGCGTAAAGTCAATAACGCACAATACGCAAATACGTAATGTAAAAAAAAATGGGAATATTATCACCTAATAGAACAACCCCGTCTTCATTATTAAGCCTAAAACTGCACGGAAAAAATATGAAAATTTTCAACCAATAATAGAAAAAATCACACATGCATATTGCGCTTTTATCCCATTTCTTTTCGATGAAAAATCTCAATACATCGGACGGTGTAGATCAAGATCAGACTGCAAGTTCTGTGCAGTCTGATCTTGATTTACACTGTCCGCAAAAGCACACTGCGTCTTAGCAGTCTAAGGGTGAAATAACACTTCCAATTCAGAGTACGTTTACATAATGATTGTGAACCCCAGGTTACGCCTACAACAGTTAACATTTTTCTCTCCAAGTTTGTATGCTCCACTCATGACCAGCGTGTCCGACTTGTAACCTGGAGGTTGCGAGTCCGACACCCGGTTGAAGCAAACTTTCTTTCCGCCGAATTTTTGCCTCTCACCCCTGTTGCATGTGAGAAAAGTAGTCAGTGACTTGGAAATAAAGTTGTGTCAGTACTGTGTGAGAAAGCTAGGAAATATATGCGTAGGTGCACTGACCGCCATGATATGACCTTAGCTATTAAAACGGCGTTAAACTCCAATACAGTCAATCTGCTCATGACATATCATAAAATCCGGGACAGACGCTCCATGAAGAACTACCAAATCGACATAAACCTTTACCAAACAATTCCGTGTTTTCACGACCCTGGGAAAGAAGGCTTTTGAAAAATTGTGGGAAAAGGAGAAAATGCTGGTAACCAGCATTTTCTCCTTTTCCCACAATGTTTTCTACCCTATCAGAGACCTAAAGCTAATTTGTACTTATTCTGAATTTGTCGTCTGCAGATTCTCTCAGTTTGGAAGAGTCTAAAATTTGTCGTTTGGGAAAGGGTTAAACCTTTACCAAACAATCCCGTGTTTTAACGACCCTGAGGAAAAGGCCTTTTGAAAGCACTGTTGTAAAAAGAGAAAATGCTGGGTTAATTGGACTATTCTAAAGTTTTATAGTTCGGTAAAGAGTAAATCATCAAATCGGTATGCTCCACTCATGACATGTCATAAAATCCGGTACAGATGCTCCAAGGAGAATAATAACATTTGTGGCGACACCTGCTCATCACTTGCGTTTGAATCAGATATGACAAATAACATAATTACGTAATTTCTCTGAATTTATATGCCTTGTTCAGTGTTTTGTGCCTCTCTCGACAATTTCTCAGTCATATCACGACTATAGCTCACTTATTCCTGTCTTTCATGGGTTTCAACAGTACTACATGAAAAAGTGAACTGTAGCTATGATATGAAGCAATATTGAAAACAGCGTAAAAAAAAAAACGATAGAGTAAATAAAAAAAAAATCAGTTTATTTGGCAGCCTACGAGTTCAGCAATAAGTGCACATATACGACATCGTTCGTCCAACTTTCGAAAATATTGCGGAAATAGTTTTAGTCGCTTTCAGTTTCCGCACAATGTTTTCCATTCTGTTGAAAAATAAAGTTGTTACAAGTAGTGTCTCTTGTTGAAATGTAAAACTTTTTTTTGTAATCGTTTCCTATCAAGAGTAGTTCCAAAATAACCGTAACTTATATCGTAATGGGTTTTAAGCATTTTTGCCTCGACTAGGCATCTTTTCGCGACTGAATGTCATTAAAAACATATCATGAAAATCACTAGTGCTGTATCTTTTGCTAGCTCATCATTTACCGCGAGTCATCGATCTCAGGTTACCATAGTAACGTACTACAACAGTCCAATCATCTGAAACGATTACTTATTGTAAAGTGTTCAATCGTTTTGTAGACAAATAATGTGTTTTCCTACAGTAAGTGATACACTTGATATGGAATAAAGTTATATACATGTAAGTAAATACAGGAGCTTTGTTTGTTTGTTTGTTTGCTTGCTTGCTTGTTTTGTGGTTGTTTTTAACGCTGTTTTTAAACTTATTTAAGTTATATCGTGCAAGCCAGTATACCTATCCATGCTTCCTGGAGCTTCCTTTACCTGTACTTCAAACAATATTCTTCCCAAGCCACTGGCTGCTTTCCCAAAAATCAGTGATCAGCAGTGAGAGATGAATAAAACCTGTCACAATGACTATTATCAACCCTCAAAAAAATAAATCGGCCGAGCCGGAGATTCGAACCAGGGTCCCCCTGGTATCGAGTATACTACCGACAGAGCAGTCAGGCTTGGTTCACACAGAGGAGCGATGTTCTGGCAAAATGGTTACATCTTCGCAGTTTATGGCTTGCAACATGCAAAAAAGGGGCATTCGGACATTTGCGTAAGGTGTCGTCTCGGATCAGCCTGCGCAGTCCGCGCAGGCTAATCCGAAACGACACTTTCCGTTCTTATGTGATTTTCTGTATTGGGCATGTCTACTTTTGCACATAATCTAATGTAGTCGTAAAGTGCCGTCTCGGATTAGCCTGCGCGGACTGCGCAGGCTGATCCGAGACGACACTTTACGCAAATGTCGGAATGTCCCTTTTCGCATGTTGCAGGCCATATTATACCAATCAGGGTCCTGTATGGCTAAGTGGTAAAGTGTAGAACTCGTAACCTGGAGGCCCCAGGTTCGAGTCTCATTTGAAGCACTGGGCCTTTCGTGGGTGTGTCCCTCGACTCCTCACAGCCCTAGCCTAGTACTGGTGAAACCGAGGACGTTCATGAATATGTGAGCTGTCGCCGTGATATGACTGAAATAATGTTGAAAGCGGCCTAAAACACCATTCACCCATTCATCAATCTGTATAAACTATACCAACCAAGTCGTCAAATAATATGGATCACCGTGTTTTTTTTTTTTTTTTTTCTTTTTTCTTTTTAAGTTGAATAATGAGGTAGAATGATTACCGGTATCTCACATGCAGGGAACAGACCAATAGAAAAAAAGTTTTAACTCAGATTCACCTGATCATGGTTTCGAACAGGACAGAACAGATATTTAATTAGACAAGTGCAAAAAGCATGTCAAAAGACCATCATTCGGTCGATTAAAAGACAAAATTGACCTTATGGATCCATCATCATTTGATAGCTTGCTTGGAATATTACCCTACATTTCTCGCGCTTTACGTAATATTGTAATGCATTGTTATGCGGAGGGGGTACGCAACGGGGAATAACCGAAAAGAACTGTACTGGATTTTGATGTAAGTCCTCCCAAAAAAGGGTCAGAGGCATGATATAAATAGAATATTTCTTTTTTTTGTAAAAGATCGAAATTTATTTCACCTTGTGAATATCATCAGTAATATTTTCACGAGTGGCGCAGCCTTTCAAAGGACTGACTCTACATCGGACATAACAAATGAGTCATGCTCTGGCAAAAGGGGGCCTAATGGAAATCCTTGATGCATAATGCCAAACAAGCTATCACATCATCACAGATCCATAATAGCCACTTTTTTGAACGACTGACTTAATCTTGAGGTAGACTGGTCCTTGGACATACAGAAAACTGACCATTAGCGAAAAGCTTCGGCTCAGGTCAGCCTGCGCGGACTGCGCAGGCTGACCGGAGTCGATACTTTTTGCAGATGCATTAAGCTCCATTTTCACAGTGCCTGGCTCAACTACAAATGACTGTCTTACGGACGTGTTTAGGTTTCAAACATTTACAATCATGCTGTGTGAAAAAGAGGTTTCATGCATCTGCATTAAGTACATATCCATGTCAGCCAGGCTGACCTGTGTATAACTTCTTGGTATTGGTCAATTTTCTGCATCGCTGATGACCATTCTACCGCATGATTCAATAAGTTTTTTGAACAATTTGGATTTTATCCATGGCTAGCTTGGTATAATGCTACCGGAGATGTATTAAACCCACTTTTATCAGAGTACCGTTCATATAATAATGGCTTGTAACACGCGAAAAGGGGCATTCCAACATTTGCGTAAAGTGTCGTCTCGGATCAGCCTGCGCAGTCCGCGCAGGCTAATCCGAGACGGCACTTTACGACTACATTAGATTTTGTCCTACAGTAGACTTGCGTGAAACAGAAAATTACATAAAAACGGAAAGTGTCGTTTTGGATCAGCCTGGGCGGACTGCGCAGGCTGATCCGAGACGACACTTTTACGCAAATGTCCGAATGCCCCTTTTCACGTGTTGCAAGCCATAAAAGTATTTGCAAACGTTCGTAAGAGTACTAAGAACTTATTTTCATATTGCATTTTGCATTTTCTCGGAAGTATTGTTAGGAATGGACAGCACTATTATTACTTGTATAATTATGCAAAGCTTCGTCCTGCCAAGTTGATATCATTCGTAGTATTTGGCTATAGACCCCTGTATAATTTGGGTTAAAAACTGGACCCATGCTCTGGCCAAAAGTGGGTTTAACGCTTTACCACACAAGAAAAATGTAGACTTATCCAAATTCAAAGCACTCGCAGACGACAATTGAAATATGACTCAAATGAGGAAATTTGTCTTTGATAAGGTAGAAAACATTGTGGGAACAGAAGAAAATGCTGGTAACCAGCATTTTCTTCTTTTCCAACAATGTTTTCAAAAGGCTTCTTCCTGAGTCAAGTCATTATTACATAATTATTGATCCATGAAATTCATTTTGTGTAACAACCGACTGAATCATGAGGTACACTAGTCCTTTGACATGCACAATATTGACTAATAGCAAAATCTATCGACTCAGGTCAGGCCGCGCGGACTGCACAGGCTGACCTTGGTCGATACTTTTTGCAGATGGATTAAACTCCATCTGGGTCATTTATTTTGAAATGTCGCATTATCATTTTGAAATGCCTACAGTCTGAGTCTCAGCGCTTTCGTTCGGGAGAAGTCGTAATTGGCCGGTTTGGTTGTTGTCTTGAGCTATGGCTTTCGGTGCAACCGTTGTTTGTAAAAAGTCAACCTATATGTAACATTATATGGCTTGCAACGAGCAAAAAGGGGCATTCTGACATTTGCGTAAAGTGTCGTCTTGGATCAGCCTGCGCAGTCCGCGCAGGCTAATCCAAGACGACACTTTACGACTGTATTAGATTTTGTCCTACTATAGACTTGCACAG
Organism: Hippopus hippopus; assembly: GCA_946811185.2. Taxonomy (NCBI): domain Eukaryota; kingdom Metazoa; phylum Mollusca; class Bivalvia; order Cardiida; family Cardiidae; genus Hippopus; species Hippopus hippopus. The sequence goes on along the minus strand of OX328100.1, from coordinate 8,805,855 downwards.
AACAGAATATTACATAAAAACGGAAAGTGTCGTTTCGGATTAGCCTGCGCGGACTGCGCAAGCTGATCCGAGACGACACTTTACGCAAATGTACGAATGCCCCTTTTCGCGTGTTGCAAGCCAAGTATATGATGTATACTCTTGCAAAAGGGCGTTTAATGCGTCTCCGTGTTGCATAACAAGCAAGTCATTACATAACTACGGATCCTTAAAACCCAGTTTGCCTGACATCCAACTGAATCATGAGGTAGAATGGTCCATGGACATGTCGAAAATTACAAGTAGCAAAAAAGTCTCGAACCGTGTCAACCTGCGTGGACTGCGTGGGTTGATATGTTTTGCAGATACACTAAACCCCCTTTTCACATAGCATGGCTCTTTCATATGATATAGGTTAGCGGCCTTTTAACCCTTTACCACACAATCCTAAGTTTTAACGACCCTGATAGGCAGGCCTTTTGAAAACATTGTGGGAAAAGGAGAAAATGCTGGTAACCAGCATTTTCTCCTTTTCCTACATTGTTTTCTAGACTATCTGATACAAATCTCATAATTCGGGACATATAGATTTTGTCGTCTGCCAGTGCTCTCAAATTTGACTCGTCTAAAATATTGTCGTTTGGGAAAGAGTTAACTGCTGAATAGTGTTATATAATTGTTACACATGCAAATTGTAAACTGTTAGAAAAATAGGGTGAACGGACTTATGATGAAGGTGGGCAATGATGGATGCCAATAGTTTGTTGAATTTTCATGCTACTGCTGTACGACTTGTAGGACAAGGTCTAGACTTCTTTAACCCGGTAGACAAAGTAAGATTAATCTTAGAGATTTTTTAATCTGAGACATATCTTACTGTCTATACATTCCTAATACATGTACTATAAGATTTTCAGGAGAACTGTTTTAGGTTTAGAGCAATGCTCTATTTCCTAAAATTTATATTAGAATATTAGCCAGTCACAGCTTAGCATTTCTTTAAAGGTGAGTTACACGTAAATTTGTTGATGCTGTAAAGTGCATACACCTTGAGTAAGCCACTTTCTTGATTCACAAAAATGGCAGACAATGTATTTTCCAATAAGGACATTGAAAGACTTATAGAACTATAGCATGGAGAGGGAGTTTTCCAACGCAATAGCAATAATTATCATGCATAATGCCACGATCACTTCATCTTGCTCTGTAAGCACCATTTTGACACTAGATCTACATATTAGCATAATTCTGACAGGGAAACCGGACAGATTAGGAGAGTATCATAAGATTTGTATTAATTTGTGTACAGAACTTTATTTCATGCTTTTCGGTAGTTTATCGAGAAATAATGGTGAAATATTACTAGATATTTCATGGTTACGACCAGTGAAAAATACCGATTTTATTTTCTAACTCTTCAGTTGAAGGCAGAAACAGTAATTCCCTCGCACTAGTTACCCAGGTAAACAGCGCGTGCCATTCAACCCGAAAGAAATACATGACGTAATTTACCCTACAGTTCTCGCGCTTTACGTAATACTGTAATGCGTTGTTATGCGGAGGGGGTGTGCCACGGGGAATTTCCGAAAAAAAACTACTGGATTTTGATTAAGTCTCCCCCCCCCCCCAAAAAAAAAGAGGTTGGAAGCATGAAATAAATAATGTTAGAATATTTGTTTTTCTTCGTTTAAAGATCGAAATTTATTTCATCTTGTGAACATCGTCGGTAATATTTTCACTCTTGGCTGCGCCACTCGTGAAAATATTACCGATGATGTTCACTCGATGACATAAATTTCGATCTTTTCACCGAAAAAAACAAATATCCTCTATGTATTCTGATACAAAAATACCTGAGATTAATTTCATGAGACAAATCTTTTCATGTGTACCGGCCTTTAAAACTGAAACAGATGTTCACGACTTCTATGCAGTTTGTAAGCTATTGTCTATACTACGGTTTGTTTGGTTGTTCGTTTATATGATGCTTAACGCCGTTTTCAACATTATTTCAGTTATATCGCGGCGGCAGAGCACCTATCAATATTTTCCTGGAATTTCTTTCACCAGCGCTTGGCGCAATATTCTCACTAGGCCACTGGCGTTTTGCCTCATAAAGATTGTCGAAACAACGATCAGCGGTGAGAAAGGAAGACAGAGACGGACAGACAAACAGACAAAGACAAACAGAATAGCATTTACAAAGTTAGAGAAAGTTCATTAGGAGAGAGTGACACATTTAACCTCAACAAACGATACTAAATCAAATCTGATGGCGAATTAACTAAAATCCTCCTCGTGTCCGTAATTGGATTTTCTCACAATTCGTGTCCATGTCCGACAAAAATCATTAACAACCACCTTGTGACAATAATCAGGAGCTCTAGTTACCCTCAAAATTAATTCTGAACCTGATAAATCAGTGAAATATATCTTTCAAACCAAGAGTAGAAACCCGAACTTTTGCTATTTCGAAGCTATTTTTGATAGCATGACTATCTTCTTATCGGACAGTGTAGATCCAAGATCAGACTGCACGTTCTGTGCAGTCTGATCTTGACCTACACTATCCGCAAAAGGTTCTTGAGGCACGCTTACGGCCGAAGGGTTAAACCGTGAGTATGTTACAGATGAGGAAATGCCAATCTGATAAATTGGTTTGGGCTTGGCGTCATTACAGGCAACAGTGCAATGATGTTATGTATGCCAAGCTCTTCCTATGTACTATAGCTTAGAGGTTATAGGGCTTCCAGCGCTATATGCGAAAATGAGGGTTTTTGCGGATGGCATAGATCAAGATCAGACTGCACAGAACGTGCAGTCTGATCTTGGATCTGTGCCATCCGCTTGTTTGGACAAATACATACGATAAAAAAATTGTGTCTAAGTTTTAATGGATTGTATTTTTAGCTGTCCAAAGAGGTCGGGTTTATGAACAGAACAGAACAGAACACAGATTTTAATGAGGAATACTAGTCGTACATAGTCATTTTTAAAACATAGTGAAAAAAAATCATATATCACGTGGTATTTCAATAGATATACATGTACATATAAACAATAGATAACAAGTTATATGGAGAATGGGCTCACATAGGATATATTTAGAGAATAAAGTAGCTTGTATCAATCAATTTAGAAAATTCGATTAAGTTGAAGAACTCAGAAAGTTATTTCTTTGTTTCGTTGCATGGAAAATAAATTTGCCTAAATTAATCAAAACTGATTTATTGCTTGTATTTAAAAGGTTGACAAACTTTAACATACTAGGCCTTATACGATAAAATTTTTTGATGAACTTAACTCTTAAATCTTGAAAAACTTTACAAACGAGAATAAAATGAAATTCGTCCTCTATTTCTGGTTCATTACAAAACTGACACAGTCGTTCATTTCGGGAAAGTCTATTTGGACCATATCTGCCGGATTCTATTCGTAGTTTATGTGAAGATTTTTGATAAACAAGTTCTAAATGTTCTATTATATAGCAGATCAAGATAAGGGGCCATTTCAAAGGAACTGACTAAATGTAAATATAGATGACATAACAAAGTACTATTTTCAAGATCTGATCGTAGCTTTTGGAGAAAACAATCAATTACTCTCTGTCTAAAGATTTGAACAAAATATTTGTCATTATAATTAAATGGATTCGCCCATACATCGGAAAAACCATACTCATCGAGCAATTTATGGACTCTTCCTGACCAGGAGTTTTTATTGTTACTGTGTAGCTCTACTGATGAATCATAGACAGAGGACAATACTATGTTACTAGATCTAATTATTTTGAACCAATATTTGATTATTTGGACATATCTTTGGACATAAAGAGGATAACGGCCTAATTCGCAATAAATAGTTGTCGTACACGTTGTTTGCTTAACTCCAAGAATACTTTTACAAAATTTCAAATGGACTCTTTCCATATCTTTGCATTTTGAAAAACCCAACACAGGGCTAGAATAATTAAGAGACGATGAAACAAATGAGTCCAATAATTGAAGTGCAATTGAAGGTGTGACGTCATATTGCTTGACATTCTTTATCAAAATGTTCATTGCTTTTAATGCTTTTCCTATCACGTATTGGTTATTCAAACTAAAAGAACCTGTGTAGTTGAATACAGTACCTAAATAATTGAAATTATCAACGATTTCCGATAACATTTTGTCATAGAACCATTTTTCGTCTTGTTTTAAAATACCCTTATTACGGAAAACCACTACTTTAGTCTTATCAGTATTGACTTCTAAGCCTCATTTTTTACAATACTCATGAAGACAGTTTAGACTGATTTGTAAGTCGTGTGGCGTTTTGCCAAGGATCACCATGTCATCAGCAAAGAGCAAGACAATCAAACATAGGTCAAAGAGAGACAAACCACAACTTACATCTCTTTGTAGACTTAACTCAAGATCTTCTAGGAATAAAGAAAACAAGATAGGTGAATTATTTAGGCCTTGCTTTAAACCTAACGAAATGTCAAAAAAGTCCGATAAAGTGTTCCAGTGCTTAATACAGGACTTAACAGAAGCATACATAGCACGGAATATTTTAAGGATTTTACCGTCGAGACAGAAGTTGAACAATTTAAACCATAATGCATTTCTGTATACAGAATCGAACGCTTTCTTTAAGTCGATGAAAGCACAGTAAAGTCGGAGTTTCTGAGACAGAAAATTTTCAATAAGAGATTGTAAAACAAAAATAGCATCTGTTGTACTAGAGCCTTTTCGAAATCCGAACTGTGCGTCAGAAATAATATTATTGTCATTTGCCCAGTTTTCGACTCTTTTTGTCAAAATGCTTGTAAAAATTTTTCCGAAATTGCTAAGTAGAGTTATACCTCTATAATTACTGAGATCATCTTTATCTCCCTTTTTATAGATCGGAACAATATAACCAAGTGACCACGAGCTCGGGAAAAAACCAGAGTCAAAAACTTTATTAAAACAATCAGTTATATGACCGATGAGAATATCTGCAGTTTCTAAAAAATACTCATTCAACAAATTGTCAGACGGACAAGATGCTTTGTGCCTTTTAAGATTCTTAATTGCAGTACGAACCTCTTCGGTTGTAATAGGTGTGCTGAGCGATGCGTATGTTGGATTTTCCTCATCGAAATCACTTTTTGTTGAAAAATCTTCAACCTCGTCAATACGCGTCGGCAATATTGTATTAAACATGGTGGAGAAATATTCTTGGAAACGGTCTGCTGAAATATTACTTGATATATCACCTTTTTTCGAATTAAAATGTTTCCAGAATTGCTTTGGATTTTTACGCCGCAAATCATAAAGTTCCCGAGCCTTTCTTGTTTTAAATTGTCTCTTTTTTTTCCGTACTAATGTTTTGTATTCGGCTTTATAATTACATAATATGTGTCTATTTTCAACAGTTTTGCTAATATTAAAAGAGCGCAACGCTTGCACGTACCGCTGTTTCGTAACAATACACTCCTGATCAAACCATTCTTTATGATCAGTATTTCTCACGATACCGCATTTACGAGAACATCTATGTTTAAAATACGGCGCTGCCGAGCATTCTATTAAACTAGAAAATTTGTCGACGAGAGATTCGATGCTTTCTGCGCTACTACAGTCGGTCTCAGCCAAAAGTGTATTAAAAGTTGGTAATTTTGATATAGTATCTCGACGAAAAGCATCTTTGTTCTCCTCGTCCCATTTATAAAATGTAAAGCTATGTGCACAATAAAAACTGTTATGAATATCCCTTGGCTCACAGGCTTTATTAGTGGGTATACTAAAATAGAGCGGTGCGTGGTCGCTGTACTCAGAGAATGGATATATCTGAAATGTTTTGACAAGAGAGAAATCCTTCTCTTTCAAAACCAAATAGTCTATAGTGCTACAAGTATTTCTACAAAAATAAGTGAATTACCCTTTATTATAATCATCACCAAGTCTACCATTAGCAATACGTAACGAGGTTGCTCTACAAAAGTCAATCATTCGAGTCCCTCGTGCATTACATGTATTATCGGAGGAGGCCCGTCCGGCAAGAATATTAGTGTCGGGAACATAATTATCAGAATCTAAATAATCTACAAAACAATCAAATTGGATAAAATCACTTTTATGCCCAAACCTACAGTTCCAATCTCCAGCGAGTAGGACACTACCACACTGTTCGAAGAAATAAACATCGGAAGACAAAATATCAAACAAATCATCATCAAAAACGCTTGTAATAGGTGACTCGTCTGGCCACAGGTATAACCCACATAAATATATATCAATTTTCAAGTGAGAAAAAAATTTTGTCGATTTTCATCCATATGATCGTATCGAAATGGTTCTTTACTACAGTAATACCATTTCTAAACTCATTACGGATGAAAATAGCCATTCCACCGCTATTTCGCTTTGCCCGTTTATGCCTGTATTTTCTGTTAAAGTTATGGCTAAAATAACCATCAATTTCAATATCTAAATCTTTACAGGTCCATGTTTCAGAGAGGATAGCGATATCACTGGATTTAATAGTTTTTACAAAGTTCTCGTCGCCCAGCTTATCCTGGGTTAGACCGTTACAGTTCCAAGCTACGATTCGTAATTCATTCTCCAAGGATCCCTATTTCATTTGGACGGGCTTGCCATCTACGTAAAGAGTGTCGTAGGCGATCCATGCTCGCTTACCGTCATTTCTGGCTGCTTTTAGCTGAGGGACAAGCTTGCGTCGCTTTTCGGCAACCTCGGGAGGAAACTGTTCCTTTACAAAATAATTGGTTCCTTTCAAACAAAAGCCTTGCTTGCGGACAGCCTCCCTATCCTTAAAGTTAACGAATTTACACACTATAACTCGGTTCCGCCGTTTCCTAGGATCTTCCTCTTGAGCACCTGTTCTGTGGGCCCGCTCTATGACCATAGCATTGACAACATCTTGTGCTAGCTGTAACATTTCAACCATGAAGGATCGAACTTTAGCCTCAGTATCTTGTTGGCGCTCATTTGGACTTTCTTCAATACCACCAAAAATGATATTATTGCGCATGCTCTGAGATTTTAAATATGTCAACTCACCACGTATCTCAGTATTCAGTTTTGCGAGACGTTCAATTTCTGATTGTTGGTTAACTTCCATAAATTCAAGATTTTCCATTTTGGATTCCACCGCACTAACTCTATCAGCGAACAGTTTGTGAGTATCATGCATTTTAGCCCATAGCTTTCCGAATTCTCGCTCAAAATTATCAACTTTTATGTATATAAGCAGATCGCAACATTAGGAAACTCGGTCTAACAAAGTCAATGGAAAAATTGATTTTGTTGTGAATGCCAATGGAATGTTAAAAGACACTTAAACTTTGATCTTATGTTGCATAAGATCGAATCTCTTATGAATGTACATACATATCAATGTTTTTTTATATAAGTGATGCTTTTCTAAAGTCAGTCAGTATATATTTGGTGCTGAAAGAATTAAGAAACCGGATCGGATTTGTAATCAAAAAGCTTATGGTTCGATCCTTGCTTAAAGTGCACTTTATAACTGAACTCGGGAAATGCAAGAGTATATGAGCGACCGGCAAGCCATGATTGGACTACAGTTAAAGGTGACGTTAAACAGCTTTCACACCTGCTCTGGCAAAAGGCGGATAAATGCATCTCCGTGATCCATTGTACCGAGCAAATCATTATATAGATAATAATTATAATTGGGCCATGCTCTGTGGAAAGGGGGCTTAATGCATCTGCGAAAACTATCGACCCAGGTCAGCCTGCGCAGTCCGCGAAGGCTGACCTGGGCCGAAACTTTTCGCTATTGATCAATTTTCTGAATGCCCAAGGCCCAGTCTACCTCATGATTGAGTAGGTTGTTTAAAATCAATGGATATACTGGATTCATTAATATGTGATGGCCTGCTTGGTACCATGGATCACGGAGATGTATTAAGACCCTTTTGCCAGAGCATGGCTCATATAATTATGGATCCATCTATCTTTTTGTCTATCAAAAAACCAAATCACGAGGTAGACTGGTCCTTTGCAGAAAATTGACCTTTAGCGAAAAGTTTCGGCCTGCACAGGCTGACCTGATACTCTTTGCAGATGCATTAAACCTCCTTTTCAAAGAGTATGGCCAAATTAAAAAACAATTTACAAAACCATACAAACAAACAAAGGTCATAGACATAAACACGCCTACAACGTCATTTAAAGCTATAATTATTGGCAACATGAAGAGCATTCACTGTCTCGTGATATGTATGGCAGAGTCAATGGCAGAGTCAAATGGAAATGCTTACACTGGAAGTAATCTGGTCAAAAACTGATGTGTTTTTACGCTATGAAAGGAGAGACGCTTTCAATATATGAACCTATGGCAGTTTCATTTACATGAAAGTGCACATCAAAATCAGAATGATCAACGCTCTCCGATATTTTGTGAAATATCTTATTTAATTTTGCCAAGTGTTCACCTTTTAGACTTTTTACACGGTAAAAAAACATGTCTTCCCGCAAAACCAGGGGTTAATGATTTGTAGCATAAGACGCCAACGTTTGACATGATACTAAAAAAAAAATCTTAGATTTCATCTCCTTTCCTCTGATACGAAAATTTTGAAATTGATAAAATTCAGCTAAAGTTCTCCGATACGGTAAAAAAACTATGTTACCAGCATTTTCTCATATTCTCACAATGTTTTCAAAAACTTTCTTCCTTAGGCTGGTTAAAACTCGGTATTGTGTGGTAAAGGGTTAACTTAAATACTGTAATACTGAATTAACTCATTGCCTGTGCGGACGGATCGACGTGTTTTTACAACTCTGCTGTATTGGGCGCTACAAAACGTTAAGGAAAAGTTATGTTTAATGTCTCAAACCCATACCCCACAATACTTCGTGTGTACTTTCACACTGGAGAGACTTTACGTACTTGCTCCAGGTCAACGTTACTGCTCCTGTCAATTCAACGTACCCGCTCCAGTAAAAAACATGGCTGCGCCCAAGAATTTTGCTAGGTAAGCACCAAAACATACTTCTACAACAATTAGATGAATAGATGTGCAGTAGACGGTTGTCGCACGGAATGTCTGGGATGTCAGTGCATATTTCTGTATTGTTCTTTTGGTGGTTGGTTATTTGTTAAAGACGTTTAATCCAACAAACTTCCGTCAGCGACTACGATTTCTGAATAATCAACAGGCGGGAGTGAGCAAAAAACTTTGTTAAACATACAAACACAACAATCTGAAGTTTGTGCTTTGCCAAGTGATTCATATATGCTTTATTCACCACAGTTCTAAACAAAAACTATACGACATTCATTAAAGAGCAACTTTCTGTCAATTTTTGTAGGCAACGCTCCACGCTCCAGAACTCAATAAAACGATCCAGCTCCTGAGTTGAAACAGAGAACGATATTATATGCGATTGTGTACGAGTTTAATCAAACAGTTTTTCTTTTTTGATCAATATGTATAACTCTATTTGTCCGTCTTTCGGTTTTTCTGTCCGTCAGGTTTATTGTCCTTTTGATGCATTTGAAATAAAATGTCATTATATACATGAAGAGCTTGATGACAGTCAGTATCATGCAAAGGGTGGATAACTATCATAACTATCATGCAGAAGATCCATAACTATTGTAACTATCATCTTCGATATCGTCATCACAAGACTCCTCTTCGTTAATATAAATTAATAATAATGATCATCAACGAACAACCATTCATATGCCTTGTCAGCTGCACACCTAAAAGCATCTAGTTATATCTAATACTATGATTTAAATATGAGCCATACTCTGTGAAAAGGGGGCTTAATGCATCTACGAAAAGTATCTGTCCAGGTCAGCCTGCGTAAGCGCCTCTCTCAGCCCAAAAGCCTTGTTACATATACCACATGTAATGGCTTTTTCCTGGTGTAAGCCTTTTGAATGGCGAGTCAATGATGACTTAGAAGAAACCGTCTTCCCACACACATCACAAACTAGATCCTGAAAAAAAAAAGATGTTTATAAGGGTTGACTAGTGTTCTGGATAGACACACAGTTCTGAGTTCTTTAACAGGGTGGAAAAGATTGTGAGAAAAGGAAAAAATAGTGGTAACCAGCATTTTCTCCTTTTCCGATAATGTTTTCAAAAGCTTTCGCCTTCAGGGTTGTTAAAAACTCAGGGTTGATACAGCGACAGATATCGGTAATTTAGCTCAGTCAATCAGAGTAACGGTTTAAAAAAAAGTCTCTCAATTCATCCTTCAAAGTACTAAGACTGTATTTTTAAATAAAAACGAAAAGGAAAACTTTTTCATCTCGGTTCTTAGATTGTATGGTAAAGACTCAGGTATGTTGTAAGCGACTATTTGTATATTTTTTAGTGTAATCATACAGTTTTTGGCCAATTTATGAACAGTACACTCTTTATAAGATTAAAAACAAGGAGGCACAATCTCCCTGATTTCATGGTTATATTGCATTTTGTTGTACTGTGATTATATACAGTCTTCTTTTACAAAAAAGCCATATTTTTTTAAGTCAATGACTCAATCAACCAGCACAGTTGAGTAATCACATATTGCCGTGATCAAGATAGCATACTAAACAGGGTGTCTCAAGAGTCGCACACCATCCTGATTTTCATTTTTGTTTCTGTGTTTCAGATTTAATAACGTTACTGACTCTATTTTTTTCTTTTTTTTTTTCTCTCTTTCAAATTTGATTATTGCTAATAAAGTAACAACACAAGAAAGAGTTGAATTGCTTTTAATTACGATTATCATAAATATTGGTATTTTTTTTAAATAAATAGGTGGATTTTTTTATGGAAACATGGATGGTGCGCGGTTTCTGGGACACTCTGTATATATAGTGATGTTTTTGAGTGACCGTGAAATACTTCCGTGAACTCGTGGCAAAAGCATGAGAGCTCGCTACTCGTATGAGGAAATACTACTATGCGGCACTGAAAGGTATGAGCCATGCTCTGTGAAAAGGGGGCTTAATGCATCTTCGAAAAGTATCGACTCAGGTCAGCCTGCGCATTCTGCGCAGGCTGACCTGGACCAACACGTTTCGCTACAGGTCAATTTTCTCTATGTCCAAGGATCATTCTATCTAGCTTATGATGAAGTCAGTTGTAAAAAAAAAAGTGGCTATTATGGGTCCATAGTTATCTGATGGCATGTATGGTATAATGCACCAAGAAGATGCATTAAGCCCCCTTTTAACAGAGCATGACTCATATGTTTTCAAGTTGCCTTCTTCAATACGAAAAGGATTGTCTTCAGAAAGTTCCTGTAATGTGGTAAAGGCCCCTTAGCGGCAAAAAGTTCACACTTCTGTGTATGTAATATAGGTAAATTTCATTTATACCATCTAAAACTGGCGATTATTGTAAGTTCAGCGATCTGATAGAGTGCAGTAAAATTAGTATTAAAAGTAAAATTAATGTTTTCAACAGATCGTCAGATAATCGCCAGATTTTTAATTTATCTTATATACAGTTGCTATATGTTTCATTTTGCAAATTAGGTCACCGACTAGTAAATCAATCGAAGCTATGAATTTTATGATACTAGTTTGGCGTTTTCACAAAATTTACAGAGAAAGGAGGGGGTGCAGGCATCAAATGTATACTGTTTGTCCCTGAAGAAAGACGATACAGTATTTTTTTCCCACACAATGATAACTGTCATTCTCCGTACAACAAGCGTCAAACGTGGGATCCCATTATTTACAGAGTGAATTTCTTCATTAGAAAATCTGACAGGTTCAATTTCTACACTAAAATTGGAACTGAAATCGAACCGGAAATTACATGTAATCCCTCTAGCTGGTTCCCGAAGCCTAGAATCTGATTTGTATCCCAAATACGTATCCGTGTGGACACAAAACTCGTTATCTAAGACCATGTTCCTAGGATAAAACTGTAGGCATGATCTGGAATAATTTTTTGGAAGATCTATGACATGTTTGTTGAATTTGTGGCACTTTTTATGCTAGTTTTTACTTGCTTGACCCTTTCTGCGCCATAAGCAAAACAGATGCCTTTGCGGATGGCATAGATCAAGATCAGTCTGCACATAACGTGCAGTCTGATCTTGGATCTACACCGTCCGCTAATTCAGTCACGCCTATAAGATTGAATTCTTTCTAACTTTCAGAGGGGAGTATTTTCAATCGTGTGGTCGGGCCATATGTTAGTCGCTGGTAGAAAAAAAAAATAAAATCAGGCAAAAAGTAAACAAAAGACACAGCTGCCTTGCAGGTTTTAACCTAGTTTTGAAATTAATTTCTCTATCATCGACTAACACTTGGACCGATAGTACAATGACAGATTGTCATCTTCACAATAATTTCCATACTTTTAAATGGTATGATTTAAATTCAAATGCATTTAAAAACCCGCTTTGTTTACATTTGGCCTTTATTGTTACTTTAAGGGATCAGGGTCATAGATTCTTAGTAGAATAGATACTAAGAGTGTTCCTAGGAATAGGTGGTTCATACGGACCCTGATCGCACCATTGCGACCTACTAATTATAGAACAAGAACGTAACACAACCACTGATTGGCTAAGCTGTGTAGTTTAGCCAATCAGAAGTTATCTTTTTTTCAAATTATCAGAAGTTATGTTACTTTCAAATTCAAAAAATTATTGAGAATAGATACTAAGGCTGTTTTAAAGAATAACTGTGTAATACGGACCAAGATCGCAACATTGCGACCTATGCAACATTATCCACAAACGCTATGTAGACCTAATTACATTTTTATGCTCAAATGGTTATACAATATCAGAATATCTGGAAGGGAAGGAAGATGCCAGAATCAATATCATGATTACATACAATTAGGTCTACTTCACTCTATCCGTGCAAAATATATAAATCCGACCTCTTTTGGACGGCTGTAAATACAATTCACTTATACTGAGACAAATCTTTATCGTATATGCTGGTCCATACAGGCGGATGGTATAGATCTAAGATCAGACTGCACGTTCTGTGCAGTCTGATCTTGGATCTATGCCATCCGCAAAAGCCCTGCTTTCACCTATGCCGCTGGAAAGGTTTATAGACCGTTAGTCTGTTGGTCTTGACTTTATGTGCTTTTAGGGAAATTCCTGGGGATAGATCAAGATCGGAATGCAAGGAAGGTGCTGTCTGACCTTGGATCTGCCTTGGATTTTGAGTTGGTTATGTCTGGTATTTTGGGAGGTATTCATGCCAGAACAGGCTGAAGGTTAGAACTGAATGAATGAATGAATAAATGAATGAATGAATGAGCGATCGAGCGAGCGAATGAGTGAGTGAGTGAGTGAGAGAGAGAGAGAGAGAGAGAGAGAGAGAGAGATAGATAGATAGAGCGAACGTGCGAACCAGTGAACGAAAAACTAACAAACGAAGGAACGGACGAACGAATGAACTAACGCACGTACGCATGAACGAACGAACGAACGAAGGAATGAATGAATTAATTAATTAACTGACGAGTTTTTTGTCATACAATATGGTAATAATTATAATAAAAATAGAACAGAGTTAACTTTACAATATTTCAGTCCATCTAATATGCTATTTTATATGCTGATATTAAGTTAACCCGTGACCAAAACAGCCCCGTATATTAACGACCTTGAGGAAGAAGCTTTTTGATCTTGTATAAAAATGAGAAAATGCTGGAGCCAGCATTTTCTCCTTTCCCCACAATGTTTTATATGCTATCAAATTCTTTGAGCCATGTTCTGAGAAAAGGGGATTTGATGCATCTGAAAAAAGTATCGACCCAGCTCAACCTGTGCAATCCGCGTAGGCTCACCCATGTCGAAACTCTTTGCTTTTAGCAAACTTTCTTCGTGTCCAAGAACCATTCTACCACGGGATTCAGCTGGCTGTTAGACAGAATGGATCCATAACGATGCGATGACTTGCTTGGTATAATGGATCACAGAGATGCAAATCCCCCTTTTGCCAGAGATTAGCTCATTTCAATTCATTTGTAACAATTCCGAAATGGTATTTAGATCTATACTTTGATTTTGGAAGAGTCTGAAATATACAGGTCTATGTCTTATTTGAACCTTGTTTGTTTTATTTTGTAAGTTTCTTACAGAAGAAGCCTTTTAGCTCTAGTTTCAATAGTTCTGTATCCTGGAGACCAAATTGTATCCATTCATCGATTATGTAGGAACACTAAATATAAGCATAACGACAGATAGAGAAATGGTTTTATATAAAGAATTATCCATTTGTCGAAATATGCATTTACATAAAAGATTCTTCAAGGCGTTTAAGCACAGTTTTTCTTTTTTTAAGACAGCATAATTTTTTTTCCTTGTACCAAAAGATTTCCGAAAGCCACGTTAAAACACGTGATTGTTTGTTACAGGGTTACTGATTAATTGAAAACCGCTCAGCCCTTTAAGCTACAAATAAATGAATTGAATATGAGGTTCCAGAAATTGCAATTTCAAGAGTCGTTAACTCATTATCTGGTGGAAAGACTTTGTGTCGGAGGATTGCGAAAATATTCTTGTTAAATATGCAGTTTAGTTTTAATTAATGTACACAGGTAAAACATTGTGGCAAGCCATTCGAGTCATGCTCTTTGAAAAAGCAGTGTAATGCGTCTGCAAAAAAAATATCGACCCATATCATCCTACGCAGTCCGCACAGGATGACTTGGATCGAAACTTTTTGCTATTGATAAATTTTCTGCATGTTAAAGGATCAGTCTAACACATTATGAAGAGGGTTTTTAGACAAAATCGGTCTATATTACGCGACGAGTAATTCATTTTCACGAAGAAAACAGTTGAGCCTTAAATGAGTTGTCGTCTCTCTCTTTAATTAAAGATACATCTTTTCCCGTTTTCAGCCAGGTTTCAGCCAAATTTTAACCCATGGCATCCTTATTTCATGAAACTATAATTATTCTTGTATCTTCATGCCAAAGGTTGTCCCTGACAGCATCAAGTTTGCATAGATTACGACGGATAGAAAATGCATGTTTTGGAGGTCTTCAAAGCAATCGTTGTTGTCGTTTCCGGTTTTAAATGAGGTCAAATTCCTTAAGTTTATGTAACCCTCACACATGTATATTGGTAATTTATCTATGTTTACACTGCTGAGCCATTCTACACGCTTTCAAGTTTTAACTGTGTTTTGTCTCTGAAGCTGTAGGAATGGTATCTTTAAATATTATATTATTTTTGTTCCATATGATATTGTTCGTGTTTGGCTGAGGTTTCTGGGTACTGTAAAAAGCAAATCAACCAAACGATCTCTTACTCGTGGGACTTTTAAATAAATAGAACTTACTTTGTCCGAAAGCGAAAAAGAAAACAAACTATTTCGTGATATTCACAACTAAAATATCGAACGGAAAAGACCCTTGATAAATCTCGATTTTTTAACTAATCCAAATTCAAAGCATTTGCAGACGACAAAATAAATGTGACTAAAAAGTTGAGGTTTGTTTTAGGAAGGGTAGAAAACATTGCGGGAAAAGGAGAAAATGCTGGTTACCAGCATTTTCTCCTTTTCCCACAATGCTTTTAAAAGATTTTTCTCAGGGTTGTTAAAAGTCGGGATTGTGTATTAAAGCGTTAAACTGTCTGCTCAAGCACGTTATGTTGCCATTAATCTACCAATCTAGTAAATCGACATGTAGGCCTACAGTGTCTGCAGTGTTTCACAAAATTTTCTCGACAAAAAAAAAAGATTCATAAAAGTCAATATTGATTCCACCGATTCAGCAAAAAAGCTGGAAAAAAGGCTGTATTACTTTGTTATTATTCTTCTACTTACTGACAAAAGGCAATTATACAGGAAGCTCCTTTGAGACCTTCTCTATACTGCCGGTATTGGAGCCAAACTCAGCTTCGTGTTATTCTGTTGCGGTCTTTTGCCCTTTATCAAAAACTCTCGAGGTTTAACAACCACGAGAAAGAATGTTTTTGAAAACATTGTGGGAAAAGGAGAAAATGCTGGTTACCATGCTTCATGCTTTTCGGTAGGTTATCGGGAAATAATGGTGGATTATAAGGTGTGATAATTCATGGTTACGACCGGTGAAATTTACCGTAAGTGTTTCCTAACCCTTCAAGTGAAGAGGAAACAGTAGTTCCCGCACACTAGTTACTTAGGTAAACAGTACGTGCCATTCAACTAGACGGAAATATGACGTAATTTACGCCCAATTATCCTACATTTCTAGCACTTTATCATTATCTCCCGCTAGATGGCATTCTACAAATACACGTCTATCTAATTTGGGCACTCTGGGTACAGAACCGGACTACTTTTCAAAGCGACAACCGTTACTTTGAATTTCAAAATCAAATAAACGTTTACCCAATAAAACGCTACCTGGTGCGATTCATTCAGCTATGTTTAGCTAGCATGAAACCTATGCACCGGCCATTTATTAAAACAGCCCCTACAGGCTTGGGTAATAGCTTCGGTATAAACCCTACTTTTCCCTAGTATATGGGGTCGGTGATGCGTCATAGCAGACAGGTCGAATCTTCGAAGAATATGACATGCGCAGACAACGAGCACTTTATGTATTATCGTATGCGTTGTTATGTGGGGGGGAGGTACGCCACGGGGTTTACCGAAAACAACTGTACTGGATTTTGATTAAAAGCCCAATGAAAGACCGAAATTTATTTCATCTCGTGAACATGATCGGTAATATTTTCACTCGTGATTGCGCCACTCGTGAAAATCTTACAAATGATGTTCACTCGATGAAATAAATTTCGCTCTTTCACCGAAAAAAACAAATACATGTATTCTTTATCTCAAACAATCCGCTTTTGTTTGTTTAGTTACGTTTCTTTCAAAGGAAGGGGGCCAAAATGTTGGGGAAACAGTCTTAATTTATGTGCGTTATTTATCCTCTATGGTTTATGCTGTTCATTTATCTTCAATATTTCAACCTACAACTTACAATCAATATCATCATTAGACTAATGTATTGGTAGAGCTACGACTTGTAAACCGTACACGATAGTGCTCTAGTAAGTTCATTAGTGGAATTACTTCAGCGTTTACCTGTTTTTCTGCTAGTGGCTAGTTAAATAACTTTTGCCGACGACGTAGATCAAAATCAGACTGCACAGAAGGTGCAGTCTGATCTTTGATCTACATCGTCCGCTACCTGTTACTAAACAGTGACCCAATTTAATTAATTGCGGCAGAAATTTACTTTTAGATTTCGATAATAATTATTGTCGAATGTATGAAGTTGACGGCCAGGGTCAAAGAGGGTAAACTCTTTACCATACGACAAATCTTAGACTGGTCTAATTCAAAGAATTCGCAGACGACAAATGAAACTTAACTAATTGATGGAATTTGTCTTCATTTGGGTAAAAACATTTTCATTTTCGGGAAAATAGTTTTTGTCATACAACTAAATAAATAATGTATATCAAATATAATGTAAATTCACACAGCGAATTGATCAGTTTTAATTTCAATAATTGTAAACATCTCTCTAACATTAGGGTTAAAGATGCCCGTCTACAGCCGGTGAGCAAAAACGCTGTTAAATTTCAAACAATTTAGAATGGTACAGAAATCAGCCCTTTGTGTAAACATGGATAAATTACTGACGTATATGGTGTAATTGAAAAAAGGAAACACGGAGATTTGTATTAGAAACCGAACATTGGTCAGAAGAAAACTGGCTGACGATCGAAGCTGTAAACAATGGCGGTGCGTCACGGACATTTATCGTTGGTTTCCGCCTAGAATCGGATACGGTGTAATTTGCATATAGGCCGCGACCTCCGTCTGAAAATCGAGGCTGCAACAGAGAAGCCTCCATTTTCCTTTGTTTACCTCATTAGACGCAGGGCGAAGGTCAAATAGGCCTATAGTCACGTTACAGAATGCATGAACATCATACGAATCTACCTGAGTGTATAACGGATATATCGAAAATCTTCGATTAAAAAACCAGAAACGACGAGTGTGTTTACATGGAAGGCCGCAAGTCAGCGAAATGCATTTACTATCGTCCGTAATCTAGGCAACCTTGCAACCGTCAGGCGCAATATTCGGCATGAAGATATAAGAATGACTATATTTTGATAAAATAAAGACAAAATGAGTTAAAACTGGCACAAAATGAGTATAAGGGCCTCTTTAAAGTTAATAGTAGCTTCTTGGGATCTCAAAGGCAACGCTTCTTACATTGTATATGGATACTCACAATATAGGCTGTGATCAAGATATACATTATGTATCATTCTAACATGACACGTGAATTCGGCCCTATAAACACAGTGCAACGAAAGCGTGGTAAAATCTACGTCATTCTATATAGAGTGACGTCATTCTGTTCAAAGTAAGTCGCCTGTGGCTGTTCCACGTCTTCGCCCTCCGATAATTCGTAAATGAAAGATCACTTGAGGTAAACAAATCGTCATTTTGCGCTCCTTGACCAAGGAGGAAGGAAAATTCTCAAGGATTAACTGTTTGATATTACATGTTTTGATATAAATTGACAACGATGGAACTATTTGAAATGTTACCAGTAAACATATGTAAATCGAGTGTATTTTCAATGTGAAGGTTAGTTCAAAATTGACCGGTGTTGCATTGGAAATGGGATTGGGAGTGGTCGGAGTAATATTCAGAGCATTCGAAGTAACTACGACTCTAATGGTTGACAATACATTCATTCTTTGTCATTTGAAAGGGAGAAAATATAACAGCCTGAGGTTTTATTGAAGTTTTTATTCTTTTCATATTTACCGCCTGGGCAATGGGGTTTTGTTTTGGTAGGTAAGTAAAACAGCCGTGGTTTATTCATTGGATTATAATCCGCATCCGCGTTTTACACTAAGTATGAACTTGTTTTCCTTTGATTAAGAGTTGGTCATGTTAGAATCGAAATAATCTTTCTATCGTGGCTTATCGTTCAATAAACCACGTTGTGAGTTATGAGGCTCAATGAATAAACCACTCGGGCTATCGCCCTTGTGGATCATTTATTGTGCCTCATAACTCACAACTGTGGTTTATTGAACGATAAACCACGATAGAGAAGATTATTTCTTAATTTAATAATGGTAATCATTTTTACAGAAGAAAAAAATAAACATAGTTCAAATTATGAATTTGTCTTTGGAAAGGTAGAAAACTTTGTGGTACCAGTATTTACAAGCATTTTTCTTCAAGCATGTTTTCAGATGCTCTTTTCCTTAGGTTCGTTAAAACACGGGATTGTTTAGTAAAAAGTTAAATCATAAATCAATGAGAAACAAGAACAATGGCACAGCATTCGAGTCTAACGCTTGACTAGTGTTGCATTTTTAAGCGAAAATCCGAAAAAAGGGCGTAACAGTGTCTAAAATATTTCAGGGTTACATGCCCTTGTTTTATGGGTTCTTTTTTGATAGTTCACAACTAGCTCAACCTTGAAGTAAATATCTCCAGTAAAGACAAAGATATGATAAAATATCAAAAGTTTTTGCAAGATGGCTTTGCAGACACCACAGGCTATTACAGTTCCACTGGTCTTTTACGGAACACCGAATCTTCATTTGTAGAGCATCGTCCACTAATGCTTGAAATCACATTGACCCATAGTCTCTATATCGTATTATAGTGTTACTATGATATAGAGGCGAAAGCACACTGGCATCGCCTCTATATCATATGTGGTGTTACTATCTACGATATAGAGGCAGTGCACCAATGTGCTATTTTTAGTAACAGTTTTAATGATTGACAAACGAAAATTTCAGTGTTCCATAATAGACTAAGAGAGCTTCAAAGGCCTGTGGCAGACCCAGAAGACAAAAGGGCTATGACAATATCTCGACTTGAACCCAGTCGCAATGACCATAATCAATCTTCGGAAAGAAATTCGCTGACATGCTGGGAATTCGAACAAGCGACCCCCTGGTCTCAAGTCCTGCACGCTACTACTGCGCCACCGGAATGGGCGGAATTTTGGTATAAAGGAAAGGAACCCACATAAATAGAAGTTAAAAGGAAGTAATAGAAAGAATGTATCCCTCCGCAAGACTTTCCTATCAATTCCTCCTCTGTGGCGGCAAATATATTTCCAATATTCCCCAGCTGACAAAAGACGGACAAGTTTGCTGTTGTATACCATTTCTCATTTTGCAGCTGACATAAAGGTCTATTGAATTATTCTCGCTCGTCATTGATCATTCATTGTATATTGCGTTACAGTATACAATACATCAAGCAGAGGACGTATGTATCAAGCATTTTAAAATTCAATGTTATTTATAAATTCCATGACTTGCCATTTGATTGGCTGAGACACTATGTCCCAGCCAATAAGATGTCTGGTCTTGGAATTTAGAATTAATACAATATTAAGAACTTTGCAGAATAATGCCCAGATCTTACATCAATAGTTGTCCGCGGAATTTACTGGACTTATTCCGCTCGCAATTAATCAATTAATGTATATTTCTTTACAGTCAACAGTAGGAAAACATCAACCAGGTTTCATACCAGTATTGAATTGAACGTAGACGTAAAATGAATAGTGTAGTGGTGTGAGATAATGTGACAGTGATTGCAAGTACTGGACAAGTAATGGGATGTTCGCCGACTAAGAGGAAGAAAGCTTCTAAAAGTGCCACAAACAGTGAGTAACTGTGGTTGAATTATTTTTCATTCCTTATTATCCTCTTGAAGCAATAAGTAACATGCGACTTTAAGAAGAATCTTTAAAAAGAAGGTGATCAATACGAAACCCAAGTTTAATTTAAAAAAAAAAATATATCAGAAAACATTTTGGTAAAGACGAAATTGCTCACCAGGAGCAATTTCCCCTTTGCCACAATGTGTTAGAAATTGCTCTGCTGCAAGGCGAAAGATATGTCTGCAAATGGTGTAACCTGGTTGGTTGTGTATGTGTGTAAGATATTCTTGTGTTGTTATTTTTTTTTTTCTTCTTGTTCTTGTTCTTTATTAGATATCTCATTAAGCTATCAATCAGTCTAATACCTGCCATGTTAACCATTTTCCTGCTAAATAAGTTCGATAAAATTTTCAAGCCGATAGTAGGAGCCTGGAAAAATATTATTTCAAACTTAATTCTCGGAGAAAAAATATCTCCTATTCGGACAGTGAAGATCCAAGATCAGACTGCACAAAATGTGCAGTCTGATCTTGATCTTCAGTGTCCGCAAAAGGGCAGTGAGTTGCGCTTAGCAGCCTAAGGGTTTATATATCAGTCAGTCTAAAGCCTGCTATTGTTATAGCGCACAGCCTGTGTATTGTAGGACGAATAACAAAAAGGAAATTTTGTCGTGGTGATGAAAAGTAGATCCTTGCGCTTGATATTTATGATTTATAAATTCTTTTAAGCTTACTTTATTTTTTTTTATGTATTACATCACTGAAATTGCATCATATAAATGAAAAGCTTTAGAACAAACGTTAAACACCTTAAGAGCTTTTTTTTACAATACAATGTGTCGCTTAAATGTTGTTCAAATAACATATCACAAAAATACTTACTCTATAATGTGCTAATCTCTGGTGTAAGTGCAGTAAATAAATTAAAAGGATATTATCGTATAAAGATTTACTCGTATAAATTTTCTGAAAATACCGGACCTGTATAGTTTCAGTCGTATTATAACGACATTTAACGCTTATTTAAGATCCCTCCGGTTTTAAGTGCTAAGGACTTGAATTCTTATGGGCCTTGCCCACGGACACTCACAAATGATGCCAGCTTGGGACGAATACACATTTCTCAATAAGAAATCCAGGAATGAAACCCCCCCCCCCCCGGCACCATTCTATTAGCAAGCGTGTCTCAGTTAGACACTGGTGTCGGGGAATAACGGCGGTCTTTCACATCGAATGTTACGGGTTCAGATCCCATGATGAGCGGAGTAAACTTTTCGAAACGTTCGTCTCAGTTGACGTAAACAGATGTGAATGATAAATGTGTTACCCATGGTACAGTATGCCATCACACCAGAATCGTTTTTGAAATTTTGAGATTGAGATTCTAAAATGTAGCATGAACGAAACAATTCAAAAAGGTTAACCCACAGAGCGCTGAAAAAATCCAAAACATTTTCCAGTCTAGAAATAAAATCCTAGATGATCACGATTTCAAGGTTGCTCTTGTGAAGAATGTCTCGGCAAAGCGGACAGAGTAGATCAAAGATCAGACTGCACGGTTTGTGCAGTCTGATCTTGATCTACACTGCCCGCTAATGCAACTATAGTTGTGTTAGGCGCTTCAATGGTCAAGTTCGAAAGACGACCTTCTCCATCAGGAAAAAACAAATGACAAAGAACGTTGATCTTTTTCAAGAGCAAGCATTACATCCATTGCTTATATGCAATGGCAAGTTGACATGCTTCTATGACAGCTTCTGTCGTAAAGATTGGTACCAGGGTTCGTATTTACCAACCATTCTTATGAACATTCTTAGTCTTGTTGTGAAGTATTTTCTTAATTTGACAGTAAATGTTACACAATTTCTGATTGGCTAAGCCAAACGGTTTAGCCAATCAGAAATTGTATTACTTTCAAAATTTAGAATTAGACCATAACTAAAGGTTGGTGAATAAAGCACTGGAAATGAGAGAAAAGCGCGCCCAGTTTCACATGAGCATATTCTTGTATAATTCTATTGTAATTTGAGACAAATTTTCTCGAATTGTGTGAAATCTAATTAGACTTAGAGAAGAGATTACCGATATCTCCCTTTCCTCGACTTAACTCTTAAGTACTATACGATAAAGTTGTGAACTTGTCAAACTTGAAAGGATTTACAGAGAACAGATTAAATAAGTGAATTGATGATAAATTTTTATATGAAAGAAAATACAAATTTATTTTTTAAAAAAGAGGTGGTTACCGGCATTTTCTCCTTTTACAACAATGTTTTTAAACGGTTTCTCCCTTACGGTCATTGAAATTCGGGACTGTTTGGTTATGGGTTAATTAACTCTTCGAACACTGCAGACAAGTTTGGGTGCTAACGAACACACGGATTATAGATTAGGATCAGACTACACAGAACGTGCATTCTTATCTTGGATCTATACTGTCATATTTTGAAGTGTATTCCGTTTAAAAAGGTTCACGATACCGCAGAAAATGGGCATTCCCCACACGTAACAAAATTTGTCTTTTAAGCCTTTGCTACACGACACATTTTTTGCGAGTCCAAATTCAAAGCATTTGCAGACGACAACAAAGATGTGGCTCAAAAATTTTTAAACAAACTTTTGGTAGGGTAGCAAACATTGTGAGAAAAAGGAGAAAATGCTGGTTGGACAGCATTTTCTCCTTTTCCCACAATGTTTTCAAAACGTTTATTTCTATATATGTCTTAAACGAATTTATAGCCTTTAACCCTTTACCACATGACACATGTTTGACAAGTTCATATTCAACGGACTAGCAAACGACAAAATAGATGCCACTAAAAAAAAAAAAGAATTAGACGGATGGAAAGTATTGTGGGAAAAGGACAAAATGGTGTTTACCATCATTTTTACCTTTTCAAGCAATGTTTTCAAGAGGTTTATGCCTAAGCTCGTCAAAAATTCAGAATGTAGAGTAAAGGGTGCAGGCTTTTGAAAACATTGTGAAAAAAGGAGAAAATGATGTTAACCAGCATTTTCTCCATTTCACACAACGTTTTCTACCCTGTCGTAGACAACTTTTCCCTTTTGAGCTACATCTAATTTGTCGCCTGCAAATGCTTTCAAAATGGACAAGTCCAAACAGCCCTATTACGTAGAGTTTATTTCATCAGCTTGTGGTTAATATGGGGAAATATTTGCCGAAAAAGGGAAAGGTCCGCGAAAATAACGAGTGCCGTAAGGCACGAGTTATTTTCGCGGACCTTTCCCTTTTGAGGCAAATATTTCCCCATATTAACCACAAGCTGATGAAATAAATTATATATTATATTTCCCCTGATTATTTTGTCAACGAATGTCACTTTTAAAACTTAAAAACTTCAAAAACTTAAAAAAGTAGTTCCAGATTTTCGGCAGGAGGAAAATATTCACTGTGACGGGGAAATTCCCCCAGCTTAAATTATGACATTTCTTTACCCATTACATTTCTAAAAATAGACACATGAAATATAATATAAAATTATAAAGACCCTGAGAAAACAGGCTTTTGAAAACATTGTGGGAAAAGGAGAAAATTCTGGTAACCAGCATTTTCTCCATTTCCCACAATGTTTTCTACCCTTTCTTAGACAACTTTTCCCTTTTGAGCAACATCTAGTTTTTCGCCTGGAAATGCTTTGAAATTGGACAAGGCCAAACTTATGTCGGTTTGGTAAAGGACTAAATAAACTTGCAATAGACTTTGACTATAACCTTGTTAAGAATAAAAGGAGATCAGCAAGAAAGCTTATCTTTTTACCAAACAATCCTGACTTTTAACGTCCCTGACGAAAACGGTTTTCGAAATTGAAAACATTTTTTGAAAAGGAGACAAGAGCACCGCATGCGGGTGCCAACGCTTGGCTCCAGTTGCTTTTAGTGAAAATTTCAAGTCGAAAAAGGAGCATAACTGTGTCAAACATATTTTGATGGTTACCTGCCCCTATTGTATTGGTTCCCCTTTTAGATGTTTAAAAACTATTTCAAGGCTGAAGTAAATATCTTCAGTAATGACAGAGATATTATAGAATGTCAGAGATTTTGCACAACGACGCAGACAACGCAGACGACGCCAGGGCTATGACAATACCTTGACGTTTTCTTTGAAAACTGGGGCCATGCGTGAATCAGTGGTAAGGTGTGGGACTCGTAACCTGGAGGTCCCGGGCTCGAGCCGCACTGGATCCACTGGGTTTTTCGTGGGAGTGTCCTTGGACAAGAGACTTCAGAGCCCTAGCCTAGTACTTGTAAAACCTAGGAAAACATGAATATGTGAGCTGTCGCCCTGATATGACTGAAATTATGTTGAAAGCGGCGTAAAATACCATTCAATCAATCAATCAATCATCAACCCATCAATCTTCGAAAACAGCCGAGTCAAAAATGCTGATAACCAGCATTTTTTCCATCTCACGCAATGTTTTTTGCCTGTAATAAAAAAAAAAAAACACACACACACACACAAAGACTTATTTGTCGTCTTCAAATGCTTTCAGTTTGGACACGTCTAAAATTTTGTCGTCTGGTAAAGACACTTAATATACAAATGTATGTGAAATCACTGTGACAAAAACAGCAATTATTGTTCCGTCAGAGCAATTTTAGTCCGTAAAATGACCTAGATATTGGTTAGATAGACGCTCCGTATGAAGGATGATTGGTTTTCTTTGATGAAAGTGTTAGATGGATAATGTCTAATCTACATCTAGCGCTGGATATTAGCGATAATTAACGCTTTAACCCTTTATCACACAATGCCGACTTTTAACGACTCTGGGAAAGAAGCCTTTTGAAAACATTGTGGGAAAAGGAGAAAATGCTGGTAACCAGCATTTTCTCCTTTTCCCACAATGTTTTCTGTCCTATCAAAGAAAAATCGCATTATTTGAGCCAAATTGAAATTGTCGTCTGCAAATGCTTTGAGTTTATACAAGTCTAAAATTTTGTCGTCTGGCACAGAGTAAAGCCTCGGCTAACCCTCTACTAAACGACAAAATTTCAGCCGTGTCCAAATTCAAAGCAATTGCAGACCACATATTCTGTGTTACTCAAATCACGAAATTTCTTTTAAAGGGTAGAAAACAGTGCGGGAAAAGAAGAAAAAGCTGGTGACCGTCATTTTCTCCTTTTTGCACATTGTTTTCTGTCCTTTCAAGGCCAATATTAATCGTTTGAGCCACATCCAATTTGTCGTCTGCAAATGCTTTCAATTTGGACAAGTCTACAGTTTTGTCGTTTGGTAAAAAGTTAAACACTTGATCAAGCGACAAAATTTTAGACTCATCCATACTGAAAACATTTGCAGGCGACGAATTTGATATTGCTCTTAAGGATAGGGCACCCTAATGGGATTCGTATAACATCGCCTTTCATCACGAAAATATCGCACGGATTCAGCTATACTCGGATAATCCGTAATAGATGAGAGGAACCAGCGTCTATCAGCCAATCGATTAAGAAGTACCCGAGTCTAAGCCGAATCCGTCCGATTTTCGGCGATGAAAGGGGATGTTACAAGAATCCCATTAGGGTGCCCGCTCCTTTAGATGGGAGTCGTCTTTGAATGGACAGAAAATATTTGTGGGAAAAGAAGAAAATGCTGGATACCATCATTTTCTCCTATTTCCACTAAGTTTTCAATATCCTCTTCCTAGGGTCGTGGAAACTTAGATGTCTAGAAGAGGATCATTTATCAACCACAAAGTCCCGAGTTCTAACCCTTATCCTGTGAAATAAATTAAATGAAATTTTCAAGCCGAGATTAAAAACCCGATTGATGCTATATTTCAAATTTATTTTTTGGATAAAAATCTCCTTATCGGACAGTGTAGATCCAAGATCAGACTGCACGTTCTGTGCAGTCTGATCTTGATCTACACTGTCCGCAAAAGGCCCGTGAGTCCCGCTTAGCAGCCTTAGGGTTAATAACCTTGAAGAAGAAAGCTTTTGAAAATATTGTTGGGGAAGGGGGGAAAAATGCTGGTAACAAGTATTTTCTCCTATTCCCACGATGTTTTCCACCCTTAATAGTAAAAATTAAAAAATTTTAGTCACATTTATGTTGTTGTCTGAAAATCTTTGAATTCGGAAAAATCCAAAATTTAGTCCTTTGGTACAGAGTAAACCTTTACGTTACCACACAATCACAGGTTTTAGCGACCCAGAGTAAGAAAGCTTTTGAAACCAAGGTGGGAAAAGGAAAAAATGCTGGTAACCAGTATTCTTTTCCCCTTTTCCCACAATGTTTCCTCATCTTTCAAAGAAAAATTCAGTCATTTTATCCACATATAATTTGTTGTCTGCAAATGCTTTCAATTTTGACCAGTTTAAAATTTTGTCGTTTGGTAAAGACTTAACCATTGATCCATGGAGGAATTGTTAAATACTTTCGGGAATCAAGCTCGTGTCGCAACTATTTCCAATTTTCCCCCAAAAATCAGGATATTCTGTCAGCCGGCGAAAACAAATTTGCAAATCTAGAAACAGCTGCCCCTCTGTCTGAAGCTTTTTTACAATTTATTGAAAAGTATTGGAAAACAAATGCACTTAATTTTGATTCTTTGATACAAAACAGTTCTAACGGCCACAAATAATAGCAAAACGGTGTATAGGCGTGCATACACAAACCATTAATAAAGGATGATTTACGTATAATACAAAATAATAACAATGGTTCTATTTTAAGGTTTGTTTCTTTGGTAGATAGCTAGGCTTATGTAAACTTAATATGGCCTGCAACATGCGAAAAGGGGCATTCGGACATTTGCGTAAAGTGTCGTCTCGGATCAGCCTGCGCAGTCCGCGCAGGCTAATCCGAGACGACACTTTACGTCTACATTAGATTTTGTTTATAGTAGACTTGCGCAAAACAGAAAATTACATAAAAACGGAAAGTGTCGTTTCGGATCAGCATGCGCGGACTGCGCAAGCTGATCCGAGACGACACTTTACGCAAATGTCCGAATGCTCCTTTTCGCGTGTTGCAGGCCAGTTATAATCTTACTTTGCGTATTTTCACATTTTAGAAATTGATCAGGATAGATTACCAATTGTAAAAATACGCCTTACGGTACTATGTAAATTAGTCATAGATGTTTTGGAGAGAGACATCTAAATTGAAAATGTATACCATCATCAATATTGTTTCAAAACAAACACAATTATGAGCCACGCTAAAGGAAAAGGGGCTTTATACATCTCCGTGAAGCATTATACTCTTACCTAGCTAGTCATTACATAATTATGGATCCATAAAATCCTTTTTTTTGTAACAACCGCCTAAATCTGGAGGTAGAATGATCCTTGGACATACAGAAAATTGGCCAATAGCAAAACTGTTCCTCCCATGTCAGCCTGCCCGACCTGGGTCGAAACGTTTTGCAGATGCATTGAATCACAACTCCTTTCCACAGAGAATGGCTCATATTTCTATGCTTCTTAGAGTGCTGTTTGATCCATACCTACTACAGAGAGACAAAATTTTTGAGGTGTTTTGGTACAGGACACTCCCAACCCGGGGTCATTTGGTCACCGTGGAATCCTACGCTTTGTCACTGAGCCACGCAGGCCACCCTCTCCCCCCGTCCCTTTCTCACAAAAAAAAAAAACCACTGTGTGGGACTATACTAACACGAATGTCAACAATCATTTGGCATAGTAAAGGGATTTGTACCTAAACGGTGATGTCACTCATGCATAAACCTAGCCACATTAAAGCGTACATTCAGTACTGACCAAGCCTTAAAGGTATAGAAATTAACCAATGGACTAAATAATTTAAAGTAATTATGTCAACATTGAAATTTAAAATACATTTTCTTTGTTTAATAATAACAAAACAAAATGAGATGCAACTAATACTGACGTTAAATACATGTACATGTATTATATTTCAAGCATTGATCTATCAGTACGAGGATTTGATCGGTATAAAATCTGACAATGCCGTGACAGGACCTAGATCTACTTCATCATTAAAACTTGCGTAAATTAATATGAGCCACGCTCTGGCAAAATGGGGCTTTAATGCATCTCCACCATGCATTATACCAACAAAGTCATCACATAAAAATGGACCCATAAAATCCATTTTGTCCAAAAATCCAACTAAATCATGAGGTAGAATGGTCCTTGGACATGAAGAAAAATTAACAAAAGCAAAATGTTTTGACATAGGTCAGCCTGCACGAACTGTGCTGGATGACTTGAGTCGATACTTTTTGCAGATGCATTAAGGATAGGGCACCCTAATGGGATTCTTGTAGCATAGTTTTGAACGCATGTATACCAAGAGGAGAAATTAATCCTAACGAGAAATACCTTTTACAACAATATGTTTGCATGCGTTGGTACAATAATGGGCCTAAGTGCATGGTGACATTTCATGTTAACAAGGATTTTACAAAGTCGTCCATTGCAAATTGTTCAGGTATGTGACGGGTCAAAAGTGTTCTTTCCCTCAAGCGGAAACACGCAATAGATGGCAGGCTCACGCTGTTTTTTAATCTTGTAATGCCTTAAGCGAAAACAGAGGCCTTGGCGGTCGGTACAGAGCAAGATCAGACTGCACAGAACGTGCAGTCTGATCTTGGATCCATACCGTCATCTTGTCTAGTAAAGCCTATCAGATAAAATATTTCCTAGTTTACAGGATTGCATTTTCAACCGTTGAAGACGGTGAAAGATTTAAACCTTAGAGAGTGGAAGAGAGAGAGAGAGAGAGAGAGAGGCGGCCGACTCAAACGATCAATGTACACTCATGCCCCATGTAAGATTTGTTCTCAAAAGAAACAAAAAGACAATTTCCTGGAAATGCAAATTACGTTATCCTGTTGCTCACACTCGGCCGACACCGTGTAGATCAAAACATAACCCCCAGTAGATATACCTTTTCTTCGTTCCGCAAACCAGTTTTCGTAAATAGCAATTTCTTTGGCCTGGTTTACTACGCTGGCTACTGACTACTTCTTGTTATTGATATACCAAAACGAATAAATAGTTACTTGCGATTGGTTAAAAATGTAGACACGTTTATTCGAAGAACTATACTGGCCTATTTGCGGGCACATTTATGACACCGTGCTAATAAAGTGCCGTGCTATACAGTTAGTACTTAGTGCCACAGTACGTGTACATCTATCTTAAGAAGCAAAAACTGCTCCTTTTTCAACGTTTATTTATTTTAATATATGTGCTATGCTCCGGCAAAAGGTTATTTAATGCATCTCCGTGATCCATGGTACCAAACAAGCGTCACAAACTTATTGGTCCATAATATCCACTTTTTTAACAACCAACTTAATCATGAGCTAGACTGGTCCTTGGAAATACAAAAAAATGACCAATAGCGAAAAGTTTCGGCCCAGGTCAGCCTGCGCGGACTGCGCAGGCTGACCTGGGCCGAAACTTTTCGCAGATGCATTAGGCCCCATTTTCAGAGAGCACGGCTCAATAGTCTTAAGAATATATCTGACTGAAAAAAAAAAATCACCAATATGCGAAACAATGACAAAAAGAGGCAGTTTTTTGTCGGCGTTATTAAAATTCATTACTTCTATTCATATTGTGTAACAAAAGAGTTTCAGTATAAATTTATTTTTCCAGTACTTTTTACGCCATCTTTCTTTTTCTTTAAAGGTATTTCTTGCTCCTTATGTAAACGTCTTTTTGCGTCATGTAGCAGATCGTATCTCTCCTTTTGCCAAAATGTTTATCATAACCATCTTAATTATTTGGCAGGTATTAAAGCAGCCATTTTAATCCAGAAATGGTACCGAAACTATCGAGCACGAATGGAAGTGAGAAGACGTTATACTTGGAACATTTTTCAATCCATCGAATACGCCGGGGAACAGGACCAACTCAAGGTAGATACTCTAAGCAATAATCTGTGAAAAAGGGGGCTAAATGCATCTGCATAAAAGCTTTTCGTAAATTTTCTGCATGTAAAGGACCAGTGTACCTCATGATTCAGTAAGTTGTTGTACAAAACGGATTTTATGGATCTATAATGCTGTGATGACCTGCTTGGTATCATGCATCAATGAGATATGCCCCCTTTTTCACTGAGCATGGCTCTTTTGAAAGTAACTCAAATTCTGACTGGCTAAACCAATCAGAAGTTGTGTTACTTTCAAATTTAGAAAATCTTGGAAAGAAAAATTAAAAATGTTCTTCAGAATGGTTGGTGAATACGGACATTGGGCTTCACCAGTACTAGCATAGAACTCTCAAGGGTTTTGTCAAGGTTATTCCAATAAAAAAAAAGTGCAGTGCATGCGTTGAGGGAGGATCGAATCCGAGATTTCCAGTTTACAAATTCTACATCTTACCACTGAGCCACGCAAGTCCATTCGGCAAACCTCAGGTGATCCGTTGATCAAGTCCCTCGGCTGTATCACGTAGCTTGATATGCACACATATACACGGTACATTTCTTCGCCGAAAGTACACCGCTTCACCGTTCCAAAAATCATAACACTCCACTTAGAAAGCAAACGCTAGCCAAAATTTTCCACAGGAATCTTTCTAAATACATTTCCGATGACAAGC
Source organism: Hippopus hippopus (assembly GCA_946811185.2). NCBI lineage: Eukaryota > Metazoa > Mollusca > Bivalvia > Cardiida > Cardiidae > Hippopus > Hippopus hippopus. The sequence continues at coordinate 8,774,688 of OX328100.1, read as the reverse complement.
AGTTTGCACATTAATTAATTACTAGATCTATATCAATTACGTTGGCATTTTTCAACGATAGGTTGCTTATCATCGTCGCTGTTGTTGCCGTTGCTAATCGATTTACAGGGCGCCGCCATGTTTAGGATCGTGTGACTGACAGTATTTCAAAATGGAATCCCCCTTGATACATACGAGGTTAGATGTTGGTACGGAATCACCCGAGTTGTGACGAGTGTATTTCAGCCATCACGGCGACAGCTTACTTGTTCACGAGTGTCCTGGCTTTTACCAACAGAGTTTACTAGGCTGAGACCTTAAAGTATTATTTTCAAACAAGCATACCAATACAGGAATTTCAAGGTTTAGAGGTTCACGCTAGCAAACTAAATTCCGTTCGGCAAAACGCATGATTAATTCTTCTGTGCAAAACGAGGAATAAAAGCGACTGGGCTGAAAATTTTATTCCTCTCGACAAAACGCTTGATTAAGACAACTCGACAACACCGCAGATTAATGCAAAGTTTCTTACAGGCTGAACGCAAATAAATTTCATCCAGAGAAATAAGAGCGATAAAACAGTTAAAAGAATATTAAGTTATATGTGTTCTGCTTAGCTAAGTGGCAAAGTGTGGGACTCATTACCTGGAGGCGTCGGGCTCGAACCGCACTAGATCCACTGCGCTTTCCGTAGGAGTGTCTTGCCCGAGCATAGTACTGGTAAAACCCATGAAATACATGGATATGTGAGCTGTCGCCGTAATATAACTGAAATAATGTTGAAAGCGGCGAAAAACACCATTCAAGCAATCAATTAATCTTTAGCCTGCTAAATAAATTAAATAAGACATTGAAGCCGATAGTAAACGCCAGAATAATGTTATTTTACACTTACGTTTTTTGGAGAAAAATATCTCCTAATCGGACAATGTAGATCAAAGATCAGACTGCACGTTCTGTGCAGTCTGATCTTGATCTGCAGTGTCCGCAAAAGGTCAGTGAATCTCGCCTTGCAGCTTAAAGGTAAAAAATAATCGTTTGAATTTAGAGTCCGTTTCACTTACCACTCGACAAAACCCGAGAAAACGCTAGGTTGATGCAACTTGACAAAACCGCTTAATTAATGAAATTCAGTGAAAATTGAAATTGCTGCAACTCCGGTGCCTTGACACTTGATGTAACCCAAAAATCGGAGACAGGCGAATTTCAGAGCGTTCTTCGTGATTCAGAAAAAGTGAATGGTACTTGAAAAAAAAAAAATAAAAACACTCTGTTCTCGTGTCTTTTTATACGCCCGTCGAAGACGGGACGTATTATGGGATCACCCATGGCGTACGGGCGGGCGTATGGGCGGGCGGGCGTCCTTCCGGGCGGGCGGGCGGGTGTCCAGTTTTTTGTCCGGAGCATAACTTTGTCATCTCCAGTCCGATTGACTTGAAACTTGGTATTTGTGTTTGTTGCGATAATACAGAGTGCAGTGCACAAGAACCATAACTCTACCTCTTGTTGTCTTTGAGTTATTTCCCTTTGATCGTCTTTTTTACAGCATTTTCTGCTTGTCCGGAGCATAACTTTGTCATTTTAAGTAAGAATGACTTGAAATATGGTATGCTTATTTGTTGCAATATTTGGAAGTGCAGTGCACAAGAATTGTAACTCTACCTCGTGCTGTCTTTGAGTTATTTCCCTTTGATTGTCATTTTTACAGCATTTAGTGCTTGTCCGGAATATAACTTTGTCATCTCAAGTCAGAACGACTGCAAACTTGGTATGCATGTCTGTTGCAATATTACGGAGTACAGTGGGCAAGAACAATAACTCTACCTAGCGCAGATTTTGAATAATTCCACTTTGATCTTCATTTTTACAGTCCAGTTCTTTGTCCGGAGCTTAACTTTGTCATCTCCAGTCCGATTGACCTGAAACTTGGCATTTGTGTTTGTTGCAATAATACGGAGTGCCGTGCGAAAGAACCATAACACTACCTCGTGCTGTCTTCGAGTTATTTCCCTTTGATCGTCAGTTTTACAGCATTTTCTGCTTGGCCGGAATACAACTTTGTCATTTTTAGTCTGAACATCTTCAAATTTAGTATGCATGATTGTTGAAAAATTACGGAGTGCCGTGCACAAGAACCATAACTCTTCCTAGCACGAATTTTGAGTTATTCCCCCTTAGATCTTCATTTTTATAGCATTTCTTGCTTGTCTGGAGCATAACTTTGTCATCTTAAGTAGGAATGACTTGAAATATGGTATGCTTATTTGTTGCAATATTTGGAAGTGCAGTGCATAAGAATCGTTACTCTACCTCGTGCTCTCTTTGAGTTATTTCCCTTTGATCGTCATTTTTACAGCATTTAGTGCTTGTCCGGAATATAACTTTGTCATCTCAAGTCAGAACGCCTTCAAACTTGGTATGCATGTTTGTTGCAATATTACGGAGTACAGTGGGCAAGAACAATAACTCTACCTAGCGCGGATTTTGAATAATTCCACTTTGGTCATCATTTTTACAGTATTTCTTGCTTGTCTGGAACGGAACTTTGTCACCTCAAGTCAAATTGACTTGGGACTTGGTAAACATGTTTGTTGCAGTTACGAAAAGTGCAATGCACTGGAGCCGTAACCTTACCTAATGCCCTTTTGGAATTATTCCCTATTCATTATTTTTTTTTTACAGCTTTTCATGCTTCTCTACAATATAACTTTGTCTTTTCATGTTGGAATGACCTGAAACTTTATATGCATGTTTCCTTAACATTAGAGGAGACATTCATGCCTATTTCAATCACTTACATGATTTCTGCTGCACTACTATTTTCCTCTACCTGCCCTTTACGATTATTATCCCCCCTCAACAACTGGTGGTGGGACGGGCGTACCTTGCGACAATTTGCCGCTCTTGTTTTGCCAAATTGTTTCCAACAGTACTGTTGTCTGCACTGCAAGATGTAACCAGTGAATATGTAAGACAAGACTGTTCTATCTGGGTTAATGAATGATTGAAAATTAACAGTTTGTAGGCAATTGTTGAACAAATGTTTGATTTGGTAATTGCGAAAATCGCCATAGGGGTTAAAATGCATCTGAATCCACAGAACATTGGTAAATTATTTATTATTTGAAAATATGCACCGAAAGCATTTTGGAAGCATCAAGCTGCTACAGATAAACTAGCCTTACATCTAGAGGTAACAAACGGTGTTAAAACTTTAAAGTGTGTAGAATGGCTAAGCTGTGTAAATATAGATAAATTACCAATATATGTTGTGTAAGGGATAGGAAAAAAACCCCAAAAGATATGTTCTCATTTTAAATCGGAAACGACAACAGCTATTGCTTCGTAGGCCTCCAAAACATGAAATGCATTTTCAATCCGTCGTAATCTGTAAAATTTTTCAGCCATCAGGGGCAACATTTGGCGTGAAGATACAGGGGTGATTATAGTTTCATAAAATAAGGATGAAATGGGTTAAAAACTGGCTGAAAACTGCCTAAAACGAGTATAGATGTATCTTTAAATGCCGATGAAGCTACGCGAACTCTCTATGTAAATATAGAACGTTAAAAATTGTGTATATATGGCGCTAAAGTTTAGGAAACCTTCTTGTCAAAGGACCATTTGTTAGAAATCTATACTGAACAAAACTTCTAACTGAACACTTTTTGAACTAAAATATTACGCACAAAACAGACATATTTTCATCTTTTGTTGTTTTTTTTTTTGTTTTGCATGCTACAATCTTGTCCCAATCTTCAGTATAGAAATCATTGATACTCTTGACAGGAAATGATATGATATGATGAATTAATGAGCAGACATGTTTGTATTTACAAATATCATCTTGGCATGTGAAAAAGATACGACTATGGTCGAGGGGGGGGGGGGGGCCTATGTTAGAACCATTTTTGTAATAAAACGGCTTTTTGTAATAAAATTTTCAACTTCGCTATATTCCTTCATTATTCACCCATATACCTCAAAACGGATATATATATGGTTGATTTTAATCCAAAACTTTTACAGAAACACCATGAAAGGTGTAAAAAATGCACTTGAAAATTTTGTTGCCTTTTATTACAAAGTGGTTGGAACGGAGAACAGTATTTGTAACAAAAAGAACGGCTATTTGTAATAAAATTTCAACCTCACTGTAATCCTTCAATATTCACCCAAACAGTTAAAAATGGATATATATGTGTAATTTTAACTCAAAGCTTTATTAAAACATCATGAAAGGTGTTTAAAAAAAAAAAAATCATTTGAAAATAAACAGTTTTTTTTTTCGACAAAATTTACAAGTTCGCTTTATCCCTTCATTTTCAACCAGATACCTAATGCTAATGTTAAGTCAAATAATAAAATAAGCGATGTTTTTACATGTCCAACAGGTCTTCGACAAGGCTGTCCTTTAAGTCCAGTGTTATTTTCTTTGTTTATAAATGAGCTTGATGACGTAATGAAATATAGTGACGTCAGAGTGCCTGTTCTACTTTGCCACTGGTACTGCTAAATGTTAAGCGCGACTTCAAGACCTTTTGCGAACAGTGTAGATCAAGATCAGACTGCACAGAACGTGCAGTCTGATCTTGGATCTACACTGTCCAAATAGGAAATATTTTCCCCCAAACTATACTTTGAAAAAGCAAGATTTAGGCATTTTATGATCGGCTTAAAAGTTTCATTTCACTTAATTAGCAGGTTAAGGTTAAGGTACAATGCATAGTGATAGTCATTCAGGAGTTACCAGGTCGAATCTCCGTCTGGACAAACGCCTTTTTCCAAGAATTGGTGAAATTTATTTGGATTACTTCCTCTCTTACTGCTAAACTATACCTTAACAGCCTCTATAGTTTGGAAAGAGTGATGTATGTAACGCTAGTTGGAGAAGCTAGAAAAGCAGTCCTGGGTACACTGCCCGTGATATAACTAAAAAACTTTTAAAGCATCGTTTAACCACACACAAAAATATATCCCTTAAACCCCTAGGCTGCTAAGCGCGACTCAAAGACCTTTTGCGGACAATGTATATCAAGATCAGACTGCACAGAACAAGCAGTCTGATATTGAATCTACACTGTCCGATATGGAGATATAAGGAGATATCTTTTCCCCAAAAAATAACCCTGAAGTAGCAATAAATGGGGTTTTACTATCCACTTGAAAGTTTCGTTTTAGTTATTTAGTAGCCTCAGAATTAATAGATCTAGCACTCAGAGAAATTTAATCACTTGAACAAAAATTAGATTGTCGACTCTAAATGCTTTGTATTTGGACAGTTCTACATTTTTGTCGTGTGTTAGAGAGTTAGTCTATTTTTCTGGTACATTTTCCAGTTACACAACTTTTTCAACAACATGTTGATCAATATGACACAGGATGATGACGGAGAGGTTCCCTTAATTAAAGCTTTCCAAGTCAACAAAAACTTTTCAATCTATGGTATGTATTCGCAATTATACTTAATTATGTTACATAAAAAGTTAGCCATGTTCTGGCAAAAGGCGGATTAATGCTTGTCCGTGACGCATTATTTATACAAAATGGGTTTTAAGAATCCATAATTATGTGGTGACTTGCTTGGGCAAGTAATCACATAATTATGGACCCCCAAAATCCATTGTGTTTAACAAAGGACTAAATCATGAGGTAGACCGGTCCTTTGACATGGACATGCAGAAAGTTGACCGGTAGCAAACAGTTTCGGACCATGTCTGCCTGCGTAGACTGCGAAGGCTGATATAGATTGGTTCTTTTGGCAGATGCATTAAACCTCCTTTTCACAGAGCATTGCTCATACTCAGATCTGGTGCAAAGCTGCTCCGCACTTGCCTCTAAATCATAACGTAGAAGTACATGTATTGTTTATCTAGATTTTTTTTTTAATAATGCTTTCTACCGTTTCAAAGGCAAATCCTTTCAAATGAGCAACGTTTTAATTGTGGTTAGTTCAGATGTTTTCAGCCTTGGTAAGTCTTAAATTTTGTCTACCGGTTAAGGTTTAATCTCGTCGAAATATCAAGTAATAAATCTAAGTTGACTCGACGACAATCTAAAATTGGGCATTAATATAGTTAATGGATCTGTAGTTACATTCCAATTATAACTTTAAAGCGTATTCATGTCCCTGAAAGAGGCAGCAGCTGTTAAAAACATTCAATTTAACTGTGGGAGACGATGTGAGCTTTTTTCTTGCATGTCAGTTTTAATAAGTTTGATGAGTCTAACATAGGCCTTGTACAGTAGATCTAAATGGTTTAATGTTATTTGATATCATGTAAACCGTTCACTTTGATATTCTGTGGTTTTTTCCAGATACCCATGCTCAAGAAGACAGTAATGTTAAAGTGTTTGAAGATTTCCTGGCGGACATTGTGGTAGAAAATTCATACAAAGGTCCGCGGTTGACCTTTCCGCTGACCTTGAACCAGTTTCACCAACTGGTACAGGCGTTCAAAAAGAAAACTGTAAGAATTTTTATCATTTCATGTTTTCCGGTAGTTTATCGAGAAATAACAGTGGAATATTTTTCGATATTTCATGGTTACGACCAGTGAAAAATACCGATTTTATTTTCTAAGTCTTCAATTGAAGGTGGAAACAGTAGTTCCCGCGCACTAGTTACCTAGGTAAAATGTGCGTGCCACTCAACCAGATGGAAATATGACGTAATTTACCCTACATGTCGCTTGCTTTACGTAATAATGTAATTCGTTGTTATGCGGAGGGGGTACGCCACGGGGAATTACCGAAAAGAACTGCACTGGATTTTGATGTAAATCCCCCCAAAAAAGGGTTGGAAGCATGAAATAAATAGAATAACTTCGATCTTTCACAAAAAAAAAAATCCTCTATTTATTTGGGCCTTTCCATATTTTTTACGAAGTTGCAGCAATTATAGTTGCTATCGTGATGGGTGTTTTGGGTAAAAATACGTAAAAAATTTCCAAAACGATAGCCAATTCAGTCTTTACTCAACGACAAAGTAGTAGAATTATCCAAATGGAAAGCATTTGCAGACTACAAAATAAATTTGGTCAAGTGATCAGATATGTATTTGATAAGCAGAGATTGTTTGGTTGAAGGTTAAACGCTAGAGAATAAAAATGAGCCATACTCAGTGGAAAGAAGGCCTAGTAAATCTACAAAAAGTATCGACCCAGGACAGCCTGCGCAGTCCGCGCAGGCTGACCTGGGTCGAAACTTTTTGCTATTGGCCAGTTTTCTACATTTCAAGGGACTAGTATACCTCGTGATTTAGTCGGTTGATATACAAAATGGATTTTATGGATCCATAATTATGTGATAACTTCCTCAGTAAAATGCACCATGGAGATGCACTTAACCCCCTCTTGTCAGAGCATGGCCCAAATACGTTTTCTAGTTTAAACATATTTTATTCAAAAGATGAAAGGGGTCGGGCCATAAGTTCTTCCAGTATAGATTCGGCCCCTTCCCAGCAATCCAATTCACAATACAAATAAATAATGATAATAGATACGTTTTCTGTGAAGTGAAATTTAGGATTTTCCTTTTATTTAGGTGTTACATGCGAAGTATTTAATAGAACTGCTGCTAGAGGTACGAAAAGTGCTCAAAACTCAGGCAAACATTCGGTATGCATCGACGTCTCTGTCTAAACAGATAACAGTGTGTGGCGACTTTCACGGCAAGTTGACAGATTTGTACATGGTGTTCTACAAAGTAAGTTATATTGCACGGCATTTTCTCTTGACGGCTCCCTTATTTTAGCAATGTAATGAAGCAAAAGAAAAAGTGTTTCTAGCTTTCATGGAAAAAGTTGTTGGGGAAAAGAGTACATATAGCATGCGACCTTTTCTATTGTTTCAGTATAATGTCACATTAAAGCCCCACGAAAAACATTCCTGCGACGCGATTTTGTGCTACAAGAATAATAGAATGTTCTTTATGGATTTCTAAGAGAAAGTTTGCGAACTGTTGAGGTCATAGTTTACGAACGATTAACAATCATGTCCACCATGTGTTTTATTTCCGGCCAAGCAAATAATTAGGTTTCGCCCAAGGCTGACCGCGATAGAACGTAATGAGTTCCGCTGCTAGATTCAGTAGAATTCAATAACTTTATGAAGTTCAGGTTCCAGTTATTCTTTGGACGAGTTGTCGTGTCTTTACGCTCATATGTGAGCCTCATTAGCTCAGTCGGTAGCGTACAGGACTTGAGAACAGGAGGTCGCTGGTTCGATCCCCTGCTCGGCCAATTTCTTTACGAGGATTGATGATAGTCATTGTGACAGCATTCATTATCTCTCACCGCTGACCATTTTTTCGACGAGGACTGGTAAAAGAAACTCCAGGAAGGTATGGGTATGCGCACAGGCCGCCGCAACATTACTGAGATAATATCTAAACAGCGTCAAACACCATTCAAACAAACAAATCAAGTGTAAGTCGTTATTTCGGCATATTATTAGGTTTTTATGCCCATGTTCTTCAGCATGAATTAGTTTGATTTCACAAGGACTGCACAACAATGGCAAATGTTTCTTTGCTTTTCTCTATATTCAATGTTTGTTTGTATGTTCTTCCTGTACCTTTATGTTGCAACCTTTTGCCTGTGAAAGACCAAAAAAGATAGTTTCTGTTAATTTTACAATCTTTCCACCCTTTCTCTGCCATGGGTATCTTTTGCAGGCGGCGTAGATAAAAAAATCAGACAGCAAAGAATTTGCTGTCTGATCTTGGATATATACCGTCAGCTTGTTCAGTCAAGTCTATAAGATATAAAATCTCTCTTGAGTTTCATTGAGTTTCATCACGTGGCAACTATAAAAACAACTAAAGAAATTTAAAACTGAAGATGGCATGCCACTTCAAGAGTCCATACTTTACAGGGATGTTTTCAAAGTCGTCTGCTGCACCAAATTTAAGTTAGAAGCTAATAAGCTAAACTTAGATTTTTTTTTTCAGAACGGTCTTCCAGCCATAGACAATCCATATATATTTAATGGCGACTTTGTTGATCGAGGTCTGTTTTCAACCGAGGTGGCCATCATTTTGTTTTCCTGTTTCCTTATGAACATCAATGAAGTGTTTATCAACCGGGGAAATCATGAGGATCACGTGATGAATTTAAGGTCAGATGTCAATTATTATTTGCAGATGAAAAGTTTAAATAAGGGTTTCCTTAACAGACGCTGGGCTTTTAATGGCCCCCGTTTGACCTTGCACATGAACAAAGATATTTAAAAGTGAAAAAAAAAAACCTAGAAGTGATTTCTAATAATTTGTTCTCAAGGTATAGTGGATTTTATTCTATGTAAGCATTCTCTGTATTTCATAGCAGCTGAATATCATAGGTTGATTTCTATTAACTGCAAACAGTTCTTTCGGAGATCTGACGGAATTCATTCTGATCGCTGAAAATTGTTTGGGCTATGTTTAATCTGAAATCAGCCAACGATTTAGAAGGTGTCGTGTTTAGTACTGCAAAGAAACTTTTGGAATGCATAGATATTTAATACTGAAGTACTGTTTAAAACGGCGTTAAACATATTACCGGTAATTCATAGCCTAGCTTTTTCAGTTAATACATCACATGTAGTGGTGACTGCTATAGGCTCTTCTTCCAAAACTTTCTGATTAATTGTTTTATGCAGGTAGGATTGTGCAATAAAAATCTAACTGTCAGTTTTTAAGGATAAAATCCTCACTGCTGTTTTCATGCCAGATACTAGATTTGCTATCATTTCATTTTGACCTTTCCATGTTATACGAGGACGATTTCTATGTCGTCTGCTGCTACAGGAGGTAGATAAAACAGACTTTTTTCACATTATCTCTCTTGTAGTAGTCAATGTATACCAATTACGAATTTTCTTATCTTACACACGTTTGAGATAATAATTGTGAGAGGTCATATACATGTGACGTCTTAAATATTTCTCAAAGAGAAAAGATAGGATTTTATTCATAGAAAATACCACGTGTATATGTATGGTATTGCATATTCTGACGTTTAATTCGTGGACTATCGTTAAGTGGTGAAAAGAAAACTGACGTATGTTAACACACACACACACACACACACACACACACACACACACACACACACACACACACACACACACACACACACACACACACACACACACACACACACACACACACACACACACACACACACACACACACACACACACACACACACACACACACACACACACACACACACATATATATATATATATATATATATATATATATATATATATATATATATATATACTCGTCTACGAAAAAATCATTAAACTTGCCAGAGACTCTCTGAATAACACTTTTCTGGACTTGGTTTAGAAAATTCATTTAAAATGCAAACTTACGTATGTCTGATCTTATTGTCTGTGTATTTCAGATACGGGTTTGTAAAAGAACTACAGGTTAAATACAAGGTAAAAACTTTATCTTGTTTACTCCTTTGGGAAAAATATCACTTTCGCACACAAACTGCAATGCACACTGCTTCATGATGTTACTTTAAGTGATCAATATCTTTGACAAACATAGATTTAACTTTTTATGTTTATAATTATTGCAACGTACATATATTTGTCTACTTGTTTTGTGATAAGAAAAAGACGGTCACGTTCCGATTGAGAAATCATGGTTGTGTCGTGTTGTTATGTTGTGCACTCATCGCTCCAGCTTAATGCTACTGTCACTATTTACTAGTTGGGTTCTTCAGATATTTTTTGGGGAAAAATGTGTCCTTATCGGACATTGTAGATCCAAGATGAGACTGCACGTTCTGTGCAGTCTTACCTTGATCAACACTGTCCGCAAAAGTCAGTGAGTAGCTCTTAGTAGACCACGTGGAGGGATGCAGTGGCCGCCGTTACATTTCTAAAAATCTATATCTGTTTTTATTTTCAGAAACATTCCCCAAAGATTATTCGACTGTTCGAAGACGTATTTAGTTGGTTACCGTTAGCGACTGTGATAGATGACGAAATTCTCGTGTGTCATGGAGGAATTTCTGATACAACCAATTTAGAAACCATTTCAAAAGTCGACAGACATAGGGTTTGTGTTTATTACAATACTTCTGTATCAAGAAATTACTTGGTTTCGACATGTCTTTTTCCTGATTGATACTTTGATGCCTTTTTAGCTTGTACGAGACCATTGTTGAAAAAATTCTGCCAGGCATCTTTAGTTTGAATCTAACTGTTCAGCACCAATGGCCAGAGTGTAAATATACGAAATATACAACTGGCTAAAGAGTATCATTGTACATGCATAGCGATATTTCAAGAAGCTAGAGTCATAGTATCCTGCCAGTCCATTAGAATAATGAAATGATAAAATTTTCTCACCAGGGACTAATGTCACACAAACGCACTGGCATGAGCTCGATGTCTAAATACAGACATTGAAGGGAGGTGAATCATCAGGCCATTGGTCAATATTGCTCGCTAATGTAATCGCAGGTGTAGTATTCCTTAAATGGGGATATTGCTTAGATAATCGCCTGTGTAGTATTCCAGTCTTAGAGTACATTGCTTAGGTTATCGCAGGTGTTGTTTTCCAGTCTAAGAGAACATCGCTAATGTATTCGTAGGTGTTGTATTCCTTTCTATGAGTACATCGCCTATGTAATCGCAGGTGTTTTATTCCTTTCTATGAGAACATCGCTTATGTAATCATAGGTGTGGTATTCCTTTCTTTGAGTACATCGCTTATGTAATCGCAGGTGTAGTATTCCCTTCTATGAGTACATCGCTTATGTAATTGTGGGTGTAGTATTCCAATCTAAGAATACATAGCTTATGTAATCGCATGAGTTGTATTCGTGTCTACATCATTTACATACGCACGGCAATTGACGTGTATTGTTTCTTTCTTAGCCTTTGGCGGTATAGCAAATCTCTACAAGAGTGATGTTTCAGGGTTTCGGGGTTTTTTTTTTGTATTCTCAAAAACCAAGAATAACAGTATTCATTATTGGTTATAGCAATGAAGGACTACGTATGTCAGGAACTATCTAACCCCAGGCTCAGTTCTAACTGTAGGGGTATTCTCGGATGATCTGGCTAATAATATTTGGCAAAGTGAGGAAATTTAGGCAAGTTTATCCCTAAACCATTGTATTCTATTAAAGAAAACGTGTCATATTAATTCATATTACATTTATATACATCCAGTAATAACCATTTACTTATTTCTAATGACTGAGCCGTTTTATTTATTTTTTCTTTTTTTTTTATTCACCGACAATAATTATAATGAAGTTTAGCAAATGTTCCCATCCTGTATTACAGTACATGTCTGCTCTACAACCCCCAGGAGGGTGTGACGATATTGGAATGATGACACAAGAGGAACTCTATGAATGGAAACAGGTAAACTAGATAAAAAAAAATATGTATCTTTATAACCCCCCTACCTACGAAGGAGGAGGGGGGTATACTGGTTTTACCATGTCTGTCTGTCTTTCCGGCCATCCGCCAACCGTCTGTCTGTAGACTTTTTCGTTTCCACGCTCTAACTCAAAAGCCGTTGATCTAGGACCCTGAAACTTTATACAAGTGTTACTCATGACCCAAGGAGGTACCCTATTGTTTTTGGGTCACATTGGTCAAAGGGCAAGGTCACCGGTGACCCTTTTTTGAAAATCATTTCCGTTCTCTGATTGTGCTGCTTCAATGACAAGATGCTGGTGGTGGTATTCGTCCGCTTTGCGACAGTTCTAGTTTCTTTTCAAAATTAATTCAGAAAACTTGGACGGCTAAATAAACTCTAAGAATATTTTTTGTCGGCAAGGACTCATCAAAGAATTATAGGTTCAAAGCTGTTTTGGAATAAAATCTCCAGATTATCTCGGATTTGTCCACAGAAGCATATGAAATTGCCTTTGCCACACATAGAGTTAACCAGACCGAGAAATTTCTCATGTAATTATGTGATGATTATAACATCGATTTTCATTTTCGTACAGAGAACAAACTCTTTACCAGTCAACAAATTATTTAGACTCGCCCAAATTAAAAACATTTGCAGACTACAAATCGAAAGTTGAAACAAATGATGGAACTTGCATTTAACAGAGTAGAAAACATTGAGGGAAAAGGAGAAAATGCTGGTTACCAGCATTTTCTCCTTTTTCCACAATGTTTTCAAAAGCTGTTTTTCTCAGGTTCGTCAAATGTTCCGGATTATGTGGTAAAGGGATAACTCTTTCAGCGATAAATAAATAAACTCGACCTCTAACGACGGCTGAAAATTCAATCCTCTGAAACTCAGAAAGATCTTTATATCAAAAGCTCGACGAATCAAACGGACTGTATAGATCCAAGATCAGACTGCACGTTCTGTCTAGCCTGATCTTGATCTACGTCGTCAACAAAAGCCCATGATTTTGCCTTCAGCGCTGTAAAGGGTTTATAAGCCAGTACAAGATTAGTTCATCATTAGTCTTTACAACTAAATGAAGATAATTACGTACATAGAAAATCGAAATAGGTAACGTATTTAACCAATAACTGCGAAAGCCAATTCTTTACTAAAGGCTCAAGGAAACAAAATTTGAAAGAACGAAAAACTTCCGTTATTCGAGGTACAGAAAATATAGTAGAAGAAATGTTGAAAATGGGCGTTCTGTGCAGTCTGAACATCGGAAACATGCTTATCCACAAAAGCCCGTGTTTTGTTATGGCGCTGCTAGAGTTTCGGTAAATATTGTAGGGATATTCTGAAACTGCGTTACTTGTATCACAGGCCTTTGAAGCTCCAATAGTCGATCACATAACACCAAAATTTTTATTTGTCGATAACTGAACACTGTTACTAAAAATAGCACATGACGTATCGCCTTTGTAACGTTTAAACTGGTACCCGTTGTATCTCCCGTAACTACCCGATAGTCGTTGATATGCAGATCGATTAAGGTTACCAGTGTACTATAGCGTCTGTAACGTAAAAATTTTGCGCCATTCTGCTATTTTTAGTAACAGTGTTCTGTAATCGACAAATGAAAATTTCAGTGTTCTGTGATTGACCAATGGAGCTTCTAAGACTTATGCTTGTGTATACGCTGCTGGGTCCCGGGTGTTCGGACAGAGAAACTACAGAATGCACATTTACATGCACTGGTACCCATACAATGTTTGAAAACGATGCTAAAGGCCAAACAAATAAATCGGAGCCATACTCTGGGGATGGGGGGGGGACTTAATGCGCCTGCAAAATGTATCGACACAGGTCAGCCTGCGCAGTCCGCGCAGGCTGACCTGTGTCGAAACATTTTTGCCATTTGTAAGTTTTCTGTATGTCCAAAGACCATTTTACCGCCAGACTCAGTCAATTGTTAGAATAAATAGATTTTATGGATCCACAATTATGCGATGGCTTGCTTAGTATAATCAGGGAGCGTATAATTATATAGATGTGTATAGATGTGTATATAAGATCCCTTGTATAATGTTTCATGGAGATGCGTTAAACCCGTTAAATCCAGAGCATGGATATACATGTAGCATTTAGACTACAAAACGCACAGAACTATAAATTATCATTTCTATCTTCTATCTTATTTAATTATCTATCCACCGACAGGTTCTAGATTTGTTATGGAGCGACCCGAAGGCCGCGATGGGTTGCCAACCAAACACATTCCGAGGAGGCGGAAGCTATTTTGGTCCGGACGTGACGTCAGACTTCCTACAGAAGAACAAGTTTAAGTTGTTAGTTCGTTCACATGAATGTAAGGCGGAGGGCTTTGAATACACACATAGTGACCAGGTACTGAACCATGTAAACGAACTTAGTCTGTCTTTCTGTCCGTCCGTCAGCTAACCTGTCTCTGTCTCTCTGTCATTCTCTCTACTCCGGTTGAGACGGTAGATTTGTGACCAGAAAGTCTGGGCTTATTTCAAGCTAGGGGATGCTTGACAGCTTTGGAGCAAACCTCAGAGCCTTTGCCAACCAGAATTGAGGAAACAGAAACATGAATTAGTAAACTATGGCAGTTATTAGCTGAACCACTTTTGAAAGCGACATAAAACACCATAGAAATCTGAATGAAATAACTGAATACTCGATCCGATCAAGTTCAAGCTCTTCTACCAACTTTACATGAGCCATGCTGAGGGTTTAATGCATCTGCGAAAAGTATCGACCGAAGTCAGCATGCGCAATACGCACAGGCTGACACCTGACGAAACTTTGCTTTTGGTCAATATCCCCATGTCCAAGGACCAGTCTACGTCATGTTTCAGTCGGGTGTTAGACAAAGTGGATTTTTATGGATCCATATCACGTGATGACTGGCTTTGTAAAGTGCATCACTGAGATATACTAAACCTCCGTTTAATTAACTCTTTACCAAACGACAAAAGTTAAGACTGGTCCAAATTGAAAGCACTTGCAGACGACAAAATAAACGTAACTCAAAAATTGAAATTTTTGCAGCAGGGTAGAAAACCTTGTGGGAAAAGGAGAAAATGCTGGTTACCAGCATTTTCTCCTTTTCCCACAATGTTTTCAAAAGGCTTCTGTCTCAGGGTCGTAAAAACCAGGGACTGTTTGGTAAAGGGTTACGCAAGATTATGGTTAGGTTGATGATCTGCGAGTGGGATTAACTGGTTTAAATTAATCACGTGTCCAGATGTAGGAACATTGTATGGCTGATTGATCGTAAAATGTATATCGCCGTCTTTAACATTATTTCAGTTATATTGTGGCGGCCAGTGTACCTATCCACGCTTTCCTGGAATTTTTTTAACCAGTAATTCGCACAATATTTTCCCCAAGCCACTGGCTGCTTTCCCACATAGTCAGCGTCGAAACATGATCATCGATGAGAGAGGAATGAATCCTCCAAAAGAAATTACTCGAACTGGGGATTAGAACCAACCACCTCCTGGTCCCAAGGCCTGTGCGCTACTTGCTGCGCAACCGGGCTTGGTGGATATTGTGTTGATTGAAGGCTATCTGATCCATCGGTGTGTTTTCTGCATTCAGTGCGCTGTCGTCAAATTGACCGGAAATTATTTTTTTAAATATCTTTATTTTCATCCATTCGTCATCAGAATATTGACAATAAAATAACAACAAATTCTACTTTCAGGTGTTGACCATTTTCTCGGCCTCCAGTTACTATGAGGAGGGCAGCAATAGAGGAGCGTTTGTACGTATACAGGGACCTGATCACAGGCTGCATGTTGTACAGTATATGTCTGATCGAAGTCCGGCCTACAGGAAAATAACATTCACTCAAAGGTGTGCTGTGGAGATTTTGTATCGTGTTACATCAGTTTTGTTCAACTATATGATTGTTAGCTTGTACGCCGACTTACAACATTATTTCAGTCATATCAACGATTCAAGTGAGGATCGAACCTGGAACCTCAAGGATTTAAATCCTTAACCGTTTACCGGTCAATCCCGAGTTTTAGCGATCCCGACGAAAATGCTGTTCGAAAGCATTTTGGGAAAAGGAGACTAGCAATTTCTCTCTCCCTCCACAATGCTTTCTATCACTTCAGAGGCAGAAATCATCCTTTGAGACTCAATGTATTTGTCGTCTAAAAAACTTTAAATTTGGACGTAAATTTTTTCGCCTGGTAAAGAGTTAACTTAAATTGAAAACATCCTTGTAAAACGCGAGTAATCAACAAAGATCATGGTTAAGTGCATATTATGCAGAATTTCTACTTTTCTGCTTATGATTTTAAAAGCTGTCTGCTGCAAAACGCATTTAAGTCGTCTGTCACACATCGATTTTTGGAGCGTAATCGACTAATTGATATAGTGGGATATATCAGCCATAGTCTGGGAAAATGGGGTTCAATAAATAACTGTGATGCATTATACATGCCAGTCATTGCATAATTGTGGATCCATAAGATCCATTTCGCACAGAAGTCGATTGAAACATAAGGTAGAATGGCCCCTTGACATGCAGAAAATTTACAAAAAAGCAAAATGTTCCGACTCAGGTCAGCCTGCGCGGACTGCGCAGGCTGACATGAGTCGAATTTTTTTGCAGATGCATTAAACCCCCTTTTCACAGAGCATAGGTCAATTCTTTTTGTTCTAGAGTTAACAAGATCGAACAGTCAGCCATTTTAGATCTGAAGGAGAGAATGATAGCTTGGAAATCCGAGTTGATGTCAGAATTCCTGAAATATGACCCTCAAAACACAGGTTTGTCTTTACTGTGTTTACATAGACATGCGGCCATATCTGTCAACCCTTTTCCATACAATCCTAAATCTTAACGACCTTGCAGAATAAAACCTTTTAAAAACATTGTGGGAAAAGAAGAAAATGCTGATAACCAGCATTTTCTCTTTTCCCACAATGTTTTCTACTCTTTCAGACAGAAATTCCATCCTTTGAGCCACATTTATTCTGTCGTCTGCAGTTGCTTTCAATTTGGACGAGTCTAAAATTTTGTCGCTAGGTTAAAGGTTAACGGGCAATATACAAGCACAAATGTAATAGGACTTCTGTCATATTATTTTCTTCAGATCAGTGTTCCTCTGCGTCTCAGTGATTAGGGCCTCAGATTTGTGGTCAGCAAGTCCTTGCTCGAACCTGTTCGATGGGGTCAGAGTGTCCTTGGGCAAGGGACCTCAGAGCCCCAGTCAAGTACTGGTGAGACGTAGGAGAACTATAAATAAATGAGTTGTCACCATGGTATGACAAGAGTTGTTTGAACACAGCGTAAAATCCCATTTAAACTATTTCAATCTGGTTGATATCCTATGCAAGCCTTTGATCTAGTAATGTCTAGAAATGTCCCGAAGAAATTTAACTCTATATCACTCAATCCCGAGTTTTAAACAACCATCGAAAAGAAAGCTTTTGAAAACTTTGTGGGAAAAGGTGAAAATGCTGGTTTCCAGTAGACATATCTATGTATTGTTTCAGACTATTTTGACAGTCGTATTAAAACTGTAAAAAAACCATTTCATGTAGATTGAAGTACTTGAATCAGCATTCACTGCATTTAGGAGCTGACTTAACTCGGAAAGGTTTTCGACATTTAACGAGGAATGAATGAAAGATGGTGTAAAAAGGTCGTGTCATTTTTCTGTGAAAAATACGTGTATCACCACATTTTAAACCAAAACTTTCCTAGCAATCAATATTATTTCATTAGAGTTGAATAGAAATCTGATCTGAAATTCACTTACAAGTAACAAAATCGATTTCGTTCTAAAGAGAATTGAAAAGATTTAGCAAAGAGCGTTGATCTTTTATCTTTGCTGAGGTCGGGGATTTTTTTCTTTTTAATTCATTACCACAAAATCTCACCTTTACTCTGCCCAGCGTGGCTATGGATGTGTTTTGTGGAGAGTGTAGAGCAAGATCAGACTGCAGACACGTTCAGTCTGATCTCGCTCCACACTCTCTGTTTCTATGTTAAAATGTTTTTAGTCATATGTTCACCTTTATTTTCTGATATTCTTAAGAAATATATTATATTGAAAGTCTTCAATTGATGCAAGTTTTAACGAAATACATGTGAGCCATACTCTGAGAAAAGGGGGCTTTATGCATCTACAAAAAGTATCGACCCAGATCAGGCTGTGCAGCCTTATAACAGAGTACTGTAATTGTAGGTCATATATCTTGTAACCACTGGTGTGTTGCCATGGAAACTGTGCTGGGTATGGAGTTACCATGGAGAACATTGAGATCTAAACTGGTACAAACCAACGACAACGATGAGGTTTTATACGAGACGAGTTTTGAGCAACTACAAGTGCGGCATCGACATAGTGCGGTGAGTTAAGAGCTACTTCTAACAGATAAGTGTAACATGTAGATACCACTTTTGACAGATATGTGTGACATGTAAACACCACTTTTGATAAATGTGACTTACAAATACCAAATCTGACGGATAAATGTAACATGTCACATTAGTAATACCACTTCTGACAGATATGTGTGGTATGGAAACACCACTTTGGACAGATAAGTGTGGTATGGAAACACCACTTCTGACAGATAAGTGTGGTATGGAAATACCACTTCTGACAGGTAAGTGTGGTATGCAAAATACTACGAATACCTATAAATGATCTGGCCTGACTACGGACATTATCTATAACATACATCGCACATAGATCTATAACAGACCAAAATACGTTTTCCATATCAACCATGTACCGTGTGTGTAGAAAATCGACTAATTTTTATGTATTCACGTTAGGCTCTTCCCGTCAAATATCCAAAAACGTGTGGCTGTCTGATTTTCTTTCAAGTCAGTTCATTTAGTGATGTTGTATACAATCATACACAAGAGGTAAGAGGAAAGTCTTGTTGCGTGTGTCAAAAGGTTCGCATCAGATACGACCTTCGGTCTTATATGATACGCACCTCTTTACACACGCAACTAGACCTGATCCGACCAAACACAGATGCAGACTGTTGTAATATTCCATTTATATCTGAAAACTAAGTGAAGTAGCTAAAACACTATATCTGGCATAAAAATGGGTATAAGATCACAAAATGGTGTTTAATATAACCGGAAGGATAATCAATCAAAGTAACAAGGACTGCGATAAAACTGTATGGATGATAACGTCTCACAGAAATGGAAGAATAAGATAGTATGTAAAATATTATTTCTAAGAGATAAGTGTGGCATATAAAATACCATTTCCGGTAGATAAGTGTGGTGTGTAAAACACCACTTACTTCTGACAGATAAGTGTTGTATGTAAAAGACTGTTTCTGACTCTATCAAAAGTGACACAATTTTTTCAATCTAACAATCTTTATTTACAGAACGGACCGTCGGTGACAGAAAGTCTGTATAAACACAAAGACAATCTAGAGACAATTTTCCGATTGATGGACACAGATCATTCAGGTGAGATGTTGGACTTGTTTCGCTGTAAGATTGTTGCATATGATTCCTTCTCTGTGAAAGGATGGTTTAACGCACCTGCAAAAAGTACCTTTTTGCTGTTGGTAAATTTTCTTCATTTCAAAGAACAATTCTATGTCGTGATTTGGTAGATTTTGTAGAGAACGTCATGAAATTACTCTTACTTTGGGAACTTGGTTTTGGCCACAAAGTGAATGACTTGTTTAGTATAATGCGTTTTGAACATGTTTAAACCCTCTTTTTTTTTTTTACCCAGAACGCTGTTTCAATTTATTGTACACGGTAATCTGTACAATGCATGATCTATTATTGTAATATGTAATAATTAAAATATATCGGCAAATGTAAATGTTGGTAGGAGCAAACATATCCAGGAAAAAGTGATCAGCAAAAGTGATTGTGACCTGCGCTGTCTGCAGTTTGAAGACAGATGACCTGTGAACTACAGTATTTCAAAACATTTTGCAGGCTGGAATGCGCAGGCTGACCTGTGTCGAAACTTTTTGCTTTTGGTCAATTTTCTGTTTGTCCCAGGACAATTCTACCTCAGGATTCAGTTGTTTGTATGAAAAAATAGATTTTATGGATCCATCATTATTTGATAACTATTAAATAGATTATTTCACTAACCCTCTCCGAGACGTCAAAATTTTGCAGATGCGTTAGACTCCGCTTTTCACAGACCATGGTTTACTTATACATGTATTTGCTAGGTTACATCTCGATGCAGGAGTTCGAAGACGCACTCGTCATTCTGATGAGACAGCTTAACCTAGACATCAAACAAAAAGAGATACAAGACATTGCACATAGTCTAGACATCAACAAAGATGGACATATAGATTTTAACGAGTTTCTAGAAGCGTTTAGAATTGTTGATAGTATGGGCAAAGAGAAACCTCACCGTTCAAGTGTAATGGAAAATATCAGTGAAGACCTGATGGAAGATGACAAAACACTGTTTGAAATTAAATCTAATCATGAAGGTGAACAATATTCATGTGCGTGATGGAAATTCAAATAATCTCTTAATACATGCGTGTGAGTGTCCTTTGGCAAGGCACTGTGAAGTTCTAGCTTGGTATTGGATAGGTATTAAAGTGTTGTCGCCGTGATATTGAAAGCGGCGTAGAACCCCTACACAACCCCACATCGATTCTACAAAACCACGGTGCGAACCAAAGAGTGTCAGCGTGTCAGCAGTAACCGTTAGAGGCTTACTGAGCCAGATTAGAAAACTATGGGGAAAATGAACGATTTTCTTTTTATACTTTGTAACAAACGTCTGCTCATTTTATCCACAATGTTTCCTTGCTGTTAAAAAATGACATATTTGTTCTCGTCAAACGCTTTTTATACGCCCGTCGAAGACGGGACGTATTATGGGATCACCCGTGGCGGACGGGCGGGCGGCGTCCCCATTCTTTGTCCGGAGCATATCTCCAAAACTATGCTAGCTACGGTTATGAAATTTCATGGGTGGATAGATCTCATCAAGGCGGAGTGCAGTGCACAGGAATCATAACTCTCGCTTGCTTAATTTTTGAGTTATTGCCCTTTGTTGTTTTTCATACTTGAATTTTGTCCGGAGCATATCTCCAAGACTATACTAGCTACGGTTATGAAACTTCATGGGTGGATAGATCTCATCAAGGGGGGTGCAGTGCACAGGAATCATAACTCTTGCTTACTTAATTTTTGAGTTATTGCCCTTTGTTGTTTTTCATACTTGAATTTTGTCCGGAGCATATCTCCAAGACTATACTAGCTAAGGTTATGAAACTTCATGGGTGGATAGATCTGATCAAGGGGGAGTGCAGTGCACAGAAAACATAACTCTTGCTTACTTAATTTTTGAGTTATTGCCCTTTGTTGTTTTTCATACTTGAATTTTGTCCGGAGCATATCTCCAAGACTGTACTAGCTAAGGTTATGAAACTTCATGGGTGGATAGATCTCATCAAGGGGAGTGCAGTGCACAAGAATCATAACTCTTGCTTACTTAATTTTTGAGTTATTGCCCTTTATTTATATTCATACTTGAATTTTGTCCAAAGCATATCTCCAAAACTATGCTAGCTACGGTTATGAAACTTCATGGGTGGATAGATCTCATTAAGAGGGAATGCAATGCGAAAGAATAATAACTCTACCTCGTGCTGTCTTTGAGTTATTTCCCTTTGATCGTCATTTTTACAGCATTTTCTGCTTGTCCGGAGCATAACTTTGTCATCTCCAGTCCGATTGACTTGAAACTTGGCATGTGTGTTAGTTGCAATAATACGGAGTGCAGTGCAAAAGAACCATAACTCTACCTCGTGCTGTCTTTGAGTTATTTCCCTTTGATCGTCATTTTTACAGCATTTTCTGCTTGTCCGGAGCATAACTTTGTCATCTCCAGTCCAATTGACTTGAAACTTGGCATGTGTGTTAGTTGCAATAATACGGATTGCAGTGCAAAAGAACCATAACTCTACCTCGTGCTGTCTTTCAGTTATTTCCCTTTGATCGTCATTTTTACAGCATTTTCTGCTTGTCTGGAGCATAATTTTGTCATCTCCAGTCCGATTGACTTGAAACTTGGTATGCATGTTTGTTGCAATATTACGGAGTACAGTGCACAAGAACAATAACTCTACCTAGTGCGGATTTCGAGTAATTCCACTTTGATCTTCATTTTTACAGTATTTCTTGCTTGTCTGGAACGGAACTTTGTCACCTCAAGTCAAATTGACTTGAGACTTGGTAAACATGTTTATTGCATTACCTGCCCTTTACGATTATTATACCCCCTTGACAACTGGCGGTGGGACGGGCGTATCTTGCGACAATTTGCCGCTCTTGTTATTCTTTGGAGTAGTTGAAATTTTCAAGATCGTCAAACAATGTAAATGTTCGATACCTGGCTTTCTATTTTGACCCTTTAGCACACAGTCTCGAGTTTCAACTACCCTTAGAAAGAATCCTTTTGAAAACATTGTGGGAAAAAGAGAAAATGCTGGTAACCAGCATTTTCTCCTCTTTCCACAATGTTTTCTACCCTATCAATGAGATATTCCATCAATCGAGCCAAATTTGAATTCTCGTCCGCAAATGTTTTCTATTTGAACAAGACAAGAATTTTGTCTTTTCGTAAGGAATTAAAGTCTTACCAACATGTGGTTCTAGGCAATATTAGTTGTACGGTCAGGTGGCAGGGGACTTGGAAACTTGTTCACGGCTGTGGCTCGGGGCGACATGATTCACCACAGCCGTGAACAAGTTTCCAAGTCCCCTGCCACCTGACCGTACAACGAATTTATTATACTGCAAAGTTTTACCATTCCAACGTGTGTTTAGCGAAATTTACCTGCTTTTTGGTTTCAAAAATTGAGTACGCTGACGAAGTAGAATTTCCTTTCTGAGTGCCCAAATTAAATGAAAACTGACGTCACTTGGAACTGACGTCACTGAAACCTTGAGAAAACGTGCAGTTTGGTGCATAATCTTGATGTTAATCTTGATCGACGCCGCCATTTTGGATGTTGTGTTGGAGGTGTAGTCATATATACGGGCCCCCGAAAGGGAAACTGCTTTTACGTTGGTTTTGCCAGTGTACATGATTATTTGTTCGGGGCATATTATCCAATCAGATCGCGAGGAATTTCTTTGCAGTATAATAATCTTTGCTGTTGGATACGCATGGCCCATATATGAGTTTTATGTTGGTATAAACACTAAGAGCGCCCCACAGTCATTTTCAATAAAGAAAAAAAGAATAATAGCGCTTTCAGGATTGCTTTTGCCTGGAATTCTCTGCAAAGTGGACAAGGCTGATCAAAGATCAGACTGCACGTTTTGTGCAGTCTGATCTTGATCTACACTGGCCACAAAGGCAACTATGTTGGTATTAATACCTTAGAGCGCCGATAAACCCAACTGTCATTTTCAGTCTAAAGATAAAACCAAAATAATGGCAATTTCAGGGTTCCTTTTGCCGACAATTTTTCTGCAAAGTGGACAGTGTAGATCAAAGATCAGACTGCACGTTTTGTGCAGTCCGATTTTGACCTACACTGGACAAAAAGGCAACTATGCTACTAATAACACTTAGAGCGCCGATAAACCTGTTATTTTTAGTCTAGGGAAAAAAAAAAAAGCAATTTCAGGGTTGCTTTTGCTCACAATATCTTTGCAGAGTGGACAGTGTAGATCAAAGATCAGACTGCACGTTATGTGCAGTCTGATCTTGATCCACACTGGCCACAAAGGCAACTTTTGTTGTGAAAGGCGATTTAATGGGTTAAAATCACGGATCCATACTTATGTGATGACTGTGTAATGCATCACCGAGATGTATTAAGCCCGCTTTTGCAAGAGCATGGCTCATTTATAAATATAAACTACGAGTTTAGCACCTGAAATCAGACAAATCAATAATTTTGCTTGTAAAAGGAACGTTTCCCTATCTTGACTGAAAAGCTTTATTTATTTTGGCACTTTCAGGGTTTAAATTGGTGTGAGGTTATAAAGTCCATTCCGTTTTTTCCTCTCTTACAAAAAATCACAGTAAACTTCAGAGATCAGACTCTTTCAGCGCCAAATATATAAACTCGACGGCCGAAATACAACTCACAGAAACTCGTAACAATTTTTACCTTCTAAGGCCTAACTAGGGTAGCGGACGGTATCCAAGATCAGACTAGATGTTATGTAGTCTGATCTTGTTCCATGCCATTCGTAATATCCCGCTTTCGCCTATTTCGCTGCAAGGGCCAAATCCTTCCCGTCGTCCAAGTATATTTAAATGCCCCTGCTTTTAAGTGAAAGGCGTTTTGACAAATGGATACATTTTAACAACAAAATGCAATTTCTTATGTCAAAACTCCTCTGTACATCAAAGATATATTTCTACTCAGTAAATACTTATTTCTTTGTCGATACATGTAGCTTTCGAGTAGTCTACATCACAAATCTACAATTTAGGCCTCTTGCCAATTACATTTGAATCAAGCTCTTTGAAAAGGGGGGGGGGGTGGTTAATTAATCTGCAAAAAGTATCGACCGAGGTCAGCCTGCGCGGACTGCACAGGCTGACCTCGGTCGAAACTTTTTTCGATTGGTCAATACCCTGCATGTCAAAGGTCCAGTGTACCTCATAACTCAGTCAGTTATTATACTAAATGAACTTTACAGATCCATGATTATATGATGTCAATGCATCACAGATGCATTAAACCCCTTTCTGCTAAAGTATGGCTCGTAAGCAATAAGCAGTACGGGTAATGTCTGGCGCAACCATACAGAACACAAACAATAGCTCCGATTAACAAGAATTTATTTTTGTACATGATATAACAATCATTATGTAACAAAATATTAACAACAAACTGAGTTAAAAATAACAACAATCAAGTCAGAAACCATCATATCTTTCTGTGTTTGAAACAAGTAAAACTTTGGATAGAATCAACATATACATGTATAAAAGTTCAGTGAAAAGGGGGCTTAATGCATCTGCAAAAAGTATCGACCCATGTCAGCCTGCACACTCCGTGCAGGCTGATATGGGTCTAAACTTTTTGCTATATGTAAATTTTCTGCATGGCAAAGGAGCATTCTACCTCAAGATTCAGTCGATTGATAGACTTAAATGGGCTTTTTGGAACCATAATTAAGTGATGACTTGCTTGGCGAAATGTATCACGGAGACGTATTAAATCTCCTTTAGACTGAGCATAGCTCATATTTGAACGTCAGTGGGATTCGCTTTTTCTGATGAGCAGGTCTATGTCACTTCTTGTATAAGTGATTTAATATATAGAAACACTGATTTATCTACCAAAAGAAAAATCATCAGATAAAAAAAAACATTCTAACTTCAGAAAAGAGAAAAAAAAAAAACTCTCACACATTAATTATAAACTCAAGATTGCTTGTGCTACACCATCTAGAATAATGGACAGTACAGATCCAATATTATGTTGCGTATTCTGTGCAGTCTGATCTTGATCTACATTATTAACTAAAGCAACTGAAATTGGATTTATCAATCAAAAAATTTCTCCAGTGTAACCATAGCCATCTTAAATCAAGTTCATGGATTTCTCTAGTAACAGATTCTGTATTACATACATTAATTTTTGTAACAATAATAAATTATATGTGCATGTATTCCTGTAGAAGCTATGAAAATGAATGAAAAATTTATGAGTAGAAATTTAGTCATGGATTTCCAGACCGTAATACTATGCCTCCATTTCTAAACAAAAGGTGTGTAAGAATATACTTCAGAGCTCATACAGCCGAGATCAAGTGTGTCATGATCTGTAAACTCTTTACCAGACGACAAAATTTTAGATTCGTCGAAATTGAAAGCATTTGCAGACGACAATTTCAATAGGGCTCAAATGATGGAATTTGTCTTTGATAGGTTAGAAAACATTGTGGGAAAAGGAGAAAATGCTGGTTACCAGCATTTTCTCCTTTTCCCACAATATTTTCAAAATGCTTCTTTCTCCGGGTCGTTAAAACTCGTGATTATGTGGTAATGGGTTAAAAAGTACCCACCCAGGTCAGCTTGCGCAGTCTGACCTGGGCTGAAACTTTTTTGCATTCAGTAAATTTTCTGCATGTCAAAGGTCATTCTACCTCAGGATTTAGTTAGTTGCCAGACAAAATGATTTTTGTTGATCCAGAATTATCTAATGATTTGCTTGGTATCATGCATCTCCTAGATGCATTAAGCCCCCTTTTGCCAAGTCATGGCTCATATAAAAGTATATCAGGAAATGAAACGTACAACAAAGGTTCAAGTTTAAACAAGATATAAGACATTATCAATACATACAATCACTATGCAAGTATTTTGATCTTGGAAAAAAAAGCTGAGAATTTGAGATTAAACATATCTATAGCAATCATGTTGAACATGAGTCATGCTCTCTCACAAGGGGGTTTAATGAAACTGCAAACAGTAATGATTCTGGTCAGACTGCAAATTTTGCAAAGGCTGACCTATGATGCAACTTTTTGCTTTTGGTAAATTTTCTGCATGTTGAAGGACCACTCTATCTCAGGATTCAATCAGTTGTTAGACAAAATGGATTTTATGGATTCATAATTATATAATGATTTTGCTTGGTATAATGCATCACGGAGGTGCATTAACCTTTTACCAAATAATGCCTGGTTTTCACATCCCTGGGGAAGAGGGCATTTGAAAATATTGTAGGAAAAGGAGAAAATGCTGGTAACCAGCATTTTCTCCTTTTCCCACAACATTTTCTACCCTATCAGAGAGCCTATGCTCATATGTATCAATTTTGAATGCATCGTCTGCAGATATTTTGAATTTGAAAGAGTTTTAAATATGTCATTTGGGAAAAGGTTAAACCCCCCCCCCCCATTGCCTGAACATGACTCATATATGGCTTCCAACATGCGAAAAGGGGCATTCGGACATTTGCGTAAAGTGTCGTCTCGGATCAACCTGCACAGTCTGCGCAGACTAATCTGAAACGACACTTTCCGTTCTTATGTAATTTTGTGTTTTGTACAAGACTTAGTCTACTACAGGACAAAATCTAATAAAGTCGTGAAGTGCCGTCTCGTGTTAGCCTGTGCAGGCCGATCTGAGACGACACTTTACCCAAATGTCCAAATGCCCCTTTTCGCGTGTTGAAGGCTGTATTTCGTTCAAAAAAGATTTCACAAGCTGTATACTTTGCAGTAAGTTAAACATTTACCATATGATAAGATTTTAGACTGGTCCAAATCGGACACATTTGCAGGCGGCAAAAGAAACATGCTTCAAAATTTAAATTTGTTTTGGGAAAGGTAAAAAACATTGTGGGATAAGGAGAAAATGCTGGTTACCAGCATTTTCTCCTTTTTCCGCAATGTTTTCAAAAGGTTTCTTTCTCAGGGTCGTTAAAACTTGGGATTGTGAGGAAAAGGGTTAAAGGTAAACAAACAACATGCAAATATTCAGTACAAAATATCTACATGGATTTGAAAATCTGAAAATCTCTGGAAAAATTACAGGAAAATCATAAGAGAATCTTCACATGGACATAAAAATGACTACATGTATTGCAGAGGATTTCTATTTCTAAAGTAGCACCTTTAGAGTGGAGTATTCTTACTTTATCATATAGCAGTAAAGTTTCCGGCTAAAATACAAGCGTCGCTATCAAATGAAATAAACACACACGACAGAAAAAAAAATCTGTTACTACACACTGTGAAATACGGTCCCAAATATGGTATGATGACATATCTTGTGCACGGACTAAGCATGCACTGATTTGTGATTTGATTGGTCAAGATGTTACGCTGTAATATTAATCCACCATTCATAAAAACAGAGTTACTACCATCCACACTATTAATTGTCTCATTTTGTTTGTTGTTTTCGAATAAAATGTCAATAATTGCAAAATGTTGTCTTTGAAAGTTGTAGGTATATAATAAAAGGAATATCATGTTGTAGTAACTTTCCTGGTGCTTTTATTTACGTCTCGCGGCGTAAGAAAATTTTGAAATCATGCTCGACCTTTGTCTCGCTCTATATCAAATTTTCTCATGCTGCTCGAATTATATACAAGCACCGGGAAAGTTACTACAACATAATATTCCATATCTATACAAGTAGTACTTCACTTATAATGCTTTAAAAAGACAAGGAATCATGTTTCTATAAACATGTATTACATATTATCCCCGAAAAGACACACTTTCCCAACACTTTGCTCTCTAACAAATAGGACTGGTTTTAACACTTTTAAAAACACAGTGATGGCCAAAAGTAAACAAAGTGGGTGTTTAAATGCATTAAAATTTACCCCATACCATTTAAAAGTATAGAAACTTATTGCGAGTTGACTATCTGTTATTGTGCGGTCTGTCCAAGTCTTAGTAGCTCACAAAAAAGATTTTTAAAACCAGGTAAACTGTAAACAAAAGGTAAATGGGCCTTGGCAACTTTTTATCTAGATTTAAAAATCATTTTTCTGACAGTGACAAACATTTTGACCAACCCTTTAACCCTTTACCACACAATACCGAGTTTTAACAACCCTGCGGAAGAAAGCTCTTGAAAACATTGTGGGAAAAGGAGAAAATGCTGGTGACCAGCATTTTCTCCTTTTCCCACAATGTTTTCTACCCTTTCGAAAACAAATCTCTTCATTTGAGCCATATTTACTTTCTCCACTACAAATGCTTTCAATATGGATGAGTGCAAAATTTTGTTGTGTGTAAAGGGTTATTAACAGATTGTCATGTTCACAAAAATTTAGATGCATTTCTACACCTGCATTGTTTACTTATGGCTGCCACTGGGCCTTTTACTGTTTACATGTACCTCATGAAACAAGTTTGAAGCAGTTGACTTTGAAAGCACAAATGAAATAGGTAAATGTTGAGCTGTAGTATGCGTTAAACAACACTGCGCAAAGAGCAGAGATTAATAGTGCTGTGCAATATCACCTTGAGTCACTGTGTTTTTAAAAGAAGTCTGCTGAAGGACACAAAGTTTCTGGAAGTGGTACTTCCTTCTCTAAAAAAATTAACCAATTTTATAACTGCAAAAGAAACCCAAAATATAACATTATGTTTCACAACAACTTAACATAAAAATATAGTCATATTTTTGTCTTTGGAGTATTTTTTGCAACACTGATTATGCTTGCTTTAAGACCACAAGGGAAAATATAAAGAAATCTATAATCATATATCTACATCATGGACAAAATCTACAAACATGCAAACATATTATTTTAGATCAACTTTTGATCCCTGAGTATCATCTATAATTGTCAAAAACCAACTGACTTACTGGTAAATGTGACTTAGACTTTGGTTAGGGGAAAAAATATGCTACACTCTTCTTACATGGAATATACTATCAGTGAAGATAGTGCAAATCAAGATCAGATTGTCCGATCAAAGATTTGGTCATATACATGTATTCACAACAACAAAAAAAACCCTTGATACTGGAATATCTTGATGCAACTGCTAGTCATATTTTAGGCTAAAAAGAAATACAATGATGGGAAAATTCACACAAACATTTAAAAATTAACATTGTGTAAGTTTTTTAAGAAATCAGCACCATCTCACTGAACTTTGGAAATACTAACAGAGTTACCATCAAAGAGGCAAATCAACAACAAATATCCCCTTTTTCATTCCAATGTAAGTAGGTTTGTAATCTTAAAATAAGAAAATAATACATAGCTCCAGACAGAGAGAGTGATTTTGATTTCAAAATTGAAAATGTAAATTATTCTCCACTAAACCCTATATTGTGGGTACTGATTAGAATCGTCTCATTGAGATGATTCTAATGAGTACCCACAACATAGGGTTTTGAAGAGAAATAATGGATTTAGAATACCATCACTCCCTCTTATCTGGAGCTCTGATAATATACATTTTTATTAATTTCATAATGACAATTTCTTTCTGAAAGCCACCCTAGTCTGACTTGTGATCAGTTTCTATAACCCTTAACTCTTTACTAAACAGCCAAATTGTTGACATGTCCAGATTAAAGGGATTAGCAAATGACAAATTATATGCGTCTTAAATGATTGGATTTGTTTATAGATAGGTAAGAAACAATTTAGGAAAAGGGAGAAAATGCTGGTCCCAAGCATTTTCTCCTTTTCCCATAATATTTTCAAAACCAATTTCCTCAATCAATAAAACTCAGGATGGTTTGGTAAAACATTTATTCTGTGACTCAAACCTATACATTCTTCCTGTTGTAAAGAGTCTGCGACTTCCAGAACCTTGTTTCTATAGTGAAAGCTCTGCAGGTCCCAGATCCTTGTTTCTATAGTAAAAGCTCTGCAGGTCCCAGATCCTTGTTTCTATAGTAAAAGCTCTGTAGGTCCAAAAACCTTGTTTCTATAGTAAAAGCTCTGCAGGTCCAGATCCTTGTTTTTATTGTAAAAGCTCTGTAGGTCCAAGTTCCTTGTTTCTATAGTAAAAGCTCTGTAGGTCCAAGATCCTTGTTTCTATAGTAAAAGCTCTGTAGGTCCAAGATCCTTGTTTCTATAGTAAAAGCTCTGTAGGTCCAAGATCCTTGTTTCTATAGTAAAAGCTCTGTAGGTCCAAGATCCTTGTTTCTATAGTAAAAGCTATGCACGTCCAAGATCCTTGTTTCTATAGTAAAAGCTCTGCAGGTCCAAGATCCTTGTTTCAGTTGTAAAAAGTTAATGAGGTGTCCAAATATGGCAGAATCAGTGACTGTCCATGGCATTTAAGTATTTCTGCTGAATTATTTTGGGGATCACTTTTTGCCTGAAAAAATGATAGATGAGTATATATAAACTTAATGTTAAATCTGGATTAATTGGACATGCATTAAATTGAAATTATCACTGTTCTTTCTTCCTGAAAGACATATAAATATTATTCCATTTACAATACAATCTCACACTGTAACAGTCCTGAGGTTAGATGCTTTTGAAAACATTGAGAGATAAGAAGAAAAGGGTTGATACTGTCTATAAGTCTTTATTTTCAATCTTGACGAAAGGTCTCCGACATCCCCTTAACCCTCTACAGTTTATTACATGAAAACAACAAATGAATCCCCTTTAGTTGAAAGCTTTGGTAAAAATTGTGAAAAAAGGAGAAACTGCCTTTTTTAGATCAAACGCTTCTTTTAATACAAACTTTTTCGCACTTTTGAAGGACGATTTCTTATCCTTGCCTTAAAATGTTTGTCCTTAACCAAACAACAAAAACTGGATTTTTTCCTAATGAAAGGCATTTGCAGACAAAAAAATTAAATGTGGCTCCAATAGTGGAACCCGTCACTGAAGGAAAAAAACATTGTGAAAAAGGAGAAAATGCTGGTTACCAGCATTTTCTCCTTTTCCCACAATGTTTTCAAAGACATTCTTCTTCAAGTCATTAAAACTCAGATTTGTTTGGTATAAGGAAAGTATACTGTGATATGTTTGTCAGGTCAAAAAAAGGTATAAAGGTACTGGGACTGAGATGGCACTCTGTGGTAGCTATCTAAATGAAAAATGATAGGAGCTATGCTCTGTAAAATGGAGCTTTAATGCATCTGCAAAAAGTCTCAACCCTGGTCAGCTTGTGCAGTCCTTGAAGGCTAACTTGGGTTCAAACGCTTTGCTATTTGTTAATTTTCTGCATGTCAAAGGTCAAGTCTACCTCATGATTCAATCATTTCTTAGACAAAATGGATTTTATGGATCCGTAATTATGTGAAGATTTGCTTGGAATAACGGATCATCAAAATGCGATAAACCCCCTTTTTTCCTGAGTATGGGACATAGGTATTTACACAGAAACAAAATCCGTGGCTGTGAGGTAGAGCGTTGGCCTCGTAACCATAAGGTCCTGAGTTCGATATCCGGGAGCGGGTGTCAACTTTGGGATTTTTCATTGGCCCACACATTCGGCGTGAGTACTGGTGCAGTTCCCAGGAAGCAGAATCGAGAGAGATTAGTATAAGTTGCAAAGAATTTGTTTCTCAATCGATGTAAAATAAATATGTTTAAACTAAAATAACAAAAACAGAAACATACCTCAGAGGAATGAGGATGAAAATCAGAACAGGGAAAAACATTTTCAGGTAGGGATAAGGAGCAAATCCAAATGCACACAGTACAGCTAACTGTACTAACTGAAGTAGGGTGAAGAAATGCATGATTCGTTGTGGCACTCTGCGAATGTAGTGGTTGGGAGGATATGCACTCTGAAATAAAACAATATACAGTCAAGCACGTAATACGCACACATTTACAAGATTATTGAAAAGTATTAACTCTTTACCAAACGACAAAATTTTCGAGTTGTCCAAATTGAAAGCATTTGCAGACGACAAAATAAATGTGACTCAAAACTGAAACTTGACTTTAGACGAGTAGAAAACATTGTGGGAAAAGGAGAAAATGCTGGTTACCAGCATTTTCTCCTTTTCCCACAATGTCTTCAGAAGGCTTCTTCCTCTGGGTCGTAAAAACCTGGGATTGTTTGGTAAAGGGTTAAGTTATAGCAGGTGTTTGCTTACTACAGGTAAATGTCTTATTTTCACATCCTGGAACTTCATGAACAATGGCCTCTACAGACAGGCCAGTTACTTAATGGAGGTGGCCACTTCAAACAAGTTTAATTGTGCTATTGACAGACATTGTGACTTTCACACAACAATACACATGTAATTACTCCCTGGACAAATTTGCTAAAATAACCTTTGTACAAGACCTGGGTCCATATTCAACAACCATTCTTAAGAATGTTCTCTATCTTATTCTCCAGAATTTTCTAAATTTGAAAGTAACAAAACTTTTGATTGGATAAACCAAAATGGTTTAGCCAATCGGAAGTTATGTTACTTTCAGCTTTAGAAAATCTTAAGAGAATAAGACAGAGAACATTCTTAGGAACGGTTGGTGATTATGAAACCTGCTAAGATAAGGATAATTAGTCAGATGGTGAGATTTGTTTTTGAAAGGGTAGAAACCATGTTGATTAGCAGCATCTTCTACTTTTCCCTCAGGCTTCTTTTTCAAGATTGTGCCTTTTGATACCTCTGAAGCAAAATGACTTAAAGTCTTAATGCATAAAATCCTGATCAAAACCCTTATAATATTGTACTGAGTTAAATCAAGACTGACTGATTAATTGTATTGGAGTTTAAAGCTGTCTTAACACCTTGGGTCATATCACGGCAGTCAGTGCATCTACCAATGTGTTTCCTGGCTTTCTCACACCAGTACTGATACAACTTTCTTTCCAAGTCACTCACTGCTTTTCTCACATGCATCAGATGTGTGAAGTGAAAAATCGCAGGAAAGAAAGTTTGTCTCAACCAGGTATGGAACTCACAACCACCAGGTCTCGAGTCAGATACAATAACCACTGAGCTACCCTGCTGGGCTAAATCAAGACAAGTAGCTCTCTATTTGTATTTAACTCTTTACCAAACGACAAACCTTTAGACTGGCCCAATTTGAAAGTATTTGCAGTCAACAAATTAATTCTTGCTCAAATGGCAAGTCTTGTCTTTCATAGGATAGAAATCATTGTGGGAAAAGGAGAAAATGCTAGTTACCCACGTGTTCAAAAGGCTCCTTCCTCAGGGTCGTTAAAACAAGGGATTGTATGGTAAAGGGTTAATGTATATGACTGATGCTCGTGTAAGTCATAATAAAATATGATCTGTTCTAGTAATTTAACCCTTGTCCTGCTGAAGAAGTTAACTCTTTACTAAACGACAAAATTATAGACTGGTCCAAATTGAAAGCATTTGCAGACGACAAAATAAATGTGACTGAAAAACTGAAATTTGGTTTGGGAAGGGTAGAAAACATTGTGGGAAAAGGAGAAAATGCTGGTTACCAGCATTTTCTCCTTTTCCCACAATGTTTTCAAAAGGCTTCTTTCCCAGGGTCATTAAAAGTCGGGATTGTGTGGTAAAGGGTTAAACGAAACATTCAAGCTGATAGTAAAAGACAGAATAATGTTATTTCAACCTTATGTGTTTAAGAAAAATATATTCTTAACGGACAGTGTAGATCCAAGATCAGACTGCACATTCTGTGCAGTCTGTTCTTGATCTACACTGTCCGCAAACGGTCAGTGAGTCGTGCATAGCAGCCTTAGGGTCAATGGGTGACATCAAAGGTCTATCAAACCTGTTCAGTAATCAGCAACATGATCCTCTCAAACATCTGATTCCCGCCCAGGGCTGTGACAGCTATATACAGGAACAGTCCGTATAACACAGGCGTGGGGATGTATGCCAGGACAGACAGTATTATCAAGGACAGACCAATCATAATGCTGGAAAATATGCATGTTAGTCTGGTCTCCCTTACTCTTACAATTCTGAAAACAAAGAATATAGAAAAAATTATTAATTTGAAGCATACAGGCCTACACAGAGCTTGACCCATCACCACACAAACCTGTGTTTAAACGACCTTGAAGATTAAGACTTTTGAAAGCATAGTGGGAAAAGAAGAAAATGCTGGTAACCAACATTTTCTTCTTTTCCCACAATGTTTCCAATGACTTGAAAAACAGAAATCATCTTCTGTGCTACATGTAACTTGTCATTTACAAATGCTTTCAATCTGGTCTAGTCCGATTTTTTTTTTTGTTAAAGAGTTAATATCTCTTCACAGTTCAAAAATACTTTGTAACAGGATTGAAATCAGTGCTGAGCACAACTTCTGTTGAGGAATTAGATCAAGATCAGACTGTGCAGATCATGCGGTCTACTCCTGAGTCTACATTTCTCACTGCTTAGCGAGATATTCAGGCAAAAGCAACCTTGAAATTACAATATTGTCATTTCTTTGTTCAAAAAAAAAAAAAAACAAAGGTCCATTCCAATAAACTTCATAAACCCTTTCATGATCTAATTACATTATCTAATTGCCATCTGAACCTTTTCAACATTATTTCAGTTATATTGCAGCGGCAAGTGCATAGATCTATCGATGCTTTCCTGGGTTTTCTTTAACCAGTTTTTCACACAACATTCTTCCAAAGCCACTGGCTGCTTCACCACATAACAATCACCGAAACAAAAATCAGCAGTGAGAGCAACAGGCAGGGCATAATCTGCCAGTAGTAACCATCAAAGAGTTTGCAGAAAATTATAGACAATCAAGATTTTATTTTAGCATAGACAAAAGTTGTTCAAAGTATCAACAGCAACATAACATTATTATCTAGGAGGATGACAAGAGACATGGAATAGATATGGCCTTGGTCATTCTTCCACATCTGCCAGGGCTCTCACACGTAAGGGGGAGTGTAGCGTGTACCCAGGAAAATGCCACCACTGACAATGTTTTCAAAGGCCTTCTTCCACAAGGTTGTTAAAACTTTAAAAGTGTGTGGAAAAGGTTTAATAGCAACATAACATTATTATCTAGGAGGATGACAAGTGACCTACATGGAATAGATATGGCCTTGGTCCACCCTTTCCTCCACATCAGCCAGGGCTCTCACATGTAAGGGGGAGTGGGGCAGCGCAGCATGTACCCAGGGAAATGCCACAACTGACAGAGCAGCATTTATAAGACCAACAACAACCAAGTCCCAGTGATAGGCTGTTCCTTTCTTCATTCTGAAATGTATTGTATCATTGTGAGAATGATATATATAAACAAGAGGGCCATGATGTCCCTGAAGTCACTCACCTGAGTCTTTTGACCAAACATGACCCATTTTCAATCTCTTTTGAGATATCATGACAAACATTCTACTAAGCTTTTATAATTATTGGACTGAAAATTTGGCCTCAACATGTACACAAGCTTTTTCTAGAATTTCCCTCAGTGACCTACTTTTTAGCCAACCATAGCCAATTTTCCCATTGTAGATATTATCAAAACAAAGATCCTGACCACCTTTCATAAGTATTGGACAGAAAATGTGGCCTATAGAGCATGCACAGGCTTTTTCTAAGATTTGACCTAGTGACCTAGTTTTTGACCCAACATGACCGATTTTCGAAGTCGTCTGAGATGTCATCAAGACAAACAATCTGACCAAGTTTCATGAGTGTTGGACTGAAAATGTGGCATACACAAGGTTTTTCTAAGATTTGACCTAGTGACATAGTTGTTGACCAAACATGAACGATTTTTTAACTCTTCCGAGATATCATCAAGTCAAATATTCTGACCAACTTTCAAGAAATTTGGACTGAAAATGTGACCTCTAGAGCGTACACAAGGTTTTTCTAAGATCTGACCTAGTGACCTAGTTTTTTGCCTGACATGACCCATTTTCAAACTTGTCCGAGATATCATCAAGACAAATATTCTGACCAAGTTTCCTGAGTATCTGACTGAAAATGTGGCCTCTAGAGCGTACACAAAGTTTTTCTAAGATTTGACCTAGTGACCTAGTTTTTGACCCGACATGACCCATTTTCAAACTCGTCCAAGATATCATCAAGACAAACAACCCGACCAAACTTCATGAGTATTGGACTGAAAATGTGGCCTCTAGAGTGTGCACAAGGTTTTTCTAAGATTTGACCTAGTGACCTAGTTTTTGGCCCAGCATGACCCATTTTCGAATTCATAAGAGATATCATCAAGACAAACGTTCTGACCAAGTTTCATGAGTATCTGACTGAAAATGTGGCCTCTAGAGCGTACACAAGGTTTTTCTAAG
The DNA here is from genome assembly GCA_946811185.2 of Hippopus hippopus. Lineage (NCBI taxonomy): Eukaryota > Metazoa > Mollusca > Bivalvia > Cardiida > Cardiidae > Hippopus > Hippopus hippopus. The sequence continues at coordinate 8,737,646 of OX328100.1, read as the reverse complement.
ATTTGACCTAGTGACCTAGTTTTTGACCCGACATGATCCATTTTCAAACTTGTCCAAGATATCATCAAGACAAACAACCTGACCAAACTTCATGAGTATTGGACTGAAAATGTGGCCTCTAGAGCATACACAAGGTTTTTCTAAGATTTGACCTAGTGACCTAGTTTTTGACCTGACATGACCCATTTTCAAACTCATCAGAGACATTATCAAGACAAACATTCTAACCAAGTTCCATGAGTAACTGACTGAAAATGTGGCCTCTAGAGCATACACAAGATTTTTCTAAGATTTGACCTAGTGACCTAGTTTTTGACCCGACATAACCCATTTTCGAACTCATTCAAGATATCATCAAGACAAACATTCTGACCAACTTTCAAGAGTATTGGACTGAAAATGTGACCTCTAGAGCGCACACAAGGTTTTTCTAAGATTTGCCCTAGTGACCTAGTTTTTGACCTGACATGACCCATTTTCGAACTCGTCAGAGATATCATCAAGACAAACGTTCTGACCAAGTTTCATTAGTATCTGACTAAAAATGTGGCCTCTAGAGCGTACACAAGGTTTTTCTAAGATTTGACCTAGTGACCTAGTTTTTGACCCGACATGACCCATTTTCAAACCCGTCCAAGAAATCATCAAGACAAAAATTCCGACCAACTTTCAAGAGTATTGGCCTGAAAATGTGGCCTCTAGAGCGTACACAAGGTTTTTCTAAGATTTGACCTAGTTTTTGACCCGACATAACCCATTTTTGAACTCGTCAGAGATATCATCAAGTCAAACATTCTGACCAAGTTTCATGAGTATCTGACTGAAAATCAGGCCTTTTAACAACAATTTTAATTTTGTATTGCTTGTAATCATAGAACAGTTATTGGAAAATTACTTATAATCATTTTATGATTTCGTTTGAAAAAGAAACATAAAAACAAGTAAATTATATTATTGCCTCCTGGAACAAATTTTGAAGCTAAGTAAATTTGAAACGTCCTTAAAGATATGGTGATTTATTGCACAATTACATGTGAAAACATTGTGAAAGAAAGTACTCAATAGGACTGAGGCAGCAAGTGCACATGACCTAGATTTACACTCTGCAAAAAGCATCCATAACTGGGTACTCCAAGATTAGAGTTAACATGACATGCCCTTGATACAAGCTTATATGACAAACTTACTTATTCTGTGGAGCATTCACCAATGCAGCAGAGATGTTTTGGTCCATGAAGAACAAAAGGGAGAGACAAAATCCCAGACCCATACCACCAAATACAGCACCCACGGGTAAAGTTTCCAGGGGTACAATCCTAAACAGGTCATTTCGTCTTTCTCCTTTAAAACTTTTACCCACTGAAATATACAAAATTGGTGTGATATCATTTAGTGCTTCAATCTAATAGCGTACAAATGACTTTTTATGTCCCTTTAGCAGACTGATAAGGATATAAATGAATGGTATTTTATGCAGATTTCAACTGAACTTCAGTCATATCATGACGACAGCTTGATTATTCATGTGTGCCCTTGGTTCAGCAGTACTAGGCTAGCACTCTTAGGTGTCTGGCCAAAAGACACTCCCATTAAAAACCAAGCTTTCAGCACAAAGCCACAGAAGTCTTACAGACTTGGACAATATCATGAGAAAAGGTACATTAGCATGACTAAAGTATGGCATTTTTAGGTTTGACTTTGGCCAAGTCTTAGCAAGTCATATAAAAAAATATCAGAAAGTACAAGGCCCAGTATGCAAATCCTACGTGGTGTATACCTATATAAGGTTTAATCCTTTAACAAACTATAGCATTTTGGGCTCGTCCAAATTGAAAATGTTTGCAGACAACAAATTGAATGTTGCTCAAATAATGGAACTTGTCTCTGAAATATAAGAAAAACATTGTGGGAAAAGGAGAAAATACTGACTACCAGCATTTTCTCCTTTTCTCTCAAGGTTTCAATAATCTTTTCTGTCAGGATCGTAAAACTTGGGATTGTGTGGTCACAGGTTAATGCTATCTTCAAAGTAATCTTCAAAGTAATGATAAAATTAAGACCTACTAAATTAATGTCAAGAATGGGAAATTATCCCACATAATAATAGTTGAGTGAAAGGAAAAGCATCTTATAGCTATTTGCTAAGACTGAGATTTATTTCTCTCCTGAACTCTTTTCTTACTGAAGACGACACAAGAAGCTTTTGTGGACAGTGTAGATCAAGATCAGACTGCACAGAACGTGCAGTCTGATCTCTGATCTACACTGTCCACCTTTCTATTTGAGATTATGACCAAACAATGTCTTCATCTTGCAGTGGACTTACATTTGTAGCCATTGAAAAAGTGAAAAATATTTAATTGGTAGTGAAAGAGTTAACACTTTCAGCGCTAAATAAATACACTCAATCTCTTTTGATGCCTATAAATACAATCCATTGAAACTTACAAAGATTTTGATTGTATAGGCTTGACTAAACAAGTGGACAGTATAGATCAAAGATCAGACTGCACATTCTGTGCAGTCTGATCTTGATCTATGCTGTCCACAAAAGTCAGTTTTTGCCTATGGTGCCGAAGGGTTAAAAAGAATGTTTTGCCATATATGAAGAAATCAGGACAGATTAATGTTGATCTGACTTTACAATGATCATACAATTATCTCCTATACCAACAATCTATCCTCTATGTAACTTACAGTTGACATCTTTAAAAGCCAAAGCACCAATAACACTCATACAAAGAACAGCAACAGGCAGAGCATAATCTGCAAGTAGTTCTCTCTTCCCTGCATTCAAATATGGCCTGAAATAGGGGAAAACAGAAAGTAAAGAATAATGACACCTAGTACCTTTGGATTTTACAAAGTAGGAAGCATATGTAGAAGAAAAAAAAAAGACATTAATATGGATGAGCTGAATGGCAGATACGGTAGAAAACATGGGAAAAGGAGATAAAGATTATTATAGGTACTTTCTTATCCTGTAATGTTTTCAAAATCCTTCTATTTCAGGGTTGTTAAAATACAGAATTGTTTGGTAAAGGGTTAAAATTTAAATGTTTAGTGGGAAGATATACAGGATATTTGTTTTTTACGCTGAAAGATCTAAATTTATTTCATCGAGTGAACATCATCGGTAATATTTTCATGAGTGGCTGTTTTTACGGTGAAAGATTGAAATTTATTTCATCGAGTAAACATCATCAGTAATATTTTCACGAGTGGCACAGCCACTCATGAAAATATTACCGATGATGTTCACTCGATGAAATAAATTTCGATCTTTCACCGTAAAAAACAAACATTCTATTTATTTCATGCTTTTAACCCTTTCTGGGGGGGAAATTAATAAAAATCTAATACAGTTCTTTTCGGTTATTCCCCGTGGCGTACCCTCTCCACATAACAACGCATTACAATATTATGTCAAGCGCAAGAAATGTAAGGTAAATTACGTCATATTTCCATCTGGTTGTGAGGCATGCGCTCTTTACCAAGGTAACTAGTGCGCGGGAACAACTGTTTTCGCCTTCAAATGAAGAGTTAGAATATGAAAATCGGTATTTTCACTGGTTGTAACCATGAAATATCGAAAAATATTTCACCGATATTTCTCGATAACCTACCAGAAAGCATGAAATAATGAGTTTCTACATGTTATATTGAACTGGCGATGTACTACATTCAGGAATATATCAATACACAAGGCTTTGTGGGTTCAGAAACAAATGCCTTATATTAACCCTTAACCCTCTGAATAAGTTGAATGAAACTTTCAAGCCAATCGTTAAGAAGCAACATGTTGCTATATCAATTTATTTATTTTTTTAAGATCTCCTAATCAGACAGTGTAGGTCCATTCTGTGCAGTGTGATCTGGAAAACCTTAAACGTCCACAAAAGGTGATTGAGTCACGCTGAGCAGCCTAAGGGTTGATTTCACCTATATAAATCTGTGTAACACAGAAGCCAAAATCTCTTGGCAGTGCTGTCACGATTCGAATTACAGAAATTGACTTTTGTTTACAAAATTAATTTCCATTTGATGAATAAAGCCAAAAATATTCACTGTCATGTTTTCATAAAAGTGTACATCCACAGCTTCATTTTGTGAAATATAATCGAGATAGAGCATCAGCCCATGGCACTAAATGGCCTGCAACATGCGAAAAGGGGCATTCGAACATCTGCATAAAGTCTGCGCAGGCTGATCCGAGACGACACTTTCCTTTCTTATGTGATTTTCTGTTTTGTGCAAGTCTACTGTAGCACAAAGTCTAATGTAGTCGTAAAGAGCCGTCTTGGATTAGGCTGCGCTGACTGCGCAGGCTGATCCAAGATGACACTTTACGCAAATGTCCGAATGCCCCTTTTCACGTATTGCAGGCCAAATGATCTAGGTTTAAATACCAACTATGAGTGGGTAAATCTTTGATACTGTCGTCATTATGATTGATTGGTGTCAATACTATCCTGAAGTAACTTTATTGGAATTTGTATTAAATCTGAATTGCATGAAAAAAAATTGATATCTCACACGTTCAGAGGATCAGCTAGAGTGGGATGTTATTTTTTTTCTATGCAGCAAGGAGCAAATATAAGCCCCAGGAAAACTGCTACAATATAACTGTTCCTTTTATAATCTCCTAGAAAGTGTTGCAATTATTGACAATTTTATTAAAAAATGGTAAGAACCGAAAGCAAACACTGTTTAATTGGGTGAATTTGTTTTTCAATGAATGGTGGATGCATATTAGGCTGTAATGAGCCGTCAAACTGACTGGTCAAAATGTTAACACATAATATGATTTATATTCCAGCAAAAGGGGGTTTAATGAATCTCCGTGATGCATGATATCTACGAAGTTATCGCATTATTATCAATCAATAATAATAACTGACTGAATCATGACATACACTGGTCCTTTGACCAAAAGCAAAAATTTTTGACCCTGGTAAGCCTGTCCGAGCCGATTCTTTTTGCAGATGCATTAAGCCCCCCTTTCACAAAGCAAGGCTCATATATATCTGTCTTTGTATCCGAGCAAGAAAATTTGTAGGTACATATCAAATTGTAGAATATGATTAAAACTCAATTTACTATGAATAGTTTTACACTAGTACTTACGTTTTAGTAAATGTATACAGGGTAACCCCTAACCAGAGAGTTCCCAGTAATAACAACAAGTGTAACAAACTAACATCTCTCTCACATTCTATCAGAGGTAATGTATTGTTAGATAACAACATGGCAGCAGTACTGTTGTACCCATCTTCACATTCAGGAATGCTGTAGTGATTATCAAAACCTGGGCAAAAGAGGAAATTAAATTTATTATATTCCTATCTGCGAATTACTGGGATTTCACAGTCAATAACACCACTAGTGATGATAATTATGGTATCATCACTAGTGACGATATAGTTTTACAATATTTGCCCAAACTACTTTTTTCCTATATCGCTCATATTGTACCATTCTTGATAATTATTAGAATAAAACAAGAGGACCATGATGACCCTGAAGTCGCTCACCTGAGCCATTTGACCCTACACGGCCCATTTCCAATCTTTTCGAAGATATTATGACAAAAATTCTGAATGATACACAACATGACCCGACATGACCCATTTTCGAACTCGTACCAGATATCATCAAGACAAAGAATCTGACCTAGTTTCATGAGTATCTGACAAAAAATGTGGCCTCCAGAGCGTACACTGATAAAAATTTACAACTGACGACGGACAACGCAAGTCACATGATGGACACAGCACGATCACAAAAGCTCACCATGAGCACTTTGTGCTCAGGTGAGCTAAAAAGGGTTAATTAGGAATATAATAAATAGAATAATCAACTGGTTGTGTGTGATATTAAAAATCTGTCACTCGAATGAGTTTGATGTGGTTAAAAAACTCGTCCTTCGAACTCGTTTTTCAACCGCATCAAACACCATTCTAGTGACAGATTTTTAATATCACACATAACCAGTTGATTATCCTGTATTTATTGATAGTAAAATTTATCATGACATGTTCAGTGGTACAGGAAAAGAGGATTCAAGAATATTTGTGAATGATATAGGAGGTACAGCTGTCACGAATAGTGACGTCAATACTTCCACACAATTCTTTTATAATGACAAGAAAACAACCATTTTTTATCTGCATTGCATACATTTGAAGTTTTTACTTTTCGGCAGCACACATCAGGGAACACTGCAGAAACAGGAAATTGATACACTTATTCTTTCCCTCCGTTCATCACTTCTTTGACTTACTTTTAGAAGTTTTCAGGAGAACAAAAATATGCCTTTTGGTGACTGAAGAACCTAGACTGAACTTTATCTCTTAAATTATTACCTTCTTCAACAAATTTACTGCTTAATATGTTAAAAAAGAATTGAAAACATTCTTGTAAGATATACATATTGATAATGAGCCTAACTTGACGCTGGATTCAGAAATATACATCCCAATGTTGGTGCAAAATGAGAATTCGACTGTCAGGTACAATATTTTTCTGCAATGTTTTCTTACATCTGCAGGAGATAATGAATTAATCTTGATCGGCCCTTAACTATTCAAAGATAAAAAAAGAGGGGTACGTGATGGACTGACAAATGACATGTTCTACAGCAGTCCCCATTGCTCAATGAAGTCCTTGTCTTTTGTTGCACTGAAAACACCAACCTCAACAATTGAGTCATTTAAGAAAGCTTTCACTTACTTCTCACAGTGTCTTTTATGGCATCAACACTGAATGCAATAGAAATAAAGAGGGCAAAAATCTCCTCCGAGGACCTGAAATGGAATGAAATATGGTCAAGCCGGGGTAAGCCACCACATGAGTTCAACAGCCACTTGTATTCAACACCCAACATTCTTCAACCCTTAGCATGCTACTTAACTAAATTGAAACTTTCAAGTCAAGCCACTGACTACCTTTCTCACAAGCATCAGAGGTGAGAGGTGAAAAGTTGCTGCAAAGAAAGTATGCCTCAACCGGGTATTGAACCTGCAACCACCAGGTAACTAGTCAGATATGCTTACCACTAAGCTACTTGGCCTGGTAGAGTCACTATGAAGCATTCAGATTCAAATTCATCTTACCATCTTTTATCAGCTTTGAAAACAAATAACTGAAAATTCTACCTCAAAAACGAAAGATAAACTCTTTACCAGACGACAAAATTTTAGACATGTCCAAATAGAAAGCATATGCAGACAACAAGCATGATTAAAATGATGGACTTTATCCTGGAAAGGTTGAAACATTGTGGTATAAGGAGAAAATGCTGGGTATTATCATTTTTGCTTTTTTCTACAATGTTATTAAAAGCCTTCTTCCACCAGGTCATTTTAATTTTTACCAAACGACAAAATTTTGGACTAGTCCAAATTGAAAGCATTTGCAGACGACAAAATAAATGTGATTCAAAAACTGAAATTTGTTTTGGGAAGGGAAGAAAACATTGTGGGCAAAGGAGAAAATGCTGAAACCAGCACTTTCTCCTTTTTCTACTATGGTTTCTGGCCATTTAAAAACAAATCACATCATTTGTGTTACATTTGATTTGTCATCTGCAAATGTTTTCAATTTGGACAAGTCTAAAATTCAGACTAACTGTCTGGTAAAGAGTTAAGGAAACATAGACCCACCTGGTTGACCACCTCATTACAATACTGAGGTCAAACGCAGCATACAAAAACAGGAAGAATGCGTTCCACAGGCCCACACAGCAAAACATCGCCTCAAAGTTCAAATCAAAGTCATCAGCAATGCTGTAGATAACTGAAACAAATAGTTAAGCATTCTATTGTGCAAGCTAGTTTTTAGACCTTCTCAAACGAGTTAAAAATCATAGTACATGTATAGGCTTTTACATAAAAACATTACCTGAAAATATTGAGAAAAAAGAACAACAGTTCATAATGAAAAATTTTTGCTTGTCTTAATTCTTTACCACACAATTCAGACTTTTAAGAAACCTGAGGAAGAAGGCTTTTGAAAACATTGTGGGGAAAAGGAGAAAATGCTGGTAAACAGCATTTTCTCCTTTTCCCACGTTTTCTACCCTATCAAAGATAATTCCTTCATTTGAGCCATTGTTGTCTACAAATACTTTCAATTAGGGCAAGTCTAAAATTTTGTCATTTGGTAAAGAGTTAATGTTATAAAATGTGCCTGCTGAAAGCAGAAATAAGTCATCTGTAGGAAGTAAGGCAAAGTTTGTCCTTCAGAGATTATACCTAATGCTGTAAGGAAAGGAAAAGCGCTGTGAGATACTGATTAAGCTACCATGAATCAGCTTTTTTTTTTGAAATTAGGAAATAAATAAATGAACCATGCTTTGGCAAAAGGGGGTTTAATAAATCTCTATGATGCACTAAGCCAAGCAGTTCATCACAATATTATGGATCCATAAAATCCATTAAGTCTCACAAACCACTGAGTCATTAGGTAGATTGGTTCTTTGACACACAAAAAATTGACCCATAGCAAAAGGTTTTGACCCATTCAACCTGCACAAACCGTGCAGGCTGACCTGAGTTGATACTTTTTGCAGATGCATTAACCCTTTACCATACGACAAAATTTTAGCCTAGTCCAAATTGAAAGCATTTGCAGACGACAAAATAAATGCTACTGAAAAATTCAAACTTGTTTATAGAAGGGTAGAAAACATTGTGGGAAAAGGAGAAAATGCTGATTACCAGTATTTTCTCCTTTTCCTACAATGTTTTCAAAAGGCTTCTCTCTCAGGGTCGTTAAAAGTCGGGATTGTGTGGTAAAGAGTTAAACCCCTTTTCACAGAACATGGTCCAAATCTAGATTCTTACTTTTTGTGTAGAGAGCCAATGGTGCTGTGGTCAGTAGTACAATCTGGGGTGTTCCTCCAAATAAAGCAAAAAACAGACCTCCAAATGCTTGGGAGTACAACACTTTTTCAACATCTGAAAAAAAAAAAATAACACTAAAATTATATTTGGTCATCCATAAAATTTGTTAGATTAAAGAATATATTTTATCTTCGTCCACATTTAAATCCAGGAACCATCAGTAGAGAATCATCCTTTGAAAACCATTTGTGGGAAATTGTAAAAATTGTCACTTATCTCCACAAAGAACACTTTACTTGCAAAATGTTGTTTTCTGTGGCTGTCGACATTAATGGCAAATGCCATTTTAAATTTCAGTCATAGATACTCTTTTGTTCTGAACATAAAACTGCAACAAAACAAACAAAAACTGATCATTTTCAATCGAGGAAAAAAACCCTGAAAAACCAACACCAATCATGTTATAATGCAGTTTGATAATCAAAAGACGTAAATGCTAACAAACTACATATATATATGAGCCATGCTCTGTGAAAAGGGGGCTTAATGCGTCTGCTAAAAGTATCGAACCAGGTCAGCCTGCGCAGTCCGCACAGGCTGACCTGGGCCGAAACTTTTCTCTATTGGTCATTTTTCTGCATGTCCACGGACCAGTCTACCTCATGATTAATTGTTTGTTAAAAAAAGTGGCTATTATGAATCAATAACTATGTGATGGTTTGCTTGGTTTAATGCATCACGGAGATGCATTACGCCCCCTTTTGCCAGAGCACAGCTCATATGTAATGAGTTCACAGGAGTAATTGACTTTGATCAGCATGTAATGTTTTTTAAGTCACATTCATATACTACAAGATTTTTTAAACTTTGTCCTAGAAGCCTTTGTAAAACATCTCACTCCCAGGCAATAGTTTTAACAATCTTGCTACAGGTGCAATTGATGATGCTACATGCAAACTTTGGCAGAACTAGGCCTTACAGATAGGAACCAGAGGATTCTTTTAGCTTTCAGTATCCCATGTAAAACTTGTCACTCCCAAGGCAGGGCCAATTTTTTCAAAAAGGCTATAATTTGGACAATCTTGGGAGAGGATCTACTAGATGAAGCTGTATGCCAAGTTTGGTAGCCCTAGGTTTCACATTTTAGATCAAAATGATTTTTGAAGTTTTCCCTGTAAAATAAGCCCATGTAAAATTTGTAACCGCTGGGACAGGGACTTTGACTCTAAGGCTGTAATTAGAATAAATTTTGTAGAGGTCTATCAGATGATACTACATGCCAAGTTTGGCAGCCCGAGGTCTCATGGTTTGGGGCAAGAAGATACTTAAAGATTTTCAATATTTTTTTTAATTTTGTTGCCATGGCTACCAGATCTTTTACTTGAATCAAAAACTGGTGTCCGTGATTATGTGGTAGAGTGTCAGCCTTGTAACCATGAAGTCCTGGGTTCCATATCCGGGAGCAGGTGTCAACTTTGGGACTCATATTTGGAGAGAGTACTAGTGTAGCTTCCAGGAAGCAGAATAAAGAGATTAGTATAAGGTGCAAGTACTTGTTTCTCAATCAATGTAAAATAAATATATTTAAAGGAAACAAAAAACTGCTTTGAAATTGCAATATCTGCATCAATAGTTCAACAAAGAATTCCATATAATCTTTTAGCACAATGGCTTAATTTGTACCAAACACAAACAGCAATATATAGCAGATGGTATACCCAGAGATCCTTTTGTATTTTCAGAATTCAGCACACCAAAAGCTATGGAAGGCATCAGACAGGCAAAGTACAAAAACAGTGTGGTAGACAGCGTCTTCTGTATGGACTTGGGTCCAATTATTCCTGTTGAAATGGAAAACACATCATAAATAAAGTTATCCCATTGCTATTCCAGCAGTGCAAACAGGAGGAAATGTTTAAAGGACAGGAAAATGTTTTCTTAACCATACAGGTTTTTATATAATGCATTAAATTTTACTTAATTTTAATTATCTTTATTTAATCCTTAACTGAAGACAAAATTTTTGACTTGTCCAAATAATAGAAAGCCTTTGCAGGCGAAAACTTCTGGGAGGTTCAAATGAAGGGATTATTCTTTTGATAGAGTATACAATATTGTGGGAAAAGGAGAAATGCTGGTAACCAGCACTTTCTTCTTTTCCAACAATATTTAAGCCTTTTTTCTTATCTTTGTTCAAGCATGGGACTGTTTGATAAAGGGTAATCATGAATGCAGTCATCCAACACCAGTTGTTCACTAAGGATACAGGATTTTGAAGTGGTTTCATACAGTGTGGTTAGGTTTTTTTTCCATACCTCCATGAAAAAAAAAAATCTTTTCATTCCTCATAATTCAATATCACAGACAACAAATACACACATAATTGGTAATACTTCTAACTGCTTTTTTATCTTTTAAATCAAATATTGCATTTTCTACTTTCTAATGCACATTTCATTGGTATTTCACAATGCTGGCGAACACATTTCTGATGCAAAAAAATGAGTAATTCATGACTTCATCATAGCATTAAATATTGCTGAGTTAGTAGATCTATTGTTAGAAGTTTAATATGTTGGAAGTAAGTTGAAAAATTAGGTAATTTGTACCCAGTAAAATGACAATGAGTTTTATGTTTTCTTTTAGGCTTTATGAATTTTCTCCATATTTTTTTCAGTTTATGATATTCAGATAAAACAAACTTAGCTAGCATTTGAGCTTCAGACTCTGTATAAAATTAGAAAGAAATCTCGTGTACATGTTTGTTCACATTAGTTTGACAGAAAAAGTAGTTTCGGCACTACATGATTTTTATTCATGGAGCTATAAATTTTTTTTTCAACCAGTCAGAACTCACCAATATTCATGAAAACAAAAAATATTGAATTATTACAAAATATAAAATTAGGATAAATGGTATAGTGTTACAATGTTTGTTGGATTTACCGTCTATATAATCAGACCAATAGTAGGGAAATCTTCTTTTCACATCTCCAATGATTCCATTCATGAATCTGCAACACACCTTTTCCTGGAAAATAAAAATACATTGTTTGCACCCTTTACCACACTATCACACTATCCCGAGTTTTAACGACCCCGAGGAAGAAGCCTTTTGAAAACATTGCAGGAAAAGGAGAAAATTCTTAAAATGATATGCAGATGACAAATTAGATGCCAATTAAATAATGCAGTTTGCCTCTAAAAATAGAGAAAACATTGTGGGAAAAGCAGAAAATGCTGGTTACCAGCATCTTCTCTCTGGGTCTTTAAAACTAGGAATTGTGTGGTAAAGGGTTAAAGTGATGGGATTTCTCTTTGAACGGGGCAGAATGTTTTGTGGGAAAGGACTAAAATTTTGTCATTTGGTAAAGAGTTAATCCTTTTCACAAATGTACATGCCACACAATACTACATGGTGTGTCTGATAGGAATTGAACAACTGCTGTACAGTATCAAGAATAGGGAGAAAACTGACCAATTGCAATAAAACTTATATATCCTTGACTGCCAAACAAATTCTAGCCAAAAAAGTAAATTATCAGGTTGTAAATTATTATACAGCGACAAGTAGATAGAGACCAGACTGTAGTACTGATACTAGGCTTGGGTCTGCACCATCTGGTGTTTGTGCCCTAATTAATAGTTGTATATCAAATTTCTCATTTGAAAGATCAAATAAACTAGTCAGAGACCTAATAAATAACAGGGATTAACCAGATGACAAAATTTTGAAATATGTCCCAGTTTTTGCTCAGCGACACAGGGCTATGTCAACATCTCTCTCAACATCTTGGCATTTTTTTCCAAAACATTGAGCTAAAAATTGGATTGTTAGATAAATCATCGGCAGGTAAAGGCTTACATTTTCACTGTCAAATAGGGGTGTCTTTTCGTCTGCATGGTTCATTCTTTCCATCATGTTGTTGGTGTTTTCCTCCAGAACTTTCTTAAATTCCTCTTCTGTGTGACAGGCTAGTAAACGAGTCCTATGATCAACATCAGAAAATATTGTGGAAAAAGTTCTTCCAGTTTCAAGGTCATTTTTGGTTCCTTTCTAAAAGAAAAAGAAAGAAAACATAATCATTTTAATACTTTACCGAACAATCACATGTTTTGAAGACCCTGAACAATAAAACTTTTGAAAAATACAGGAAAAAGGAGAAAGCACTGGTTATCCAAATTTTCTTTTCCCCACAATGTGCTGGTTATCAGCATTTTCTTTTTTCCCGCAATGTTTTCTACACATTCAAAGACAAATACCATCATTAGAATCATGTTTAATGTGTTGTCTGCAAATGCTTGCAATATGGATGCGTCCAAAACTTTCTGGTCTTTGATAGTTACCTCTCCCCGTTGTATGAGTTGGGTAAGTGATGCATTAAGCTCGCTTTGTCATGCCTCCCTCAATATGAATGAATGCTATATCTGAAAAATATTATGCAGCACCACTTCTGATTTCAAGAGGCCTTAACTGCAAAAGCATGAAAAGTTGAAGCAGAATATAACAGATTGATCAGTATATTATTTGAATTATTCCAAAAATCAAGATTCTACAGTGAAACATACATGTTCAGATCTATAGAAATTCCCAAATGAGATTACCTCTTTTGTTGGGGTGAGAATAAGAATGACAAAGTAGACTTCCTGACTGGTTGTTCCAAAGTTGGCTGGATGTCGCAGTCTGGCAATACCAACATGTCTCCGGCTGATAGACGGCACACTTGCTCTGTAAATATAACAGGAAAATATTCTGTATTATCATTACCCTTGCAGACAGTGTAGATCGAGATCAGGCTGCACAAAGCATATTTCCACTAATGAAGACAGATCAAGATCAGACAGTATAGTAATCTTATTTTGTATCTACTTTGTCAGATATTTGTGAGTTTTCTTGCTAAAATCAACATGGAGCTGCAAAAATTAGATTTTCAATAGCTAATTATCCAAATCTTACAAGAATGCTTACAAACTCTTTAGCCAAGCCCCAATAGCACAGTTGGTAGCATACAGGTTGAGAGTTGGATCACTGGTTCGAATCCCCAGTTGGGCCAATTTCTTTCCAAGCATTTATGATAGTCATTGTGACAGGATTCATTCTTCTCTCACTACTGATCATTTTTTCGATAAGGGTTATCTGGGAAACCAGCCTTTGGCTTCGAAAGAGTGTTGTGAAAAGTACCGTAACAGAAACTCCTTGAAAGCATAGAAAGGAACACTGGCCACAGCATTATAACTAAAATAATGTTGAAAATGGCATTAAGTACATAAAATCTATCAGTTACAAAGTCTACTACTGACATTTTGTTTCAGAAGATTAATGAGTAATAGATAATTGTAGATACCTACATAGCACAGACCCAGCTCTGATCATAGTCAAAACCTCCACCTTCTGATATACTGGTACATTGCAGTGTTCTGCTGAGCTGATGCACTGAAAATAAAGAGTATGTATTGTATCAATACAGAATTGTATACTATTGTATTGTTTAGAATATACTATTGTATTGTATTGTATTGTACTAATACAGTATTGTATGACACTTTAACCCTTTACCACACCAGACAATTTCAGACTTGTCCAACCAAAAGAATTTGTAGATGACAAATAAAAAATGGATCAAATTGTATAAATTTGTACCAATTGTCTTTGATAAGGTACAAAACATTGTGGGAAAAGGTGAAAATGCTGGTTACCAGCATTTTCTCCTTTTCCCACAATGTTTTGCAAAAGGCCCCCTTCCTCATGGCTGTTAAAACACATGATTGTTTGTTAAGGGGTTAACAAAGAATACCACAAATGGACAAAATCATGGGTGAAAAGGCAGATTTAAAGCAGCATATTTTCCCATTTTTTCCCATTATTACACAATGTTTTCTACCTTATCAACGACAAATCCCATTTGTTGAGACATCCCTAATTTGTTGTCTGCAAAAAGGGGCATAACTGTGTCAAAAATATTTCAGGAATTCCTGCCCTTGTTGCACTGGTTCCCCATTTAATAGCAAACAACCAACCCCAGTTGAAGTGAACAAATTCAGTAATAACAAAATTATGGGAAAAAGTTTCCACACAACAACCATGCAGAGATCATTGACCATGGAGACAACAACAGGACTCTGACAATACTTTGACCTTATTTTTGAGCTAATAAAAGTTACAATGCTAAAACCCTTTCATGTTTTCTGCCTAACCTAAGGAATTTTTCTTCTTTACCTAGTACATGTATAATTTCAGAAAAAAGACTTAAAAAAAAAAGTTCCTCCTACCCACTTTCCCTTTTTTCTTTCAGAACATTTGAAGAAAGAGAGGTTTCTTTGTGTTTAACTCTTTACCAGACGACAAAATTTTAGACTAGTTCAAATTGAAAGCATTTGCAGACAATAAATAAAAGTGGCTCAAATAGTGAAATTTGTCTTGGGAGGGGCAGAAAAACCTTGATGGGAAAGGAGAAAGGAAATACTGGTTACCAGCATTGCCTCCTTTCCCCCCAATTTTTTCAGACAATTTCTTTTTCAGGGACATTAAAAGTTGGGCTTGTGATGTAAAGGGTTAACTATTTTTCAACTTTTATCAAAATATAAAATTACTTCTCATTTTTTATAACATCCTGAGTATCATTTCAAAAAAATGACAAACAGGTACTTCAAAAAAATATTCACAGCTTTGAGGGTTCAAGTTAAATTTATGCAAATATATTAAATAAGGAAACACTGTCTTTTCTGTAAAGGATGGAAATACTATCTTTCCTATAGAGAATTATATTCTTTAGTAACCTACATCACCAATTGTCAAGTACAAGTGTCCTTTTCGAACTAAAACTGATAAAAAATATTAAACCTTGAAGTGCTTAACACTTTGTCACATGACAAAATTTTAGACTTGTACGGTTCTAAAGCATTTTCAGACAGCAGATAAAATGTGGCTAAAATTGAGGAAGTTGTCTTTGATAGAGTATAAAACAGTGTAGAAAAAAGAGAAAATGCTGGTTACCTGCATTTTCTCCTTTTCCCACCATGTTTTCTACCCTTCCCAAACCAAATTTCAATTTTTCAGTCATATTTTGTTGTCTGCAAATGCTTCCAATTTGGACCAGTCTATAATTTTATCTTTTGGTAAAGAGAGGATTTACAGATTGAATGGACATTCTCAGTTAATACTACAGATGAACATTTGCAGTTTCAAAGCCATTTTGTCAGGATGTCTGGCAAGGAAGATCAAAGATTAGACAGCATGTTATGTGCATTCTGATCTATACTGATGGCATAAGTAATAGAAAAAGGATTCAGTGTTAAAAGGGTTTACTCTTTGCCACGGGACAAAGTTCTTCCGCAAGTTCAAATTTAACCCTTATCCTGCTAAATAAGTGAAGTGACACTTTCAAGCCCGAAATAAAAACCCAAATCTTGCTGTTTCAAAACTAATTTTTTGGGGGAAAGATATCTCTTTATCGGACAGTGTAGATCAAAGATCAGACTGCACGTTCTGTGCAGTCTGATCTTGATCTATATCGTCCGCAAAAGGTTCTTGAGTCGCGCTTAGCAGCCTATGGGTTAAAACATTAACTGCTGTGCGCTCGCCAGAGACCAGATTTACTGATACTGATGAAACTTGGTCAGAATGTTTGTCTTGATCATGCCTTGGGTAACATTGCAATTTGGCCACATTAGGTCAGAAAGCAGGTCAGTGGGACCTCTTAGAAAAATCATGTGTGCTCTTTAGAGGCCATATTCTATGGCTGGTTGTACCCATGAAAGTTAGCTAGAATGTATTTCTTGATGTTTATGAGTTTGAAAGTAGGTCATGTCAGGCCAAAGATTAGTTCAATGAGATAAATTTCCAGAAAAACCCTATGTGGACTCTAAAGGCTACATTTTTTGTCCAGTGCTCATAAAGTTGGTCAGAATGCAAAGGTGTAGCCAAGATTAAAATCTTTATGCGCAGACTAAGGCACAAAGTGGCACTGGGGGATGGGGTGTCCCCCTCCCACTGGTAGGGGTGTGGGAGCCTCCTCCAGAAAATTTTAAGAATTTATGAGAAATGATGGGTTCTTGCATGCATGTTTTTGACAGCATTTTCCTTGTAAATAATTTGTCACCAATGTAGCCATTTAAAATAAGAAAATCGGTCTCAACCTCTCTCTTTAATACACACATGCATACTGTCCGAAATGGGGTCAAAGCCCTTGGAATGTTTATCTTGATGATATCTCATAAGAGTTTGAACATGGGTTCATTTCAGTTAAGAAGAGTAAGTCACTTAATCAAACGCAAGAAAAACCTTGTACACTTTGTAGAGGCCACATTTTTCGTCCAATTCTCATGACCGTTGGTCAGAAGGTATGTCTTGATAATATCTCAGACAAGTTTGAAAATGGGTCACACAGGGTCAAGAAATAGGCCACTGGAACAGTCATCTTAGAAAAACTTTGAGTGCAGTCTTGAGGCTCCATTTCAGTCAAACTGTCCTGAACGTTGGGGATTTACTTGTGTGAGTGTAACACACACAATTAATGGCTACTTACTTGTATGGAATACTTACTGAAAAATGCAGAGGAGCGATAGAGCCATCACGGCCCTTTTGTTTGTACAATGTTTTCAACTGCTGTCTACTTCCAGAGGCAAAAATGATTCATACGTAAGATTACAGCTTATCTCTCTACCAAACAACACAATTTTAAACTGGTCCAAATTGAAAGCATTTGCAGACGACAACTTGAATGCCACTCAAAAAAGGAAATTTGTCTTTTATAGGGTTTAAAACATTGTGGGTAAAGGGGAAAATACTGGTAACCAGCATTTTCCCCTTTTCCCCAAAATGTTTTCACAAGTCTTCTTGTTAACGGTTGTCAAAAGTTGGGATTATGTGATAAGGGGTTAAAAAGGCTATAAAATGATGATTGTTGATGCATGATACAGGATATAAGGACACCCCTATCTTTCTTTATCGACATGCATTGCACACACAATTAGTATGTATATGAGTCATGCTCTGGCAAAAGGGGGCTTAATGCATCTCCGTGATGCATTGTACCAGGCAATTCATCTCATAGTCATGGATCCAAAAAATTCATTTTGTCTAACAACCGACTCAATGATGAGGTAGACTGGTCCATTGATATGCAGGAAATTGACCAATAGCAGAAAGTACTGACCCATGTCAGCATGCACAAACTGTGCAGGCTGACATGGGTTGATACGTTTTGTGATGCAACAAGCCCCCTTTTCATAGAGCATGGCTTACATGAAAGTTTCCCATTTTTTTCCCCCAAGCTTGAATAATTCAATAATAGATTTTTCATGGATATTTGCGAGTTATGATTGGCTGAAAAATTTTTTTCATAGCTCTATGAAAAAAAAAATTAAGCAGTGCCGGAACTACTTTTGCAGTCAAACTAATGTATTAACAAACATGTATACAATATTTCATAATGTTTTTCTTTCTAATTTTAAATCTATATGAAGACCGAAGTTCAAATTGCTAGCTGAATATTGAAAAAAAAATATCCAACAGTAAATTCAAAGAGAGAGCTGAAAACTCATTGTCACTTTGCTGGGTTCTAACAATATTATTTTCAACTTAATTCTAGCTTAATAGTAAGTCTACTAAATCTGCAAATGTCAGGTAAATACTATAATGACGTCACAAATGTCATTTTACTGTGCTATGAAATATGAATGAAATGGACGTTAAATAAATACACAATGTTGGATTTACAAAAAAAAGCAGTTAGTATTATTTAAGTGCATATTTGTTGTCTGTGACAGACGTCTATTGATTATAAGGAATGAAGAGAATTCTTTTTTGTTTTCATGGAAGTATGAAAAAAAAAAAAACCTAATCACACTTTTGAATGAAACCGCTTCTTTGACTTTAAATACAAAAATTTATCTTTTGAAGGATAGAAATCATTGTGAATGTTTTCAAAAGCTCTTTTCCTTAAGGTTGATAAAACTTGGGATTGTATGTTAAAGGGTTAACAGCTTTGTAAAGGTCGCATCATCATGGACCTGGATCGTGATAGTACTGCTTTCATGTTATTATATAGATAACTCTGAAATTAAATACCCTTAAAAGTAACACAAATGAAGTAAAAGCAAGTGTCATGACCTAAAATGTCACCCTAATGACCTGTGACAACCTTTGACCCTTTAAGCTCCATTGGAAAAAACCACAAGGGTCCTTTGCAGATAGCATGTATCGAGATTAAACTGCACATTCTGTGCAGTCTGATCTTGGATTTATACCATAAGCTTGTGTATTCAAGACTATAAGATAAAAACCTTTTGGAGTTTTAGTAGATCTTGACTTCAGTGGGTTAAAAAAAGGTAAACTTTATTTATCTGGCAATGAGATTGTTAAAACCCTTTACTAGATGACAAAATTTTAGACTTGTCCAACTTGAAATTAAAGGTAACTCAAAATAGAAAATCTGTCTATCATATGGTAGAAAACATTGTGGGAAAAGGAGAAAATGCTGGTTACCAGCATTTTCTCCTTTTCCCACAATGTTTTCAGCTGTCTTCCTCAGGGTCATTAAAGGTTTAAATCATTATTATGGTAAAGGGCTAAGCCATTATGGTTCTCCTACCAGTATAGTATTTCCAACCGGAAACATCAATCTTACTGACCTACAGGCATTTAATCACTAAATAGTGTTATAAAAGATTTTTTGTCAAATTCGTGATTTCTCCTTTTGGCCGAGTGATTTCGTGCTGGTTCCAAAATCCATAAATAATTTGTCACTTGTACGTTGTACAATGTATAATTTTGAAGCTCTCATTAAAGAAGGCCTGTGTTGAAGACTCACAGAGAGAAACAATGAAAAGTAAAATAAACAAGCATTCTGATAGTATTGCATAGCAATACCGAGTCCCCTACCAGCCGTATATATATCGCTGGCAGGTATAGTTTGTGAAACTCTGTGGAAGAGAAAGAATGTATTTGACCCCCTTTCAGAATTATAAGCATCGTGTCTGTCTTTGTATGCAATGCTTTAATGAAAGCCAGATACATAAGCATTTTCCTTGTTAAAGTAAGTTCATTGAAGAAATTTTACTGAGACAAGATGTGTTTGTGAAACACAAATGCCCCCGTAAAAGCAAATTTTCAGAAATATGACCTTTACCTTGTGAGATGACCTTGACCTTATCATCAGCAGGTGTGTACCAATGAGAGGTACCAGCTTACCATGTATAAGTGTTATAACTTAAGTACTTTGAAAAGTTTTGAGGATAAGTTTTCATGCTAAAGGTTAAAATTTTTGACCTTGGACATATAACTCACAGAAGATCGGCATCAATGACAGGTACCTACGTACCAAACATGAACATTGTAAGTAAAAAGTCCGGAAAACTGTTTTTTCAGTGAAATTTTCTAAGTCCAAGGCCCATAATTTCATCAAAAATCAGTGGACCGGAACGAAACTCAAACTTGATCTGTAACTCATGGTGGTTGACTAACACACCGAAAATCAGCTCAATATCTGCCAGCGTTTAGAAAAAAAGTCCGGAAAACTGTTTTTTCAGTGAAAATTTCGAAGTCCACGGCCCATAATTTCATAAAAAATCAGTGGACCAGAACTAAACTCACACTTGATCTGTAGCTCATGGTGGTTGATTTGCACACCAAAAATCAGCTCAATATCTGCCAGCGTTTAGAAAAAAAGTGCGGAAAACTGTTTTTTCGGTAAAAATTTCCAAGTCCAAGGCTCGTAATTTCATCAAAAATGAGTGGACCGGAACGAAACTCAAACTTGATCTGTAACTCATAGTGGTTGACTTGCACACCAAAAATCAGCTCAATATCTGCCAGCATTTAGAAAAAAAGTCTGGAAAACTGTTTTTTTCGGTGAAAATTTCTAAATCCAAGGCCCGTGATTTCGTCAAAAATCAGTGGACCAGAACGAAACTCAAACTTGATCTGTAACTCATGGTGGTTGACTTGCACACCAAAAATCAGCTCAATATCTGCCAGCATTTAGAAAAAAAGTCCGGAAAATTGTTTTTTTTCGGTGAAAATTTCTAAGTCCAAGGCCCTTGATTTCGTAAAAAAAATCAGTGGACCAGAACGGAACTCGAACTTGATCTGTAACTAATGGTGGTTGACTTGCACACCAAAAATCAGCTCAGTATCTACCAGTGTTTAGAAAAAAAGTCCGGAAAACTGATTTGCGTGCGGACTGACAGACAGACGGACAGATAGACAGACGGACGGACGGAGTGCAAACCTAAAGTCCCCTTCGGCTTTGCCGGTAGGGGACTAAAAAGTAGAGTATGATTTGAGTTTTAACAAGCAATTTCGTTGAAATGATATCCCCCGCCAAAAAAATTTACTGGACCACATAACTTAAAATTGCTCCCTGAGTCAGCCATTTTAAATCGAATTAAAAAAAAATGTTTATCGGCAGAATGGGTTTTTTGTACACATGTATAAAGTTTCACGAAATTCTGCCCAATGGTATTGGAGATATTCTCCCTGACGGACACACTGACGTATGGAATGACGGACAATGCTGAAACTATATTCCTCTGCCTTCGACGGGGATATAAAAATGCAATAGATCATTTTCCAGCCCTGTTTCTTGTAAAAACTGTACTTGCAAGGGCATGCAAGTCATACCTGTAACAAGGTGATCAATCAACTTTCCACCAATATCAAGTCCAAACTTTTGTTGTCTGTTAAACATTTACCACACAATCCAGATTATTGAGTCTAAGAAAAAAGGCTTTTGAAAACATGGTGGGAAAAGGAGAAAATACTGGTAACCAGGAACCAGCATTTTCTTTTATCCACCAAGTTATCTACCCTATCAAAGACAAACATCATTATATAATGCACACAGAATTTGTCATAGACCTGCAATCGCTTTAAATTTGTACCAGTCTAGAATTTTGTTTTCTGGTAAAGAGCTACCATTCAAAATGGACAAGCCGAAAATGTTATTTGTTTGAGAAGAGTTAATGTATAATGGAAAGAAAGAAAACTTAGACCTCTGTGTTGACAGTATTTGCAGATAAGTTATTAAATGTTGCATGAATTATAGGATGTGTCTAAGGAAAAAATACAAAAAATTGTTGAAGAAAACGAAAAATGCTGGTAACATGCATTTTTTTCTTTTTCCACAATATTTTCAAAAGCTTTCATCCTCAGGGTTGTTAAACTGGATATTTTGGTGAGGGGTTAGAAGATCTCTGCCTTGACCTGTTGAAATGGTATTAAATTACCAGGTCAAAGGTTGAAGGTTACAATCTTGCCAATATATCTGAAACAGGGTCAGATCTTGCAAAAAAAAGATGGCAATCAGCATGACTGGTGTTTGCTCCTCTATTATTTTTGTATAATAGAACATTTTAAAATCAGTTTAAAGTTGAATAAAATATATGCTGTTTATATGCTGTTTATATATGATGGGGGTTTTGTCCTAGGGGAGCTTTTATCCTATGGGGGTTTGGTCCTAGGGGGCTTTTGTCCATGGGGGTTTTGTGCTAGGGGGGGTTTGTCCTAGGGGGGTTTTATCCTACACTCGTTTAAGGACACCCTGTCATAGTTCATGACCTTTGCCCATTTGTAAAAGAAAAAATAACTTTAAGCAAAATCAGTTAAAAGATTTAACTCTTTATCAAACGACAAAATTTTAGACTTGTCCAAACTCAAAGCATTTGCAGACGACAATATAAAGGTGAATCAAAAATTGAAACTTGATTTTATAAGAGTAGAAAACATTGTGGGAAAAGGAGAAAATGCTGGTTACCAGCATTTTCTCCGTTTCCCACAATGTTTTCAGAAGGCTTCTTCCTCTGGGTCATAAAAACCAGGGATTGTTTGGTAAAGGGTTAAGATAACAACCATATCTATTGCATTTAAGGCCTTAATCTTTCAGTCATCTCTGTATAAACATATAGATTACATGCCTTCAAGGAATAGAGTTCAGTTGGTTCAATTTTAAAAGCAACGTCAAAAATTATTCGTTGAGTACTTTTCTTCCATTTGTTTGCAATTTAACATAATTTTCAACAATACCTCAATCAGCATGATAGCCAGTTTACCTGTCCATCTCTTCCTAGAGTATCTGTTGCCAGTACTTTATACAGCAACCTTACGAAGCCTCTGGCTGCTTTCCCAAGGAAAACATGCTGGTCTACTAGCATTTTTTTCCTTTTCCCATTATGTTTTCAAGCCTTCTCCCTTAGGGAAGAAAAAGCATTAAATGTTTGGTGACCCGTTTACCTTCACTGGCTTCATTTGGAGATCAAGCTTGCATCTCCAGGTCTTTACCATATGTAGATAGAGAAACCCATGTACAGAAAGTAGTTTACTTCAAAAACTCGATGTAAAAAGAAACGACACCAAAAATTTTTATATAGACACTTTATAAAAATGTTGATTTTACAGTCATTAAGATGTACAGGACTAGTATATTATATTATTGTCAGTTTGGAGGTGTTCTATTCCTGCCACATTATATCAAGGCAGCATCATTCTCCCTTATTCACGTGTTCCCCAGTTTTATAAGTACTGGGCTGGCTTTCTGTAGTTTTGCCAAAGGACACTCACACAAGAAATCAGTCTCTATATACAGGAAAGGAACGTGAACAATAAAGGTCAATATATAGAACTTAATGTCCTCAACCCAACATGCTAACTTTCAGGTATGCACAGACGGTCAATTGCGTGCAAACCAAGAGTACACATATTTTAACCCAGTCCATATACTTTTCCCTTTTACTCAAAAAAATCTTTTAATATAAATTTACCCTGTTGAACTAAGAGAACATGCTTTCAATACATGTAAATTAATCAATATGAAATTATTTGATCAGCAAATAACCCTGTCACCATCTTTTAACACTCACTACACCATTCTGTGTTTTTCCAAACCCCAAGTATGAAACCGTTGATAAAAACTTGGGAAAAAGAGAAAATGCTGAGGTGACCAACATTTTCTCCTTTTTCTAACAATGTTTTATAACCTTTTTTTATGGTAACTAGCATTGTCTCCTTTTCCAACAATGCTTTTTTTTTTATCATTTCAAAGACAAATCCCATAATTTGAGCCACATTAATTTTGTTGTCTGCAATTGGTCATTGTTTGGACCAGTCTATAATTATAATGTTTGGTATGGAAGTAAGAACAAATATGGCGATTTCTAAATTTAAAACATTAGCTGCAAAGTATCAAACTAATTATAAGCAATTGAAGTTATCATGGTTTTCACTCAATAGTTACTACATCATTCTCAAGATTTCAGCACAAGATAGGCCAAAAAGTATTGCCTTCAGAAAAGACAAATCTTTTTACTCATTACCAGATGGCAAAATTTTAGACTTATCCATACTGACAGATTTTTCAGATGACAATGCAAATGTAGCTGAAATGATAAAATTATTGGAACATTCTGTAGAAAACATTGTGAAACAAGAGCGGAAAATTGTCGCAAGATACGCCTGTCCCACCGCCAGTTGTCGAGGGGGGATAATAAACATAAAGGGCAGGTAGAGGAAAATAGTAGTGCAGCAGAAATCACATAAGTGATTGCAGTTCCTGCGCACATAATTGCAATAAACATGCATATAAAGTTTCAGGTCATTCCAACATTAAAAGACAAAGTTATGTTGTAGAGAAGCATGAAAAGCTGTAAAAAAAAAATAATGATTGGGGAATAATTCCAAAAGGGCATTAGGTAAGGTTATGGCTCCGGTGCATTGCACTTTTCGTAACTGCAACAAACATGTTTACCAAGTCTCAAGTCAATTTGACTTGAGGTGACAAAGTTCCGTTTCGGACAAGCAAGAAAAACTGTAAAAGTGAAGATCAAAGTGGAATAACTCAAAATCCATGCTAGGTAGAGTTATTGTTCTTGCGCACTGTACTCGGTAATATTGCAACAAACATGCATACCAAGTTTGAAGTCGTTCTGACTTGAGATGACAAAGTTATATTCCAGACAAGCACTAATTGCTGTAAAAATGATGATCAAAGGGAAATAACTCAAAGACAGCACGAGGTAGAGTTACAATTCTTGCACACTGCACTTCCAAATATTGCAACAAATAAGCATACCATATTTCAAGTCATTCCTACTTAAAATGACAAAGTTATGCTCCGGACAAGCAAGAAATGCTATAAAAATAAAGATCAAAGGAGGAATAACTCAAAATTCGTGCTAGGAAGAGTTATGGTTCTTGTGCATTGCACTCCGTAATTTTTCAACAATCATGCATACCAAATTTGAAGATGTTCAGACTAGAGATGACAAAGTTATATTCCGGACAAGCAGAAAATGCTGTAAAAATGACAATCAAAGGGAAATAACTCAAAGACAGCATGAAGTAGAGTTATGGTTCTTTCGCACTGCACTCTGTATTACTGCAACAAACACAAATGCCAAGTTTCAAGTCAATCGGACTGGAGGTGACAAAGCTATGCTCCGGACAAAGAACTGGACGACGCCCGTACGCCATCGGTGATCCCATAATACATCCCATCTTTGAACCAGTTTTGGAGGTCACAAATATATGAAATCTCAGTTTACATTTCATAA
The DNA here is from genome assembly GCA_946811185.2 of Hippopus hippopus. NCBI lineage: Eukaryota > Metazoa > Mollusca > Bivalvia > Cardiida > Cardiidae > Hippopus > Hippopus hippopus. Next base: position 8,712,255 of record OX328100.1, on the reverse strand, counting down.
GAACTCTGATTCATATATTTAACCCTTGGAATGTCAGGATCGCTTTTGCAAACAGTATTTAATTATGTAGATCAAAATGATGGCATGCGGCAGATAGACCAATTTTTCTAATACTTTGCAGAATGTTTTGACAAAACAAACCGTAACACTTTACCGAAGTATTCATTGTTAAAACCCTATACCACAAGGACAGAAATCATCATTTGAACTAAATTGTACTTATTTCTGTTGTCTGCAAATGACTTCAATTTAGACTAGTCTAAGATTTTGTCCTTTGGTAAAGCATTAACTCTTTACCAGACGACAAAATTTTAGACTTGACCAAATAGAAAGCCTTTGCAGACGACAAAGTAAATGTAGCTCAAAGGATGATTTTTCTCTTTGAAAGGGAGGAAAACATTGTGGAAAAAGGAGAAAATGCTGGTTACCAGCATTTTCTCCTTTTCCCACAATGTTTTCAAAAGCTTTCTTTCTCAGGGTCGTTAAAACTCGGGAATGTGTGATAAAGGGTTAAGTAACTCCAATAAAGTAGGCATAGCCGCATTGGTAAACAATGAGGGACAAGGAAAAAATGCTGGTAGCAGCATTTCCACTTTTACCTACAATGTTTTCTACAATTTCAAAGATACTGAGCTACATTATCACTGCATTCTACAACATTAAATGCTTTTAATTATAGCAAGTCTAGAATCCAGTTGTAAGGTGAAGAATAAACACTGATTTACAGACAAAAGACAAATCTGTTGTCTGTGATTGGTAATGAAATACCACATTATATTTGATTTGAATAAAAGTACAAACAATTGTCATTTACTTTACACTCATGCAAAGCTTTGGAAAGGTCAAATATGGTTAAAAATGTGGGAAAACGAAATCTTGAAGAAACATCAGTATAATTATGTCAGTATTATGTCAGTTTGCATTGACAAGTAAACACTCCACCTTCTTCATAGCTAACATTGACAACACTTACACAGTCTCCGTGCAAATATTAAGGTTTTACAATCAAAAAGGAATGAGCATGTAAGTATATTTCACCCTTTAACCCTTTACCACACTGATTACCAGCATTTTCTTCTTGTCCCACAATCAGGGTTCATATAGGCAAGGCCAAGTAAAATTCAAGGACTTTTCAAGGACAAATCTTTACGTTTTCAAGGACTAATTTATGCATAATATCTACACATATTCGTGAAGTCAGTACATCATTTTTGGATACAAAGTTAGCAATAATAGGAGCACTAGATGATGCAACAGGCCCAGCAACGGTAGCTATTGGGGGTGGGGGTACTATCAGGTTGTCACCTGGGGCGGAAGATGTGGTCGCAGTTTGTGTTTTATTAACCTTGGTTTCCTCTTTAACAAAGACATTTGTGAAAATCCCGGACATAGACTTCTGTAGTTTCTTACGCCCCTCTCCCTTTGCATGTGACCGCAAGGCACTTTCACCCATCCGTGCCACATCGATATCTTTCCTACGTGCTAGACAGTGCACCTGATATGTTCGTTTCCTTTACCCATGGATACCCTTTCGGCCTGTCTCTGCTATAGATACACTTTCCCATTACGATAAAGAAAAAAGTTTGAAAGTTGAATTCAGTCTCCTTAGAATCATTTCAACGCCATTTTGGTTTTACTTAGTCTGGATATTGGAATTGACTTTTTTTACGGATAAAAATGATGCAATCGAACGTAAACCAGTCAGCAAGGGAGGCAACCCAAACATACAAGTACGAACATTCGGACCATGTATGTTCAAACTTCGTTTTCGCTCCCAGCACATTTGCCCATTTTTATCGTGGCGCTCTCGCACGTCTGTCATTGCTTAAAACGTGCCGATTTCCTTCTAGAAAGTCCGCTATTGACTTTTAGGCCGATTTCAAATGTCTTGAATACAAGAAAAAGTGAAATTCAAGTACTTTTCTAGGTGTATGGCCAGTTTTCAAGCACTTTTCAAGGCAAATTTTGTTTTCAAGGACTTTTCAAGACTGCCCTTCATTTTCAAGTACTTTTCAAGCCTGTGCAAACCCTGCCCAATGTTTTCATAATCCTTCTATCCCAGGGTCGTTGAAACTCAAAATTTGTGTTAAAGGGTTAAATATAGCTCAAACAATGGGATTCATCTTTGAAAGTTGAGAAATCATTGATTATGGGAAAAGCAGAATATGCTTGTTACCAGTAATTTCTCTTTCTCACAGGCCTTCTACCTCCGGGCGTTTAAAGTCCGGATTGTGTGGTAGAAGGTTAACTGCTAAATAAATGAAATTTCCAGCCAATGGCAAAAAACCCAGTAAGTGCAATTTCAAAGTTCTCTTGGTACTTTACCAGCAATTTCTCCTTTTTCCATAATGTTTTCTACCCTTTCAAGGACACACCACCAAATTTGAGCCGCAGCTAGTTTGTCCTTTTAGAGTCTTTTCAATACAAACAAGTCTAAAATTATGTTGTCTGGTAAATGGTTAAACAGTAATTCCATGTGCTAACTATTCATGAGGATTGTACTCTGATTCAATTAATTCTTTACCACACAATCCCCAGTTTTAACGACCTTGAAGGTAGAAGGCTTTTCACAACATTGTGGGAAAAGCAAAAAAATGCTGGTTAACCAGCATTTTCTCCTTTTCCAAAAATGTTTTCAAAAGGCTTCTTACCCTCGGTTGTTAAAAGTCCTTATTCTGCGGTAAAGGGTTAAAACTTTGAAATAATCAAAAGGGTGGATGAATAACATTATTATTACAAAAGAATTGATCAAGGGCCAATTTCCTTTCTACTTTAAAATACATAATTATACAACTGTAACAGATGAAATAACATATTCCTTCATGCTTTTTTTGTAGTTTATCGAGAAATAATGGCGAAATTATGAGTTTGATATTTCATGATCACAACCAGTAAAAAATACTGATTTCTTATTTTCTAACTCTTCAAATGAAGGCGGAAACAGTAGTTCCTGCACAATAATTATCTAGGTAAACAACACATGCCATTCAAACCAGAGGGAATATGACTAATTTATGCTCATTTACCCTACATTTCTCGCACTTTACATACTATTGTATTGCTATGTGGAGGGGGTATGCCACTGGGAATTACTGAAAACAACTGTGCTGGAGTTTGATGAAAATCCAAACAAAAAATGGGTTAGAAGCATGAAATAAATAATGTATTTATTTTTTTTTTTCAGTGTAAGATCAAAATTTACATCATCTTGTGAACATCATTAGTATACTTTCACTCATGGCTGCGCCACTTGAGACAATATTACCTATGATGTTCACTCAATGAAATAAATTTCCATCTTTCACCGAAATAAACAAGTATCCTCTATTTGTTAAGGGATGGGTAGGGGTTGACAGCAAAGCCTCAAGTCAAGTGATTTAGCTACCCTCTCCATATTGAAAGCACATGCAGAAAACAAATGCTGGGATCTGTCTTTGAAACAGTTAAAAAAAATTGTGGGGAAAAAAAAAAACAGAAAATGCTAGCTACCAGCATTTTCTCCAACAAAGTTTTCAAAAAGGTTTCTTCCTGAGGGTTGTTAAAACCCCAGATTGTTTGGTTGATGTTAACTTACCATTGTCATGTGTGAAGAGTGCAGAACGGGCCTGATCAAATGCAACTTTATTTTCCTTGTTGTCCAAGAGTTTGTGGAGGATTTCGTCAATGATGGCATCAAGACTGATCTGATGTAGGTCCAACAACAACTTTGTGTTGTTTAGGAACTTTTTGATGTCCATATGGGCTCGAACCTCACTGGAAAAGTCTTTAAGTGGTACTTTCTGATAAAGAAAAGAAATGTAACAGTTTTTACTATTCATATAATTGAATAATTTTCTTGGCACAAATAATAACGTTTATCTCTGGTTCTGTTAAGTCTTTATGGACAATGAGGTCTCAGATTTGATTGAAAACACTTGAGATCACAGTTAAAATGTGATTAAAATGATGGAATATCTTTTTGAGAGGGAAGAAAAAAGAAGAAAATACTGCTTCAAATTTGTTTCATGATTAAACGTGATCACAAACAATCTTACAGTTGTCCCATTTCTCTTTTTCCCTCAATGTTTCAAAATAGAATTGTTTGATAAAGAGTTTCCACAAGCATCTTCTTTCACCCTTTACCAAAAAATCCTTGCAATTAACTCTTTACCAAATGACATAGTTTTAGACAAGTCCAAATTGAAAGCATTTGCAGACGACAAAATAAATGTGACTCAAAAATTGAAACTTGACTTTGGAAGAGTAGAAAACATTGTGGGAAAAGGAGAAAATGCTGGTCACCAGCATTTTCTCCTTTTCCAAGTGTTTTCAGAAGGCTTCTTTCTCAAGGACGTTAAAACCAGGGATTGTTTGGTAAAGGGTTAAGATTCCAGAGGAACAACCCTATTGAAAACATTGTGGAAAAAGGAGAAAATGCTGGTAACCAACGTGTTCTCCTTTTCCCACAGCTGTTTTCTACCCTTGCAAAAAATGAATAAGATCATATAAGCCACAATCAGTTTGTCATTTGCAAGCCTTTCAATTTGGACAAGTCTAAAATTTGTCGTTCGGTAAAGCATTAACCTATTGAAAACATTGTCGGAAAATAAGAAAATGCTGCTGACCAGCTTTTTCTCAGGGACTTTTCCCAAGAAGTTTTCTACCCTATCCCATCATTTGAGCCAAACTTAATTTGTTGTATGCAAATGCTTTCAATTTGGACTTGTCTAAATTGTTGTTCTTTGCAGTAGTGTGGAGTGAAAGCAACCTAAGACCTAATAGAAGCAAAATTTATTGAGATAATATTGATTTCCCCCACCCAAGGATGCATGCTTTTATGAAGAAAAAATGGCTAATTCGACTGGATGGATAGAAGGAAAGATAGACAGACAGATGGATGGACACCACCAAGACAACAACCTTTGGCCTAACAGTGAGGGGAAATAAACAGACCAAAATGAATCAAAGCGTTGAGAACACTGAAGTGGTATTTGTCAGGGAAGCCATTGTGTGGAATTAATAATTTGAAAGAAAAGGAGAAATATTATTCAAATATTGGCTTAAAAGTCAACCTACAAAGCAAACAAATACTTTTTTCGTTGAAGGGAGAGTACTCACGACAAAGTTAGGATTATTTGTGTATTGGTGGTCTCCCACTGATCATTAGGAGGAGTCAGGAGTAACGTCCCTTGACAACAGGATGCATGATAGATAGCGAGAGAAACCATGTGAATATATCAAATAAAATTCAGTTTGTAACTGAAAACTATGATTTTGAAATATATTTGGCCGTTAACATTTAATTCCCAACATTAAAATCAATTATTTTGATATATAAATATTCATGCCCAATCAAATGGAGTAGCGCGCAATCATGGGACAAACAAGCCATGGGACGAACTGGTTTTGGAACGAAAAAGCCCAGGACCAAGCGATCAGTAGACAAATTTTGTATATATCATTGCGCCAATAGAAGGATATGGGCGAGTGAAGCTATTTTCAATCAAGAATTAATATTTTCACGATCGATGGCCTCACCCAGTGTATTTTAACATGCCATTTCCAATTACATATCTGAGGGCTACCGAAAAACTCATTTGTCTGCGAAAAATTGAGTTTAATTGGGTTTATTTCCTTCGGCTTTGCACAAAATACGATACAGAGCTCCAGATAGAGGGTTGTTGATGAATAACGATGAATAACGTTTTAAGGCCCGTCGACAACTTAGGTTATATTGGGCGCACTTACTTAGTAAACAATAATGCGAGGTGAAAATAACATACATGTGCAACAACATAAGACAAACATGATAAATGAGGAATGGACGAAACACAAAATGATGCCCCTTTTGTCGCCTTTTACGACATGCATGCTGTCACTTTTGTTCCGCCAGATGAAATGACAGATGTGACGATCGCGGGACTGCAGTGGTTTATTCTTATACCCCCGATTAAACCACACGGGGTCCAGATAGAGGGAGTGATTTTGATTTTAAAATTGAAAATGTTAATAATTCTCCACTAAACCCTATGTTGTGGGTACTCATTAGAACTGTTTAATTGAGACAATTCTAATGAGTACCCACAACATAGGGTTTCAAAGAGAAATAATGAATTTAGAACACCATCACTCCCATCACTTCGACAAATACCACAAAAACATTTACTTTTAAACAATGGGCCATTTACAGTGTAACCTTGAACTGTTCAATTGAACTGGTCACTGACTTTGTAGCCACTGGTCATCCCATCAAGATATCTATATTAAAATCTCATCTTGAATGCAGATCATACTTAAGAGTAGTGATTTTGCATTTAGAAACTTTAAAAATTTTGTCATTTGCTCATTACAATGACCCACCTCACAATTTCAACAAGTTCAACTCTTTACCACATTATTTGGAAGTTGTCTCTTAAAAACATTGTGATAAAAGACCTTTTATCACAATTGTTTTGAAAAGCCAACTTCCACAGATCATAGAAAAAATTCAGACTTTTAGGTAGTCTTATTATGTCCATGTAGCTGATAACTTTTTGCAAAGACCCCCCAACTGATTCTTTTCTCATAATGTTTTTCACTTTCATTTCTTTCCAATATACTTTCCCTTATGTAAGTTGTACAGGGATTTGTATATTAAACAAAAGCCTTGGTTGTTACAATTTATATTTTAATTCTGTTCATACCAGAAAAAGCAACCGGTATTAAGATTGTACTGATTGATTGTATGCTATTTTTTACCATTTTCAACATTCAGTTGTATCAAAGCAGTCAGTGTACTTATCTATACTCTCCTAGAGTTTCTATTACCAGTATTTCATACCATATTCTTCCCAAGCCACTGGCCGTTTTCTCTCTCAATTCTTTACCAAACGGCAAAATTTTGGACTAGTCCAAATTGAAAGCATTTGCAGACGACAAAATAGTTTTGACTCAAAAACTGAAATCTGATTTGGGAAAGGTAGAAAACATTGTGGGAAAAGGAGAAAATGCTGGTTACCAGCATTTTCTCCTTTTCCCACAATGTTTTAAAAAGCTTTCTTTCCCAGGATCGTTAAAAGTCAGGATTGTGTGGTAAAGAGTTAACCATCATTGAAACGATGATCAGCGATGAGAGAGGAAAGACTATCTTGTTGCAATGGCTATCATCAATCCTTGGATAGAAATTGGCCAAGCTGGGGATTCAAATCAGCAAATCAGCAACCCCTGTACACTACTGACTTTGCTACCAGAGCTTGGCAAAGCCTTACATGACATCTGAATTGAAAATTTACATTTTGTCTTCCTGCAGATGTGAACCAACTATACTGTGGCAATTTCTTCTGTTTCCAGAGTCTTTTCACATGTATTCATCAATAAAACTGTACTAGTAATTAACGCTGCTTGTTCTACCTTATGAGGATGCTATTTTTTTTTTCCCAATTTTTTTAGGCAGCAAAATTATAATGATTAAACTTGTACCAATCAAACCGTTTCATCCTTTACCTCACAATCCTGATATTCAATGACTTAAAGAAAAGAAAGATAGCTTTTGAAAACATTGTGGGATAAGGAGAAAATGCTGGTTACCAGCATTTTCTCCTTTTCCCAGAATGTTTTTGAACCTATGGTGAACAAATCTTATATTTTGAGTTGCATTTAATTTGTAGCCTGCAAATGCTTAGATTTTGGAAAGTGAAATTTTTTCGTCTGGTAAAGACTTAACTACTATGAGAAAGTACATTTTTGAAAACATATTGTTAAAAAAACATTACAGTGTTTTCTACTTTTTCAGAAACAAATCCTGTCATCTGAGCCATATTCAAATATCTTGCAAATACTTTCATTTTGGACAATTAGTCTTATAAATTTTTTTCTAGTCAAGAGTTAACTCTTTATCAAACAACAGAATTTTAGACTCAACAAAACTGAAAGCAACTGCAGACAGCAAGTTGGGTTTAGCTCAAATAGTGGGATTTGTCTTTGATAGGGCAGAAAACGTTGTGGGAAAAGGAGAAAATGCTGGTTACCAGCATTTTCTCTATTTTCCACAATGTTTACACAGCTTTATCTGTAAGGGTAATTAAAACATGGGATGGTTTGGTAGAGGCTTAGTACAGCCGAAATCTCAAATTAACATTTTACTTCATACAACTTCATTTTGGATGCCTGGAGCAAGGGTTGAACTTGGATGAACCAAAGCTGGAAGTTTTATATCTCAGTAAACAATCTAATCTGTCAATGAACTTGGATGAACCAAAGTAGGAAGTTTCATATCCTAGTAAACAATGTAATCTGTCAAAAAAAGTTGCACTTATTATCTGACAATCCTTACCAAAAGAAAAAAAAAAACAAGAGGGCCATGACAGCCCTGTATCGCTCCACTGGCTAATAAGTAAAAACCCTACATGCCAAACTTTACAATACTTGGCCAAATGGTTTTGAACATGAGACCCCTGAGACAGGACTAAAATTGGTAGCCCTAGTTCTTATGGTTAGTAAAAAGAAAATTTCTAAAGTTTTCACTATAATTATAAGCCCATGTAAAACTTCTGACCCCTGGGGTGGGATCAAATTCGACCCTAGGGCTATGATTTGGGCACTCTTGGTAGAGGCCCACTAGATAAAGCTACATGCAAAATTTGGTAGCCCTAGGCTTTATGACTAAGTACAGGGAGATTTCTAAAGTTTTCTGTATATAAGCCCATGTAAAACTTGTGACCCCCGGGGCGGGGCCAATTTTGACCCCAGGGCTATAATATGAAGAAACTTGATAGAAGTCTACTAGATAAAGCTACATGCCAAATTTTGTAGCCCTAGGCCTTATGGTTTCAGACAAGAAGATTTTCAAAGATTTCCAATATTTTTAAGTTTTGTTGCCATGGCAACCAGAGTTTTTGAAGGAATCAAATTCTTTCAAGAATTCTGAAGAGGATCATGGCAGGATCATTTCTGTGAAGTTTCATCAAAATTGGATGGGTAGTTTAAGAGAAGAAGATGTTAAAATAAAAGTTAATGCAGGCACAGACAGACGAACGCACAGACGCATGACGGACACTTGGCCATGACATAAGCCTGCTGGCCTTCAACCAGTGGAGCTAATTAGCCATTGTAAATTAGCTCTTTACCACTCAATCCTGACTTTTAACATCCCTAACAGAGGATTTTGGAAACTTCATTTAGGACATTTCTCTTCATGAAGTTTAGAAAACTAGCCTGTGAATTGGTTCTAATGAGCATGTTTCATCTGGTACTGTAAGACAAACTTGTGACTAAAAGTGCAAAAGTTTTCCAACATTCAAATTTCTGACACTGAAACATAATTCTAGGATTCTAAAATGGAATATTGGAACATATACAAGTACTAAAAAAGAACATTCAAATAACTGTTTTTGAATTCGTTTCCATCCCTAATGAAAACAACATCTAGTTGCAAGAGAAAAGATCACACTGACTTTCATCAATCACTTGAAGTAATTTTGGGCAGGCCATGAGCTTGAACCTATCCCCAGCTATCAGCCTTACCACTGAGCTACTGGGGCTCAGCTTCTGAAAGACAGGTTCAGAAAACATTTCACAAAAAGAAGCAACTGCTTGTTACAAGCCACAAGTGAGCACTGCTTTTCTAATAATATTCTCAATATTTAGAGCCTAACAAACTTATTTACTGTCTTTTTTGACATAAAAAATAACTTTAAGTCACTACTTGATGCTATCAAATTATAGAGCACCTTACTTTCTGACCTACTTCATTACTAGTATTTTTTGCTCTATTTAGTATTAAACTTAATCTTTGTGTCTAGCAGGGCTCCCGCTGTCGATCGCCAGTGGCGCTAAATGCGAAAATTAAGAAAAAGTGGCACTAAAAATGAAGCACTGGCGAATGTACTGGCGATAAGTAAATGCCTATAAATCATTCTTAAAATATCTAAACTGCGACATAAACAGTATGTATCAAGTGTGAAGGATACCCTTGTTACTGTTTATCACACCTAATCAAGCTGTCTTTCATTAACGGTTTTGTCTCATTACACACCATACTTGCATACACACCACACGATGCAAATCAGTCGAATGTCAATTTTGCCACACCCCGTTGTGCACTCAGAATTTTCCACACAATATCTACTGCGAGCCAATCAGAAATCAGATACAATATTTAATCACCGCCCATAATTTCTTAAGCCACGCCTTGATTCTGCCTTACCTGGTGAGCATTCTCTCACTGGCTAGCAATTTATTGTGTGTATTTAGCAATGTCATTAATGAAAAACGTGAATATGGTATCAATTCGCTTATCTAGTGTAAAATGACAGATTTTGAAGTTAGCTGCTACCCTTTATGAAAATTTTTATCAAATCATGTGGAAATACTTTTCCTAAAATTAACTGACATGAAAATTGTATCGTCGCAAAAAAAACGTGAAAACTCATGACACAACAAAATGTCAGTTTCACGTTGTCCGATCAGAAGCACTTCAGACTGTCTTTCTAGCTTTGATAATGACTTCAAACAGTAAATTTACACAAATATATGTATAAAGCTATCAGTGGGTGCTAAAATATCTGTCTAATAATGAGGAAAAAACTCGGGTGATTTTATGACATGAAAATGTTAAATAATTCCGGGGGGGGGAGGGGGGGGGCCACTTTGTAGTCCCCTTTGTCTTACAATGATAGCACTGGAGCAAGTGTCAGAGAAGGTATAGGACACTCATACAGAGAGAAAAGACAAGAATAAAAGGACCTTTTAACAAATGTAACCTTCAGTATTTTTAAGATAAAAATAAAAGAAATGATATATTAACCCTTTACCACACAATGCCAAATTTCTTCTTTAATTTTATTAAAACTCAAGGAAATCTATCAGATTTGCAGTTTTAGAATTACAGCGCTGTATAACTGTTCAAATACAACTTCTGTGTCCCTGCAGGTCACAACCTTGAAAATCCTTGGGGGAAAAAGGAACATAAGTAAGCATGCACAGAATTACCGAGCAATGGATTTAGTACCTTTAACATCGGCCAATAAACTGAAGTGTCTTATATACTATGTGGCGACCTCAGTTGGCTCCTATTGGGCCCAATTTTAATGAGCTGGCGAATTTGATGGCACAAAAGTTAAAACTTGCAGGGGAAGCCCTGTCTAGAAGTAAATTAATAAATCATTTGATAGAATAAAAAATATCTAGCATGCATATGGATAAAGTAAGTACCGAATTGTAAAACAGACATATTTTTCATCAATTTTCATAAACAAGGGAAATGTCATCATCATCATCATCATGGTCGTAAATCAAAAAACCCTGATGGCACCAAACATGACTTTGGTTGCTTTTGTGGACACTGTAGATCAAAATCAGAGTGCAGTCTGATCATAGATCTACACTATCCACTATTTTGTAAGATATTAACCTTTTACCAAACAATCCAATGTTTTAACAACTGTGAGGAAATAACCTTTTGAAAACCTTGTGGGAAAAGGAGAAAATGCTGGTAGCCAGCTTTATCTCCTTTTCCTACAAGGTTTTCTACACTTTCATAAACAAATACCTTCATTTATTTTGTCATCTTCAAATGCTTTCAATCTGGACAAGTCTAAACCCCAAATCAACCATGAAATTGCAATATCTAGGTTAATTTCACTGACAGGGTTAACAGTCCTTACTTGATGCTATCAAACTATGGTACAACCCGCACTTTCTTGCCTGTGGGATAGTTTTGCTCCACTTGGCATTAACTCTTTTTGGAAGCAAAGTAATTGAAACATTAATTTTCAGTTGGTAGAAAAAAACCTCTGGACGTTAAACTTCGAAGCTTTTTCAACTGCGCTTCTGAAACAATTTTGCAGCATGTGACTTCCAATAAATCCTACATTTGAAATGCATATTAAGAGTTGTCATATACCCAGGAATACTGTGACTAAAAGACTAAGAAATTCCACTGGAAAAAAAAATGCTTGATTTATTTTCTGTATATTGCCTGTCAGTATCTTGATATCAACCAAGCTCTGAAGCTCAGTCTGCAACATACAGGGCTTAGTATCTCCAGGGTCAGGGTCTTGAGTTCAAATCCCAGCTCAGCAAATCTCTTTTCCAGGACCGATGATAGTCACCACAACAGATTCACTCCTTTTTCACTATTGAACATTGCTTCAACGGTGTTAATGTTTGGAAGAAGCCAGTGGCTTGGGACGAAGTGTATGCACAATACTGCTTACAGTTCTCCTGAACATATGAATTGAGTACCTTATATGTACCAAACGACAATATGTTGGGACTGATCCAAATTGAAAGCAGTTGCAGAAGACAATTTAAATGGGGCTCAAATGGAGAAAATTGTCTGTGAAAGGGTTAAAAAACATTGTGGGAAAAGGAGAAAATGCTGGTTACCAGCATTTTCTCCTTTTCCCACACTGTTTTCTAAAGGCTTTCTTTTTCAGGGTCGTTAAAACTCAGGACTATGTGGTGAGGAGTTAAAACACCAACTAGCATGACATTTATGAATTCACAATTTAAAACTTTGGGAGACAGAAACTGTATTGTTGTTGTTTTTTCTCCTAAATGCTATTATGAGTTATATTCTCTTTCTATACTAAACTCTTTGCCAAAGTACGATTTTGAAATGTCCAAACTGAAAGCAGTTGCAGACGACAAGTTATTTGTGGTAAATATCATCTTTCCATGAAAGGGTAAAAAACATAGTTGAAAAAGTAGAAAATGCATGTTACAAGCATTCTACTTATTTTCCCACAATGTTTTTGAAAGGATTTTGGGTTAATTAGTCCTTAACCAAATGTCCTGTTTTAAGGACCCATAGGATGCGGCTTTTGAAAACATTGTGAGAAAAGGACAAAATGCTAGTAACCAGCAGTTTTTCTTTTTCTCATTTTTTTTTCTAAACTCCAAGAGACAAATTTCCATTATTCCAGGCACTGTTAATTTGTTGTATGCAAATGCTTCCGTTTTGGATGAATTATATACATTTTCTTGTGATGCTGAGTTAACTATGGGATTGCGTGGGAAAGGGGACATATTGTATCATGAACACCTGAGCCATGCTCTGTGAAAAGGGGGCTTAAAGCACCTGCGAAAAGTATCGACCCAGGTCAGCCTGCGCAGTCCGCGCAGACTGACCTGGGCCGAAACTTTTCACCATTGGTCAGTTTTCTGTATGTCCAAGGACCAGTCTCCCTTATAATTTAGTTGGTTGTTAAAAGAAGGATCCATGAATATATATGATGGCTTGCTTGGTATCATGCATCAAAGAGATGCATTAAGCCCTCTTTTGGCAGAGTGCAGCTCATTTACAATTTGATAGTGTTCTGGAAAGGAAATAGATGTAAGGAAAGTTTCTTTTTTCTTCTATTCAGGTAAACCTTTTTTTCTTTACAGGTTGTTGAACTCTTGAAATATTATGTAAATTTGTGAACTTGACTTAGTTTAAAATATGAATAAACAACAATGATATAACAACTTTTTCAAATTATGCAAACAGGTCAGATTTCACTGAAAAATAGTCCTTATTCAATAACTTTTTTGCACCAGACCATTACATAACGAAATACTTCACCCTTAGAAATGTAGCTTACATCTTAACAATGTTACCTTCTACCATAACTATTTTATATCAAAGAACTTCAGAAAACATTCTGGCAAAAGGAGAAATTGTTGCCACATTATTTTATTACAAATATAATGATCTACAGTACAGCTGCATTACACTATGCTTACCTCATGTCTCGAATAGATCAGTGTCGTGCCTGACTCATCTGAAAGAGAAAGAAAAAAATTTTCAGTCTTTACCACAAAATTCCCACTTTTAACTCTTTCCCACACAATCCCGTGTTTTAACAACCCTGACAAAGAGGTCTTTTGAAAATATTGGGGAAAAGAAGAAAATGCTGGAAACCAGCATTTTCTTCTTTTCCCCCAATGTTTTCTACCCTTTGAAAGACAACTTTTATATTTTGAATGACTTTAAATATGTCATCTGCAAGTGGTTTCAATTTGGATCTGTCTAAAATTTTGTCATGAGGTAAAAGAGTTAAGTAAGGAGAAAGAGCTGGTTGCCAGCATTTTGTCCTTTTCCCACTATGTTTTCAAAAGCCTTCTTCCTGACAGGGCTATTAAAACTCAGGATTGTGTGGTAAAGAGTTGCGATTTTAGTTACAACTGCACCATGTTCACAGCAGACTTTGAAAACGTCCTTATAATATAAAAATAATTGGTATACTTAAGTTAGAATACAAGAACATATGTGCAAATGGTGTGGTAAAATGAGAAATTACTTATTACATTCAAAGCCTCTCTCTGCCACAATGATTTAACTTGTGATCTACTCTAACCAGTACAGTGCTGAATAAACTGAACAGGCAAGTCTCAAAAAAAAAAATTGCAATATAAAGATTTCTTTTGACTATTGTGTTTCAGCAAAGCAGACAGTGCAGATCAAAGATTAGACTGCATGTTTTGTGCAGCCTGATCTTGATCTACACTGGGCCCAAAGGTACCAGTCGTCTTGAAGGTTTAACAGTTGTCTGCCAGGGGTATATGTGTTTGTTATCTACCCACTCATCACTAATACTATCCATGTGAAACTGTTTCCGAAAGTTTGTTTTTCTGTTTCATAAACTGACATGAAAAATACTTGTTCAAAAAACCTGACACTGAAAAAAACATGTGACAGGAAACAGCTCTCAAATTTCTTAATGGTATCCAAGATTTTTCTTTCGAAGAAATTTTTTATTTTCGTATATACTATCAAAATATCAGCATCAGTTTTCTGTAACTTATGTTCCCAAAATAGTTCAGCTTCTGTTAATACTTTGCCCCTCTATAGACAACTTTTTTTCTCTTTTAACAGACTATTATCTTGTGACAACATTGTGTTAAAAGGTGAAATACAGTTCAAAATGGGAAAATTCTCATTCAGTTGCTATCATTTCCATACTTTTTTCTATGTTCTAATTCTCCTAAAGGACTTTGTGAATTGCAATTTTACTACAATTTTTTTCTCTTCGATTTACCACGTAACAAAAATGTATACTTATCAAAATTGAAAGCATTTGCAGACAACAATTTAAATATGGCTCAAGCCATGGTATTTGTCTTTGATAGGATAGAAAACAATGGGGAAAAAAGAGAAAATGCTGGTTACCAGCATTTTCTCCTTTTCCCACAAGGTTTTTAAAAGGCTTCCCCCTCAGGATCGTTAAAACTCTAGATTATGTGATAAAGGGTAAAAAGAAAATATTCTGAAAGATGAACCTAAGGTATGTCATAAACACCAATCACGAGACATGTGAATCCACATTTAAATCGCTCTAGTTGTTAAACCAAGAAGAAATGTCAATGCCAAGGTTAACTGCTAATATCACATGTGACTTTTCTTTTCAATCTTATTTTGATGTCAAACCTTTTCAAAATTTCATTTTTTCCATGTAGGGTCCTTGGGAAAGACACTTCAGAGCCCTGGCTTTGTACTGGTAAAACCAAGGACACACATGAATTTGTGAGCTGATGCTGTGATATGACTGAAATAATGTTGAAAGCGGTCTAAAAACTCAATCAATCAATCAATCAATAAGAATTTTAAACTGATCCATTTTGAAAGCATTTGCAGACAACAAATATAATATGCCTCAAATGCTAGGAATAACTATTTTACAGAGAAAAAAAAAACTGTTGTTTACAGGGTTTTCTCTTTTTCCCACAAGCCGTCTCCCTCAGGGTTGTTAAAACTCAGGATTGTTTGGTAAAGGGTTGATTGATTGATTGATTGTATGGTGTTTAACACAGTTTTCAACATTATTTCAGTTATGTAACGGCAGCCAGTGCACCTATCCATGCTTTTCTGGAGTCTCTTTAACCAGTACTCCGCAAAATATTCTTTCAAAGCCACTGGCTACTTTCCCACATAAACATTGTCAAACAATGGTCAGCCGTGGCAGAGGAATGAATCCTGGTGCAGTGCTCTCAATAAGCGGACGTCAATGTATATTACGTCCAATTTTTGAGAAAAAACATCAGCATTTTGAAAGTTGGACGTTTTTTTTACGTCCAGATTTTGACAAAAACGTCCGAGATTTCAACCCGGACATTTTTTCAAAAACAATGCACAAAGGGTTTGAAGCGTGTGGAAAACTTCGATATCATCTATTCAATGTAAGGAAGGTGTTATACAAAGATTCTCTAATCATGTTAAAGCGTTTTGGTGACCCGGATTACGGTGTAGAGATGACAATTACACATATGCGATTGTTTATCCAATTATGACCTGATTATGGTAAGTGTTTAATTGGTCGGTCAATTATGATTGGTAAGTAATCAACCGTCTTTAATTTGACTGCAGCTGTAGAAATTAACGGATAATTGCAATTAATAAGACACGCAATCGAAGATCGGGGAATGTTGTTTGTTTGCAAACATGCAACATGACAGAAATTGAAATAATCAAGTAATATAATTATTTGTCCAACTCTTTAAAAATCGGCAGATTATAGTTTCGATACGCATTTCTTTTGGGAATTATGCAGCTTTGGCAAATTTCTTTAAAAAATCATCGTGCGACGTGACTGTCCTTACGAAGGAAACCATGTCTATCCGAGATACGTCTCTTCCAAAATCCACTAAGAAACTGAAAGAAAATCCTGCACATAAAAAAATTCAAGATAGATGGTCTAGCATGTTCACTTGGTTTGAAACAAATGACGAAAGAAACGGGCTGTTTTGCAAAACAGGCCGTGCCGCTAATCTGAACAATAAGTTCGCCAATGAAGGTGCCAGTATGTATCTTTTTTAACAAGTAACTTATTACTGTTAAAAAAAAAGGTTGTTTTTCTGTTATGCTGAATTCCTTATAGATAGTTAAAACTCACAATGTGTAAAGTCTTTAAAAACATTGTTAAAAATGGAAAGCTTGGGGAGGCTCGTAGGAGAAAATTTAATGTAATTCTTACTTACAAGTATTGTAGACATACCTGAGTCAAATTTTTATAATTTCACTAGACAAGTCATAACTAATTAGCATTTCTAACCCTATTATATGGTTATTCTAAGCACATGTCTTTCTGGATAAAACTTTAGAGTAATCACAACATAGGGTTTGAAATTAGGATTGGACATTCTGCGACACAATCAAAATAAATCTAAGCCTATGACCACATTGACCGATGCAGAAAAAAAAGAAAATCCTGATTTTTTAAAAAAAATTCCTAAAATTTGAACATGGAATTACAAAAATTCCTGAAATAGGCCCTTATTGAGAGCACTGCTGGCGCAATGACTATCATCAATCCTCGGAAAGAAATTGGCCAAGCCACAACCCCCTGTTCTCAAGTCTTGTATGCTACAGACTGAGCTACCAGGGCTCTGACAAAAACAACAATTGAATTGATTAAACTGATTGACTGAATGGTGTTTTATGCCATCTTCAACATTTTTTTATATCACTGTGGCGGGTCACATATTCATGTGTGTGTCCTGGGTTTCACCAGTACTAGAGTACGGCTCTGAAGTCTCTCGCTCAAGGAAGCTCTAACGAAAACCCAGTACTTTCTGTGAGGCTCCAACCAAGGAGGCTCTAGGTTACGAGTCCTCCACTTTACCACCGAGTCACACAGGAACCCTAACAACATTAAAATTTTGAAATTACTCAGCATCTTTGGTACTGACACAGAATGTCTGTTTCATTTATTTAGCACCATAACATACTAGGGTTAACCCTTTACCACACAAGCACAAGTTTTAATGACTCTGAGAAAGATGCCTTTTGAAAACATTTTGGGAAAAGGGGAAAATGCTGGTAATCAGCATTTTCTTCTTTTCCCAAAATGTTTTCTACCAATCTAGGAACAAATATCATCATAAAAACATTTTAATTGTAACTGTAAATTCCTTTAATGTGGTTTGATTGATTGAATGAGTTTAACACTGTTTTAACAGCCTAGGTCATATCATGGCCGTCAGTACACCTACGCAGGTGTTGCCTGGCTTTCTCACACCAGTACTGACAAACTTTCTTTCCAAAACACTGACTTCTTTTCTCACATGCATCAGAGGTGAGAGGCAAAAATCGCTGGAAAGAAAGTTAGCCTCAACCTGGAAAGTGACTGGGAAAGGTTTGCGCCATGCGCCATAGTCACATTAAAATCCAAAATGTCACATCGTTTTTGCCAATGAGTGTGCCCTTGACCCATTCAATTTTTGACGCGTAAAAGTACGAAATTTAGTCAGACGAATCTCCTTTGATCGGCGCCGATTAGACGCTCTATAAAATGAGTAGCTATGTGCGTGTGACGTCATGTTTTCAATCATGAAACGCTTAACAACTATATCTAAGCATTAGAATATACCACCGAAAATTTAAAATTGCATGAAGGTCAGGGCTCCATCAGTAATTTCTTTCCCACAATGATTGTTTATTAACAGACTCATACAGACGATCCTAGCGAGAATCAGAGCAACTCTCAGATTAATCTCAATAATGAGACGCTACGGTGATTTTTTTCATATTTGGACATTTATTGTGCACCTTACCGTCTCAAGTCTATCGTAAATTTTCCGGTAGCAAAGATAGAGCGCTATACTGACTTTCTGTTTCGTCCGTTAAATCTCTATTACAGCAAAATGCAATTAACTTTTAGTAATAAACATGACCAAAGACAAATTTTTAAACACTTCATTACCTTATAGAAGTCGTTTATAACACGTAAATCTCGGAAAATAACTGATGAAATCTATCGTGTGTGGCGGCCATTTTGTATGTTTTCGGGAACATAAACAACTCGAGTAACAGATGAAATTAACCATTTTTTCTTATGTTCAGCAATTAAATTGAAAATATTTGTATTTCAAACGAAGGATTATTGAATACGCAAGCAACAGGTATGTTCAAATCCTAGTTCTGTGCTCCATTTGTAAAATTATGAGAGTTTAAACTTGCGCACAAAATCTGTGCGGAGATTTCAACTGGATTTGTCTTGATCGGCTCTGTACCCTGAGGCGACCAGTCAAAAAGTAACATCACCTTTGGGGACCCGGACAGTCATCTGTACTACTCTCAGATCACATCTCTCTCCGAGCCTATCCCAAGCATATCCATGGACATGCAGCAAACGTTTATCAGTGTATATCATGCTGATTGAGAAGGCCACTTTTTTTTTCATCATGAATTAGATAGGTAACATTCTCAATCAGCTTATGGTCTAATAGTATTTATGTTCCCTGCTACCCCAATTGATAAGTTCATTTCAATCATCATGCTATAATACTGCTAAAAGAAATAAAAAGATATGAAATTAGATCGCTGAAAAAAAAAAGCGAAAACCCATGACACAACAACGGTCAATTTGACACCGTCCGATCAGAGTTGTCTCAAATTGTTTCTTCATCATTTATAATGAATTTAAACAGTGAATTTACATAATTATATGTAAAGAATGATGATGAGAAAAAAAGTTCTTGGTTTTTTTTTCTTTAATGAAATGAAAATAACAATGAAAGGGGGTGAAGGACAGACCTTCGTCTTATGGAACAATGAAAGGGGGGTGAAGGTTAGGCCTTTGTCTTTTGGTGTCATCCTTATATTTCCATAATAACCAAGTAATTTTGACCCTTGATCATTTCTCTTTGACGCTTGGAAATTTCATTTTGACTCTTGAAAATTTCAGCCCAAGATTCAATGACTCTTGGGATTCAGGACCTAATGAGAACCCAGATGACTATGTTTGATTCCAAGCATTAAATATAGAACCAGCATAAGCATTTAGCTACATTTTGACTTGCATTGGGATAGTACTATTTTAAAAAAATAAATGAAAGCAATTAAAAGATTTTGTGTTTTTTTCTTAAATTGTCAATTGGTTTTCAAAATGTCACATTGATTTTCCTGAAGGAAGGGACATTGTCCAATTGAAAATAATTCTTTCCCAATCACTGCCTGGTATCGAACTCACAATCACCAGGTTATAACTCCAATACGCTAACCACTGAGCTACCCCGGAGGGCTTTCAATATGGACAAGTCTACAATTTTGCCATGATTGTGGTAAAGGGTTGAAATATTATAGATGACTTACCAACAAACGAGTCTTCAAACTTTGCACCACTTATGGTGCTTTTACTCTCATACATAGAGTTCTTGCGATAGTTGGGATCCAGACACGTCTTACTGGCAGGCGAATTAGGAACTGCTCCTTCGCTTTTGTGCCTCTTTCTGATATCCAAGTGACTGCTTTCCCCAGACAGGGAACTGTCCACTTTCTCCACATCTTTATCCACACTGCCATTGCTCAAGCTCTGGAAGACAACCCCCTTGCTACCATTAGATACATCCTGCATATTGTCCGGGGCAGTGTTACTGCCAGAGTTATCTCTCTTTCTATATCTATCTTTAGGGGAGGAGTAAGGGGGTGGGGCATCAGTTTCAGACTCCATGGAGAATGAAGGGTTGGTATGGCACTCAAAATGAGGCTTTATGCTCTGTAGTACAACACCATTATCATCCCCCTTGTTGTTTTTGTGTGATCTGAAACAAATAAATCCAAAATAATTATCATCAAAACAATATATTCTATGACAAAGTATGACAATCTACAATAAAATAATTACACATCTAATGCTATTATAGCATTGTATAATGCATTATCTAAGCTTTGAACATGAAAAAACAGTCTCTTTTTTCTCTTATTCCAGTTTTAGTCTTTTACTCTCATAAGTGGCTAGGTCAAACTAGCAGAGGACGACTTTGGAAACTATCGTGCAAAATTAACATAATCTACATAAAATAAGGAATAATGGAAAAATACACTTAAAAACACTGTGACAAATAGAAAAATTGGTTGTAAAAAGAAATTCCTCCATTAAACTTTGACAAGATGACAAATTTAAGACTAGTCCAACCTGAAAGCCTTTGCAGACGACAAATTGAATATGACTTAAATGATGTACATGAAGTAGTAATTTGTTTGTGAACGGGTAGAAATAGTAAGATAAAGGAAAAAAAAGCTAGTCACCAGCATTTCTCCCTATTCCAGTAAGTTTTTAAAAAGGGTTTTACCTTAGGGTCATTGAAAATGGGGATTGTATGTTGAAGGGTAATCACAATATTTCCAAATATGGTCTGCTACATGACAAAAGAAGTTGTCTGCAACATGTACTTAATATTCATCTCTTTACCAAACAATCCTTTAACTTTTAACATATTAAAGAAGGCTTTTGAAAAAAATCATGAGAAAAGGAGAAAATGCTGGTAAGCAGCATTTTCTCCTTTTCTCATTATGTTTTCAAACCTTTTCCAAGGCAAGTCCTACCAATTTGAGCCACAATTTATTTGTTTGGGTTTGGACCAAAGTTTGTTGTTTGCCACAGAAATTTGGAAAAATATGTTTTCTAAACATTTGCTATTCCTCCTTACACTGTAATATTTTGAAAAACCATCTACTGCAAGACATAAACTGTCTGCCAGATGTACTAATCTTATTTACACAAATTACACATGGCATTATCTAAGCTGAAAATTCCACTAGTCTTTCCATTAACTATTTATCAAACGACAAAATTTTGGACGTGTCCAAATAGAAAGCATTGGCAGACGACAAATTAAAGGTGGCTCAAATGACAAAAGTAGCCTTTGATAGGGTAGAAAACATTGTGGGAAAAGGAGAAAATGCTGGTTACCAGCATTTTCTCCTTTTCCAACAATGTTTTCAAAAGCCTTCTTCCTCAGGCTCGTTAAAAGTCGTGATTGTTTGGTACAGATTTAAACAATTTTTTTACCGTTTATCCTTATAAATACTCCAACACAAAAATCACAAGAGCCCCAATCCTACGAAAAAGTAATCCGCTATTGATTCTGGATTTATGTGACAAGCAAAATGATCTGTACTTGGACACTGAATGAGACGGCAGTCTTAGATTTTTGGCATAATTTGACTTATTCTATCAGACAAACGAAGTTATCTTGGTCTCCATTGGACAACATCAGTTCTTTTTTCTGTCATCTAGACCAGAATTCGTAATCAGGAAATCCTGTGATTGATTTTTTTTCCCTGGTAGGGTTGGTTGTGTGGGAGTGTCCCGAGGCAAGGCATTGCAGAACTATGCTGTCACTGTGACATGACAGGAATGCTGTTAAAACACCAATCAAACATAAAGAATATTCTGCCAATACTATACTTTCCCCAATATCGAGCAATACTAGTGTTGTTGAAAATTATGAAAAAAGGTTTTTTTCAGGTTATAGTTTAGCCCTTTTAACCTATTACCACACAATGACGACTTTTAACGACCCTGACAAAGAGAGCCTTTGAAAACATTGCGGGAAAAGCAGAAAATACTGGTAACCAGCATTTTCTCCTTTTCACACAATGTTTTCTGTCGTATCAAAGACCAAGTTCGTCATTTAGGCCACCTTCAATTTGTCATCTGCAAAGGCTTCCAATTTGGACCAGTCTGAAGTTTCGTCGTCTGGTAATGAGTTTAAACTCTTAACCACATGACAAAATTTTAGACTTGTCCAAATTGAACCGTGCATTTCCAGACCACAAATGAAAAGCAACCACAACTGAATTTCTATTTGAAAATGGAGAAAAATTTCGTGCGAACTGGAGAAAATGCTGACTGCCAGCATTTTCTCCCTTTCTTATGTTTTCAAAAGGCCTCTCTCTAAGGGTCATTTAAACTTGCGATTTGTGTGCTAAAGGGTTAAACAAAACAATTTTAAAGGCCCATTGGCAGCCAAAAGTAAACAATACCTGTGTTAAAATTCATTTAAATTTAAAAGAATGGAACTTATTGTAAAGATGAAAATCTGTTATTGTACAGTTGGTCCAAGTGTTTGCTGCTGGAAAAAAATTAATTCTAAAACCATGTAAATAGTAAACAGAAGTTGAAGCAACTTTTTACCTAGTTTTAAATTACTTTTTCCTGCCACAGACTAACACTTGAACCAACCATACAATCAGATTTTTCTGTCTCATTCTAAGTAATACTGACTTTGACCTTAGCCTATCACTAACAGACCATGATGCATGATCTGCTTTTTGTCATCTATCCCCTAGGAAAGCTGTAGTAGGGAATACAAACAAAAAGATCAAAGGACCAAGCCATCCCTACAGTATGGTTGATAGGCACAGTCATTAAGATAAATATCAGTGATCTAAAGGAAGATTGTACAATTTGACCTTGTATCTTTTTGCCTCACAAGCACCTAATGCCCCTAGGATGTTTAGGGCTGACAAATTACTGTAAAGGCTATTTAACTCTTTACCAAACGACAAAATTTTGGACTTGTCCAAATTCAAAGCATTTGCAGGCCAAAAAATAAGATTACTTCTAATAATGATTTTTGTCTTTGATAGGGCAGAAAACATTGTGGGAGAAGGAGAAAATGCTGGTTACCAGCATTTTCTCCTTTTCCCACAATCATTTCAAAAGCCTTCTTCTTCAGGGTTGTTGAAACGTGGGATTGTGTGGTAAAGGGTTAACTCTTTACCAAACAACAAAATTTTAGACTCGTCCAAACAGAAAGCATTTGCAGACGAAAAAGTATAATGTAGCTCAAAATGATGACATATGTCTCTGAAAGGGTAGAAACATGGGAATAGGACAAAATGCTGCTTACCAGCATTTTCTCTTTTCCCCACAATGTTTTCAAAAGCCTTCTTCATTTGGGTTGTTAAAACTTGGGATTGTTTGGTAAATACTAGTAGTTTAACGCTTTGGCAGAGATCAAAATTGTAGACTTGTCAAAGCTACCAGCTTGTTCTCTCTTTTCCACAATGTCAGGAATCTTCTTCCTTAAGAATGGTAACTCTTTACCAAACAACAAAATTTTAGACTGGTCCAAACTGAAAGCATTTGCCGACGACAATTTAAATGCGACTCAAATGATTGGATTTGTTTCTGACAGGTAAGAAAATAATGTGGGAAAAGGAGAAAATGCTGGTTACCAGAATATTTTCCTTTTCCCACAATGTTTTCAAATGTCCAGTTTCTCAGGGTTGTTAAAACTTGGGATTGTGTGGTAAAGGGTTAACTCTTTACTACACAATCCCGACTTTTAATGACCCTGAGATAGAAGCCTTTTGAAAACGTGGAAAAAGGAGAAAATGCTGGTAACCAGCATTTTCTCCTTTTCCCACAATGTTTTCTACCCTGCTGGAAACAAATTTCAATTTTTGAGTTACATTTATTTTGTCGTCTGCAAGTGCTTTGAATTTGGACCAGTCTAAAATTTTGTCGTTTGGTAAAGAGTTAAACCACATATTTGTTTGGTAAAGAGTAAAGAGAAAGGTAATCGATAGAGTAGTAATGAAATAGAGGCAACAACTTAAAATTGACAAGCAGTGACTCCTTTTCCCAAAATGTTTTCAAAAGCCATCAACTGCAGGGGTGAAAAAAATATTTACATAGTACCAAGTTGACATATAAACCCCTGCAAATCATTTATTTCAGCAGGTCCTTGGTCATAGGAGTTTCTTTTACCAGTACTCCGCACAATATTCTTTCCAAGCCACTGGCTGCTGTCCAACGTAACTACTGTCGAAACAATGGTCAGGGGTTAGGGAGGAATGAATCCTGTCGCAATGACTATCATCAATCCTGGGAAAGAAATTGGCCAAGCCGGGGATCAATTCAGCCACTTCCAGTTCTCAAGTCCTGTACACTACCAACTGAGCTACTCGGGCTCTGCATGTTCACTTTTAATTCATGCTGGTTATTCATATTTAATAAGAATAATTTCAAAGCTGTATGCTGCAAGTTCTTCATCTGCCATAATGTCTAATGAAGAGGCAAATTCATATGCAATTACATCATTCCAGATGGTAATGAGATTATAGCCTCAAGAAAATTAAATTTAATTAAGTATTGCGCAATAATTTTATCTCTCTACCTTCAAACAAAACTTCACCTGACACTTGTTTTTAACTCTTTACAGAACAACATAATTTTAGACCTGTCTAAATTGAAAGCAATGGTAGACTACAAAATTAAATGTGGCTCAAACGTTGAGTTTGTTTCTTGAAAGGTTAGAAAACATTGTGGGAAAAGGAGAAAATGCTGGTTACCAGCATTTTCTCCTTTTCCCACAATGTTTTCAAAAGGCACTTTTCTCAGGGTCCTTATACTTGGGATTACGTAAAGGGTTGATAATTTATTTTGGTGCAACAGGTACAAAGTTACAGAATTCCAGCAAAAGTGATAAAAATAAATTATTCCAACTGTTCCGCATATCACTATTTATCAGTACAGAAGCTATGTTTAGAAACAGAGATACCTCTATTTTGTTCTCATTTCATACTCTTGCTGGGGGTCACTTTCCTTATATTCAAACTGCATCCCTCACATCTGGAAGAGCTGTTTAGCCCTTTACCAAACAATCCCCAGTTTTAAGGACTTTGAGAAAGAAGCCTTTTGAAAAGATTGTGTAAAAATGAGGAAATGCTGGTTACCCTTAGTGTTTTCTCCTTTTTCCACAATGTTTTCTGTCCTTTCAAAGACAAATATCAGTTTTGGGATTACACTGGATTTGTCGTCTGCTAATGCTTTCAATTTGGTTGAGTCTACGATTTTGTTGTCTGGTAAAGAGTTAACTAATGTACCTGGGTCCATATTCACTGACCATTCTTAAGAATATTCTTTGTCTAATTCCCAAGAACTTTCTAGATTTGAAAGTAACACAATTTATGATTGGCTAAACCTAATGGTTTAGCCAATCAGAAATTGTGCACTTTCAAATTTAGAAAATTCTTCAGGATAAGACTTAGAATATTCTTAAGAATGGTCAGTGAACTATATAAAAGACCAAGATGACAAAATTCTAGACTTGTCCACATTTAAAGCATTTGCAGATGACAGGATTATTGAAAATTGGGATTGTTTTATAAAGGGTTATCTATGCACTAAATTACATCTTTTTTTACTTGTAAAAAAAATAGTTCACTAAAGAACTGATATAAACTAAGTAGCTTTGATAGAAAGCAGAAAGGGTGCATTCATGGAATAGGAAACAAGAGCACTCACCTGAGCTTAGTCATCTAGGATTGATAAAGCTGAAGAGATCCTAGTTGTGATGATGTAAAACATATGAGTGTCAATGACCAACTTGTCCAATGTATCATCAACAAACATTCTGACCAAGTTTCATGAGTATCAGACTGAAAATGTTACTTCTAGGCTGCACACAAGGTTTTCCTAAGATTTGGCCCAGTGACCTACTTTTAGACCCAGCATGACCCAATTTCATTCTTGTCAAATATATCATGATTCTGACCAAGTTTTCATGACTATCAGTCTGAAAATGTGGAACACAAGGTTTTTCTAAGGTTTTTCAAAGTGACCTACTTTTCGACCCCAAGTAATCCAATTTTGAACTTGTCCAAGATATCAAGACAAATACTCTGACCAAGTTTCTTGAGTATCAGACTGAAAATTTGGCCTCAAAAGTGCACACAAGGTTTTTCTAAGACTTCTCCAGTGACCTACCTTTTAACCTGATCATGATGTGACCCATTTTAAAACCTGTCCAAGATATCAAGACAAACATTCTGACCAAGTTTCATGAATATATGGTATATATGGGCTGAAAATATGGTATCTAGAGTGCACACAAGCTTTTTCTAAGATTTGCTTTAGTGACCTACTTTTTCATCCTACCTGACCCAATTTCGAACTTCTTTGAGATATCAAGACAAATATACTGACCATATTTCAGGAGTATTAAACTCAAAATGTGGCCTCTACAGTGCACACAAGGTTTTTCTAAGATCTGACCTAGTGACTTACTTTTTGACCCAACCTGACTGAATTTGGACCTTGTCCGAGATATTGTTAAGACAAACATTCTGACCAAGTTTCATGAGTATCATTCATACTGAAAATGTAATTAAAAAGGTAATTGTTGACGCCTGGATGACGAATGACAGACAGAGCACAATCACAAAACTGTGCCTTGAGAACTTCATGCTCAGGTAAGCTTAAAATGCTGGTTAACACAATTTTCTTCTTTTCTGCTCATGTGTTTAAGACCTATCATTCAAAATGTTGTAGAAGTGCAGGATAGCTCCACAAAAAGTTAATTAACTCAAACTACTATTTTATGGAGAAGCCTAATTGCAATTATCACTGGTATATTGCTGATTTTATAGGCAAATACCTGATTAAAATGACTTTGTAATTAAATTTAGACATAGATCTTAAAACATAATGTTCCATTTTCCATCCTTTCTTTCCCTGCATTTTTATTTTGATTTTCTCCAATTTTTCATCATCAACATCGGTTGCCCATATGGGTTACGCCCCCCTGAAAACTGTTAGTTATGTTAAGCGGGATAGTACAAAGTACAGGACTATTCTCATCCTAAGTTATGCCTAGTTCTTTACGGTAATTGGTTTATAGCACCATCACACGCGGGGACCTAGATTTAATGTCTCATCTGAAAGACTTTTAATAATTTTAGATGGCCAGCCCTGGGGCTCTATCCTACAAACATACTGAACTTACATGTTTGTATGTGAGTTTGAATGAGACTGGTCACTTTCAACTGTAGTTCAGTAATATCACAGTGACAGATCTCTTCATCATACCTTTTCCAGGTTATACAGTTGTTATACTACAAGATAAAAGGAACTTAGCTGCATCTCTACTGTCAGGCAGTAGTATCAGACTTAGAACTGGACATGGATAACATGAGGATTTTCTCGTTACAAATGTAACACCTTAACTCTTTACCAGATCCCCTGTAATCAAAATTTTGACTTGTCCATTATATTGTGAAAGTATTTGCAGAAAACAAAATTGAATATGGCATACTAAATGACACGTTTTATATTTGAAAGAATAGAAAACAATGTAGAAAAAGGAGAACCAGCATTTTCTCTTTTTTCCAGGTTTTTATAACCCTGATCAGGAAGGCCTTTGAAAACATTGTGAGAAAAGAGAAAAATGCTGGTAAGCAGCATTTTTCCTTTTCCCGCAATGTTTTCAACCCTTTAATCCTTTACTGCATAATGCCACCTTTAAACAATCCTGGGAAAGAGGCCTTTTTGAAAACACTGTGGGAAAAGGAGAAAATGCTGGAAACCAGCATTTTCTTCTTTTCCCACAATGTTTTCTACCCTATCATTTGAGCCACACTAAAATTGTCATCTGAAAATCCTTTCAGTTTGGACAAGGCCAAAACATTTTCGTCCAGTAAAGGGTTAAATGACAAGTTCCACCATGGATCCACATTTAGTTTGTCCCCTGCAAATGCTATGGATTTGGACTAGTCCAAATTTTTGTGGTTTAGTGCAGAATTCAAAACAGGATTGTTCGACAAAGGCTTAATCACAAAGCTGTGAAAAGCCTGACATTCTTTGAAGGAATTCAGGATAACTTCCTATTGAAATATTTCATTTTTCATATTGGAAATTGGTTTCTTACCACTGAGGCTGCTAAGCCCGACTCACTGACCTTTTGCGGACAGTGTAGATCAAGATCAGACTGCACAGAACGTGCAGTCTAATCTTAGATCTACACTGTCCGATGAGGAGATGTTTTTCTCAAAAAAATTAAGTTTGAAATAGCAACATTTGCCTTTTTACTATCGGCTTGAAATTTTCGTCAAAGTTATTTCTAAAGCAGAATAAGGGTTCAGACTTCTCTTTCTGAACTTTCTAACCTTACGTTTTTCTGCAACAAAAAAAAAGATGGGTTAATAACTCCTTAACCCTTATCCTGCTAAATAAAAGGAAAAAAACTTTCAAGCCCATAGTAAAATCCAAAATATTACTGTTTGAAAGGTATTTTTGGAGAAAAGACATCTCCTTATCGGACAGTGTAGATCCAAGATCAGACTGTACATTCTGTGCAGTCTGATCTTGATCTACGCTCTCCGCAAAAGGTCAATGAGTCGCACTCAGCAGGCTAACGGTTAACAGTCTCATGAAATAATTCCTAAGCAGAAGACTTTGAAAACAGCAGTGAAATGTGAGTTATCAACATGTATTGAGGCTTGTTAGATGAAAAACAACAGTAACTAAAGCACAAATTTGACAACAACGGTTTGAAAAGTGGTCCGCTGCAAAATGCCCAAAGTGGTCTATAAGACTGGTGGTAATGTAATTTGTAACTGTAATGTGCATGATTCCTAAATAACATCTTGGCAACAATTTCATTGCCAAAATTGTTTTGGCTGTATTTCACATCTTTGTAATCTTAATCTACACGATGTAAAATTACGTAACAAATTTCCTAAGCAAAGTCATTCTTTTTTCGCATCATTTTGCCAAACATTTCCAAATGTCAATTTTTTCAATTGGTTCTATTCAGAAACAATTAACCCTTTACCACACAATCCCAAGTTTAAACATCCCTAAGGAAGATGGCTTTGGAAAACATTGTGGAAAAAGAAGAAATTGTCGGTAACCTGAGCATTTTCTTCTTTTTTCCACAAATTGTTTTCTACCGTTCCCAAAACAGTTTTTGATTTTTCAAAAAAAAAAATTGTTTTGGCACATATAAATGCTTTGAATTTGGACAAGTCTAGAATTTTGAGTTTGGGTAAAGAGTTACAGAAAAGAATACTTTGACTTAAACCTTCTATTACAATCCCATGTTTTAAGAACTGTGAAAGAGAAAGCTTTAGAAAAAACTGTGGGTAAAGGAGAAAATAATGGTAATCGGTATTTTCTCCTTTTCCTACATTCATGTTAAAGTTTTCAACCCTTTCAAAGGCAGATTCCATCATTTGGGCAACATTTAGTTAGTTTGAAAAGTTGACAATATGGACCAGTCTAAAATGCTGTTGTCTGGTAAAGGCTTTGGAAAACATTGTGGGGAAAAAGAGAAAATGCTGGTAACCAGCATTTTCTCCTTTTCCTACAATGTTTTCTACCCTATCAAAGTTAGAAGTCATCATTTAAGCAACATTTATCGTCTGCACATCCTTTTAACCCTTTACCACACGGCAAAATTTAAGACCTATCCAAATTGAAAGCACTTGCAGATGACAATTTCATAGTGGCTCAAATAACGCAACTTTTCTTTGATGGGGTAGAAAACTTTGTGGGAAAAGGAGAAAATGCTGGTTACCAGCATTTTCTCCTTTTCCCACAATGTTTTCAAAAGGCCTCTTCTTCAGGGGCGTTAAAAGGCGTCATTGTGTGGTAAAGGGTTAATCTGGTTGAGTCCAAAATTTTATAGTTTTGTATAGAGTTAACTCTTTAACAAACAATGATTACCCAATTTAAAGCACTTGCACACAACAATTTTTTTTTGGCTCTACTGATAGGGACTGATTCTGGGAGGATACAAACATTGTTAGAAAAGGAGAAAATGTTGGTTATCAATATGTTCTCCTTTTCCCACAATATTTTCCAAAAGCTGTCTTGCTCGGGGTTGTTAAAACTCACAACTGTGTTGTAAGGGGTTATAAAGGCAGTTAAGGTCAAGTAAACCATTGTTATTCTAATACTTTTCATTGTACATGTACATGGGTGACCCACCTTTTCACATGCCCCCAATAGAATTTTGAAAATAATAGGACAAATGGAAAATAACATAAATGACTGTAATTTCTCCATTGTGTGTTTTCTTCACAGTTTGTACAACTGTTTTCTTCAACTTTTTTTCATTTCCATGGTTTCTTTTTTTCTACAATCAAGCTTAGAATTAATAAAAGTTTAATATGAATTACAAAATCTGATAAATACAGTGGTGTGTTTATAACCCTTTACAAAACAATTGCATGTGTTAACAAGCCTGAAAGAAGAGGCTTTGGAAGACCTTGTGGATAAAAGGAGAAAATGCTTAAAACCAGTATTTTCTACTTTTTCCACAATATTTACCTCCCTTCTGTGACAAATCCTACTATTTAAGTCATGTTGAACAAGTTTCAAATTTTGTTGTTTGGTAGAAATGTAACTTTTCCTGATAAAATTTTCACTCAGCCAATTCTTTCTGAAAAGGTGTTACCAAATAGGATTTTTTCCCCCCAACTGTACCAGCAATCAACTTTGATTACCTCCCTTCTCATGTTCATGTTTCTCTTTAAACAATTTTCTTGATATTTTCTTCAATATAAAGCAACATTAGACTTCTTATTTCAGTAAAAAGTCAATCCCATTACAGTCAACCCTTTACCACGAAATCCTAACTTCTCTTTGAGGAAAAAGCCTTTTGAAAACATTGTCAGAAAAGAATAAAATGTTGGTAACCAGCATTTTCTTCTTTTCCCACCATGTTTTCTACCCTATCACAGACAAATTCCATCGTTTGAGTCACATTCAAATTGTTGTCTGCAAAATGCTTTCATATACAGAAGTTTTTTGTATATCTAAAATCAAGCATAAAATGTCTTAGATTTACAGTTGTAGAATAATCAATTGCTTCGCCAGGCCAAAAATTTGATACTTTAACATTCAAAGAATTTCCAGATGGCAAATTTATTGCAACTTACATGATATGATGGTCTTTAAAAGGAAAGGAAACATTGTGGGAAAATGAGCAAATAAGATAACCCAGAAATTTCTTCTTTTCCTGCAATATTTTTAACCTTTTACCACACAATGACGACTTTTAACACCCCTGATAGAGAAGGCTGTTGAAAACATTGTGGGAAAAGGAGAAAATGCTGGTTACCAGCATTTTCTGCTTTTCCCACAATCTTTTCTACCCTATCAAAGAAAAATCATCCACATTGAAACTGTCATCTGCAAATGCTTTCAATTTGGACAGGTCTAAAATTTGTCGTGTGGTAAAGGGTTAAAAGGCTTGTTCCTCCACAAATGGAATTATTAAGTAAAGGATTAGTTTAAATATTATGTCTGTCATTTGTAGGTCAGTATCAGTTTTGAGAATACATGTACTGACTAAATAAAGCTGCTTAGTGCCAATTATATAAATTTGACCTTTTTCAACCCTGGCAAAAATATAGTATCAGCTATATTGCAGGAATTTACAGACAAGAAATCAAATATTTCTAAAAAGATAGTGTTTGTCATAGAATAATGTTTTCAAAAAACCTTCTTTGTCAGGGTTGTCAACACTCGAGAGTGTGGTAAAGAGTCAACGGTTGAAAATACAATTCACTGAAACTTGTGGAACATTTTTTGTCCTATAGTCTTATTATATTACAAGTGGACACTATAGATCCAAGACTAGACTGCATGCTATAATAAGTCTGATCTTCCTCTATATCATAATAAAAGCCCCATGGGTAACGGTTAATCCTATTTTCTCCTGTTATGAGCAATTTCTCCTTTAGCTAAAATATTTTCAGGTGCGGTCTGCTTAGTTGCAAGACAAAAAAAATCTGTCGCAAGGGGTTACATGGTTTTGTTGGCCAAACACAGTCAGAGTGATGACTTATTCATTATGAAAGAAAAATTAAAATTTAATATCAGCATCATATTCCAGAAAAAGCAGAAAGTGAAATAGCGAATTTTTTTCAACCCTTTACCACACAATCCCGAGTTTTAAAGGCCCTTAAATAGAAGGCTTTTGAAAATATTGTGGGAAAAGGAGAAAATGCTGGTAACCAGCATTTTCTCCTTTTCCCACAATGTTTTCTACCCCGTCTGTGACAAATTCATCATTTGAACCACATATAAATTGCTGTTTGCAAAATTGTTCTATTTAGATGAGTCTAGAATTTTGCTGTTGGTAAACAGTTTAATCAACTATAGCCATATAGTTGCTTACAACAATTTTTTAAATCTTTACAAAACAAGCAAGTTTTACTTATCCATTTGGAAAGCACTTTCTGACAAAAAAGTAAATGTAGTTCAAATGACAGGAGATATCTTTTGAAAGAATAGAAAACATTATAGGAAAAAAGAGAAAATGTCAGTTACCAGTATTTTCTCCTTTTCCCACAAAGTTTTCAAAGGTTTTATTTCTCAGGGTTATTAAAACAAGGAATTTGTTTGGTAAAGAAATAAACAAGATTTTTCTTGATGAGGAAGCATCTAGGTTCAGGTGAATATTTAAATGAAACAATTACCTGTCCATTTTTGACACTCAAACTTTCACCTTTGACTGTTTTTGACAGTTTTTTATTTTCTTTTCTTACAGTCCTCAAAAATATAATATAAATAACACAGTGGTCTGAATAAAATTGTCTCAGTTCTTTCAAATACTATATCAATTTTTCTCAAACTATTTCAAATGTGCATAAGTTAAACTTAATAATTACGTATAAGGTGCAGCACATGAAGGATTTGCCATAATGACACATGTGCTGAAACTTTTATAGGGTTTACCCGACCTTGAGGAAAGCCAATAGAAATTACTCTGGTTCAATGCTTCAGGTCCCAAAATACACATGGTTCGGCCAAACGTGACCATGACCAGGATCTACCCACCTAGTTTACATTCTACAATAATGTGATTTTCTAGCTCCTGGGCCTAGACTGGCATGAGGTCCCAGATGGTGTTTTATAATTGTAGGGTAACAGTCAATAGTAAGCCATGCATGAACGGTTTGATGTCACCAAAGAATGTACAAAATGAGATCATGTAGTTGCACCTTGTACTCTCTTATCTTGAGAATTAATCATGAGATTTGTTTTGCATTTATTTATTATCTCTGCCGGTTGCCCATAAGGGTGACATCCCAAAAAGGCTGTTAGTCCTTTTAGTGGATGATAGAGCAAGATTCAGGAAGAAACCTGTACTTAATAATGCTTGGTTTTTTAAAATGTTAATCTGTAAAAAAAAAAAATTACTAACCCTTTACCAAACAACACATTTTTAACCACACAAATTTTAGGCTCTCCGAAATTCAAAAACATCTGCAGACAACAAATTCAAAGTTAATACAAACAACCTTATGTTGTATGACAGAATAGAAATCATTGTGAGAAAAGGAGAAAATGCTGTTTACCAGCATCTTTTCCTTTTCTCATAATGTTTTCAAAAGGCATCTTTTGTGGATTGTGTGGTAAAGGTTTAACTCTTTACAAAACCACAAAATTGTCGACCTGTCCAAATTGAAAACATTTACAGACGACAAAATAAATGAGACTGAAAAATTTAATATTCTTTTGGAAAGGGTAGAAAACATTGTAGGAATAGGGGAAAATGCTGGTTACCAGCATTTTCTCCTTTTCCCACAATGTTTTCAAAAGGCTTCTTTGGGGTCGTTAAAAGTCGGGATTGTGTGGTAATGAGTTAACTTAGTTGACCAGCTGTGCTTTTCTACTTCATCTAATCCAGCCGACTAAACCCTGTAGATCGACTCCTACAGCTTATTATAAACTTTTGCATTTGCCGTCAGTGCAGATCAAGATAAGACTGCACAAAAAGTGCAGCCTGCTCTTTCATCTGTTCTCAAGTCAGAGATTCTTGCCAAACTAGCCTTTTACTTTTTTTAATCAAATGACAAAATTGTAAGCTTGTGAAAACCAATAGCTGCCATTAATAAATCCTGTGTTGCCTGTTGTCTACCTGGCAGTTACAGCAGAGACAGTGGGTACCAGTTTCCTGTTGTCTACCTGGCAGTTACAGCAGAGACAGTGGGTACCAGTTTCCATTGTATCTTGCAGCAAATAGCCTGTTTAAATCATCATTCCACTGAGCAGCAATTCCGCTATGCTTTGAAATTTGGTCAAATTTCCATAAATCATAGCAGGAACAGTAAAAGCTCAGTAAAAATGCCTTGATCATAGTAGAAGCATATTGGAAGCTTCATGATAACCACTTAATGATGCTTGTATTTACCTTACTCAAAATTTAAATAGCAGAGTCACCATGGACTCAAAGTGCCTCAAAAGTGTTGTAAAAGCATAGCAAGAAATTCATGAACATAGCAGCAGCATCAGTAGCATTAGCGCAACAGCAGGCACATCATAACAAAAGAGCCAAGATATTTGTCCGCAATCGTGCTACATTTCTGCTATGCTGTGGGTGCTCACACTGCACTCGATCTATGCTCTAGCAACAATCTTGGTGATTTGACCATGTATGGATCACCAACCACAGCCCTGCTGCTACACTTTCAGTCCCTGAACACCCAACCTTATCAATCTATTGTTCAAGCTGAAGCATAGCTACTGTAATAATTGGATCCGTTTTCTGCAAAGGCTGATGGTCAACTGCTGCCAAAGCAATTAAATGATCCATTCTATATAGAAACATTCCAAAAGCACAAAATCACAACTCCTATGTTTAAGATTGTAGCAAGATTGCACCAGCAATTTAGTGAGCATTGCCTGAATTCTCCTGCTGTAGTGGAAGCAAAGTAGAAGCATTTTCCAGAGACCTCAAGTGCCATAGAAGCTCAACAACAGCGCAACAGGAATGTGACCACCAGCACAGAAAGATCATCATTGAACTGCACTATAAGCGTACCTGAAACATGCAAGTCCCAAACTTTAGCACACATCGGTGCTTCCATGGCGATTTAAAGATTTTGGAGAAGCGTCATGATTGTAATAAGAGCAATGGGATTACCATCCAGTGAAATAGAGGTATTATAAAGATAAACCATTGAATTTATCTATATACAGTAAAATCTCGGTGATTCGAACGCCGATTTTT
The DNA here is from genome assembly GCA_946811185.2 of Hippopus hippopus. Lineage (NCBI taxonomy): Eukaryota > Metazoa > Mollusca > Bivalvia > Cardiida > Cardiidae > Hippopus > Hippopus hippopus. The sequence continues at coordinate 8,676,777 of OX328100.1, read as the reverse complement.
CGAAACTACCTGATTTTTCGAAGCTGACCGTCAGTCCCGACGTATTTTGCTATTATTTTATGTAAAAATAGTACCGATTTTTCGAATTTCAATTATTCGAAAAATTCAATTTTTCGAATAAATCTGTCGGTCCCGATCAAAGAGATTCCCATTAAAATCCATCTCAAAATTCGAAGTTAAAAAATGTCAAGCACAGTCACGCATAAAGGTCACGTTTCCTTTGAGCAATCAACATCGATTGTTACACACCTGATTGATTTCACAGGTACATTGTAATTTTGCATATACAGGTAATTAACACCTTGTCAAACCGTTAACTTGCTTGGGTGATAATCCTTCACTGATTAAACTTTGATTTGGCATCATTAAGAAAATAAACGTTGATCACGTGATTTTTTCATGGATGATCAGTGAAAGTGAAAGTATCATGAATGTGAAATACATCAGCAATCTCCGAGCAGAGTTGTCATTCGTTACTCTCACCATACATCTCTGCAACGGGCTAAATGACAAGAATCTTGTCAAACCGAGGAAAACATGTTTTCTGTGTAACATAATAAAGTAGACAAAGGAAATATGATTCCGGATACATTATAGGTGCATTCAAACTGATGAATTTACCTGTATACAATGGAACTATTTTTTCAAGCTTCTTTACTGATCAGAATCTTACGCCAATTGTAAAAAAGATGGCTGCGCCCATGAATGATGACAACAGTTTCGACACACCGATGGATCTAAGTTTGTAAGATTAAAAAACAAGTTATCGTCCTTTAAAAGACATTTAAGCTTTTCAGAAAATCCCTCTTTTTCACATTTCCTACCACTAAGTCTGATTGGCCGTATGCTGTTTGAACAGCACACAAAACAATCGATTGGTCTTTCTTTCACCGGCGTTTGTGTCGCCATTTTGAGTTCTGGTCATGTGACGAAAATATCACATGATGACGGGCTACTTTCTGAGCCAACTACAGAGGTGAATGGGAATGATCCGTAGTGCAAGAGAGTGATACATTAGATCAGTATTGAGTTAGATTTTTGGGAAACTGAAAGTAGACTATTTTCTGAGAATTCAAGGACAGCTGAAAGTAAAAGTAGAAAATAAAAATGCATAACAGACCATTTGGCAATCCTCGGGTGATCCGTTGATCAAGTCAGAAGTAGTTACGGAATCAACCGAGTTGTGACGAGTGCATAACAGACGTGTCTAGTAAAATGTGAATTGCCAGCAAAGATCTTCAACAGCGTGCATATTGCATTCTGATGCAAATCGTTGCTGGCCACTCACATGAGCTGTTTCTATCCCACCTTTTCATTGGTAAATTAGGCCATCAGTATGAGACCAACTGATATTACACTTCACACTGTTGCAGAATGTAAATAAAATAAAAAGGTAAGTTCATACTGGTTTGTTTTCAATCAAGGGTTGTCAAGCGTAAGGAGCGATGAGAAACTTTGCTCATCATTTTTAATGCTAATACAGGATTCTGTGTACATCGCCTACGGGCAAACCGTGTGTCAAACATCAATACCGAATGTAAACTTGCGAACATTTCCAAAAACTGCTGATTTCAAAAATTCGAAATTTCAATTATTCGAAGAAAATCTGGTGGTCCCTATCACTTTGAATTACCGAGATTTGACTGTACTGTCAAACAGCAGGACCAACAGGAGCCTGGCTCCTTCCCTAATATTTTGGTGGGGAGGGGAACAAACTATACTTAGGCTACACCTCCAAAAGTCAGAACTTATTTTTTTTTTAAACCTCTAACAGTTTACTATACTTAAAATTTTTCCTTTTTTTATGTGCAAAAAGGTCTACTAGAAATCTTTATCACTAGAGATAAAATCATGCACTAAATCATATTGACAGCACTTACAAATGAAATCTGGCTCAAATGATGGAAAATGCCCTTGTAAGAATATCAAAACAACATTGGAACAGGAACTCTAAAAACAGGGTAAAGCATGCCTGAGGGGAACTATGACAAGAATTTCATCTTTGGCCCCCTTCTGTGACCTTGATTTTGGTGCCTGACCCCTCAAACCACAGCTCTCTACATTGTCTCATCAAGGTGCACATGTGTATAAAACATATTCAAAATCAGACCCGGGTTCAAGAGATATGGAGCCAACATTTAAGGACATATGATCCCCGTCCCCCCACCCTTGCTGTGACCATGAAATTGGAGCCTAGTGTCTGAAATCTCGGCTCTGCATGTTGTCTCAACAAGGTTTACACATTTGTGAAAAACATTGTATCTTCAAATTCAAACAAAGGGTTCAAGAGGTATTGAACAGACACAGAATTGCTAACAGACAGATGGACAGAAAACAAGAGGCATAACATACATGTAATGCCTTTGTTCTACATGTGTTTTCTCCTTTCACAACAATCTTTTCAGAGGCTATCCTCCTCGGAGTGGTCAATCCTATAGGTTCACAACTGAGCTAGGTAGGACCCACTCATGATAAAGAAAAGGATTCACTGATCAAGTGCAACATTTTTCAACAATGCACTGAATAAACTCTACAGTAAGGACATAAAAAGTTGTATTTATGTGGTGACGGTTTAATCTTTATTACGCAATAAGTCTCTGTTCAACAGAACTCAAAGGAGAGAAATGGTAATAAAAAATCCAATATCAGACATAACAAATGCTTTATAACTGATTTTCTTTCAATTCCATTGCCTAATAAATTGTACTTAATCCTTTACCAAACAGTCCTGTTTTAATAAACCATGCAGTGCAAAGGGGCTTTTATAAAAGTAAGTGGCAGGACAAGGAGAAAATGCTGATAAAAAGAGATTTATATCACATGAGTGTTTATGTATTATCATTTTTAGAAGGTGATGACGTCATCAGCACCTTCTTATGCCAACCGACAGACTTTTCCCCCAAGATGACGTATTACACCTCAGCTTCAAGAAAAATAGGTCCTCATAGATCAATGAACAGACGCGTCTGTGTTATTTGATATGTACAAATAATATGCGGATTAAAAATCAGTGTAAGCCATTTACACAATCAATGAATTTCAGAGTTAATGTCGCAGAATTCGCTCTAAATTTGAAATTTTGTCTCGTTCCGCAGCTTTGACATGACCTAGTTTACAAAGTACGTCGCATATGAATCAGTAAAAGAAACACCCCAAAACACCCAAAACCACTCGAAAATTACCCCAAACCACTGTCATTACACCTCAAACAACTTTTCTAACATCTAAAACTGCACGCGAAACGCTTAGATACACGATTTTATGTAAATCACCCTTGAATTATTGCTATCAATTTTAGTATTTTAGGTCTTTGATTCGCTTTAGGTCGAAGTATTAATGTACTTTGATTAATTGTAGTTGCGTACGCATACTGCTGGGATAGAAACCGAAAGTAGAGAACGATTGTAATCAATAAAGTTAAAAATTTACATTTATGCTGGTTATTGCTGTTGTCCGGACCCTAATACAGTGGCGACAAGGATATTTCATTCCCTCCGTATACAGTAAATATAACCTGAAATATGAAACGCTTGGTAAATTTCGACCGTACATTGACCGCTGGGTGGAGAACGAGGAATACCTAGTCTTAAGTTCTAGAATGGTTTTCTGTTGCAAATAGCATCGATGATGATGATAAAAAAACCAGCTTATTCTTTTTTTTTATCTCCATGTGGATCTAAGACTTCCAGCCTGCTCTGTAATTTTAATGCACCTTAAAAGGTTAATGATAAGACTTTCGACCCAGTATTTAAAATAACCTGCAAACCGAAACCTTCATCATGGCAGAACGATTTATGTTTCATTTTAAGATGCTAAGTGAAAATGAAACTGTAACCCAGTAGTTGGTAGAATCAATGTTGCTAAGTGAATCATGTGAGTTTGGGACATTTTTAGATGTGTTGAGTGATTTTTTTTACAGTGGGTTACAGAACATTGTTACTCAGAGAACTTTATTGTAAGAAGAGGAATTAACTTTGAAAAAGGCATTTCATGTGACTGTTAGTATGGAATTGGTGGAGATTGAAGCGTCAAAAACTAAGGGCCCATGACAGAGTGTTCACACAGTAGTTTAGGGGTGGTAAAACTAATCATGAGTCAGAATTGTTTCTACAAGAATGCCAAGTGTCATAGCTGTAAAGGTCAGGTCATATAAGCAAGATGTCTCCAAAAAAGGCTATAAAAAGACCAACAGAAAATCACAGCTTATGGCCAAACTGGACAAGAGAAATAAAAGAATGTCCAAAATTCACTTACTGAATGAACATCAAACTTTCGGCGTCTGAAAATTAAAATGAAGGAGAATGGCCAATTTTCACACTTAAATCACCGTCAAAATTTCGGAAACCAAGACCTGTATGGGTTGCACTAGAGAGCAAAATTAAAACAGAATTAGAAAGACTAGTTGATTGTGGAAAAAGTCCAAACTTTGAATGGGCAACTCTAAAATTGTCCCGTACAAGCTTATCTTCGTTGCCTATAGCTGAGTGGTTGAAGGGCTCTTTGCGTAAACTACAGTAAGTAGTAAATTGAAAGTTGTCAAAGTCGATAGAGACGGTAATATCAGTGTATCGACCAGCTCTGTGAAAGGTTGCAAGTTCTTTAAAAAAGTGAACTAGAAGGTTTAACTGGTATGTTGAGAGTTAGGAAAGTATTCTTGTAAGTTGTGTCATGACAAGTCTTAAATTTCCTGAAACTGTGGTTTACATACCATTAGAAAGTTCAGACATTGTTGCAAAAGGAGAAAATGGGGGTTGCAAGCATTTTCCTGTCTCAACTTATGTTCTAACCCTTTCATGACTTTTGCCACAAGTAAAGACAAACTTCAGGACACAAGTCTTATTACATAAATTTCGTTGAAACTGGGTTTTTCTTACCATGAGAAAGTTGAAAACATTGTGGCAATAGGAGAAAACGCTGGTAGTAAGCTTTTCTCCTTTTGACAAAATATTTTCATTACTTTTGAACATTATTTACATCCTTTAAGACATTATCTATATTTGTCTGCTGCAAATGCTTTCAATTTGATAGTAAGAAATTATCTTACCTGGTAAACAGAATGATTTTCAGCAAAAAATTCTGTCCAGGATGTTGGAAATAATAGTGCTTGGAAGATTTAAGAAAAAAGATAACAAAAATGCGCTAAGAGAAACCATTATTCAACCAAGTAATGTGTTCTCTTTCCATAATGGGTTTTTTTTTTTTATCCAAAAAGTGTATGAATAGAGCTGGGGAAACAATAAACATGTTTAACCCTTTACCACAGTCCTGAGTTTGAAAGACCCTGTAGAGGAAGGCTTTTGAAAACACTGTGGGAAAAAGAAAGAATTGTTGGTAACCAGCATTTTCTTCTTTTCCCACATTGTTTTCAAAAATCATAACCCTTCACCAAACAATTCCTGGTTTTTATGACCCTGAGATAGAAGCCTTTTGAAAACATTGCGGGAAAAGGAGAAAATGCTGGTAACCAGTATTTCCTCCTTTTCCCACAATGTTTTCTACCCTGCTAGAAACAAATTTCATTTTTTGAGTAGCGTTTAATTTGTCGTCTGCAAGTGCTTTCAATTGGGACCAGTCTAAAATTTTGTTGTTTGGTAAAGAGTGAAAGACAGATACTGTCATTTGTGCCCCATTTTATTTGTCATCTGCAAATGCTTTCAATATGGACTGGTCTAAAACTTTGCTGTGTTGCAAAGATTTAAATAGTTGTTTATAGGAATAAGGATATTGATTAAAAAGGTAGAAAGTATTATATAATTTCATGTATTGACATGGTTTTCTATTTAATTAAACTGTAAATTATTGAAATATTATTATTTCCTTGTATAATTCAGCTCAGATCCTGTTTTTAATGTCTGTCTAAACTTCTCAAAGTCTGACCACTTCTCCTCATAGCTTCTCAAATTCTGAGAGTTTGTAGAGGCCTGAGTATTAAAACCTGACAATACAGTTAGAATTTAAGAAGATTTCAAAGTCATGTTTAACCCTGTATTTGATACAGCAGATTATCTATTACCAACAGTGGAAGATGTGTTCATGAAACTAGATTGGGGACAAAACTTTAAAGAAACTGACATGTGTCATGTGTACTAACATGTATGATTAAATGAGCAGTCGCACTAATATGTGACAAATTCACAATATATGGGTCATTACTGATACTATATAAGTGGAAATTATTGTGATGTGGAAATTTTTGTGATTTTGCGAATTTGAAAAATTTGCAAAATTTTCTGTTTGCGTGTTTTAACACAAATATACCAACAAATAATAAGTGTTTTGAATTTGCAAACATTTCCATAATCGGTAATTCACAGTTTTTTTTGACACATGTATATTATGTCGTAGGCCAGATCGGAATCTAGGCAGATTCGGAATCTGCCCAGGCAGATCTGGAATTGCCTAGACCAAATTAGAATTGTAATTTTGTGTAGACCAAAACAGATTCTTTTCCAAATTTTTTTAATCATATTAATCCACATGTGTTTACAACTGAGATGTATTTTTAATTAAAACAATTTATTTGTTTTTCCCACAATTACTCCGTTTTCCACATTGCATTTTTTTTTTCTAAAGTGCAAAATATTCAAAATTTACTCTCATTCAGAATTTCTGATTAAAACTTCTTTTATGTTGAGGTTTAAGTTAAATAAGATGGTTTATATGTAGTTGCACTATATTAAATGAGAAAATATTTCAATTTTGTCTTAGTAGATTGTGGAGCTGCCTAGGCAAACTGGAACCCTATTTTGGTCTAGGCAGAATTCAAGTTTGGTCTAGGCAGATTCTGGATCTGCCTAGATTCCAGTTTGGACTACGACACACACACACACACACACACACACACACACACACACACACACACACACACACACACACACACACATATATCCATGTACGCAGTATCTTAAGCTTCCATGTAGACTTTGAAGTTCACCTGCAATATTCCAACAAACTATGGTTATGGTGCTGATAATATTGGATTCTGTGAGTTGCATATTAGATGATATCACTATTACAAGTCAAAATGATGATGATGAGTCAGTGTTGAAAAAGACAAGCCCAAATAAATATTAAGTTGAGTTAGGAAAGAAAAGTATTTTTTACTTCAAGATGATGTTGAATATTTTGTTTTTAGGGTATATAAGGATGGCATTTAGCCTTCCAAAAGGAATATGAAAGCCATAATGCAAGTTCCTGGACCTAAAACAAAAAAGGATTGTAATCTTGACTTGGTATTGTCAAGTATTATAGGAAATTCACTCCAAATTTGTCTACAGTAATTGAACCCTTGACATATTTGTTGAAAAGCAAAAATCTATGGGTTTGGACTAAAAAATGTAAACAAGCCTGTAAAAAAGTAAAAAAAAAAGACCCAGACCACTTAGTTCTTTGTGTTACTTTCAAAGTTAGAAAATTATGGAGAATAAGACTAAGAATATTCTTGAGAATGGTTGATGAATACGGGCCCTGGTTATTGCTGTTGAGCGGACTCTAAAAAAATTACACAAATCTGAGAAAAAGATGTTATCAATTATCAGATGAATGAAATTTTTAATGAAGTGATCCACTGTTAAAACCTATTTGCTAGCATATTTCTATCATCACCTTCTATTAGTACTTTCAGTACTTTGATTATCAAATGAGCTGACTAAAATTGTAGGAAAGGGGTTACATATGCAAGCGTCAAATACATTTTAGTCAACAAGTTTAATTGAAATGATAATTAACACGAAGTCGAGATTCTGTTTATCACATAAAACAAAAAGATAAACAAGTATCCTGCATCATCACCTTTAAGGCCAAATACTGTTCGGGGGCCCATGCTAACAGACTGTAGTTTGGTTTGAATTGTGTAGGCATACATAAGATAGATCGAAGGCAGAATGAAACAGTTCATAGAGGGACAAAATCGAAAGATTTCCCCAATTTATTGATTTCAAATACCTTTCTCTGCATTTATTGTTGTTGCTAAATTTCAAAACCATCAAACTTTCCATGCATTATACGTCTTAGCAACAATGACATTATTTTCTCTTGAAATGGTGAAGTGGTACAAATTCTGGCACATGCTGTGGATGGTTTTGCGAACTTTATGGGCTCATAACAACAAAGTGACCAGATATGGCACCCACAAAATGATAATATACTAGTGTATTATCAAAAATAAGTCATGGGTTTAAATTATACACTGCTGAAGGAGGTTTTATGTGATAAACAGGATTCTTTAATATTTTTTCACAATCTTTTCTACCCCTTCGAAGACAAATTTTATCTCTGCTGAGTAAGTTGCTGTCTGCAAATGCTTCCAATATGGATAATCTACTTTCTTGATATAGCAGGTAGTAAACAGCATTTTGACCTTTTTTCTCAATGTTTTCCATCATGTCAAAGACAAATTTCATCACTCAAATGTAACATTTACCGGTAATTTTGTTACACGCAGATCCTTTTATTATAGAAAAGGCTACAGTTTTGTTGGCTGGTAAAGAGTTAACTCTTTCCCAGACATAAAATTTTAGAATACATGTATTCAAAATTAGAACAAGAGTGCCGTTGTCACAATATACGCCGCCACATGGCTGCTATTTCAAGCAGCTAGCTATAGAGACTAAAATGTTGGAATTTCTAGCACCTGCCTGGGTAGCTCAATGGATATATTGTGTTACTTGTGATCTAAAAGGTTTACAAACGGACTGATGGATGGACAGACGGATGCACGATGGAGTGATTGGTCATTGGCTTTGATTAACCAATAAAAATATGAAGTTTCATGAAATTATGTCTATTAGTTGGAGATACATTGATGAAAAATTAAATTTGACATGAAGCCCCCTTTTTCCATGACAGCAATAAATTCTAAAACCCGAACAATATGCGCTAGGTCACATTATCTGTGAAAATTCCATCCAAATCTGTTGAGATATGTCCAGTAATTAAAGAGATATTGGTGAAAAAATTAAATATAACATCAACACCCCTTTTTCCATGACGCAGAAATTGTAAAACCTTGACAATATGCACTAGGTCATATGATGAGAAACATTCTGTGAAAATTTTATCCAAATCCATCAAGGAATGTGGGAGGAGTTGCGTTCACACGAAATGGACATACGTACGGACGGACACTGTTTAAATTTGACATGAAGCCCCCTTTTTCCATGACACAGCAATGAATTCCAAAACCCTGACAATATGCACTAGGACACATGATCTGTGAAAATCTCATCCAAATCCATTGAGATATGTGCAGTAATTAACGAGATACAGGTGAAAAATGAAATATTATATGAAGCCCCCTTTTTCCATGATGCAGCTATAAATCGCAAAACCTTGACAATATGCGGTAGGTGACATAGTGAGAAACATTCTATGAAAATTTTATCCAAATCAGTCAAGAAATGTGGGAGGAGTTGCGTTCACAAGAAATGGAATGAAATATAGCATGACGCCCCCCTTTTTCATGACGCAGCGACAAATCACAAAACCCTGACAATATGCCATAGGTCACATGGTGAGAAACATTCTGTGAAAATTTTATCCAAATCCGTCAAGAAATGTGGGAGGAGTCCCGTTCACAAGAAATGGACGTACGTACGGACGTACGAAGGGAAGGACATAGGGACAGACGGAGAAGACGTCGCCTCTGGCGGCATATAAAAATCTGCAGAAGACAAAATTGAAAGTGGTACATGTGAAATGAAGTTCTTCAACAAGGTACAAAGTAGTATGGGAAAAGGTAAAAATGCCAGTGTCCATTACTGTATTTTACTCCTTTTCTCACCATATTTTCAAAGGATTACCTCCTCTGGGTTGTAAAAACACAGTATTGTTTAGTAAAGTGGTGACAACAGAAGTTTGTGTATCTGTTACATCATCAAATACGCCCGAGGTGTGAAATGTATACCTTGACAAACCTGTTTCAAGATAGAAAAGATAGTAACAGTTCATTACATAATTGCCCACTTGCCCAAAATTGCCCACTTGCAGAATTGCCCTAAAGGACCACTTGTCCTGAACAAATAAAGGACATAATTATGTATTACTTAACTCTGTACATAACAATCCTGTTTTAATGACCCTTTAAAAAAGGGGGCTATAGAAAACATTCAAGGGAAGGACAAAAATGCTGGACCAGCATTTTCTCTTTTTCCTAGAATGTTTTTCCTTGCAAGGACATTTCAAGGACAGAAATCATCTTTTGAGGTTCATTAGACTGTCATCTGCAAATGATTTCAAAATTGGAAGTCTGAAATATTGTTGTTTGGGAGACTCTGAACCTTTTCTTTACAAGATTACAAAATTTTACACTATTGTGAACTCATTTGAGGTCAGTAAATCGTGTGTGGAGACATTGAGATTGAGTGTCTACCTTTGGGAACAACAACATCACAGCCTGTGTCCTGGCAAAATAGTGCTGTTAAACTCTTTGCAAGACAAATTTTTAGACTTAAAAGTTTCTTTAGACAACGAAATAAGATGGAAATTTTCTTTATGGGCTAAGATCACCATGATGAAAGGAGAAAATACATATATTCAGGACTGTCTGGTAGCCGGTTAAAGAAATAATTTATAGATAAAACTTAACTTACCTCTAAAATGAGATATCTCTCATTTTAATCCAAGAATAAATTTCTACAAAAAAAAAAGACAATTCTGACACACTAATTGTGCTACTGTTACTAGTCAGTGCAGTTAGTTTCAACTTAGTAACAATATCCCACCAGTTTTCCAGAAGTCACACAATAAGCTTTCTGTGGTCTTTGCTCAAACCTCAAATCATCAATCAAGAGTCTCATGTTTCAGTGATCCTGGAAAAGAGGTTTTTGAAAACATTGTGGAAAAAGAGAAAATGCTGGTACTCAGCATTTTCTCCATTTTCCCATAATGTTTCAACCTTTTTAAAGACAAATACCATCATTTGATCCACATTTGATTTGTAGTTTGCCAATGCTGTTTTCAATAATGGAAAAGTTTAATATTTTGTCTTCTGTTATAAAGTTTAATTTACAAGTCTATCACTATTCTGCAAAATAATACAATATCATAAGCTGTCTTCGAAACCCATGGTAGAGAAGAACATGTAGTATGCCAAAGTAATCCATTACGACACAAACATTTATTTCAAACATCTATGTAATCGACAGTATCTAAAATCTTTGTGGGAAGGAGCTATTACTAGTTGCAATCAATTAATCCTCTGGCAATCAATTCTCCTTTCCTATCCAAACATTTCTCTAATTTGTCACTCGTACTACTATTTGGCAGGTACAAAAATAACCTGTGCAATAACAATGTTATTTTTGTCAAATTTTCCCAGAAAAAGAGAAGCAAAAAAACATGTGAGTGAGATGGTCGAGTAAGACTAGAATGATTGAAAATCTCACACACTATCAGTCATCAATAACTGCAGACACTGGTGCCAGAATTACTCTTAACCAGTCCGCAGAACTTTAGACTGGTTCATAGTGAAAGAATTTATAAACAATTCAATTTTTGGTCAGGTTAATAGGATTTGTCTTTGCAAGGGTAGAAAACATTGTGGAAAAAAGAAGAAAATGCCGGTTGCCAGCATTTTCTTTTTTCCTACCATGTGATAAAAAAAAACCTTTTTCCTCAGAAAAATATGAATAGTTTGGTGTAAGGAAAATGGAAGAGAATTCATCTACTAGACTACATCCACCGGAAAATTAATTTATTTTTTATCCCAATGGTAGATTCCCTCTGAAAATTGAGAGGAAATGCATGAATTCAGTTTGTCAATGTTTAACTGGTGTTTTTAGGTGTTCTCAACAGCAGTTCAGTTATATCAAGGTGACACTCTCTTATTCACATATTTTCAGGCTTTCACTATTGCTTTATTCAGGCTTTACAGTACCTTGCCAGAAGACACTCCCACAAGACTAGAGCCATCTGTGAGGACAGGTAAGGAAGAACCTCTTGATAATAACTTACAAGTCATTAACAACTTCAAAGTTTTACCACACAATTCCTAATTTTCTTGACTCCAAGGAAAATGCTCCTAAAACCACTGTAAGAAAAGAAGAAAATGTTTGTACATGTATATACAAACCTACAATGTCACAATAAAGCATTTGTTAAGCATTAACCCTTTACAACACAATCTCGAGTTTTAACGACTTTTTGAAAGAGTCCTTTTGAAAACATAGTGGGAAAAGGAGAAAATGCTGGTTACCAGCATTTTCTCTTTTTTCCCACAATGTTTTCTGCCCTTTCAAAGACATATTTCATGTTTTGAGCCATGTTGGAGTTGTTCTCTGCAAGTGCTTTCAATTTGGACAGGTCCACATTTTTGTCATTTGGTAAAGAGTTAATTTAATCAATAAATTAAACCTTTGGCACACAATCCTGAGCTTTAGCAACCCTGAGGAAGATAGCTTTTGAAAACATTGAGGGAAAAAGTAGAAAATGCTGGTAACCAACATTTTTCCTTTGCCAACAACATTGCTACCCCTTTGAAGAAACATACTATTACTTCACCCACAATCTATTTTGTTGTCTTCGAATGCTTTTAATATAGACAAGTCTAAGGATTTTGGGGGTGGAAAGTGTTACTGTGAACGAAAACTCCAAGCCAACATGGAAATCCTAGTATATCAGTTGTTTTAGCCAGAAAAATTCCACTGTATCAGACAGTGTGGATCCAAGATCTGACAATTAAGACTTTCTCTGCATTCTGATCTTAATCTACACTGTCTGCAAAATCACATTAGGTCCTGAAAAGTAGCCCTAGAGTTACCTCTTGGTAAACTACGAGCAATGTCACATGTCTTAAACTAGACAGTTCAGATCAGTATCAGGTTGCACAATAACCGCAACCTTATTCCGAAAGCACATGAGCAATATTTTTATGCATCAGACAACATTTAACTCTTTACCAAACTACAAAATTTTGAACATGTGTCAGTCGAAAGCATTTACACATGACAAATTAAAGGTGGCTCAAATGATGAAAGTAGTCCATGATAGGGTAGAAAACATTGTGTGAAAAGGAGAAAATGCTGGTTACCAACATTTTCTCCTTTTCCAACAATGTTTTCAAAAGCCTTCTTTCTCAGGGTCATTAAAAGTCATGATTGTTTGGTATGGGCTTAAACACTGTGACACAAAGAGAAATTGTAACAGCAATGTCTTCTCTTGCCACTTTTTTTTACATACTCATTCATAAATATCAAACTTTGCCCATGTTGGTAACGCCCCCCCCTTTTTTTTTTTTAGAAAATTTGCTTTCTCTCTGCATTTTTGTTGCAGAGCATAACGAGCTATAAGCCGAAAACACACATAAAACTCACTGAAGCAATTTGCAAACAGCCTAAATGAACTTAACCCTTACAACACAACAAAATTTTAGAATCATCCGTATCGAAAGCTTTTGAAGAAAAGAAACAAAGCAGGACTCACATGATAAGTTTTGTTTTTGACAAAGTAGAAAATATTGTAGAAAAGGAGAAAATGCTGGTTACCAGCATTTTCTCCTTTTCCCACAATGTTTTCAAAAGTCTGTTCCCTCAATGTCATTTGAACTCTGGATTGTGTGGTAAAGGGTTAAAGTGATGCGATTTCTCTTCTAAACGAGTAGAATGTGTTGTGGGAAAAGCAGAAAATCCTGGAAACCAGCGTTTTCTCCTTTTCCCAATATACTTTCAAATTTCGCCTTTTGCCTTCGGTTTGTGAACTACGGATTGCTTGGTAGACATAACAATGCATTACTATTAGAGTATTTTGTAATAAATTCAAGATCAAATACTTTTGTTAATTAGAGTGTGAAAAAATTATTTTTTTTTTTCAGCTGTTAAATACTGCAAGTTAAAAGCAATCACTAACAGCTCCAAGCAAAATAACTAGTACCATTAAATCTGGAAAAACTTGACATGTGATCTTTAAACACATGCACAGGTTTTAAATTAACCCTTTACTACAAAAATCTGAGTTTTGACAACACTGAAGAAGAAAGCTTTAACAAGAGGGCCATGATGGCCCTAAAGTCGCTCACCTGAGTCTTTTGACCAAATTAATCCATTTTCTACCATACACAAGTTTTTCTAAGATTTGACCTTTTGACCTAGTTTTTAACCCACCCCACAACAGAGGGCCAATTTCATCCCTGGACCAAAATTTGTAGCATTTTGGTACAGATCCACTAGACAAAGCTACAACCCAAATATGAAAGCTTTAGCCTTTACAGTTTGGGACAAAAAGATTTTTAAAAAATTTCCTTCGTTATCTCTATGTAAAATCTGGGAACCCACAACATAGGGCTCATTATGACACTATGGTTATAATTTGAAGTCTTTTAGAAGGGGTCCACCAGACAATGCTACATGCTATATATGAGAGCTCTAGCCCTTAAGGTTCGGGACAAGAAGATTTTTAAAGATTTCCTTCTTTATCTCTATGAAAATCCGTGACCCCACAACAAAGGGCCAATTTCCACACAAGGGCCATCATTTGAAGTATTTCAGTAGAGGTCCACTAGATGATGCTACATGCCAAGTATGAAAGCTGTAGCCCTGAGGATTTAGGACAAGAAGATTTTTATAGATTTCCTTCTTTATCTCTATGTGAAATCCGAGACCCCACAACATAGGGCCAATTTCCACACGAGGGCCATAATTTGAAGTATTTTGGTACAGTGTCACCAGATGATGTTACATGCCATATATGAAAGCTCTAGCCCTTACAGTTTGGGACAAGAAGATTTTTAAAGTTTTTCTTTCGGTTGCCATGGCAACCAGAGTTCTTCATGCAATTCAAATCTTTGAAGTATTCCGAAAGTGCATCACCTAAGGATCATTTCTGTGAAGTTTCATTGAAATCTGTTTGCCGGTTTCGGAGAAGATTTTTTATGAGAGCTCTAGCCATTAAGGTTTGGGACAAGAAGATTTTTAAAGATTTCCTTCTTTATCTCTATGTAAAATCCATGACCCCACAACAAAGGGCCAATTTCCACACAAGGGCCATCATTTGAAGTATTTCGGTAGAGGTCGACTAGATGATGCTACATGCCAAATATGAAAGCTGCAGCCCTTAGGATTTAGGACAAAAAGATTTTTAAAGATTTCCTTCTTTATCTCTATGTGAAATCCGTGACCCCACAACATTGGGCCAATTTCCACACCAAGGCCATAATTTGAAGTATTTGGTTTAGGGTCACTAGATGATGCTACATGCCATATATGAAAGCTCTAGCCCTTACGGTTTTGGACAAGAAGATTTTTAAAGTTTTTTCTTTCGGTTGCCATGGCAACCAGAGTTCTTCATGGAATTCAAATCTTTTAAGTATTCTGAAAGTGCATCACCTAAAGATCATTTCTATTAAGTTTCATTGAAATCTGTTTGACGGTTTCAGAGGAGAAGATTTTTTAAGTAATTGTTCACGGACGGATGGACGGACATACAGACGGACAGACAGACGGACAGACGCCGGATGGTGATCGATCACAATAGCTCACCCTGAGCACTACGTGCTCAGATGAGCTAAAAACACTGTGGAAAGCAGAGAAAATGCTGGTAACTAGCATTTTCTCATTTTCCCACAAAGTTTTTTTCTTTTTCAAGGAAAAATCTCCTCATTCATGTTATAATCTGCTTTCAATTTGGATGAATATAAAATTTTGTTGTTTGGTAAAGAATTAACTCTTTACCAAATGACAAAATGGTAGACCCACCCCAATTGAAAGCATTTACAGACAACAAATTAAATGTGGCTGTAATGATGAAATTGTCTGTAAAAGGATTGACAATATTGTGGAAAAAGGAGAAAATGCTGGTTACCAGCATTTTCTGCTTTTCCCACAATGTTTTATAGAGCTTTCTTTCTCAAGGTCGTTAACACTCAGGATTGTGTGGTTAAGGCTTAATTCAGTCTGATCCTAGATCTCCCTTACCAGGTTTTCCAAAGTCTTGTAAGATTTTCTAAATGACACAGGCCAGAAATTCTAATGCTTTATTTTCACCCTCAGATAATAAAAAAGATCCTTTGTAGATGTTATTTGTAATAGTTCATAATAATTGTAATGCAATCCTTTAACACATTAAGCTAGATTAAGGAATGTTTAAATGATATCTTATTTCTTATACTTAACCCTTAACCTGTGAAATAAATGAAATGAAACTTTCAAGCCCATAGTAAAAACCCAAAGGTTGCTATTTCAAAGGTACATGTATACATCTATTTGCTGGGAAAATATATACTGGACAGTGAAATTCCAAGATCAGACTGCATTTTCTGAAAACGAGAAAATGTCGGTAACCAGCATTTTCTCCTTTTTCTCACAATATTTTTCACTTTCACAAAAAACTTCCATCTTTTCAGCCAAATTCGATTTGTTATCTGCCAATACTTTCTATGTGGACAAGTCGAAAATTTGTCTTCATTTAACCCTTTTACCGCACATTGCCAACTTTTAACAACCCTTGGAAAGAAGCCTTTTGAAAACATTGTGTGAAAAGGAGAAAATGCTGGTAACCAGCATTTTCTCATTTTTCCATAACGTTTTTTACCCTATCAAAGAAAAATTGCACCATTTGAGCAACACTGAAATTGTCATCTGCAAATGCTTTCAATTTGGACAAGGTTAAAATTTTGTCGTCTGATTAAAGAGTTACAGGCTATTTACCATCAGATATTATCATAACTCTAATTCCGCTGATTAAGTGAAATGAAACTTTTAAGCCGACAGTAAAAATACCCCACAATTCAGCAATTTCAAAGGGAGTTTTTTCAGGAAAATATGACCTTATCAGACAGTGTAGATCAAAGATCAGACTGCACATTTTGTGCAGTCTGATCTTTGATCTACACTGTCTGCAAAAGGTCAGCGAGTCACGCTCAGCAGCCTATGGGTTAATTCAAGTTAAGTCATGCACTTTGAACTTGACGATGCAAAACCATTAACTGTATATTTACAACCAATTCAAATAAAACATTTTAAATACTTCTGTACCTTTGATTTTCCCATTCAATTGTTATGCTAAGCTAGAAGAACTCATTATTGCTTAAAACAGATTTTCAAGTCTTACTTGAAAGCATGTGGATTTAAGAACTCTACAAATAAAAACTTAGCCTTGTATTTATGAGAAAATGTAATTGTTGCATCTTAGTTCAACTGAAAGTAATAAAGACTTAATTGCCACATAAACAGATCACCCAAGATATTTGCTGGCATGCCTATTAACCCTTTACCACACAATGATGCCTTTTAACGCCCCTGAAGAAGAGGCCTTTTGAAAACATTGTGGGAAAAGGAGAAAATGCTGGTAACCAGCATTTTCTCCTTTTCCCACAAAGTTTTCTACCCTATCAAAGAAAAGTTGCGTCATTTGAGCCACTATCAAATTGTCGTCTGCAAATGCTTTCAATTTGGATAGGTCTTAAAGTTTGCCGTGTGGTAAAGGGTTAAACCTGAAAATAAGGGAGGTAACTGGGCAGATAAGAGCCAGAGTTGTGGTTCTTGCACTCTATACTTCATCTTATTGGCCCCAATCCACATGTTAAATTTCCTGTTAGAAGTTACTGTAAGAGTTTAATGAACTTGATAAAGAAAGCTTTGTGAAATATAATGAGAAAAGGGTAAAATGTAGTAAAGAGCACTTTTCCTTTTACCATTTCCTTTTCTGCCCTTTCCGAAACAAATTTCATAATTTCAGTTATTCTTAACTCTTTACCAAACAATCCTGAGTTTTAACAACCCCAAGGCAGAAGCCTTTTGAAAACGTTGTAGGAAAAGGAGAAAATGCTGGTAACCAGCATTTTCTCCTTTTCCCACAATGTTTTCTACCCTTCTCACAACATGTTTTAATTTTTCAGCCGCATTTATTTTGTCATCTGCAAGTGCTTTCAATTTGGTATAGCCCAAAATATTGTCGTTTGGTAAAGAGTTAACTATCAACAGTTGCTCTCAATTTGGACTGGTCTTAAATTCTCATGTTTGGTTTAAGAGCTTTCAAGGAAGGGTAACTGAGGTTTACAAAATTACTCACAAGTACATATTTGTACAGACACATGCACAGACACAGACAACAAGATACCCATGACAAACCTACAAGCTCAAGCAGGCAAAACAGTAAAAGAAACAACTTAACCCTTAACTCTTTACCACACAATCCCGACTTTTAACAACCCTGAGAAAGAAAGCTTTTGAAAACATTGTGGGAAAAGGAGAAAATGCTGGTAACCAGCATTTTCTCCTTTTCCCACAATGTTTTCTATCCTTCCCAAAACAATTTTTAATTTTTCACTCACATTCATCTGTTGTCTGCAGATGCTTTCAATTGGGACAAGTCTAAAATTTTGTCATGTGGTAAAGAGTTAAGTTGCAGATTAAACCTAACAGACAATTTCAGTAAGTTGTCCCCAATGACTAATCAAAGAGAACAGTGTAGATCACAGATCAGACTGTGCATTTTATACAGATTTATCTTGATCTACACTGATCGCAAAAGCTCTTTAAGCCTAAACCACACAATCCCAAGTTATAATGACACTGCAAGAGAAGGCTCTTGAAAACATTGTGGGAAAAGGAGAAAATGCCAAGAACCACCATTTTCTCTTTTTTCCACAATTTTTTGTGGATTGTAAGATAAAGTATTAAAAACCTTAACTTATAAAGGCCAATGTTTTCATCATAAAAACACTTATATATAAATTACAGAAACAACAGAATAATGTTTTCAGTTTCAAGAAAATCCAATTACGATGAACAGAAAAACAAAATATTTACTTTGACTGTTACCAAGGTAAGACTCTTTCTGGTTGTGATGTTTACAAAATGTCAGGGTGATAATCAGCTTTGGATTCTCCTCCAAATGTTACCTTGTGTCTGTGAGTTGCCAAACTGGCTGCATACCTGTTCTGAGAAGGAAAAACATGTAGGGTAGTTTTACTATTGGAGTATAACTTATTTCCTCATTTCACCTTTTACCCTTTACCAAATGGTATTGTGTTCTAATGACCCTGGGGAAAAAGGGCTTTTGAAAACATTGTGAAAAAAGGAAAAATGCTGGTAACCAGCATTTTTTTCTTATCCACAAATTTTTCTGCTTTTTCAAAGAAAAATTTTATCATTTCATCCACTTTTAATGTGTCTTCTGCTAATGCTTTCAATCTAGACAGGTCTAAAATTTTGTTGTCTAGTAAACAGTCCATATTTTAACCACCCTAAAGAAGGAGGTATTTGAACAATCCTGAGCTCTTATAACCCTTGGGAAAGAGGACCTTTGAAAACATTGTGATAAAAGGACAAAATGCTGATAACCAGCATTATTTTCTTCTCCTATACTATTTTCTACTCTTTCAAAGAAAACTCTCAACATTTCATCCACTTAATTTTGTCACCTGCAAATGCTTTCAACCTGGACAAGGCTAGAATTTTGCTGTCCAGTAAAACGTTAACACCTAACCAAACAATCCCATGATTGTATTCACCACTCTGAAGGAGGCTTTTGAAAATATATTGGAAAAGGAGAAAATGCTGGTAACCAGCATTTTCTCCATTTTCCCAAAATATTTTCTTTATGTTAAAAAACATATCTCATTATTTGAGCCATATTTTATTTGTTGTCTGCCTTCATGTAATCAAGCCAAGCCCCGGTAGCTCAGTCGGTAGAGTACAGGACTTTAGAACTGGAGGTCGCTGGTTCGTTCCCAGGCTCGGCCAATTTCTTTCCGAGGATTGATGATAGTCACAGCGACAGAATTCATTCTTCTCTTACTGCTGATCATTGTTTCGATGATGGTTATGTGAGAAAGCAGCCAGTGGTTTGGAAAGAAAATTGTGCGGAGTACTGGTAACAGAAACTCCAGGAAAGCATGGATAGGTGCACTGGGCCGCCACTGTGATATGACTGAAATAATGTTGAAGTAGGTGTTAAACACCATACAATCAATCAATCAATCATGTTTTCAATTTGAACCAGTCCAAATCTTGTCATTTGGACAAGAGTTGACATTTTTCCTTACAACAAAATCTTAGACTAGTCCAAGTTGAGAGCATTAATTTTGCAGACAAATGTCACAAATCAAATAATTATGTCTCTGATATTGCGGTTTTTCATGGAAATAGTAGAAAACATGGTGGGAGGAGAAAATGGTTACTTGCATTACCTTCTTTTCATGAATGTTTTCAAAAGCTTTCTTCCTCTGCTTCACTAAAACTTAGGATTGAGTGGTAAAAGGTTAAAGCTCTAATAGTAATGTACAATGAACTACATAAGTCCTCCCTTACAGACAGTGTAGATCAAGATCTAATCTTTGATCTACTCCGCCAAAAACCCTTTACAAAACAATCAAGTGTTTTAATGACCATGTGTGGTGACAATGCTGGCAACCAGTACTTGTAACCTTCTATCACAGTGTTTTCTTCTGCTAAAGAATCAAATTCCATTAGTAAGGCAATATTCTTATCATCTGCAAATGCTTTCATTCTGGTGGAGTACAAAAGTTTTGTGACTCATATGGGGTTATTTTTGACATTTCAATAATAAATTATCATTTTAAGAGGATTTTTTTGTGTCTTGTGCCAGACCAGCTTTTCAAAACATTTTGACAAAAGGAGAAATTGCTTGTGCTTACATTAAGCCTTACAGTAAAAAATGGGCAACAGTTAGGTCACTTTTCATTCAATTTATTAGACAATATATAACAGAAAATCACTTCAAGAGATAACATCTGAATCATCTGTTTCAGTAATTACTGTTTACCTTTTAAGATAGATAACACAGCACCATACAGTAAACAGATGTAATAAAACATTGCTTCCTGATGGAGGTAAAATAATTAATACAGTATACACCATATTAACCCTTTACCAGACAACAAAGTTTTACACTTTTCCAAATGGAAAGCATTTACTGATGACAAAAAAAAATAATAATTTTGGCCCTGTGATAGGACAGAAGACAATGTGAAAATGGAGGAAATGCTGGAAACCAGCCTTTTAATCTTTTATCACATTGTTTTTAAAAGCCCTCACCTCAGGGTCGTAAAATCCTTTACCACACAATCCTGGATTTTAATATCCCTGAGGATTTATAAGGCTTTAGAAAACATTGTGGGAAAATGCTGGTAACAAGCATTTCATCATTTTCCCAGTGTTTTCTACCCAGTCAGAAGCCTACAGCTTACTAATTTTGTACCAATATCAAGTTGTTGTCTACAGTTAATTATTGTCTCTCAATATGGAAGTCTGTAATTCGCTGTTTTGGATAGAGTTAATCCGTAACTGAACAACCAAATGTGATGATAAACAGTGCTTATGTATTGCTGACTACCAATATTAAAATGATGACAAACCATAGTCAGAGGATATATTACCAGCATAACTAAATAGCCTCAGATATTAATTATGTACAGTTGATCCGGGTAATTCCGTACACCTTCGGACAATGTTGAAATTTGCATTGTCAGCTTAATACCGGTGATCATGAAAATGTTGGTATAGTGAAAATCAAACTTTCTTCTTTCAAATAGCGTAACCAGAATACGCTGATTTGACAGGTTGTCATAACAGAGGCGGGAATAATGGATAAAAGGTGAGGCTGGCTTATTCCGTACACTTCGCGGGTAAATCCATACACATCTTCAGGTTATTCCCTACACTTGTTTTAACCACCTCTCAGGATGTGTATTACGGTTTTATGAAAAATGTATGTTTGTTTAGGTGCAGAAAAAAGAGTTGAGAATGACAATTTGTGGTCTTTTTTCTCTACAAAATATCAGAAAATGGTTTTGAAACCAGAGTTCCCAAAGCACATCCTCCACCCAGGCCTTCTTCTGATGTGTAAGTTATGCTACTGGGAACACTCACTTCTGTATTAAGCATTCAGACTATGTAAAGTTCAATTTTTGTACGGAAAAGTTGTATTGATGAAAAGCTCAAAGACATTCAGACACAGTGCTCCAGCCAGAGTAAAAAAAAGGGCAGGGTGCAGGGGCTGAGAAGGGCACTTTGAGGCGTAAAGCACCAAGGGGGTGGGGGGGGCATAAAAGTGGGATAGGGAGTCTCCCTTTTACCAGGGAAGGGGGGTAAGTTTTTTTTTTTTTTTAATTTGGCCCCTTTTTACAGTCTCTTCCGCAATTTCTTAAGTAAAATAAGGGATTTTCACAACGGAAATAATTCTATTATATTGGCTTATATGGATCTTCCAGCTTCAACTTAACAAGAAAACTGTTTTTCATTATGAGTAGTTTAGCTAAGTCCAGGAGCAATACAAGTAGTTCCTATAATAACTCTCAATAACTCTTCACCAGATAACAGACTTGCCAAATTTGAAAGCCACTGCTAAACACAAATCAGTATCTTCTCCTTTTCACACAATGTTTCCTACAGCCTCGTGCCATTTAAATACAGACTTGATACCAATACAATTCATGTCTTCATTTTTATCAGTGCTTTGCAAGACAAGCAAGCCACAAATACAAAATTTCAATTCTTTATTTCTTTCTTTTGTTGCAATGTAACTGTGTCTTTCATTCAATTTACAGGGTCTCAAATCTGTAGAGTTTGTGAAATGAGGCAAAAAACAGGTCTTTATTGAATAACTTACTACTTTGCATGTCAATCAACATCGTGGATAAATGTTAAAAGTTACATAAATGTTGCATACTTTCCTTTCATTAATCTTGTTTCTATATTCTCAACGACGAGTGGTAAGGCAAGGACTTCGCCCCTGCACCCCCCCCTCCAAATGGAATTTGCCCCATATTTTTCATTATAAAAAACAAAGGGGATATTTTAGCTTCTCCTGTATATTAAATGCAGTGAGTGAGCAAATCTCCTCTTTAAATTCATTATTCAAGCTGGAAAGACAGTTTGAAATATCTGTGATCGGGTAGATGTGAAGTTGACATTTGTTATGTCATGGGTTTCCGTGTTTTTTGCATGGGTCCTTTTTCCTTGTACTTTACTTTGTGGATAGTCATTTCTGGACTTTTTGACATACATTCTACAAAGTGTAAGTCAACAACATGCTGTGGTATGCTCCACCGTCTACTTTTTGAATGCATCATTTTCTGATTTACCACAGTTTAATTTGCTGACTCATCAATCCTACCCGAGTGTTTACAAAACTTTATCAGTTATTTTTGAAACCAGGAGTAAATCAAAGAATAAATTACACGATCTTCGACTTAAGAACGATAAGTTGCAACTGATAACAAACTAAAAAAAAAAAAACTAGTCTTCAGAGACAGTCTCCAATATTGTTTAATAAGAAAACTTATCATAAAGATACTATAATCTTTTTAAATAGAACATGAAAGACAATGACAGATAATTGCCTCTACTGTTCTCTGCACTTGTGTACTCTAACGGACTTGTAATACACAGTCGGGTCGATCTTTTCATACTTCGCTGCCTGGAGGGAATCAATGACATGCTGTAAATTGGGATTGTATATTCAGAGGCGGATATCCATGATGTCTTAAACAGACTCGTAGCAAAGTTTAGATTAGAGGTTACAATACTGAACATAGGGCAATCCAGGGCACTATTACATGGCTGGGTATCCAGAAAAAGGGCAGGGCGTCCAGAAAAAGAGCAGGGCGTCTTGAAGAAGGGGCAGGGCGCCACGCCTTCTATTCCCCGCTAGATGGAACACTGAGACACAATATTGATGCATGAAGATCTATACGATAACCTGCTTTGACAATTTTATACATGTACGGCATTACCCATATCAGAAACAAGCCACAATTTTTACTTGTGGCTAAATCTGTACAGATAAAAAAATAAAATAACTAGACTACTTTACAATATTTTTTGAATCAAAAACAACAAAGAAATTGTAAAATTCAGTAACAATTCTTTACATCCATTAAACTCTAGTAATCATTTTTAATCGAGCCTTGATAAATTCATAATGCAACTGCGTCAGTTGCAACCGAGTGACCTTTTGTGTTTATCTTGTTGAGAACAGTATTTCAAGGTTCGTTCAGTACAGTGCCGCGTCCAATCAGTGTCCAGAAAAAAGATTGCGTCACTCTATAAAGTTATTTTTTTCCGAGAAGAATTTTCCGAAAGGATGGCTTTGTCAATAGAGGGTTATATTTAGATACGGTCTTGTGTGAAAGACGTCATTTCTGTATGTGTAGGAGTTTGCCGCATGTACGGAATTAGCCAGATCGACTCTAGGGAAAGCTGCTGTATTCACAACAAGAACACTGCTTATCCCTTTACCACACAATCCTGAGTTTTAACGACCCTGAGAAAAAAGCAGTTTGAAAACATTGTGGGAAAAGGAGAAAATGCTGGTCCTTTTCCCACAATGTTTTCTAACCTTCCCAAAACCAATATTAATCTTTAAGTTACATTTCTCATATGTAAACGCTTTAGATTTCAGCAAGTCTAAAATTTTGTCGTCTGCTAAAGGGTTAATGACTGGCTGCTTACCTGCAAAAATAGACCTACAAAATCCAGCAGTGAAAAAGGAATGATCCAGACTCACATGTCAGCAAAGAAAGTATTCAGTAGTAATAATTATCATAAGCTTACAATCCCTTTAGAAATTCACTGCCCTTTCATTACTACTGAGGATGTGATACAACCAAGCTTGTCTCCTGTAGATTAATGCTTTTTTACAGACATTAAATTGTAAAGACTGATCTACATGGAAAACCTAGTACAGATAACTGTCCCCAAAGGCCATGTTACTTTTTGACTGGTTGCCTCTGGGTACAGAGACGATCAAGACAAAATCAGTTGAAAGCTCCGCACAGATTTTGTGCGCAAGTTTGAACTCTCATAATTTCGCAAATAGAGCACTCAACTAGGATTCAAACATACCTGTTGCTTGCGTATTTAATAACCCTTCGTTTGAAATACAAATACTTTCAATTTAAGCGCTGAACATAGAGAAAACCGTGCATTTCATCTGTTACTCGAGTTGTTTACGTTCCCCAATACACACAAAATGGTCGCCACGCACGATAAATTTCGTCAGTGTTTTTCCGAGATTTACATGTTATAAACGACTTCTAAAAGCTCTTAATGTAATGAAAGGTTTATTTATTTGTCTTTGGTCATGTTTATTACTAAAAGTCAGTTGTATTACGCTGCAATACAGATTAAACCGACGAAACAGAAAGTCAGTATAGCGCTCTATCTTTGCTACCGGAAAATTTACGATGGACTTGAGACGGTACGCTGAACAATAAATGTCCAAATATGAAAAATATCACCATAGTGTCTCATTATTGAGATTAATGGAAAACCATATCATTCAGTACCTTGAAAATATTTAGAGGCGGCAAGCCAAATGTAGCTCAAATGAGAATCAAGTTATTAGGTCCAATCCCATCTTATTAATTTACCCACCCCCTACCATTATCCCAACTCAGAAGATTGATTTTGCTTTGAAACCTCAAATGATGACAAGGCAAAAATCTTTCTGCTTTTTATTCATTTCTCATGCTGGTCTTATTCACCCTATTATTTAAGACAAAGCAACGAAAATCAGGTCTTTAAACTTATTTTCTTATTTCCTTCATTCATGCAAACATTCATTCTGACTTGGTTTCCATAGTTACCGCTGTGTCAATATAGCAACCACCACGCCTGCGCAGATCAGGGGAGATAATTTAAATTTTTTTCCGGAAATATGACCTCACTAAGGGTCAAATAGATACGTGCCAATTATGGAAAACTACGGTTTTTCCTGACGTCGTATGTCATTGGAAGCTAAAGTCTACAGATAGGAGTTTGCGAAATGGCTTGCCTCTCGCGCGAAACGATTTGAGAACCCCAAACGGGAACTGAGAAAATTTCACTGACCGATATTTTCTGGAAAAAAGGCGATTTCACTATTTAAACTGGTATTTTTTGTAGTTCGATCATCCATTTATACCAAAAATGTGATTTGAAATACAAAAATCGCACGTGAATAATTGTTTTTAAGCATTTTTCTGACTCGGTATATTTCATGGTAGGGGAGATAAATCGACACCAGAAGTGGAACAGAGTTACAAAATAACCCTTGACGACAGGCTCTGTGGCTAAATTAAACCACTATTTCCACCCAAGATGTTCATATAATGGTCCAGTTTGATAAATTACATCTAATTGAATATGTACATAGTAAATTTTGGTTAGATTTACAAATCAAATTCTTAAAATTGCGTTCGTTTTATAGCAGGGATTCGTACTCAAAATTCAACGTACTGTTTCGTAACCAGGATCTACATGTTTTGTATTCCTCTAACATATGAGTACTGTGCAGTATGATTGTTTTCTTATTCATAATTTTTGGGTTCTCACACAAAACCTTGTGTCACATATATCGGTTTCTTTGCATTAATTAGTAATATTGTAATATCAACTGGAATATTATGTTATTACTCATTTAATTATTGGCAACCATCACCTTATTCAAGTAACTTTAGGAAGTCATATCTCCAAACATTTCCCCCATTTTAACAGAACCGCACATTTATAATTATGGTACTTTACTAAGTAAATATGCATAAGTATGCATTTGAAAATGTACAACTTTGTATTTGCAGACTAAGTGAGTAAGTCTCAATCAGCATGTTCATAGGCAGTCTGATCAGAGGCTACACATTTTGTCAGAACCTCCTGCATAGCTTATCATTTCATATTACTGTAAGCAAATAAAACAATGGAAGCATATGCAGATTACAAATTATATGTGGTTCAAATGATAGAATTTGTCTACGATAGGGTAGAAAACATTGTGGGGAAAAGCAGAATATACTGGTTACTACCCTTTTTTTTAGGGTTGTTGAAAATCCTGATTGTCTGATAAAGTGTTGAAAAAAAGCCACTATCACTTGAAATTAATAGGTGTATGTCTCTTCCCAAATTGACAGAATTCCAATCAATGTTACAAAAATTCCATTTTCTAATTCAATAAATCGTTCTCTCAAGACTGGTTATAAATAATCTTGGATGCACTGTACTGAAATAGAAAGGAGAAAACATAGACAAGAAATAAGTGTCATGTTTTAAATCATATCTGTGGTTCATACATTTTCAAATGAGTCTATTTTTTCAATAGCATTAACCTATATTTTCCCCATTGTAAAATGGGTGGGTGGGGTAAAGTTATTTCCTTTATATAACATATACAGCGTTTTTTGGGTGCATAAACCTTTCAAAACTGAATGGAAGATCATTTTATCATTTACAAGCTATTAGATGTCATCTAGATGACTTTAACTAAGCTCAAAAACCTTACATACTGTAGAAAGTGTGCTTTTTCTCTTTTTCAATATCAAAATGGGGTTCAGTACGACAGATATAACATCAGAAAAAGACACAATAAAATCACCTAACTGCTAAGGTAGAGTATATAATTAATCACTGATGTTCTGCCCACCATGTGGACACTTCATTAACTGCATATCAAGCAGACTCTTATAGTTACAGAGTGAGGTCATTTTTTCCTGAATAATTAAAATTTGTGTTTTCAGAAACATGATTTTTTGCCTTTTGTCAAGGTATTTTTGACGTAAAGAAATAGTACAACCTATACAAACTATATATTTCCTGATTTGTATTGATGAGATCTTTCAGAAAATGTATAGTTTTTACAGATTAGACTCCTTTCAGAAAAAGGGTGGTGGTTGCTAGTCAATATCAAGTTTAACAAGCTGCTTTCGACTTCTGGTGATCACCTGCATAAATTCTTAACAGAATTGGGAATTTTTCGTACGTACTAGGTAAGTTCTTCAATAACAGTGATTTATTTTGAAATTCAGGCTTAATCGATACAAATTTATCGGTTGATTGAACACAGCAGTCCTACATGTATTTCTTTTCAGGAAATGACAAATGTTCCGCGAATTTTCTCAATTTCCTTCTCCGACAACTTTAATCGCATCGATATTCTCGGTTTTTTACCCGCTTGAGATTTACACCAAGTACGGCTCTCTACAAAATACATTATAAAGCGACCAATCACACAGTATTGGATGAGTACCAGTCATGACCAAGATATTGAGAATTGATCGAAAACAGTCCCGGGCTTTTTCACTCCAATTTTTTTTCGTCCGAGATCGTGTTCGTTATGGTATGGTCAAACAGGGATGTCTTAGCCAGTATTCACCACTTCCGACAGCTTGAATAGCCTGCTTAGCTTTATTCCAAATTGAAAAAGTAAAGCAGTTCCTGATTTGCTAAACCGTAAATCATTACGGCAATAAATACTGTTCATTTGTATGCTTTTTGATCATTTTTTTTTTATTCTCATGTTTATCATGTCATGGGACAGTATAAAACACATACAATATAGAACATAGACAATATATACAAAAAAGGGTGTTGGGGTAGGTGATAAAACGCAGACGACAATATAGAAAAAAGAAGAGCTATATGCAAAGCACAGACAATATAGTTCAAGGTGTTTGAATAGAAATACCTTAAACTCCTTCATAAATCTTTTCAATAAAAACAAGATTTCTTTATACTTCAATGGCTTTGACCTTTTTTTTTATCAATTTATTCATTGCTTTATGACAAAATGGTACATGTACCTGTTGTATCTCCCATTTCCACCCCCTCTCTCTCTCTCTCTCTTTCTTGATTGATTATTTCTTTGCTTATTTATTTATTTAGATATGAAGAGACGCAAATCTATTTTTTTCTCTTAATATTTTTTCAGTGATTTCTCAAGGTTTATTCTCTCCAGTAAAGTTGCTGAAGATCCCAATTAAAGGTTATCAGGGATGTAACACTCTACACACAGCCTTGAAATTATCAGAAGCTATTTAAAAGAGAGTATATTGTCATCATTATTTTGTTAGTGTTCAGCCTGCTAGAAAGAACTATGATAGCCAAGAGGAGCCAATCTAACAAAATGCCTTTTATACCAATTATAGAAATGATCTTATGTAAGCCTAATAGTATCAGATAAAACTTTGCAGATGGAAGGACATTTTAAAGTAACAATAGCTGCCAAAACTAAACAAAGCAGGTGTCAAAATGAATTTAAAATTGTATCATATCACTTAAAAGTATTGAAATAATTGTGAAGATGATAATCAGTTATTGTACGATCAGTCCTAATCTTAGTTGCTGCCAGAGAAATTAATTTCAAAACTAGGTTAAAACCTGCCAGGACTCCCTATCTTTTGTTTGCTTTTTGCCTGATTTAGCCTGATGTCAAGGGGTATCTATGAAGTAAAGAGTCAAATGACATACATTTAGTTATAAATGTCAAAGTGCTTTTCATACCGTTTAAATATGTTTTCCAATTCCGCCTTGTCTGTCTGATGATTTAGGACTAGTGGTGTTCGAGGTTAATCACCAATGTCACTTTATTTCCAAATGCATAATAAAATAAAACAAAAAAAAAAAAACTTATCCTAAACCTAGAAGTTAAAGCTTGAACTTAACACAATATTATGAGCATAGTTTTTTTTTATTTAACATTCCAGGATCATAAAATAAGCTTATTGCAAGTTAGAGTGATTATTACCTTTGGTGATCAGCTTGCTTTTCAAAATGGTTAGCCTGGCTTCCAGTCCGATCAGTTTTTCCTTTCATATGTTGGGATGTTTCTTTGTCAAATATGACGTAATAATTTAGGAACCGATTATCACTTCACAGCCATAGATATGTATAGATCATAAAAGGAGACCACAATGAGGAATAATTAAAAATTATTACCGCCTGGACCCAGGCTGCAAACGGTAATCTCCATTCAAATGAACAAAAATCTGCTGCAGTGAAACTCACTTTCAGTTCACAAACACTTCCAGTTCACAAACACTTGGCTGTAAACAAGTCCTGACAAAATCTGGATAAATAATGGGTGTCTTCTTTTTCAAATGAGCAGTGGTATTGAATCCATGATGTCCATGGAGCTTTGTTTTGATAAGCCTTATTTGTTTTTCTTATATCCACTAACATTGTTTCAGAACTTGCTAAACATTTCAATGCTCTTATGGTGACTTGTGTGAGTTTCCAATACGTACAGAAAACTTCAAGTCACTTCGTCACTTTCGGACATGCTTAACACACATGTTTTCCAACATGATGCCAACATTTTGAATCAACAGTCATTGTTTTATGGAAATGCTGTTCTTACTTCCACAACCTTTATTTTTACAACATTCAAAACAACAAAGAAAAAGCAGAATGCAACTGCAAGTTACAATAGTGTGTCAATTTTCAAGAATATCCTGTGTATATTTAGCTTTTCAGCTCTTTGTATTATGCATGTTAAGTTATATATTTGTTGTTCAATAATGATTTTATAGCAGTAGAAGCAATGTCTGTTCATTAAAACATCAGTTTTGAACAAAAATATGACACATAACACTGTTTTTCAAACGGAACACAAGTTTCTAAATAAATATTGGAATCCGCCATACTTGTGTTAAGATTTCATGTTTTCTTTTACATATGATAAAAACGTTTTTTTTTTTCATATCTAAGTATAATTGAGAACTGAACTTGTTCTATACATGTACTCTACCCTCCCTGCAGGTAGTTATAAATATTGAGTAGTTATGACATCTGCTTGAATTATATATACACTTATAACATTTGGTATACTTGGTAAACCAATGACATAGTATATATGAGATTTTGGACTTGTTTATATAGAGGATTTTTTTTTTTTTTGCATTAGTGAGCTATGTTTATACAAAGAGAAAAACCATGCTATTTCTCTATTATCAGAGAATATCGTTGTAAACTATCATCAGTAGACGCTGAGTGCGTATTTCAGGACTTTCAGTGCTTTGATTTATTTGTTCTAGGACATTTTGCAAATTTCCATAAAAATCTAAAGAAGCGCATAACGATGTAAATCTTAGAAAATCGAATGAAAAAATAAAAGTTTTGTTGAGACGAATTAGCAAAGAAGCAGAGTGGCCTCTATAGCCCTATATAATTGGCATATTTTTGTGTTTTACTACGGTCATTTGGTCGAAAATGGTACAAATCATGGTCACGTGCGGCTGTCTACTTCCGCTTTCAGTACACTGTTGCCGTAGCAGAGCAAAGCGCAAATGAGATGGGCGAGGTAACATATCAGTAAATAAAAGAAAGTTAAGAATTAAAGATAAATGATCCCATGTCTTTCAATATTCTGATCCGTTCGTGCTATTTTAAAAAGTAATACGTTTGCGGTCCGTGTTGAGGCTTATTCATGTCTTGACAAACTGACGAGTTTTCGTGACTCACGTTTGTGTAAGCGCTTGCTTTTAGCATTCTGAGGACCCCTGTGACAAAATCATTTTTAGCATTCGTCGCCGAAGCTTAAGCCTGTCGTCAAAGTCAAACATTCTGACACTGACAACAGTCTGTTATTGTCCTGGGACGTACCGCTTCTTGGCATGTTTGTCCAAAGCCGGTTCGTAACTAGGCTTTTCGTCACGTGGGCTTTTTCACTCAAATTATTTCTTTCGACTTTGTGATGACTTTAATCTTTTAATAGCGTCAACTTAAATGTAGAGTGATTTCATCATATTGAATGGCAAAAGTTAAACGATTAAATGGAATGTGTTTTACATCTTGTGCTGAATTGTTTGTAAATTTGGGACAAACAACCCCAGGGACCTAAAAGCCATGTACGGTTGTACTTAGCCTTGCACCCGAACGTCAGTGCATACCCTTGAAAATGACAGTTTATTAAAAAGAAAAAACCTGGGAAACATGTGCATAGCATTGTTTAGTTTGTTTTTGGCTCCACTGGCCGAAGGTCAGCGGGCTTATGTCATGGCCTGTTGTCCATCGTGCGTCCGTCCGTCCGTCCGTCCGTCCGTGCGTTAACTTTTTTTAAAAACGTCTTCTTCTCTGAAACTACCCATCCAATTTTGATGAAACTTCACAGAAATGATCCTGCCATGGTCCTCTTCAGAATTTCTTGAAAGAATTTAATTCCTTCAAAAACTCTGGTTGCCATGGCAACAAAACTGAAAAATTTTGAAAATCTTTGAAAATCTTCTTGTCTGAAACCGTAAGGCCAAGGGCTACCAAATTTGGCATGTAGCTTTATCTAGTGGACCTCTACCAAGTTTCTTCAATTTATAGCCCTGGGGTCAAAATTGGCCCCGCCCCGGGGGTCACAAGTTTTACATGGGCTTATTTAGGGAGAACTTTAAAATTCCTCTTCTACCTAGCCATAGGGCCTAGAGCTACCAAATTTGGCATGTAGCTTTATCTAGTGGACCTCTGCCAAGATTGTTCAAATTATAGCCCTGGGGTCAAATTAGGCCCTGCCCGGGGGTAACAAGTTTTACATGGGCTTATATAACAAGTTTTACATGGGTTTATATAGGGAGAACTTTAAAATTCTTCTTTGACCTAGCCATGGGGCCTAGGGCTACCAAATTTTGCATGTGGCTTTATCTAGTGGGCCTCTACCAAGAGTGCCCAAATTATAGCCCTTTGGTCAAATTTGACCCCACCCCGGGGGTCACAAGTTTTACATGGCTTATTTAGGGAAAACTTTAGAAATCTCCCTGTACCTAGCCGTAAGGCCTAGGGCTACCAAATTTTGCATGTGGCTTTATCTAGTGGGTCTCTACCAAGAGTGCTTAAATTATAGCCCTGGGGTCAAAATTGGCCCTGCCCCGGGGGTCACAAGTTTTACATGGGCTTATGTAGAGAAAACTTAAGAAATCTCCCTGTACTTATTCATAAAGCGTAGGGCTACCAAATTTCGCTTGTAGCTATATCTAAAGGCCCTTCACCAAGAGTGCGTAAATTATAGCCCTAGGGGGGAATTTGATTCACCCCGAGGGGTCAGAAGTTTTACATGGGCTTATATAGTGAAATCTTTAGAAATCTTCTTGTTACTAACCATACGAACTAGGGCTACCAATTTTAGTCCTGTTTCAGGGGTCTTATGTTCAAAACCAATTGGCCAAGTATTGTAATGTTTGGCATGTAGTGATTTTACGTATTAGCCAGTAGAGCGATACAGGGCCATCATGGCCCTCTTGTTTACTTTTGCAAGACCCTCAAAAATTCAGTGGAAGATGAATCTGTCAGCATCCTTCCCTTGGCACCATCAATGTAGCCAAATACACACAAACACTAAATGGTCAGCTTTAAAGTTAAGCCTCAGACATTTATTGGAAAAAAAAAAAGAAAACTTGAAAAGATATTGACAGGGGTGTGGAAATTTTAGAAATTTGTACTTGTCCATGGACAAGTAAACTAAAAAATTCTCCTTCTCCGCCAGTGCTACTCACTTGTCCAAACAAAACAGAGTACAATGGTATTCAACTACGGGAATCCTTCAACCACACCTGGCTAAAAACACACTCTCTTTTTTGTCATATTCCTTGTTGTGGTCCGTCTTATATTTACGTTTGGAGCCACTGGATGCTTCCGAGATCTCAGACTTCTCACATTTCTTCATTTGCTTCGAAGATTTGATACCAAAAAACCATCCATTTTCTCTAAATGTATGCATCGATTGATTGCTGAACCTTAGAACTGTATCTGTTTGAGACAATTTCTGGCAGAGGAGATAATGTCTAAACCACGGTCCATTTTCACCGAAGCTGTACCATCAGATTAAAAGCTAAAATATTCACATGTGTGACATTGTTGTAACAGAACTTTGAATCAGTGTTTAAATGATAATAAAAGAAATACTTTTATCCAAAATGATGATCTAAAAATTATTCAGACATTTTTCATAGCAAAAAAAAAAGTCAGGGTTCATTCTAGAGTGAGCCCTTGCATCATTGGCGCATATTTCTAATCTTTGGCACATCAGAAATGTTACCTGGGGACCAAACCTGCGCACATTTTTTGTAAGGTTTGAAATTGATAGTGAGAGTTTGTTCTCAAGTTAACACTATTGAAGAATCAAGTGTCGCCAACATAATGACAGGTGAATTGTTACAAGGGCTCTTATTGGTTATTTCTGTAGGTGTGTCACCCATATCATCCAGTCGAAAATGGCATACTTGAAAACCTGATATAACACCATGTTACCTTCAACATAAGCAGACATCTCAGTCAATATTTTTTACATTTTGGGGCCAAATAACCAAAAATGTCATGGTAACACTGACGAGCAAATTTCCTCAGTAAGTGATAAACAAGACATTGCTGGGTGTAACACCAGTGAAAGGAAGAAATTTATCTATAATTCAGCCAGTATACCACAGAGATTATTTTGTTGTCATTAAATGACTCTAACTAAACACAAAATATACAGTGTTTAGTGCCCTTTGCATGAAATACAGATATGCTGACTGAAGCTTACACAATTTCTGACATGCACAGGCATGAGGCATTCAGAGAGAAAAGGTGACTAGGACAGAACTCCATGGAACAAAAGTTTAATTATATTTGCAGTGATAAAATTAAAAGCCATTGGTTAAGTTAGTTTCCCCTTGGCCCCATAAATTTCTCAGATGGCCTCTACTTTCTAATGAGATGGCCAGTCAGTGTCATAGATTCTATTTCTAGAATGAACCCTGCAAAGTCTCAAAGCATTGAAAACAGTGGTGTGGCATTTGTCAAGGAAGCCATTGTGTGGAATTAAAAGTTTGAAAAAAAAAAAAGAGAACTATTACTCAAATATTGGCTTGAAAGTCAACCTACTAAGCAAATTAATGCCTTTTTTTCGTTGAAGGGAGAGTATTTGTGCCAAGGTTTGGATTGTGTATTGGTGGTCTCCCTTGGATGATTCAGGAGGAGTCAGGAGTAATTTCCCTTGACGCTAGGATGCATGATTGGTAGAGAGAGAAACCATGTAAATATGTAGAGTAAAATTAAGTTTGTACCTGAAAACTATGTTTTTGAGATATCTTTGGCTGTCAAGATCTAATTCTCAACATTACAATCAATTATTTTGATCTGTAAATATTCATGCACAATCAAATGGAGTAGCGTGCAATCCTGGGACAAACAAGCCCAGGGACGAACTGGTTTTGGAACGAACAAGCCCGGAACCAAGCGGTCAGTAGACAAATTTTGTCTATATCATTGTGCCAATAGAAGGTTATGAGAAGGTGAAGCTATTTTCAACCAAAAAGAAGTATTTCCATGATCGAGTGTGACTCCATTGCATAGAAAGAGACTGGTATATTATACTATTTTCAACAATTTATTTTAGGATTACCAATTGAGGGTTGAACAAGCATGCCAGGCTGCTCAAGAATTCTCCAAGTTGTATTATGAGACAATTGACAAACAGAGACATGTAAGTAAAAACTTTAACCACATGTAATTATCTTTCTGTGTTTGTCTTTGGAAATGACAGGTTTGTGCTACAAGAGGAACTTTCAAAGTACTTATGTTATCGGCTATTTTCTTTATGTTCAACTTTTCAGGTTTTCTTCTGTTTCAGTCTTCTTGTTATAATTAAATGAGACCAATATCTACTGTCAGTAAATGGACTCCTTTCTATATTGGAATTTCAGCTACAATGTCTCATTAAAAAAAACCAGTATTTGTCAAAGGTTCAGATTCTCTGCGGTCTGATCTTGATTTACACAGTTTATTAAAACAACTGAAACTGCCTTCAGCGCTTTTTTAAGTTTATATATCACGTAATCTCATTACTGCATGAGACAAACTCTTATTAGACAACATCGAAAAGATTTTGTGTAACATATGGATAATCAATATGAATTAAAACAGGCACTTTCTCCATTTGCCACTATGTTTTTGAAAGTTGTGTGGTGTAAGACAGAAAAAAGCTGTCTGCAAGATGTAATAAGGAAAAGGACGTACAGTGTATAACCCTTTTCCACACAATCCCAGGTATAAACGACCTAGAGGAAGAAAGCATTTGAAAACATTGTGAGAAAAGGAGAAAATGCTGGTAACCATTATTTTCTCCTTTTCCCACAATGTTTTCTAACCTTTGAAAGAAAAGAATTCAGGCCTTGAGTAACTTTAGATACCTATGTTGCCTGCAAATGCTTTCAATTTCGGCAAACCTAATTTTTTTTTAGTTGGTAAAGGGTTGATAGACAGCTTGTCAGTATATAGATGATATAAATGGTGGAGTATTTGCATGAACTTCTGCATTGTATCAGGTACTATTGGTTTAACCCTTTACCAAACAATCCCAAATTTTAGCAACCCAGAGGAAAAAGACTTGAAAACATTGTTGGAAAAAAAGAAAGACCTGGTTAGCAGCATTTTTCTCCTTTTTTCAAAATGTTTTCTACTCTTTAAAATGCAGCTATCAAGTTTTGAATAACACTTGCGGTATTGTGTTGTCTGCAAATGATTTCTATTTGATAATCTATAAGATTCTGTTGTGTTGTAAAAAGTTAACCCTTTAACCCTTTCCCAAACGGCAAATTTTGGACCAGCCCAAATTGAAAGCATTTTGCAGATGACAAATTAACAGTTGCTAAAAAGATGATTTTTCTGTATGATAGGGTAGAAAACATTGTGGGAAAAGGAGAAAATGCTGGTTACCAGCATTTTCTCCTTTTCCCACAATGTTTTCAAAAGGCTTCTATTCCTGACCCGTAAAAACCAGGGATTGTTTGGGAAAGGGTTAAAACAAGAAAATTTGAAACTAGTACAAATTCAAAGCAGATGACAAAATTAAATAATTATGCTCCATTTTTTTTAATATTTCTAACTCTTTACCAAGCAATAACATCATAGACTGTTCCAAATTCAAAGCTTTTTCAGACAGAAAAATAAGTGTGACTCACAATTTGAAATTTTTATATGAAGGTGAGAAAACATTATGGGAAAAGGAGAAAATACTGGTTACCAACATTTTCTCCTTTGCTCACAATGTTTTCAAAAGCATTCTCTGTCAGGGCCTGTAAAAGTTGGGACTGTGTAGTAAAGGTTTAAACAGTAGAAATCAGTTTTACTAGCATTTTTTTTCTTTTCTGACAATGTTTTTAAAGGCCTTTTTCTCTATGTTTGTTGAAACTTGGGATTGTTTGGTAAAGGGTTAACTCTTTACCACACAGCAAAATTTTAGACCGGTCCAAACTGAAAGCACTTGCAGCCAACAAAATTTGTATGGCACAAATGATTGGATATGAATCATATAGTCTAGAAAATATTGTGGGAAAAGGAGAAAATGCTGGTTACCAGCATTTTCTCCTTTTCCCACAATGTTTTCAAAAGGTTTCTCTTTCAGGGTCGTTAAAATTTGGGATTGTTTGGTAAAGGGTTAATCCTTTACCAAGCAATGTCATGCCTTTGCAACAGTGGCTTTTGAAAACATTGAGGGAATAAAGGGTAAAATGCCATGTAGCATTTTAGGATTTTCCCACAATGTTTTTCTACCATCTGAATGACAATTTCAATGATTTGAAACGCATTTGTCATCTGCAAATGCTGTCATTTCGGACTAATCTGAAGTTTTGTCCTCTGGTAAAGAGTTGTGTTGTATCAATTATGTAGGTGCATGCTTATAAACCACAGCTGTACTCTGTTTTTGATTTATCATTTAGCATAGTGATTGCATGAATTGTGTAGACTACATGTTGTTACGGGAGACCACTCCTTCATGCATGGCTTCATCCGGGTTTAAATACAATACCTAACAACTGCGTTAGGGAAAATTCTCTTTAGCTTAGTGGTTATGGTATTGGCCTTTTGTCCGGGCGTTCTAGGTTGGAATCCTGCCCAGTCCCTGTATTTCTGCCATGCATTTGTTCATTTGTTTCTTTGCTATGGACTTTGTTCGTAAGATGGGTGCTCGTCCGGGATTGGCCATTGAGTTATTAATCCCATTTGTTGTCCAATAAATGATGACTTTAAGAGGGGGTGTGTTATGGGAGACCACTCGTTCATGCATGGCTTCACCCCGGTTTAAATACAATACCTAACAACTGCGTTAGGGAGAATTCTCTTTAGCTCAGTGGTTATGGTATTGGCCTTTCGTCCGGGCGTTCTAGGTTGGAATCCTGCCCAGTCCCTGTATTTCTGCCATGCATTTGTTCATTTGTTTCTTTGTTACGGACTTTGTTCGTAAGAATGTGTATTAGAAATGATATTCAAAGGTGGTATTTCATCATGACAGCTAATGATGCTATGGTAAAGACTAAAGTAATGTTGCCACCCAGTTACACACATTGAAAGTAAACTGTACAACCAGATATCATGCAAATAAAACACATGTATAGATCAAAGATGGGATTTGTTTTCCAAAAGGTAGAAAATAAAGTGGAAATGGGGAAAATGCTGGTTACTCGTAATTTTTGCTTTTTGCACACTGCTTTCAAAAGCCTTCCTTAAAGTCATCGTACCAGAGGACTGTTTGATGATGAGTAAACCCTTTACCATACAAACCCTGAAGAAGGCTTTTAAAACTCTGTGAGAAAAGGAGAAAATGCTGGTAACCAGCATTTTCTCCTTTTCCCAAAATGTTTTCTTGTACTGCAAAGACAGAAATCATCTTTTGACATATACCACATTTATCATCTGCAAGTGACATCAAGTTGGACAAGACCACCCAAGATTCTTTCCAAGATCTAATGAAAGTCTTTGGGTCAGGACTTGCTCCTCTCACCTTTGCACAGGGTTTTCAAAATACATGTTTGTTTTGTGAATGAAAAAAAATCAGGCTGCACATTGTTTGTATGCTGATTGAATCTACTTTTTTCTTTTTGAAAAAGTACCCAAATTCATTCCCAGTAGTTTAACTTTTTAGCATAGGACAGAATTTTAGACTGACTCAAATTGAAAGTATTTGCAGACCACAGATTAAAGGCCCAGTAAAGGCCAAAATATTGAAGCAGTTGTCATAGTACATGTACATTTAAATTTAAATCGTACCATTTAAAAATATGAAAAATATTGTGGAGATGACAGTCTGTTGTCGTGTGGTCGGGCCGTACTTAAATTGCTGGCAGAAAAAATAATTTTGAAATCAGGCAAAAAGTAAACAAAAGACACGGCTACCTAGCAGGTTTTAACCTAGTTTTGAAATTAATTTCTCTGTCAGCAACTAACTCCTAACTAACCGTGCAATGACAGATTGTCATCTTCACAATAATTTCCATACTTTTACAGGGTATGATATGAATTCAAATGCATTTAAACACCCGCTTTGTTTACTTTTGGGCTTTATTGTTGCTTTACGCTTTGTTTACTTTTGGGCTTTATTGTTGCTTTAAATGTGGCTCGAATTATGGAAGTTGTCTCTGAGAGAGTTGATAATATTGTGGGAAAATGGATAAAATGCTGGTCACGAGCATTTTCTCCTTTTCCCACAATATTTTCAAAAGCTTTCTTCCCCAGGGTTGTTTAAACAAGGGATTGTGTGGTGAAACAGTTTGTCAAACAGTCCAACTTGTCTTTTGCAACCACTCACGAAGACAAACACAAATAACCTCTTGTTGCAAGTGGACGCTCAACATAAACAGTTCACAAACTAGGATTAGAAACTGTGTAATTCAGGTGTTAGCTTAATCCAAGTGACTACTAAAACAGGTTAGAAGCAGTTTCTCCTTTTGACATAATTGTTTTAAAAAAAAGTCTGTAGTAGAATAGAGGATAATGTTGTAAAGGAGAGTGGTGGGTGCGGGGTTGTTTCTTCATATCCATGTTTTCGACCCCCAGTTTTATTTTTCATAGCTTTATTCCAGTAAAGAGAACACAATAATGTTTATATAGACACTTAGGATGACCGATGTAGAGACTTAAGATGCAAAATGTTTGGATAGAAAGTGAGTTTGTTAACTTTTCAGACTGTCTGTGGCTGGTGAGGTGATCAACATTGTGAAATGAGCAGTCTTGGGCTGTATGGGCATAGAGCTTGTACTGACTTTACAATGTACCTGGCCAGATAACATCTGTGGATAAAGTTGTGACTAAATTGGTTGTGGCACCTTGAAAGTAACAGTTGAACAATGGCATTTTTGGACCATAGAGATGGCTCAACACAGGATGGTACTGACTTGGAGGAAAATACTGATGGTACATTAATAGACAAAAAGGTTGCAAATATCAGAGTAGATACAGAAAATCTTAATCTCGTTAGTAAGGATAGTAAGCAGGAAAACCCATTATCTGTAAGCCATGAAAATAGGATGACTACGCAAAATATGGACAAAACTTGCCCAGCTGTTGTTTTACAAAGACTGTATGAGAGCTTTAAGAAGAAAGATTTTGATGGAATACAAACACTAATTATAGAACATAAGGCAGATGTAAACCATTTGTTTACTGAGACCTTTGTAGATGTATCAGACAGAGGTTTGGCTTTGTTACATTTTCTGTCCCAAAAAGGGGACTGTGGTAGATTGAAGGTGTTGGTCAGTCTTGGTGCAGATCCAGGCATACCCACCAAGAAAGGTGAGACACCTCTTCACTTAGCCTGTAAACATGGACATTATCATTGTGTGGAGTTTCTGATACAGTGTGACAAAAAGCTTGTAAACAGGGTAAATATACAGGGCCTCACCCCACTGATGAAAGCTATATACAGATTTGATACGGCATTTAAAGAAAAAGATTACAGAAAAACAATTCATTTGCTCATAGATGCTGGCTGTGATGTAAACTTGTCTCCTGAATCCAAAATTACCCCGCTTCATGTCGTAGCTGGGAAATGGAAGAGTGTGAAAATGGTAGAAAAACTGATACAAGCTGGGGCCAATGTGAATGCAGATACTGGATCCAGTAGTCCACTACTGGCTGCTGTATGTCGACAGAGAATTGACAGTGCTACTGTGATAGCGCTAGTAGACGCTGGTGCTGATGTTAACTATAGAAATCCCAATGGGAAGTCAGTCCTCCATATAGCTGTATCTAAGAGTGAAGATATTTGTGTAGAACATCTACTGAAAGCTGGAGCAGATCCAAACATTGAAGATCAAGATGGCAACTCACCACTCTGGATAGCAGTTGTAGAAAACAATATCAAAATTGCACCTTTATTACTGGCATATGGGGCCAATGTAAATTTTACTAATAGTCAACACAGGTTGTCCTTACTGGCCAAGGCTGCTATGAACAGTAATGTGAAAATGGTGAAATTGCTTCTAGAGAATAATGCAGATGTAAACATTACAACTGATCTTGGGGCCTCGGCCTTGCACTATGCAGTTAGTAACAGCGATATAACCATTACCAAGCTACTTCTGAGCAAGAACTGTGATTTAGAAAATTATTCCTCTTATAGAAATATCTATAATCCTCAAAATGAGCTGCAAATAGCTCTAGAGCTGGGACATGGTGACGTGATCAAGTTGTTACTTCTGGCTGGATTTCCACTTACAGAGCACTATGTGAAACTAAGTAACCTACCAAATGTTGTGAAAGAAGACTCTGAGCTGGTTGAATGGATTTATGATTATTTTTACACGCCACAGCCACTGCAACATTTATGTTGTTTAAGTTTACGACAGTATTGTGGCAATCGACTGCCACAAATTGTCGAGTGCCTTACAAAAGAACATGCCATACCATCGGGGCTTTCAGATATTATACTTCTGAAACATTTTTTAGATGAGCGTAAGCAAGTGGTACATGATTTTGTAGTTGACTGGCAGTGATCAGGTCATAACCAATGTTTCTTTTTCTCCATATATTTACTGAGCTGTTTAACCCTTCACCAAATGACAAAATTTTGGACTTGCCCAAATTGAAAGCATTTTTAGACACCAGGTAAAATGTAGCTTGAATGATGATTTTTTCTGTTGCTAAAACTCAGGGTTGTATGGTAAAGGGCTAACCCTTTACCATACAGTCATGAGTGTTGATGACAATGAGAAGAAGGTTATTAAAACATTGTGAGAAAAGGAAAATATGCTGGTTACCTTTCCCCACATTGCTTTCTACCCTTTCCATGACAAATAACATTTTTTGAGCCATATTTCAGTCGGTGACAGTGTTTTCAATTTCGACAAGTTGTGGTTTAGTGAGGAGTTAATTTTTTTTGAAGGGTATAATAGCTATGCCTCACTTTTTCATTCATTTCCTGGATTCAACAAGTGCTAGACTAGACTAGACTTTTTAGTGCCTTGCCTGTGGACAGTGGCAAGAAAACCAGCACTGCAGGGGTGCAGATGAGGATCAAACTCAGAACCTCAGAATTGCAAAACCATCGCCTCTCCAGTGTGCAGCTTTGCAAAACATTTTGGTTAAAAAAGGTAGTAACAATTGGTAGAAGTAGTTGCTCCTTTCTCTCACAATGTTTTTCATATTATTAACCCCTAAAGCACATTTCACATCAGTAATTTCCTTTGTGGCCTATGTAATCTGATCTTTGCTCTACACTGTCTGCCTAGCTTAAAGATTTTGAACAAGAACAACCTTATACATGTAATTGCAATTATTTGGGTCTAATTTCCAAATTTAAAGTGTCTGTTGGGTTTATTCAGCCCTCAAAGGGTTACAAAAGCGACAGATTATTAGCTGGACTGTTTTCAAAGAAAATGTTGAGTTATTGTTGTAGCCCTGGTGTCGTTTGCATCTTTGTGCAAAAACTTTGACATTTTATAAGATCTCTGTTATTACAGAAGATATTTACTTCAAACTTGGACTAGTTGTTAACTGTCGGAAAGGGAACCTATACAACAAGGACAGATAGCCATAAAAGTAATTTTGAGACAGTTATGCCTCTATTTCAACATAAAACTTTCACTGAAAATCAAGCAACTGCAGCTGAGCCTTGGCACCTGAAGCATGTAGTGCCCTTTTTTTCAGTTTCTTATACAAGTCTGTCTAATGCCGTTACGCTTATTTTGTAAACTTTCGGTAAGTCTAAAATTATCTTTATAGCAATGATAACATGCATTTTCTCCTTTTCCCACAATGTTTTCTACTCTTTCAAAGAAAGATCACACAATTAGAACCACATTTGGTTTGCCATTTGCAAATGCTTTGAATTTGGACAAGTCCAAATTTTTGTCGTTTGGTAAAGAGTTTCAAACTGTATAACATGTATATGCAGTCATTAATGTTTTAATTATTGAAGAGAAATAATCCTAGGTAGTACGGAAATGTTACAATTTTTATCTCTCTTCAATTTTTCATGCAAACAAGAAAAAAGGAAAAAAATGTTTACAGCCACAATATTTTAGAATGTTTTGTAAAAAAACTGTCAAAATATATCTATGCATGGCTTGAAACAATTTCATGGTAAATCTCTATCAGATTTGTTAATGGCCAAGCATGGAGAACAACATGACTGTGCCATGGGCATGATTTATTACATTGGTTAGAGATACTAGATCACAGGCCTTTGAAGCTCCATTAGTCTATCATGGAACTCCAAAATTTTCATGTGTCACACTGGCATGGCCTATAATATTGTGACTAGTTACTTTATCCAGGGCCCACATTCACCAACTATTCTTACTTTCATTCTTAGTCTTCTTCTAGATTTAGAAAGTTATGCAATTTCTAATGGCGTAACCATCTGGTTTATTCAATTAGAAGTTGTTTTGCTTTCAAATTTGGAAAAAAAACCTTGAGAATAAGACAAAGAATGTTCTTAAGAATGGTTGGTGAATACGGACACAGATCACTTTACTCAGGTGGGTGCTTGAGGCCAAATTGCCGTTTTGTTTCAAAAGTGGTCTGGTTGGCTGTGCAAGACAAAAAAACGCCATCTGCAGGTGAGAATCAGTTAGTCAAGAGATAGATGTAACAATATAGCTACCAAACTCTTATATATTAACTCTTGAGTACCAAATACATCCAACATTCATATCCGGTGTAGAAGTAAGACCCAAATATAATAGTTTCATAGTTGCTCTTGTCTGGAGCATTTTAGCAACGCAGACAGTATAGATCAAAGATCAGGCTGCACATTTTAAGTCTGATCTTGATCTTCATTCACCAAAAAGGCAACTGCTGGTTTGAAATGTGCTTAAGGGTTTAGATGT
Source organism: Hippopus hippopus (assembly GCA_946811185.2). Classification (NCBI taxonomy): domain Eukaryota; kingdom Metazoa; phylum Mollusca; class Bivalvia; order Cardiida; family Cardiidae; genus Hippopus; species Hippopus hippopus. The sequence goes on along the minus strand of OX328100.1, from coordinate 8,633,003 downwards.
GAAGTATTAAGATGTATATTCAGATGTTATGTTATTTAGTTTTGTTTTTTAGCATATTATTTTTCAATGTTTGTGTTTGTGTCTTTTTTTGGATGTTTCATATCTATACTAGATTTCTTTAAATTATATTTACAGTTCTCTTGCTGCAGTTCCTGAAATTTAAAATGTTTAGTACATAAATACTACACAGTTTGTACATAATTTATTTCTATTTTCTGTATATTCTAGAGCATACGTTGCATCCTTTGCAATATTTAGTGTACTGTCTAGAAAAAATGAGGCTCCTTTAATGGCTCTGGTAACTTTATTCGATAATTCATGACAATACATCAGTCATGTAAAATGTGACAAATCTGTTGCACAATATCTCATGTAATTGTAATCTGTCACCTATTCTGTCATGTGATGTCACGATTAACTGTATAAAGAAGAGAAAACATTCTTAGTATCTTTCCTTGTAAAATCAACTGAAGACCATTATGTAAAGCAACAATCAGTGATGACAGAGATCAACTGCACAGATGTGCAGTCTGAACTGTGTCAACAATGGCTGTAACCCTATCCAATTCGATGAGTATTGCATAAGTAAAAATTCCCTTCTCTGCTCTATGTTTTCAAAGGCTTTCATACAACATTAAAGCCATATAATCTGACTCACGAACAGTCATGATAATCAATAATCAAATTTAAGTACATGGTAAAATGACATTCTAAACCACCATTTAGTCTAACAGTGCTAATCAAGCTCAAACTGCAAGAATGTGCAGCCTGTTCCTGGTCAACACTGTTTGTTTAACCTAATCAGCCCAAATACTGTGTGCCAGTAAACAATGGCTCCTTCACATCATCTAAAAACAAATGAGTTATTTACATATCATCATAAACTGTGACCTAAATTACATTCCTTCCCGTAAGCTTGAGTTTTAAACAACAAGCAACTGTCTTGAAAAGATTGCTGACAAATTTATACCTGTGTCGATATATAGACCAAAATAAGGCAATTACTAGGAAATCACTCCCTTCTAATCAAATAGTGTCATATATTAATGATAGAAATCAATACCAGTGATTTTCAACAAAAAATGGTTGTCCAAACAGTGCAGATCCAGATCAAGATGCACGAAGGTGCAAGCCAATCTAGAACAACGCTGCCTGTACAACAAATTCTACTACTAATCAACAGAATCTCTTTACAGTATGTTCATCTTAGATAATTTTCTTTATCTCAAGAAGCAAAACATAAAATCATTGGACAACAGGCTCTGCAAATTGAGAGAAACACACAGACACCATTTTGACTGCTACCCTTGGTTCAAATCATTGTGTGAATTGCAAAAGCAAGAAATGCAACATATTGAAAGCATGCATATTTGGAAAGAATTGACCTTTTTACATCATACCCTTGAGTACGTACCGAATATTAGTTTCTTCTTCCCTCATCAAATACAATTTTTTTTTCAGCACATGTTTGCATATGTTGCACAATGGCGACCGGTATTTTTTCCAACAACCTTTTGACCCCAAGTCACGCGACAATCCGAATTGAACCCTTTCGTACCACTGGCTTTTCGATACAAATTAAACCAGTAAGCGTTTCGGCGCTTACATACCAGCCCCTTAATTGCAAAGTAAAGATCTATACCAGATACTTTGCAATTACGAGTCTGATAAGCAAAGAACTATAGTATATACCCCAAGCTTTCTTAGCTTGGCATTTCTCTAATAAACCAAGTTTGCAGCTTATAACAATAAAGCTTACATTCATTCAGAAATACAATCCATTTCTAAAGTAAGAACCAACTTATCCACTGGTCTAATCAAAACATTTGTTGCAGTTCGAACCTTTACCTGTCTAACAAGTCCTGTATGATCAGGCAAAGTCTCGATAACCTTTGCTAAAGGCCAAGAATTTCTAGGTGCGTTTGGATCCATAATGACGACAATATCTCCAACCATGATATTTCTTCTTTGAACATGCCACTTCTGGCGTTCTTGTAAAAGAGGCAAGTACTCTCGCACCCATCTCTTCCAAAATATATTGGACATGTACTGAACTTGCCTCCAGCGCCGTTTATAATAACAATCATTCTGCTGAAACAATCCAGGAGGCAAATTGGGTTTGTGCTTCAAATGCAAAATATGATTAGGAGTCAAGGCTTCAAGGTCATTAGCCTGATCTGACACTTTCGTGATTGGACGGTCATTTAGGATAGCCTCAACCTCACAGAGAAAAGTCATGAAACTTTCATCAGTAAGCATTTGGTTTCTCAAGGTGAAATTCAAAGAATCTCTAACTGAACGAATAAGACGTTCCCAAACACCACCATGATGAGATCCTGCAGGAGGATTGAATTTCCATTCAATATTCTTCTGCAGCATCTCCTCATGTACTTGTTTAATGTTCCACTCTTTGATTGCTTGGCGCAGTTCACGCTCTGCTCCAACCAAATTGGTGCCATTATCTGACCAAATTTTAGCTACCTGACCTCTCCGTGCTATGAATCTACGCAATGCATGTATGTATGAGTCTGTATCTAATGCAAAAGCCATTTCAAGGTGAATTGCCCGACTTGCCAAGCATGTAAAAATGACACCGTATCGTTTGACGCGACTTCGCTTGACCTTGACCTCAAATGGTCCAAAGTAATCTACTCCTACTCTGGTAAATGGAGGTTCACATGGCGTAACGCGATCTACTGGTAACACAGACATTTTTTGTTCCCCAACTGGAGACCTAAGGCGTCGACACATGGTGCATTGCTTAATCAATTTCCTAATACAAGAAGGTGCATTAATCAACCAGTATCTTTCTCTGAGCTTCGATAACATGTGGTTTCTACCAGCATGATTGATATTTTCATGAATTCCTCTAAGAATTAACATTGACACGTAATGACCCTTTGGCAAAATTACAGGATGCATACTTTCTGCTGCTATACATGATTTTTGGAGACGCCCTCCTACCCGTAAAAGCCCATTTCTAAAAACAGGATCAAGTTTTCTCAAACTACTGGATTTCTTGATGATTTGACCATTTTTCAAACAGTTAATTTCATCTAAAAAGCTATGTTGTTGCACATACTGGAGAATAGCATTTTCTGCCTCACACAAATCTTGAATAGAAACGGATTCCAAATTTGAACTTTCATCAGTGAAACAAGCCTGTTTACCATAACGCTTGAACCTAGCTCGCTTGAGTAGTTCATGTTTAATTTTCAAAATCCATGCGACTCCCTTCTTAAGCCTGTACCATGAAGAATATCTTTGAAGCAGGTTATTGATTGTTTCAAACTTATTTCTGTCTATATCTGATTTGGTATCAGTCCTAGTCACATTGACTTTCTTTATCTCAGGGTCGTTTTCTATCATGGTTAGCCTTTCAGGTAATCTATCAGGCGAGATTACTTGATTTTCCAATAGGAAGTCTGGTGCATTTATCCACCGTTTTAACGACAACTGTTCGTTTATGGCAAGACCACGGGAGGCAACATCGGCTGGGTTGAGCTTTGTACTAATAAAATTCCACTGTTCAATGTTTGATCCTTCATGAATAACTACTAATCTGTTGGATACAAATGTTTGAAATCTTGACGTTGAATTATTGATGTATCGTAGAACAGACATGCTGTCAGTCCAGTAAAAAGTATTGTCAATCATCATATCTAATTCTCTCTTCAACGTCTTATCAGTTCGTACAGCGACTGTGGCAGCAGTCAACTCCAAACGGGGTACGGTCATTTTCTTTAAAGGCGCGACACGAGATTTTCCCATCACAAATGAACAATGCACATCCCCATCCATGTTGATTAGTCTTAAATAGGAAACTGTTCCATATCCGGTCTCACTAGTGTCAGTAAAATGATGAAGTTCACAACTTGCCACTTGGCCAAACCCTGCTGGTTTCAGACACCTGCTCAGTTTGTAATTGGATATATTCTGAACGTTCTCTAACCATCTTGACCACTTTACTGAGTATTTGTCTGGAATGGTTTCATCCCAATCTAATTTTTGCTGACACAATTCTTGTAGGAGTGATTTAGCCCCTAAAACTAATGGTGATATAAATCCAAGAGGGTCATAAATACTGCTGATTGTAGACAAAATTCCCCTGCGCGTGTGTGGTTTGTCCTTAATGTCGATAGTGAAACTGAAATCATCAGGATTGACCAACCAGTTCACACCCAGAGTTCTCTCCATAGGGAACTCATCTTTATCAAGATCTATATCTTTGATTTCCACAGCCCTGTCATCAATTGGTATAGAGTTGACAACAACTCGGTTGTTACTGACCCATTTAGACAGGTGGAAACCTCCGCCTTGTAACATTGCTTGCAGTTCCTTTATCATATTTGTAGCAGCTAGCACTGTGGGAAGGGATCGAAGACAATCATCCACATAGAAATTTCTTTTGACTGTTTGTATCACATCCTCGTGAAATTGACCCCTCGAGTCTTCTGCCGTCCTTCTCAATGCGTAGTTTGCGCAACTGGGAGAGGAAGATGACCCGAATAGATGAACAATCATCTGAAATTCTACAGGTGGCTTACCCGTGTCCCTGTTTTCCCACCATAGGAATCTCTGAAAACCTCTGTGCTTCGGACTAACTCTTACCTGATAGAACATACTCTCTATGTCCCCCATAATAGCAACTTCTTCCTGTCTAAAGCGAAGTAAAGTACCGACCAGTGAATTTGTCATATTTGGACCCTGTAAGAGTTGGTCATTAAGAGATGTACCTTGAAATTTTGCTGCGCAATCAAAAACAACTCTTATCCTTTTCTTCTTTGGGTGGTACACCCCATGATGAGGTAGGTACCAAATTTGACCCTCTTCAGGATCCTCATTCTGCGACGTCCTTTGCGCATAACCCTTAGCAATCACTTTCTCCATAAAGTCAAAGTAATGATCCCGGAATTCACAATTCTTCTCAAAACGCTTATTCAAAATACTCAACCTTTGAAGTGCTTGCTTTCTGTTATTAGGCATAAATACCCTATCATTTCTAAATGGAAGATCTATGCAATAGTGACCATGCTCCTTTACTGTGGATGTTTTTACAATATCTAGAAACCTTTTGTCTTCCAGAGAATTTTCAACTACATCATCAATGATTCTTTCACAAAAATCAAGGTTGAAGTAGTTTTTTACCTGCTCTTGCAGATCGACTTCTGTCTTAATATAATTTGCAGCAATCGTCTGACTACTACAATCAGAAGTTACATCTATCGGACCGTTAACGACCCAACCAAAAATTGTCTTAATAGCAAACGGACCTCCATTTTCACTAGGTACTACGTCCCAAGGTTCCATAGCTCTTGGCGCATTAATGCCTATCAAAAGATCAACCTGGCTATCAATTTCAACAAGTGAAATATCTTTAAGGTGTGACCAATTTTTCAAATCATCATTAGACGCTACATCATTCTTTGAAACTGGCAAGTTCGGACGCGTGTACAATGGTGGCAAGTCCAGCACATTCGACCCGTCAAGTGAACTTATCTCTAACCCCGACAATTCTTGAGTAACATAGTCCTTGCTTTGACCTATAGTAAGTAACTTAATCTTAGTCTTTCGACCTTCCAAGTTCAAAATTCTAGAAATTCTTTCAGAGCAAAAGGATGCAGTACTCCCAGAGTCCAGGAATGCATATGTTTCTATACACTTGTCTCCTGACTTTGCCTTTAGTCTTACCGGGACAATAGGCAAAGCCTGAAGCAAAGGTTTTCCAGCCCCCATATGAGTTGCAGATGAGGTTGCATTTAGTAATTCATTGTTATTGTGATCATTTTGATTGTTTTGACCTAATTTGTCTGCATGCAAAATGCTTGGATGATACCTCTGACAATGACCACATTTTAACTTATTTCTACACAATGTTTTCATATGTCCATTCTTTAGGCATCCAAAGCATAAGCCTTTAGTTTTCAAAAACATGTACCTATCTTTCAAAGACAATTTGGTTATGTTTTCACAAGCATACAAATAATGTGAACCATTACAATACAAACAAGTAGGACTACAACTTGATTCATTTGAAGACTTGTTCTGAGGTTGGTTACTGTCTCTGTTTTCCACCATGTTCGTGGCGAGAGTCTTTGATGAAGATTTACTCCTGTTTTGGATTTTAGTCTGTTTGTTTCCCTTCGCTGTCGATGACGTTGAGATAATGTCTCTACCATATATCGGATCATTCGCCTTCTTCGCCTCTCTCCTGATGAATGATACTAAATGCCCGAAAGTTACCTGTTCCTTTCTAACTTTAAGATCATAGATGATGTTTCTCCATTTATCATGAAGATAGTATGGTAGTTTTCTCAATATGATTTTGAGATTTTCAGAGTATTCTAATACCTGCATACGCTTTACGTCTTCAACCGCAAATTGACACTCACGCAAGAAAATTGCAAATTCGTCTAAAGCTTGCGCATTATCAGACTTGATAGGTGGCCACTCAAGCACTCTTTTGATGTATGTCTGAGCTATAATCTCTGGATTGCCATAGCGGTCATTAAACTCATCCATGGCTGCTTTAAACCCTCTCTCTGCCTTTAGGTTGGAATAGCCCAATACTATTTTGTGCGCCTCTCCACCAGTAAATTGTAGGAGGTAGTTCAGCCTTTCTTCATAGGAGTCTGTATTGGAGTTAATTCTAGTTTCAAACTGTCGTAGAAATCTGTGGTAGTCTAGAGCGCTCCCATAGAACTTGTCAATTTCCGCCTTTGGTTTGTTGAGTTCACGTGTCACGTTGATGATGGGGTTTATGTCCCTTTCATGTGAATTCCTGTTAAACTGACCTGAATGTGACTCATACCTTTCCCTTTTAAGTGGGATATCAATTTCTCCATTTGTTTCAGTGTGAGCCAATTGATTTGGTTTTCTGTCATTTTCATTTTCTAGCTCCTTCAAGTCTTCTTCCTTTTGAGTCATACTTCTCTCCAGCTGATCTATTGCTTTAGCCCTTGCATCACTCACTTGTAGTTCAGTGTTTAATTGTAAGGCTTCTTCTTCCATTTTAAGTCTGAGTTTATTTTCTTCAAGTCTCTGCTTTTCCTTTAACACTGACACTCTTGCTTTCAATTCTGCTTGCCTTTGTGCTTCTTTAAGTCTTGCTTGGGATATCTGGCTTGATGCAGAATTTCTCGAAAGAAAAGACCTCTCACTGACTGTCTTTGTACGTTTCGGACTGGGAGGATTGTTACTTAAAAACCAATGTTCACACAGTTTCTTCAGATCTTTATACTTTCTGTCTGTTCTTTCAAACAATGAGATTGTTTCCTCTACCTCATCTGGGTGGGTAAGTTCTAAACAGTCCTCATTTACTAGTAATAAGTCTTCATAAACAGACAGCCATCTAGAATAACGGTTCTTGACTGTATCATAATCTTTGCTTTCTGACAAGAGTTCGTTTAAGTCACTAGATAACTTGTCTAATTCCTTAAGAATTTTCTTCTGTTCCTTTTCTTTCAGTTCTCTTTGGTAACTCAGACCCTTTTCTGTTAATGTTCTTTGTCTGGTCCCATCACAAGGCTAATTTTTTCCAACAACCTTTTGACCCCAAGTCACGCGACAATCCGAATTGAACCCTTTCGTACCACTGGCTTTTCGATACAAATTAAACCAGTAAGCGTTTCGGCGCTTACATTTAGTGTCAGAAATTATAAATACTGCTCTTTTCCAAGAGAGGAGTGTGGTTTAATTAGCAATCTACACATAAACTCATGCCTTGTGTAGTGCACTTGGGTTTGTAGCATGTTTTGGGTCTACTTGATATATTTACCATGAAAGTAGGAAAATTTCCTGTGAAACTGCAAGGTTGCTATTGTTACGGGAGATCTCTCCTTCCATACCGCATGCTTCTTCCCGTATAAAATCAGTACCTTGCAGCTGCATTAGGGAGAACTCTCTTTAGCTCAGTGGGTAGTGTAATGGTCTTTTTGTGCCTCGGTAAACAAGAATCTTTGCTGCAGGGGTTTGAATCCCAACAGGGGTGGGGGAGGGGGAAGGGTTGTATTTCAGCTATGCATTTGTTGGAAACTTTCATGTTTGTAAGCCTGTGTGAAAAGAGTTTAAAAAAAGTACATCATATTTATAATTATTAAAGCTTTAAACACTTTTCTTTCAATGTTTTAGATGCTCCTGTTGTTTTCTGTTAGATATGGATTAAGTTGACCATGGAAGATAACTCATTCATTATTTTGTGAACATGAGGGAATATTTTTGTTGACATTTGTTGCAAATTATTAAAAGGGTTATTTTCTATATGTATTGTGTCTATGATTTTATTTCTTTTCCAGGGTCGGGGTCCTGCGTGCCTCTAGTAAAGTGTAAGACTCGTGACCTGGAGGCCCCGAGTTTGGGCCTCACCGGTTCCACTGGTTCTTTTGTGGGAGTGTCCTTGGGCAAGACACTTCAGAGCCCTAGCCTAGTACTGGTGGAAGCCAGGAAATACATGAATATGTGAGCTGTCGCTGTGATATGACTGAAATAATTTTGAAAGCAGTGTAAAACACCATACAATCAGTCAATCTTTCCAGGTTCAGTTTTTGAAGTTTTACCAGTGTTAACTCATTACTTCCTGAAGCAAATTCACAGCAAACTGCTATGAAAGCATTCTGAGAAATATGATGATCATCCTGGGATACAAAACTACAAGAATGAAATTGGAAAAAATTCCTTTGCTTTGCTTTTCCTTTTACCATACAACAGAACTTAATACATGGATCCGTGGAAATCGATATTTGACCAATCAGGTCATCGCATTTATTTTACCCGATGTGCAGCCTTGTTGTCTGCTATTTTGGCTCCCAAACAAACGACTGTTAACGTTGGAGGGTTGCGATGGTTTTTATTTATTGTGTGTTTTAAACGTTTGAATTTAAGAAAAAGTATAAAATATGTGCTTTGTGAACGTGTACTGCTGACATGAGATCACGCAGAGGCTGTAGACAAGTTTAAATTATGATAATGACTGAAAATGGGACATATGCAAAGAGTTCTGATCAGCACTACATTACACAATGGATTAATTATTGCTTTAGTTTTTTCCCCTCTGAAAGATTTGGAAAGAGACAAAAAATGTTTTAAAGTGGAAAACAAAGGTAAAAATAGATCTATATGAAATACTAATCAAAATATAATATGTTCACTTGAATAGCTAACCTTTTTCAGTATCCTATGCACATCCAAAGAGTGGCACTTGTCATCAATGTTTCAGTTTGACATTAGTCTTAACCATTGGTGCATGAAGAATATGCTAAATGTTTAGATATAGATCAGATTGCAAATAACATGCAGTTTAATCTTGGATTAAAACTATCTGCTATTTACAATAAGCATATTGACGTGTATTCCTCACTACATATTCCTCACTAAAAGTAGAATTCAGTTTTGAAATTAAGTCTAACTCTATTCTGTACCGATGGAAGTTCAGCTAAAAAGGCAACTTATGTTAATTAAATAAACTTTTTACTTAGTCGTATTTAAGTGGATTAGCACATCTGCCATTTCAAAGGATGTGTCGGTAAACTGTTTACTGATAAGAAGAAGTGTGTTTGATTGCAAACCAATTTGCCGCTCTAATCAACTTGACCACCCGTTGTCTTCAGTATATCATAAGATAAAACAAACTACCGTCACTGATATTAACAAGTTTGTTAATTGACAGCACACTTAACACATTTTGAAATCATAAGACAACCCTTTTTCCCTTAACCTGAAATTGAATTTTTTCATAGTCAAGTCAGTCAATTTTTCATAAACTTATACCTCTCTGTAGAATCAGACAATCTATAATGTTTTCGAAATGCTTGTAATTCAGTGTTGTTTATTTGGGTATGATGTTGAGACGACTTTACTAGCCTTACGAAAACAATAAGTATCTTTAATTCCATTATTCTGTGGCAAAACAGAGTTTTGTTGAGGTGATTTATTCTTTTTTCATATTGATGCTCAAAACTTTGCTAAAACAAGTAGATCTGTTACATTGTCCAAAGCCCCCGTAAATCACCCTTTTTGTAGCCTACATATCTTTGTGTAAATTAGTTCAAACATCTTTAAGTTTCTTACAAAGAATTCATCTAGTTTTCAGAAAGGATCTGCTCCAGCAAAAAATGATCCTTTGTCATTTGCACTTTATTGAGCATCATATGATGATGGTTGTGCTGGAGTAGTATTTAGCTAAATAGCCTTTTCCAAACCGTAGCACAGGTAGACAATCCAGGAAGCATGGATAGATGTACTGTTGCCATGAAGTAATTGAAGTACAGTTGGAATGAAATAGCAATGAAAACAGCATTATTTCTTTACTGGAGCAGAAAATTTTAAACTTGTCAAAATTAAAAGTATTAATGCATACAATTAATTAGATGTATCAGTAGCTCAAATTTAGTGATTTGTGTTAGAATGAGAATCTACATCAGATAACTTTCAAAATCATCATTTTTAATTTTTTATGCAAAGAAATTTCTGTAGTTCTCAGTGGTTTTGCTTCTTGCTTTCAATGCTGCCATTATATTTCATGCATTTATACAGTAAAACTCTCACAAACACGAGTGACAAACCTCTGCAAACATTTCCAAGAGCATTTTTACTAATTTCCAAACATGTAAGCTACTTCATACAAGAAATTAACCTACTTCAATGGAGTTTTTGTGCCTTATACTGACGAGAAAACATGAGAATGCCTTGCATGACATGAGCTATGGCAAAAGGGGGTTTAATGCATCTCTGTGATGCATTGTACCAAGCAAGTCATCACATAAGTATGGATCCATAAAATCCATTTTGTCTAACAACTAACTGAATCATGAGGTACACAGGTCCCTTGACATCCGAAAAATTGACTAATAAAAAGCAGAGTTTTGAACCAGGTAAGACTGTGTGGATGTGCAGGCTGACCTGAATCTATACTTTTTGCAGATGCATTAAGCCCCCTTTTCACAGAACATAGCTCATGTAATTATGACACCTTGGTAGCAATGATAAAATATTGCAATGCTGTTGAAAATGGCATTTAATCATACTTAGTAAAATACAAATACTAAAGATTAAGTTTCTGACAAAGAGCAGCCAATAGAGTTCATAGATATGAGCCATGTTCTTTGAAAAGTGGGTTTTAATGCATCTGTGAAAGGGAATCAACCCAGGTCAGCCTGCAGGGACTGCACAGGCTGACCTGTGTCAAGACTTTGTGCTTTTGGTAAATCTGATGAATGTCCTAGGACCATTCTACCTAAGGATTCAGCTGTTTGTTAGACAAAATGAATTGTTACGGATCCATAATTTATATGATGACTTGCTTTGTCTAGTGCATCATGAAGATGCTTCTAACCCTCTTTTGTGATAACATTGCTTTTATATTTGTCTTTACCAACAAGGAAACATAGTTTATTTTAAATGTCAAGTAGCCACAAGGATAATTGAAATACTAATGAAAATGGCATAAAACCACAATCAAACAAAAGGGCTGAAAATCAACTGTTTGTCAGAAATTAGCCAGTGGCTTCCAAATAGTTTTGTGGCCACAGCTGTTATGGGACCACATTTTTTTGAAGCAAGAGGGCCATGATGGCCCAATATTGCTCCCCTGTCTAATAAATACAGACCATACATACCAAACATTATACATGTACCTGTAGGCCAAATGGTCTCACACAAGATTTGTCTGTAAAATCCATGTGAAAATTGTGATTCCCTCAGGGCAAGGCCATTTTGACCAAAGTTATAATCACTTGAATCCTGGTAGATTTCCACAAGATAAAGCAATATATCAAATAAACCAGGTCAGGTCGTATTGTTATAATTTTCAAAGTTTCCCAAATTTAAAGCCACCATGCAACATGAGACTGGGCCAATTTTGATCCCAGGGCTAATTTTGAACAAATTTTGAAGTGATTCACTTGAAGAAACTATGTGCCAAAATTGGTGGCCCTAGAATTTATGGTAAGGCCAAATTTGACCCAGGAGCTAGAATTTGAACATTTTGGTGGAGGTCCACTAAAACAAGCTACAAGCAAAATTTGGTAGCTCTGGGATGGTTATGAATAAGAATATTTCTAAAGCAATATGACAAATTTGTTAGCCATAAACCTTATGGTTTTGGACAAGAAGAGTTTGAAAGATTTTCAATATTTTTCAGTTTTATTGCCATGGCAACCAGAGTTTTTATGGTAATCAAATTCTTTGAAGAAATTCTGGTGAAGACCATGGCAGGATCATTACTGTGAAGTTTGGTCAAAATTGGATAGGTAGTTTCAGAGAAGATAATTATCCCCAGCCGAAGGTGGAGGGATATAGTTTTAGTGTTGTCCGTCCGTCCGTCCATCCGTCTGTCCAGGCGAATATCTCCAATACCATTGGACAGAATTTCGTGAAACTTTATACATGTATGTGTGTACAATAACCCATCCTCCGAGACACTTTTTTTGTTTTTTTGATTCTATTCTGTGAGCGATTTTAAGTTACGCGGTTGAGTGAATTTTTGGTCTTCATTTTTACAGCATTGTCTGCTTGTCCAGAGCATAACTTTGTCATCTCCAGTCCGATTGACTTGAAACTTGGCATTTGTGTTTGTTGCAATAATACGGAGTGCAGTGCGAAAGAAACATAACTCTACCTCGTGCTGTCTTTGAGTTATTTCCCTTTGATCTTCATTTTTACAGCATTTTCTGCTTGTCCGGAGCATAACTTTGTCATCTCTAGTCCGACTGACTTGAAACTTGGCATTTGTGTTTGTTGCAATAATACGGAGTGCAGTGCGAAAGAAACATAACTCTACCTCGTGCTGTCTTTGAGTTATTTCCCTTTGATCGTCATTTTTACAGCATTTTCTGCTTGTCCGGAATATAACTTTGTCATCTCTAGTCTGAACATCTTCAAATTTGGTATGCATGATTGTTGAAAAATTACAGAGTGCCATGCACAAGGACCATAACTCTTCCAAGCACAAATTTTGAGTTATTCCCCCTTAGATCTTCATTTTTATAGCATTTCTTGCTTGTCCGGAGCATAACTTTGTCATCTTAAGTAGGAATGATTTGAAATATGGTATGCTTATTTGCTGCAATATTTGGAAGTGCAGTGTGCAAGAATTGTAACTCTACCTTGTGCTGTCTTTGAGTTATTTCCCTCTGATCATCATTTTTACAGCATTTAGTGCTTGTCCGGAATATAACTTTGTCATCTCAAGTCAGAACGACTTCAAACTTGGTATGCATGTTTGTTGCAATATTACAGAGTACAGTGCACAAGAACAATAACTCTGCCTAGCACGGATTTTGAGTAATTCCACTTTTATCTTCATATTTACAGTATTTCTTGCTTGTCTGGAACGGAACTTTGTCACCTCAAGTCAAATTGACTTGAGACTTGGTAAACATGTTTGTTGCAGTTACGAAAAGTGCAATGCACTGGAGCTGTAACCTTACCTAATGCCCTTTTTGAATTATTCCCTATTCATTATTTTTTTTTTACAGCTTTTCTTACTTCTGTACAATATTACTTTGTCTTTTCATGTTGGAATGACCTGAAACTTTATATGCATGTTTCCTTAACATTAGAGGAGACATTCATGCCTATTTCAATCACTTACACGATTTCTGCTGCACTATTTTTTTCCTGTACCTGCCCTTTATGATTATTATCCCCCCTCGACAACTGGCAGTGGGACGGGCGTATCTTGCGACAATTTGCCGCTCTTGTTCATTAAATGTCATGTCATGGAAAAAGGGGGCTTGACAAATATTTTCATTATGGACCAATATCTCTTTCACTACAGGACAAAATGCAATTAAACTTCATCTTTATTAAGCCACAGACAATAGTTATTTGATTTTATTTCATGAAATGCCATGTCACGAAAAAAGGGGGCTAAATGTATAATTTCATTATGGACCAATAACAATTCGCCCATTCGTCCACCTGGACAGATATCTTCTAAAGTCCTTGACGAATATTTATGAAACTTCATGCATGTCTTTCTTAGGATAGTCCGTTGATACAATTTTCTTTTATATATAATGACGTGTCATGAAAAAAGGGGGCTTGATGTAAATTTTCATCATTTTTCATTTAATGAAATGCCATGTTATGGTAAAAGGGGACTTAATGTATTATCTCATTATGGACCGCTTATATATTTTTCATTTAATGAAATGCTGTGCCATGGAAAAAGGGGGCTTAATGTGTAATTTATCATGGACCATTAACAAAAAGGCCACATGTTCATGCAACACACAATACCTCTAATATGTTTGTATCAAAAAAGGTCTTTTTTGGCGGGGGATATCATTTCAATGAAATTGCTTGTTGAAATAAAAGTTAACACTCTCACTGATGCATGAATGCACAACAGACAAAGGGCCATGACATAAGCTGGCTGGCATTCGGCCAGTAGAGCTAAATATCTAGAAACAGCAAGCAAGATTAAAAGTTTTTTCCAGCTTAATATTTAGATCTTAGGCTGGAGTTCCCTCCTTGGCCTTTTTAGCGTAGCTTGTGTAACTTGCTCCTTATAAAAGAAATTACCAAAAAGTTCATGTAAGTATTATGCGTACAGAAATGTCCTTAGATTTTTTATATGCTGCCAGAGGCGACGTATATTGGTGTCATCTTCTCCGTCTGTCCGTCTGTCACTTCGTCCGTCCATTTCTTGTGAACGCAACTCCTCCCACATTTCTTGACAGATTTGGATAAAATTTTCACAGAATGTTTCTCATCATGTGACCTATTGCATATCGTCAAGGTTTTGTGATTTGTAGCTGCGTCATGGAAAGAGGGGGGCTTCATGTTATATTTCATTCCATTTCTTGTGAGCGCAATTCCTCCCACATTTCCCAATGGATTTGGATAAAATTTTCACAGAATGTTTCTCATCATGTGACCTATCGCATATTGTCAAGGTTTTGTGATTTATAGCTGCGTCATGGAAAAAGGGGGCTTCATGTTATATTTCATTCCATTTTTTGTGAAGGCAATTCCTCCAACATTTCACGACGGATTTGGATAAAATTTTCACAGAATGTTTCTCATCATGTGACCTAGCACATATTGTCAAGGTTTTGTGATTTATAGCTGCATCAGGGAAAAAGGGGGCTTCATGTTATGTTTCATTCCATTTCTTGTGAACACAGTGAATTCCCCCAACATTTCTTGATGGATTCGGATAAAATTTTCAGAGAATGTTTCTCATCATGTGACCTAGCACATACTGTCAAGGTTTTGCGATTCATAGCTGCGTCATGGAAAAAGGGGGCTTCATGTTGTATTTCATTTTTCACCAATATCTCTTTAAGTACTGGACATATCTCAACGGATTTGGATGAGATTTTCACAGATCATGTGACCTAGAGCATATTGTCAGGGTTTTGGAATTTATTGCTGTGTCATGGAAAAAGGGGGCTTCATGTCAAATTTAATTTTCATCGATGTATCTCCAACTAATGGACAGAATTTCATGAAACTTCATATTTTTATTGGTTAATCAAAGCCAATGACCAATGAGTCAGTTGTGAGTCTGTCTGTCCATCCATCAGTCCGTGTGTAAACCTTTTAGATCATAAGTAACACAATATATCCATTGAGCTACCAAGGCAGGTGCTAAAAATTCCAACACTTTAGTCTCTATAGCTAGCTGCTTGAAATAGCAGCCATGTGGCGGCTTATACTGTGACGATGGCACTCTTGTTATTGACTGGTAACTACGGGTATTTAACTCATAATTGGATATACAGTATTTTACATCCCTGAGAGCATTATGTTGAAAAGGGTTTCTGCTTGTAAAAAGCCTTTCCTACTTCACCGCAATAGTGTTTTCACAAAATTCATTAAAGGCATTTTTTGTTTTTACAGTTGCTTGTCATACAAGTCAGTTTCACTAAGATGTGATGAGCCTGAAGTTAGCCTGTACAATTATAAAAAAAACAATTTAGTCAGGGAGAACAAAAATCCAAAATTGTGTTTCAACACGGTCCTGAAAGTAATGAATATTCAATTCAGGAAGAGCAACAATGCAGAGATTTGTTTCAGCTTATGCATTTGAAAAAAATTTAGGCAGGGATGGCCAAGAATCCAGAACAGGATTTCAGCACACGCTCTAGATAAACATTTTATTCAGGGAGACAGCAGAATTGTGTTTCATCACAGGCACTTGATAAACAATTTAGTCAGGGAAGGCAGAGATGCAGAATTATTTCAACAATGGTACTGGATAAACACATTCAAAATTGTAGACAAAATTATCCATTGCTCACCACTTGGGCGATTTTTTTTTTTTCAAGATTAGGACATATTTTGCTTTGTTTTCCAGCTGTTGACAAAGCTGTATGAAGACAAAGCAGAAGCACTTTGGAATGGAAACCAGCTGAAGGGTAAAGAGGCTGTCCTGAAGTTTTTTGAAGATCTACCAACGTCTGAACACAAACTGGATTCTCTTGATGCTCAGCCTCTTTCATGTAAGTTTAATCCTTTACCACACAATCTGTAGTTTTAATGACCCTTAAGAAGAAGGGTTTTGGAAATATTGTTGGAAAATCGGAAAATGCTGGTAACTAGCATTTCAAAATATGTTTTTAACTTATCAGAGAACTCCAGCTCATTATTTTGTTTAAATTTCAAAACTGTCATCTACAAGGGCTTTCAATTAAGAGGAGCCTATTGTTTGTAGTTTGGGAAACGTTTAGTAACAATTTTTTATATTTACAGAGTTATTTCCAAATTCTTCTGCAGCAAAGAATGCTTTACGAAATAAGGAATCAACCTTTTATGAAACAATCCTGTGTTTCAATGACCCTGGGAATGAAGGCTTTTTTAAACATGGAACAAGAGGGCCATGATGGCCCTGAAGTCCTTCACCAGAGTCTTTTGACCAAACATGATCCATTTTCAATCTCTTTTAGGATATTGTGACAATTAACATCCTACCAAGCTTTCATAATTATTGGACTGAAAATTTGGCCTCTAGCTTGTAGCTTTTTCTAGAATTTCTCTCAGTGACCTACTTTTTAGCCAAACAATGCCTGTTTTCCCATTGTAGATATTATCAAAACAAAGATTCTTACGACCTTTCATAAATATTGGACAGAAAATGTGGCCTTTAGATTTCCAAGATTTGACATGGCTGCCCAGTTTTTTACCCAATGTGACCCATTTTCAATTTCATCATATTGATCATAAAAAAAAAAACATTCTGGCTAATTTTTATAAGTATTGGACAGAAAATGATGACTCTAGAGCTACACAAGCTATTTTAAAGATTTGACCTGGTGATCTAGCTTTTGATCCGATGTGACACATTTTCAAAATCATTCAAGATATCATTCAGACAAACATTCTGACCAACTTTCATGACTATTTGACTGACAATGTGGCCTCTAAGATTTGACCCAGTGACCTAGTTTATGACCTGACATGACCCATTTTCACAGTAGTGCAAAAAATCATCAAGACAAACATTCTGACCAAGTTTCATGAGTGCTGGACTGAAAATGTGGCCTCTAGGGCATACACAAGGTTTTTCTGACTTAGTGACCTAGTTTTTGACCTGACATGACCATTTTCAAACTTGTCCTAGATATCATCAAAACAAACATTCTGACCAAATAGCGTACACAAGGTTTGTCTAAAATTTGACCCATTGATCTAGTTTTTGACCCAACATGACCCATTTTAATACTTGTCCAAGATATTATCAAGACAAACATTCTGACCAACTTTCTAGAGTTTTGGACTGAAAATGTGGCCTCTAGAGCGTACACAAGGTTTTTCTAAGATTTGACCTAGTGACCTAGTTTTTGACTCGACATGACCCATTTTTGAACTTGTTTGAGATATTACCAAGACAAACATTTTGACCAACTTTCAAGAGTTTTGGAGTGAAAATTCTAGAGCGTACACAAGGTTTGTCTAAGATTTGACCTATTGACCTAGTTTTTAACCCAACATGACCCATTTTTGAACTTGTCCAAGATATAACCAAGACAAACATTCTGACCAACTTTCAGGAGTTTTGGACTGAAAACGTGGCCTCTAAAGCATACGCAAGGTTTTTCTAAGATTTGACCTAGTGCTTAGTTTTTGGTCGGACATGACCCATTTTCGAACTCGTCAGAGATATCATCAAGAAAAACAATCTGATTAAGTTTCATAAGAATCAGACAAAAAACGTGGCCTCCAGAGCGTACACAAGGTAAAAGTTGACGACGCACGATAGACACAGCACAATCCCAAAAGCTCACCATGAACACTTTGTGCTCAGGTGAGCTAAAAGGAGAATATACTGGTAACCCACACTGCTTTCCATCCTTTCAAAGGCAAATCGTATCATTTGAGCCATATTACAGCAAGTTTGTCACATGGTAATGCTTTGAACTTAGATTAGTCTAAAATTTTATGTGGTTAAAAAGTAGGATCTGACATGAGTTGGCATTTGAGATCAAATTTTATTAAACAAGTCTAGGGAAAATGTTATTAAGTGAGCCTTTGGCGAGCTTAATAACATTTTTCCTTGACAAGTGTAATAAAATTTTATCTCAAGTGCCAACGAAAGTCAGGTTTTTTTTTTTAATCACATAACAATATTTCATAAATTATAGATCAGAAGATGCAAAACCATCTATAGATATACACGCGGTAATATCCATAAAATCCCATTCACTTCTATGACATATGTACGAAAAAATCGTGATGGGTACATGGGTACATTACACTGAAAACAAGGAAGATAAAGTGATAGTTCTTGCTTGCTGAAGCATTATTTTCCTTTTTCTAGCCGACGTTTCTATGGGGCAGCTGACCATCATCGTGAAGACATATGGAACTGTGAAATATCCCAGCAGCAATACCAAGTCGTTTCATCAGAGTTTTATATTGACTTCTGTCAACAATGTGTGGAAAATAGTAAATGACACGTTCAGATTTCAAGACAAGTCTGATGTCTGACGGTCCGAGACCAAGGTGTAAATTGTTGGCCTCCATTCTAGCTACTACATCCTGTAGTATACCTGTAGGGTAATTATGACTTTGTAAGGGCCTTTGTGGAATTATCAAACAATCTCATGGTTTAATGAGCCTTGGAAAGAAGCCTTTCGAAAAACATTGTGGGAAAAGAAGAAAATGCTGGAAACCAGCATTTTCTTCTTTCCCCACAATGTTTTCTACCCTTTCAAAGACAAACCAGTCATACCTTGATATGTCATCTGCAAATACTTTCAAATTTGGACATGTCTGAAATTTTGTCTTTGGTAAAAAGGTAAGGTTCAACATTGAGGTACAAGGAGATACTGCTTACCATAAGTAATTTCTCTTTTGGCTCATTATTACTCAAATATACCCTTTATAGTCCATTTGGTTGGTATAAAAACTAAAGTTTGGTTCAAAATCACCAATGTAAATTATTTTTTGGGGAAATTTCTTTATACCTATCTAATTATTTTACAAAAACCACGAGAGAAAAAATACTTGAAGAATTTAAAACCGTATTTTAATGATTTTGTCCATTAAACTCTTTGTTAAATTTGACATCTGAAAAAGGTGGAGAGAGGGCAACAGATAGAACAGCATACTATCCCATGGTCAATTTGAAAGTATTTACATTTGAAGCCAAGTATATTGAAAAACTAGGTTCAGAATAACTTGCACAGATACTTTATCAGTTGTTTGAAGACGGCAACTATAGAGTTAAATAGTAAAAAGCATGAAATTTAAAATGAAAAGTTGCAAAAAATTAGAATTCTGCATAGTTTTTGTAAATAACTAACATTGCAACAAAGAAATTTTGAAGAAGTTATTCCATTTGAATGCATTTGATCAAAACATTAGTTTTTATAGAGACCAAAATTAATGGACTATACCAGAAAACATTAGTTTTGAATCGTCCAAATTGAAAGTATTTGCAGATGACAAATCAGTTCTTGCTGAAATGATAGGATTTGTCTTTGAAAGGGTAGAAAACATTGTGGGAAAAGGAGTAAATGATTACCAGCATTTTGTCCTTTTCTCACAATGTCTTCAAAAGCCTCCTTTCCAAGGGTCGTTAAAGGTCGGGATTGTGATGTGAAGGGTTAATTCATCACATCCTTGCACAAATTTACAGCAGGCAAATTAGCAGAGATCCTTGTAGAATATGTATAAGGAAAAGAATTAAGGTTGCATTCTATCAATGTATGCTTAAACACAGTTAGTTAACTCCTTACTTAAACAACAAAATTTAAGCCTTGTCCAAATTTAATGCATTTGCAGACGACAAATTCATTGTGGCTCAAATGATGGAATTTGTTCTCAAAGGGGTCAAAAACATTGTGGGAAAAGGAGAAAATTCTGGTTACCAGCATTTTCTCCTTTTCCTACAGTGTTTTCAAAAGCTGTATACTTGAGATGGTGTTGTAAAGAATTACTGTCAGTAGAAATTGCTTCTAAGTACAAGTAATTTTTCCTTTCCTGCACTTTTGTTCATGTTTAAAACTAATTATTTCGAAAGTGCCTGTTGTACATTTTTGTCAGGAGTTGAGCGAAGCTAATTCAGCTGGATGAAGGCAAAAGGAATAATTCTCAAGATGGCAGCTAAACTGACTGAATGTAAACTGATTGTGTTTGAATGATGAATATAGTTGGAAACAGTAAGATATTTTGCTATGCTGCAACTTAATACTAAAGCTCAGACCAAGGGTCTAAATATGGCATAGATGTTGGACTTTAAACAAGAACTTTTGCTACAGTGTGAAAATTAGCCATGCCCTGTGAAAAGGGTTGTGATTGATTGATTGTATGGTGTTTAATACTGTTTTCAACATCATTTCAGTTATGTCTCAGTGGCCAGTGTATCTATCCATGCTATCCTGGAGTTTCTGTCCTGTCACAATGACTACCATCAATCCATGGAAAGAAATTTGCCTAACTGGGGATTTGAACCAGTGACTAAAGTCCCATACAATGCTGACTGCTACTAGCAATTGGTCAATCTTCTGCTTGTCAAAGGGCCAGTGTACCTCACAATTTAGTCTGTTGCTAGACCAAATGGATTTTATGGATCCATTATTATGTGATGGCTTGCTTTGTATGATGCATCACGGAGATGAATCAAACCCTGTTTTGCAAGAGCATGGCTCAAGTCTGTTAGATTGCATAGTTTACATTTAGGTTAAATGTACAGGATGAATAAAGAATAAAAAAAAAAGAGACGTTAGTGTTTTGTGTAAATTAATGTTGTAGCAATCTTAGCTCATCTTTGCACAAGGTAGAATTAACTCTTTACCAAACAACAAAATTTTAGACTGGTCCAAATTGAAAGCATTTGCAGACAACAAAATAAATATGGCTGAGAAATTGAAATTTGCTTTTGGAATGGTAGAAAACATTGTGAAAATGTTGGTTACCAGCATTTTCTCCTTTTCCCACAATGTTTTCAAAAGCCTTCTTCTTCAGGGTCGTTAAAAGTCAGGATTGTGTGGTAAAGGGTTAATTGCAACAGTTGTTAGTAGGATTACCAACAGATGGGTATGAGTACTTGCTAGGGAATGGTTGGAGTATTTGCTGCAGATGGGTAGGGATGTTTGAAAAATGGGTGGAAGTACTACAGACAGATAGGTAGCGGTAATTCCTACAGATAGGTAATTCCTACAGATAGGTATAAATACTTGCCAAAGATGGATAAAGATGTTTGCCACAGATGAGTATAAATAATTGTCACAGATGGCTAAAGATGTTTTCTACAGAGGGAAAGGTATATCTGCTTCAGAAGGAATGAAGTATTTTCTACAGATGGATAGAAGTATTTGCTACAGATATGTCTGCAATTTTACTACAGATGAGTAGAGTATTTGCTACAGATAGATAAAGATATTTGCTACAGATGGGTTGGAGTATTTGCTACATATGGGTGGGAAAATTAGATACAGAATGGTTAAAGTAAGATTATTTGCTACAGATGGGTATAAGTATTTCCAACAGATGGATGAAGTGTATTTGCTACAGCTGGGTAGGAGTACATGTTGTTACAGATTGATGGGAGATTTTGCTTGAGATTTGTGGAAGTATTTGCAAGAGAAAGGTAGGAGGAACACTTCATTAAATTTCTTCTATATCTTCAAACAGGATGAAAGCCATAAGAAAGATTAATACCCTTTAAAATCTGTATTTTGTACCAGAATAACATATCACAACCTTTGGATTTACATACAAGGTAAATATTAGTGAGTAATAGTATTTCTGCTTGCATTTTATTTTCACAGTGATCCAAAACAATATGGCAAATTGACAAGTTGAAATCAAAAATTTCTGCCTAACGTAACACCACACAATCCCATCTTATGACAACCTTGATGATGAGGGCCTTTGAAAACACTGAGGGAAAAGGAAAAAAAGCTGATAATCAGCATTTTCTCCTTGCCCTACAATTATTTTTGTCCTTGATTTGGGCAACATTTGATTGATTATGTCCTGTAAATGCTATGAACTTTTACAAGTCTTATATTTTGTCATATGGTAAACAGTTACACAAATGAACATTTATAAGTAAGTAGTAAAGATGGAGATTTTGCATTTTCAAAGCTGCTTTTTTTCCAGGTTTTTTTCAAAAAAAGCAGACTTAGGGTCAAGGATCAGACTGCACATTCTGTGTAATCTGATCTTAATCTACACTCTCTGTATAGGCAAAATGTGCAGCTGTTAGACTGAATGGTGACTACATTTTATAATGAGCCAGATATTGTTGTGCCATAAATCAGAACTTTCTTCTTTTTACAATGGTAGTTGTACTCTACAAAACAAAATTTAATGAAAATTTTATATCCTGCTGATTTATAAAAAAAAAAAACATGTAAGGCAGCAAATGTGTATTTTTTACCATATACCATACAATTCAAGTCTTAACGACTTAAAGGAAGAAAGCTTTTGGTAACCAGCATTTTCTCCTTTTTCCACTCTGTTTTCTGCCCTTCCTAATACAAATTTCAATTTTTGAGTCACATTTGTTTTTGGCAAATGCTTCAAGCCTAAAATTTTGTCATCTGGTACAAGAGTTAATTTGCCCTTTACCAATGATCTACAACAGGCTTTTGAAAACATTGTAGAAAAAAAGAAAATGATGGTAATAGGCAATTTCTCCTTTACCTACAATCTTTTCAACCCTTTCATAGACAAATTACACCATTTTATCACTGTCTCATTTATTGTCTGCCACTATTTTCAATTTGGTGTAGTCTTAAATTTTGTTGTTGTTGTAAAAGGGTTGACAAGTGAACAACATGAAAATGGTCCCAAACATTTTGGATCACCCAATCACACAACACAATGTTTTTCTGAATCATCATAGTAAACAATGAAGCCAAAAGGATGAGTACAAAAAAGAACATACTAAAACGTTATTTTGGAAAGATGAAAATATGAAAGTCTTAATAAAACTAAATTTTTGTGTAAAATTATAGCACAATCTACTTAAGAGTTTTCTAAAATCAAAAACTTTTACCCATGAAGAAATAATGTAACTTTTTGAGTCCCTACAAGGATCAACATTTGAAAACATTGCAGAAAAAGGAGCATTTACTTGTAAAAAAAAAAAAGCAATCACCCCTTTTTCCAATATTGTTCTCTTTACTGTTGAAAAACTACCTGTCTCTCCTTTAACCCTCTACCACACAATCCTGAGAAGGAATACTCTTTAAAACATTGTTGGAAAAGGAGAAAATGCTGGTAACCAGCATTTTCTCCTTTTCCCACAATGTTTTCTACCTTTCCCAACACAAATTTCAATTTTTCTGTAACATTTGTCATCTGCAAATTAATGCTTTCAATCTGGAAAGGTATGAAATTTTGTTATATAAAGAGTTAATTTTTTTTTTTTCATGCTTTTTTTTAAGGGCCAGTAGTTTTTGGTGGGTCAAAATATAGTTGGTGCAGAAATGGGTTCAGAAAGTTCACATGTTACACATCACAAAATATACTTAAAAAAAAGTATGAATAACTACTAGTTATTTGCCAACAAACCTTTGTTCAACTCTAATTTTAAATCTAAAACCAAGCCATCTGATTGGCTGAGACATCTGTTTTTGGCCTATCAGGTGGCTGATCCTGGAATTCAGAAAATGAAATGAGCCATGCTCTGTGAAAAAGGGGTTAAAGGCATCTGCAAAAAGTATCAACCCATGTCAGCCTGCGCAGTCCATGCTGGCTGACATGGATAGAAACTCTTTGCTAGTGGTCAATTTTCCGCTTGGCAAGAAAGCATTCCACCTCCAGATCCAGTTGATTGTGAGGCTAAATGGATTTTATGTATCCATAATTATGTGATGACTTCCTTTGTATAATGCATCAAGTAGATGCATTAAACCCCCCTTTTGCCAGAGAATGGCCCAAATGAATTTAGACAGGTTGGAGTATTCCAACCTTGGTGCTTCTTTTATAAATACTTTGCCCTTCATTCTTTTCATGACACTGGCAGCTTTCCTGTTTGAACAAATACATGCAGTCAAAACAATGTCTTGTGGCTTAGACCTACAAGACACGGAAAGTTGCACTTGCAGATATGATCAATGAAATATTACTGAAAATGGTTTAAAATCATTTAAAATTCACTGCTGCATTTATAATGTACACAGATGATTGATACAGTTTACTTGTCACTTAAAATCCAGTGCATTAAAATGTCTATATAAAGATACCTGTGTTTGTTTTGAAACACTAACTTGTGAATTCACAGTATCATTTCAATGAAATTTTATCCACAACCATAAAGAAAGCATCTGGTCAATTTTTGTGGGAGCTATTACAACTATAGACAGTATTTGATATGATTCTATTTGATATACTTTGACAACAAATGGTTGATTTAAAAACCCGAGTTAGAGAATACCTGTAAATGTGAATTCCAAAAAATAATTTCTGTAAACATAATTATTATCTCAAGCATATGACTTTCTCTTGAAACATATTCATTTTACATTGACTGAGAAACAACTCTTGCAACTTATACTGATCTCTCTCTCTTGCAGCAGACTGTTGTTCAAATCATTGTCACAACAGCAGATATCACTCCTACCACACGAATAATCTAAATATACAGTAAGATGCTATGTAACCCATTAAAGAAATACCATAGAAATTTTTTTTTCTTTCTTTTGTCTTTCTTCTTTACTGATGACTTGCCAGCTACTACCTCAATTAATTCAGTGATAAATTATTTTTTAAGTTTGGTAAGACTAAAAAATCTCAATAGCTCCCTTTGATACCATATGTTCACGTGTTAACCCTTTTGGCGCCATAGCCGAAAACAGTGACTTTTGTGGACGGCATAGATCAAGATCAGACTGCACAGAACGTGCAGTCTGATCTTTGATCTATACCGTTTGCTTGTGTAGTCAAGCCTATACAATCAAAATCTTTGTAAGTTTTAATGGATTGTAATTATAGCCATCGAAAGAGGGCGACTTTACTTATTTGGTGCTGAAAGAGTTAAGCATACATAACATGAGAGGTTTATACTATGTGCAAGATACATATTACTATAGACCATTTCATATTGGCCCATAGGAGTAGGTCAGCCACTGCTCTCTCAACCTATGCGTGGAGTTTGCGTAACTTTTCCCTCTGCATTAGTAAAGATGCGAACTCGATCGGTTCTGTAATCCATGGTGACCATCGAGTTTTCAGGCAGCACTTGAATCTGTAATGATAAAAAATAGGAAAACAATATCAAGTAAAGCAATCCTGCATGTGATATGTGAAAGGGCAATAACCCTTTACCAAACAGTCCTATTGTTTTAATCCTTTACAAAATCACAAAATTTTAGACTTTTCCAAAATGAAAACTTTTACAGATGACAAATTGAATGTTGACCCAAAAAACTTGGGTAGAAAAAATTGTGGGAAAAGAAAAAAATGCTGGTTACCAGCATTTTCTCCTTTCCCACAATGTTTCCAGAAGATTTTAAAACTCGGGATAGGGTGGTAAAGGGTTAATAATCCTGTGAAAAAAAGCTTTTTAAAACACTGAAAAAAAGAAGAAAATATTGATAACCAGCACTTTCTCTTTTTCCCACAATGTTTTCTACACAGCCAAAGACAAGTCATCTAAAAATGCTTTTAATTTGGACAAGTCTAAACTTTTATTGTTTGGTAAAAAGTTGAACCACATGCGGGGGGGGGGGGGGGGGGGGGGGGGGGGAAGAGACATTACTCCACTGATATATTGTGAGTGAAAGCTCAAGGGCTTGACTGCTTACACTGAGGTGAGTATAGACAGAGAAATGCTATTTTTTTTCACTCTCTCTCTCTTGATAGAAAAACTTAGGATTTTTAAGTAAAGCCTACTAAAGGGTTGACCCATTACCAAACAATCTCTAATTTTAACAACCGTAAAAATGAAAATTTTTGAAAACTTTATGTAAAAAGGCAAAAATAAACCTATGATTACTCCTTTGGTTATAATGTTTTTACCAATCCATACACAATTTTCCATTTTCGAGTCACATTTATTTTGTTGTCTGGAAGTAGAAACTGACATTAACATTTTTCATGTCTGGAAAAGAGTCAATAAAATTAATACAATTTTCAAATTGACAGGAATCAATGGATCTCAGTCTAATGACATATAAAACCAAAGAAAGATTTATGTTCCATATTTGTTGGCCTAGGTTCAGGCAGTGCAATGTAATAATCTTTTAAATTGTTACCAAAGGAAAAACTTTTCAAGTCAACCAAACCAAAAGCATTTGCACGCGACAAATTAAATGCAGCTCAAATAATAATTTCTGTCTTTGATGGAGCAGAAAACATTGTGGGAAAAGGAGAAAATGCTGGTTACCAACATTTTCTCCTTTTTCCACAATGTTTTCAAAAGCCTCCTCCCTCAGTCATTCAAAGTTTGGATTGTATGGTCAAGGATAAATCACTTGGTGTTATGGTCTCCTTTCAGATCTGTGCCAAAATTGTTTATCTGTGCTGTAAGTATTACAAAGTAACTTTAGAATGAATTTATAAAGAGAAAAACTGATCAGAATGGAACCCAGGCTAGTGTTTATTTTCACTAAGGAACTCTAAAATGCCGAGACATAAAACTTGTCGTCTGAAAATGCTTTCATTTATCAAACAACGAAGTTGTAGATTTTTCCAAACTAAAAACATTTGCAGATGAAAAATCAAGTGTGATTTGAATAATGGGATGTCCTTAACATGGCTATAAATATTACGGGAAAAGGGGAAAATACTGGTTACCAGCATTTTCTCCTTTTCACATTGTTTTCAACATAAGTCTTCTTCAGGATCATTAAAACACTTGATTGTTTAGAAATGGGTAGGCTAGAAGTATTCATAACATTTATTACTTTAAAACTTACAGATATTTTAGGATAGTCATTCAAAATCATTGCCTGTGCCTCTTGCCATGGCTGGAAAAGAAAAGGCTAGAGTGAAAACGTTAAATATCAAAAGATCTTTGATTGCATAAATAATCATGTTATTGTTCATGTATTAATCATTTACCACACAATGCCAACTTTGAAAAAGAAGACTTATGAAAATGTTGTGGAAAAAGGAGAAAATGCTGGTAATCAGCATTTTCTCCTTTTCCCACAATGCTTCTACCATATCAAAGACAATTTCCACAATTTTAGCCACATTAAATTTGGCCTCTGCATGTGCTATGGGTTTGGACAGGTCTAAAATGTCATGTGGTAAAAGGTTAATCCTTTACCACACAATCCCGAGTTTTAAAGAAGCATTTCCTGAGAAAGGAATCTGTCTTTCTAAGAGCAGAAAACATTGAGGGTACCTTGAAAGAATAGAAAACATTTTAGAATCTCCTTTACCCACAGTGTTTTCTACCATGTCAAGGACAAATTCCAGCATTTGAGCCAAATTTAAATTGTTGTCTGCAAATCTACATTTTTGTCAAGTTGTAAAGAGTTAACCCTTTACCACACAATCTAGAGTTCAAACAGCCCTGAGAAATAATGTATAGGCTTTTGAGAATATTGTGGGAAAAGCAGAAAATGCTGGCAACTAACTTCTGCAGGTTTATGGGATACTTATCCTCTTTCCGACCAGTACTTGGCAAACACTTGATTTTTTTCAGTTCAAATGTGTTTTTGGGATATTTATATTTTCAATTTTCCAGGCAAATTGTATGAGTACGTGCCAGTCTCAATAATGAGACGCTATGGTGATTTTTTTCATAATTGGACATTTACTGTGCACTGTAGGCCTACCGTCTCAAGTCCATTGTAAATTTTCCGGGAGCAAAGATAGAATGCTATAAGTGACTTTCTGTTTCGTCAGTTTGATCTGTACTGCAGTGAAATGAAATTAACTTTTTGTAACAAACATGACCAAAGACAAATCATTAAACCTTTCATTACCTTAAGAGCTTGTAGAAGTCGTTTATAATATGTAAATCTTCGAAAAAAACTGACAAAATCTGTCGTGTGTGGTGGCCATTTTGTGTGGTTTCAGGAACGTAATTTACTTGAGTAACAGATGAAATGAACTGTTTTTCTTATCTTCAACGTTTAAATTGAAAATATTTGTATGTCAAACGAAGGATTATTGAGCAACAGGCATGTTCAAATCCTAGTTTTGTGCATTATTTGTGAAATTATGAGAGTTCAAACTTGCGCACAAAATTTGTGCAGAGATTTCAAATGTTTTTGTCTTGATCGTCTCTGTACCCAGAGGCAACCAGTCAAAAAGTAACATCGCCTTTGGGGACAGTTATCTGTACTAGAGTATGTGCATGCCTTGGCATAGTCTGACGGTAATAATTTCTCAATTACTTCATATCACCCTCTCATAATCGTAGTCTACTTTCAACTTTTGGCAGCTATCTGTTTGTCGCTTCCGTTATTATTTTTATTTAAAGATAAACTAGAATCTTGACAGTTATTAAAAAGATCATTGTATTAAAAACAGACCTCAATGTTTTACTTAAATTCATCATTAAGTCATTACTGTTTTATTACGTTCGTTTCATTGGATGTTTCCTGGATCTACACACTATAATGTTTGAAGTTGTTATTGAACTATCACGGGAACGAGCAAGCTCAGGGACGAAAATGCAGTTACGTCGTAACTTACGAATTGATTTTGCGACGAATCAACCCGGAAGCAGGTAACGACGAAAAGTGTTTCTCAGAATTTCAGCCATTTGACAGTTTTCAACATATTCATAACATTAGAAAAGAGGGCGCCGAAAAGAACAGATGTTTGTATCATACCATTCCAACAACTTCGGGCCAACTCGACTTTTCTTCATATTTCGACATGTTAGCGATACAGTCCTCGACTTTTTATACCACAGGTACTATGATGGGATAATTCAGGAGCAACCGTTATATTGTAGACACACTAATTAGTTTATTACAGCTGTATTGTAATGCAAGAAAAATACAGAAGAAAGATTCCAACTTTTCTTTTTTTCTCTAACCGGTTATAAATTCTTTCTTCACCTGGCAAATTATTTTTAGTACTAAAAAAAGTTGACTTCTCCCTGCACGAAAATGCAGTTAGTAAAGGGGAATAACTGTTCATGAAAGTGTGACATGTAGGCAGTTCATGTGAAAATCCTTCATATTCAAAATTGACTTTAACAGAAATAACAACGCTAAAGTTTACTCCTTTTTTAGAAGCTTTGACAACTGAACTCTTACAGGATTGAACAAAGATGGGGAGATCTGACCAGTTGCTCTTTGTTCCCATTATGTTGATTGTTTTTATTGCTGTGAATGCAATCCCTGTGTATGGAGGTGCGAACGACAAACATGAAAGTGGGGAAGACAAAAAGGTATATGTTAATAGATTTTTTCAACTTTTTGAATCACTGCAGTGATTGAAAAATGTTTTTAAAAGAAGCAAATAAACATTTATGTTTGAATTAACTGAACCATATTTTTAATGAGGTCTAAAAAAAATATCGGTGTTTTGGGTTTCCCTACCCAACCTAGAAAATGCTGCCTAGAAAATGCTGCCGACCCTAAACTTTTTTCGCTATGATTGAAAAAAAAAAAAATCCGTCGGGTGTGATTTCATTATATGTTCCATGTAAAGGTAACTGCTCAACTCGTACCTAAGTCAACTCGTACCTAAGTCAACTCGTACCCATTTTGGTCAACTCGTACCCGAGTCAACTCGTACCCATTTTGGTCAACTCGTACCCGAGTCAACTCGTACCCGAGTCAAGTCGTACCTTAGTATTTTTACATCTGTTAGTTTGCAACTTTTATCAACTTATCAGTATAGTAACACAAATTTTTGTCAAGGACTAAATATAAATGGGTAATAAATGGGTAGTATATTATTGTCGGTTTACTTCTTAAACCTCGTAACTACAGTTGTAACAAGCTGAAGTTACGAAGTTTTTTTAGGTATACCAACGATATGTCAACATCCAAAGGACTGAAAATTAGGAATCAAAAGAATATATATGCACACAAACATTAGTTCTTCTCCACCCCGAAGTGCCGCAAAATACTGATCTCTACTTATACCTGCAAAAATTGTGAGCAAAGTCCGCTAAAGATTATCAATAATTATTTATGCCATTTACAAATATGATAACATGAAATACAGCATAACCATGTATACATAAAATCTAGTAAAATCAGAAAAAAAGCAATTAATCGCAACTATAGTAAATTTAACCATTAAGGTACAAAGCACCTCTCGTACCTCTCACTGACCTGTTCATGGACACTGTAATTCAGGATTAGACGGCACAGACCGTGCTGTCTGATCTTGGATCTACGTTGTCTGATTCGAAGGTATTTTTCTCAGTGCAGTCCAATATCAGACTTAGAAGAACTGCAGTCCGATCCTAGATTTACATGGTACACTACCTTCATGTAACATGCATATATATTGACAAAAGAAGTAACTAACTATGATTTATACTATACTTGTAAGCTAATATATTTCTGCGGACGGTGTAGATCGAGATCAGACTTGCAAGAATTGCAGCCTAATCCCAGATCTATACAGTCTCATTATGAATAATATTAGAAATTTAGGCTGTTAAGTATGGGTCTTTTAAAAAACCAGGAGAGGACGGTGTAGATCAAGATCAGACTTGCAAGAATTGCAGCCTGATCCCAAATCTATACAGTCTGATATGCCGCGGTCTACTAGACACAAAGAACTGTCTGATCGCATATTCGTATGCTTATCATACGATATATTCCGAAATATTCGGAACACACGAATATAAATCCTTCGAATATTTCAGCGCCATAGTTTAACCATTATCCTGCTAGATAACTAAAGTGAAATTGTCAATCCGATGGTAAAACCCGAAATATTGTTATTTCAAGATTGTATTTCAGGGATTTATATCTCCTTACCAGACAGTGAAGATACAAGATCAGACTGCACGTTCTGTGAAGTCTGATCTTGATCTACAATATCAGCAAAAGGGGGAAACGCGATAAGCAGTCTATGGGTTAATACAGATCCTACCAGACTATCAAACTGATATAAAACAACAGATTAATTTCCGATTATTTAAAAGAAGTTAAGACTTCCAAAACGTTTTCATTTAACCCATTACCACACAGTCCCTACTTTAGACGCCACTGAGAAAGAAACCTTTTGAAAACACTGTGGGAAAAGGAGAAAATGCTCCATTTTCTCCTTTTCCCACAGTGTTTTCTACCCTTCCCAGAACAAATTTCTATTTTTTGTCACCTTTGTAACATTTATCTATATAACGGGAAAATCGATAAAAGCTTGGATAGAGATACATATATCTTAAAATTATTACTAGTAAATTACATAATATTACTAAATCTAGATAGCCATAAAAAAAATATTTGCGTCCGGTGTAGGCCACACAAGATAATGGGTAAAATGAGAAATCAATCGTAACGAGCGATATCTCCTTCACCCCACCACGAGAGTTCAGGATACACAGGTAT
The DNA here is from genome assembly GCA_946811185.2 of Hippopus hippopus. NCBI lineage: Eukaryota > Metazoa > Mollusca > Bivalvia > Cardiida > Cardiidae > Hippopus > Hippopus hippopus. The sequence continues at coordinate 8,601,117 of OX328100.1, read as the reverse complement.
CTTATCAACCACTTGTCAAGTGTGTAATATACGTTGGGCACGTGTTGATTTACATGTAATTAACAAAAAACTTAAACGGATTATCTAGGCAAAATATAATAGTTCCTGTGGACTTTTGTTCTTACTTAGCAATAATGAATAAATAGACAGATAAATGAATAAAATGGTTTGAAACATGTATATTACTTTTTTGAGAAAAAAGTAGATTACTTCACTGAAGACTGAATAAGTTATAAATGTGTCTAATTAGAAAAATAAATAAATAATTGAATGAATAGGCATGAAAAAACAATCGACGAATACACTTAAAAGAAAGAATAATTTTATTAGTGTATATTCGGTAGTACAGAAATTACATGTAGAGATCGAAATGCAAAAAATGGTAAAAAGATCAAAAGTAGATAAAGAAGCAATATATTCTTACCTGTCCCGCAGACACGATGCTGCCAGCGGTCGCACACATCACAGGTAACGCCATGCTGGCGTTTCCCTACAACCTTATCACACACAATGCATAGATCCGACATATTCACACAAAGAGTAATCCAATATAAATGATGCTGAGAATATTTTAACATCTTATATACCTAGTCATCGGCGACTTAAAAGATAAAAATGCAAAATAGATAATTACCTTTAAAATTCCTGCGTGTCATTAGACATTGCTTGCAAAAAAAAAGCCGCCACCCGCCGAAAACAATCAAACGAATTTAAGCAGTGCTTGATTAAGGAATCTATTTTTCACACCAAAACTAATCGCGATACCCTAAGTGCCAATCAATAAAGGCTCTTAATTATTGCATGCACACTAAAGGGAATAAATCTTGTGTCCTACCGCCTTTCCAATTAAAGTTTTCAGATATTTTGTTAAAACATAATTAGGGGATATACTGAATAAGCTGCACATAAGTTAAATGCAAACAGCCAACTTAATAATACAGTTATCTATCCGTCCGTCCGTATAAAGGTCCGTGCATCCGTCTGTCTTTCCATCTATCTATCTATTAGACAAAGGGTACGAGTTAACCAAAACAGGTACGAGTTGACCAAAATAGGTACGAGTTGACTCGGGTAGGTACGAGTTGACCAAAAATCAGGTACGAGTTGACCAAAACAGGTACGAGTTGACTAAGGTACGAGTTGACTTGGGTACGAGTTGACTAGAAACCCATGTAAAAAGTTTTTGAAAAAAAAAATAAATCCGTACCTACCCTACCCACAGTATCTCGGACTGAAACCCTAAACACATTTTTTTTTTGTTAGGCCTGACCGTGACTCCATGGTCTCTATTGGCTCTGGGCTTGTTCGTCCCAAAACCAGTTCGTCCCTGGGCTTATTTGCCCGGGCTTCTTTGTCCCACACTACCTTATCGATTTCATTGGAATGTACAGTGCTTTGTGCCTTCTAAAATAAATTGTTTTTCTACACATAAAAGTACCGGTACTTTGAATAAAACTTATCAATGCTTTGTTTTTGCCTTTCTAGAAGTCGTATTTTAAAATGAAAAGAAACTTTATTAATGATTCAAGACTTGAACACACAAGGTTTCTTGTTCGCCTGGGCTTGTTTGTCCCACACTATCTTATCGATCGAGTTGGAATGTACAGTGCTGTGTCTTTGTCTCGTATCTATTGCAAGTCAACAGATTTCCTGATTTCCTGATGCCGTATCAATAAAGTTTATTGCCCCACTGCATTTGCTTTGTCCGGGGCTTATCTCGGTCATTACTGGCTCTCGTCAAACGTCTGGTAGCAGAGATTCCGGCACGGAATCAGCTGAGTTCAGTGGCCGAGTATACTCAGAATAGTTACTGAGGCATTTCCAATTATCTACTTGTAAAACGTCTTTTGATTGACAAAAATATATCGGTTAGCCAATACATACTTATTTAAGGGTAGAAGTTTGTTCTTCATCATAACATGGCCGCTGACTTACAAACGAACGCTGTCACCCCTCGGATTTAACACGAAATAAATCGAGAGGGACGTAAAGAATAAATGGCGATGGGTATGGCTGAACGAAAGAGATTCACGCGGAGAAAGATATGGCCATTGGTTAAATAAGCCCGATGTAACGGGAGTTGCATTTTGCAAATTATGCACGAAAATGATCAACTACAGATCGAATGGAAAGAAGCTTTACGCGTACATGCCGAAGACGAATCCCACATCACATTCTCCCTTGTAAATTAGCCATTCTTAAACGAAGTATTGTTTCCCTATTTGACAGATTTGATTTTATTCTTTTGACAGATCATTTAAATTTAGCACATGTGATTGCATTTCAACGAATCAAGTATTAAATACTAGATATGTCCTTTTCTCATACTGGTTGTATTTTCAAATACTAAAATGTTGTAATCTGATCAGGTCCTCAGTACAAAATGAAGATTATAGAGGAAAATAATAACATGGGTGCTAAAAACTATTTTCTTAGGTAAGCATATCATATCTTTCATTTCATTCAAGATTTTTTCAACTTTAAAATGCTAAAACTGGATCTCACTAGAGGATTTTGATGGTAATAAAATAGGTAAAATCTCAGGAGCTTCCGGGGGCCAGGCCCCTGGACCCCTGGCCAGGGCGTTGCCCTGGATCCACCGGGGGCCCTAGTGGCCGCCAGCTCACTTTTCAGTATTTTCAGATTTTTCAACTTTTACCCCTATGATATTTTTTCTTTTACCTTAATTTCTTCTCTAAACGTAATAATGGGAATGACTCCATTGATATTTTTCTTTAACTTTGGTTTCGTCTTGGAACGTAATGCTGGGGATGACTGAATTGATATTTTTCTTTTACTTTGGTTACTTCTCTAAACCATTTATTGCAGTTGTATTTTCTTAGGTTGAGTAAAATGGTTGGCGATTATGGCATTTAACACCTTTTCATACCTGTCAAAATCAGTGAAGTATCCATTATTAACACCTTTGGTTGGCAGATATATAAGTTTGGACGAATGAGCCAGGAAGAACAAGCCCGGGCGAACAAGCCCAGGGACGAAAAAGCCCGTTACCTCTCTATTCACCAACCTTTCATAAGAACAGCATTAGTTTTCTGAAATGGAAGGCAGAAGTTGAAATTTAGAAAATCTCAAAGAAAAAGACTAGAACGGTTTGTGAATTTGGACCTTGGTCACCTTTTGTAAGGCCTAACAAAAAAATATCTGCGTCTAGGGTTTCGGTCTAAGATGCTGTAGGGTAGGTAGGGGTTTTTTTTCTTTTCCCAAGAAACTTTTTACATGGACCATGTACCAAATTCACACCCGACAGGGTTTTATTTTTTTCAATCGTAGCATACAAAGTTTAGGGTAGGCAGCATTTTCTAGGTAGGGTTGGGAAACCCTAAACACAGATATTTTTTGATAGGCCTAACTACGGCAGAGGTTAAGTTGCATACCAAAACTGTAGCCTGTTGTACCGGTCACACGACTAGCCGAAATACCGGAATACTGCCGAAACACCAGAATACCCCAAAAAAATCGATAATGCCTGTTACGTTTGCAGGCCAGTATCTTGATCACTTGAAACTTTAGTATACTGGGTTCGTATGTAAGAAATTCTTATGTTTGTTTTGAATAAGTTTTCGTATTTATGAGATCGAGTTAAACTGGGAATTATGTAACGTGCTCGTGATTGTTTCGATGTCCGATGTTGACAGTTTCGAGACAAAATCGGGAAAAGGTCTGGAAAAGTGAAAAGTACCTGACATAATTTTCGATCTAATTCTCTGTCCTGAAAAAACGCACACACACACATGTGTACACACACAAACAAATTGTTCCTAATGAAATACATTCGCAACCACGTCATTTTCAAAAACACCGGAATAGCCCCAAAATCGAGTAGGCTACATGTACAGTAAAGTCGAGCCGGAATGCCCGTAGATCTTTACTGATTACTTGTTGATTTATAAAAATCTGATTTTAGTTTTTTATCGTTGGGTATCATATCATGTCTTTTTTTTAAATTCTGACTTTGTTTTGTGCTATTTAATAACCATTTATCTAGAATTTGAAATGATATACGAGGAAATTATTTGTTGCGTCATAGAGGGACCGAGAGGTGGGAGTACAATTCATAGATGTAGGCCGCAAAATAAAGAGACATATTGTCATTGCTTTTTATTTTTCATTTTCAGACTTTTCCTTTTTCCATTCAACATATGAAAAATAGCTTTGAAAAAGATGTCATGATCAGCACACTTTTCAAAAGTGTTACATAAACATGAAAGCCGGGCTGGAATACCGCTAGTAATAGTAATTTTCGTATGCTGGGTTCCTACGTGTTAAGTTCTTTTGGTTTCAAGAAAGTCTGATGATATCGAGTGAAAATTGGGAATGTGTAAATTGCTCGGGATTGTTTCAATGTCTGATTTCCCCCCCCCCCCCCCCCCCTTACAGTTTTCAGATGCGAAAGTTCTTTAGTCGGCCTTGAAAATATCGAGAGAAAAATCGTGAAAAGGTTGAGATTAGTATGATGTAGTTATACTGTACCTGTATATTCAGTTTGCGAACAAAATTCTCTCTTTTCAAAAATAAATAATAGAAATTGCACTTTATGAATATCATTTGCAACCACGTCAACTTCAAAAACACCTGAATAGCCCCTAAATCAATACATGTACAATACGTTGAAGTCGGGCCGGAATACCAGTAGACCCTCACTCTTTTCTTGTATATTTATAACATAATGATTTTGGTTTTAATTGTTGGGTGCCAAGTAATGATTTTAAAAATGGAATGGGGGGAGGCGGGCGGGCGAGAGTTTAAGCCATAGTTCTTAGTACACTGCAAAATTTTTAGACCATTCTCTTCTCCATTCAAGTTACGAAAAATAGTTTGGAAATGGTATTATGATCATCACTCTTGTAAAACGTGTTATGTTTGCAAGCTGGCCGGAATGGCGCCAGGACTAGGAATTGTGGTATACACTGTACTGTGTTCCTACGTGTTAAGTTCTTATATATCGGTTTCGAATAAGTTCGTTTTTACGATATCGGGTCAAAGTAAGTTGCCCAAATTTGTTTCAATGTCCAAATTCTCTCTCTTTTTTTTCTCTCTCCAGTACATTATTCACATGCGAAAATTCTACAGTCGGCCTTGAAATTGTCGAGACAAAATCGTGAAAAGATCGGGGATGGTACGAAGTACCTGTAATCAGTGTGGAAACAAAATTCTTTCTTCTCAAAAATTCTCTCTTCCGAGTCAAAAAAAAAAAATGACACAAATCGCACCTAATGAAAGACATTCGCAACCACTTTATCTTCCAAAACACCGGAATAGCCCCCCCCCAACGGTATTTTGAAGTCGGGCCGGAATACCCATAGATCCATGAGACGTAAGCGTCGTGTTTGGATAGAGTCTGGCAGACCGTGAGGCACTAATTTTCCATCGTATTCTGAGTACAAGGAGGCTAAGCGCCAATTCCGTAAATTACATAGAAATTGTTCGTTTAATTACATACAGGAAATCAACAGAAATATTGACGAGGCAGCTGAAATCGATAGTCCTTGCTTCTGGAGATTATTTAATTCAAAAAGGAAGAATGGTCCAAAAGGCATTTCTAGCGAAATTCAGTTTGATGGTATTACTTTTAGAGATCCAGAGCACATATGTCAAGGGTGAGGAAAACATTTTGCAAATTTGTACTCTGATACTGAATGTGTTAGTTATGACTGTAAGCACTATGATAAAATTTTGAATGTGGTTCAAACAATTAAAGCAAAACCACTGGTAGCTGATGAGGGTCACATCAGTGTGGAAGAAGTAGCAAAATCACTGTCTTCTCTTAAAACTGGAAAGATGTGTGGTATAGATAATGTTTGTAACGAGCATCTGATAAATGGTGGTGATTTATTAGTTTCTTATCTTGCAATGTTATTCGACTACATGTATTGTTTTGCGTACGTTCCGCCTGCTTTTAAGCGAGGAATCATTTTAACCTTGTACAAGGGTGGCCATAAGCCCAAAAACCAATGTAACAGTTACCAGGCTATAACACTTTCTTCTTCAATTCTTAAGTTGTATGAAAAGGTGCTTCTTAACCGATTACAAAATTCTATAGATAGGCCGATTAATTCCTTGCAGGGTGGGTTCCAACCCAGTATGAGTAGTGCAATGACTTCTTTTATCCTACACGAAAGTATTAATTTCTGCAAGGAACAAAATAGTAAACTTTATGTCTGCTTTTTAGACGCGCGTCAAGCTTTTGATAGAGTCTGGCACGATGGGTTAGTTTATAAACTGAGCGAACTGGGCATTTCCCACAAACTTTTGAAAACAGTTATTGCTATGCACTTGAATATGACCAGCTGTGTTTTATATAACAGGTTTTATTCAGACTGGTTCCCTATTTTGCAGGGCACCAGACAAGGTGGTATTTGGTCCCCATTTTTGTATTTAGTATATTTTAATGATTTGATTGGTCAGTTGGTCAATAGTAAACTTGGTTTTCAGATTGAAGGCGTCAGTTTTTGTGCCCCGTCTTTTGCAGATGATATGGCCCTTCAGGCTTTATCGTGTAAAGCATTACAATCCATGATCTCTATTTGTTACCGTTACTCATGTTTGTGGCGTTATCAATACAACCCATTAAAATGTGCCGTTGTTACTTTCAATGAGTCAAAACATTACTATAAACGTTGTAAAAGGTCGTGGTTCATTGGTCATGAAGAGATAACTGAATATGAAGATTTCATTCATTTGAGCATAAAGCGGAACAAATCTAATGGCTCATCTTACATAGTTAAGGAGTTGGACTGGAAATTAAGGACAACATTTTATGGCCTTATTAAAGATGGACTTCATAAGAAAGGTTTAAATCCGTAAACAAGTGTTAAGATTTATAAATCTATTGTGTTACCAAGAGCACTTTTTGGCTCTCAGTTTTTGCAATTCCTTTCTAGTTGGGATAGGATGACTCTGGAAAGATCACACCGGTTATGCTTAAAACAAATGCAGGGACTACGGAGTAGATCAAGAACTGATGTAGTTCTTGGAGTACTCGGTATTCTTCCAATCGAAGCTGAAATCGAGAAAAGAAAACTAACTTTCTTTGGTCAACTTTGTTGACTAGAAAGGGATTGTACTGCAAAACAGTTATTTCTTTTGCGTTTATCTTCATATAGTTTAGATAAATCAAAGTACAGTTTTATCAATGACATTGCTATTGTTTTACGCAAGTTTAATCTTCATGATATTATGTTTAAATATGTTGAAGACGGTTCTTTTCCTAGTAAATTTTTGTGGAAAAATTCCATTACTTCAATTATAGGTAGATACTATATAAATGAATGGGAAGCTCAAACTTTGACCCATCAGTTTGTTATCTATAGACAGATTCAACAAGAATATAATTCCAGTCCTATATGGATTTATGCAAAGTACCACCCTAAACTGCTAGGTGCCTGTTTTTCTGTTGCTCAGCTGATTGTGTATCTTTCCCACTATGAAATGTATTGCTCACGTTGTGGAGAAAACTATGTCCATGTAAGCATCACTGAGCACTTATTAACACGCTGTACTTTGATTGAGCCTCTTGTTACTTCCTTTATGGAAAACGTTAGAGTGTTATATGGCCAAAATACTTTTATATGTTTACAGTCTATGTCAAACAAGGATTTCGTATATACGATTTTTGGTATTAATCCAAATTTCTATTTTATTATTAATGGAATGAGTGAAAGTTTTTATGTCAGTGTAGTCTATTTACTACATAGTATCTTGAACTCATACAGGCAAGCACATCACATTGTGTGATGTGCTTATCTCGAACATAACAATTATCTTCTTTTCTTGGTGCTTAATACTGACTTAATTTTTCGTTTCGGTTAAGTCCTCTATGTCTAGCACCAAGTGAAATATACCATTGCCCTCTCTCTGTCTGTCTCTCCCTCTCTCAGTGTATCATTCTTATAATTATGCTTACTTTTGATTTATATTCATTGACTATTTTTTTTTTTTGCGAATATGTTTGTAAATCTTCTGTATGGAGGAAATAAAGAATAATAAATGTTGGGTGCCATGTCAACTCCGATTTTGTTTTATGCTACTTGTATTTCAGTATCATTGTGTAAGAAAAAGGAGGGAAATAATGTATAGTTTATAGTAGTAAACCTCTAAAAAAATGACTTTTGATGTTTTTTAATTTTCTGACTATTTTTATTTACTTCATACACTTATATGCTCTCGCTCGCTCTCTTTCTTCATGCTGCAAAAATGCAGAAACATTTCTTATTCTGAAAATTAATCTGTGTGGAAGCGAGAGATTGCTCCGTGTGTGCAATTTCTCCTTTTCATACACCAACTGTGATGTATTCTGTTGTAAATGTACAGTCAATAATGTAAAAAGATTAAAGAAAACAAAATGGTTTCTGGAATCTAGGTTATATTATGAAATAAGTTAAAATCATTGAAAAGAGAGTTTCATACCTTTGTGTCTTAGTATTGTATGAATTGTATTATGGGCCTGTGGCCAAGTATTATACAAAAAAGTCTATTGTATTGTATATTGTATTGTACTGTAGTGGGAATGCATATTCTGTTACAAAACTTTGACATAAATCATGCTATTTTATGTATTCTTTTATAATCCTTTACCAAACAATCCCCTAATTTACGACCATGAGGTAGTAGACTTTTTGGAGCTGGGGCAAAAAGCACCATTGCAAATGGTGCAAATACTGGTAATTAAAATTTTCTCCTTTTCATAGAATGTTACGGACAACTGCTATTACTATAGGTAGATTATATTTGTTGTCTACAAGTGCTTTCAGTTTGGAGGAGTGTATACTTTTGTACTCTGATAAAGATACAATCCTAATTGAGAATTTTACAAGAAATTCCGCATTTTTCCCCCTTGCGTATAAGAAAAGTCATAATCTCAAGAGTTTACACATACAGTATCCACAGGGCCATAAACCTATTAGATACCTGTCGATTTCGGGCACACGCTTCGTTAAATTAGATAATTAGAGCACTACATATTAAGCAAAACATACTGTCATACTTGCCAGTCAATGACATCGATTGAACTTCTAAGTTCCAGACTCATGTTCTTTTTGCTTAGTTTCCTCTCCATGACTGTAATTTTTCTGGGCTCTTTAAATGCTTTTAGGAACACAATATAATGCTGAAATGCTTAACAAAAGTTACTTGACATAGAAATAACATGATAATCCATCCAATGTCCAAGCAAGTTCCAAACTGACATTTTTCAATCAGAACTATCAGAATGTCTTTGGATTTTCCCCCATTTGTTAAGGACTTTCCTAACCGACTTACATTATGAGGTACACATCTTGTAAGTCATAGTGTGAGAGCTAAATCCAGATTAATATTTCGGCGGAAAGAAGCATGTAAATAGGAGACCTGTCTGTATTTTCGCAGCATGAAGAAAGAAAGCGAGAGAGAACATGCTTATAAGTGTATTATGCAAATAAGAATAGTCAGAAAATTTAAAAAAAAAACCAACAAAAGTAACTTTTCTTGGAGGTTTACTAATATAAGCTATACTTTATTTCCCTCCTTTTTGTTACACAATGATACTTAAATACATGTAGCATAAAACAAAATCGGAATTGACATGGCACTCAACAATGAGATCATAGTTTTATAAATCTGTACAATTTAATAGTGTGGATCTACGGGTATTCCGGCCTGACTTCAGCGTACCATTTGGGGCTATTCCGGTGTTTTTGAAGATAACGTGGTTGCGAATGTCGTTCACTAGGTGCGATTTGTGTCTTTTTTTTTTTGACTCAGAAGAGAGAATTTTTGAGAAGAAAGAGTTTTGTTTCCACACTGATTACAGGTACTTCGTACCATCCCAGATTTTTTCATGATTTTGTCTCAACAATTTCAAGGCCGACTATAAAACTTTCGCATGTGAAGAATGTGCGGAAAAAGACAGAGAGAGAATTCGAGCATTGAGTCGATCTCTGGCAACTTACATATTCCCAATTTTGACTCGATATCGAAGAAACGAAGACATAATCAAAACCAACATAGGAACTTCACATGTAGGAACCCAGTATACTATAATTACTAGCAGTAGCGCTATTCCGGCCGGCTTGCAAACATAACACGTTTTACAAGAGTGATGATCAAACACCATTTCCAAACTATTTTTCATAACTTAAAAGGAAAAGGGAATAGTTAGAAACTGAAAAACCAAAATTGCTTACCTTTTGCCTCTTTATTTTGCGGTCTGCTCAATGAATTATACTCTCGTCCACCTCAGTTAATTTGTTACGCAAAAATAATCCGCGCATTCCATTACAATTTAGAGCAACGATTTGTTAAAAAGCATAAAACAAAATCAGAATTAAAAAAAAAAAAAAAAGACATGGCTTACCAATTAAAACCAAAACCATAATGTTATAAATATACAAGTACATGCAACGTACAGTACATGTATGGATTTAGGGGCTATTCAGGTGTTTTTGAAGTTGACATGGTTGCGAATGACATTCATAAAGTGCAATTTCTATTATTTATTTTTGAAAAGAGAGAATTTTGTTTGCAAACTGAATACAGGTATAACTACATCATACTATTCTCGACCTTTTCACGATTTTTCTCTCGATATTTTCACGTCTGAAACTGTACGGGGTGGGTGGGGGAAATCAGACTGTCACGGAGAGAGGTTAAATATATATAAGCACTTCAAACCTGCCTTGCTGTTGAGCTAGCTTTTACAGCGATGCGGTTTGGTGCAGTTCTCTCCGTGCAAGTTAAGCAACGTGGTTATAATTAGTGCCTGGATGGGTGACCAGGTCGTTGCACGTTACAAGACATTGAAACAATCCTGAGCAGTTTACACATTCTCTCTGTTTTTTTTTTTAATAGGATAAAACAAAATCAGAATTTGGAAAACGACCAGAGTCATAATTTATTAAATCAACAAGTAAATACATGTAGTGTAGACCTACGGGTATTCCGACTCGATTTCAGAATGCTGTACATTTCTCGATGTTGGGGGCTATTCCGGCGTTTTTGAATTTGACATGGTGGCGAATGACTTTCACTAGAAGCGATTTGTGCCTTTTTTATTTTCGAGAATGGAGAATTTACATCGCAAAATTCTTCCAGATACTTCACATTTTTCCCGATCTTTATCTGGTTTTGTTTCTAAATATTAAACATTATAACATTAACAAGACCGACAGAAGAACTTTCGCGTGAAAATCTAGTAAATTTAGAAACAATTCGTGGTCTCGAAATGATCGTGGTAACTTCATATTTCCCCACTCTTCCCTGATTTTGACTCGATATTGTTGACATCACGACTTTGAAAAGAATTTCACGTTGAAATTATCGGTAGATATCGGTATTCCGGCCCGGCCTGAAAACGTAACAAGCATTATTTGGGGTATTCTGGTGTTTCGGCGGTATTCCGGCTAGTGTGACCCCCTGTTGTACCTCTGTAACCATAAGATAGACAGCAAGGAACACCCATGGGGAAATGCTTTAGACAAGGCAATAAAATGGATTTCAAGTGTCAAAGAAACCTTGACTATTCTGCAGTGTACAGTGTCATCCATACCAAAGAAACTGTGACTTTTGAGGTGTTATTAGCACAAGAAAGCAAACAAGCTGAACTTGATTGGAAATGTTACAGAAATTATAACAGGTTAACATTTCCGGTCGGACGAATCACCAAAATACAACCAAAACAACGAATTAACCCTATTTTTAGCTCCACTGGCCGAAGGCCAGCGGGCTTATGTCATGGCCTGTTGTCCGTCGTGCGTCCGTCCGTCCGTCCGTCCGTCCGTGCGTTAACTTTTTTTAAAACGTCTTCTTCTCTGAAACTACCCATCCAATTTTGATGAAACTTCACAGAAATGATCCTGCCATGGTCCTCTTCAGAATTTCTTGAAAGAATTTAATTCCTTCAAAAACTCTGGTTACCATGGCAACAAAACTGAAAAATTTTGAAAATCTTTGAAAATCTTCTTGTCTGAAACCGTAGGGCCAAGGGCTACCAAATTTGGCATGTAGCTTTATCTAGTGGACCTCTACCAAGTTTCTTCAATTTATAGCCCTGGGGTCAAAATTGGCCCCGCCCCGGGGGTTACAAGTTATACATGGGCTTATTTAGGGAGAACTTTAAAATTCCTCTTCTACCTAGCCATAGGGCCTAGAGCTACCAAATTTGGCATGTAGCTTTATCTAGTGGACCTCTGCCAAGATTGTTCAAATTATAGCCCTGGGGTCAAATTAGGCCCTGCCCGGGAGTAACAAGTTTTACATGGGCTTATATAACAAGTTTTACATGGGCTTATATAGGGAGAACTTTAAAATTCTTCTTTGGCCTAGCCATGGGGCCTAGGGCGACCAAATTTGGCATGTAGCTTTATCTAGTGGACCTGTACCAAGGGTGTCCAAATTATAGCCGATGGTCAAATTTGACTTCGCTCCGGGGGGTAACATGTTTTACATGGGCGGGCTTATATAGGAAAATCTTTCGCATCTAGCTATAAGGGCTAGGGCTATCAAATTTTGCATTTAGCTTTATCTAGGGGGTCTCTATCAAGGGTGCCCAAATTATAGCCCAGGGGGTCAAATGTAGCCCCACCCCAGGGGGTCACAAGTTCTACATGGTCTTATATAAGGAAACTTTAATAATCTACTTGTACATAGCCATATTTAGGCCTAGGGCTACCAAATTTTGCATGTAACTTTATATAATGGGCCTCTACCAAGAGGGCCCAAATTTTAACTTTGGGGGTCAAGTTTGACTCCACACCAGGGGTCACAAGTTTTACATTGGCTTTTATAGTGAAAACTTGATAAACCTGTGTCATGGATCACATGTTTTACAGGGCCTTTTATTCAGCAAACTTGTTTTACATGACTTTTTATTGGGCAAGATTAAAAAATCTTTTTGTTTATAACCACACATTCTAGTTTCATATTGTAGGTCTGGGGTCAAAATTGCCTTCATTCCAGGGATCGCAAGTTTAACATGGTCTTCAAAATATTGTCACTTCAATTTAAACATTAATCAAGGGAAATAACTCTTTATGAAAGATAAAGTTCGTTACTATTTACCTCCCTTGATTATCAAGCTGCAGTGATACATGATTGGTGCTAGACAAGTTTTTTAGCTCCACTGGCCGAAGGCCAGCAGGCTTATGTTATGGCCCGTTGTCCGTTGTGCGTCCATCCGTATGTTAACTTTTTAGCTCACTTGAGCACAACGTGCTCAAGGGGAGCTTTTAGGATCACCTGGTGTCCGTCGTGCGTCGTGTGTCGTCAACAATTCTTTAAACATCAACTCCTCCTAAACCACTGGGCGGATTTGGACCAAACTTGGCTGGAATGTTCCTTGGAAGGTCCTCTTTAAAAACTGTTCACAGAATTTGATTCCATCAAAAACTCTGGTTGCCATTGCAACCAAATGGAATTTTTTAGGGAATTCTTTAAAAATCTTCTCCTCTGAAACCACGGGTCAGATTTTGAAATAATTTCACAGATATGCTCCTTGGGTGACCCTTTTTAAAAATTGTTCGTAAAATTTTGATACGTCAAAAAATGTGGCTCTGGTGAATGGGGGCTTCTTGCACCATATAGAAATGAAGGAATTCTTCAAAATTCTTCTTCTCTGAAACCGCTGGTCAGATTTTGAAATAATTTCACAGGATTGTTGCTTGGGTGACCCTTTTCAAAAACTGTTCGTAAAATTTTGATCCGTCAAAAAACGTGGCTCTGGTGAATGGGGGCTTCTTGCACTATACAGAAATGAAGGAATTCTTTAAAAATCTTCTTCTCTGAAACAGCAGGTCAGATTTTGAAATAATTTCACAGGATTGTTGCTTGGGTGACCTTTTTCAAAAATTTTTCGTAAAATTTTGATCCGTCAAAAAATGTGGCTCTGGTGAATGGGGGCTACTTGCACTATATGGAAATTTAGAAATTCTTAAAAATTCTTCTTCTCTGAAACGACTGGTCAGAATTTTACTTAATAGCCAGTGGAGCGATACAGGGCCATCATGGCCCTCTTGTTTATTGTTGGGTTCAAATAACTGACAAAAGTATGCAGGATTTTTTTTTTCAGAAAACACACACTTAATTAAAGTATTAATCATTATTGCTAACAATGATGTTAATGTACACTGATTTACGTGGAGAACAATCACCGAAACACTCGCATGTCCTGTTACACACCGAAATACCCTATCTTGATTACGACAATCTAGAATAAAGATTTATCAATATGACATTATCACTTGATTTTCTTTGAATGATAAACACACACAAAAGAGAGCGCTAATCCACCTCATTTGCGAAAGAAGTAGGCCCAAATCAGACATTGCATTATGTTTGTCTCAGTTCCTTCAAACACACAGGTTTCTCAGACACGTTCTATTTTCTTCTGTTCTGTTAATGTGATCGTAATTATAGATTTTCGGCTGACATAATCTAATTTGTTTGATGTGAAGGTCTGTCATTGTTATTTTTAAAGTAATGTGGTTATCATTTATAATTTTATCGGCACCTGGCGCCGTGTTAAATACAAATTCAAAATGGCTGCCGGTTTTCTAATTTGGTGATGTTTTAATTTCATATTTCCAACATAAAAAAGGAAACTGTTTTTTTCCATGGATAAATGAACATGCAGTCTGATTTTACTTTTACTATGTCAAATATCTTGAAAGATACTGTAGTCAGAGCTGTCCTGAACCTTTAGCTAACAATCCTTGTTTTATTAGAACCCTGAGTACAAAGACTTGAAAACATTGTAGGAAAAGGGAGGAAACGCATACAACCAGCAATTATTCCTTTTCCAGAATATTGTCTATGCTAACTAGAAAACATTTCATCGTTCAATCCACAGATAGTTCGTCATCTGCGAATGCTATCGGTATGGGCCGCATGTACAAAATTTCGTCATCTGGTAAAGTCAGTAAACTTATTACAAGACAACAAGACAACAAAAATTTAAACTCGTCCATATTAAAAGCATTTTGCAGATGACAGATCAAATATTCCCCCAGTACATAATTTTTTATTTATATTATGCAAATTTTAGATTTGTCTTTGTAAGGATATAAAACACTGTAGTAAAGGAGAAAATGCTGGTTACCAGCATTTTCTCTCTCTCTCTCACAATGTTTTTGACAACTGTCCTCCCAAGGATTGTTAATTTTGTACCGACTGTGAAAGTCTGTTTCATTTATTAAGTCGTGAAACTCCAGTTAGACTTGAAATAAGTTTTAATTACATGTAACTAACAAATCTGACTTTGCCCTTTCTTTCAAAAATAACAAAGACCTAACAAAGCGTGCAAGTCATTTAAAGCTATTTTAATTACCTGATTAACAATTAAAGTTTGTTGTACATGCATTTTCTTTAAATTTGTTGGGGGGAAAAAAAGAGAGGATTTTAGATTTCTGTTCTTCAAAAACTTAGTCCTTCCCACAACAAGAATGGTCCAAATTATAAAGGAATCACTTCAAGTATCTGTAGGTGCTGTCATACACCTGAAAACTTCCGAAAACACTGTGACATAAGGAGAAACTGATAAAAACAAGCACTTTCAGTTTGTCCTTTTGCTCTAAAGTAAACAACTGGGGAGAAAAAAAAAACCAGCCAAATTTAATTCATACCGTATTACTGTAAAACAGTAAATTTTCTCGTTGTGGAAATCTTTGCGATTTTTGTGTATTGATAAATAAAATGGGAAGATATTTGCCAGGGTAAACTTAAGCTGTGTTAGGGTATATTTTACCTAGACACAAGGTCATTGTAAGAGCTATTGAATTGGACCCTTTTCGACATCAATGAGGGCCCTTTTTCATCAAAGTCGACCAGAATAATTCTGTCAGTTAAAGAGATTGCAGTTTGTCAGTACAGGACACTGCTACAAAAATGAATTCTATGCAAGATCATCTACTGCAATTGTCGAAGAAAGTAAAACACACATAAGTTCTGTATTTGGAAATTTGTGAAATTTTAGGCTCAAATTAATATCCACTTTTACAGTAGATTATTGGATATGATTATGAGTCTGACTATGTGTAAGAACACAGTTGTCAAAATTCTTGTTGCTTGCAGAAAAATGGAATGTACTGAGTTAATCTAGAATTTAACTTGGCAAGTTTAATGTAGTTTTAAGGTTCACACAAGACTGGTTTTAGCATGAAATAAAGGATATATACATTTATATCCTTTTGAACTTCCAAACACTCCCTCTTTTTTTATCGCTGAGATTGTTTTTGTATTTCAGATTCATGGACATAAGTTGGAGGACAGTTCGGAGGAAGGAGGGATATGGCATATTATCAAATACAGAGTGTCACATTCAGACTTTCTCCATGGCTTTATTGCGTCACTATCAATGATAATTGTGTCAGAACTGGGGGATAAAACCTTCTTTATTGCTGCCATTATGGCCATGAGGCACTCAAGAATAGTGGTATTATCTGGAGCCCTTGGCGCTTTGATTGCCATGACAATATTATCAGGTGAGTAGATGTAGATTGCAGAGCCTTGGTAGCTCGGTGTTGGTAGCATACAGGACTTGAGAACAGGAGGTCGCTGGTTCGATTCCTGGCTTTGCCAAGTTCTTTCCGAGGATTGATGATAGTCATTGTGACAGGATTCATTCCTCTCTCACTGCTGACCATTGTTTTGATGATGGTTATGTGGGAAAGCAGCCAATGGCTTGGAAAGAATATTGTATGGAGTACTGGTAAAAAGAAACTCCAGGAAAGCATATAATATAATAAGATATAATTGAAATAATGTTGAAAACTGCATTAAACACCATACAATCAATCAAGCAATACTCTCAATTAGTTACCCCTCTACCACATAACAAAATTTTGGACTAGTCTTAATTCAAAGCATTTGCAGACAACAATTTAATTGTTGCTCAAATGATGGTACATGTACCGTTATTTGTTTTTGATAGTGTAGTAAAATGTAGTGGCAAAAGGAGAAAATGCTGGTTTCCAGCATTTTCTCCTTTTTCAACTATGTTTTCAAAAGTCTCCTTTCTTAGAGTTGTTTAAATTTGTAGTAAAGAGCTAACAAGGCTAAACTGGTTTTATGCTGTCTGGGAATTCATCTGTCTGTGAAATTTCTTTCTTGGAACAAAAAAAAAAAAGTCTGCTCCCTGGCCTTAAATCTGTTGGGTATATAGAATGGTGGTATTGCATGCAATTATTGGGCTCAAGGAAGAAGCTTATTGAACTTGTGTCGAGAAAGATCCTTGATGAAGGAAACTATGCAAAATTCTAAATGGTATCCACTTGTAGCTCTTTACACCCGACACAAATATAGATTTGTGCATACAAAAATGTAAATTTGGTTAAAATGATGAAAACACTGTGGGAAAAGAAGAAAATGCTGGTCACCAGCAGTTTCTCCTTTTCCCATAGTGTCTTCTAGATGCATCTTTCTTGGGGTGGTTAAAACTCGGGATTGTGTGATAAAGGGTTAAAGACTTACTATTATATAAAAAAGGATGATAACACCTCATACCTGCTTTGTACCTGCACATTCCATACAGGATGACATGGGTTGAAATTTATGTGCTATTAATAAATTATCTGCATGTCCTAGGACCATTCTACCCCATGTGTCAGTCAGTTGATGAACCAAATGGATTTTATGGATCCACAACTATGTGATGATTTACTTGGTATAATGCATCATGGACATGCATTAAACCCCATTTTGCCAGAGCATGGTTCATTTAAATTCAAGAATTCAAAGACTTATTTTTTTTTTCGTTGCAGCTGTTCTTGGGTATGCAACCACCATCATTCCACGACAGGTTACACACTACGTATCAGCATTACTGTTCGCTATTTTTGGATTGAAAATGTTAAAGGATGGTAAGTTTATATCTAACCTTGATTTAGCTTTTTTGTTCGATTTTAGATTCTTTGAAATGCCATGTGTAGATTTAGCATAATGCTGGTTACTCTTGGCTTGAACATATCAAAAGAAAATTGCCTTAACTCTTTATCAAATGACAAAAATTGAGAGTAGTCCAAATTCAAAGCAATTGCAGATGACAATTTAAACATTGCTCTAATTGGGGAAATCATTTTTTAAAATTTTGGAAAACATTGTGGAAAAAGGAGAAAATGCTGGTTACCAGCCTTTTCTTCTTTTCCCATTATGTTTTCAAAAGCCCTCTTTTGTGGGGTTGTTAAAACTTGGGATTGTGTGATAAAGAGTTAGTCCTATACCTATTTACTTAATAATGGTGTATTTTAATGACCATGAAGAACAAAGCTTGTAAAAACATTGTTGGAAAAGGAGAAAATGCCAGTAATCACCATTTTCTCCCCATTCTACAATGATTTCTACTCTTTTCTACATCACACTGACAAATGTCATCATTCTAACTATATTTCAGCTGTAATCTGCAAATGCTTCTAAACTTGCCAGATGTATTATTTGATGTCTGATTAAGGGTTGATTTATATTGAGTCAAAGACTTCAAAGTCTTTGAAAAGACTGGACCATTTAGCAAACGGCTTGGCCCTTGCCAAACAATCCACAGTTATAATGACCCAGAGAAAGAAAACTTTTAAAAACATTGTGGGAAAAGGTAACCAGCATTTTCTGCTTTTCCCACAATGTTTTCTACCCATCCCAAAACAATTTTAACTTTCTGAGTGACATTTATTGCAAATGCTTTCAATTTGGTACAAGTCTAAAATCTGGCCATGTGGTAAAGACTTGAAGATACATCTTTACTTGTTTTCAGCCAGTTTTTTAACTGATTTCATCTTTATTTTAGGAAACTATAATCATTCTTGTATCTTCATGTTGAATGTTGCCGCTGATAGTTGCAAGGTGGCACAAATGAAGACAAATAGAAAGTGAATTTCATTCTCTTGGGGGCTATCAAAGGAAGCACTGTTGTCATTTTCAGTTTTAAATCGAAGACAAATCCCATGCACATTATTATTGATTATTTATCTATGTTTACGCAGCTGACCAATATTTAAACCATTCTACACAGTATATAGTTTTAACAGCGTTTTCTCTTTGGCTGTAAAGGTATTATCTTTAACTCTTTACCAAACGACAAAAGTTTAGACGGGTCCAGATTCAAAGCATTTGCAGACGACAAAATTAATGTGACTCAAAAATTGAAGTTTGTTCTGGGAAGGGTGGAAAACATTATGGGAAAAGGAGAAAATGCTGGTTACCAGCATTTTCTCCTTTTCCCACAAGGTTTTCAAAAGGCTTCTTTCCTAGAGTTGTGAAAACCCGGGATTGTTCGGTAAAGAGTTAAAGAAATTATAATGAGCTGAAGACTAAAGTGTAATTCTCTAACTCTAGGTTGGAGCATGTCACCAGACGAGGCCCAGGAAGAATATGAAGAAGTTCAGGCAGAGCTGAAGAAAAAGGAAGCAGAGGTATGGTTGACTGTCCTATTTTCGAGGGGTACCTTTTTTTTGAACTGGAAATAATATCAACCTTTTCTTGCGAACTATGAAGTGAATGCCATTACCACTTATTTCAGTGTAAGTTTGGAAATCTTTGAAAATCTTTTTGTCTGAAGCCGTAAAGCCTAGGGCTACCAAATTTTGGCATGTAGCTTTATGTAGTAGAACTCTGTCAACTTTCTTCAAATTATAGTCCTGGGATCAAAATTGGCTCCGCCCTGGGGGTCACAAGTTTTACATGGGCTTATATAGAGAAAACTTTAGAAATCTTCCTGTATCTAGCCATAAGGCCTAGGGCAACCAAATTCTGCATGTAGCTTTATCTAGTGGGCGTCTACCAAGAGTGCCCAAATTAAAGTGCTGGAGTCAAATTTGACCCTGCCCATGGGTCACAAGTTTTATATGGGCTTATATAGAGGAAACTTAAGAAATTTCTTGTACTTAGCCATAAAGCCTAGGGCTACCAAATTTTGCATTAAGATTTATCTAGTGGGCCTCTACCACCCAAATTATAGCCCTAGGATCAAATTTTATTCCATCCCGAGGGTCACAAGTTTTACATGGGCTTATATAGTGAAAACTTAAGAAATCTTCTTGTTACTAACTGTAAGAACTAGAGCCAGCAAATTTAGCCCTGTCTCAGGGGTCTCATGTTTTACAGGGCCTCTTATTGAGGAAACTTTGAAAATCTTCTTGTTTATAACCACAACTTCTAGACCTGTATTATTTGGTATGGGGCTTTATCTTGTGGACCTCTACCAGGATTGAAGTAATTATAGCTCTGTGATAGAAAATGGCTTTGCCCTGGGGTCATAATTTTCTCGTGAGATTTTATAGAGAAAATTTTGTATGTCTACTAGTTCAAAACCAATTGGCCAAGTATTGTAATGTTTGGCTTGTAGGGTTTTTACTTATTAACCAGTGGAGCGATACAGGGCTATCATGGCCCTCTTGTTTTGAGAAAAATATCTCGTTATCGGACAGCATAGATCTTGTGCAGTCTGATCTTGATCTACACTGTCCGCAACAGGCTTGTGTGTGTCGCACTTTGAGCCTAAGGGTTGAAAGTGGTCTACTGCATGTTTGTGCCTGAAGGTGAAGAGTTAAAAACCTGTTTCATCTTTTTTTTTGTTGTTGTTGTTTTTACAGAGAATGACTTCAAGCCAAGATATAGAGACAGGAGTAATCAAAACGCCACAGCGGAATTTCCTATATGCTATATTTAGTGCTGTATTTTTAGAAGCCTTTATTCTAACATTTTTGGCAGAATGGGGAGATAGGTCTCAAATAGCAACAATAATACTTGCAGCCAGAGAGGTAAATCGTATTTTGTTACATTATTTATATGACCAAGGGACATATTATGTTAAGCACCTTGTCGTCCTTCAATCAGATTCTGTCAATATGTCTGCCTGATTTCTGTCCATAAGCAATTTTGTGATGGCTCTATATTTCTTGAACCTCTTATCTTATTTTGAAATTGTTTTAAATATGTGCACCTTGATAAGGCGACATGCAGAGCAGAGATTCCCTAATCCAGGCTCATAGCAATGGATCAAAGGTGACATGCCCAGCTTTGGGGCACATTTTGTCTTGCTTTGCAGAGCTCTTGCTTTTGTACCTCTGCTAACTGAAAAATTTGGGTTTATACTTGAATAAGCCTTTATATCTGTCTGTGGAAGTTCACATATTTTTGTCAGGACCTTCTCCGTCAGAGCCCAGCCAGGTAGCTAAGTGGTTGGTGCATCTGACTCATGACCTGGTGGTTACAGGTTCGATACCCACTTGAGCCAAGCTTTCTTTCCAGTGATTTTTATGCGCCCATCAAAGACAGGACATATTATAGGATCACCCATGGCGCCATGTACAGGCGGGCATCCGGGCGGGTGTCCAGGCAGGCGTCTGGGCGGGCGTCCGGGCGGGCAGGCGGGCGGCGTCCAGTTCTTTCTCCGGAGCATAACTTTGTCATCTCCAGTCCGATTGACTTGAAACTTGGCATTTGTGTTTGTTGCAATAATACGGAGTGCATTGCGAAAGAACCATAACTCTACCTCGTGCTGTCTTAGTTATTTCCCTTTGATCGTCATTTTTACAACATTTTCTGCTTGTCCGGAGCATAACTTTGTCATCTCACGTCCGATTGACTTGAAACTTGGCATTTATGTTTGTTCCAATAATACGTAGTGCAGTGCAAAAGAACCATAACTCTACCTTGAGCTGTCTTTGAGTTATTTCCCTTTGATCGTCATTTTTACAGCATTTTCTGCTTGTCCGGAGCATAACTTTGTCATCTCCAGTCCAATTGACTTGAAACATGGCATTTGTGTTTGTTGCAATGATACGGAGTGCAGTGCAAAAGACCCATAACTCTACCTCGTGCTGTCTTTGAGTTATGTCCCTTTGATCATCATTTTCACAGCATTTTCTGCTTGTCCAAAATATAACTTTGTCATCTCTAGTCTGAACATCTTCAAATTTGGTATGCATGATTGTTGAAAATTTACGGAGTGCAGTGCTCAAGAACCATTGCTCTTCCTAGCACAAATTTTGAGTTATCCCCCCTACGATCTTCATTCTTATAGCATTTCTTGCTTGTCCGGAGCAAAACTTTGTCATGTTAAGTAGGAATGACTTGAAATATGGTATGCTTACTTGCAATATTTGGAAGTGCAGTGCACAAGAATTGTAACTCTACCTCGTGCTGTCTTTGAGTTATTTCCCTTTGATCATCATTTTTACAGCATTTAGTGCTTGTCTGGATTATTTTTGTCATCTCGAGTCAGAACGACTTCAAACATGGTATTCATCTTTTTGCAATATTACGGAGTACAGTGCGCAAGAACAATAACTCTACCTAGGGCATTCTGGCAGTCATCCGGGCAGGTGGGAGGGTGGGTGTGCCTCGTCCAGTTCTTTGTCCGGAGTGTGCCTCGTCCAGTTCTTTGTCCGGAGCATTACTTTTGTCATCTCAAGTCCGATTGACTTGAAACTTGGCATCTGTGTTTGTTGCAATAATATGGAGTGCAGTGCGAAAGAACCATAACTCTACCTCATGCTGTCTTTGAGTTATTTCCCTTTGATCATCATTTTTACAGCATTTTCTGCTTGTCCGGAATATAACTTTGTCATCTCTAGTCTGAACTTCTTCAAATTCGGCATGCATGATTATCAAAAAATTACGGAGTGCAGTGCACAAGAACCATAACTCTTCCTAGCAGAAATTTTGAGTTATTCCCCCTACGATCTTCATTTTTATAGCATTTCTTGCTTGTCCAGAGCAAAATTTTGTCATGTTAAGTTGGAATGACTTGAAGTACGGTATGCTTATTTGTTGCAATATTTGGAAGTGCAGTGCGCAAGAATTGTACCTCTACCTCGTGCTGTCTTTGAGTTATTTCCCTTTGATTGTCATTTTTACAGCATTTAGTGCTTGTCCAGAATATAACTTTGTCATCTCAAGTCAGAACGACTTCAAACTTGGTATGCATGTTTGTTGCAATATTACCGAGTACATTGCACAAGAACAATAACTCTACCTAGGGCGGATTTTGAGTAATTCCACTTTGATCTTCATTTTTACAGTATTTCTTGCTTGTCCAGAACAGAACTTTGTCACCTTAAGTCAAATTGACTTGAGACTTGGTAAACATGTTTATTGCATTACCTGGCCCTTACGATTATTATACCCCCTTGACAACTGATGGTGGGACGGGCATATCTTGCGACAATTTGCCGCTCTTGTTCCAAATTGAAATCACTTGCCAATGACAATTTAAATGTGACTCATATGATGATTTCTGCCTTTGATAGAGTAGAAAACACTGTTGGGAGAGAAGAAAATGCTGGTTACAGTCATTTTCTCCTTATCCCACAATCTTTTCAGAAGTGTTCTTCCTGAGGTTCATGGAAAAGCGGGGTTGTTGTGTAAAGGGTTGACCCTGTTTTCAGCATTTTTAGGTTGGCTGTTTTCAAAGAAAACGTGTGAATAATAGTCATAGCCCTGACGTCATGGTTATAATAATCATATGAATATTAAACATATTTACTTCAAACTTTAGCTAGTTTTTACTGACAAAAAGGGAACCAAAATCTAGAGAAGGGAAGTAACTCTCAACCTATTTTTGACACAGTTATGTTCCCTTTTTTGGCGTAGAATTTTCACGTAACCCTTTACTGCACAACCCCTGCCTTTAATGACCTAGAGGAAGAAGGCTTTTGAAAACATTATGGATAAAGGAGAAAATGCTGGTAACCAGCATTTTCTCCTTTTTTCCACAATGTTTTCTACCCCTATCAAGTAGAGAAGTTGTTATTTTGGCCTCTTTTAATTCGTCATCTGCAGATGCTTTCAATTTAGAGCAGTCTTAACTTTTGTCATTTTGTAAAGAATTATAAAAAAGGCACCGTAGCTGAGAATTGGGACCCTTATGCAGTGCTCATGTTTTAGTCATATCATGTTTTAGTCATATCATGTTTTAGTCAAATCATGTTTTAGTCAAATCATGTTTTAGTCATATCACATATTCATGTTTGTAGGATGTATGGGGTGTGATGATTGGTGGTTTTATTGGTCACGCATTGTGTACAGGCCTTGCTGTTTTAGCGGGGAGAGTGATAGCACAGAGAATCTCAGCTAGAACAGGTGAATAGAGTCTTACATTTTATTAGATAACTACTCTTAATTTCAGTGTCATAGTGTCATTATGAATTTTCTTATCTTACATACGTTTGGGACGCGAAAAATGCCAAATAGTGCAGTATTTGGTCTAAGCTCTGTAACCATACACCTCAGTTCTAAAACAGTACTGACCCAGATTTCTCTGACAAATTAATGGTCAGAATTGATGATTGTGAAATGCTGCAAGTTTTATCATTTTTGGAGTCAATACAAAATCATTATATGCAAGTTTCTCTTGAACTATTTGATGTACACACCTGTCACAGAAGAGAACAGGCTTCAAGTAAATTTAAACACACATGTGCATATAAGCTTGTGTTTAACACACCATGGCATGTAATTCTTGAGTTACAGTCATGTGATAAAAAGAACCTTACTTTTGTTGGCTTTTGAGGTAAAATTTCATTAACTTGTCAACATACAACGTTATGAGGCTTGCTTAATAACATTTTTACTAGACTTGTTTATTGAATTTTTTTTTTTTTCAAATGCCAACTCATGTCATTTCCTATTTATCTCACAGTATATTTTTATTTAAGCATTTATCTACCATTTAAATGACCCTGACAAGAGGGCTTTTGAAAAAAATGTGGAGAAGGAGAAAATACTGGTAACCCTTGTTTTCTCCTTTTCCCACAGTATTTTGTACTCTATGGAAGACAAATTGCATCATTTAAATAGTATTTCATTTGTTGCCTGTAATTGCTTTCAATTTGCTTTCAGTTTACAAGTCTGAAATTTTGTCCCCAATAAAAAGTTGATAGACAAACGGTCTTCAAAAGGCATTTTAATCCACATCCTGCCATGGGCCTCCAAAGATGGAATTTTTAATGATTGTAGATCAAGATCAGTCTGCAAGTGTGATCTTAATTGACACTCTTCACTATTCTACAAATGATTTCAGACAAACTAGCCCCATTAAATACCACCAGACTTATTGAAAGATTTCTGAGATAGTAAATTAAAGATTTTGATGGCATGGAGGGGTTACATATATTCCAGTGTTTTAATGAGCCCTGGGAAAAAAGACTTGGGAAAAATACGGTTGGGCAAGATGAAAATGCTGGTAACCAGCATTTTTCCTTGTTCCCAAAATTTATTCTATCCTTCAGAAACCCAATCTCATCTTTTGAATCAAGTTTAATGTGCCATCAACATAGGCAATCTAAAATTTTGTTTTCAAGTAAAGAATTTTTCCCTTTACCACACATCGCTGAGGAAGACAGCTTTTGAAAACATTGTGGTAAAGGGAGAAAATGCTGGTAACCTGTATTTCTTCCTTTACCCACAATGTTTTGTAGCCTTTCAGAGACATAGTTCATAATTTTAGCCACATTAGATTTGTGGTCTACAAATGCTTTCTATTTGGATGTGTCCAAAATTTTGTTGTCTAGTAAAGAGTTTAAAGTAGATTTTTTTTATGGTTTCAGTGACATTGTGTGGAGGTGTTGTGTTCCTACTGTTTGCACTGTTTGCTGTATTGATGGGAGCAGATTAACAGACATGGTGTCAAAGATTTAGCAGAAAAAGTCAAAAGATATTCATTTGGTGAAGTCCTGTGATATATATGTTCAATGTGTAAACTTTAACCCAGAACATTCCTGATCACAGAGAGAAATGGTTTATGTGAAGCTAGACATTTTTTTTTTTTCAGGCAAAGCTTGCATACATAGAATTTTTTTGTCTCTTTTTTTTTTCTCCTTTCTTTTTTGGTCCTTTTTTTTTTGAAGCTGTCTTTTCTTGCCTAGCTTGAAACAGATGTGATTTTTTTTTTTTTTTTTTTTTTTAATTTGTGCATGTTTTGAAAGTTATTTATACATATCCCATATACAGCCACAGACCTGTGAAGGATTTTTTGTTGTTTAATTTCCACAAATTGTAGAGCATGATGTTGGGATAGGTTTTGCGAAGTGTACTGCACACAGAGCAGTGGGTATTAAGAGAAATAGAGATGTGTATTAGGGGATTCTTATACTGCTTACAGGAAGAAAGAGATGATAGGAATGATTCAAACATGTGGTTTTTATATATAAGGTAGATGTAATTTCTGCAGTCCTTGTGCACCAGTGTTTTCTTCTTCAATTTTCTTCTCATTTAACTCTTCACCAAATGACAAGTATGTAGACTTGTCCAAATTGAAAGCATTTGCAATTGTGAATTTAAAGGCGGCTCAGATGATGAAATTTGTCTTTAGTAGGGTAGAAAACATTGTGGTAATGTTTTCTTGCAATGTTTTCAAAAGGCTTCTTCCTCGCGGCTGTTAAAACACTGTGTTTTGCAGAAATGGGTTAAGAGACATAGAGACATGTATTAGGGGATATTGTACAAGCTTGCTAGGAAGAAAGAGAAGATAGGAATATCACACACACACACACACACACACACACACACACACACACACACACACACACACACACACACACACACACACACACACACACACACACACACACACACACACACACATATATATATATATATAAGTAGATGTCACTTCTGTACTCTTCATTCAACATCTTTTTTTTTTCTTCAATTTTCTTCTCATTTTATTCAAAATAGTTGTCATTGGTACATGGCTGGAAAAACTTTTTTGAAATTTTCTTTCACATTTCCTGATAGAGACATGATGCTTGAAATATAGCCGACATGAGTGTGACCTATTTTGTATTTATCTGAAGTGCAAGTTTTGACAATGCGCTTGTTAAAAAGCATTGGTTCAAATTCACTGACACTTGATATGTGGACATTTTTCACTTGTCATGTTAGATTTGTGACTCCGCTATTATTGAATTATCACAAAGGCAATGGCTTACTTTTTGGACAAACCTCTGTAATGCCACTGTTTAAAATTTTCTGATTATAAAGTATTTTTCTTTGGGATGAATGGTCCTCAAGTATGGTAGATGTCTTTATATTTCATCAGTTTTGATCTGTGAGAAAAATGGTCAGTGTTGACTTAGTTTTTTCATTCCTTTACAAAAAGATCATGTATCTTTGAATATTTTGACATATATTATTGATCAGAATTTTATGATATTTTGGATTGAATGATCTTTGCATAGACATGTTTAATTCTTTACCAATTGACGAAATTTTAGACAGAACCAAATTGGAAGCATTTTCAATGGACATAGTAAATGTGGCACAAGTAACGGGATTTGTCTGTAAAAGATAAGAAAACATTGTGGGAAAAGAAGAAAATGCTGGTTACTAGCATTTTCTCCTTTTCCCAGAATGTTTTCAAAAGCTTTCTTTCTCAGGGTCATTAAAACTCAGGATCGTGTGGTAAAGGTTAAGGTGTGGTGATGGCATCATGATCCATCATGAAAGATGGCCATGGTGAAGAATTGCATGTTTTCATGATATGGCCCATCGTGCAATAATTAAATATCAACAGATATTGGGGTTATGGTAATCTCATTTTAAATGTAAAGTGTTAACTGGTTTACAGGCCTCTGACGGTCACAGTTTATACCAATACAAAGCTCTCCATACCAGCCACTGGAGCAGTACACGGCCACTATTGTTGTCTTGATAATTGTTTATCCTTTTCCAAACAACAAAGTTTTAGACTCTTCCATATTGAAAGCATTTGCAGATGCAAAATTAAAAGTGGCTCAGATAATTGGAATTTTCACTGAAAGGGCAGAAAACATTGTGGGAAAAGAGGAAAAATGCTGGTTACCAGCATTTTTTCCTTTTCCCACTATGTTTTCAAAAGCTTCTATTTTTAGGCGGGTTAAAACTCAGGGTTGTGTGGTAAAGGGTTTACTTTAAAAGTTATCTTCACCACTGTGTACTTTTGTAGGAATTGATTTGTCTTATATGAATGTTATGAATATTTACAGCAATTCCTGTATTTAATTCATATGGTAGTCTTTTAATCAATTCTTTACCTCACGACAAAGTTTTAAACCTGTCCAAACTGGAAGCTTTTCCAGACAAAAAATTATCTGTGACTAAATAAGTGAAATTTGTTTGTGGCAGGGAAGAAAACATTGTGGAAAAAGATGAAAATGCTGTTTACCAGCATTTTCTTCTTTTCCCACAATGTTTTCAATAGGCCTTCTTCCTCGGGGTCATAAAAACTCGTGGTTGTGTGGTAAAGGGTTGAACATTCACTGTTATACTTCGTATTGATTGATTTTGTATGACGGACTTATGGCATTGTTAGTCCTAGCTATCTGTCTTAATTGGTGTCTTAGTGTTTGGGGTGGAATTTATGGAGACTTAAAGAGCAAGTTTGAGGAATAGAAATACCTGTGCAGAGAAAAGACCTACTAGAAAACTCTGAAACATGAAAGAAAGAACTCATTCATACAACCTGGATATTTGTTTTTTTTAACAATCCTTAGGAAGACGGCTTTTGAAAATATTGTGGGAAAAGGACATACTGCTGGAAACCAGCATTTTCTCCTATTTCCATAATGCTTTTTAGCCTTTGAAAGACAAATTTTGATGTTTTAGTAACATTTCATTTTGCATTTTTTTTCCAGTTTGGACAATCAGTTTTGTTGTCTGGTTAAATCTATCACAGATCTAGGTTATCTTGCTTGTGAAATTGAAATACAAATCATGTATAGGTTTACTTTATAGGTAATGCTTATCATTTGCACAGATCATTTCCAGTTAACCCTTTACCACACAACCCCAACTTTTAATGACCCTGAAAGAGAAGGCTTTTTAAAAACAATGAGGGAAAAGGAGAAAATGCTGGATACCAGCATTTTCTTCAATTCCCACGATGATTTCTGCCTTATCAGAGACAGAAATCACTGTTTAAGCAACATTTGATTTATTGTCTGCAGATGCTTTCAATTAGGCCCAGTCCAACATTTTCTAGTTATGTCTCCCCCCATCAGGGTCGGGAGACACATTGTTTTTCCCTGTGCATCCGTCTGTCTGTCCATCTGTCTGTCCGTCACAAATCGTGTCCGCACTATGACCCGAAAACCTTTTAAGATATTTTGATAAAACTTCACACATTTGTAAAGCACCATGAGACGAAGTGCCATGCTTAAGAACCATAACTCTGGCTTGTATATTTTTCAAATTATTTCCCTTTGATTATTTTCCTTACTCATTTTACATACAATTTCGTGTCTGCTCCGTAACTCGAAAACCGTTAGAGAAAAATGACCATTATTTCAGTTAGAAATTGCCTTGGTGACATATCAGTCCTTCTGATACCAAAAAGGGGGGAGACATCTGTTTTTTTTGTAGAAAAACGAGTTCTAGTTTTCTAGTTTGGTAAAGAGGAAATGGCAAATTGTGTGTAAGGTGTGCATTTTTGTCCCATAATTTTTACAATGATCATGATAATGTGTATTTATCTAAATACATTTTGTACAAACCTTGCATTTATATTAAATGATTTTTCACCACTAACCCAGATTATTTGTGGTCCATAAAAGTTGATGTAAAAAAATTAACATATCACAATGTGATAGTGTTTTGTGATCCTTTTTTTCTCCACATTTTTCTGGGTAGATACTGTTTGTCTCATTTTCGGGGTCCTTCGTGGCTTAGTGGTAAAGTGTAGGACTCGTAACCTAGAGGCAGCGGATTTGAGCCTCTCTGGATTTACTTTGTTTTTTGTGCGAGTGTCCTTGGGCAAGCACCTCAGAGCCCTAGCCTAGTACTGGCAAAACCCTGGAAGCACATGACTATGAGAGCTGTTGCTGTGATATGTCTGAAATAATGTTGAAAGCCGCATATAATACCATTCAATTGATAAATCATAGTCAGATTTGCAATTTATAAGTCTAGTGTTCAAATGTTAACTGCTAGGTTAAACAAGTATGGAAATTGTTAACAGACTTGCTGCACAAGAACATAAAATCATCATTTTAAAAAAGGAGAAATTGCTTGTCATGAGCAATTTTGTCTTTTGCCTCAATGTTTCCAAAAGAAGTCATGTGCAAGGCTAAAAAGTGGTCAGCATAGGGTTATGATAACGAGAGTGATTGTGACCATTTGACCAATAGAAGATTTCAATAATCCGCCTGAGACATTTATAAGAGGATGAAAGAAATGATAATATAACCTCACTTAAGTCCTGTCTCATGACATTGATTGTAATACAATGGTATTTAACAGCACTTTCAACATTATTTCAGTTATATTATGGCTGCCAGTACACCTATCCTTGCTTTCCTGGAGTTTCTTTTACCAGTACTCCACACAATATTCTTTCCAAGCCAGTGGCTGCTTTCCCACAAAACCATTGTCAAAGCAATGATCAGCAGGGAGAGGGAAATGAATGCTGTTGCAGTGACTATCATCAGTCCCTGGAAAGAATTGGCAAAGCCGGGGATCGAACCAGTGACCCCCTGTTCTTGAAACCTGTACGCTACTGGGGCTCAGTGCCTCATGACAGAGGATACTCTTTGTTGTCTTTGAACGTTTAATAGAATTTTCATTTTAAACCCTCAAAGAAGTAAACAGTATTTTGAAATATGTACTTGTAAAGTGTTGGTAGTGTGTCATGTTTGAATTTCTTTCTAGGAGATTCATTAGTAAATGAAAGAAAGTTTTATAAGCACCAAATGACAACTTTTTGTTATTACGATAGACATATATTTTACTTTTCTTCAACAAATGTATTTCTTTGTCTTCATATTTTCTACAAGTGTTTAACTGCAGCTAATCCTGAACTTTGTGGTTTTTAGCTCCACTGGCCGAAGGCCAGCGGGCTTATGTCATGGCCTGTTGTCCGTCGTGCGTCCGTCCATCCGTCCGTCCGTCCGTCCGTGCGTCCGTCCGTCCGTGCGTTAACTTTTTTTTAAAACGTCTTCTTCTCTGAAACTACCCATCCAATTTTGATGAAACTTCACAGAAATGATCCTGCCATGGTCCTCTTCAGAATTTCTTGAAAGAATTTAATTCCTTCAAAAACTCTGGTTGCCATGGCAACAAAACTGAAAAATTTTGAAAATCTTTGAAAATCTTCTTGTCTGAAACTGTAAGGCCAAGGGCTACCAAATTTGGCATGTAGCTTTATCTAGTGGACCTCTACCAAGTTTCTTCAATTTATAGCCCTGGGGTCAAAATTGGCCCCGCCCCGGGGGTCACAAGTTTTACATGGGCTTATTTAGGGAGAACTTTAAAATTCCTCTTCTACCTAGCCATAGGGCCTAGAGCTACCAAATTTGGCATGTAGCTTTATCTAGTGGACCTCTGCCAAGATTGTTCAAATTATAGCCCTGGGGTCAAATTAGGCCCTGCCCGGGGGTAACAAGTTTTACATGGGCTTATATAACAAGTTTTACATGGGCTTATATAGGGAGAACTTTAAAATTCTTCTTTGACCTAGCCATGGGGCCTAGGGCTACCAAATTTTGCATGTGGCTTTATCTAGTGGGCCTCTACCAAGAGTGCCCAAATTATAGCCCTTGGGTCAAATTTGACCCCACCCCGGGGGTCACAAGTTTTACATGGGCTTATTTAGGGAAAACTTTAGAAATCTCCCTGTACCTAGCCGTAAGGCCTAGGGCTACCAAATTTTGCATGTGGCTTTATCTAGTGGGTCTCTACCAAGAGTGCTTAAATTATAGCCCTGGGGTCAAAATTGGCCCTGCCCCGGGGGTCACAAGTTTTACATGGGCTTATGTAGAGAAAACTTAAGAAATCTCCCTGTACTTATTCATAAAGCGTAGGGGTACCAAATTTCGCATGTAGCTATATCTAAAGGCCCTTCACCAAGAGTGCGTAAATTATAGCCCTAGGGGGGAATTTGATTCACCCTGAGGGGTCAGAAGTTTTACATGGGCTTATATAGTGAAATCTTTAGAAATCTTCTTGTTACTAACCATATGAACTAGGGCTACCAATTTTAGTCCTGTTTCAGGGGTCTTATGTTCAAAACCAATTGGCCAAGTATTGTAATGTTTGGCATGTAGTGATTTTACGTATTAGCCAGTGGAGCGATACAGGGCCATCATGGCCCTCTTGTTTTTAGCTCTTTCCCACATGACAAAATTTTAAAATCATCCAAGTCCGTCATGCAGATGTCAAATAAAGTGTGCCTCAAATTTTAGAAATGGTCTTTGATATGGTAGAAAACATTGTGGGAAAAGGAGAAAATGCTGGATACCAGCATTTTCTCCTTTTCCCACAATGTTTTCGAAAGTCTTCTTTCAGAGGGTAATGTCTTGATTGTATGGAAAGGACTAAACAAATTAACTCAGTTTCACTTTCTGCATTCATCATTTTAATTCTTGTTTTGATTTCAGATAAGACCAGATAGATTTTTACTAATACCTTTACAAATTTGATAAAAATGGTTTTGCATAAAACAAACATTTATCTCATTGATTCCTGAAGAAATCTGCTGTATATGCATGGAAGAATATTATGCCTGTACTAAGCAACAAAATTTTAAATTTGTCCTTACTGAAGGTAAAATATGGCCAAAATGATGAGGTTGCCTTTGTAAGGAAAGAAAACATTGTTGGAAAAGGAGAAAAATGCTAGTTTTGAGCATTTTCTCCCTTTCCTACGATTTTTCTTACACTTCTTCCTCATGGACATTAAAACAACAGATTGTTTTGGTAAAGAGCAACTGAATAAATTTTTGTATGTGGTAAGGACTTTAAGCTATTGTGGAACTTGTATCTGGCTATGACATATATTTAATAATGGTAAAGAGATGTCTCAGGGTAGCTTTCTGTCTCTTCTATACATGACTTGCTTTGAACACTCTTGAGCACAAAGTGCTAAAGGTGAGCTTTTGCCATTGTCTTTTGTCCAGCATGTGTTGCTTATTCTGAACAATACATGCGCAAAAAAGTTCTGTAGTAAGCAGCATTTTCAAATTTTCCCCAAGTGTTTTCCAACTTTTCATAGACTTAACTCACTCGTTTTCGTCGTATTTAATTAGTCATCTGCAAAATTAGTGCTGTAGATATGAATAGATCCAATCTTATGTCATCTAGTAACCAGTTTTTTCTCCATTTCTTCTCCTCTGTACAGTCAAGTCTCATCAGTAGAACTATGTTTGACCCTATACTGCACTATGCCAACTTATCAACCGTAGGATAGAATTCTTTTGAAAACATTGTAGAAAAAGGAGAAAATGCTGGTAACCAGCATTTTCTCCTTTTCCCACAATGTTTTCTACCCTATGAAAGAGAAATTGCACAGTTTGAGCCACATTGAAAATGTCGTCTGCAAATGCTTCCAATTTGGACAAGGCTAAAATTTTGTTGTATGGTAAAGGGTTAACTTACTGTTTGCACATGCTTTCATGTTTGAAAGGTCTAAAGTTTGTCATGTGGTAAATAGTTAAGCAACAATTAATACTTTACTAAATGGCAATATTTTAGACGGTAAATGGTCAGAAGCCCCTGCCCCCTGCCCCCTCATGATTTTGCGATGGCAGACATTATCCCATTCTTCAAATCTTAGAGGCAGACAAGAGCCCCTCAAACACTGGCAGACCCTAGTCCCTATGTCTATCAATGGTAACTATCCAGACATTATGCCCTTCATAGACCTGTTAAAAGTCTGATAATTGCTAGTAAACAAGAACTTGTGAAATAAGAAATAATTTCTATACTAGATCTTAATGTCTGTCTCCAAGTGGGTGAAATATCCAAAGTCTATCTCCAATTTTTGGAATGGGTGGGGGAAAAGAGTTCTTCAGTATTTTAATAATTTGTTTTGGCGTAATATCTCTCAAAATCAGAAGGCAAAACTTTCTACGTATACTCGGATTGAAACTATGGAAATAAATGAACAGCAAATTAGCAGCATTCTCAAATCCCGAGTTGACACAAGGTTTCAGACTCAACTTGGCAAATAATGGACTTAAGTGTGTCAAGTCTTTGCCGAGTTTAGTCTGAAACCTTGTATTAACTCATAATTTGAGAATGTTACCTCAGTTTGTTAATGTTTGTGAAGTGTATCTCAATAACCTCAACTTAAGTCAGAAACTGAGTCTGTTACTTGTTTTAAGCAAGATGATACCTGCTTGCACTATTCGGTTGCATCTTTCTGCACTCAGTAACAGTCCATAAAGGTGGATTCTTATGTCCATCAAGATTCCGAAAACCGGTGTTCCTACCTTCACATACATTGTCCTAGCTCCGCAAGTGGTTAATGTATTGTGAACGTTCTCTGTTTCGGGCTTGAACTCTCGAAATTTCACAATTCCAGCGGATGACAGTACAAATCTCTAAACTGAGGCAGAAAACTTGAAAGAATTTGTAGATGATAAATCAAATGTGACTTAAATGGTGGAATTTGTCTGTGAAAAATTAGAAAACATTGTGGGAAAAGGAGAAAATGCTGGTTACCAGCATTTTCTCCTTTTCCCACAAAGTTTTCAAAAGGCTTCTTTCTCAGGGTTGTTTAAAATTGGGATTTGCTTTGTAAAGAGTTAAATAGAGAATCGAAATATTTTTCATCACATTGTAATGGCATATCACATATCCTGTCTTTGTTAACTTCTTTATAATCACTTTTTACTTAGTTTACCTTTAAAGCTGCTATTAAACTCGACAGACATCTTATCTGATTGCCTTTGGCTCACTGGATAGAATTCCTTTGCCTTGCTAGATACTTTCCCAGTCGAAGACACCAACCATCTATTTTCTATTTATATCACAAAGGCAGATAATTATTATAGCTCTCACAAGTTCAATATAAGCTCTCAAAACTCATTCCTTTCATTAAATATAATGTGAGCCATGCTGTGGCAAAAAGGGCGCTCAAAGCATCTCCAAGGAAATCATCATAGTTATGGATCCATAAAATCCATTCTGTTGGACCACCAACTTTATCATGTGGTAGAATGGTCATTTATCATACAGAAAATTTGCCAATAGGAAAAAGCCAATAGCAAAAAGTTTCAACCCATGTCAACCTACACAGACTGCGCAGGCTGACAAGGGTTGATAAATTTTGATGGTTGTTTCAGATCACTCCTTCCTTACTGCGTAACTTCATACCATATAAAATCAACACCTAGCAACTGTATTGGGGAGAATTCTCTTCAGCTTAGTGCTTAGTATATTGGTTTTTTGTGCCTTGATAAACGAGGATCTTTACCGCACAGGTTCCAATCCAAGTCAGGGAAGTTTGTATTTCAGCTATGCATTTGCTGTGAACCTTCATGTTCATAAGATGGGGGCTCATCTATGATTGGCCATGGAGCCATCTGTTGTCTAAAAAAACTTACTGCCTAATAAGGCTTCATGTCATCAAAAATGATGACTTTTAAGAGGGGGTGTTTTACGGGGGATCACTCCTAACATACTGCGTAAATTCTTCCCGTATAAAATCAATACCTAGCAACTGTGTTAGGTAGAATTCTCTTTAGCTCAGTGGTTAGTGTACTGGTCTTTTGTGCAAAGATAGACTTTACAGCACGGGTTCGAATCCTAGCCAGGGCGTTTGTATTTCAGCCATGCCTTTGTTGCTAACTTTCACATGCTTAAGAAGATGCATTAAGCCACCTTTTCACAGAGCATGGCTCATATCAATACACTGTATACCATAAAGATTGATCATGCATGCATGAGTAAACATGCAGAACAGGTATTTCTGAATTCCTTACCAGACGACAAAATTTTAGAACTGTCCAATTAGAAAACATTTGCAGACAAATCAAGTGTCAAAAGTTGTGGTTTCTATCTGAAAGGGTAGAGAAAAATGTCAAAAGGAGAAAATGCTGGTTATCAAAATTTTCTCCTTTTTCTACAATGTTTTCAAAAGCCTTCTTCCTCAGGGTCATTAAAACTTGTGATTGTATGGGAAAGTGTGAAATTACCTGTAAAAGAATTAATCCTACAGCATGAAATGTTTCATATCAATGATTCTAGACAATTGACCATGTGAGAATAAATATAAGCCTAATTTTTAGATCTAAAATCTGAAATTTTTGCGACCCATCATATGCTTTACATCCCTTATACATGGACAAGTCAATCATTTAACTCTTTACCAAACGAAAAAATTTTGAACGGAACCAAATTGAAAGCATTTGCAGACGACAATTTAGATGTTTGTAAAATGATGATTTCTCTCTTTGAAAGGGTAGAAAACAGTGGAAAAAGGGGAAAATGCTGGTTACCAGCATTTTCTCCTTTTCTCACAAGCATTTTCTCCTTTTCTCACAATGTTTTCGAAGGGATCTTTTCACAGGGTCGTTAAAAGTCGGGATTGTGTGGTAAAGGGTTCTCTCTCTACCAAACAACAAAGTTTTAGACTTGTCCAAAGTCAAAGCATTTGCAGAGGACAAAATACACACAACTCAAAAATTGAATTTTTGTTTTTAGTAGGGTAAAAAATACTTGTGGGAAAAGGAGAAAATACTAGTTACTAGCATTTTCTCCTTTTCCCACAAAATTTTCAAAAGAAATTTTCAAAATTTCCTTTCTCAGGGTTGTTACAGCTCCAAATTGTGTGGCAAAGAGTTTAAAGTACAGTGTTTCTAGTATACCGTATGTATAATTTGCAACAAATTGTTTATTACCAAATTCTTTTTCTCATGTACATTTACTTTCTTTCCTTCAGTGTTGAGCATAGCACTTGTATAACTACCAGTAGGTGCTTTGAAAAGGATAGTTTAATTAATTCCTGAATATTTTTTCCTGATGCTTTATTTCCTATATTCAGCACTCAGTCTTAACATGTGCATGTTTCATGAACACTTACATCCTAATAGAGCTTGTAGTGCTTTGTGTCTAGTTTTGCATTCCCCCCCCCCCCCCCCATACTATGTCCCCTAGACCGCTCTGTTGACGTTATTGGTTAATATTTTCCTAATCTTTGAAATTTGTAAAGATTAATGTAATACAAGACTTTTACAAAGCATTTCCATTATATCTCTTGATTTGTAAATATAGGAAATTGGTCTATTATGCCTAAATTTAATAAATAAATTCTGAAGACAAACTAAGATTGTTTTTTGTACTTTATAAAGGTATACTGCCATGTTATGTCCATGCAAGCTCCTGTCTTACATGTAACTGGAATATGTGACTAGCTGCCAAGTTCAAATATTTCAGTCCATACTAGTACTCTTTTTTCTTCCTGATAAAAATTAAGACCTACCAACTAAAAACGTTAGCAAAGGACAATTTAAATTTGGCTCTAATGATGGACATTGTCTTTGATAGAGTAGAAAATCTTGTGAGAAAAAGAGAAAATGCTGGTTACCAACATTTTCTCCTTTTCCCTTAACTCTTTACCAAACGACAAAATTTTGGACTTGTCCAAATTGATAGCAATTGCAGACGACAAAATAAATGCGATTCAAATAATGAAATTTATTTTGTGGAGGTTAGAAAACATTGTTGGAAAAGGAGAAAATGCTGGTTACCAGCATTTTCTCCTTTTCCCACAATGTTTTCTATAGGCTTCTTTCTCGGGGTTGTTAAAAGTCGGGATTGTGCGGTAAAGAGTAAATGCTTTCAAAAGGGTTCTTCCGTACGGTCGTTAAAACTCAAAATTATGTGGTAAAGGGTTAACCTTCAACTAAACAATCCTGTGTTGTAATGACCCTGGAAAGTAAAGCTTTCGAAAACATGAGAAAAGGAGAAAATGCTAGAAACCAGCATTTTCTCCTTTTCCCATAATGTATCAAAGACAAAGTCCATAAGAATTTCTTAACCTTTTACCCAGCAACAAAATTTAAGACTTGTCCAAATCGAAAGCATTTGCAGATGACAATTGAATTATAGCTCAAATGACTTGATCTGTAAGGGTAGAAAACACATGACAAGAAAAGTCTGCAACTGGAAAAATGAACAGAATAAAAAATAAAATTTTATGGTTGTTTGAATTAGTTTGTCTTTCACAAAAGTAATTGTGTAGATCAGAGACCAGATTGCACATTCTGTGCAGCCCTATCCTGACTTACACTCTAGACAGAGGAACTTAATTGTTGCCGGGCTTAACGCTTTTTACCTCTGGACTAAAATGCGAACTTGTCCCAGTTGAAAGCCTTTGCAAACAACAAATCTAATTTGACTAAAATGACAGAATTTATTTGAGATGGTAGAAAACATTGTGAGGTAACAGGAGAAAATGGTGGTTAGCAGCATTTTCTCCTTTTCCCACAATGTTTTCAAAAGCCTTCTTTCTCAGGGTCGATAAAACGTGGGATTGTTTAGTAAAGGATTAAGGCAAACTAATTTTGTGAATAAGGATTATCTAGATATAATGTAAAACCAAATTTTAGTAAATACTTTAATGTAGTCAAAAACATGAAAAATCATAATAGGAAAGTAAATTAACATTTTATGATAATGTTAAAAGGACAAACAAAAAAATATCCCAAGGCCTAAGTAGACAGTACAGTGAGTATAATGGTGATATGTGCCTGTCACCTCTTGCAAGCTCTGTACAAAGGATATGAGCCATGCTTTGTGAAAAGGGAGTTTAATGCATGTGCAAAAACTATCAACTCAGTTCTTACACATTATCTGAAATACTTGTCAATTTACTCTCCAACAGCTTAAATCTTTACCAAATGACAAAATTTTAGACTCAACTAAATCATCCCTTTACCACACAATACAGAGTTTTAACAACCCTGAGGCAGACGCCTTTTGAAAACATTGTGGGAAAAGGAGAAAATGCTGGCAATCAGCATTTTCTCTTTTTTCCCACGATGTTTTCTAACCTATCGAAGACAAATTCCATCATATGAACTACATTTAAATTATCTGCAAACGTTTTCAATTTGGATCAGTCTAAATTTTTGTCGTTTGGTAACGAGTTAAAAACATTTCGGGCGAAAAATTAAATATTGCTCAAAAGATGACTCCTGTGTTTGATGGGGTAAAAAAAATTGTAGGAAAAGGAGAAAATGCTGGTTACCAGCATTTTCCTCTTTTCCCACAATGTTTTTCAAAGCCTTTGTAAACAGGGTAGTTAACTTGGGATTGTGTGGTAAAGGGTCCAACAAGTGAAAAAAGACCTTAAAAATGAAAAAGAAGTACAGTGTATTTGTGTTTAATTTCAAAATTATATATACAACATGTATACATCTACTAATTCTTCAGAAAATCCTACAGAGTTTCAGTTGTTCTTTGTAAGCTATAATAAATTACATGTACATAGGAATTAAAACATCATTGTATAAAAACACTGTTTCAATTCTAGTACACATTAAGGAAATAAAAAATATAGCACTTATAAAACCAGAAACAAAACAGCAAATGCCTAGGCTTTCTTCCCATCTGATAGGGCTGCAACACCAGGTAACACTTTGCCTGCAGAAAAAACAAAATTATTTTGGAACATAAACTCTTTACCAGATGGAAGCGTCCATGTTGAAAGCATTTGCAGATGACATATTAAATGTAGCTCATTGATGGAATTTGTCACTGAAAAAGAAGAAAACAGGGTTGGAAAAGAGTAAAATGCTGGTTACAATTTTTTTAAAAAGCCTTCTTGCTCAGGGTCGTTTTAAGTCGGGATGGTGTGGTAGCGTTATAAAAGCCATATTAACCCTTTGCTATATAACACAATTTTAGATTTGACCAATTTCAAAGAATTTGCAACCAAACAATTTAGTCAATCTTACAAAATGAGTCCTGTCTTTGAAATTATAGAAAGCATTGTTGGAAATAGAGAAAATGCCAGTAGCCAGCATTTTCTCTATTTCACACTGTTTTCAGAACCCTTCTTCTTTAAGGTCATAAAACACTGGGTTGTTTCTTAAAGGGTTAAGCACTGGATGTAAATCATGGTTACTGATTTTGAATGTTATATTATAAATTATTAAATCTTTGGAAAGTTTAAATGTTTAACCCTAAAGCGCCTTTCACAAATATAATTAAGTTTGTGGCCAATGTAGATCAGATCAGATGGCACAAAACATGCAGTCTGATTTTTCATCCACACTGTCTGCTTAGCTTAAAGGGCAAATCCTAAAATATTTTGACCAGACTGTTTTTTTCCCTTTAATCAGCTGCAAATGATGTCAGTAAAGCATGTGTGCGTCATTTTTCATAAATACCACCCTGTAACATGCCATAAACCACGGCCAAATTGTCAAGCTGATATACTGCCCTAAAAATGGTACATGGCTTACTTCCCCTGATTCGCTTATCTCCCGTGCTCATGTGACGTCATTGTCGATGCAGTCTATGTATACCGTTAGTAGACATACAGTAGGAACGCGGATGATTGTACGCAGATATCTGAGTATTAACTGAGAATTGAGCCGAAAAAATGGTAAATTGTGCAGCCTATGGCTGCAACATCGATTCGGGAACTCACAGAATTAGTATGTTCAAATTTTCGAAGGGATTAAAAAGGAGGAAACTATGGATTCAACGTTTAAACTGGGGCCGGACAGTAGCGACGGATTTTGTGCAATCGGTTCATTCGAAATTGTGTCTGAAATACTTCGAGGACAGTCAGTTCTTAATACGTCCAAAACTCGCAAAAGAAGTTGGTTATAGGAATTTTAGGCTGCGGTTAAAACCTGACGCTGTGCCAACATTATTCGAAACTCCGAGTCGAAAGGAGATAGGCCTTAAACTGAAACTCCGAAAGACAGACATTCTGCAACGGCAATTTCCAAAAAGAAAATCCAACGTGAAGTAGGTAATTTCTTTTTTTCTTGAAATAAGAATATATGAATTGTTTTTCGTACTATTTTACCCTTTTCTACATTATCACTTCATTCTGAACAAAGGAGAAATTGCTGCCGTTTTCTCCCTTTTTCCAAATGATTTCAACATTTAACAAAATTATAGATTCATCCAAATCATATCATAAATTTTGCAAATAACAAAGTCGACATTGTTCAAGTGCTGTTAACTTAAGGGATAATAATCATTCTTTGAACAGCAAACATCATTTTCTTCCCACACTGTTTTTCAAACACTCTTTCTTTGGGTATTGGAAACTAGATCTAGGGTTTGTATGGTAAAGGGTGAAGTCAGTATCTGGCTACCCCTAATCATTGTCATAAATGTAAATCCATCACCGACCAGTTGAAACAATACAGGAAATGGTTACATAACATTTGCATATCTCACCCCTTTACACTGTAATGTTTGTTTGTGACAGTAAACCCATGTTAAAGCTTTTTATCCCATACACTACTTCTCTTTGACATTTCACTCTTAAAAATGATTTGACAACTTACATGCATTTTGAACAAATTTTGAATTATATCTATACAATTTTGATTTGTGGATATTTCCTTGTTCCTATCCATATTATGTCTTCTAGATAGGCTACTGAGAAAAATCTTTTGAACATGTCAGTATGAAAATTTTGATATTGCACATTTGACACAAGTCATTTTCTCTGATAATCAGACAAAAGTGAGGAAATTAAAAATAACAGATCTACATTTTTTTTTTTAAATTAGGAAACAGAATGTTTCTGACCAGGCTCACACACCAATTCTTTTACCTTTTACCTCAAAATTCTGACCTTCAACCACTCTAATGGAGAAGGCTTTTGTGGACAGGGTGAAAAAAGGAATAAGTCCTGATACCCAGAATTATCTTCTTTTCCTACAATATTTTCTACCCTCAAACCTATTGTCAAGGCCACATTTGATCTGTGGTCTGCAAATACTTTCGGTGTGGAGTGGACAAGTCTAAAGTTTTGCTATCTGTGTAAGGGTTTAGCCTAACCCTAACCCAAATGATAAAAAATTAGAATATTTCAAATCCACAGCATTTAAATATGACCGATAAAATGTGGTTGTTTATTGGAATTTAGTTTAACTTAGTTTAACCCTTTACCAAACAATCCTTTGTTTTAACGACCCTGGTGAAGAAAGAAAAACCTTTTGAAAACATCGTAGGAAAAGGAGAAAATGCTGGTAACCAGTATTTTCTCCTTTTTCTACAATGTTTTCTACCCCATCAAAGACAAGTCCAAACATGTGAGTAAAATTTAATTTGTTGACTCCAAATGTTTTCAATTCGGTTGAGTCAATAACTCGTACTAATCTCTTCGGATGCTGCTTCCTGGGAACTAAACCAGAACTCGTGCCCAATGTGTGGGATTTGCATTTAACCCTTTACCAATCAATCCCTGGTATTTACGATCCTGAGATAGAAGACTTTTAAAAACATTGTAGGAAAAGGAGAAAATGCTGGTAACCAGCAGTTTCTCCTTTTACCACAATGTTTTCTACTCTGCTGGAAACAAATTTCAATTTTTGAAATATTTAACTTTATTTTCTCGTCTGCAAGTGATTTCAATATGGACCTGTTTAAAATTTTGTCATTTGGTAAAGACTTAAAAATAGAAAATATTGTGGATAAAGGACCCATTGATAGTTATAAGCTCTTTCTATGTTTTTACAATGAATCTAAGTCGTCTGTAGACCAATTTGAGACTTACCCAAATTGAAACAATTTGCAGAAGACAAACAAGAACTGAACAAATTTACACTATCCTTTCCCACGGCACACAATTCAGAGTTTCAGACTTTCACAGAGAAGGTCTATATGGAACATACAATAGCTATACATGTATGATAAATTTTTGCATTAAATAGATCATGTGTACAAGGTAAACAGCGAAAAAGTATTTCACACAGGTAGATCCCCTCTCCCTCTCTCTGATGCACATGTATTTCTGTATGGTAAGAAATACAACTAAAATAATTTTCGAAATAATTTTGAGAATTAACTCTAAATAATCTCGGAAGATATTCTTTTATCAAATTTCATGCTGGTTAACAGCATTTCAAAATATTCTTATTCTTATGAAAATCGTGATTTATCGTGTAACCCTTCACCCATGAGAGAATAAACTTGTACCCGTCAATGTTTACAGAATTCTTTACAAGGTACAAATATCAACAAGGACCTATCAACAAATAGTTATAACTAACATCTCACGATTATCAATCGTATAAGTCAAGAAAAAGGTTATTTGACATGAAACTAAAGAGTCGGGAAAATGTCTTCAAAAGTTTCGGGGAACTGTCTTGTCGTGGACCTGTCATGAAATCATCCTTTTTTTTTTTTAATTCCACCCGTTAATCTACTGAAAATGCTTCATGTGAAGTTTATGCCATACACTTAATTCTATCATGTATAGAATAATATTTCTATAAGCGATGTTCGCCCCGTAATGGACGTATTTCAATAGCACGCGATACTCAACACGTTGAAACGTACGGCACAACATCGTCATTTTCGTCATCAGTGGGCGAAAAGTTACTTTCATCCTCATCTTCAGAAACTTAATAAGTTTCTTTAAAAATTGGCTCGTACATGTACGGCCTTACCGGCCCAGAATCGTCTATTTCTTCGTCTTCAATATCGCTCAGTTCACTATTGTAAACAACGTCCATATTGAAACAAGCTCTCCTATAACGTCACAAATCAAGGGACGCAACAATAAGTAAGGGAGATAAGCGATGAAATAAAAATTGATAAGCAGAAATATAAATGGATAAAAAGTACTTTTACTATTTTTTTTTCTAATTACAACATTACCTGGTTACTATTTGATAAGTGTAGATTTGAAAATTAACCATTTCTGAAACTTGTTGATTTGACCTTTAAACAGTACAAACAAAAGCAACAATGGAATTGCAGTTACATTTGGGTCCTACTTCACGACCAAATTTGTCTGTTGGGTTTATTCGATGCTTCAAGTCTTAAAAGCCAAACTTTCGAAAGGCCAACTAACAGCCAAAAGCAAACAATTTGGGGGTCAAATTGGAGACAATTCGTATCATTTAAAAGTATGTTTATTATCATGAGTTTGACGTGTTACAGTCTAGTCTCTCAAAGTTTCCGTCCATGACAGAAAAATAAATCTTAAAACTGGAACAATGGTTGGCAACTTTTATTCTACAGAATAGTTAATATCACTATCATACTAAGGAAACACAAAACAAGAAAGTTTTAAGTTTTGTTACCTTCCAACAACTCTAGACTGGCACCACCCCCAGTACTGACATGGCTCACTTTATTTTCAGTTTCAAACTTAGCAGCACAGGTTGCTGTATCTCCGCCACCTAGAATAATCAAACCAATCACTACATTTTATTCTGCAGACACTTTTTTTTGTCTCTCACAGCTGATCTCTTTTTGAAGACATAATGGTAAAAGGAGAAGTTACTCATTATGAGAAATTTCTCCTTTTGCCACAATGATTTCAAAACATTAATGTATTTGATCTTAATTCATTCTGATTGTCAATATAACATGACAATACTTGCAATACTGTTTGATTCAAATGTGTAAAGGGAGGAACCGGTAATTAGTAACAGATTACCATACAGCCTTTTTATAGATCTACCAAAACCCTGATACAAATGACATAACAGACAAACATCTGAAGGGGATAGCCTGGGTCCAGGCAGTAATAATTTAATAATTACTATGTATCACGCTCTCTTAATGCAGCCTGCCATAAATCTTTGGCAGAACTTCTCTGTTTCTCGCTTCCCTTATTATTACCGCCTGGGGACATTCCAAGGTATCCCTGTGATCATGCATTGTGCAGATAATCTAATTATAGATTTGTTTATAGCATGACGTCACAATGTTGAAAGCGATGGATTCACACATTTT
The DNA here is from genome assembly GCA_946811185.2 of Hippopus hippopus. Lineage (NCBI taxonomy): Eukaryota > Metazoa > Mollusca > Bivalvia > Cardiida > Cardiidae > Hippopus > Hippopus hippopus. Next base: position 8,556,499 of record OX328100.1, on the reverse strand, counting down.
TAGACTAATTCAAATACAACAGGTGTGATTTCATATATGAGTGACTTTCCCGAACCGGTCTGTGCATTCAAAAATACATCGTGATCTTCACCAACCCTTATTATTGTTAAACTATCCTCCTAAGTCATTGTACATAACGTGTTTGATTTTTTTTTTTGGTCAATATTTTCAAAGATGGCTCACAAACAGGAAGTGATCAAACCAAGGCTATTGGAATTTTGGTATCTTTTTTTTAGTCATTTGTGTTGAAAAACCGATTGCAGCTACATCTACTTTACCCCACTGTTGGATGGAGTAAAGTAGATGTCGCTGCAATCGGTTTTTGAGTGTCCCCAGGCCGTCATTTTTGACAATGTAACGTCTGAATGATAGAAGAGGGAAAAAAATGAATAGACTGGAACCAAGGCTAGAAGGGGATGAAAATGTTCTTTTTCCTACAGCTGGTAAAACCTTGTGCCAAATGAAGAAATTCCCTATTACATTTGTAGACAAGTTGTATGTGGCTCAAAATAATGGGATATATCTTTGGAAGGTAAGAAAACATTGTAATAAAATGAGAAACTGCAGGTTAAAAGAAAACATGATCATAAGGTAAAGGGTTAAATAAAATGAAAAACTGATGGTTACAAGAAAACATGATCATAAGGTAAAGGTTTAAATACTGAAACAACTACATTCATACCAATTATTGTTGTAGCCCCTCTGTCTGTTGCTGAAACCACTGCGTCCATTACTGCTTTTGTACCACTGGCAAAATTTGGAAACTCAAACACACCAGGAGGGCTGAAAAAAGAAAACATCTTCACTAAACAGAATAAGTAATCTGTCAAAATCCAAAGCATTTGCAGATGAAAAATATGGGGCTCAAATGGTGAAATTTATCTTTGAGTAGTAAAACATTGTGGGGGGAAAAGAAGACAAATGCTGGTTACAAGCATTTTCTGCTTTTCCAGAATTGTTTTCAAAGCCTTCAACATCTGGGCTATTCAAACACAGGTACTTTTTATTGAAGCCACCTTTAATTTGGCGTCTGCAAAGGCTTTTAATTTGGACATGCCTGAATTAATGTCTGTAAAGAGTTAATTCTCAATAAGTTCTAACTTTTTAACCTCTTTTAATTGCCTTTAGTACATGCCTCCATATTTTTTTTTTTTTTTTTGCTTTTTGGTAGGGATGGGATCAATTACTAACTTTAGTAATCGAGTAATCGGTCGCTCTTTCGATCGAGTACTCGAAAGGATATGTCGACTTTTAACGGAATGTTCTCAAGTCACCATTCCGAGGTATACTAGGTCTAGTGTTATCAATATACATCAATAGGCTAGATGCCAAATAGGGAGTTGGACAATATACACGTTAAAATTACAATAGAAATGGGAAATGACTGGAACATGCGCGAAAAAAAAAAGTCTGGTTCATTTAGTTAATTGTTATCTCTTAACCTGGTAGACAAGTGAAATGCAACTTTCAAGCTAATAGTGAACCAAAATTTTGCCATTTCAAAGACATCTTTGGCAGGATACATATCTTCTTATCGGACACTGTAGATCTAAGATCAGACTGCACTTTCTGTGCTGTTTGATCACCTACACAGCCTGGAAAAGTTCGCACTTAGCAGCCTAAGGGTTAATTGTGAATGTAAATCGTTTTCTTTACCTAGCAACAGGTGCCCGTAATATTTACACGCACTGTAAAATATATGTTATCAAAATCAAAGGTCATATTTAGCATCTGGAATGATCAGCAACGACTTATGGCCATCTATAATTTTCAAATGTCTGTTAAACAAGTCGATAAGCATGTAAATACCGCGAGCGTAAAATTAAAATGCCTATACAGTGACAGGTGTTGGTGTAAAAACTCCCGATTTTGGTTGTCACCACATTGCTAATTATTGAAGACAAATTAATTGCATATGGCGGATCAAGGGGTAATTAGATGGTAAGGTGTTAGAGATAATTGACCCTTCACATCACCCTTGTCATCTTTATTAATCTCTTAAGCTTAAATGTTAAGCTATTTTGAATCGAGGAATCTGGGAGTCGTAAAGTTTTTTTTTTTTCACGAGTATTCGGTTACAGATATTACTTATCGATAATCGGACGTCTGATCGAGTACTCGATTAATCGAGAACTCGTTCCCATCCCTACCTTCTGGTACTTTATTGGGAAATAATGGTGGACTACATGTATATGGTTTGATAATTCATGGTTACCACCAATGAAATATACAGTTAATGCTTCCATAACTCTTAAATGGAAGGGGGAAACAGTAGTAACCTAGTAACCTAGGTAAACATTGCGTGCTATGCAACCAGACAAAATTACAGGTATGATGTACATTTACCCTACATTTCTCACGCTTTACGTAATATTGTAATGTGTTTATATGTGAGAGGGGCACACCATGGAGAGTTACCACAAACAACTGTACTGGATTTTGATGAAAGTCCCAACAAAAACGGGGCTAGATGCATGAAATAAATAAAATGTTTCTTTTTTTTTCAGAGAAAGATCGAAATTCATTACATCCCATGAACATCATTAGTAATATTTTCACTTGCGGCTGTGCCACTCATGAAAACATTACCTACGATGTTCACTCCATGAAATAAATTTTGATATTTCACCAAAAATAAAGACAAATAATCTCTGAATAAACAAGTCCAAAATTTAAGTCATCTTGTAAAGTATTTACAAAGAAGGATAAAGAAATATACCCATTCCAAACAATGGTCTTTGCTCTACCAATAGCTTCTGTGAACAGTTTTACTGACTCTGGTCCCACATCTAGACCCTGAAACATGACAAAGGTATGAAGATAAACTCTGATTCAATTAGACTTTACTTTAACCTATACCCTGCTAAATAATTGAGATGAAACTTTCCAGCCTATAGAAAGAACACAAATTTGGCTACTTCAAGTTTTTTTTTGGGAAAAATATCTCCTTAACGGACAGTGTAGATCTAAGATCAGACTGCACATTCTGTGCAGTCTGATCTTGATCTACACTGTCCGCAAGAGGATTTAACAGCCTTAGGGTTGAATTTCAAAATTTGCTGTAACATTAATCCTCACAGCACCTTTCATAACTATACATGTAGTTGCTTTTGCGACCAATGTAGATTAAGATCAGACTGCACAAAACGTGGAATATGATCCTTGATCTACACTGTCTGCTTTACCAAAACACCATAGACTACAGCTGTCATAATATTGAAATTATTCTGGTTGTATTTCTAAACCAAAAATGTCTGTTGGGTTTATTCTGCTCTCTACAGACGTCTTTATCTTGCTAAATAAACTTGCAGTCATTTTCTATCAATTAATAAGACCAATGTAATTGCAATTTTAAGGTCACTCTTTTTCAGGATGTTTCAGCAAAACAGCTAAAGAACCAGGCAAAACTTAGAATTGGTTTCATCCTTTATCTTGCACTATCCTGATAACAAAACTAAGAGCAATCTTTAAGTACATGAAAAATCTATCAATGCTATTTTAAAGTATTTAAGTATAGCTGTAAGTTGCTTTAACAATAATTTCTCACAAATGAAACAGAACTCTACTTACCATCCAACCAGATGGAATTCCTGAAGAGACTGTGGCATTTCCTACTGCCGCTTTTTCTTCAAAGTTGTCGGCTGTCACAAAATCTGACGGCAAATGAATAGCTACATTCTTTTTCTTTGCTTTCTCCAACAATGTGTCCACTATTTTTGACCCTTCTTCATCAAACAGTGAGTTACCAATCTAAATGGACAGAATTGTAAAACAACAACATTTGGTTTATCTCAGGCCTCGACCTTTCACCAAATAATCCCATGTTCCAATGACCTAGAAGAAAGTGGCCTTGGAAAGGAGCTGGTTACAAGCATTTTCTCCTTTTACAGTTTTCCCACAATTTTTTCTAGCCATTCAAAGATGCACCTACCTCATGATCTACATCTGATTTGTTGTCTTCAAAGCTTTCATTTTAGACATGTTTTTGTTACAGTTTAACCCTTTCCCTCTGGACAAAAATGTAGACTTGTCCAAATTGAAAGCATTTGCAAACAACAATCTAAATGTGGCTGACATGATGAAATCCCTGTTTGATACCGTAGAAAACAGTGTGGGAAAAAGGAAAAATGCTAGTGTGCATGTTTTTAAAGGCCTTCTCTGTCAGGGTTGTATAAACTCCAGAATGTAAGGTAAAGGGTTAACCCTTTAGGAGACAGAAAAATTTCAGACTGGTACAAAATGAAAGCATTTGCAGACAACATATGAAATGAGACTTCAATTTGTCTTTATTTGTCTGAAGGATAGGGAATGTTATCTGTCCTTTCTCCTTTTTCCACAACGTTTTCAAAAGCATTTTTCTTTGGTCTTGTTAAAACTCCAAAGAGCTAACCCTTTAATTCTTTACCAAACGACAAATAGAAAGCATTTGCAGACGATAATTCAAATATGACTCAAATGATGGAATTTGTCTTTGGTAGGGTAGAAAACAATGTGGGAAAAGGAGAAAATGCATTTTCTTCTTTTCCAACAATATTTTCGAAAGCTTTCTTCCTCAAGGTCGTTAAAACTCAGGATTATGTAGGAAAGGGTTAACCACACAATCTGAAGTTAACTACCTTAAAAAATATGGCTGGAACAGAAGAAAATGCTGGTAACAAGCACTATCTCCTTTTCCAACGTTTTCTTTCCTTTAAAAGACAAATTTCAGTTTTTGAAGTAACGTCTACTTGGGGGGTTGGATGGGAGGAAATGGAAGGAAATGGGATGGGATGAGATGGCAGGATGGATGGAAAGAGAACCTGATTCATGTATGACTGCACCTTTACAGTGTTAAAGAGGTATAAAAATTACAAAGGCAAATCCACCTGTAGCCAATATAGTCATTAACTCTTTTACACGTGACAATATTTTAGACTGGTCCATACTGAAAGCATTTGCAGACAGCAAATTCAGTGAGGCTCAATTAATTGAATTTGAGTCTGAAAGATTGGAAAACATTGTTGGAAAAGAAAATGCTGGTTACCAGCATTTTCTCCTTTCTCACAATGTTTTCACAAGTCTAATTTCCAAGGCTTGTTAAGACTCTGAAATGTGTGGTAATGGGCTAATCCTTAAAGCATCAAATAAAACCTAATAGACACTTTCATTCTACAATAAGACTGAGACAAGTGGAAATTCATGGCTTCCTTTTGTCAGTAATGTTTTATCTTATCTCGATCAACACTGTCTTATCTCAATCAACACTGGCCACAAAGGCAACTAAATTACAGATAGGCACTTTAAGGGTTGACATCTGCTAAAAGCATCTGCTGTATGTTACTCAAAAATCACAACATAATTTGCCCAACACTTTTTCTTTTTGTATCAATATCATATGAAAAACTACACAAAATGACAAAATGGTATAAGATAGATATGCCTGCTAGTCAAACCCTACCTTTTACTGTATCAAATATAATACTTCATTATTAAACATGGAAAACAGCCAAAGGATGGATGGCAAACCTACCTCCATTTTGTCTTTGATTTTTAGAAAGGTGAAAGCCATTCCACCACCAATTATCATTTCATTAACTTTATCTAACATGTTTTCAATCAGCTGAATTTTATCTGCAACTTTTGCACTGAAAATGAAAAACAGGATACTATTTAACTGAAGAAACTTTGCAGAACAGTTAACAAACTCAGAGTTATAACATTTCAATATTAAATGCCCAATGGCAGCCAAAAGTAAACAAAGCAAGTGTTTATAAGCATTTAATTCTAAATCTTATCATTTAAAAGTGTGGAACTTGCTATGAAGATGACAATCTATTATTGTGCGGTATCTTAGACAAGCATTTCAAGTCATAAGTTATTCAACTAATTCTCAATGAAGAATATTTCAAGCCATGCACAATATTTCAAACCATCAATTACTTATTGTCTATTTTCTTTTTCTTTTGCATTTATTACTTTTATCTTGCTTACAGAACAAATGAATAACAGAGAAGAGTTGCTCTCTGTTATGGCCCTTATAATAACATACAAGCTGGTGAACGGTTTATTGCATCTCTGTGACGCAATATATTGAGCAAGTCATCACACAATTATGGATCTATTAAATCCATTTTGTCTAACAACCAATGCATAAAGTAGAATGGTGCTTGGGCATGAAAAAAATTGACCAATAGCAAAAAAGTATTGACCCTGGTCAGCCTACGTAGTCTGCGCAGGCAGACCTAGGTTGATGCTTTTTGCAGATACATTAAACCCCCTTTTTTTTCTGGGCATGGCTAATATGTATGAGAAACTTTACCTTTGATGACCCTCACAATGTTTATTTAATTGTATTTCATGCCAACTTACCCACCAAGAATAGCAAGGAAAGGGCGCTCAGGGTTATCTAGCGCTTTAGAAAAATAGGAAAGTTCTTTCTTCAATAAGAATCCCGATGCTTTCTGTGGTAAGTTACATCCCACCATTGAACTGAAATAAAATCAGATAGGAGCATTTAAATCTCATCCATTCCCATTCCCAGTACATAAAAATAAGAACTTTTTTAGCATAATAATAATCTCTTAATCTCTTAATCTGCTAAATAAATTACCTGAAACTTTCCAGTCAATAGTAGAAATCAAAATAGTATGCTATCAAAGTTCTTTTTGCCAAAGAAATATTGGACAGTGTTGATACCAAGAACAGACTGCAAATTCAAAAGATGATTAAAGTCTTCCTTAATGGCCTAAGCTTTTCTCAAATTCTTATCAAAAATCAGCAAAGACTACAACAAGTGGCAAACAAAAAATAGTGTAATGAGGGAAAGAATAAGACATATTGTGAAAATCTGGTTACCAGCATTTTCTCCTTTTCTCACAATTTTTTCTTCCCTACATATAAAATATCTCATCATTGGAGCTACATTTAATTTGTTGTCTGCAAATGCTTTCAATCTGGACAAGTCCAATATTTTGTCATCTGATAAAGGATTAATGACTTAACCCTTTACCAGACAACAAAATTTAAACCTTGTCCAAAATGAAAGCATTTGCAGATGACAATTTCAATGTGGCTCAAATGGTGCTATTTGTCTTTGACAAGAAAGAAAAGCATTGTGGGAAAAGGAGAAAATGCTGGTTACCAGCATTTTCTCCTTTTCCCACGATGTTTTCAAAAGGCTTCTTTTCTAGGGTTGTTAAAAGTCGGCACTGTGCAGTAAAGGAATAACTCTTTACAAGACAACAAAATTTGAGACATATCTAATTTGAAAGACGACAAATTAAATCAGGCTCAAATGACCAGAATCTTTGCTGAAAGGGTAGAAAACATACCAGCATTTTCTCATTTTTCCCACAATGTTTTCAAAAGCTTTCTTTTACATGGTTGTTCAGACTCGGGATAGTATGGTAAAGGTTTAATGCTTCGATGTTTGCGAAATTTAGAAAATTAAAAAAAAAATACATGTACACTTAAAATCTTCGATTACCTATGAGCTCTGTGGGCTGTTCCAAAAGCGTCATTTACATAAACATCCCCTAACTTTGACAGAGAGTTCCTGAATTCTTCCACAGCTGAGGCTGAAGCTTTCACCTGAAAACAGTGTGACCAATCTACAGGAAACTTGTATTGAAATAGACAAATAATACACATGTATGTGTTTAACCCTTTACCATACAAATCCCATGTTAAAACGACTCTGAGAAAGAACACCTTTGAAAACATTATGGGAAAAAGGGAAAATGCAGGTAACCAGCATTTTCTCCTTTTCCCCACACTGTTTTCTACCCTTTCAAAAGCATATCTCATAACTTTAGCCACATTTCTCACCTACAAATGCTACCTTTATAGTTAAGTCTTCAATTTTATCAACTGGTAAAGGGTTAAGAAATATCAACAGTAATGCATCAATGATACAAACCTTACTTAACTTAACCAGAAGTTTCAAGTCCATATTCACCTACCATTCTTAATTTCATTTTTAAGGCTAATTCTAGATTTAAAAATTGACACAACCTCTAATTGAAATAGTTTAGCCAATCAGACATTGTGTTATTTTAAAATGAAGAAAATTCTTGGGAGTAAGACTGAAAATGCATGAGTTCTTAGGAATGGTTGATGAATATGGGCCTCATAGTTCTTCCTTAGCAAGGTCTGAGAGTTGTACCTGATAGTTGTATGAGAAATCTACAGGTCATTCATATGGCAATAGAAAAATATATATTCATGTACTAGCACCGTCTCAAAAAGTGACTGATTAATTGCTTAACCTTTTATCACAAGACAAAACTTTATACTTGCCCATACTGAAAGCGTTTCCAAAGGACAAATAAAATATAATTTGATTTAGGAGTTTTGTTCCTAAAAGGTTAGAGAAGATTGTGGAGAAAAGCTTTTCCCACAATGTTTTTAAAAGTTGCATTCATGAGAACCGTTAAAATTGGGGACTGTTTTGAAAATATGTCCTTTCCCAGATGCAAGATTTTTTTTAAATACCTTTCATTACAGTCAAATATCTTTAGAATAAGTTTGAAGCTGTTTTTAAATAAATTTCACATAAAGATGATTCAGCAATAAACAGCTTTGTCTTTACCAAATGACAAAATTGTACCCTTGTCCAAATTGAAAGGGTTTACAGACCACAAAATAAATGTGACTCACAAAATGAGAATTTTTTGTGAAAGGGTGGAAAAACAATGTTGCAAAAAGAGAAAATGTTGGTTACCTGCATTTTATCCATATCCACAATGATTTCAAAAGCCTTTTTCCTCATGATCGTTAAAACTCGGAATTGTGTTTTTCATTTTCTCCATTATCCACTAGCCAAGCCCCGGTAGCTCAGTCGGTAGTGTGCAGGACTTGAGAAAAGGGGGCCGTGGGTTCGATCCCTGGCTCGGCCAATTTCTTTCCAAGGATTGATGATAGTCATTGCGACAGGATTCATTCCTCTCCCATCGCTGACCATTGTTTCGACGATGGTTATGTGGGAAAGCAGCCAGTGGCTTGGAAAGAAAATTGTGCGGAGTACTGGTAAAAGAGACTCCAGGAAAGCATGGATAGGTGCACTGGCCGCCGCGATATGACTGAAATAATGTTGAAACACCATACAATCAATCAATCAAATATTATCCACTATGATTTCAAAAACCTTTTTCCTCAGGGTTGTTAAAACTCAGGATTGTGTGGTAAAGGGTTAATATAGAGTTTAAAGCTGTTGTTAAAGAAGTTCAACTTCGAGATGATTCAAAAGTATTCTAAAAGGTCGTCTTCTGTACAATGAGAAAAAGTTGTCTGTGGGTAGTTACAAATATTTTCCCCCTTCTAGACCATGTTTTCATAGAGCCTTCTTCCTCAGGGTCCTAAAAACACAGAATTGTTCTTCAATGGTTAAATTTACAGCTACAGCAATAATACTTGTTAGCCCCAATCTGGGAAAAGGGAGTTTAACTCTTTACCAAACGACAAAATTTTAGACCTGTCCAAATTGAAAGCATTTGCAGACGACAAAATAAACGTGACTAAAAAATTGAAACATGACTTTAGAAGAGTAGAAAACATAGTGGGAAAAGGAGAAAATGCTGGTTTCCTTTTCCTACAATGTTTTCAGAAGGCTTCTTCCTATGGGTCGTAAAAACCAGGGATTGTTTGGTAAAGGGTTAATGCATTGTAGTGATCCATTACACCAATCAAGTCATCACATAATTATGAATCCATAAAATCAATTTTACCAAACAACCACCTGAATCGTAAGGTAAGCTGATCCTTTTACATGCAGAAAATTGGCCAGTAGCAAAATTTTCGACTCAGGGTCAGCCTGCACGAACTGCGCAGGCTGACCTGGGTCGATACTTTTTGCAGGTCCGTTAAACCCCCTTTTTTCAGAGCATGGCTCATATGTATTACCTTCTTCCCTTCAGCATCCACTCCTTTTCCTTCCTCCTCAACATGAAATCTGAGATTCTCCAGCAAAAATACAGATCCTGGTTTAGGATCACTGCATGCTTTTTCCACGTCTGGACCCACACAGTCATCCAAGAATGTAACTTCTCTGGAAATCACATTCTCATATATATGTATTAAACCAATATGTATTCAGAGATGTACACTGATGCATGTTATCAGTATCTTAAAAAAATATTTTCTTCCCAAAACCTATGTTGTAGGTACCACTTAGAACTGTCTTGTTTTTACCTATGACCCTGACAGAGTTAACCCTTTACCGAACAACAAAATTTCAGACTCTTCCAAATCCACAGCAGTTGCAGGAGACAATTCAAATGTACCTGAAGAAATGAAACTTGTCTTTGGAAAGGCAGAAAACATTGTGGAAAAAAGAGAAAATGGTGATTGCCAGCATTTTCTCCTTTCCAACAATATTTTCAAAAGCTTTCTTTTTTAGGGTCCTTAAAACTAGTGACTGTGTGGTATTGGGTTCATGGTAAAGGTTTCCCTGGATTTTCTCATACAGAGTCATTTGACCCCTCTTACGAATAACAGATGGTAAACATTTGAATTCTGGGCAGCATCTAGAAAATTTCGGAGTTAAAATTCCAAGAAACAGGAGGTCAGGAAAAACAATGGCTGTAGGTCTAATTGTAGCAAGCATGTTAGGCTTATTCTATTAGTATGCATTACAGCATCCTCGGACCTTGCATTGTAAGTATGGTGACTTTTAAAGACATCAAGGAAAAGTTGTTCAACAACAATTCAAATTCTCAAATCTGTTTAACCCTTCACCACACAATTCCAAATTTTAACAACCCCTTGGAAGGAGACTTTTGAACACATGGTGGGAAAAGGAAAAAATGCTGGTAACCAGCATTTCGTCTTTTTCCCAAATTATTTTCTAACCTTTCATAAGACAAATGTAATCCTTTAAATCAACTTTGATTAGTCCTCCACAAAAGCTTTGATTTTGGAAAAGTCTAAAAAATTGCTGTGTGGTGAAGAGCTAACCCTGCACCACATGGTCAAATGACCTTGTCCAAATTGAAAGTATTTCCAGTTGACATAATAAATGCATTTCAAGTTTTGGGATTTTTCTTTGTTAACATAGAACACATTGTGGAAAAGGGCAAAAATGCTGGTTACCTGCATTTTCTTCTTTTCCTACAATGTTTTCATAAGCCTCTTCCTCATGGAATTATTAGGTAAAGGATTAAATGTAGCATATCATAAATTCTTATTTGTCTGATGAGCCTTTCATTCAGTTGAACCAAATAATAAAACCATAACAGAATCAAAGCACTGAAAACACTGGTGTGGCATTTGTCAAGGATGGCATTGTGTGGAATTAATAATTGAAAAAAAAATATTATTCAAATATTAACTTGAAAGTCAACCTACTAAGCAAATTAATACCTCTTTTTTGGTTAAAGGGAGAGTACTGGTGTCAAAGTTTGGATTATTTGTGTATTGGTGGCCTCCCTTTGATCATTCACAGGAGTCAGGAGTAATGTCCCTGACGGTAGGATGCATGATGGGTTGAAAGAGGAACCATGCATATATATCGAATAAAATTAAGTTTATACCTGAAAACTGTGATTTTGAGATATCTTTGGCTGTCAAGATCTAATTCCCAACATTACGATCAATTATTTCCATCTGTAAATGTTCATGCACAATCAAATTAAGTAGCGTGCAATCATAGGACGAACAAGCCCAGGGACGAACTGGTTTTGGAACGAACAAGCCCGGAACCAAAGCGGTCAGTAGACAAATTTTGTGTATATCATTATGCCAATAGAAGCGGGTGAAACTGTTTTCAATCAAAAAGAAGTATTTCCACGATCGATGGCCTAATCCAGTTTATTTCAATATGCCGTTTCCAATTACATATCTGAGTGTTATCGAAAAACATTTGTCTGAGAAAGATTGAGTTCAATTGGATTTATTTCCTTCAGTTTTGCACAAAATATGATACATGGTCTTCAAAATTCAATATTGAACTTTCAACATTGAACTGATAGTGGCATTGTCTTTGACAAATGCCACAAAAATTCCTGCAAGAATGTTGCAAATCATGTTTTTGACTTTCTGACATATTGCAACCAGGTAAAATAACACTATTGCAAATATACACTTTATGACCGTAAAAAGAATCCATCTGAAATATTGCAGGAAAAAGAGAAAATGCTGGAAACCTTTCTCCTTTTTCTGCAATATTCCCATTCTTTACAAAACAAATATCAAATCACTTGAGCCACAGTTAACCCTTTGCCACAAAATCCAGCCTTTTAACGACTCTGTGAAAAAAGCCTAAAATTGAAAACATTGTGGAAAAGGGAGAAAATGCTGTTAACCAAGATTTTCTCCTTTTCCAACTAAGATTTCTACCCTTCCCAAATCAAACTTCAAATTTTGAGTCACATTTATTTTGGCGCCGGCAAATGCTTTCAGTTTGACCAATTCTACATTTTAGTCTTGTGGTAAACAGTAGAGCCATCTATGGCTGCTTTCAGTATGGACATTTGTAATTTTTTTAAAAGGAAGAGAGTAAATAACTGTACCTTTCAAGTTTTTTTTCTAACTCTGCCAGAACAGGTTTCATCGAGTATTTGTCTTGTTTACGTCCATCTGGTCGGCCTAAATGGCTCATAAGTACCACTGATTTAGCACCTTGATCCAAAGCATACTTTACTGTGGGCAAAGCTGCGTCAATTCTATAGAATGTAAAATATCTTCAATTAACTCCTTACCACACAACCCCCACTTTTAACGACCCCGAGAGAAAAGCCTTTTGAAAACATAGTGGGAGAAGGAGAAAATGCTGGTAACCAGCATTTTCTCCTTTTCCCACAATGTTTTCTACCCTTCCCAAAACAAATTTCAATTTTTCAGTCACATTTATTTTGTTGTCTGCAAGTGGTTTCAATTTGGACAGGTCTAAAATTTTGTCATTTGGCAAAGAGTTGAATGAAAAGTAATTTAGGATTATTTAACATTAACATGATTGAGTTCTCTGAAATACTATTCAAGAAGAAACAAAACCAACAGAAGACCATAACTAACAAAATGATTTTTAATTCCTTAATAAACAAACATTACTTCTGATAAAGCCCTGAATCTGACAGCTTTGGAACACATGGTACATGAAAAAATGTGATATGTCTTCAAAAGAGTACAAAACATTGTAAGAAAAGGAGATAATGCTGCTCATCAGCACCTCCTCCTTTTCCAATATTTTTCAAAAGCTTTTTCTCACACAATTGTTAAAACTCAAAATTGTTTAGTAAAGGCTTAATCAAGAGTTAAGACAACAAACAAAAAATTGTTGATACAAAATCAGACATGGATTGTGCAAGGCTACTTTGGCCATGCAATTAAATGTAATGAAATAATAATTACCTCTGTGTATTTGTGATCTTTCCCTCTTTCAGAGGTACATTGAAATCCACCCTGCAAAATTGATAAAGATAATGCTAAAAACAAAAATAAGGCCAAAACAAAATGTATGTGTGGTTCGAATTACATACTTTTGAGAATTAGGGTCAAAAGGTCAAAAATTATTTTATTCTTTTAAACTACTTTTTTTCCAAACATGCCCCTGGGGCAATTAATACAGGTGAAACGACATAGAATCTTCCTAATTTTTTAAGGATGACGATAACACTATGGTGTGATAAATGTTAAACTAGTGATAAATGAAAAAAATGTTTAGGGATGGGCCTTTGAAAAAGTTGGCCATTCATTAGAAAACTTAGGAAAACTGCAAGTGCTAATGGTTTTTTATACAAATTCAGCCAAAGTGGTTGAAAACTGTCAGACAGTTCGTCCCTTCTCCTCTTTCTTCATTGCTGGAAGGCTGGGTACAGAATGAAAAAGTGCTTTAGCACTTTACCTGATTGAAAACATTGTGGGAAAAGGAGAAAATGCTGTTGTAGTTGACGTTGGGTGAACTCAGGACCAGATGCCCAGCTAGCTAAGTTGGTAGAGCTGCGGTACTAGTGCTCCGGGGGTCATGGGTTCGAGTTCAACATCTGGCACACTTTTTTCCCTTGATTTACTTCATTGGCCACAGGATCAACTTGTTGAACACCGGTTAGCAGCACCAGCGGTCCATGGGGACTGGGGGGGGGGGTGTTGGTTACTCCCAAAAAACAAGGAGGGGGAGGAGTGTTCTAGTTGACATTGGGAAGACTCACGACCAGATGCCTGGCTAGCTCAGTTGGTAGAGCTGCGGTACAAGTGCTTCTGGGATCGTAGGTTCAAGTCCATCGTCGGGCACACTTTTCTCCCTTGATTTAAGTCAATGCTGATAACCATAATTTTTTCCTTTTCCTTCAACATTTTCTACCCTTCCACAGGGGATTTTTTAATTTTCGAGTCACAATTATTTTGTCGTCTGCAAGAGTTTTCAGTTTGGGCAAGTCTAAATTTTTGTAGTTTGGTAAAGAATTATGGTAACCAACCCAAAATGAGCTCTTAACACCACAATACACTCTATACAGAGGCGAGCTGTACGAGTAAGTAAAGGTGAAGGTCAGGGCGCAAACTTGTAAATTCAAGGACGTGAGTTCATCTCACATTTCCACACTGACATGCAATAAATTTTTACCTGATCAGAACACGCTTATCTTTCAAATCTATTTGATCCACTGCAAGTTTATTTAACTCCATTTTGTTGTACTTGAAGCTCTAAACAGATTTAGGTGCTTGCACTTGGTGGTTCAGATTGATTTCTTGAAGGACCTTTTCGGTCTATCTACTTGACTTCTATACAGTTGAACGGGGAGATACACTGAATTAATCGGATTCCGTGAAACATTTTCGTGAAATACGAGACGAAATACAACAACAATTTTGAACTGAATTTCTTAATAAAAACGTTCTGATCAGCCACATAATGTTGATATTGCTACCTTGATAATCGCAATTTTAGCACTCGGTAATGAATTTGTGCAAGGTGGAATATGCATTTGCTAAGGGAAGTAACCTTTGCGTTTAGTAAATCAAAGGTCTGAAGGCACCATTTCTTTTTCTTTTAATCCCGTTCCTTTTACGTTGATTGTTGCAGTAACTGTTGACTTCCTTCTTGACTGGAAGATAAAACGAAAAAAAAAAAACGAACATCGAATTTCCAACATTTAGCTTTGAAATAATCATGCTTCGTTACATGCGTCAAGTCTTTTATCTTATGCTGGACATTTTCTGTTTTCATTTCATGTAACAACGTGCCACTAGGTTAACTTGCTTTGTTGGGTTCTCTAGGGAGGCTAATGTGAAGTGTTTAGTCAATTTTTAATGAGATATGCAGTGACATTCAAGACATTAAAAAAAACAAGGGAAGTAATTTATGTAGTTAGTACAGCTATTTTAAGATAGAGTTATTTTTCTTTAACAGTTTGCAGCATTTTTCTCTTTTCCATTACCGTTTTTGAACATACTTACAAACAGTTTCCATCATCAGAGCTATATCTAATTTGGGGCCTACATTGTAGACAGGTTTGTCGCGTGGTAAGGTATAAAATAAGTCAGGCCCATTAGTCAAGGGTTAGGGTATGGAATGTGATGGGAATTCAGACGGATCAAATGGAGACCAAACTCTGGATCGGTATTCACCAACGATTCTTAACGTTGTTCAAATCCTGAATGAGGGGACTAGCCACCTGATTGGCTTACATTTTACAAGGCAGCCAATTAGGTGGCATAGTCTTTGAATTTAGAACGGTTAATGAATACAGACCCAGGTTGCACAAAAGATTATTCTTTCAAAGACATTTTCGATGCACGAATAAACAACTTTCATTCATTCACCCATTCATTTATTCTACGAGCCCTTTATCAACACGGGTTGGGCGAAGGAAGGGGGACCGCGCAGGTATACCCACAGAAATTCCTGTTTGCCATTGGCTTCTGTTCATGTCACTTGATAACAGAATTAAGGCGGTTTCGTGGATCATAATATGGCCTCTTGAAGGCTCTGTCTACACAATAATCAACTCCGGCCTTGAATTTAGTCAACTCTTTACCAGATGAGGTAATTTTGGTCTGCTGGAATTGAAAGAATTTGCAGACGACAAATTTAGAGTGGCTAAAAAGGTAGTATTTTTTATCTGTAAGGGAAGAAAACACTGTGGAAAATGGAGAAAATGCTGATGAGCATTTTCTCCTTTTTCCACAGTGTTTCCAAACGCCTTCAACCTCAGAGCCGTAAAAACCAGGGCTTATCTGCGAAAGAGTTAAACGGGAGGTCAGGAAGACCTTTCCTAATCAGTCGGCTTGTCATTTTAATTGTTTTAATACCTACGACAAAAAGGCTTGCGTCTACGCTTATTTTCTTTAACTCTTTACCAAACGACAAAATTTTAGACTGGTCCAAACTGAAAGCACTTGCAGACAACAAAATAAACGTAACTCAAAAATTGAAATTTGTTTCCAGCAGGGTAGAAAACATTGTGAGAAAAGGAGAAAATGCTGGTTACCAGCATTTTCTCCTTTTCCCACAATGTTTTCAAAAGGCTTCTATCTCAGGGTCGTAAAAACCAGGGATTGATGGGGAAAGGGTTAAATACATACTCTTCTAAAAGAGAAAATAGACCTAGTGACAACGAAATTATAAATGAACATCCTGGAGTAGAATTCCATCTTGTCGACATCTCTGTACGGTTTTTTAGTCTATTTTTTTCTTTTAGGCTGCTTCAACACCGTTACATTTATGTCACAGTTCTGTTATTCACGCAGTTCGTGAATTTTAAAAGAACTTCGGTATTTAGATCTTCAATGTATTGCTCAAGGACACTGCGATGCAACCAGCACTATCAGAGGTGTTGGATCCAAGGATTACAAATCCTATGTCTCAACCACTCATCCACCGGAGACCGGTCGATAGAGTTCTCAGTGATTTTTGTAGGCCTGTTTCATTTTCAACGTAAACCGGTGGAGGTGTCCTTGTTTCCAAATAAATAACCCTTTAGAAATCCATGTTTTCATTATCGTAAGGAAGACGTCTTTTGAAAACATTATGGGAAAGAGAAATTTCGTGTTTTTCAACGACATACATATTGGACGAACCTGAATTGCAAAGTGAAACTTAGAGATCGGTTTTTTGAAATAAGTGCAGCACGAGCTTCCAAAAATACATGTGATTTGACCAATCAAATTCATTCAGTATATTTACCGCCGTACTAAAATTTTCATTTTACCGTGGGATGAAACAAAAAAGAAATCGTCCGCCAACAGAGATCGGAGATGAATTACTACAGGACACAATAAGAGTAGACCTGTACGTGGAGGGAGGCACATTTTCCTCTCCTTATTTAAACCGTTATTCGTCTACACTGGAATTGTCCTTTTTCACGCATTGTCTTTAAATCTTTGCCAGACGAAAAAACTTTAGACTCGTCCAAATTCTAACCATCTTCAGACGATATATCAAATACAGGATCGTTTTATTAAAGATTAACCCTTTACCACACAATCCCAACTCTATACGCTCTAAAGGAGACGGCCTTTGAAAACATTGCGGGAAAAGAAGAAAGTGCCTGTAACCAGCATTTTCTCCTTTTATGAAAAAGTTTTCTTCTCTTCCATAGACAGTCTCATCATTTGAGTCACATTTGGTTTGTTGTCTACAAAGGCTTTAAATTTTGATGGGTATAAAATTTTGACGTTTATTACACAGTTAAATGAATTGGCCCTGGCAATATTGCCAGTCTTCCTATGCATGTGCAGGAACTGTTGTTAAATTTGTGGTCAGTAATATCGATGTTCGACCAGAGAGAAGTATAGCAGCTCTGAGCAAGAACGATACGATATTGGCCCATCTACATCTAGGAACACTCCTGTACTGTACACATGTTCCGTATGTACCCTATAGATCATGGATTATTGTTGAAAGGAAAGAAAGAATGGCGGAAAGAGAGCGTTTCTCTTTTTCTTTGTATTGGGTTTAAGCTGCCTCATGGGGCACAATCTTGGATACAACAAAATCGGACACAACAAAGTGAAAAACATATAATGTTGATTGTTTATACATTAAAAGATATTATATACAAGTATCATTTATCATCATATACACGTAGTATTAATCACATTTACAAATAAAATAAAGATTTAAAAAATGAAAAACAAAATTGTGTGACTTGTTCTCGTTTTTTTTACTGAGCATATAATAAGAATGAATAGAGCATATATGGCATGGTGGTAAGACGTAATCAGGAAATCTAAGTTTGATCCCTGTCGATGGCGCATGTCACGTGAAAGTCTATGAGAGGCAATACACAGCCAAAGCCGTGTAGATCTACTCGTGAAATCCAGCCAAGAAATGAATGTGACAGTTGCCAGTGTAATATAACCGAAATACTTTTGAACGGTATCAATGATCATGTCCGAAAACTTATGAGGCTGCAATATTTACCCACACCACATGGGTGCATACAAAAAGAAAATGGTGGTTGGGTAAATTATATATGCGCTGCGCCCTGGGAAAATACAGTTTAATGCGTTTTCGGAATACATATATTATACCAAGAAAGTTAATAATATGGATTTATTTCGCCTGAAAAAACAAAAAAATGAAACAGCTGAATCTTGAGGCGGTTTCTTATACATTTAGGAAATTCTACCAAAGGCAAAAAGTTTCGCAGATTGCACAGGCTGACCTGACGTTGCAGGTGCATTAACCTGTTTTTCTCAGAGCATGGCTCATATGAATCTTTCAACAACGTTCTCAAGATGTTTTCGCTGTAGACACGATCAAACACTGGAACGTATGGAAAGTGTAATGGAAAGAAAATCCCTTTAAAGTTATTTCCTGAATAGGCTACGTAGCCTCTTAAGTTAATTCTAGAATTCGCGCCAGTATTTCTCAAAGTCTTGTAGGAATGTCACATGATGAATAGGACGCGTCAATTATGTGAGATCGTATTCAAATAGGAATGATAACGTCACATCGGTAGATGATCTCATAAAAATAGAGTTGCGACTGATTTCCGACCATCCCGTTTTTAAAACGCCAAAAGTGGACCTTTTCTTTACAATTGAAACCGTCCAGTTTCTGAAGGCTTGCAGAGAGAATCAACTGTTGTAGTATTTCTCAGTGTTATAAAAAACAGCAGAGAAATCAATGTAGACTCCTTAAAGGTCTACGACCCCTAACTCATCGTTAAATATCGTGTATTATCGACGTTTTCGTAAAGGCTATCCGGCCAATCTCGGCAGTTTCCGTCTATTAATATGAGAGTTGGGCTATAGACTCACCAACTCATCGATAAATATCGAGTAACATCGACGTTATCGTAAAGGCTATTCGGCCAATCTCGGCAGCTTCCGTCTTTTAGTATGAGAGTTAGGGGCCGTAGACCTTAAGTCAAAATGACAAAAACTAGAAATCCACAAATTTCTCTGGGGGAAAAAGAGTCATACTCAGTAAAAAGGGTTTCATGCGTCTTCGTGATGCATGGTACCAAGCAAGTCGTCACATAATTATGGATCCATAAAATCCATTTTGTCAAACAACTGACTGAATCACGATACAGACTGGTCCTTTGACATACAGCCTATATACTGACTTTATAAAAATCGATGCTGCCCTAACATTCTTAAACTATATTGATTTAGTATTAAGAAAAAATGAAATACATAAATCTATACAAGCTTTCAAAATAATAAGAATAATAATAGTAATTATAATAATAATAACAGGAAAAGTTAATGACAATCGCACCTCTCTAGACCTTTGGTCCGTTTTAACCGACCATTCATAAGAACGTTCTTGGTCTGACTATCAAGAGTTTTCTTATTTTGAAAGTAGCGTAATTTCTGATTGGCTAGACCAAATGGTTTAGCCAATCAGAAATTGCGTTACTTTCTAAATCTATTATAAGACTGAGACTACAATCTGGTTTGGTTGGCCATTACGGTTCCTTATAACAGTTAGTGAAATTAATTCACTTCCTTTGGATTTATTCAGTTTGACATACCCTTCATACATATGGCCGCTTCAGAATTGTTCAACTTCCAGAGCCAAAGATAATTGTAGCTGCCTTGGCAGACATTGTAGATCAAAATCAGACTGCACAGAACGTGCAGTCTGATCTTGAACTGCTATGTCTCATACATTTGAGCCATACCTTGGCAAAAGGAGGCTTAATGCATCTCTGTGATCCATGGTACCAAGAAAGTCATCACATAATTATTGATCCAATAAACCCATTTTGTTGTACAACCGGCAGAATCATGAGGTAGAATGGTCCTTTGACATGCAGAAATTTGACCTTTAGCAAAAAGTTTCGGCCCAGGTCAGCCTGCGCGAACTGCGCAGGCTGACCTGGGTTGATACTTTTTGCAAATGCATTAAGCCCCCTTTTACAGGACGTGGCTCATTTCCTGTATATTCTGACATTTCAAAATACGTTTGTTATTTTCAATAATGTGAATTACATATACATTTAATTGGTTATTGAAGGCCCACTGACGGCCAAAATTAAACAATGCGGGAGTCAAGTATGGATATTATTATATGTCAGACAATGTGTTACAGTACAGTCTGTCCAAGTTCTGGTCGCTGACCAAAAAAAAAAACCGTAAAATTAGAATTATAGTTGGTAACTTTAATCTTAGTTTTATAATTCGGATTTCAGCCAGCAATTGAAACTTTGAAAGGCTGCACTGAAACACGTTGTCAAGTGTCATAAAAAAGATAGATCGCACCTTAAAATGGTGTGAATTAAATTTGCCTTCATTTTGACTCCAAAATGGTTTACTTTGGCCGCTAGGGGGCGTTTGAGTGCATTCACTACCTCAAACAATGTATCAGGTGTGGCGCCTTTAACTCCCTACCAGGTGACAAAATTTTAGAACAGTCCAAATTGAAAGCATTTTGCAGACGACAACCTTAAAAAAAACTTGGCTCACACGATGGAACTTTTCTTTGATAGTGACGAAAACATCTCGGGAAAACGACAAAATGCTAGTTACCACCATTTCCGTCTGTTCCCATGATGTTTATCAAAAGTCTATTTTCTCATGGGCGTAAAAACACAGGATCGCTTAGTAAAACGTTCTACGGAGCCTATATCTATAAAAGTTCATGCCATAGCATTGTTTTCAAAAGCACACAGTGTATTCGAAAGCTGTCTACCTCAGGTTCGTTAAAATACGGAATTGTTTCATAAAAGGTCAAAGAATATTTTTCTCAGAAATTAGTAGTCCCAAAACTTTTCTTGTATTCCTCCGCACAGTTCATGGTCCTACTTTTACAAGAAGTATTAGAGTAATTGGGTGACTAGGTCGTTTGAATAGATTTAACTCTTTTACGAAACAATCTCGTATTATTCTGTAATTGGGTTATTAGGTCGTTTGAATAGCATTAACCATGTGCAAAACAATCTCACATTCTAACCACCCTTAAGAAAAAAGGCTTGCATTTGATAACACTGTATGGGAAGGACAATATCTTGTAATCAGCACAAAATGTTCTCTCCCTTTCAAAGACAATCCAAATCATTTGATCCACATTACGTTTGTCGTCAGCGAATGCTCTTTTTATAAAGGAGCGAAAATTTTGCCATCGAGAAAAGAGTTGCTACCGTTGTTATATTTAAAATAATACGGTAGATTTGTATATTAACCCTTTATCACACAATCCCGACTTATAACGACCCTGAAAAGGACAGCTTTTGAAAACATTGGGGGAAAAGGAGAAAATGCTGGTAACCAGCATTTTCTCCTTTTCCCACAACGTTTTCTTTTTATTCAAAGACCTGTCCTATCATTTGAGACACATTTCATTCGTCGTCTGCAAAGGTTAACAGTTTGGACTAGTCTGTAATTTTGTCCTTTGGTAAAGAGTTCACTGCATGTACAATGAATACAAAAAGAGTGTTATACAGGGTAGCCCAGAAGAAGCACACCATCCATGTTTCCATAAAAAAAAACCTTTTTACTTCGAGAACACCTTTAATGATCATAATCATAAATAACACTCAAATTATTAGCCATAATTAAATTTGAAAGGAGAAACACAGCACAGAAAAAAAAACAACACTAGCACTGCTTGCGGGTGCCAACGCTCGGCTAATATTGCTTGACTTTCAGCGAAAATTCTAAGTCGAAAAAGGGATGTAACTGTGTCAATAACATTTTCATGGTTACCTGCTCCTGTTTTACGAGTTCCCCTTTTGATCGTTAACAACTTGTTCAGTATTGAAGTAAATATCTTCAGTAATAACAGAGATATTACAAAATGTCAAAGTTTTTACTCGACTACGACGGCGACGACTCTAGGGCCATGACAATAACTCGTCTTTTTTTTCGAAAACAGCCGAGCTGAAAAAGAAAATCAGAAATCAGGATAGTGCGCAACTTATGGCACACCCTGTACAACACCACCGATTTAAAAACCTTTGGTGAAAAAAAAAACTTTTCAGTTTTGTTTACTTCCAGCTATGCCTGTTTTTAAAAAGTTTCCCCAGAGCGACACCATGCACATATAAGGCAAAACAATCCATATTCCGTTAGGAATCAAAACTATGAATATTTCCTCCAGTAGGGTGTTGCCATGACGAAAGTCGTTTCCCCCAGCGAGTTCATAAAACATTGCGATATAGAGAACCGTCTTCCAAAACGTCATCACAGATACTGTAAAGGCTAACAACTTTGTCTTAACATCTCGCTTGTAATGCTGGTCAAACAGAAATAGACAATAGATATGAGCTATGCTCTGTGAAAAGGGGGCTTAATGCATCTGCAAAAAAGTATCGGCTAAGGTCAGCCTGTGCAGTCCGCGCAGGCTTACCTGGGCCGAAACTTTTTGCTTTTAGTAAATTTTCTGTATGTCAGACAACCAGTGTACCTCATGATTCAGTCGGTTGTTAGACAAAACGGATATTATGGATTCATAGTTAAGTAATGACTTGCTCGGTAGCATGGATCACGGGCATGCATTAAGCCCCTTTTTGCCAGAGCAGAGCTCATTTTTTTTTTTTTTCGTTGTTGTTGATTTACATATCAACAGTAGACAATTTAACCTTTTGTCAGACAATACCGTGTTTTACAACCCTGAAGAGGAAATCTTTTTTTAAAAACATTGAGGGAAAAGAAGAAAATGCTGGTGACCAGAATTTTCATCTTCTCCCGCAATGTTTTCTTCTCTTTGAAAAGAAAAAAAAATGAGTCATTTGAATCAACTCTGAGATATTATCAACATATACTTTCAATATGGAAGAATCTAAAATTTGGTCATAATGACTCTGTGATTCTCTTAGGGAATAAATAAACCACTCTTTTGTTCAATATTTCGGCTATTTTCTCTATAAAAAGTTTAAAAACTCTTGAAAGAGGCAATGGCCGAAAAACTGAACCACAATGTGATTTTTTTTTTAATAATGTAAAAATTTTGTCGTCTGGAAATAAATAATATAAAGCGTGAACCCTTTACCAAATAATCCCGAGTTTTCACTACCCTGAAGAAGAAGGCTTTTGAAAACATTGTCTGAAAAGGAGAAAATGCCAGTAACCAGCATTTTCTCTTTTTCACACAATGTTTTCTACTCTTTCACATCCAAATCTCATCACTAGAGCCGCATTTATTATTATTATTTTTTTTTCTTTTTTGTCTGCAAATGCTTTCAATTCGGTCGAGTCCAAAGTTTTGTCGTTTAGTAAATGGTTAAGACGTGATTTCTATAAGTCAGTTTACGTTTCTATTCATCTCATGAAAACTCTTTTCGAAATTTAAGAAAAATCTTTAAAACACTTAACACGAAATGACAAAAACTTTATGTCCCTGAAATAAATTTCAAGTCGATTTAGAGATTTAGAAATTAGCACGGTGAGGAAAATTAAAGCGGTACTATCAGAAGTTATACATATAAATATCTAGTAATTTCATTAAAACTATTCCGATCTATAAATTTACCAGAATAGTCAAAATGAAAATTCGAGACTCGACAAAACGTTTTGTCAATGTGTAAAAAAAAACCCATAACTCTAGTTGGTATAAAAAGATCGCACCAAATCAAAACAAAATTTAATACGACAGTGCCATATACATGTAGATTTCGTTTTCTCGTCTTAATCTTTTTTACGCGTGTAAAGATCTCAAACATGGCGGTCCTCTAAAGCTTCCGTAAACAAGAAATCAACACGATAAAAATTAATATTTTTTTAAGATGTTTAAAGCCGTGTTCAACATTACTTCAGCTATACCGTGGCGGCGAGTGCACGTATCCATGTGTTTTTTCTGGAGTTATTTTATCAGAACTTCGCAAAAATTTCTTCAAAAACCACTGGCTGCTTTCTCACATAAGTATCTGCGACACAATGACCGACAGTGAGAGAAAAACAAATTCTGTGGCGATGATTATCATCAATTGACCAAGCTTTGGATTCGAACCAGTGACTCCATAGTGTTTACCGACAGAGCTACGGGGCTAGGCTGTTTACGTCTTTACAATGGGTAACCCCAAATTAAGTTAGTTTTTAAAATCCCTGAAGCCAACCAAACAAAGTTTTATCAGTACAAGAATGTAATTAAAGGGAAAAATAATTGTGTATCTATTTTGTCTCAGCCGGAGATGCACTAGTTTTTGCTCTGTGGAAAGAAGGCTTAATGCATCTGTTAAGAGTATCAGTTCATGTCAGCCTGCGCGGACTGCGCAGGCTGACATGGATCGAAACTTTTTGTTATTTGTAAATTTTCTGCATGTCAAAGGACTATTCTATCTCTAGGTCTAGTCGATTGTTAGGCTTCATTAATTTTATGGATCCAGAATCATTTGATGACTTTCTAGGTAAAATGAATCCCGGCGATGCATTAAGCCCCTTCATGTCAGAGCATGGCTTACTTTAATTGTGCCGCCTTTCAGCCAAGATGATCATTGATAGATATCTTTGTTTGAGCACGGTTTGAATATTATCGACGCAGTATGGGTTGATAAGAAAAGAAAAAACAAAAATGAGAGTACACTTGCACGCATAACGGGCGAAGCTAGGAAGTATGCTTGCACTAAATACGGTAGTAATTCCGAAGATGGTAAATGTAAAATCGTCCTGAATTATGTTAAAAAATTATATCTCCCTAGGTCGTTAAAAAAGCGAGATTGCTCGGTAAAGAATCATCGATATAAAAAAACATTCTCTACAGTTACAAAACGCCTTATGTTACCATTTTTACCATACGCATTTGCGTATTGCAGGCGCATAGCCATGCAGAGGCCCGGGAGCCCGGGTTTCAACAGTAAACATCAAAGCATTAAGAAACGAAATGCGCTTTCTCTTATCAAGGTAGCAACTATCGAGGGGTAGGGCTTTTAAAACTCGCCAGAGAACTGCAGAAAAATAGAAAGACAACTGACAGATAGAACGTTACCAAGAATAGGGTGATCACATTCAAAAACACTTCCGCATAGTTCATCCTGAAAAAAAAAATAATAAAAAAATACTTTAATTAATTACATCTAGAAACAATTGTGGAGCAGATGACTCTGAAATCATCCTCGTAAAATATAGGTTATAAATATAAATTAATGATGATCGGTACACGTGAAGACATTAAGGCAAAAGGTGAAATGGTTTGTCTTGAGTTGTTTCCGCTTTTGCAGCAGTATTTTAAAAGCGGCCTGCTGCAAGACGAGAAAATGGTCTGCCAGTGTTGATAAACTTGAGTGTAGTGTGGTTATTTTGTTGTAACACTGGCGGTTTTGTTTGGTGTAGCTGTACATGCTGGCTTTTGACCTACTTCCTGGTATTGATATTCTCGAATGAATACATAGTAGTTTTTGATTGGTCAAAAATAGAGACATGTTTACTATGCGGACTCTGCGGGCCTATCCGTCAACACATTTTATGACACCAAGTTACAAGTGTTGCTCAAGTGTTGGGATTTTTATAGGTGAAAGGATAAAAAGCATTGTGGGAAAAGGAGAAAACGCTGATCACCACCATTTTCTCCATTTCCCACGATGCTGTCAACAGCAACCACTCTCAAGGTCGTTAGAATTCGATATTGTGTGGTAAAGATTTAACCATTTCGCTACGAACTAAATATATCCGATATTTTATCAAGGTCTAAAACAGAACTTCCACTGCAGCTGTAGTGATTTTAGTCATTGATAAGATCAGGTAGCGGACGATGTAGATCTAAGATCAGACTGCACGTTATGTGCAGTCTGATCTTGATCTACGCCGTCCGCAAAAGCTGTTTCAGTCGTCATTGGCTGACAAAAAGAGATATGCAATTAAGGCGACATTTTGTACAATATAACAACAAGCTTTCGATGTTCAGATAAACATCGACAGTATTCTAAGAACATTTTGACATGGTTTACTATGCTGGCTTTGACCTACTTCTTTGTATGGATATATCTGAATGAATAATTAGTAATTTCCGATTGGTTAAAAATATGGACATGTTTATTCGACGGACTCCTGCTGGCCTACTTATGGCTACATTTATGACACCACATACTGATTTTTAGCAGCAGTTACTCCTTTTTAAACGATGGTTTGTTTAAATAACCATTTAATCTTGAAAACATGATTTTCAATAATTTGTCTTTTTGAATTTTCGGTTTTCAGCAGTGTGCAAAACAATACGGAAAAGGACACAATAGCTGGCGAGGTCACTTTCAATTTTTTTCCAATTCAAATTAGGCCATAGAAAAGTTCCAATATTCCTTTCAAAGTGTCTCTTACGCCGTCTATCGATTTATTAAAAGATATTTCTTATTCAGCACTATTAGTGACATAGGTGAAAACTGGAGCAGTTGCTGACGGCATAGATCAAGATCAGACTGCACAGAACTTGCAGTCTGATCTTGGCTTTTTACCGTCCGCCTGTCAGTCAAATTCTATCAGATAATCTTAGTTTCAGTGTATTTTATTTTCAGCCGAGGAAAGGACCGAGTTTATATGGGCCATGATCTGTGAAAAGGGGGCTTAATGCATCTGCAAAAAGTATCGATCTATGTCAGCCTGCGCACTCCGCGCAGGCTGACATGGGTCGAAACTTTTTGCTATTGGCCAATTTTCTGCATGTCCAAGGACAATACTACCTCATCATTCAGTGGGTTATTAGACAAAATTGATTTTATGGATCCATACGTAATTATGTGATATCTTGCTTGGTATGATGCATCAAGGAGATGCATTAAGCCCCCTTTTGCCAAAGCATGGCTCTTATTTATGAGCCATGCTCCGGCAAAAGGAAGCTTAATGCATCTCCGTGATGCAGTATACCAAGCATGCCATCAAATATTTATGAATCTACAATAGCCACTTTTTTTTCACAACCGACTTTAATCATGAAGTAGACTGGTCCTTGTACATACAGAAAATTGACCAATAGCAAAAAGTTTTGGCCCAGGTCAGCCTGTGCGGACTGCGCAGGCTGACCTAGATCGATACCTTTCGCAGATGCGTTAAGCCCTGTTTTCACAGAGCATAGCTCATATATATATATATGGCGCTGTGAGAGTTAAGGCAGTATTCACATTGCATAATATACGTGAGGTCAAAATCGCAGCACTCTGACAGTTCAAAATATAGGGCTGGTATAAGAGAGTAAAGTAATTCAAGGACGGATTCCGTCACCGAGTTATGAAATATCTTTTTACATAATTTGACGATATAGATCTAGTTTGTTTTGTTTTTTTCTTTGTCTTCCGAGTTGCTTAAAAGGTCATATCTTTGCACGGAAGCGCATCACATCTATGACATTGTTAATCCTTTTGTTCAGTCTGATCTAGATCTATATTCTCTGGTCTCGGGATAGCCTAGGGACACTCCTATCGCTCATTCATAACTTTAAGGGAAGAAAACATTTGCTAAAACCTTGATGTCAAAACAAAATGGATCGACTTTTAAGGTCATCTGCAGACTATCTTTTAACCCTTCACCTGTTGAATAAATGAAATGAAACATTCAAATGAATAGAAACAAACCAAATTTGCTATTTCAAAGGTAATTTTTGGAAAAGGATATCTCCTTTTCGGACAGCGTAGATCAAAGATCAGACTGCACGTTCTGTGCAGTCTGATCTTGATCTACGCTGTCCGCAAAAGGTCTTTGATTCGCGCTTAGAAGCTTAAGGGTTAAAAGTGTACAAGTGTAGCCGTCAAACGACCTCAGTGCACATTGTACTCTTAACTCCTTATCGAAAAAAGTTCACCTTTTACCGCCACGGGGCAGACGAGATTTCGAGAACACTGTAGAGGAGAAAATGCCGGTTAATACCACTTTTTCTCTTTTTCCCGCAATTTTAAACATAAATCACATCCTTTGAGCCACGTTCATCTTGTTATCCACAAGTGCTTTAAATATGGACGAGTCTAAAATAAATTGTCGTCTGCAATAGGAATGAAATAAGAGTGATAACATATTTTTACATAACAAAGTTCATTACCACGCCGGGGTGCTGACACAAACCTGTCTTGGTGATACTATCAGCTAAGCAAGTCTTTGTTGTACAAGCACAAAACAGACTGAGCACCTTTTTGAACTTTTCATCACACCACAGAATTTTCGATTGACCCATATTGAAAGGCCGAGCCTTGGTAGCGAAGTCGGTGGGGTGCAGGATTTGGTTCGAATCCCCAGCTCGGCTAATTTCTTTCCGAGGATTAATGATAGTCTTTGCAACAGAATTCATTCTTCTCTCACCAATGATCATTGTTTCTATGATAGTTTTGTGGGAAAGCAGCCAGTGGCTTAGGGAAAAAATCCAGAAAGGCATAGATAAGTGCACTGCCCGCAGCGATATAAGTGAAAAAATGTTGAAAACGGTGTTAAACACCATATTACTAATCAACCACATTGAAAGTTTTTGAAGACGACAAATCAAAAGAGAATCACAAACTAAAGATTCGTTTTTCGGAAATGGTAGAAAATATCGTGGTTAAAGGAGAAAAAGCTGGACACCAGTGTTTTCTCCTTTTGCCACAATGTTTTTAAAGGCCTTTTACCTCGAGGTCTTGAAAACACGGGTTCGCTTGGTAAAAGGGTGAAAAAAAAACTGTATCGACCTTCTCCCGCTGTTTAACATTAAGAAATTTTTACAAGTATTTGATAGCACCTGGTACTTCGGACTCGAACGATGCTTTTTTGTTTTCATTAATGATTAATTACTAGGTGTTGCTACGCTAGGTCTAGTCCCGGGTTCAGATTCAGTTGCCGGTCAGCAAACGACATAGTAACTGTTAAAAAGCCGGACACCACACTCTGGCAACAGTCATCTTTGTGATGCAATAAACCAAGCAATTATGGATCCAAAAAATCCATTCAATCCCAAAACCGGCTGAATCCTGAGGTAGTATTGTACTTGGATAATGTGAAAAAATTACCAAATGCAAGAAGTATCGACGCAGTCAGCCTGCGCGGACTGCGCAGGCTGACTGCGGTCGATACTTTTTGCAGATGCATTAAAAATCCTTTTCTCAATGCATGGCTCACCTATATTCGAACAAGAGTACCGCATGCAGGTGACAACGCTCGTCTACAAGTGCGTGATTTTCAGTGAAAATATTCAGTTGAAAAAGGGGCATAACTGAGTTAAAAGTATTTTGATGGTTACCTGCCCCTGTTATATAGTTTCCCTGTTTATAGTCAACAACTAGTCCAAGTTTGAGTTCAAATCTTTTATCCGTTTACTTATAAGCACGTTAAACAAGTTTACAGCAGACGAATTTAGAGGTATCTTTGTAAATTTTGGATAATCATCATTCATGAAAGTTTTTTCAGTGGACATGTATCAAAACTCTGTAACAAAAGCAGACATTT
Source organism: Hippopus hippopus (assembly GCA_946811185.2). NCBI lineage: Eukaryota > Metazoa > Mollusca > Bivalvia > Cardiida > Cardiidae > Hippopus > Hippopus hippopus. The sequence goes on along the minus strand of OX328100.1, from coordinate 8,526,805 downwards.
CTCGTGACGAGTAGTTTTTCTTTTTCCATTAGGTCTTTAAAAAGTTCTGTGTTTCGGGAATGCAAAAAGTCGTCTGCTAGAGGTAAGCTGTTAAATCTAACTCCCCAAGCTGCAATAACTTATCTTATCTCGGGGGGGGAAAAAAACGTTATTCATTGACAACCGACAAGGTTAAAAAATTTTAAAAATGGAAGGTTTTACATTTTGAAGCGATCAAGTGTTTAAATTTCAAGTACAAATCAGTTTTCTTGTACTAGATATATTCAGTGTGTCAAGGCCAGATATAAATGTAGAAAGTTACTATTTTTACAATACTGCTGACATGAGGCTATTTATAGATCTTTTGTTCGTCATTAGATAACAGTAGGTTGGAAACTGTGTCGCCGATATCTAGGTAAATAGGTACGAAACGCCAACGCGGACAGCCTGTCACTTCTGCAAGGTCAGCTTTTGATGTTTCTTTCAGAAGTTTAGAAATAAAGGTCTGTTAGGTAACCGTGATTTACGATGATGGATTTAATTAGCCCTTTAAACCAATTCGAACATTACTTGAATCATAAAATGGCGACGCTTGGTTTAACCAGTAACATGCTGAGACTTTGCAATGAAATGTCCATCTCCCACGTGACCAGCATCGCTCGAATCGAACCAACATTTCCAGATTTTAGATTTAGGGTATCACGCACTTAGCTGTACATAGCACTGTCGATATGGTCTTGAAATCAATATCTAAACTTTTAAAAAATAGACCAATATCTATTTATAAGGACGGACTCTTAATTACACGTCATCAATATTCTTACGAGATAAAAGACGTCTTACATAAGCGATAAAGAGTCCTTTTAGCATTTAAATATGTGAGATCTCGACTCATGAAAATTAGCTGGTGGTTTTTACCACGGACAGAACCCACCTTTCGACCGAAACGAAATCATAGCTGGGGAGGCCAAGCTATCAGGTAAGACGACATTGTCAACCTACAGCATAAACTGGTCCCCGTTGTACTACATATATACAGATATGTAACAAATCTACCTACGGCATTGAATGTTGAAATACCGAGAAGAAATAGAGGATATTTTTTTTTCGGTGAAAGATCGAAATTTATTTCATCGAGTGAACACCATCGGTAATACTTTCACGAGTGGCTGCGCCACTAGTGAAAATATTACCGATGGTGTTCGTGATGTTCACTCGATGAAATAAACTTCGATCTTTCACCGAAAAAAAATCTATTTATTTCATGCTTTTAACCCCTTGTATGGAAGGACTTACATCAAAATCCAGTGCAGTTGTTTTCGGTAATTCCCCATGGCGTACCCCCTCCGCATAACAACGCATAACAATATTACGTTGAATGGCACGCGCTGTTAATCTAGACGACTAGTGCGTGAGAACTACTGTTTCCGCCTTCAATTGAAGAATAAAATCGGTACTATTTACTGGTCGTAATGTAAATATTGAACAATATTTCACCGTTATTTCTCGATAAACAACCGAAAAGCATGAAATAATTTTATTTATTATATACCTGAAAGTTTTCCGGATAAAATGTACATGCGTCGCACGCGGATAAAATATCACACAGGAAAGAAGAAAAAAAAAAAATCCGGATCTACACACTGAAATACGGTTCCAAATATGGTATGATGAGGATGAGGTCATGATGACGTAACTCACGAGCGGTACAGATATGTCTACATTTTCAATTTGATTGGTCAAAAAAAAAATCGCCATCATTTATTTTATTTTGCTTTCCGTTTTCGAATAATGCGTCAGAAATTGCCATAATTTTTCTTTGAAAGGTGTAGGTATATAATAAAAGGAATATTATGCTGTAGGAACTATCCTTGCGGTTGTATTTGCCTCACGCCGCGCAAGAAAATTTTGACATCACGCTCGACCTTCGGTCTCGCGCGATATCAGATTTTCAAATGCGGCTCGAATCAAATACATGCACCAGGAAAGTCACTACAGCATAATGTTCCGTTTGTATTTTCTTTTTTTCTGTAATTTAAATAAGTTTTTTGTAGATGTAAACCTAGCTTTGGCGATATGTTAGTCAAATCACACAAATCAATGGTACTGTCAAACCGACAGTATTGCCAGCTTTTAAAATCAAAGGTATCTTTGACAGGGCACATTACTCCTTTCTTAAAGTACACCATTGACCCGGGATATATCTTAGCAACCGACATGTACGTATTGTTTGGGCTGACATTTTTATTATTCAGCTCTTTACGAAACGACATACAAGAAATATCTTTTAAAAAAGACAGATGACGTACATCTGCCAGCAAATAGGCAGGGGCCAGTAAAATAAACATGTTTGCATTTTCTACCAATCACAAATTTCTATTCATTCATTTATTATCAGTACCAAATAGTAGGTCAAAAGCCAGCACATTCAGCTACGCCTAAAAAAAGACTCACCCATAATCAAAGCATTTGCACGCAACATATCAAATTATACTAAATCGGTGGGATTTGTCTCCAATAAGATAGAAAACCATTTTGGAAGGGGACAAAATGCTAGCTACCAGCATTTTCTCCGTTTCTCACTATGTTTTCAAAAGCCTCTTTGCTCGGGTTCGGTAAAATTCGTGATTGGTTGCTAACAGGTTTACAAACCATCGGCAAGATAGCGAGTCTTTGCAAGGATCGTACATGGCACTGTTTATCTTCCATATTTAACTCCGATATTTATTTAGAAAAAAAAAAACAAATGGATGATTTTCTTATGGCAAACGGACACGCCATTCTGCACACAAGTTTCAATGTCCTTGATTTTTTTGATTATCTATTTTCGTGTGTAAATGACCTTGGGCACGCTTTTCGCTTTCTTTGTCCTTACACACTTTAATCAAAGTACCGAGAGTACAGCTAGCACTAAGTGCATTAAAAAGGCGAACTGAAATGGTGCTTCATTTTGAAACAAGCAATATCTTTAACAAACCAAACCACTTTGGTCATCGAAGCGAACATCATAAATAAGAACGACCGATATTTTCTTACTTCTTAGAGTGAGCAATGGGTCGTGATGGCAAAGATTGTAAGTCTTGTTTTTAAAACTTTTTTTTCTCGAAGAGTTACAGTGTTTGTACTGGTACAAAAGCGTGGTACCAAGCTTACAGTTACATGTTCACAAAAGAAATAGAAATTCACAACAGAAATCAAATCCAGCCTAATGAAAATTTACCGAACTGTTCAATTGACATGAAACAGGTCAGAGATTGATAGAAAGGGAATGGAGTAAATATTAGGTGGGGGTGACGCTTTGTTGATTTAGGGATACGATACCGTTATTTCATTCTGTTGGAATTTTCTAACAAAAGAACAATCTTCTTAATTCGTTGTCTATTCTGATCTCTCATTATCGTGTGTTCTTTCGTTCGTTTCTATAAGACATCAATTGTAATAGGTCTTTCATAAAAATTATCCAAAGCATTGCCTTATTTTACTGATGGCGCTAACTTTCGAGTGCAAACATTGAACAAAAGTTTCAGGTTTATTAAGTAAATACATGTCACACACTTGATCAAGATAATTGGAGTTTCTCTTATAACTTTTTATAAGTGATCAAAATTAATTTTTTACCATCAAAAGTCAAAACTACCGATCGTATCACCTTATGCACAATATTCTGCTATTTTAATGGGGGGTAAAAAAAGAAACAATCGATTTAAATCTGCAAAATGACAAACACATTGTCATTGTACATCAAAACTTAAGGTGTTGGTAATTCAAAGTAAACAAAGGTGGACTAGAAATTTAAGACGTGATCACTAGAGGTACATTCGTACAAATCTAAGCACCTCATGAACAAATATTCAGTGGTATGAAGTAAGAGAATATATGAAATGACAAAGGATTTCGACTTTGTCATAAAAAATAAGGTTGAGCTGGTTAAAGAAAAAAAAAGCCATGACAATTCAAGAAGCTGAATTTGACAAGACTAAACAATTTTAGTATTTGTTCCAAATCTTTTATGAAAAGATTACTTTAACAGATAAGGTTCTTTGAGGCCTCCATGGGAAAAATAAATGAAAACGGTTTCGGTATTGCACCATTTGGAGTTTTCCTACATGTAGTGATTGAAATGTGTTTCTCTTCTTCAGCACTCTTATTAATGGGTTAGTCTGGGAATGGTACTAATGGTCAACCGTCAAACATTTAATAACAGAACAGGTATGGATATGACCATTTAGAATTCCCCAACTATCCATTACCTACCGACTAATGATTTTTTTTTTTTTTTCTTGACGAGATACTTACAAACTTTGTGTAAACACGTAGGAATCTTCCACACTGTTGTACCGTTGATCCACTTGTATGTAGTACTTGTCTGAATATAGAAACGAAAAATATTGTTTATTCACTTCATAATGGTATGTTTAAATTATTAAAGTTATGGTGAAATATATTTGAGCCGCATTCTGGGAAAAAGGGGGCTTAATGCATCTCAGTGATGAATTACACCAAGCAAGTAAGCGTATAATTATGTATTCATAAAAACCCTTTTGAATCATGGGGTAGACTGTTCCCTTGGCATGCAGAAAATTGACCGAGACCAAAAAGTATCGACTAAAGTCAGCTTGCGCAGACTGACATGGTTGGATACTTTTTTGCAAATGCTTAAAACCCCTTTTCACAGAGCATAGCTGATTTATGTTGAAAAAAAAAAGCAAGAAAAATGAATAATGTAGAAACTATACCTTAATTTATGTTATTCTTTCTTGAGTTATCTGAAATGCCTACTGTATACTGTACCTTTTCACACCCAGCCATATAACGATCGCGAACGGAAACCGAACCAACACGTGTCCCCCACGTTTAGATAACGTTCCCCAGTTCAAGGCCAAACAACTGAACAAGCCCGGGAAAGTTCAGAGTGCACGCCTGGATTTGAACCATGGTGTCGCCAGCTGAAGTACCTGTAGTCGACCAGAGACCCACCCGATACGATATTTAGCTGTCGAAAGTGATATAAAATAGCAGACATGAGTATGAACAAAATACAACAGTGTAAACACCGTCTTGATGACAGCTGACTGGTGTATAGAGGTGTGACAAGCAACTTTCACTAAAATGAAGAATGATTCGATTAATCTTAAGTTAACAGATTGTTATCTATATGGGTCAATGTTGACCTTGCCAAATGGGCTAAAGATTGGGTCTGATAAAAAATTTTAAACACATTGTAATTAATTTACCCAGAAAATGTGAAATTATAGCTCTTCAGAAATTTACGAATGGTAAAAAAACTAGAAAAAAAAGGCGCCATAGTTTCAAATTTTCTAGGTAAGTTTCAAATCGAAAAGTCGATATTTTTCTTTTGGAATCTCGAGAGAAATCTTCCATGTGTCTACTTTTCCTTTTTGGTGGAATACTTCACATGGAAAAAAAAAATGATCATGGTGCTTAATATGTAGTTTTCCACTTAAAGGGACATTAAACCAAATTTCATTTTGCAAGCTTTTTAGAAATCTTAATGGCTTACTTTCAAATGTATGAAAAAGTGGCTTTAGAATTAAAACATAGACGGAAATACATGCAAAAAGCACAGTGAATTACCGATATTTTTGTATTTCTACTGTACAATTTGCTATACCATTAGTAACGGTATAGTCGTTATTGCATGGAAGAGGATAATTACCGAGTTTTATCAAAATATCAAGTTTTTCATCCCAAAATAATTCTGTGTAAAAATCCCGTTTAATGCCCCTTTAAGCCTCGGCCGGAAAGCCCATGCTTGATACAGGATTCTGCATTGCGATCTTTTGGAAACATGTCTAATGCAGAAGTGTGAAACGTTGCAGTTGTAAATGAGTTGAAAAAATAATGGTAGGTTCGTTAAGTACTAGGTATTTTTAAGAAAGAGAGACAGCGAATACATGTAATTTTCTGCTTATATTTTCATGTGTGTGGAATACATAAGCAGTTGAGCAGGGCGAAGATTGTTGGGTGCGGGCAGCTCAAGACCTCACTAAAGCGGCATGCTTTAAGGCTGCGTGTGACTAGCCCTTGTTGGTATCGGGGTCCTGCGTGGCTCAGTGGTAAAGTGTAAGACTTGTAACCTGGAGGCCCCGGGTTCGAGCCGCACTAGATCCGCTGGTTTTTTTTTCGTGGGAGTGTCCTTTGGCAAGACACTTCAGAGCCTCAGCCTAGTACTGGCAAAACCCAGGAAAACATGAATACGTGAGATGTCGCTGGGACATGACTGAAATAATGTCGAAAGTGGCGTAAAACACCATTCAATCAATCAATCTTGTTTGTATCGCTGTTTGTTTCCAAACAACTTACTGGCTCACTTTGATATAATTAGATTACTAATCTAAATAATGAGAGTTTAGTTCAGTTCACATCTAAGATCGAGAACACAGGTGATAGCTAACCCAGTTTTGTCGTTGCCCTCCGCGTCTTTCAATGGCCAAAGGATTTCTGAGTACAGACTGTAAACACTACGAGCAAAACTTGTTTTTTTTCTTCTTACACCATCTCCCTTTTTCTTGACATATCATTATGTAGTTTATAGGACTTATCATCTTGAACCCATGGAGAAGAACAATATAAGCTTACCCTTTCGTTCCACTCCATTTTGTACCATATTGGATCTACATGAACCATGCTTTGTGAAATGGGGGCTTAATACATCTGCTAAAAGTGACGACCCAGGTCAGCCTACGCAGTCCGCGCAAGCTGAATTGGGCCGAAACTTTTTGCTATCGGTCAATTTTCTGCATGTCAAAAGACCAGTGTATCTCAGGTTTCAGCTTGTTGTTGCTCAAAATGGATTTTAAAGATTCATAATTATGTGATAATTTGCTTGGTACAATGCATCACGGAGATGCATTAAACCCCCTTTTGCCAGAGCGTGGCTCATGTGTATTTTCTGATAGTCTTATTATAAAAGAAATGCTTAAATAAAGCTAAACCTGGTGCGCTGCTTGCCCATAGGCCTTAATTACTTTACATAATCGTATTGAATGAACAAGATCGTCCATGAAAATTAAACAATGTCTATCGAGCCGTGTTAGATAACATCCTTTAGCCCTTCAGCTATTGAATAGGTTAAAAGAAACTTTCAAGTCGATAGTAAAACCAAAATGTTACTATTTCAAAGTTATTTTCAGGGGAAAATTATGTCCTTTTCGGACAGTGTAGATCCAAGAACAGGCTGCACGTTCTGTACAGTCTGATCTTGATCTACACTGTCCACACAAGGTCCTTGAGTCGCACTTAGGAGGGTTAAATATAAGTTAGAATGTCAAGGTTATCGGAGCTGTCATTGATTTTACATTCAAAATAGAACATCGTTAATAGTGCAGCTACGAGGGCTGAGCAAAAAGTTCGTGGAAGTTGTTAATTAAAACAAAACTACTGGTGATATAACAATTAATTTTTCATATGTTTAATATCCATATATAACGGACAAAATTGGAAATTTTCAGAAAAACTGAAGTAAAAACGTTGTTGCCATAACTCCTTTTACAACGATCATAACGGCTACCCGGAGCACGGCATGGCGTTAACGTCATTTAACTACAATGTTATTCAATGCAAAGGCCTCTGAAACTCCATTTGTCTATCAAGGGATAATTAAATTTTCATTATCGGACACCGTTACTATAAAAAGCACACTGGCGACTCCCTCTTTATCATATATAGTAAGACAAGGTGTGCAAAGAAATCGAAGAAAATTTGACCTCCGTCCCTTTTCAGAGATAATATTTAAACGAAAACGCAAAAATGAACCTAATTACTGATGCAGATGTGTTCACAAATGATTTTTCCTCTGTACCCTGACCCTCGAAAGTTCCAAATGACTCTTTCCATCAAGCAATAGCTCTCATCTAAAAAGAGTTAAAAAGCTTCCACATTTTCCGGATCGCCATGCGCTGACGTCACACGATTTATAATCCTGTAGCGCATAGTATTTTTTTTTTCAAACATAGATCGATATTTTTTGTTGGTGTATTGATGAAATTTAGTAAATTAATATTTCATCTGATATAATTTACCTTTTCATCAAATCCAGTATCACGATTTTCATCTGCCATTTCGCATATTTTCAAATGCGTTTTCACCATTCATTGGTCAAAAACTTCGGCGCGTCTTTTGATAACAAATTTACGTGAGTTATAATTCGCCGTGTCATAATGAATTGTTAGAGGCTCACTAGATAGAGCTACATGCAAAATTTGGCAGACCAAGGCTTTATGGCTAAGTACAAGGAGATTTCTAAAGTATTTTCTATATAAGCCCATGTAAAACTTGTTAACCCCGGGGCGGGACCAGTTTTGATCCCAGCGCTATAATTTGAAGAAACTTGATCGAGGTCTACTAGATAAAGCTACATGCCATATTTGGTAGCCCTAAGCCTTATGGTTTCAGACAAGCAGATTTCAAAGATTTCAATATTTTCAAGTTTTGTTGCCATGCCAACCAGAGTTTTTGAAGGAATCAAATTCTTTCAAGAAATTCTAAAGAGGACAACGGCAGAAGTCTTTCTGTGAAGTTTCATCAAAATCGGACGGGTAGTTTCAGAGAAAGAGATGTTTGAAATAGAAGTTAACGCACGCATGGACGGACGCACGCACGCACGCACGATGGACACCGGGCCATGACATAAGCCCACTGGCCTTCGGCCAGTAGAGCTAACAAGTGAAAATCCAAAAACAATAGGACATCAATTTAAAAAGTCATGAAGAATTCCACGAACTTTTTGCTCAGCCCTCGTATATGGGAAGAAAATGACATCATTAATTTTTCGGACAAAAAAGTACAACTGTCTGTGATACGGTCATTTTCTAGCTGTTTGAGAAAAAAGAAAAGTTTCATCGCTTGTCAGTGTTTCTGTTATTCGATATATAATAAATCTCACTTTACTTATGTCATGAACATAGGTTTTCTAAAAAAATCTTAAGCGCAAAGTGCAAAGGAATGACATTATAGCGTATACCTCCTTTGTGCTTGTGGGTGCTTTTATTAACGGCATTTGACAAAATAGGAACAATACCTACCCCCTCCCTCTCTCTCTCTCTCTCTCTCTGTCTCTCTTTCATTTTGCTTTACGTATTTGCTGTTGGAGGGGTGGGTATGACAAGGGTATAATCAATAGTTATTGTACATGTATGCATGATATATTTTGGGCTAGATGCCTATATTTAAGACAATAAATGATCTGATCTGATTTGATATCTCTCTCTCTCTCTCTCTTGTGCACGATTCTTTATAAGACAAGCTCCCAAAGTTAAGAATTCCTCTCAAAACTTGAAGAAAAAAAAAAAGTGAACCACATCCAAGTACTTTTAAATCTTAAACGTCTACCTATTACGAGTCTATTTACGTACACGTACACTAATTCATTTGCACCAAATAGCATCGTTGGTCGTGCGCTTTTCAAGGCCATGCAGAAGCACATAATGTGGGTTTGTGGGTAATTTCCTCGATAACCTTATTTATTATTACATAATATCATCTGTAAATGGAGAATTTGTTATTACATGATATCGTCTTTTAATAGAATATTTACAATTACATATCATATTTTAATGGAGTATTTAACGCTTTCTAGAGGTTTAAAGGTTTATAGACATCGTTATACGACACCGGCGTAGCGGAGATCGGTTTTCAAGAAATGAAAAAAAAAAACAACAAATGTTCATAAACTGCAAATTTGGCCTTTAAATGTTCAAATGTTGAATTGATTAACCTAACCACCTAACTGATATAAAAAGTCGGACACCGGACCTTTTTACAAAAATAATGATCATTCCATGAGGGTATTTATTTTTTTTAACCACTGATGCCTATTGCCGATACACTTTTCTGATAATAGCAAGCAGTTTTCACTGCATGCGTAGGTCAACCCCGCAAAACATACCTCTGAGAAAAGGGGATTCGATACGTTTGCAAAAAGGATCGACCCACCTGAGCCTGTGCAATCCGCGCAGGCTGACCTGGGTCTAAACGTTTTGCTATTGGTCAATTTTCTGCATGTAGAAGAACCGGTCTACCTCAAGATTTGGTTGGTTGTTAGACTAAATGGGTTGCATGGATTCATAAGTATTATGATGACTTTCTTAGTACGATGCATCATGAAGATGCATAAAAACCCAATTTTTCAAGAGCATGGTTCTTTTAGTTTAGCCAATCAGAAATTGGGTGACTTTCAAAGTTAGAAAATTCTTGAGAATAACACTATGAATATTCTTGAGAATGGTTGGTAAATACGGAACAAGTTTGCACATTCTCGAGAGTCTCGCCGTCAGTCTGCACAACTTTCTAATCTTGCCACGAAAGCGAAATCATAATTAGGATGGATAGGCGTCATTTCGGTGTAGAGCTTTCGGGGGTCTTTACTTTCCGTGTTTCGATTGGATGATGTTTACGCTGCTCTGACGGTATACATTTTTACCCCCGCGACAGCTCTTTTCCATGTTTCAACTTGCCCTGTAGTGCCCATTGAGGCTTCTACCCGATCATCTTCGCCAGCATGAATCAAACAAAGAACCTCGGTATATATCGCATCGTGCATTTGGCCATGGAGGACCTCATGTTACATGTACAGTGTTACTATACACCTCACTATCGTCTCTACAGCCAGATAAAAACAGACCTTGGGGTTTGATTTCACTAACAAAAGCTCTGCAACTCCGGATTTCAAAACGTTAGACTAGGCTTTTCAGAAAATAAAATAATGAAATAAATGAGAGGGAAAAGTACCATTCGCCTTTGGGCTTTTTCTTCCTGGCTTGTCTGTCTAGGCCAACCAGTAAATGTAAAAATCGCAAAAATTGTCAAAAAGCAGTTTCTCTACGCCTTGAGTTTTTTTTTTGTCTCCTTTTCTCATTCATGTTATACCAGATTGATCGAATATAATTTCTCTGCCCTAAGCTCATTTTGATGAATGGCAAAGAACAATACTTACACGGGTAGAAAAAGTTGAAAATGGCACCCCCGGGTAAGGTATGAGGTCTGAATACGATAAAACTAGCATCGATCGTACAGATGATGGCAGTCACGTAGAACCACAAAACAATCCACCACTCTAGCCGGTTGCTATCGAGTTTTGATCCAGCCATTTGTGACCTGAAATTACACAAGAATTTACAAAATTATATTAGTTTGAAGAAGAGGATCATGATGGTTCTACAACGCTCGTCCGAGTGTAAAAAACGTGGCCTTGATCGATAGCAATAAAATACATGTAGTTAACTGATAATAATCAGCACATCAAGATCTACCAATGCGAGTAGTTTCAATACATAGTATTGCTTACTTCATTTAACCTGATCCTGACCTTTTATGCTGAATATATAAGTAGGTATATAAATAGAACTCGGACGATTATTCGGGAAGTTTTATATAAACACGGGAAGGTATTACTTATTTACACAGGCAAGCAATTTAACCCGTAGCCTACTAAGCGCAACTCAAGGCGCTTTTGCGGTCAGTGTAGATCAAGATCAGACTGCACAGATCGTGCAGTCTGATCTTGGATCTACATTGTCCGATGAGGAGATATTTTCTCCAAAAAATAAATTTGAAATTGCATTATTTGCTTTTTTTACGATTGACTGGAAAATTTCAATTTACTTATCTAGCAAGCTAAGCGTTAATTTGCGCATACCGTACGAAATATTTCCGTGGCCATTCGGGACATATGCCGAGCGATGCCGAGGGTAAAAATAGAATATTAATTTTTATAAATGATGTTGACCTGGGTCAGGTTAAATGAAGAAAGTAATACATACAGTGAAAAAGTTATTACAGGGCCTGTATTCACTATCCATTATCAGCTGCATTTCTTAAGTCTTATTTCTAGATTTAGAAAGTAACGTAATTTCTGATTGGCCACACCATTTGGTTTAGCCTATCAGAAATCGCGTTTCTTTAAATTTAGAAAATTCTCGAGAATTAGGCTAGGAAGTTTATCAAGAATGGATAGCGAATACAGCCCCAGATCCCAAGTTTGATTATTTAGACTGGCGAAGGTTTGCATATTACTATCGAGAGTGACTTATATTCAAATGTAAACAACAACAACAAACACAAACAGTCGCCAAGTACTGCCCCGGATTACATTGACAACCGGTTAGGACCGGAACGGAAGTAACAGCCTGATTAGACCATTTTTCTTCGATCGTGTATGGACCTACAAATTTTTTTCTTTACCAAGGCCGCTTATTCTACATTCGTTAGTCTGTTAGTACTTTCAGTACTTTGATTTTGGTATTGGCGACACAGCCGTAAATAGAAGGTAAGAACATAATCTACCTATCGAAACATTACATAATTTGTAAGTTTTATGGTCAGTGTTTTATTGATTGATTGATTGATTGATTGATTATATGGTGTTTAACGCCGTTTTCAACATTATTTCAGTTATTTCAGTTATATCGCGGCGGCCAGTGCACCTAGCCATGCTTTCCTGGAGTCTCTTTTACCAGTACTCCGCACAATTTTCTTTCCAAGCCACTGACTGCTTTCCCTCATAACCATCGTCGAAACAATGGTCAGCGCTGTAAAAGGAATGAATCCTGTCACAATGACTATCATCAATCCTCGGGAAGCCAGGGATCGAACCCACGAATCCCTGGTCTCAAATTCTGCACGCTACCGACTGAGCTACCGGGGCTCGGCGGCAGTGTTTTGAATCCACGTGACTATCTGCTGTGGATACCGGTGTCTACAAATCAACTGAGGGTTTCCCTAATATTTACATTATTACTGAACGGATTGATACGAGTAACAGTGCAGAGTACCCCGGTGAACTTTCTGTCTCGGCGTAGTTGAATAAGCTGGCTCTTGACCTACTTGTTACCCAGTACTGATATAATTGAATGAATAAATAGTAATTTTCGATTGGACATGTTTATTTGGCGGGCCTTTGCAGGCCTATATGCGGTCACATTTATGACACCAAAGTACAAGTGTTGCTACCACTAATCGATACCCCGGTGCGCTTGTTCGCACCTATAGCAGATGAATATTATAGAGGATAATCCTTTTCTTGTACTAACAATAATTGGTTGTCAAGTGTTTTATTAAGCGTTATCCTATAGCCCATTTCTGTATGTCTTGTGCGGGAAAAAAAAACATCACCTCGTGGACAAAGAAAAATATATATGTTCTGCGCAAAGTAGGAATCGTGACAATTCCGGACTTGTCCTGCGCAAAGTAGGAATTCTCACTTTGCCGGGCGAAGTAAGAATTCCTACCTGGCGCGGTTCAGTTCTGGAATTGTCCCTGCACAAAGTAGGAACTGGGGACAAAGTAAGATTTTTTTTCTTCATTTTCATCATTTTATGATAATTGTTATCGATGTTTGCCCATTAGTACAGTGAGACTATTGGTTGAGAGTATTTATCATGACAGCAAGAATACTATACTTGTATTAAGATATTAAACAAAGAATATAAAAAGAAACATGTAATGAGAAAAAACTAGCATGGTTTGCATCAGGAGCATGAGAAAAACAAAATCTGTCCAATATTTTCGGTCAAATTAACCCTTTCTCCTTTTTCCATGATGTTTTCATTTGAGCTACATTTAATTTGTCGCCTGCAAATACTTTCAAAACTAGATACATGTATGTAAAATATTTTTCTGGTGAAATTAACCCTTTACCACACAATCCAAAGTATTTACGACTCTGAAGAAGAGGGCTACTGGAAACCAATATTTTCTTCTTTTTCCATAATGTTTTATTTTGAGCTACATCTACTTTGTCGTCTGCAAATACTTTCAGTTTTGTCGAATATTAAAAATTATCTTTCTGTTAAGGGTTAAGCAGTCTTCAGTTAGCAAAAAGATATCTCAGAGTTAATCGTTTGGCTACAAAGCACAAACTAGATGGGTTTTGCAGAGAATGTAGCTCAAGATCAGACTGCAGTCAACTTGGATCTACACTTTCTGATAATGTGAGATTTTCCCTGTTGAAATGAACTGATACTGAGACATTATGTAGTTTTAAGCTTTACCACATAACCACATTTTGACCAGTCAACAATGAAAGCATTTGCAGAGAATAAATCAGATGTTGCTTAAATGATGGGGTGTGTCTTTTTAACCCTTTACCAAATAATCCCTGGTTTTTACGACCCTGAGATAGAAGCCTTTTGAAAACATTGTGGGAAAAGGAGAAAATGCTGGTAACCAGCATTTTCTCCTTTTCCCACAAAGTTTTCTACCCTGCTGGAAACAAATTTCAATTTTTGAGTTACGTTTATTTTGTCGTCTGCAAGTGCTTTCAATTTGGACCAGTCTAAAATTTTGTCGTTTGGTAAAGAGTTAAGGGTAGAAAACATCGTGGCTGGTTCTAGTTAAGAACAAATCACAAATAATAAATGCGGTTATCATAACGGTGAAAGGAGTTAAATATAATGAAGTATTCTACTTACCGAGATTTGTTTTTCTCACTTGTAATTTGTGCAGTGAGATCTCTCTCTTTCTCTCTCTTTCAAAATTCTACTGACTATGTAGATATAACACGTATATTTGGGTATGTGTGAGTTTATATGTATGCGTATGTACGCGTGTGTGCGTGACCTTTGTCTGTATGGGTTCTTTTTTTGCTAAACTAGAGGCCCTTGAGGGCCTGAAATCGCTCTACTGGCAGTGATTTTCCTTTTATGCTAACATACATTATGAATTCATGATGCAAAAAGAAAAAAAAAAAAGCCAAAAAACACAAAAATGTGTGCAACTGGGCTTGAACCCACTAAGACAGTATAAGTAGATATGGTGAATTGAACAAACAGTGAAAAAAAATATAGTGCAATTTCTCAAAACTAAATGTTTGGAATCCAGGCAAATTTGATAGGGTTTCAGTACGCCTTGTATTAAACAATCCTAGCAAATTTTAAAGAAATGTGACTAAGAATGTGGACTTTCTTGAGTAAACGATACTAAGTCATCAAATGGCTGCTTTTCCTGAACGGTTTACTAGATTTTCTTCACTTTTAATAGAGTTCTATCCCTTGATGAATCTTTGCAAGTTTCAAAAGAATTGGATTAACACTGTGAACTTCATTGCCTAAACAAGAAAATTAATGGAAATTTTCTACTTTGAATGTTACCTTTCCAATACTGATTCTCAGATTTTTTTTTCAAAATCAATAGGGTTCAAGCTGTTTATGATAAAAAGCAACTGTGCAAGTTTCATGAAAATCCGACCACAAATGCTGACATCATCGCGTAAACAAGAAATGGAAATTTTCAACTTTAAATGACTACTTTTCCCATACTGTTTCTCAGACTTTTTTTCAAAATTAATAGGGTTCAAGCTGTTGATAAGACAAAGCAACTGGGCAAGTTTTATGAAAATCCGACCACAAATGCTGACTTCATCGTGTAAACAAGAAATGGATATTTTCAACTTGAAATTATTACTTTTCCCATACTGTTTGTTGGATTTTTTTCAAAATCAATAGGGTTGAAGCCACTGATGAGATAAACAAACTGTGCAAGTTTCACAAAAATCTGATCAAAAATGCAGACTTTATCATGTAAACAAGAAATGAAAATTTTCAATTTGAAATGGCTACTTTTTCCATACTGTTTGTTGGATTTTTTTCCAAATCAATAGGTATGAAGCTATTGATAAGATTAACAAACTGTGCAAGTTTCACGGAAATCTGAACACAAATGCAGACTTTATTGCGTAAACAAGAAATGGAAATTTTCAATTTGAAATGGCTACTTTTCCCGTACTGTTTGTTGGATTTTTTTTTCAAAATCAATAGGGTTGAAGCTATTGGTGACATAAACGAACTGTGCAAGTTTCATGAAAATCTGACCACAAATGCAGACTTTATCGCGTAAACAAGAAAAAAACTAACGGACGGACAGACAGACAGACGGACGGACGGACGGAAGACGGAAACCACGCTATGACATAAGCTGTGCTGGCTTTCAGCCAGTAGAGCTAAAAACCAACTACAGGGGGGATAACAATATATTTGTAAATTTTATGCTATGTAATATGGGCCAGAAGCATTAACTACAAAATAAAATGTTCTGAATTCTGAGCTCTCTCTCTCTTAGTTAAACAGAGGCTATCCAAAATCAGGCAAAGAATAATTTAATTACAGATATAAAATAAGACCTCCTCTCTCCTATGGATTCGGAATGACTGCAGTTCATGGAATACATGTAATAGAATTATCAAACTATCTTTATGAATATAGGGCAAAATCAGTTTTAAGAACTAGGAGACAACGGAAAGAGAATCATGATCACCAGAATCTAAGACCTTTACAACATACGCTCGTAATTATGCGACTGTTATGGCATATTTATTACTGTTCTCTTGATCTGTCTCCTCGGCTTTTTAAGTTTCGAAACAATTTTTAATTCGCATCTTCCATTCACGTTTTCTACTTTTTTTTTTTTTGTAAAGAAATCCGTTTGGTCATTCTTACTTTGTCCGATTATCCTCACTTTGCACTACCCTTTAAATTCTTACTTTGTCCAAGCCTATTCCTACTTTGCACACAGGCCATACATGTATCTGACCATAATATGATTTACCTCCCTTGCGCAATTCTAGAATTGTCCGGTACCATTCCGGAATAGGCGGACAAAGTAGGAATTCCTACTTTGCGCTGTGCGATTCCGGAATTTTCCCGATTCCTACTCTTTTATATATATATATGTGTGTGTGTGTGTGTGTGTGTGTGTGTGTGTGTGTGTGAAGAACCAGAAGGTCATAGATCCATGAGGTATACGAAACATATATAAAAACAGTATAATACAATATTATAAAAGGTAATTTATTTATCCTTTTTAAACATAACTCCCCGTCATTCCATCAGTGTCTACCTTGTTCGAGACGAAAAAGCAAGATAGACAAATGGATTGATGGGGAAAAAAGCGAAAACATCATCTGCAAACAATTGCGTAACCAATTTGTATGATTATTCCCTATCACTCCATCTGTGTTCAAAGATGAAAATAATCAAAGGGACTGACAGAAAATTATCACGCTCAGAAACATTTTACTTTAACAGCTATAACGTTACTTGATTAACCAATCAAATTGACAATATAGTATGTTACATAATTACAACATAGTCGTAATACAGCAGAAAACTCTTTTACAAACATAAAAAAAGTTAAATAGCGAAAAAAGCGAAACTAACCATTATGAAATAAGATCAGACTGTAACTATATTCAAGCTCAAACGTTAAATACCGAAAACAACGGAAATGGCGAAAGGAAAGGAATAAGATCAGACTGTACACATGTGCAGACCGATCCCCATTCGCACCTTCACCTAAAGCGCAAAAGTTAAACAGCGGAAACAGGGAATATAACCAAAGACGTGGGATAAGATCAGACTGTGCATATGTGAGTAGTATAGGGTACTCACTTGGGGCAAAATAGGCGATTTTGCCCCAAGTGACTACCCCTGAGTGCCCCATTCTGCTACCCTGACAGTAAATGGGGCACTGGGATAGCAAATGGGGCACTTTTGGAGACAAACCGGAAGTAGATATCGCCAAAAGTCCGCCATTTTGAATTCTGACGGATAAGCAGATGGGGCACTGTGACGTCACTTCCGGTTGTCCCAAGTGACTACCCCTGAGTGCCCATTCTGCTACCCTGACAGTAAGTGGGGCACCGGGGGTAGCAGAATAGGGCACGTGACGTCATTTCCGGCTGACGTGACCTTCCGGTACCTACTCTCCTTACCCTGAGAGGGGGAAAGATGGGTGTGGCTTAGGAAAGTTATGTGACGTCATGGTTACAGGGCAAAGACCATTTCCGGTTGATCTTAGACTGTACATGTTGCAGAGATTGGACAGTCCCTATCTGATTTACACTGAGTGCCTCATTCTGCTTACCCTGAGTGGGGCTGTACTGACTGAAAGTCTTGAAAATTGACAATTTGAAAGATCACTCTTTCGTGTGGAATGGTAGCCCTGAAAAGGGCTGTTTGTGGAGGTTGTGTTTTTTAGGCACAACCTCCAACTTTTCTGCAGGTTGGACAGCTGCTTGCTGTCCGCCTCCTCAATTCCGTCTCGTCCAGGTTAAAGTGGAGAGAGAACGCCGGCTCATTGTCGTCATCCCAGCATTCTGTCACTGGGATGACAAACTCCTTCTTTTCGTTGGCTGCCGATGCCAATATTGGTGGTGATGGTAGCCTTTCTTCCTCTGTCATCAAGTGGTTGAGCTGATTGTTAACCCTCTCTAATTTCAATGAGAGGGTGGATACCGCTCTCATTAAGTTTTGAACTGACTTTCGAAGATCTTCCATCGTTCAATTGAATAGTGAAAAAATCGTCGGCTTTTATAAGCTGATGGGAGGATTGACCTACTTTGGTTCAGAATTAACGGTGACCAATCAAAATGTGTAATGATATAACGAACGAATCGATTGGACACCGTTATTTCTATGTCAAAGTAGGTAAATCCTCTCGTCAGAACTAGGATTGACCTACTTTGATTCAGAATTAAAAGCGCGTTCCCGGGCGAAAGCACCCTCGATAAAGAGGGGTTTAAACGCTATGTGTTATTAAGTGTAACTCTTTAGAGGTAGAAATGCCAAAATTTGAAAATAATAATCTTTCAGAATTAACGTTTTTTGACCAATCAGAAGCTTTGTTGCTTTAATGTTGACCAATCAGAATCTTCGTTATAATTCTTTGTGTGCGTAAAAAACTAGAAGGAGAAGATTCGTGTTATGCACAGGAGTTTGGACTTAGTCATTTTTTTTTTGATATGGAATACAGTGTGATTTTAATGTCCACACTGTCTCAGGACAAGAGGGTTGGGAATAGACTTTTTTTGTCTGGTTAGAGTAAAAAATTTGCAGTGGGACTGTGGACTTAGGCTTTTTTGAGTGTAACTCTTAGAGTGTAACTCTTTGACTGAAAGTCTTTTGACTGAAAATTGACAAAATTTGAGGAAAGATAGATCTTTTCGTGGTGTTGGGTAGCCCTGAAAAGGGTTGTTTGTACAGGTTCACTTTTTAACCTCTTCTCTTTATTCTCCTATTTTCCATCGCATTTATTACTTGGAATAGATGCTCAACTTCACGCCTTATACGTCTAAGGCCATCTCTTTCTTCTATCCAGTACAGGAATGTAAGTAAAATTGTCAGTCCAAACATTGTGCTGATTTGGTTTTAACTCTACAGCAGCTGAGTTCCGAATGAATGTGTTTTGCGATTGTCTTTTATAGTCTACAGAGCTATAAAAATAGTGACTACAAAGTATTTTAACAATGATCACTGAGAATAGTGTTTTGCATAGAGGAAAATGCAGTTGGGTTAACGTTGACCAATCAAAATGTGTAATGATATAACGGACGATTCGACTGGACAACGTTAATTCTGAGTCAAAGTAGGTCAATCCCCCTGCAAACGTATAAAAACGAACTTTTTTATTATCGGGTTATTTCACAATGAAAGGCAGCAGCTTTTTCTGTGGGGTATTTGGAAATTTTTTCTCTCAAAAGACTTACAGTCAAAAGACTTACAGTCAGAAGAAAAAAAAAGTCAAGCCCAGAATTATTTCATATGTTTTTTATTCAAACAATTTTGTACAATGAAACAAGACATGAACTGTGAAAAAACATTGGAATGAAAAACACTATCTGTTAAAAACATTGGAATGAAAACATTTAAACAAGTCAACCTTTTTTTGTTAAAACATTTTTTTTAAAAAAACTTAAAACAATATTTTGCAAACAGTTTTTTCAATAACCACTTTTTTGTTGAAACTTTTTCAGTGTGTTTTTCTTTTTTTCTTTGGAATGTCAGATTCACATTCACTCTTTCGTTTTCTTCCCCTTTCATTATTTTTTAATACCATATCTGGGCAGGTCCAGATTTTATCCCCATGTTTTTTTGATTTGCAAAAGAAACACTTCTTTTTTTTTTCTCGCTTTCTCTTTTTTCGTTGTTTTGCTTTTTCTCCTCTTTGGTTGAAAGAGTCTCCTCTGAAGAAAGTTCGTTCTTTTCTAGTTCCAAAGTTGGTTGTTTTCTTAGATTATCGTTTGTAGATATTTTTTTCACTATCTGTTCTGTTATTTTACAGATCTCTGTATCGCTGATAGTCGTGTTTTCGATCTGCATATTTTCGATCTGATTTTCATCCGATGATATTGTAGTCTGTAGTGCGCTTGTTTTCCATTTATTTTCGTTGCAAAATGATTTCAGGACACCAACGAATTTCATGTTCTGAAATTCACCACAAAATCCCATTGTTGGTGAAATTTTGATATCATGACTGCGTGGGTTCACATAGACAAAAACGACTGTTTCTGTCTGCTTTTCTTTTTCTGGACAATTTCTAGCCCAGTGTCCTGGTTTGTTGCATGTAAAACAAATATCTTTTCTCTTTCCATCCCGTTCATATCGTTTTTTGATCGTTGATTGATCCAAAACTCTGTATCTGGTAATACGGTAAACGTCTTTTTCTGTTACATGTTGATGGGATAAAAATGATCCCACATAGTTCCCGATATGTTGAACTTGATACTTTAACGGAACATTGCTGATCTCTTAATCGTGGATGTATGGGTTAACGTACAGATACATCATCTTTCCTATCAGTGATGTATTTTGTAGCTTAAACTCGCTCATTATTTTTTATCAACTGTACTGTCTGAAGTTGATCAGAAGAATGATATAGATTTCGTAGCTATCGTCTCTATTTATACACTATCGAACTGAAAAGGCTCTAAAAAATGTCGAGTTTTCTGACTTACCATATCATTGTCTTACATTCAGACATAAACGATGGCTAAAAGAAAAAGAATAGTACCCTATTCAGACAGTGAAAGTGACAATGAGTCATTTTCACCACCAAAAAAAAAAAAAAAAAAAATGAAAAAAGAAGAAAGTGACAGTGAAGACGATTTCTCTTCACCCAAGAAAAAACCTGTAAAAATGATCGTAGAAAGTGACAGTGAAGATAAAACACCTAAGAAAAAAATGAACGTGAAAAGTGACAGTGAAGATGAAACACTTAAGAAAAAAACGATCATAAAAAGTGAAAGTGAAGATAATATCTCCTCGAAAAAAATGAACATGAAAAGTGATAGTGAAGATGAAACACCTAAGAAAAAAAAAAAAAAATCATAAAAAGTGAAAGTGAAGATGATATCTCGAAAAAATTTATTGAGGACCGAAAAGAAGAAAGTAACAACACTACTTTAGACATGAAAAGTCTGTATGACTTAACGGAGAAGGGAAAAAAGAAATCGAGGAAATTTAGAACAGAATCACATCTGTTGATGGCGTCTTTTAAGAAATTTGAACAATTACCACCCCATCAACTGATCGGATTATTTGATGAAGTTACCCATCAAATCATTCAAAAGTTAAATGCTGAACCGACGGATATGATTAGAATTAGTATCAACCACACTTCATTGAAAATAGGGATTCATATTCCCTTTCTACCTACAGAACAGCTGAAAGGCGAAACTATGTTAAATGAGATTGAACGAGTTTTACAATCGAATACAGATTTCGTCTTGAACGATGGATTCATGACATTTGACATTACACATACAATACGTCCAAGTGGTAACGGGAGAAAAAGATCATCAGAATTGGATTCAAAGGTTTTTTCCCGGAAGAAAAAATCAATTATTCAAATTAACAATCATGATCACCTATGTTTTGCAAGAGCAGTTGTGGTGGGCATTTGCTACAGTGAACGTGAAAACACCAAAGCATGGGATAGAAGATGGTCATGCACCAGAAAATCAGACAGAATACTTCAAAAGACTGAAGCTGAGAAACTGTTGAATGAAGCTGGAGTTTCTCCAACCCGGTCTGTAGGAATTGACGAATACAAAAAAATCCAATCTTTCTTGTATGAAAAGGGCTATGTCATTAAAGTTCATCAACAGCATTCAAAAGTGGAAAAAGTATTTGAACACCCAGAAGTGAAAGACGATAGTAAAATCATACATTTGTACTTTCATCAAAACCACTATGATTACATCAAATCCATTGCAGGTTTTCTTAGTTGTGGATATTATTGTGAGTTCTGTGATGTGGGATTCTCGGGACGGGAAAGTCATACATGTTCAAATATCTGTAAAGGTTGTTTTCGCAAAGGAAAATGTGCATCAGAATCAAAAGAATATGTTTGCAGTGGGTGTCATAGACGATTTTTCAGTGCTGCATGTTTGGCAAATCATAGAATTTTTCAAGGTAAAGAAAAGAAATCCATTTGTGAATTAGTAAAACTCTGTTTAAAATGTGGTCAACAATATTATATCAGAAAGAAAAATCATATCTGCCATGGAAAGAAAAAGTGTCATATCTGCAAGAAAATTGTTGACTTTTCTCATCGATGTTATATTCAGCCTTACCAAAGTAAGACAAACACCGATGACAAGACGAGTTCTTCTGTAGTCAAAAAACCATAGTTCATTTTCTTTGATTTTGAATGCAAACAAGACACAGGGATACATATCCCGAATTACTGTATTGCGCACAGAGCATGTGATGAATGTATCGATAAACCACTTGATTTTCATTGTTCCACATGCAGTGAATTTGAAGAAGGAAGAGAAGTTATTTTTCAAGGTGAGAAAACTTTGAGTCAATTTTGCAACTGGCTCTTTTCAGAACATCATAAAGGAGTCACGGCTATTGCGCATAATTTCAAAGGCTATGACGGACAGTTTATTCTTGACTATGTTATCAAAATTGGGTTAAAATTTCCAAATTTGATCATGAATGGCAATAACATTATGAAGTTAGAACTGAATGGAGTGCGTTTGATCGATTCTTTTAATTTCATGAACTTCGGTTTGGCAAAATTTCCAGCTACATTTGGTCTTCAAGAAATGAAAAAAGGTTACTTCCCTCACTGGGCAAATACAGATTAATTCTGGGGTTACATTGGTCCCTACTTGGACATGTCTTATTACAAGCCCGATTCAATGTCTGAAGAGGCCAGGCCAAATTTCATAGTCTGGTATAATGATAAAGTTCAAAGGGATGAGGAATTCACTTTTCAAAAAGAGATGGAAATGTACTGTAGGTCAGATGTTGATATCCTAAGACGAGGTTGTGGTGAATTCAGAAAAGTGTTTATTGAACAGGGTGGCATTTGCCCATTTCTAGAGGCGGTTACCATTGCCGATGCGTGTAATAAGGTTTGGCGAAGCAAATATTTGCCTGAAAATCAAATAGCTATCATTTCAAGTAAAGATTCATCCAGACGTCGCTTTTCCATGAAAGCAATACGCTGGATCCAGAGCGTAGCTATGGAAAAAGGAATCAATATTCGCCATGCAAAAAATGGTGGTGAAGTTCAAATCGAGAGATACAGTGTAGACGGATTTCACCGTCAATCAAACACTGTCTACGAATTCCTTGGGGATTTGTTTCATGGCTGTCCCGTATGTTATACAGATCGAAAACAGATCAATCCCATCAATGGAAGATCGATGTCTGAATTGTACGACGTACTTTTGAACGTTTAGGAGCTATCCAAAAAATGGGATATAACGTAGAGTTCATATGGGAACATGAATTCGATGCTAAGATGAAGAAGGATAAAGAGTACAAAAAACTCATTGAAAACCTGTATCCAAATTGGGATTCCATCGATCCAAGGGAGGGGTTGTCTGGAGGAAGGTGTAATGCAATAAAAATTGCCTATGATGTCAAGGAAAAAAGTAAAAAGGAAATCAAATACATTGATATTTGTTCTCTGTACCCTTATGTTTGCAAAAACAAATCTTATCCTGTAGGTCAACCAAAAATCTTAACTGCTGAGAATATTGACGTGAAGAATATTCGTCAGTATGAAGGAATAATTAAATGCAAAGTTTTACCTCCAGATGATTTGTTTCATCCCGTTCTCCCAGTTCACTGTAACAACAAAATGATGTTTCCACTCTGTATGAAATGCGCAGAAGAAAATTCGAACATTTGTAGACATAACAAGGAAGAGAGGGCTTTGGTAGGAACTTGGGTTACTTTTGAAGTGTTCAAAGCTCTTGACTGTGGTTATCGGCTATTGCAAGTGTATGAAATTTGGCAATTCGATTCTGTGTCGGATCAGTTCTTTAAAGGCTATGTGAGTAATTTCTTGAAAATTAAGCAAGAAGCTAGCGGATATCCCAGTTGGTGTCAATCAGATTCAGAAAAAGAACAGTTTATTCGTGAATATGAGGAGGCATAAGGTATTCGTCTTGATCCAAGTTGTATTCAAAAAATTCCTGGGAGAAGATCCTTTGCTAAGATTATGTTGAACTGTCTTTGGGGAAAATTAGCCCAGCGTGAAAAAATGACCCAGACGGAATACATCAACGATCCGTCTAAATATTTTGAATTGGTCACCAATCCAAATTTCATTGTGAAGCATGTAGAAATCTTTGACGATGACTGTCCATTCATCTTGGTCAACTACGAAACAAAGTTGGAACATATTGATACTCACGCTACAGCCAATGTTATTGTAGGAGCCTACGTAACAGCTTATGCAAGGCTGGAATTGTACAGCGTTCTTGAAAAGTTAAAGGATAGAGTTCTGTATTTCGATACAGATAGTTGCATGTACATTCATGATCCTGAATTATGGAACCCTCCCATTATTAACAGCAGACTAGGAAAATGGACTGATGAAGAGCCTGATTGTAAAATCACTCATTTCAGAGGACTAGGACCAAAGAATTATGCTTACAAAATGAAAACAAAAGATGGAAAAGTGAAAAACAAATGTAAGGTGAAGGGAATTACTTTGGATTACAATACAAGTCAGGTGGTGAATTTCGATACATATTCAAAATGTGCTTTGAGTCGCACTACAGAAATCAAAATTGAATATGATTGTAGAATCAAAAGACATAGAGATAGAACGGTCACCAGTGAACCGCAAACAAAAACGTTTCGTTCTTTATACACCAAGAGAGTTATTGTAAATGATACTGACAGTGTACCCTATGGCTATAAAACGTTGAGAAGATAATTCCATGTTACATTGTTTTGAACTGAACGGCCCGGGTAAGACACAAAATAATATCACTGAAAAAATTATGCTGCCTTTACCAATAGAACTACGTGAAAAGATTTATGGAGAATTCGTTCAACAGCATACGCTCGATGAACAAACGCAACTTTACATTAAATTCGGCTGTGTGAAACTTTTGATAGATAAATTGCACAAAGGTTTTGCAAAAGGAGATTCGTCCTGCAAGTTGTATGCTATGCACAACTTTATTGCTATGATGGTAGACGATTCGGATTTAGATCTCGTTCTCAAAGCTTATTTAGCATCTTGTTGGTGGAAAGACGGTGCTATCGGTAAACAAATCCGATCCACAAGTCGCTGGTGCTTTATTATCATAGGAAGAACAGAAAAAAGCTTTCTGAACGTTCTGAAAATGAAATCAGTTTTATTTAACTTTTACGTACGCTACAAAAGAGGATTTATTCAAAACGATGAGGAATTAGTGGATACCTTGGAAGGCTATATTTTATTTGATAGAGATGTTACAGAAGAAAGTGTATATTCATCCCTTTCAACAAAAGGCGTTACAAAACATGTTTTTCCATTTAGAGGAATACGTGAATTCAGAGAGATCGACAGTGAATATCAATTGTATTTGGGTAATGAGCAATTGCATACAGTTATTATGGAACATGAAGACAAATGGAAAACTCGGGGCATTTGTGAATTTGCATTGTAAAATGTTATATTGTATGAAATATTATATTGTACGAAATGTTTTTATGCTAAATTGTTTTTTGTACAGATATTGTTATTTCATTTTCAATGTTTTTAACAGATATTGTTTTTTTTTCATTCCATTGTTTTTTCACAGTTCATGTCTTGTTTCATTGTACGAAATTGTTTGAATAAAAAACATATGAAATAATTCTGCGCTTGACTTTTTTTCTTCTGACTGTAAGTCTTTTGACTGTAAGTCTTTTGAGAGAAAAAATTGACAATTCGAAAGAAAAGCTCTTTCTTGGCGAATGGTAGCCCTGAAAAGGGCTGTTTTTTCTCCATTCACTGGATGGTTAAAATTAATTCCATATCAGTGACATGAAGTCGGGCGAAAACTCAAGCCCTTGCCTCTTTAAAAACTCGCAGAGAGTTTTCAACTTCGCTGCCTCTTCTCTTCTTGCTTCTTTTTCTCTTTTCTCCCGATCTAGCTTCTCCTCCATCTCTCTCTTCATCATTTCGCCCTTTCTCCTTCCAAAACACTTGCTAAAATTTTTATTGTCTTTCATTGTGAAATAAGAAATAATCGGATCATAAAAAAGTTCGTTTTTATACGTTGACGGGAGGATTGACCTACTTTGACTCAGAATTAACGTTGACCAATCTCAGAATTAACGTTATCCAATCAAAATGTGTAATGATATAACGAACGATTCGATTGGGTGACGTTAATTCTATGTCGAAGTAGGTCAATCCACCCTGCAAGCTATAAAATTCCAATGTTTTATACATCAAATCATTATCGTTCCATCATGGTACAGATACTTCTCTGTCCGATGTGCGGTAGCAGATGCTATATAGAATGCGGGAAATGCTTTACTATTCTGGACTACCTTGGTCAGAAGCATAACTGTCCTGATCCTGATGAGGGATTCTATGACTATGATGAAAGCTCGGCAGTATGCTGTGAATACTGTGGATGTGAAATCATCCCAGTAAATCGTTTAGAAGAGCAGTAGTCTTGATAGATGAATACTCGAAAAAACAGCCCTTTTCAGGGCTACCCAACACCACGAAAATATCTTTCTTTTCAAATTTGTCAATTTTCAGTCAAAAGACTTTCAGTCAAAGAGATACACTCTAAGAGTTATACTCCAAAAAAGCCTAAGGCCACAGCCACTGCAATTTTTGCTCTAACCAGACAAAAAAGTCTATTCCCAATCCTTTTTGACCAGAGACAGTGTGGGTATCAAAAAAATCGCACTGTATTCCATACCAAAAAAAGTCAAAAGCGTAAATCCTATCTTCTATCATTTCAGATTTATCAATTGTTTTTTGGATAAAAAAATGTAACGAACGTTCTGATTGGCCAACGTTAAAGCAACGAACCTTCTGATTGGTCAAAAAAACGTTAATTCTGAATCAAAACTAGTTCTGATGGGAGGACTGACCTACTTTGGTATAGAATTAACGTTACCCAGTTGAATCGTTCGTTATATCATTACACATTTTGATTGGTTAACGTTAATTCTAAGTCAAAGTAGGTCAATCCCTATGCAAGAATATATAAAGTCCGGACTCAATTGTAAAAAATTATTATCAAGTAGATAACCAAATCATCAACATGCCTTCAAGAATAAGAACTCTTGACAAACGTTTCACTTTAAATGATGCTAAACGACGATTTAGAAAAGTCTTTAATGAGATCGTCTTGCTGGAGCAACGTTTAGACCAGGTGAAGAAACGGTACAAGATGGCAGAACGTACAAACAACAGAGCGTTCTGCTATAACCTTCGAATGAAGCTTTCAGTCATTGAAGGGACACTTGAAATGTTTTATGAATATGCCTTTTCCAAAGCTGATCAGATTATCGAACTTCACCGAGAACTGTTCAACGATTCGTCTGATTCTGAATAATTATTCAACTTGATTTTCTTCAAAACAGCCCTTTTCAGGGCTACCCAACACCACGAAAAGATCTTTCTTTTCGAATTGTCAATTTTCAGTCAAAAGACTTTCAGTCAAAAAGATACACTCAAAAAAGCCTATTTTTTGGCATTTCTACCTCTTTGAGTTACACTTAATAACACATAGCGTTTAACCCCACTTTATCGAGGGTGCTTTCGCCCGGGAACGCTCTCTTAATTCTGAGTCAAAGTAGGTCAATCATAGTTCTGACGAGAGGATTGACCTACTTTGACTTAGAATTAACCTTGTCCAATCGATTCGTTCGTTATATCATTACACATTTTGATTCGCCAACGTTAATTCTAAGTCAAAGTAGGTCAATCCCTATGTAAGAATATATAAAGTCCGGACTCAATTGTAAAAAATTATTATCAACTAGATAACCAATTCGAATCATCATGTTTACAAGAAAACTGACTTCGAGTGAACGCAAGATACAACGCAAAATGAATGTTGCCAAACGAGAATTTATGGAAGCCTACAAACAGATCGACTTGCTAGAACATCGTCAAGATGTGGTAGAGAAAGCATACAAGATGTCAGAACGTACAAATAACAGATTGTACTGCTGTTACTTTGGGATAAAATTATGGGTTATTGAAGAAATACTCGATATGTACAGAGACTATACCCACTGTAAGAGTGAGCAGATGGATGAACTTCACCGGGAGTTTTTCGACGAATAGGTCCAACTCTGAATATTTTTGAGTTGATTTCTTAAAAACAGCCCTTTTCAGGGCTACCAATCACCAAGAAAGAGTGATCTTTCTTCAAATTTGTCAATTTCCTCTAAGAATTACAATCAATCAGTTACAGTCAAAAAAGAGGTCCTCTGCATCAACTCTCTAGCTAAATCTTTTCCCCAAAGAACAAAATCGTTCCTCAGACTAAGTCCAACAGTAAGTTTTGAGTAAGACAAAACCCATCTCTCCAATAAAACTAAAGATATAACGAGCTTTTTGATTGGACAACGTTAATTCTGAGTCAAAAGTAGGTCAATCCATCCAGCAAAACTATAAAAAGTCAATGTTTTATACATCAAATCATATTCGTTCCACTATGGTTCAGATACTTATTTGCCCTTTGTGTGCTCAAGCATGCGACATAGAGTGTGGGAAATGTACATTTCCCCTACAGTATCTTGGACAAAAGCACAACTGTCCAAATCCTGATGAGGGATTTTATGATGAAGACGATGACCCAGGGGTTTGGTGCGAATATTGCTGGCGAGAGATCAGACCTGTAGTTTATACAGTCGATGAATAGCCTTGCCAGACAACAAAACTCAAAACAGCCCTTTTCAGGGCTACCATTCAGCAAGAAAGAGTGATCTTTCGAATAGTCAATTTTCAGTCAAAAGACTTCCAGTCAAAGAGCTATACTCAAAAAAGTCTAAGTCCAATACAGACCTAGTTTTCTCTTTCAAAATCACATTTATTCCATATCAAAAAAAGACTAAGTCCAAATTTCTGTGCATAACACGAATCTTCACTTTCTAGTTTTTTTACTCACACAAAGACAGAAATATAACGAAGCTTCTGATTGGTCAACATTAAAGCAACGAAGCTTCTGATTGGTCAAAAAACGTTAATTCTGAAAGATTATTCTTTTCAAATTTTTTAGCATTTCTACCTCTATTAGTTACACTTAATAACACATAGCGTTTAACCCTCTTCATCGAGGGTGCTTTCGCCCGGGAACGCGCTCTTAATTCTTAATCGAAGTAGGTCAATCCTAGTTCTGACGAGAGGATTGACCTACTTTGACATAGAATTAACGATGTCCAATCGATTCATTCGTTATATCATTACACATTTTGATTGGTCAACGTTAATTCTGAACCAAAGTAGGTCAATCCTCCCACCAGCTTATAAAAGCCGACGTTATTTTTCTGAATAATAAATTATTCGACTCTCAGCTCTCGAATAAAACGCTAACGGAAAAATGGATTTCAACTTAAATGGATTCAACTTGGACGGTTTCGACATAGACGAATTCCTACCAAAAGAAAACACTGGAGATATTTTATCATCAGCAATGAATTCAACACTCGTCAACCCAACGACTGCGATAAATACAACATTCACTAACCCAAAGACCATATTGGACGACATTTTTGAAGAAGTAAGACAGCTGAATTCAAAACAAGATTCTGTATTGACTCAGCTTTTAGAAGAACTGAAGACTTTCAACAAGCATTTGGAGGAGATAAAGACTTTAAACACAAACACTGAACAGCTGAGCAGAAATATTGAGACATTATTTCAACAGAGTAAGCGTGTTTCACCTGTTCCTGTGCAGATTCCGGTGAAAATCCCGATGGAGTTTGACTTTGATAAAACCAGTCTTCATAAACTAGTAGAGTCAATCGTAACGGTTGTAAAGAAAGAAAAACAACAGCCAAAGGAAAAACAGCGAAGAGCAACAAAAAGAAGATCAGAGGAAAGCAATGGGGAACTTCACAAAAAGCAAGGAGTTCTCAACAACTGGGCAATCACGACAATGACAGGACAGGGCAAATACGGAAAAAAGATTGATGACTTCGATGATTTCAAGATCCCGAAAAAACCAAAGAAAAGCTGTCAGTAAAGGCGAAAAAAACATTCCAACACAGAAAAACAGCCCTTTTCAGGGCTAATCCAACACCACGAAAAGATCTTTCTTTTCAAATTTGTCAATTTTCAGTCAAAAGACTTTCAGTCAATGAGTTATACTCAAAAAAGCCTAAGTCCACAGTCCCACTGCAAATTTTTTACTCTAACCAGACAAAAAAAGTCTATTCCCAACCCTCTTGTCCTGAGACAGTGTGGACAAAAAAATCACACTGTATTCCATATAAAAAAAAAAAAAAAAAAAAGACTAAGTCCAAACTCCTCTGCATAACACGAATCTTCTTCTTCTAGTTTTTTACGCACACAAAGAAATATAACGAAGCTTCTGATTGGTCAACATTAAAGCAACAAAGCTTCTGATTGGTCAAAAAACGTTAATTCTGAAAGATTATTATTTTCAAATTTTGGCATTTCTACCTCTAAAGAGTTACACTTAATAACACATAGCGTTTAAACCCCTCTTTATCGAGGGTGCTTTCGCCCGGGAACGCGCTCTTAATTCTGAATCAAAGTAGGTCAATCCTAATTCTGACGAGAGTATTGACCTACTTTGACATAGAAATAACGGTGTCCAATCGATTCGTTCGTTATATCATTACACATTTTGATTGGTCACCGTTAATTCTGAACCATAGTAGGTCAATCCTCCCATCAGCTTATAAAATCCCACGATTTTTTCACTATTCAATTGAACGATGGAAGATCTTCGAAAGTCAGTTCAAAACTTAATGAGAGCGGTATCCACCCTCTCATTGAAATTAGAGAGGATTAACGATCAGCTCAACCACTTGATGACAGAGGAAGAAAGGCTACCATCACCACCAATATTGGCATCGGCAGCCAACGAAAAGAAGGAGTTTGTCATCCCAGTGACAGAATGCTGGGATGACGACAATGAGCCGGCGTTCTCTCTCCACTTTAACCTGGACGAGACGGAATTGAGGAGGCTAAAGAGGCGGACAGCAAGCAGCTGTCCAGCCTGCAGAAAAGTTGGAGGTTGTGCCTAAAAAACACAACCTCCACAAACAGCCCTTTTCAGGGCTACCATTCCACACGAAAGAGTGATCTTTCAAATTGTCAATTTTCAAGACTTTCAGTCAGTACAGCCCCACTCAGGGTAAGCAGAATGGGGCACTCAGGGTAAATCAGATAGGAACTGTCCAATCTCTGCAACATGTACAGTCTAAGATCAACCGGAAATGGTCTTTGCCCTGTAACCATGACGTCACATAACTTTTCTAAGCCACACCCATCTTTCCCCCTCTCAGGGTAAGGAGAGTAGGTACCGGAAGGTCACGTCAGCCGGAAATGACGTCACGTGCCCTATTCTGCTACCCCCGGTGCCCCACTTACTGTCAGGGTAGCAGAATGGGGCACTCAGGGGTAGTCACTTGGGACAACCGGAAGTGACGTCACAGTGCCCCATCTGCTTATCCGTCAGAATTCAAAATGGCAGACTTTTGGCGATATCTACTTCCGTTTTGTCTCCAAAAGTGCCCCATTTGCTATCCCAGTGCCCCATTTACTGTCAGGGTAGCAGAATGGGGCACTCAGGGGTAGTCACTTGGGGCAAAATCGCCTATTTTGCCCCAAGTGAGTACCCTATACTACTTATGTGCAAAAATGAAAGCTAAATGCCGAAAATAGCGAAAAGTATGAAGCAAGACCAGACTGTACACATATGCAGGCCTACTCTTGTCCACACCTTCTTTATAAACGCATAAATTTAACAGCAAGAATACCGAAAGTAACCAGTAGTGTGAGACAAGATCAGACTGTGCACATGTGCAAAAACAAAAGTTACAAACCAAAAAGCCCGAAAATATCTAAAATAGAGAAGAGTGTGGAACAAGATCAGACTGTACATATTATGTGGCAGACCGATCTCGGTCTACACCTTCCTTCAAAGCACAAAAGTTAAATAGCGAAAATAACGCAAATGTGAAACAATATCAGACTGTGCATATTTCATATGACATGATAGTAAAAATTATGTAAAAATATGTATAAAATGAAGTCAGGACACAAATGTCAATCTACGAATCTGCTGTTTTTTTATACAGAATTTCATTTCTTAGGATGAATGCTTTGTTTACATAGTTACCAAGCCCTTTTATCAAATTAGTATTATCGGTATTCATGAGTTCTAAAAATTTGTACATACTAGGATGATCCCAGAGATATTTTGGTATAAACTGCTGTCTCAGTTCTGACAAAACTTGGTATTGAATGACGAAGTGGTACTCATCTTCAAGAACTTTACAAAAACAGCATTTGCGATCGTGTACTAACAGGTTTATTCCATCTTCCAGTCTCGACGCATAATGATGAGACACGTAGCTGGGACAAACTTGTTCTGACCTTTGCAACACTCAATACTTCTAAGTATGGCTGGAATTTAAGCTCAGCAATATTTTTTATAGAAAACAGCACGAGTTGAATTATTTAAACGAGCTGTCCACTTTTGATAAAACTGATCATGAATCCGCTGTTTCGCTAATAATAGGAAAATTTTAACATCACCTATCGTTTGATAATACCAAGCATCGGAAAATCCTAATGCATTGAATAAATCCCTGCAAAGAGAACACCAATTTTTACAATTTGGCTTTTCTAGTAAATCCTGATAAAGTGTTTTGTACGTTACCTTAGTTAACTTTTTGTCCTCTGTTAGAATAATTTTAGTCCAAAATTTGATAATGTTGTAAAATCTGTAATTTTGTAGAGGCACCCTGCCTAACTCTCCGTATATAAAATCATTTTGACAATTTTTCTTCACGCCTAAAACTCGTTTACAATATTGTAAATGTACTCTTTCTAACGATAGTCCACTGTGAGATCCCCAAACTTCGCTTCCATAGTTAAGTATTGGTAAAACTAGCTTATCAAAAAGTTCAAGCTTATGTCTTACAGTAATGTTTGTAAACCTGTGTAAGTATTTTTTCAATTTAAAAATTGCTTTTAATGACTGGCCTGATAAAGTATTCTGAGCACTACAAAATGAACCGCCTGAAGAAAACACGATACCTAAATAAACAAACTTATCAACAATTTCAACATTCTTTCCATCGTAGCTGAATGATATATTACCTGGTAACCTGCCACCTTTTCTAAAAATTACAATTTTTGTTTTGGAAGTGTTAACAGATAATTTCAATCTCTGACAGTAGTCATGCAACATATTTAAATTAGATTGTAGTTCATCAGCGTTGTTTGCAAAAATGACAATATCGTCGGGATATAGTATCAAAAACATTTTGAACATGTACATATCGATCTATATAGAGTTTCGATATTTATATTCAAGTACCCCTTACGCCGTCATTTTTTTATATATATATATATAAGACAGTTCTTGTTTATGATGTTCGCCACGATGACCAGACTATTTCGGTTTCTCTGCAGTACTTGCCTATAGATATATTGTGACAGACGCGAAGATTGTGGCGATACTTTCTTGCAGATGCATTAAGCCCCTTTTTCACAGCCTGGCTACTTTTTTTCGCAAAAGAGTTTCTATGGAACCAACAAGTGAAAGGTCAACATACGGCTATAATTTTAACATTTTTTTTTTTTAAGTATTCCCGATATTTATTGTCTTTGCCAAGTTTCAGTGTCATCTAACCGCTTGTTATGAAGAGTATGTTTTTATGTATGTTGTTCTATAAGCCGTTTAACAACGGCGGCCATGTTGGACAAATGACATGGGCTGTCTTTTACTGAACTGCGTAAGCAAGAAATTTGCGTACGCAGTTTAGGAAGCAAGCACCAAGTCTGAAAACAAGTGTCACTAAACTGCATAACTTTACGATTTGAGCATTATCTCCCGCTAGATGGCATTCTACAAATACACATCTATCTAATATGGGCATTATGGGTACAGAACCGGACTACTTTTCAAAACAACAACCGTTACTTTGAATTTCAAAATGAAATAAACGTTTACTCAATAAAATGCTACCTGGTGCGATTCATTCAGCTGTGATCGGCTAGTATGTAACCTATGCATCGGCCATGTATTAAAACAGCCCCTACATGTTTGGGTAATAGGCTAATAGCTTCGCTGTAAGCCCTACTTTTCCCGAATATTCGGGGATGGGTGATGCGTCATAGCAGACAGGTCGAATATTCGAAGAATATGACATACGCAGACAACGACGATTTGAGTAAACATTTGCGTAAGTTTACGCCAGCTCATACCTATAGGTAAATCAGAGATCGTATGTATAGATACATATACAATTCCAGATAATTTGCGTAATTCTACACAGTACACTGAAATGCAGCCCTGATTATTTCAAACAGCATTTTGCCCTTCAACCAAGGGAACCTCAGTCCTGTTGCAAAAAATGGCTCCGTCCCATTGGTTTAGATGTTTTACTATCGAAGCCCAATGCATCAGATCCTGTGATTTCAGAAACTACATGCCCTTTGAAACATTATCTCGTGGAAGGTTAGGACCGTGTGCAAATTAAATATCTATGTATAGATAGCCTATAGAAAGTACAAATAAAGGCTTACCTCCCACTATCTACCACACGTGTTAAATATCGGTGAAATACCACCCTTTCCTTAAACTCTATACCAAACGACAAAATTTTGGTATTGACAAACTAGAAAGCATCTGCAGACGACAAAATAAATGTAGCTCAAGCCGTGGTTTCTGAGTTTGATAGGGTGGAAAAGATTATGGGAAAAGTTTTCTCCTTTTCCTACATTTTTTTTTTTTTCAAAAGCCTTCTTCTTCAGGGTCGTTTAAACTCGGAGTTGTGTGGGAAAGGGTAAATAATGATCGTAAATCAAGGTAAAATTATGTCATTTAAAATTACTTTTGAATAATATAAATTGCCCTTGAAACTGCATGGAACCGACCTTTAAAAGTGTAAGGGGAAAAAAGTTAACTTCAAATCTTCTGAAACAAGCCTGCAGCAGACGACTTCGAAACTGTCCCAGTAAAATATTGATAATCAAAATTATCTAACCCTTTCCCAAACAGTGCCTTGCCGATAGATCTACAGATAAACAAAAGTCGAATGTAAAACCTGTCGTGAATGAAAAATTACTCTATGTACGTGTATATTGTGCATTAGTTGTTGACAGTGATCTACTTGTCGTCAATCATGAACATAGAGTTGACAAAGAACTTTAAAGTTAACTGACAATGAAAAACCGGACAGTTGTATGCACCTTGTCGAGAATATATGGCTTGCAACACGCGAAAAGGGGCATTCGGACTTTTGCGTAAAGTGTCGTCTCGTATTAGTCTGCGCAGTCAGCGCAGGCTAATCCGAGACGGCACTTTACAACTACGTTAGATTTTGTTCTTCAGTAGACTTTCGCTAAACAGAAAATTATATAAAAACGGAAAGTGTCGTTTCGGATTAGCCTGCGCGGACTGCGCAGACTAATACGAGACGACACTTTACGCAAAAGTCCGAATGCCCCTTGCTTGTTAGCGACATAACAACTTGATAATAAACAAAAAGTCGATAATGAACAGATTTTTGAAAATGGACAACATTGTAAACCTTGCTCTTTACTTTGAAAAGAGAGGCAGATAATGAATTACGATAATGATTTACAGAAATTACGTGTCAACGATAATTTCTTTTTAAAATAAAGTAACTTTGGATAATGGACTACTAATGGCTGACTCTTAACAAGACAAACTTTTAGACATGGCAAACTCCGGAGCATTTGTAGAAGATGAATTTGAAAGAGTAAAAACATTGTGGGAAAAGAAGAAAACGCTGGTTACAGGCTTTTTTCTCCTTTCCACACAATCTTTTCAAAAACCTTTTTTTTTCACGGTCGTTAAAACACGGGATGGTTTTGTAAATTGTTGATAAACGACTGGCTAGCAATGAATTACCTTTAAAAAAAGAACTACTTGAAATAGATTACATGCCGACAGTGGTCTACTCACTTGCAATTACGAACACTTATTGATAAAGAATAATTTGTAGACGATGTACTACTTGACAACAACAAGAATAAGAGGACCATGGCGGTCCTATATCGTTCACCTGAATAAATAAGAGGTAGAAATTTGTTTTGAAAAAGATATATACCAAACCAGCTGAAATCTAGAATCTTATTTTGTCTGTATCGAGAAGTGATGATATGTGTATATTCTGAGTGTCGAGATTTCACGATGTGACGTTTACTGAATGTCATAAGTATAATATATTCCTTTTTTTCTATTTTAAGAAACAGCGACCTGAAACTTTAGTCATAAAATGATGAAGTGTGTATCAGCTGCGTGCTAAGATATATCAATTTGTGCCCTTGTTAATCATAGTTCATTGATTGCTGAAGTACACAATTTTTTTTTTTTTTGTGAGGAATAGTGACCTTGAACTTTTACTTTAGTCCTTGAATTAAAGTTTGTGCATGACCCGCATTTCGAATTGTATTACCATGCATAGATTCATTATTCTAGCTTAAAGATTTTTCAAGTCATTGTTGATTTCTTATTCTTTCTATTTTAA
Organism: Hippopus hippopus; assembly: GCA_946811185.2. Lineage (NCBI taxonomy): Eukaryota > Metazoa > Mollusca > Bivalvia > Cardiida > Cardiidae > Hippopus > Hippopus hippopus. Next base: position 8,490,077 of record OX328100.1, on the reverse strand, counting down.
GTAACAATAATCTTCACTTTTAGCTTTGGAGATGGAATGATCATTATAGTGGTAAATGCCAAATGGAAACATTTTAGCCCTATTAACTCCAAACAAGTATGTTTTGTAAAAATACATCTACCACAGAGACTTACGTAAAACACGTGACCCTGGGACGGAGCTTTATAAAATTTTTGCCCAAGGGACATATCTTGAACACCGTTGTTAAAAGATCGCTCTATGATACCGCATACCAAATATCAACACTAAAGGCCTTATGTTTTCTGGATTAAAAACGCCTTTGATTGAATTCTTTATCCAAAGAAAATTATGCCAAACATGTGCCTCCTGAGGCGGGACTATCTGATACCTCAGGGTTACAATTTAAACAATTTTTGATAAAAAGCCTTTCGAGGATACTAGAAACCAAATACCAACACTCAAGGTCTTTGGGCTTCAGACAAGAAAAGAAAAAGTTGCCAGTTTTGTTTTGTTTTTTAATCTGTTTAACCTCTGACCTCAAGACTGCTCTATATTTGAACCCAGGGCCCGTATTCACCAACCATTCTTAAGAATGTTCTTTGTCTTATTCTTGAGGATTTTTCTAAATTTGAAAGTAACGCAACTTCTGATTGGCTAAACCATTTGGACTAGTCTAAAATTTTGTCGCCTGGTAAAGAGTTACACGTAAGCATAGTATTCTTACAGGATTTCATTGAAATATACCCGTACTTGTCAAATAAATCAAACTATGTCAATAATAAAGACTATATTTAAATATACCATGTGCTCGGCAAGTGACACGCGAACTTTTTACACTTTTATTTTACCCTGTCGGCGCCATGGGCGAACTCAGGGACTTTTGCGCACGGCATACATCAAGATCAGACTGCACAGAACGTGCAGTCTGATCTTGGATCTATTCCGTCCCCTTGTTTAGTCAAGCCTATGAGACAAAAATCCTTCTGGGTCTCAGTGGATTCTATTTTTAGGCATCGAAGAGGATCGAGATTATATATTTGGCGCTAAAAGAGTTAAAAAAAAATTCCCTCAACACGAAAACATTGTAGAAAGTGGAAAATCCGCTTGTAACCTGTCCCATAATCATACCTGACGAGTCCTGCCTAGGTCGTAAAAAGATAGTAGACCTATTTGCTCAGTTCAGGTGTAACTTTTTTATCAAACAATCTTAGGCCTATAATGGACCTGTCCAAATTCAAAGCATTTTAACCCTTACCCTGCCGAATAAGGTGAATGATACCTTCAGTTCAACAGTAAAAACCAAAATGTTGCTATTTCAAAATTATTTTAGGGGAGAAATATCTCCTAATCGGACAGTGTAGATGCATGATCAGACTGCACGTTCTGTGCAGTCTGATCTTGCTTCTACGCTGTCCGAAAAAGACTCTTGAGTCGCGCTTAGCAGCCGAAGGGTTATGAAGATACAGTAAAACCTCGATAATTCGAGGTCCCAAGGGGACAATCAAAATGTTCGAATTTTCGCGGTATATTAGACGTGGCTTTGCGAGCCCTGGTAGCGTACAGGTACGGGAGTCAAGAAAAGGGCGTTGCTGGTTCGATCCCCGGCTCGGCCAATTTCCTTCCGAGGACTGATGATAGTTATTGCGTCAGGATTTATTCCCCTCTCACCGCTGATTATTGTGTCGAAGATTTAGTGGGAAAGCAGCTATAGTGGCTTGGAAAGTATATTGCGCGGAGTACTGGTAAAAGAAACTCCGAGGATCGATGATAGTCATTGCGGCAGGATTCATACCTCTCTCACCGCTGATCATTATTTCGACGATGGTTAAGTGTGAAAGCAGCCAGTGGCTTGTTGGAAAGTATATTGTGCGGAGTACTGGTAAAAGAAACTCCAGGAACGCATGGAAAGGTGCACAGGCCGCCGCGATGTAACTGAAATAATGTTGAAAAAGGCGTTAAACACTATACAATCAATCAATCAATAAACGTGGATCAACTAATGGGCCATTAATTTTAAAGCTAGAAAACATTGTTGGTATACAGGAGAAAATTGCTGGTTTCCTGCATTTCTTTCTTTTTTTTTTTACACCTACTGTATTTTCAAAAACTTTCTTTCTCAGGGTCGTTAAAAACACGGGACTGTGTAGTGAAGAGTTGAACAACCTTTCACGTCACCTGTATGCTTCACCTTTTACCGCAAAACCGAGAATTATAACACTTACCCTTCAGAATAAGTTAGACGATTCATTAAATCCGGTAATAAAAACCCAAGTGTCTCTATTTCAAAGTTATTGAAGGGGAAAATATATCTCCTTATCGGACAGTGTAGATCCAAGATCAGACTGCACGTTCTGTGCAGTCTGATCTTGATCTAAACTGTCCGCAAAAGGTCTTTGAGTCGCGCTTAGTAGCCTAAGGGTGAACAACCCTGAGGAACAAGGCTTTTAAAAACATCGCGGGGAAAAGGAGAAAATGCCAGTAATCAGCATTGCCTCCCTTTTCCCTCCACGATGTTTTGTAGTCTTTATAAGACAATTTTAAAATTTTGAGTAACAATTTGAGCAACATTTTATTTGTCGTCTTCACATGCTTTCAATTCGAACAAGTATAAAATTTTGTCATCTGATAAAGAGATATTTTTCTACCAATTTTCATGATAATTAGAGTTTAACTCTTTGCCAAACAATCCCTGGTTTTAACGACCCTTGGACAGACGCCTTTTGAAAACATTGTGGAAAAAGGAGAAAATGCTGGTAACCAGCATTTTCTCCTTTTCCCACCAGGTTTTCTACCCTATCAAGGACAACCTCTCCCATTTGAGCCATCTTTAATTTGTTGTCTGCAAATGCTTTCAATTTGGACCAGTGTAAAATTTTGTCGTTTAGTAAAGAGTTAAACCACATATTGCACATATTTACTTCCAGGGTAAATCATTTCATATCGTGCAGAATAAACAGTCTGGTCTTTTATCTACACTGTCCGGTATTGCTTTGGTTAGTTCGGCTGATCCGGTCTTTAATTGCAAACTCCTGATAAATATGTCGATTTTATTTGAGCTCTGCTCTGGCAAAGAGGAGGGGGGGGGGTATAATGCATTTCAGCGATGAATCATACCAAGCAAGTCACCCACAACTATATATCCATAAAACCTAGAGTGTCTAATAACCAACTGAGTCATGAGGTAGAACGGCTCTTGGACATGCAGAAAGTCCCAACACAGGTCCGCCTGTGCGGACTGCACAGGCTGACGTGAGTCGATACTTTTTGAAGATGCATTAAACCCCCTATTTACAGAGTACGGCTCATTTACAGAGTACGGCTCATTTCTAAATATAATCAAAGACTAATGACCAGTAAAATGATATTCAAGGCATATGATATGTAAAAAATCTCAGTTTTCCACTTACCGTTCTTAAATCATGACCTTAGTAATTTCCATTCGAAAACAATGTAAATTAAACCTCCATGGCCCATGCCCTGCCCCCCCCCCCCCCGATTTTCTTCAAGATGGTAAAAACAAGAGATATCTTTTTTAAAAAAAGATGTAAGACGTATATTTGCTAGCAAATTGGCAGGGACCTTTGAACTAAACATGTCAACATTTTTGACCAATCACAAATGTCTATTTATTCATTTGCCTTCAATACAAAAAATTGGGCCAAAAAATAGTAGATTGAACGTACTTTTTTTTTTTTACGGAAATTCCGTCGTAAAAATAGCCCACACCTGAGGAGGCGGAAGTATTTCGCACATAGTATCAAAGATGATATTAATTAACATGCAGCATCGAACCAAGCAATGGAAATACTTCGGGAGTAAATATAAGTGCGTCTTTTAAAGACATCCCTGCAGTATGCAAATTACGCACCTCATTACCATATTTTGGGTCTTGCCTCGAAATATGCACAAAAAGGTTTTCCTTCATCATCCTATTATTAAAAGCTGTAGTCAAGTAAACCCAGTTCTGTTATCTTTTCTGGAACTGTTGTCCACCTATTTAATGACTTACTTTATTTTCATATTGTAAAAGATAATGGGCTTTGCTTTTGAGTGATTAAACTCTAAGAAACGACAGTTTCAGAATTTCGAACTGGAAGTATTTGTAGACGGCAAAATCAGTGTTGCTTAAAAGATAATTCTTGTCTGTGAAATGTTAGAAAACATTGTGGGAAAAGGAGAAAATACCGAAAAGACGTGTTTACATAGTGATAAATAAACGGTTTTTCTATCACGTTCTACCAGGATCATTATGCTGTTATGGACCTGCTTTCTCCGCATCCCTTGTCGCGTATGACAATGAAAAAAATGATTAGTTAAAACCTTATTTCGTTCGTTTGGTAATGTCCCAATTTTGTCTACATTGTTTCAGAATGAAAAGTCTACAAAATCTTGCTTTCATGAATTGTTTCGAAAACTTTTTTTTTTTTTCCAAAAAAAAAAAAAGGATAAGTCGATCTTCACGACAAATTGTAAATGAAAAAAAAAAAAAACTCTTGCAGAAGTTTACTAAAGGGAAAATGACGTTTTATTAATAGAAGTAAAAACGTAAACCATTTACCACACAATCCCAAGTGTTAACGACTTTGAAAAGCAGATTTAGAAAACATTGTCGAAAAGGAGAAAATGCTGGTAACATTGTTTTCTAAACTTTCAAAGACAAATCCAACCATTTAAGCCACATTTAGTTTGTCGTCTGCAAATGCTTTCAATTTAGAGAAATCTCAAATTTCGTCGTCTAGTAAAGAGCAAAAAAGGCGAAAATTGTAAAATCCCTAATTCCATTAAAAGCATATATACCTACCTGAGAGAGAAAACTCCACCGTAAGTAATAACCGAGAGTTTATAATATGAGATCTCTCAATAGCGAATGGATAAAGATTTCTACCCGTCTATCTGTCACTTACTTTTGAGTTTGATTGGTGAGAACGATTTTACATTGGTATTTATTATCCAATCAAATTGCAACAGTTATGTAATCCGTGTCGAAAGTGTTTTTCTCTCATTTAGATTCGAACTATAATAGATCGAAATTCAAACTTGATGATAAAGTGCATCTCTTGAGAGTCAGTATGCAGAAAAGTGAAAGCGAAATTAAATTTGCATTCTTTTTTTTTAAATATACTACACAAACGCACTTAAAATAGGTGAACTCGTTATCACAGAGTTCAATGTCACAAACGCTATCATAGTATCTTATATCTGGGTTAGAATGTTGTGTATTCTCGATTTACTTTATCTTGCGGTCTATCTTACGAGAGGCGACTTACCGATTTTCCTACCTTCCTGCTACGGAAGCCTTAAAAGGCTTTCGCTGTTGACACGATTTTCTGAAAGTGCAACTGCCGACGTCTCAATGCGCCTGTATTATTAAGAAGGTCTTTCCGCGAGTAAACCGTTTGGAAAAGACACCGAATATATTTCAGCGTAGCCAGGGATCATATCTATATAATATATACAATCCCTGGCGTAGCTGAATGCGCTACCTCTGGGTATGATATAACCGAACAAGACAAATTTATGAAGCATGGCATCATAGAAGCCGCAATCTTTTGGTGGACAATTTCAGAAGTATTGACTTTCTAGAAAAAATGTGATGACATTTTTGTATCTCTTCCCCCCCCCCCCCACACACACACACAAACGGAAGATCATAACAAATGATACTAAAATGCAGGATAAAAAAGGCAGAAGTTAAGAGAGGAATCTTAAATTATCTTGTACCATTATTATCATCATAATCATCATTATCATTTAAAGTGATGATGCGTATGTGAGAAAACATGTAAAAGCACTGGAATTTTCAAAATTCTACTCAAAGTTTGAAAATGGAGAAATTGCGAATGAATTCAAGTACAGAATTTTTCATTATTAAATGATTTTAAAAAGCAAACTTCTGTAGGGGCATCAAGGCGACACTGCGGAATTATGTAAGTTAGTAATTATTGAAAGTGATATTTAGATCGTTATTCACGTAGATCTACATGCGTTTACAATTTTTTAGTGACATTTTCTTTGAGTTTCATTTTTTTACAAATAGAAAAAAGAAAAAAAAAAAAAAAAAAAAAAAATGATAATAATAATCAACAACTTTCTTCTAAAACATTATCATTTTGCTTGTCAAAAAGAGTCTTAGTCTGCTTGTAACAAAGTGAATCTTTACATTTCTACACCAGAATTAGAGACTTTTGCATAGTATTTCCAAAATTCTTCTGATCATAGCCTTCACAGTTGGCGCAAACCACTAAAAAAAAACAAAATTATTTTTTAAGCCTTTAAGGATCTGGATATATTCAACTACAACATGGTAACTATTGCTATATATACAGTCGAGCCGCGTTAATCCGGGCTCCAAACTTCCGGAAGTTTCAAGATCCGGAAAAAAACATCAGGGAACGAATATTTTCTGTACAAATTTTACTTTTTATTCCGGAAATCCGCGTTCCGGAACCGGAACGGAAAAATCGGGAACGAAGGGTTAAAAAACAATGTAACTCTTTATCAGATAAACCGGACGTGGCCTGACTGTGTATCAAACAATTTCCCCGGTACGTGATTTTGAACTGGTCCATAGTATGCATTTGTAACACGAGTATCAGTCTAGTATCAATTTATTTCAGATGGTTTTCACACATTTGAAAACAAACGTCTTAATTAGATGTTGTTTGGGAAAAGTGTTAATAGACATACACGTGCCATCGTTAAGTGTCAGTTTGACAGATTATCAATACCTTTTCAGATCAAAGATCAGACCAAATATTCTGTCTACAGACTGATCTTGATCTACACAGGCCGCATATAAGCAACTTATGTTTTGAAAGGTTCTTGAAGGGCTTAATCTTTTCTGGCTCTTTGATGCTATACAAGCAATTTCTCCCTTTTTTCGTAATGTTTTCAAAGGTCACCTTCTGCAGAAGTGTGAAACTGTGAGGGAAATGGCTTAAGTCGTAACTGTGTTCTCCCTCTTAGAAAAATAGATCTAAAATAAAAATAAAAAAATACGCAACCTCGTATTCCTTTTCTTTATTTATCAGTAATTCATTTATATTTAACACCAAAGCATTAATTATCGTATGCATTTTTTTTTTGTTTTGGCTACGAGCGATTTTTATATGAAAACAGCCGAACTTTTTTTTCTGCCGACTACACAAAACACGTGACATGATAGCTCAGGTGTTCAAGTAACAACCTTTACTAGATGCAAAAAAGCATTAGCAGCTAATGTAAAGCAGGCATGATATTAGCTTATTGTGTGGTCTTTTGTATTGACTGGCAGTCTGCTTGTAGCAGGGTGTAATTTTCTTGGAGCAAAACAGTTGTAAATATGTACAACAAACGCTTGCACTACAACCCTCTCGCTTCGAATAATTTGCACATTACATCAGACCCATTATGTTAATTTTAACTCTTTACCACAAGACAAAAAGAGAAATGACTGGTCTAAATGTAAAGTATTTTCAGAAGACAATTTAAATGTAGTTAAAATGACATAATTTGTCTTTAACTGCGTAGAAAACATTATTGGAAAAGGAGAAAATGCTGGTTACCATCACTTTCTCCTTTTCCAACAATGTTTTTGAAAGGCCTTTTCCTCAGGGTCTTTAAAACTCGACATTGTGTGGTAAAGGGTTAACACTTGTGTACCCGCAACAGGCTTGAAATCGTTGACAGATGGCTTGTTTTACATTTTTTGTTATTAAAAATTACTCTGCCGATTGCAAAATGGCGGAAGGTGTGGATAGACATCAGACTAAACAGAACGCGCTGTCTGATCTTGGATCTACACCATCCACAGCTCTAACTATGACTTAACTCGTATCGGAAAGCAACTTCTTGTGGGCCAAAAGTGGTAAGAAAATACTTAAAACGTGTAGATTATTTCAAAACTGAAAACACGCCGAATCTGTTGATCAGCTACAGTTAATGATCCCGTCACCGGTTGTAAAAATAGAACAAACTTTTGTCAGATGTTACCCTTATTATTTCGGACACACATTCCATACAAGTCTCTCGAAATTGAAAAATCAACAGTAATACTGTAATAAAAAAAAAACAATTGTACTTGTGTTTCGCCCCCCTTTTTCGTGGCGTTTTTAAAAGTCATAATGTGCCGAGCTTTACAAGCTCAGCCGTTTGTACAAAGTTGTACATGTGTATGCAATAAGGTATAAAGGGAAATTCGTGTACAAAAACACATTAAAAAAAATAGCAAAATGCTCATTTATGACATTTTATTCTATTATATATCTGAACAATCGTAGGAAAAATACAGAGAAGTGCTTGTGTAAATCATACGCTATTGTAATTCCTACGATGCACAGTGTCCCTTATCAACATGGAAGTTGTGGGATCCCAGTTCACTGGTCCGGAAATACGGCTTATCCGGAAACATCCGTAGGCAACAGGTGCGTCCGGATAAACGAGGTTCGACTGTATATCGTTTCATAAAAATTAGTTTGAACTAATTTCTGCAAATGCCTTGTACAAACCTATAAAACTTCTAATGTAAACTTCAAGAGCCATTCCAAAGCCTTGACCAGCAGCGACGTAAAAAGTTGTATATGCACAGTGATAGGTTTGGTAATAACTTTATCCTTTTAACTACACCGAATGAAATTGATATACTGAGTAAGGAAAATGAAACAAAATTTTTTTACCTTTACAATATCTTATAAAATATTTACACAGGCTTATGTACTGTCTGATCTTGATCTATTTCTGTCATTTTCGACAGTTTCAACCCTTAGAGCACTATGCACCACTTTGGTATTTTTTGTGGACAGCGTACATCACGATCCATACATTTTTCACGGGTATTGTAGATCAGAACCTTACTGTACAAAACTTACAGTCTGATCATAACAGCTTCGACACACACAATACACTAAATGCTAAATTTTACAGGGCTCATAAGGTAGATCGTCCATGTTACAAAATTCGATGAGGCTAAAGTGTCGACGAAGGGAAGAAAAAGTATTATCTCTTCACAAGTAGGCCAATTCTATAAATAGCTGATGTCAGCTCTTACTGTGAGGGAGGTAACCAATCTATACCTTGATCAGAGGTTAACCGCCCTATTATCGTTACAGATTAAAAATGGACGAAACATTTGTACATAAAACTGCTTCTGATTATCATATTCTAAGATGCTCTCCATCTCATAATTGTTATTAGTTTGTTTTGCAAAAAAGTAGACAAATGCGGAAACGGTTTAGAGGTGGGAGAGCCTATGATAAACGGAAAGCATTATAATTTCGTTTGTGAACAAGGAAGGAATCCTTTAAGCTGGAAAAGTTCGAGGGACTAGCCAATAAAAGGAAGTTTATTTCTCTGTATTTCCATTGTTATTTGAGAATGAACATGTATTGCAAGAAAACCAGACTTGATGTTCATGTAGGTCTGATTGAATATTTGAGAAAGAGACATGTGGAGTAATTTTTTAACACTAACACGACATTATTAGGAAATTTCCAAAAATAATAACCAGTCGAATAATTACTGATCATCTACATGGTAAATAGTTTAGGTACATTCCTACTGGAAGCCGCTTTCGAGCGGCTTCCAATGAATAAATATTAATTTGCGACTGGTGAAAAATGTGGACATGTTTATTTTGAGGACCCATGTAAGCCTATTTTCGGGCAATTGGTGGCTTGGAACTTACTTTTAATTATTTCTCTTCATATTAAATCACTATCTAAATAGTTCAAATTTTCACATTCCAGTACCTTTTACGCCATCTACCCTTTTAAAAAGATATTTGTTGTTTGTGGTCATGTCGTATCAAGTTTCTTGAATTTATGTGCTCTTTTTCAACCTACTGTGTGACACGATTTAATTTTGTCGCTTTGAAAAATGTTTAACTCTTTACCAGACGATAAAATTTAGACTTATCCAAATTCAAAGCATCTAAAGACGACAAATGAAGTACGGATCAACGCAAGGGATATTGATATCAATATGGTAGGCCCTTAACATGGTGAAATAAGGGGATGCTGGATACATGCATGTTCTCCTTTTCTCACAATGTTTTCTAGTACTTTGATTCAAATCATTGCCCGCTCACCCTTCACCACCCAATCCCGAGCTTTAAAGACCCTGAGAAAGAAGGCTCTTGAAAACACTGTGGGAAAAGGAGAAAGTGCGGGTAACCAGCATTTTTCTTATTTTCCAACAATGTTTTCTACACTTCTAGAAACAAATTTCAAATTTTGAGGCACATTTATCGTGTCGTCTGCAAATGCTGTTAAATTGGGCAAATCTAAAATCATGTCGTTCAATAAAGAATTAAACCATCGGGTAAGTTTATTCGCCTCTGGAAATCAAAGCCCGCATTCACCAACTATTTTTACAATCATTCTTAGTATAACTCTCAATAATTCTTCAAATGTCAAAGTGAAGCAAGGTTAGATCGACTACACCAAAATGGTCAAATCCGTTTCGGTAGAGCCAATCAGAAATTGCGTTACTTCTTTAATCTATAATAAGATCGTAGTTTCGAATGGTTAATGGGAATACGTTCCCTAGACTCTGACCTTGAAGCAAACGCATCTTCCCCCCCCCCCCCATTTTTTTTTAACTCTTTACCAAACGAGAAAATCTAGACTCTTTCAAATTGAAAGCACCTGCAGACGACAAATTCGAAAGTGATACCAATGAACTGAACGACTGTAACTAGATAGATTTTCATCGTTGTAAGCTGTGTAAGAACCACTTTTGTAATAACGCGGCTTTTTGTAATAAAATTTCCAACTTTGTTATATTCCTTTATTCACCCATATACTTCAAAATGGATATATATGGTGATTTTAATCCAAGACTTTACAGAAACGTCATAAAAGGAGGGAAAAAATCGCATTTGAAAATCTTATTTCAAAAGGGCGTTTATAACAAAAGTGGTTGAAACGGAGAACAGTATTTATAACAAAAACACGGCTATATGTAATAAAATTTCAACCTCACCGTATCCCTTCATTATTCAACCGAACAGTTCAAAATTTGTGTACTTTTCACCAATTTCTTTACGAAAACATCATGAAAGGTGGGGAAAAAATGCATTTGAAAAAAACAAAGCTGCACTTACGTTTTACTCTCGGTTAGGTTGTAAGTTTTTATTGTCTCTATGTAGGTTTGTATAAGGTGGCATCATCAAGCCTAGCACTCCAGTCATCTACTTTTTCCCATCTCTTTCTTTGTTATGTGTATTCTCGATTTGTTCTTTGTATCATACTTTATACATGCAATAACCGGAACTTTGAGGGGAAATCTGTAAGTTTTGCTTTTCCGGTCCCATCAATTTCTATGTATACAAAGTTATCTTTATCAACTGATTGTATTGTTTATCATGTACTTTCATTGTATTTCTGCGGAATGAAATAAGTTATTTATTTTTCTTTTCTTTTCTTAAAAGTCTGTAACGCAAAACTTTGAAGTATTTTCTTGCAATGACAAACAATATCTGTACAGTATTTTTTTTTAAACTAGGGAATATTTTCTGAAGATGACAAGGTATTTTTGTATGACTTTTGGTGATCTCGTCTAAGATTTCACTTGTCGATGTTTTGACTAATAAACATTTCCAGAATTTGTTGCGAAACTAAAGAATTCGTCGCGGTTTTTTTTTGTCATTTGTATGTACTAATCTTTCATTTGTATGTACTAATCTTTCATTTGTATGTAATAATCTTTTTAAATAAAACAGGTGGAGCCTAAAACAGCCCTCGCTTTTCAGAAGATTTCCAGTAAAGGTCAAAGATTCGACCGTTTTGATAGTGTCGAATAGAACTACTTGTTTTGACATGTTTGCCCTTTTTTAATTGACCAAAACCAAGTTTTTTTTGCAAGGACATTTTTTTTTTAAAGAAAAGTCAGAAGACCACGGATACCTCAAAAGCTTTAACTTTTGAGAAGATCTTAAAAAATATATATAAAAAAAAAAGACAAGATATCAAAATCTCTACGGCAAAGTCGTAACGATTTACTTATATCAGTACAGATTATCCATTCATTCATTCATTCATTCATTCATTTTTGCGTTCATTCACTTATTAGTTCACTGTCCATTTGTATATTTTTGTTCTCTAGCTCTCTTCTCTTGAGCGAGTCAGTAAGTCCTGGCGTGGGTGGGGGTATTTGAATGAGTGAGTGATCACCTTTTATATAAAGGGAACATGCCGATGTTGTAAAACTGAAACGTAATGTCGGGCAATTCACCATTTCGGGTAACCATTTTATGTTCAGGCTTAAATCAACAACAACAACACAACAACAACATTTTTATGCTTCATTGTCTTCTTCACGATCTCTGTTGCAAAAGAAGGCTTGAAAATATTGTGGAAAAAGGAGAAATGCCGGTAACCAGCATCTTCTCATTTTCCCGAAGCGTTTTCTATTCTCTCAAAAGGACAGATATCATTATTTGTGCTACCTTTAATATGTCTTCTGCAGATGCCTTCAATATGGACATGATATTGTTAAACAGAAATCTTCATTCGGAGTGCGTCACAAGTCTTAAGACATAGCCAACTTTCGCGGACATGTAAAAATCGATATCTGCCTGTTTTACCTGTATTTTTTTATATAGAATTATGAAGGGCCTTGGTATTTAAACGCTTATAACTTCATCAATTTTCAGAATTGAAAATTATCTCAAGTGAGGTAAGAAAATTCAATTTATTTTCTTTCAAATCAGGGATCGTATATACATGTGTATATACGATTCCTGTTCAAATGAACTTAGTTTTATAAATTTCGTAAAAGAAACTTTTGGTCCTTTTTTAACTTTAAAATTCTAGGTATGGTTTATATAGAATAAAGAGGAAAAATACATTTTCCGAAGTTAAAAACTGACATATTTGTTGAATTTTCTTTCTTTGTGTTGAGAAGTCAAAATTATCTCAAGTGAAGTCATAAACCTTGTTCATTTCTCTTTAAATTGGTATAAGTTTGAGTCATTTAAAATAATAAACTTTTGGTCCTTTTTACAGTTTTTTAATGCCACTATCCTATTTTTTTCTTCTTCCGTGATCGTTCGGATTGTGCCGGAATTTGTCGATGATGACCGAGTCTAACTGTTAGATATGCCGCCCGGGTATCTTTGCTGTGTTACGTAATGTTATATTGACAAACGGACCCCCTGCTATGTTTATGATATACATGTTTCCACATGATTATGAACTGGAATTTATACCCGGGTTGTTTGATCATGACAGTATCCGAAAGATATTTTATTATGTATCTAATAGATTTAATAAAAGACCAGAATTTGATAATTATGAGATTATTTCCATGGATTTACAAGATTAAGATTTGAAATTAGAAAATGTACGTTTGCTATTTTTTCCATCCTTCAACTTTTAGATATTAATGCCGTATCAAAAGTATTTTCTGGCGACAGCTCACAAAATCATGTTTCCTTGCCATTTTAAACCGGTTCTTGACCTGTCACATCATATAGAAAGCTTTTGAAAACATTGAAGAAAAAGGTTTAAATGCTGGTTACCAACATTTTATCCTTTTCTCGCAATGTCTTTAATTCTTTAAAAGACAAATTTCATCCTTCGAGTAATGTTTTATTTGTTTTTTTGAAAACGACTTCAAATAGAACAAGTCTGAAAATTTGTCTTTTGGTAAAGATTTAAATAACAAGTTTAACCTTTGACTGTATAAATACGATTCTTGAGACTATGCGGTTGATTGTTTAGGATAAAATAGGTAAAAGGGCGCAATAACTTTTTAAAAGTTATCTCCTACTTTTCAAAAAATTATTCTCTACATCACTCACTCAGTTTCTCCTGCAAAGAATATTAACCGTAAAAAAGTATTACAATACTAGATCTAATAGATTAAAATTGACGCAGACTATGAATATAGTGGGAAAAGGGAGTAAAACAAGCGGATTTTCCTTTACCAGTGACTTAAAAAGTTAGCTGCTGCATAATTATCATTTACGTGTAAGGCCTTGTAGACTCATGAAAAATCCCGGGGAAAATGCATCGTTTTGAAATTGCTCAGTGGGGAAGGTAATATTTAACCCTGTACCACACAGTCCCGAGATTTAACGATCCTGTGGTAGAGAGCTTTTGAAAAAAAGTTATTTCGTTTACTCATTTTCTCGCACTGATTTTGATCCTTTTAGAGACAATTTTTATCGTTTAAGTCACCTTTTAATTGTCTTATGAAAATGATCTATGTTCTGGACATGTCTAAGATTTTGTCGATTATTGAAGAGTTAAATAACATATTTGACCTATTGTTGTACAAAATACAACTTCTAACGACCATGCAGTTGATCTCCAACTTTTCCAAACAACTTTTTTTTTACATCAATCAAACAGTGTCTCCCTTCTTTCAAGTGTTCCCCTTTTAACAACTTTTATATATTAATTGTTCATTGGTAAGAATTAGTGTAAACAGTGAGGGGCTTGATTCTTCCACATTTAAAACGACGCAACATGCAAAAAGCATAACTACAAAAAGGTTGTACCCATCCTTATGTATCAAAATAATGTTAAATATATAGATAGATCTAAGTTGTTCCTAAAAAGGAGTATGCAACTTTTAGACTCGCTCAAACTGGAAACATCTTGATAGAACTATTAATAGTAGTAGACACTGTGAAAAAAGGCGACATCGCACATTAAGCAAAAGCGTTACCAAATAGAAATCGGCGCCACATAGTCTATGGAGTATTCGAAAGAAAACATTTTCCCCTTTTTGTTCGATCAAAACAGGGATCTTATATGTGCATATAAGATCCCTGATCAAAACCAACTTTAAATGGATGCTTTCTTATATGCTGAATTTGTAACTTTTCGTGTGCATAAAACAATGTACATTTACTCTAATGGTTCTGAGCAGTATTCAAAATTAATATTTGTGCTATAAATCAGTTTTATTTCTCCTTCTTCCCTACTTTTTTTTTCAATCGTAGGAAGTGGAAATTGCACAAATCAAAACCATCAAACCACACACACAAAATATAATTTTTGAATTCTGACTTAATTGCCCCATCAAGATATAACCATTAGCTATTTACTAAACGACAAAATTCTATGTTTTCTTTTTCAAGTTGAAAGCATTTGCAGACGAGAAATGAGGCACATAATGAAACTTGCTTTTGAAATACTAGGAAGTATTTTGGGAAAATGAAAAATTACCTATCACAAAGACTTTCTCCTTTCCAAGTGTTTTCAAAAGCCTTCTTTCTCAGTGTCGTAAAACCATGGGATTATTTGCCAAGGTATTTAAGTGCCACATATAGCACATTTTCCCGTCAAAAGTTAAACTCGTTACCAAATGACGAAATTTTGGACTCAATCAGATTAAAAGCATTTGCAGACAACAAATTAAGCGCAACTCAAATGATAATGACATTGTGGAAACAGGAGAAGATGCTGGTTATAAGAATTTTCTCCCTTTCCCACAAAGTTTTCAAAAGGCTTTTCGTTAGACTCGGGAGTATATGCTATCTTTAGTGTTACACCGGAACTCCAAAAATGCCGATTTTTTTGCTGGACTCAGCGACCTGTTGATATTGCAATATCAAGGATTTTTTTAACTAAAAAAAAAAATCGACGTATAGAATCGATCAGTTCCAAGATCAGACAACTTGTTTTGTGCAGCCTGTTGGGGTTTAGGTTGAAATCCGGAAAAAAAAAACCAGATAATATAGTCTAGGCAAGGATTGTAAATTTGAAGCACGCTGCTGTTACGTAATATTACGTTTCTCTTATCTTTTATAGCTGCAAGCTATCAAATATCGATTACCAGTATACACGATTTAAGTTCGCCAAACTCCGGAAACTCCCGAACCTTTACGTATGATATCGATTTTTTTCATCGATTTGTTGGTATGCGAGACTGTTGATAAGGCATGTCGGTGAAAGTTGGCTATGACTGCTCAGACTCCTGAAAACGTAATGGAGAAAGAGAGATATTGCTCGTTACTCGTGAGCAGTTTCCTCTTTTTTTTTTCTTTTTTTTTCATAATGTAAGAACAAACGTTTGAGTCATGTTTTGCAGAAAACCGACAGAGCTCATATCTTAAGCAACTTACCGTGACAGCTACATGGTTGAAAGGAAGCCCTCATCCATCGGTTCCGACCGACATATTTAGGGCTGGTCCACATAATCGGAGCCTCTGTTTAGATGTCAATTTTGTGTTATTTGTTATCAATTCTTTTGCCAGCAATGAATGGAAAGAGTTCAAGACAATAATTCACGCTTTTAGGAAAGCAAAACTCTATCTAATTTGCTAGTTTAATCAGGAAATATCAGCCTGAAATTAAGTCCTTGGCGCATATTATATCAGCTACAGTCAACACACGGCACAAATGATTCAGATAATACTGTACACATGTTACAACTTCTCGTATTGTAGAAAACACGTTGAAAGACCAGAGCATTGCATGACATTCTCTTTTTTTCCACCCCGAATTTCAAAGCCATAAGAACACACAAGAACAAAGAATGGCGAGCTTTGTCTGTTTCTTGCGTTGGTTTGAGCCGATATCTTTGGAGCCGTAAGATCAATAAAACATTTTCTTATCAGAGCCATTGGCCCTGATTATGACGTTTCCTTCCCGTGATAACTTGCGCTGCTTTCCTATTAGGGAGAGAAATACACCTGCAACCGCATCGCGGTGGTAGCCACCTTAAGCAGCAAGGCTGGGTTTAGATCTTGATAGGCCTGTATTAAACTGCTTTCCGTGACATTACCACTGGCTGAAAATAGTAAAATTTCAGTTTACACGTGTGTCGCAGTTAACAACGAATTATCAGTTATTCACTGAGTACGTTCCATGATGAAATTTTAATGAGTGAAATTATGCTATGTCAAACTTGTATACTTGTAAATTAAATCTTTACCAAACGACAAATTTGTATACTCATTCTAATTGAAAGCGTTTGCAGAGTGCAAACTAATTGAACTTGTCTTTGGAAGGGCAGAAAACATTTCGGGAAAAGCAAAAATGCTGGAACCAAAGTACCAAAGATCTGACACCAAGACAATGAAGGACTGGATCTAACAGACAACGTATATACATGTAGATTGCATACCAAAATTATAAGGCAAGTGTGATCAAGGCAAAGACAATGAAAAACATAGTAATACTACAATTTACAGTCCTTTGTGCCTACGTTGTTTGAAAATTGGGCGAGCAAATCGTTTTACACGGTGCTCTACTTTACGTTTTTTTGTGGTTTGCAAAGCATTGCTTTCTTGAAGTTTTCTGTGATTGTAAAATTCAATATAGCCTCTTTTAAATAACTCTTTGTGAAACGGCAAGACTTTAGACAGCTCCAAATTCAAAGTATTTGCAGAAGACAAATTAAATATTGCTCAGATGGCGAATCTTGTCTGTGATAGGATAGAGAACATTTTGGGAAAAGGAGAACATGCTGGTTACCAATATTTTCACCTTTTCCCATAATGTTTTTAAATGCCTGTTTTCCTCAGGTTGTTAACTGTCGGGATCGTTTGGCAAAGGGTTAAGTAGCTGGTAAAGAGTAGCCACCTTTTGCAGGACTACCTGGCTAAATGAAACCAAATTATTCGTATTCGTTCGTAAATTCCTCAAATCGTCGGAGCACTCTCTATTTGAGACATTTTTGTCCTATTCTGGATAATCGCAGATGGCTACGCAGAGGCCCTCACAATAAACATGTCCTGGAAATAAAGTAGGGGGTCCAGAAATCATTTCATAGATGATAACCAAGAAAGCGTATTATGAATCGTTGTACAGCTTTATAAATGTAGGTTTCATTTGATAAATGAGCTGCTTTACGAGGACTTTGTTATGGAAAACACAGTGTTGTGTTTTCTTCATTTCCTTTTTTTGGTCGTGTAAACGGACCTGAAGTCGGACGCAACATATTGTCGGATAGTTGTCTGACACCACCAAGAAAACTATTCCAACCGTCATCTACTGTACATTTTCGTTCGAGCTTACCAACATGTCCTGATAGTCAAGTCTTAAAAGGGTTGAATTCATACCTTGCTTTAAAGAATTTAAATCAACAAGTTTGTGGAGAGATGAATACGTTGCTCACCAAAGGATCGGCCAAGGAAAGCAAAAACTTTCCTAAACATCAAAATTTTAAACTTGTCCAAATTAAAAGTATTTGCAGACAACAACATAAATGTGACTCAAAAATTGAAGTTTGTTTGTGGAAGGGTAAAAAACATTATGGGAAAAGGAGAAAATGCTGGTTACCAGCATTTTCTCCTTTTCCCACATTGTTTTCGAAAAACTGACCCGAAAATTGGATTTAGAGCTGAGCATCGCTGAAACCATCTTGGGATAATGCTTGTTACTCACAGTGATATCAAAAGTTGTCCTTTTTGATACATCAAAACGAGGATTAACATGTTAAAACACTGCTCTTAAAGTATCTCTTGATGTATGGACAATTAGCATTTGTAGAAGTAACCAATGGTGTTTTATTTCTTTACAGATGGGGAAACTGAAAGAGGACAGTTTGACTTGAACAGGCTGATTGAATGGAAATCACTCTGTAAATAGTGTACAAAGTCACCAGTCAGTGCAAGAAACTTAGAGATATACATACAGATCTCCCATACATTTGGAAACTAAATTTGTACATTCAGAATCCAAGACTCAAAGCCACCATGCCAAACAGCTTAATGGAGCAGACACCAAACAATGAAACAAATAATCTTCTGGAGCGTATTACAGGAGAACTTCCAAAGTCAAATGCATATCTGTTCTTTGTGTCACTTCTGTGTGCTGTGGTCTGGACGGTGTATCTGTCGTACTATAACTCCAGGGTGATGGGCTTGATTGCAACTCTCATAGTGAACAAGTTCAATAAATATGGAAGAATCAATATAGGTAAATCAGTATACCTGTCTTTGTGGCCACCTGTTATAAGCAAGCATATATTAATGAGGTACCAGTGTTCAATCTAGCTTTGCTTGTAAGGGGGCCAAATGAGCCCACTGACATTGAAATAGGGGGCCGTTTTGGAAAACGGGGGGCCACACATAAAAAATCATATTTATGAAATGTTCAACTTGTTATTTAACAAGTGTTGCCTTTTCATTTAACAAGTGTATTCTCATTAATGCACATGTACGAGGTATGTCCATAAAGTTCGTGGACAATGGCTATATATATAAAACTAACATACTTTCGCTAATTTTATTGTCTCGATTACTTTTGGGTATAACTTAAGCATTCTATGTAAAAAATACAAAGATATTGCATCAACAATAAATAGTATACTCACCATAGTTTAAACGGTGTGAGCGGGACCTGGGGCACTCCAAACAATGCAATGAAATTTATTTTTCAAATTGTCGTATGCAGTCTATAACCTGACCAAAAATAAACTGATCCTTTTCAAATTTCATCCTTTGATAAAGGATGAAGTGGACATCATTTCCAGAAAATATAGACGACGACACTGAAGTTGTTTAAATTTTGCCCACACAACTTCTGAAGCATTGCAAAGATGTTTTTTGTCAAAAATGATGGACTTTAACATCGCGTAACAATGGACGATCATAAAATTTGGCGCCAATCTTGGGAAATCACCAATAAATACCATGAAAACACTGTCTGAAACTACAAGAATGTTGGCTGTATGTGGCTCACTGGTTTACAAGTGGTATAGGAGATTTTCGGACAGGCAAAATTCTACCGACGACGATGAGAGATATGGGCGGCCAGGCATCGTTAGCGTAGAATTTGTGGATTCGGTGAATATGATGATTAAAGAGGATTGTAGGGTCAGCATTAGGAAACTGTCGAACCAAAAATGCGTTGTAACGAAAGGTCAATATTTCTAGAAGGTCTGAATTGTGTTTTATTATCTCACAATTACATTTTGATTCCAAGGTAAGCGCCTGACACGTTGTCAGTACAATGTCTGAAAACGATGTCGCGACGTCACGACGAAGTCAACACCTGCTCCGGGTTCTTTTCAGTATGTGCAGGCTAGGACCAATGAATGAAAAACTATTTATAGTAGCGGCATGATTTTTCACATGTCGGTTGAGAAAAGTTTGCTCTTTATGATGATATAAGTTTCCAGTGCCTAACTTGCGAATTTACTAATTTTTTAGCAATGTCCACAAACTTTGCGGACATACATCGTATCTATGAATGCTATGCTAGTAAAACTACAACAATGCATAAATTATTGTTATTGTCGCAACCCAGTTTCCACTATTAATTTAATCATAAAAATATGACGAAATGTGTCTGTCAGTGGTAGACTTTTGAAAAGTCTGATATCCTGTCATAGAGGGATTTAACTTTCCCGTCGATGACTCAAATTACAGTTCAATTTTCTCATCACAAACTTACCAATGTTTGAACCAATGGCTAGGGGTTGGTACGGGCCCATTTCTGCTTTATGAAGTAGTATTTCCAACAGGTGTAACTGTTTTGCCTTTTTTGCCCCATACTGTGCTGTTCTCAATCAGTTTATTGGTACATAAAAGGATCATGAAGCAGATGACAAACTATTTCTGTTCTGCATTATGTGTACTTCATTCATCACTTAAAGCGCTGAATCCTGCTGATTCTTGATTAAGTCGTTGATACAGACAGTGTACATAAAGATCAGACTGCACAGAAAATGCAGTCACTGTGATCTTGGATTTTTTTGAGAGATATCTGACAAAAATAGCTCTGAAATTGAAAAATCTGCATCAATAGATCATCTGAAATAAGTCAATTACTGGTCAGTCATATCAGATGGGAAAAAATCTTTAGACTTATGCATGTTAACCGCATATGCAGACTAGGAATTTGCAGTTATAGTCTGCTAATTATCAAATTAACTATAAATGTTTTCTTTTGTTTGTTTTTTCTGCAGGGTCCATCTCAATGTCTGTCCTGTCTGGCAAAGTAATGTTCAGAGCTGTTCATTTCATCACAGAAGATTTTTGTGTCAGAATTGAATATGGCTGGATCATATTTAAATGGTGGAGACCTTTTGTTCATAGAGAGCTTGGGGAAGGTAATACTCATTTGTGCCTGTTTGAATTGTGAATAGAGATAGTATGGCTTTTCTTCATTTGTGAAACATTATCTGATGTTTACCAGACAACATTGAACAAAGTTTACAGACTCGTCCATGATGAAAGCATTTGTAGGCAAAAACTAATTTTGGATTAAATGATGGAATTTGTCTTTCAAAGGGTGTAACAGCTCTATAGCAAGGCAGTATAAGTGTCCCCTTATACAAACACATGCTAAATATTTATATCTACTGGTGGCATAGACCAGTTTTGTAGATTTGCCCACAAATCCTTCAAGTGCCATTACCCTACTTCTCAACTAAGTAGGTTTTTTACAGTGGGTGCTTATGTAGCAGTTTTGATAAATGACCTACCAGAGTGGGGATTGAACCCAGGACCTCTAGGTCCCAGTGAGAACCCTTTACTACCCTGTCACTATATTGACTACAAAAGCTATCTCTATAAAATGACAATATACCAGTAAGTGCCCTTATGCAGACACAAGCTATACATTTATATTTATCTGTGTATATTTATCAGTATACTACAGGGTGTTTCATAATATATGTCCTTATTCTAAACATGAATGTTGTCTACACATGAAAGATTAAAATAAATGGAAAGCTACTACCTACAGATATAATAAAATTTCATTTGATATATAATATATGGACATTACCTTAACATTCTTTGATACACTACACTTTTTCTGACAAGTCCATTTCACAACAAGTGTCCTGCATAACGTCAATTCTGGGACTTTAAATGACGTCAACTCTTTGTTCTAAAAAGATCATCCTAGAGGCGAACAGGTTTACAAGAAGCAGAATGGGTTTAGAGCTACAAAGAAATCGGCCTTTCTTATTGAAAAACTTCTACACAGGGAGACAAATACCTCATGGGCTGTTTTCAGCGCAGACGGCATAGTGGTTCCCATGTTTTTCGCAGATGGTGAGGACAATGTTGACACAGTATATAAGGAGGGCTATCTGAACATTCTGAGGAAGAATTTCATTCGGATGCCAAGAGAAAAAAGTATTAGCTTTGAAGACATTTGTACTAGTAGATCTGCATTTGATTTCAGCTAGGAGGAGCCACACAACACACTGACCAGCCCGCATAGCTCAGTTGGTAGAGCGTAAGACTCGTGATCATGAAGGTGTGGGTTCGATTCCCACGGCTGGACATCTAAAATTACTAATAGTCTTTCGGATGAGACGTTAAACCGAGGTCCCGTGTGACGGTGCTATACACCTAGCACGTTAAAGAACCAGGTGTAACTTAGGATGGGTTTCGTCCTGTATCCGTACTATCCCCCGTAACAATACTAACAGCCTTCAGGGGGCGTCGCCCATATGGGAAACCGGTGGCGATGATAAATAAACGCAAATTCAATCAATCACACAACACATGACTGAAAGCATACTTGAATGACTTTCAAAAGCATCATGGCAAAAGTTAATTTCTGTCAGAAATGGCTGCACACTCTGATCCTCCGCATTTTTTCTTGTAAGGTGCATTATAAAATGTGTACAGCCCAGTGTCAGGAGATACTTAAGACTTTAAAGCTGCAATCAAGAAACAAATGTATGAAAATGGGGGGGGGGGGCTGTAGGACATGTAATGAAACGCTCTTGCAATAAACTCAACTTCAGAACTGCTCAGAGTAGATGTCACTGTTGTAAAATGAACTTGTCAGAGAAAGTGTAATGTATTGACTATTATGAGAATAATGTCTGTGCACTGCAGATCAAATGAAATTTCATTATGTCTGCAGTTGGCAGCTCTCAGTTCAGTTTAAATTGAAATTAATAGAAACTATTGACTCTTAGAATAAGGACAGATAATATGAAACACCTGTCCAAGGGTACATTATGGGAAAAGGAAAAAAATGCCTGTTGCTAGTAACATCTTTACTAAGGTAAACACTCAGGTGATACTTATTAGCTTGACAGTTTGAGGTATTGTCATCTGCCTGTGTATCTTTGTCGTGCAAAAGCTTTGATATTTCTGATATCTCCGTTATATTATCTTCAAACTCAAGCTATTTGTTACCTAGTAAGAGATCTTCATTCCAGAAGGATGGGTAACCCTCAAACAATTTTTGACACAATTATGCCCCTTTTTGTAAAAGTCTACAGAAACAGAGGAGACCGATAATAATAAAACTAAAATTAATAAAACAGGTCCAAAATAATTCAATTCAAAGTAAATATTAGAAAAAAAAAATAACAATAACAAAATCAACCTAAATATGAAAATAAAAACACTAAAGTCAATACAATTAAATATTTCCAGAAAAAATTAACAAACCCAAAATTAAAACATAAAAGTGGCTGAAGAACAAGACAAATTAAGATCAAATGATTTCCAAAACAAATTTTTCATTCCAAAAGTGATTTTTTATTTTTTCATTTTTATACGCCCGTCGAAGACGGGACGTATTATGGGATCACCCGTGGCGGGCGGGCGGAATGGCGGGCGGCGTCCCCATTCTTTGTCCGGAGCATATCTTCAAAACTATGCTAGCTACGGTTATGAAATTTCATGGGTGGATAGATCTCATCAAGGCGGAGTGCAGTGCACAGGAATCATAACTCTCGCTTGCTTAATTTTTGAGTTATTGCCCTTTGTTGTTTTTCATACTTGAATTTTGTCCGGAGCATATCTCCAAAACTATACTAGCTACGGTTATGAAACTTCATGGGTGGATAGATCTCATCAAGGGGGAGTGCAGTGCACAGATATCATAACTCTTGCTTCCTTAATTTTTGAGTTATTTCCCTTTGTTTATATTCATACTTGAATTTTGTCCAAAGCATATCTCCAAAACTATGCTAGCTACGGTTATGAAACTTCATGGGTGGATAGATCTCATTAAGGGGGAGTGCAGTGCAAATGAATCATAACTCTTGCTTGCTTAATTTTTGAGTTATTGCCCTTTGTATTTTTTCATACTTGAATTTTGTCCGGAGCATATCTCCAAAACTATACTAGCTACGGTTATCAAATTTCATGGGTTGATAGATCTCATCAAGGGGGATTGCAGTGCACATGAATAATAACTCTTGCTTGCTTAATTTTTGAGTTATTATACGCCCGTCGAAGATGGGACGTATTATGGGATCACCAATGGCGGGCGGGCGGGCGGTGTCCAGTTCTTTGTCCGGAGCATAACTTTGTCGTCTCCAGTCCGATTGACTTGAAACTTAGCATTTGTGTTTGTTGCAATAATACGGAGTGCAGTGCGAAAGAAGCATAATTCTACCTCATGCTGTCTTTGAGTTATTTCCCTTTGATCGTCATTTTTACAGCATTTTCTGCTTGTCCGGAGCATAACTTTGTCATCTCCAGTCCGATTGACTTGAAACTTGGCATTTGTGTTTGTTGCAATAATACGGAGTGCAGTGCGAAAGAAGCATAATTCTACCTCATGCTGTCTTTGAGTTATTTCCCTTTGATTGTCATTTTTACAGCATTTTCTGCTTGTCCGGAGCATAACTTTGTCATCTCCAGTCCGATTGATTTGAAATTTGGCATTTGTGTTTGTTGCAATAATACAGAGTGCAGTGCGAAAGAAGCATAATTCTACCTTATGCTGTCTTTGAGTTATTTCCCTTTGTTCGTCATTTTTAAAGCATTTTCTGCTTGTCCGGAGCATAACTTTGTCATCTCCAGTCCGATTGACTTGAAACTTGGCATTTGTGTTTGTTGCAATAATACGGAGTGCAGTGCGAAAGAAGCATAATTCTACCTCATGCTGTCTTTGAGTTATTTCCCTTTGATTGTCATTTTTACAGCATTTTCTGCTTGTCCGGAGCATAACCTTGTCATCTCCAGTCCGATCGACTTGAAACTTGGCATTTGTGTTTGTTGCAATAATACGGAGTGCAATGCGAAAAAAGCATAACTCTACCTCATGCTGTCTTTGAGTTATTTCCCTTTGATCGTCATTTTTACAGCATTTTCTGCTCGTCTGGAGCATAACTTTGTCATCTCCAGTCCGATTGACTTGAAACTTGGCATTTGTGTTTGTTGCAATAATACGGAGTGCAGTGCGAAAGAAACATAACTCTACCTCGTGCTGTCTGAGTTATTTCCCTTTGATTGTCATTTTTACAGCATTTTCTGCTTGTCCGGAATATAACTTTGTCATCTCTAGTCTGAACATCTTCAAATTTGGTATGCATGATTGTTGAAAATTTACGGAGTGCAGTGCACAAGAACCATAACTCTTCCTAGCATGAGTTTTGAGTTATTTCCCTTTGATCGTTTTTTTTACAGCATTTAGTGCTTGTACGGAATATAACTTTGTCATCTCATGTCAGAGTGACTTCAAACTTGGTATGCATGTTTGTTGCAATATTACGGAGTACATTGCGCAAGAACAATAACTCTACCTAGTACAGATTTTGAGTAATTCCACTTTGATCTTCATTTTTACAGTATTTCTTGGTTGTCCGGAACGGAACTTTGTCACCTAAAGTCAAATTGACTTGAGACTTGGTAAACATGTTTGTTGCACTACCTGCCCTTTACGATTATTATACCCCCTCGACAACTGGCGGTGGGATGGGCGTATCTTGCGACAATTTGCCGCTCTTGTTTGAAGACATATCTTTCCTATACACTTTCCTGTAGGGGTGTAATGATACATCGGACTATCGATGGATCGTGATGGTGAGCGTGTCGATGCTACTGCATCGATTGTTATGTTGAAAATCGATAACTATCGCCGATAGTTACCTCAAATATCGATAGTTTCGATAGTTTCACTGACAAGAAAGAGAGAGAAAATACTGCAATTCGCAAATGTATTGGGACGCCCTAAAAGTTCGGAAGCGTTTAATTATTTACAAAAATAATTTATTTTTTAATTCTTTCTCTGAACACTTCCAAAAGCAAGTTTTCCTAAATATTCGGACATTCCGTAAAGTTAATTTCCCAAAATATTTGATGGGTAATTTTTTGGAATATGTTTTCAATAATGATCGGCTGCATAATATTCATTTCTGCATAGCAATGTTCATCGTTACGAAAACGAATCCTTCGAGAGCTGATTAACTCAGCGGTAATTTTAAGTCCTGAAATTAGACCAAGATAATTGCAACACTAAGGGTGTTTTTGTTAAAAACTTCTCACCAAAGCGAAAAGTGTGGATTTAGATCAAAGATCAGACTAAACAGTCTGCCTACAGTCTAATCGTAATCTACACAGGCCGCCAAAACCATAAACATGCATGTTGCCCCTCCATAAGCAATAAATAAATCTACTATGAAAAATGAATACTAAACCTCGTTCTTTCTTTGCTTTATTTATTAGTAATCCATTTCGAATGCATTCCTTTTATTTCGGCTGCAAGGAATTAGATTAATTTTTAGAAAGAAAGTGACTATTTACCCGACCGTCGTGTACGCACTGAAGAAAATTCATATTGCGAGTACGACTGTCGTGTACTCAATGAAGGAAAACTTCTTGGGTGCCCGACTGTCGTGTACTCAATGAAGGAAAACTCGTTGGGTGCCCGACGGTCGTGCACGGACTGATGAAATTTCGTCTTGGGGGCACGATGACGTGCCCGCTATTTCCGATTTCTTCATTCAGTACACGATGTGGTCGTGTACGCACTGAAGAACTGGAGTCTTACGTACACGTATTAATGGATTGGACCAAAACGCAGACTGCTATGTGAACCAGCACGGCGTAAACCGTCTCAGTGGAGCAATAGTCACTTATACAGGGTGTCATGCCCGAAGGGTCGTATTATGTTATACACCCGGTCGTCCGGTCGTCCGTCCGTCCGTTAGCAGTTATTTAAGTTGGCCATTTCAGAAATCAAGTGCAGATAATTTTAGAACGCAAACAGCGACCCGAATTTTGAGAGTCACATGCACAACTAGACATCATAAAGATTCACTGTGGTGAATGAGTCATTTCGACACCCGATAATTTTGACACTTTTGGGTCGTTTCGACCACTGGTGAAACTCCAAGTTATTCATTAAACTCCAAAAACAAACACACACAAAACAACTATTAACATATTCTTGTCACTGCAAATTTAACTAGTTATTTCCCACAGCACATATAGTATATGTAGCTGAATTTCAATTGTATCTGCTTTAAATACTTTTTGGGATACCCCTATCTAGATAACTCTTTGAATACATGTAGGCCTACTCAAATGAATTAGTAATACTTTTTATCTACAATTTGTTGCTAAAAAAAATTGTGGGTCGAATTGACCAAAATATGGGTCGATACGACCAAAAAGTTTCGAACTGACTGGGTGTAGAAATGACTTGGTGCCGAAACGACTGAATACCATTGTGGCAAATTTCAAATAGATCTAATTCCGATGGAAACTGTAGGAGGAGTTGCGCACACAAGAAATTCCAAACGGACGGACGGACGACCGGGTGTACAGTATGAGGTAATACGAGCCTTCGGACGTATAAAAAGGATGCCAGCTACGCTTGTGCATGCATTTGTTCTGTAACACGCTGTATAAATGACTATTGCCGTGTGCTCCAATGAGACTGTCTACGCCGTGCCGATTCACGTAAAAGTCTGCGTTTTGGCCCAACCCATTTACACGTGTACGTAAGACTCCAGACCGCGTCGTGTACTCAATGAAGAAATCGGAAATTGCGGGCACGTAATCGTGCCCCCAAGACGAAATTTCATCAGTCCGTGCACGACCGTCGGGCACCCAACGAGTTTTCCTTCATTGAGTACACGACAGTCGGACTCGCAGTATGAAATTTCTTCAGTGTGTACACGACTGTCGGGTAAATATCATCGGCCTTTTAGAAAACAGCCGCACTTTTTTATGCCGACTACACAAAACGTGACACAACTGGCGTGTTCTTGAAACAGCTGTATTACTAAATGCAAAAAGGCTTTATCAGCTGTTGTACATGTAAATCGTGCATGAAATAGGCTTATTGCATGGTCACTTTGAATTGATTGGAGGTCGACCTGCAGCAAGATATAAGTTTCTTCGAGCAGACCAGTTTAAGTGTGAAAATTAAACAGGTGCGTTACAACTCAGTCGCTCCGAATGATTTGCATGTTACGTCATACCCCTTATCCAAATTTTACTGCAAACATATGTGTACCCACGACAGGCCGACAGGCATCTTGTAGACAGATGGCTTTTAATATAGATCTACATCATGGTCGTTCTGATTTACTCTGCTGATGGCAAGATGGCGAGTTTCAAAGTTGGCGGATGGTGTAGATAGACATCAGACTAAACAGAACACGCTGTCTGATCTTGGATCTATACCATCCACTTCTGTACTATGACTTAACTCGTATTAGAAAGCTACTCCTTTCTCGGGCTAAAAAAGGTAAGATATTGTTTAACAGTGTTCCCACTCGCGCAAATTATTGCGTAAATCACGTTATAGAATTGAAATTCACGTAACAAATTCTGGTTACACCCCAGACTTCGCGTAAGAAAATGCATGGACAAAAAAGGCCATTATACGCTTTTCTTGTGAAAAATTACAGGTTTTGAAGTTACTTGTTAACCTCATTGACAATCTTTTTGTCAAATCATGTGGAAATACCTAGCCAGAAATTAACAGACATGAAAAACTGATCGGAGTGAAAAACACGGAAACCCATGACACAACAAAATGTCTCAGACATTGTCCGATCAGAGTCACTTCAGATCGTCTTTTCAGCTTTTTAATGACTATAAGCAGTAAATTTATACAAATATCTTAAAATAACACACTTTTGGATACACATACAACAAGGTAAAACCTATTATTTCGGCCACCCCTTTTTTTTTCAGAATGATAATTTCCTAAAGATTTGGAGACTTAACAAAAATAATTATTTTTTCTGTCTGAATATATTGGCCAATTATGGGTAAAATTAGATAAATTCTAGCAACTCAAAACAACTTTAAGGGCTCGCATTTAAAAGGTGATTTCTTTAAAAGTTTAAAGTTGCTTTATAATTACTTTTTATTTGGTGTGTTTATGAACCACCAGCATTTATCAGCATTTTGTGCTTTGCATGCTGTTGTATATCAATCAGAGTTAAAGGTTGACTTCTTCAAAAGTTCAGAGTAATTAGGTATGTTAAATTGTTTGTGAGCCATCTGCATTTAGAAAAAATTGTCATTGAAATTTATTGAGCATCTTGCATTTAACTCCATTTTCCCCTTTATTTGCTATTCAAAACTATACTCAAGTAGAATTTAAACTACTCGGAGAAAGTATTAGTCTAAAACATGGTTTCAAGATGTAATTTGGTGAAATTCATCTCTTGCAATTCATCCAATAGTATTGCAATAGTATTGCAATAGTAACAGGCAATATCAATACTATTGCAATAGTATTTTTTCCAATGTCAATACTATCGCAATAGTAGATTTTGGCCTCAATAGTCAGCCCTACTTTCCTGTCTCATATACTAACATGCTCATTTGTGTGTGTATCATCTGTGCCAGTGGGTAGCACACTGGACGAAGAGTATAACAACATCTGTGTATAACATCTATGTTTTGTTCTTGTATTTGTCAACACCTTTTCCAATCTCTAGCACTATATGTTTGAAGAATTTGAAACATTTGGCATACTTGTATTTAGAACCTTACCTACAAGTAGAGATCTATAATGGGAACTCTAGTAAGCTCTAAGTTATCAGCTCTAATCATTAAAGTTATCATGCTAACACTCTATATCTAAAGCTTTCTTGATTGTAAATATTTCATTGAGCAAACTTTCTTCTGATAAAAGATTTCTGTCTTTGATTCAGAAGCCACTTGTTTGCCGTGGTTGGCATCTCATATGCCGGAAAAGGGGATCCTGGCAGTTGAGAGTGCCCAGGGATCTCCAGCACTCAACACACAGTCACACTGCTTTGGCCCTGGCCTCGGATAGACGAGAGGGATGGGTTAGGCCCGACCCGTCTCAATCGGCTCGGTCGTGTCTAGCTTTTAGGATTACATACTTTTATCTATATTTCTTTCTTTGTATCTCATGATACCAACTGGGTTAGATTTTTCTTTTTTCTTATCTTTTACATTGTTTTCCTTTATAAAGCGGTGGCTGATGGGCTAATTAATAGACCTATAGTTTCTCTTCGCATAAGGTTTGTTAAGTATAATAGCTTTATAGCTCTGGCGTCAGAAATAGGAAACCCATTTCCATTAGACGTCCCCTTGTAGGGCTCCGAGGAGGGTGGAGCGCATAGCTATTGAAATTACACTATCAAAATCATGGCTTCCCAAAACAAAAGACCCTGACCGAATAACGAAAACGAAACGTCTTACTTAAACAATACAAAGTTCTTGGTTATTAAAAGTGAGGAGGCAAAGCCCATCAAATATCTGTCTCCCTTCATAATAGAAAAACAAATAGAAAGTTTAATAGGCACTCCAAAATCAGTTAAAAAATTAAAAAACGAACTACTACTCGTTGAAACATCAAGAGCAAGTCAAGCTGAATCTCTATTAAAAGTTAAAAAGTTTTACAACTTGAAAGTCTCAGTCTCAGAACACAACTCACTTAACAAATCCAGAGGAATTGTGAAAGACAGGGTACTGAGAGGAGAAACAGAGGAAAAAATTGTTGAGTATCTTGCACCGCAAGGAGTTGTTGTTGCGTGCAAAAGATTCAAAATAAAAAAAGATAATGTTCAAGTTGAAACGAATACACTACTCCTCACTTTTAACACCACCACTCTGCCTCAGAGTATTAGAATCTTTTATCGTACAGTACCAGTGGAACAGTTCATCCCAAATCCTTTACGCTGTTTTAATTGTCAAAAATTTGGACACCACGAAGACAACTGCAAGCTCACAGATGCAGTAATCTGTGATAGATGTGGTGAATCCAAACACACATCTAGCATCTGCCAAAGACCTTTCAAATGCGTAAATTGTGGTAAAAATCACAGTGCAAGATCAACCAACCGTGAAGTCTGGAAAAGAGAAAAAGAAATTATGAGAATTAAAACAATAAGAAAGATTTTGTACTTTGAGGCAAAAAAACAGTATGAGACAGCTTTTGAACCTAGGTACTCTTAGATAGTTCAATCAGCAGCAGCAAAACCTCAGACGAGAACTTGTGGAACACCGTATGATCCTGTGGATTTTGAGCAAGGCGCTAAGCCTTCCTCGAAATCTACGTCTCCATCTGTCCAACCACCTCAAACATCTGAAACAGGTTCAAAATCTAACCAAACAAAAGACTCAGTAGATCAAGATCAGCTTCTAGATCTAATCCATGCCCTACATCACCAAATAAAAGCCAGAAAAATAAACCAGATAAAAAAGAAAAAGATAAACAACAATCAAATAGACAGAAGAAAGGGTCACAGGATCCTATTAAGCTGGCAAATAAATTTGAAAGTTTAGAAGATATGGAATTGGAAATTGACTCCTCAGTCAAATAACTTTTAACTAAATTCAAACTCCCAATATACAAGTATAATGGGTCAAAACTCAATTTTACAATGGAATTGTAGAGGTCTAAAAGCCAACTTTAATGAACTACTAATTCTTTTATCTTTATTAAATCCACAAGAAACTTTTATAACCCCCAATGATAACTTGGAAGTTCGCAATTATTCTTCCTATCACTACATACATAATGATTGCCAAAGAGCATCTGGTGGTTCTTCGTTCATAATACATTCTACGGTACCTCATCGTAAGATAGACTTAAACACAAATCTACAAGCAATAGCAATAAAAGCATCTTTAAATAAAACTATAACAATATGCTCTATCTATATCCCACCAAATAAAAGAATAGATCAAAATGATTTAGAAAATCTTTTACTACAACTACCTCAACCTTACATCATATGTGGTGATTTTAATGGACATAGTGAATTATGGGGTTGTTCAGATACCAATGATAGAGGCAAAATAATTGAAGATTTCATTGCAGAGAAGAATTTATGTCTATTTTATTCCAATGAACATACATACCTGCATCCTGGATCAGGTTCTTTCACAGCGATAGATCTTTCACTCTGCCATCCTTCCTTGTACCTTGATTATGAATGGAAAGTATGTGAAAATTCTCATGGAACTGATCATTTTCCTATCATTATACAAGAAACTGAGAAAACAGAAGATGAGAAAATTCCAAAATGGAATTTTAAAAAAGCTAACTGGGAAAAATTCAATATTCTTTGCCATGAAAAATTACTGATTGACAATTTTGAAAATTCAGAAGATCCAATGCTTTCTTTTACTGAAACTTTAATTGACATATCAAATCAGTGCATCCCAAAGATTTCAAAAAATACTTTTAAGAAGAAAAAGCCATGGTTTAATGATGATTGTAAAGAAGCTATTAAAAAACGTAAAGACAGTTTAAAACGTTTCAAGCAATATCCAACAAAATCAAACTTAAATGTTTGCAAAATTATGAGAGCTAAGGCTCGACGCACTATTAAACAAGCAAAACGATCATCTTGGAAAGATTTCATTTCTAAACTTAATGCTAGAACTCCCATGACAACCATTTGGAATATGTTAAGGAAAATAATTGGAAAGAATCAAACCATGAAACACTCGCATATCAAGGTAGATGACAAAAACTATGAAAGTAAAGAAGAAATCGCTAATATCCTGGGTAAAACTTTCAAAACAAACTCCTCGTCTGCAAATTATAAACCACAATTTAAAAAACATAAGCAAGAAGCAGAAATGGAAGAACTTAATTTTGAAACGGATACAAATGAAAACTACAACTTACTTTCACACTATCAGAACTTGAGAATTCTCTAAAAAATGCTCATGATTCTGCTGCAGGTGCAGATGAAATACACTATCAACTTTTAAAACATTTACCTCGTATTTCATTACAAACTCGGTTAAACATTTTTAACATTATATGGGAACAAGGCACCTTCCCGAAAAGTTGGTTCAAAGCTACAATCATTTGAATTCCTAAGCCAAATAAAGATCATACAAATCCAACAAATTATAGACCCATAGCTTTAACTAGTTGTATATGTAAGACCATGGAGAGAATGATAAACAGTAGACTTAATTTTTACCTCGAATCCAATAATATTATATCGCAACATCAATCAGGGTTCCGAAAAAACAGAAGCACGACAGATCAGTTGGTACGATTAGAATCTTTTATCAGAAATGCTTTTGTAAAGAAACAAGATGTAGTTGCCATATTTTTTGATCTAGAAAAAGCTTATGACACCACATGGAAGCATGGCATCTTAAAAGACATTCATAAAATTGGATTAAGGGGAAATCTACCTAAGTTTATTTCAAACTTTTTATCAAATAGATCTTTCAAAGTTAAGGTAGGTACATCTTTTTCTGATGACTATGAACA
Organism: Hippopus hippopus; assembly: GCA_946811185.2. Taxonomy (NCBI): domain Eukaryota; kingdom Metazoa; phylum Mollusca; class Bivalvia; order Cardiida; family Cardiidae; genus Hippopus; species Hippopus hippopus. The sequence goes on along the minus strand of OX328100.1, from coordinate 8,456,787 downwards.
AGAACAGGGAGTTCCTCAAGGAAGTATCCTCTCACCAACTCTGTTCAATATCAAGATTAACAATATTGTAAAATGTTTAGATGATGATGTGAACTGTTCCTTATATGTGGATGATTTTTTAATATGTTACAGGTCCAAAGATATGAAAACAATTGAAACAAGCTTCAAAATAATTTAGACAAAATTGAGAAGTGGACTATAGAAAATGGTTTTAAATTTTCCAAGACAAAGACAAACTGTGTACACTTCTGCCAAGAGCGCAGGTTGCACTTGGATCCATCACTGAAAATATATAATAGTCCAATTCCAGTAGTAGATCAAGCAAAATTTTTAGGAGTTATCTTTGACAAAAAACTTTCTTTCATTCCACATATTAATGCTTTGAAACTGAAATGTCAAAAAACTCTGAATGTTTTAAAAGTACTTTCCCACTCTGACTGGGGAGGAGATAAGAAAACTCTTTTAAATCTATACAGATCTCTAATACGCTCAAAACTGGATTATGGGTGTATTATATATGGCTCTGCACGGAAAAGCTACCTAAAAAAGTTGGACACTATTCATCATCAGGGTCTTCAGTTAGCTTTGGGAGCTTTCTGTACGTCACCTGTCACAAGTTTGTATTCAGAGGCCCAGGAGCCATCCTTATATGATAGAAGGAAAAAACTATCCTTACAGTACGTAACTAAACTGGCTTCAAATACAAAGAATCCGGTTTACAATGACATTTTTAATCCACCAAACAAAATACTCTTTCAAAATAAACCTAATTTTATCAAACCACTTGTCTACGAGTTGAACCTCTTCTTAATGAATCAAACATAAATGTAAAGAATATTAAGCCCTTTAAACTTCCTGTAAAAGAGCCGTGGACCATAGATCCACCAAATATTATTTTTGATCTCAACATAAATAAGAAATCGGCTACAAATCCATTATTTTATCAAAATAAATTTTTAGAAATCAAATCACAGTATAAAGATTACATTTCAATTTATACTGATGGTTCGAAACAAGATGATAAAGTTGGTTGCGCTTCAGTACACAAGCAAGAAACCGCCAAAATAAGACTACCAGATCATAGCTCTATTTTTTCAGCAGAAGCTGTAGCTTTAAACATTGCTGTCTGTTCAATACAAAACAATAATAACAAGAAAATCATAGTTTTTTCTGATTCAATGTCAGTTTTACAATCTTTAAAACATCCTGATAACCCAAACCCATTGATTCAACAATTTTTCAGAAAATATGTTTATTTATGTAGATCAAAGACAATAATATTCTGCTGGATACCCAGCCACATTGATATAAAAGGTAATGAAATAGCTGATCAAGAAGCAAAGGATGCCGTAAATATGAATATAGCCAACATAAAAATTCCTTATACTGACAAAAAACAACAAATAAATGAATTTATCAAGTCTGAATGTCAAATTAAATGGCAACAATGTTTTAACAACAAGCTTTTAGCGATCAAGCCAAATTTTAATGATAAATATGAATTTTATTGTAACCGAAATAGTCAAGTAATTTTGACAAGATGTCGTGTGGGACACTCAAGGTTTTCACATGTGCGTCTTTTAAATAATGAGAGAGCACCACAATGTATAAACTGTAATGAACCTCTAACTATAAAACATATTTTATTAAACTGTAAAAATTTCGACCGTATACCGTCAAAACATTTTAGTGTCGATAGCTTACAAAATTTATTTTTACATGTACAACAGAATAACATTTTAGAAAACCTAAAAGAGATAGATTTTTATAATAAAATATAGACTTTCAAATTAACATTTTATTGTTCCATTTCTAATTATTACCCTCATGCGCGCTAAATGACCACAGCTGTCGCTGCACCTTAAAACACCAATTAATAATAATAATAATGCCCCTTTTTTGTATAAAGTTTTCATCGAAAAGGCAACTGCCACACACTTAAGATGCTCTTGTTTGGGTGTAATTTTTAAATTGCAAACATCTTATAAGTTTATTTGGCGCTGTATGTGTTAACACGAGTGACAGATGGGATAGGGTGTCACATACATTGCTAGACCACAAAATTATAGATTTGCCCAAGTTGAAAGCTGTTGCAGACTTTGGGTCAAATGTGATTCAAATAATTAAATTCGTCTTTATAAGGGTTGCAAACTTTGTGGGAAAAGAAGAAAATGCTGGTTATCAGCATTTTATTCTTTTCTCACAATGTTTTCAATGGGCATCAACTGTAACTCATGATTGCTAAAACAAGAAATCTTGTCAGGGTTTTCCATGACACCCCCCCTCCCCCCCCTTTTTTTTTTTGACCCCCAAATTTTCAAAATGAACCCCAAATTTTATATCTGTGCCTTCTTTTCTTTCTTTGAAGGGGGTCATATTTGTCAAATGACCCCTACATCAGAAAGTCAACGGAAAATCCTGCGTTTGATGAAGGGATATATTTTAGTCATACTGTATCATTTCAGACATGTCTCATGCAGAAACAAGACTTGTTGGATTTATAGATATCTTTGAATTCCACATCTACAACCGTTCAAGAACTTACGATCGGCTGGAAAAACTCTTTGGCTTAAAGACCAATCTTGATGATGATGATGGTGATGATGATGATGACTTTGTTAAATCTGACCAAGAGAAGGACAAGGCAGATGGGAAAAAAACAAGGTATAAGCTCTTATACAAATAACGCTGTTTTAGTTTTTTGTCCAAATAGTAGAGGTCCTCCATTGCTCACAACAGTTTATCTCCTATCTCCCAAACAACAAAATTTTATACCTGTCAAAATTGAAAGTATTTGCAGAATACAAATTAGATATTACAAAAATGCTTGAATCTATCTTTGACAGGGTAGCAAACAATGTCGGAAAAGAAGAAAATGCTGGCTGCCGGCATTTTCTTCTTTTCCTACCATGTTTTCAAAGGGCTAAACCTTCTTTCAAAGGGTTGTATATTACCAGATTGTTTGGTAAAGGGTTAAGTATTTAATTTGTTATAAAAATTTTCTGGTTTAATACCTTGTGCAAGCACTAATCAATTTGGCCAAGCTCTGTTGAAAGCCAGTAAAGACGTCAAAAGAGAAATGTCACCATAATATGACTGAATATGGCAGAAGCTTGCCCTATTCAAAGAGCATAATAGAACTAGAGTTTAGAAATCTAATTTTACTATGTACTGAGAAATTGAAAATTTAATAAATGCTAATATTTACTGACCTTCCTTGATAAAGGTGTACTGTTTAATCAGAAGAATGCTCCATTGTACAGGTTTACTATGGCTGCAATCAATTGCTTGGTTGTGAATTGATTCAACCCTTAACTACACAACAAAATTGTAACTCGTTCATACCAAAAGCGTTTGTAGATGACAAATTAGACGTGCCTTTTGTTGCGGAAGTTGACTCTGATTAGGTAGAAAACATTGTGAAAAAAGGAGAAAATGCTGGTAACCAGCACTTTCTCCCTTTCCCACAATGTTTTCCACAGTTTTTGTTCTCAGGGTCATTAAAAGTCGGGATTGTGTGGTAAAGAGTTACTTGCCTAATCTTGCTTAGTCAAATGTCAAGTAATGCTTAAATTTTAAACAGGCTAGAAGGGGATTTTGCAGATAAATTGAGAATAGACTTCAGGGTTCGATTTTCGTTTTTTTTTATCCACTGGCAAATTTTAGCAAGTAGCTTTTTTTCCACTCTCAAAATTAAAATTGGACTCACATTTTCTTTTTTTTTTTTTTTTTTTTGAAGCCTAGCATGCCTACTAATGGTGGAGAACAGAGTGCAAGTACAAACTGTTCAATTGTATTTTATTACTTAACCTGTCGACTAGAGACAACAACCAAACAATATAAGAAGAACATTAATTGATATTAAAACCAGGATTTAACTATCAATTCAATTCCAGTTTAATATCTGTTCTCAAAGCAAGTTAAATTTCCATAAAATTTACAATGGTGGACGATTTTGTTAATGACTTACGGAAGTATCAAATCCGAATGTCTGCGTGTCCGCTAACTGGTATAGCGAGTCCACCATTTCTGCCTTGGTTCTCGTTGTTATTTGTGCCTGATAATTATCTTTTCAGGACAGGTTGACAAATAATTCTGTTTTATAATCAGAGATTGAATTTGCTTACCATTTTTTTGTATTAAAAAACCGCAAAATTATGGTATTGGCCATGAATGCAGACAAAAGTACTTGGCTCACAAACTCGGATAATGAACATTAATTCAGAGGCTTCAATATCGATATGCAAAATTATTAACAGCCATTGAAGGGTATTCTCAGTGCGACATGACCAACGTTTCCCCAGAATGAAAAGAATTACCTTATTTGTACTCACATGTAAAATTAAGTACATTTTGGTACTTGACCTTTAATAATTTGCACTCACATTTTTTTTCAAGTTATAGAATGTACCTTATCATATTGTAACATTTATTCTTTCTTCTGTCTGCATTGCAGTGATGCTTCATCTAAGAGCAACATACAGTGGAGAGATCTGATACCTGTGTTCAAGTTTGATATAACAACCGTAAGTTTAACTCTTTACCAAACAACAAAATTTGAGACTATACCAAAATGAAAGCATTTGCAGACGACAAAATAATTGCTACTGAGAAATTGAAATTTGTTTTGGGAAAGGTAGAAAAAATTGTGGGAAAGGGAGAAAATGCTGGTTACCAGCATTTTCCCAAAATGTTTTCAAAGGCATCTTTTTCAGGGTTGTTAGAAGTCTGGATTGTTTGGTAAAGAGTTAATACATAGAGGATATTTGTATTTTTCAGTGAAAGATCGAAATTTATTTCATCAAGTGAACATCATCGGTAATATTTTCACAAGTGGCACAGCCACGAGTGAAAATATTACCGATGGTGTTCACGAGATGAAATAAATTTCGATCTTTCTCGGAAAAAAACAAATATTCTGACTATTTCATGCTTTTAACCCTTTCTGGGAGGAACTTTATCAAAATCCAGTACAGTCTTTTCAGTTATTCCCCGTGGCGTACCCCCTCTTCATAGCAACGCATTACAATATTATGTCAAGCGCGAGAAATGTAAGGTAAATGACATCATATTTCCATCTGGTTGTGAGTCACATGCATTTTACCTAGGTAACTAGAATATAAAAATCGGTATTTTCACAGGTCGTACCCGTGAAATATTGAAAAAAATTTTCACCGCTATTTCTCGATATCCTACCGGAAAGCATGAAATAAATGCTGTTTCTTTCCTGTAAAACCTTAATTATATGCAATATGTTGTGTTTTTGGTATACAAGTCGTTGACATTGTGACCCCAAGATTTTATATTCATATAAACCTATAACAATCTAGTTTTTGTAACAACCCAGAGGAAAAGGACTTTCAAAAACATTGTGGGAAAAAAGGAGAAATGGGGATGAGGTCAAAATCTTGTTTCATGTTTACTGGACAAAATCTGAGTCTGAAATTCAATGCACTTGCAGATGAAAAATTACAGTTGGCTCAAATTTTGGAACTTGTTTGTGAAAGGCTAGAAAACAAGGTAGGAAAATGAGAAAATGCTGATTACCAGCCTTATGATTGTGGAAATATGAGGCTTTATGTCGTTTTAAGGGTTGATAAAAGACAACGTGAAACTGCCATGTGTGCTATCCTCTTTTACCTAAAGTTGTGTTCAGATATGTTTTGATATTGGAGCAGATCCCAGGTAGTTTAATCAATAGAGTACAGGACTTAAGAACAGGGGGTCTCTGGTTTGATCCCCACCTTGGCCAATTTCTTTCCAAGGATTGATGATAGTTGTTGTGAAAGGACTCGTTCCTCTCTTACTGCTGACTATTGTTTCAGCAATAGTTATGTGGAAAAGCAGCCAGTGGCTTTGGAAGAATAGAGTGTGCAGTACTGGTAAAAGAAACCCCAGGAAAGCATGGATTGGGTCTCTGGCTGCCACGACATAACTGAAAAAATGTTGAAAACAGTGTTAAACACCACACAGTCATTCAATCAATTTAATATTGTATAAATATTTAATTGAATATATATATTTTACCCTACTTGTGTCATACTCATTTTACAGGTTCGTTTTGTATTTGGCAATGATTTAGTCCCAAACACACTGATTGTGCATCTAGATGAGAGCCATGTCGTGTACACAACAACGTCACCATCAACCCCTTTTGATCAGTTTATGCATGATGTAAAAGTGAACTCTGACAGACTGTCCATCATGTTTGTTAAAAGTGATAAATACTCTGGAGATATCATTGATGAGTAAGTTTTGTGTAACCTTGGATTGAAAACTTATAGTTATGTACCATTAACTCTACCAAACAGCAACATTTTAGACTGGTCTGAATTGAAAGCATTTGTAGATGACAAATTAAATGAGGCTCAAACATTGAAATTTGTTGCTGAAAGGGTAGAAAATAATTTGGGAAAAGGAGAAAATGCTGGTTACCAGCATTTTCTCCTTTTCCTGAATTGTTTTCAAAGGTCTTCTCCATCAGGGACATTAAAAAATCGGAGTTGTATGGTAAAGGAATAACCCATTCCCTCATGAAAAAGATTTTGCAGCAGACAGCTCTGTAAAATAGGAATAGATGACAGGAATGGGAGACAAAAGACAGTTACTTCCCTTGATAGTTCTCCACTACTAACTAGGTCCTGAACAGGGTATTACTTGGTTTTTATCCTTGATATTCTTTGCACTATTTAGGTATGTTCAGCTTTAAATATCTCCTTCAAAATTTATCAAACCACAAAATTGATCTATTTGTTGCATTTCAGTGGTAATAGTGTGTGAAATTCGATTGGAAAACTTCATGATGACCTTACATACACATCATAAGTCAAATTATAATAATCGCAACATCTCTTAGAAAAGTAAGGATGAAAACAAAGGAAACCAATTAAAAGGACCTAGTTGCAATTTGGTTACCTTGGTTTTTATCTAACAAGGGAGATAATTTGAATTGCACTTTTTTCTCCCATTTGGTAGACTTCTAAACACCACTCTAGGTGCCTTTGAGGACAGTGCAGATTAAGATCAGACTGCAAATTACTCTTTCTGACATGATTAGATTTTTTTTTAGAAAAGGAATTGGGTATTTCAAAAAATGGGGGTTTTTGCTTCGGGGTAGAAATGTTCATTTAATTAGTAGTTTATGGTTAAATACTGGAATACATGTGAAAATATTTTGGAATAACGAGAAATTTCCAATATGGGAAATTTTTTATTTTGCCACGATGTTTACAAAGACGGTTAGCTGCAAGACATAAACAATTTTTACATGAATGAAAAATGTATTTGAATGCCATATTAATGTTATACTTTTCTGGAATAGAATTAAGTCACTTTTCTTCCATGCTTTTATATATACCAGATTTTGTTTTGAAATTTTGTGTTTGATGAATTGCAAAAAGCATGTTTTACAGTGAAATACACGTAACAGCCAAAAAAGAAAATCAGGCCCTAATAGATCTCTTGGTAAAGGCCTAGTGGTTGCCAAAGTGTACAATATAGGTGTTAAAATGCATTTAAATTTTAGTCATATCATTTACAAATATGGAAATTATTGTGAAGATGACAATCTGTTATTGTGTGGTCTGTTCAAGTGTTAGTCACTGGCACAAAAATGAATTTTAAAACCACTGGTGGGCCAAGTCTGTATGTCTTTTGTTTACTTTTTACAAGGTTGTAAAATTAATTTTTTTACCACTGACTGCAATTTAACACCTGCATTGTTTACTTCTGGCTGCTATTAAGCCTTTAATGATTTCTGTATTTTCTTACTATTATTAGGCCTCCAAGGATGATGGGAGAAGGTTTTGTGCTGATGCAATCAACAGATGTCAAACTTCATTATTATCAGGATGAACCAGGTATCATGTATTTTAATCCTTTACCATACAATTCTGTATTTTAATAACCCTGAGGAAAAAAGGCTTTTGAAAACAGAAAGGAAAAAAAAAAAGAATGCTTTTAAGCAGCATTTTCACTCAGTATTTTTTATTCTTTAACTCCTCACCAAACAGTTCAGAGTTTTAACGACATTGAGGAAGTAGACTGTAGAAAACATTTTGGGAAAAGGAGAAAATGCTGGTGTCAATATTATAGACTTGTCCAAACTGTGAGTATTTGCTGACAACAAATTAAATGTTGCTCAAATATGATGGGATTTGTCTTCATAAGGGTGGAAAACATTGTGGAACCTGCATTACCAGCATTTTCTTCTTTTTCTACAATGTTTTTAAAAGTCTTTTTTTCTGAAAGTTGTTAACAAATGGGAATATGTGGTAAAGAGTTAAAATGTTAAGCAAAGAAAACTTTTTTTTCAACCAGTCAACAAAACTAATTTCAAGGCTGGTTTGACCAGAATATACCTCAAATATTGGTTAAGGTAGATCAGTGATCAGATTTAACATTTTCTGCAATCTGATCTTGATCGACAATGTCTGCATTAGTAAATTATGTTGCCTTTATTATGCTAAGAATTGTAGATGGTTTCTATAGATTTTGAGGTAGATATGTCAGAGGTCAAGGTGACAATTAGGTCATATGTCATTGTCACATTATGGTTTAAAAAGGCTCCGAAGAGGCGGGTACTTGTCGTGGAATATTTTGGACCAGCCAAAATAAGTCGAGTGGTTGCGCATGAGATTTGTAAACAACAAATCTCAGGCCACTTTAGAAAGTGAGCTAGATTCCCATGGCTAGCCTTAAAAAACTACTAATAGTCTTATGGATGAAATGTTAAACCTAGGTCATGTGTGAGGGTGCTATACACCAAGCGTGTTAAAGATTCAGGCATAGCTTAGTATGGGTTTCATCCTGTACCTTTGTCTATCCCCGTAACAGAACTAACAGCCCTCTCAGGGCGTTGCCCATGTGGGTAATTGGTGGCAACAGTAAATAAAACAAAAATCAGATAATGGAATAAGTTGTGTTCTATAGCTACATACTTGCACTGGTTTGATTTGAGCTATTAGCTCTTGGTCAACGTGTTTCTTGTATTATGTTTTGCACTTTCACGTTTAACTCCTTAATACATGGAAAAAAATTTTACTTGTCCAGATTTTAAGCAGTTGCAGATTACAATTTAAGTATGAAGCAAATGATGGAATTTGTGTTTGAAAGGGTAGAAAACATTATGGGAAAAAGTAGAAAATGCTGATTACCAGCATTTTCTCCTTTTCCCATAATGTTTTCAAAGGACTTGTTCCTCAGCACTGTTTTAAAAAACTTGGGATTGCCTGGTAAGGGGTTAATTGGAGAGAGACCAAATATCCAAATACACAATATTGCATATACAGGTATTGTTCCGTATGAACCAGAGATTGTAGAACTGGCTGATGGAGAGACTGTGGTCAAGAGAACATATCCCACTTTTGGCTTGGATGTACAGTGTGGTAAAAATACAGACTTTAACTACGGTCCTTGGGCAGACAGACAGAGGTGAACCACACACCTTATCAAACAATCTTGTGATTTAATGACCTTGAGGAAAACAGCTTTTGAGAATATTGCGGGGAAAAAGAGAAAATGCTGGTATTACTAGCATTTTCTCCTTTTTCCACTTTGTTTTCTATCCTGTCAAACTCAAATCTCACTATAAGGGCATTACTTAATTTGTTGTCTGCAAATACTTTCAATTTGGACCAGTCTGAAATTTTGTGGTATGGTAACGAGTTAACAGTGAATTTTAGCACAGCATATGTTTATCTCTGTGGCTACAGATTGAATGTATTTGACTTTTTTCATGGTTTCATAGTAGATTTTGACTGCAGCTGAAGTAGGTAGTGGACTGTATGATACAAAGATCAGACTGCAGGTTCTGATCTCAATATAAACTGTCTGCAAAAGTTATATAAGTTTGAATTGGCAGTAAAAGATTTAACTCATTAATAGGCAACGAGTTTTCAGACTTGTCTGTATTTTAAGGATTTACAGATCACTCTTAAAATATGGTTTAAAAGATGGGATTCATCCTTGAAAGAGTAGAAAATGTGGAAAAGAAGAAAATGTTGGGGATCAGTTTCAGTTAATTTTTGTTGCATAGCTATCATTCTTCATAGAATAAAACAGTATTTCGCGTACAAGTGTATTGTTCTGGTTTTCAGGGAGTATTTATGGAAATTTTTCTACCCATCTGACTATCAGTCTCTAAAAGTGACCAAAGTTGCTGGTCCAGGAGAGAGACGGCAGTTTAAAAGTTTTGAGTTTAGAATGAATATTGTAGCAGATTCAACAAATGATGTGCTTTTTACCAAAAACTCTGTAAGTACACAGACTCAAAACCTCCTGAAAACTAATTTCCAGTAGTCCACTTGAATATCGAAACATTTTTGTAAAATATGTATGAGCCATACTCTGTGGAAAGGGGGCTTAATGCATCTGTAAAAAGTGTCGACCCAGGTCAGTCTGCGTAGGCTGACTTGGGTCAAAGCATTTTGCTTTTGGTCAATTTTCCTCATGTCCAAGGACCATACTACATCATGATTCAGCCATTTGTTAGACAAAATGGATTTTATGGATCCATAATTATGTGATGTTGTGTTTGGTTTAAAACATCAGGGAGATGCATTAAACCCCTTTTTGCCAGAGCTGGGCTGATATAATTAGTACAATTTATGCCTTCTAAGCAAAGCCCAATGTCTCAGTCACCAGTGCCTAAAGCTAGTAATTAAAGAGTCTTGAGTTCTTATCCCAGCTTGGCCATGCTCTTTTCTAGGATTGATGGTTGTCATTGTGACAAGATTCATTCCCCACTCACAGCTGTTTCAACAGTGTTTAGTGGAAAGCAGCCATAGTCCTAGAAAGCGCTGGCGATAGTAATCCAAGGATAGGTGCACTGGCCACTGTGATATTATGAAAAAAAGTAATGTTGAAAATTGTGTTAAAAAGCTGAAAAATAAGATTTCATACATTGATACATTTGATAACATGGTGACAAAAGAAGAAATTGTTGATTTCAAATGATATCACCATTTGGTGCTCTTGTCTATAAAAGTGGGTTGCTGCAAGACAAAGAAAGTTGTCTGCAGTATGTTGTGTGTTGAAACTGTTGAAAAATGACATCTTTCCTCTTGTATTTTCATTTATATTTTATCGAAAATTGTAGATTTGCTGTAAAGTGTGGGCAACATATAACTATGCATTAAGTTCAGAGATGCCAACAAAATGTTTTTAATAAAATTTTGTTTTCAATTGAAGTAAAGATCCCCTTTTTTTAATTGAGATTTCAAATAAAGAGAACCTTCTAAATTAATTTAAACTTAAGACCTGTCTACAGGGACATTTGCCAAATGTAAAGTCATTATGCTTCATGAATCAAAATACAGTATCTAGTAAACAGATTGACATTGGCATTTTCAACATTTTTCCCTTTTTCTGCAACATTTGTTGCAGTGTTATAGGGGTTTTACATCCTTTTGTGTACATGTTTTTTTTCTTTTCCACAGGTGACTCAGGCCATACACATGAACATGGGTCAGGGTTCCTACATAGAGGCCAGTGTGCCTTGGATTACAGGAGAAAAGGGCTATACGTCAGCTGTTAAGGGCCAGCTCCTGTTGCTAGAGGCAACCACTAGCATGCAATACAGATCTTTACTGGAATGTGAAACTTTAGATGTAAGGAAAGATAGAGATAAATTGACAAATTGGCTAATGAGACAAAAATTTTGTCAATTTTTTACCAAAAGGCAAACTTTTAAACTTGTCCAAATTGAACGCATTTGCAGACAACGAATTAGATATGACTAAACTGATGGAATTTGGCTTTTATATGATAGAAAACATTGTCGGGAAAAGAGAAAATACTGGTTATTGGCACTTTCTTTTTTTCCCCATGATGTTTTTTAACATCCTGTTCTTCATGTTTGTTCAAACCTGGGTTTTTTGAAAATGCTGATTGGCATATTGAAAGCACATGTTTTTCTCTATCAATTGGCAGAAAATCCATATCATAAATGTTTACATTCAAAATGCTTTCTGTGGGTACTTACCAAACATATAATGAATCAGGAATACTTTCATGAGATAATCTCCTGTCACTATAGCATAATACCGTGATTATCCTTTAAGAGCTGAATTAATGAAATAGACTTGCTCAATGAAGAAAATCAGCTGAAATATTACAATTTTTTTTTTGGTCAAAATATGTAACAAATTAGCCTAGCATTCATACCCAAGATCAGACTACATGTTCTGTAAAGTCTGATCGTGATCTTCCCTGACTGCAAGGGTAACTAATGGGGGTATTGGTATATTGCTTATGGGCCAATAGAATTTCAGCAAGCAACTTGGAAAAACACAGGGTTCTGTTTGACTAAAATTTCTTAAGTTTTTGCTTACAAATAATTGTAACTTCAAGTTTAGGTTTACATTTACAAATTTTGTGTATCTGTTTTTTATTCTAAACTAGATAGTTTTTAGAAAGAATTTTTAACTGTAACGTTTTGAAATTTCAGTTCAATGTCTCTGTGATATACCCTCTGGCATGGAATGCACATCAAGAGTGGAAATGCTCCTTTACAGCCTGTAAAGCAACAGTTTTTCTCATTTTTGAGATAAAGCATTTTCTAACAGGTAAGAATATGTAGTTTCACAGAGTTACAAATAAGGAAAAACTTGGAAATGGGGGCATCCAGTGGTGAAATTCTGTAACTTTTAACCAAATGACAAAATTTTGGACTTGTCCCAATACGTAGGATTTGCAGATGACAAAGTAAATAAGATTCAAATAATGAATTTTACCTTTCTCAGGGTGGAAAATGGGAAAATGCTAGTCACCAGCAGTTTCCCCTCTTCCCACGGTGTTTTCAAAAATCCTCCTGGCTAGGGTCGTAAAAACTCAAGGTTGCTTGGTAAAGGTTAACATTTACTAACTGGTTTTATATTTCAGAGACCCTTTAAAAGAGTTCCTTTGAAAACATTGTTGGAAAAGGAGAGAATACTGGTTACCAGTTGTTCTCTTTTTCCACAATTATTCTAACCTTCCAAAGACAATTATATATGTTTTATATCTGATTGCTGAGCTGTAAACAAAATATAATTGTTGCATTGTTTCAGATTTGATTGCATACTGGTTTATGAAATATTCATTGTTTCATTGTTTCAAATTTGATTGCTTACCGGCATGTAAAATATTTTCTGTTTTATTTATGCTTCAGTTTTGATAGCTGACTGGTATACATAATATTCATTGTTTATCATGCTTCAGTTTTGCTTGCTGACTGGTTTACAAAATACTTATTGTTAAATTTTATTCCAGATTTGGTAGCTGACTGGTTTACACAGATATTCATTGTTTTGTTGTGTTTCAGATTTGATAGCTGACTGGTCCACAAAAGCAGTCCCGGATGTTTATCACTTTGTACCCTACACTTACAACATCAATATACTCATTAATCAGTTTGAGCTTGTCACTCTGTGTAACGAATATAACTGGATTGATACGTCTTCACATACCCCTGAAAATGGTGAGACATCTTTATATGAGCCATGCTCTGTGAAAAGGGGGCTTGATGCCTCTCCATGTTGTATGATACCAAGCCAGTCATCACAAAATTATGGTTCCATAAAATTCATTTTGTATTACAACACGCTGAATCATGAGGTATATTGGTCCTTGGACATACAGAAAATTGACCAGGAGCGAAAAGTTTCGGCCAAGGTCAGCCTGCACGGACTGTGCAGGCAGATCTTGGTCGAAACATTTCGCAGATGCATTAAGCCCCCTTTTCACAGGATATGGCTCACATTGTTTTTACTTTATCAGCGCCAGATGTATGAACTCTACCTCACTTGACGAGTTAAAATACAATTCAACATAACTCAGAAGGGTGTTCACCATATAGGCTGGATTGAGCAAACTGACTGCATAGATCAAAGATCAGACTGCACGTTCTGTGCAGTCTGATCTTCATCAATGGTGTCCACAAAAGCCCCTGTTTTTGCTTTTGGTGCTGAAAGGTTTAATCCATACTCTGTCTTGGTTTTATATTTGTTTTAATGACATTCATTTTCCCCTTCTCCCACAATGTTTTATCTCATCTCAAAGACAAATACCATCAGTGGAGTCACATTTGATCTGTAGTTGCTTTCAACATGGGAGAGTGGTATATTTGTCATCTGATAAGAGTTGAATCTTGACCACATGCCAAAATTTTAGACTTTCGTTTTGAAAGCATTAATTTGAAGAGGAGGCTTTTGGAAACATTTTGGGAAAAGGAGCTGATAACCAGCCATTTCATAAACAAATTTCTTCTTTTTGAGCCATATGTGATTTGTTGTTGGCAAGTGTTTTCATTGTGGATGAGTTTAAAAATTTATGATGTAGAAAAGTATTTAGTATTTATATGCTTTTTTTTTCGTCTTTTCAGCTCACATTGCTTTTTGTGGAGACGTATTTGATCTCTCTCTCCAGCTTCCATACACAGATTTTTTACCTGTCACTAATTCAATAGGATTTGTATTTAAGGTAAACAACTTTTAATGAATCAATGATTTGGGGAAACTTAACCATTTACTATACAGCAAATTTTTAGACTTGTCCAAGCTGAAAACATGTGCAGATCAAAATCTGAATGTGGCTCAAATGACTTTGTCGAAGGAATTTGTCTTTGATATAAAAGAAAAGGAGAAAGTGCTGGTTACCAGTATTTTCTCCCTTTCCAAAATGTTTTCAAAACTTCTCTCTCTCGTGGTCATTTGAACTCAGGATTGTGTAGTAAAGGGTTATGTTTTAGTGCGTTTTCAAACCCTTTTTTTGCCTTATTGTCTTGCTAGTTCAAAGACTGAATTACCATGTCTGTGGCTCAGTAGCTAGGTGGCTCAGTGGTAAAGTGTTTTGAGTGATTTAGGACTTGAGTTTTTAGCTCCACTGGCCGAAGGCCAGCGGGCTTATGCCATGGCCCGTTGTCTGTCATGCGTCCGTCCGTCTGTCCGTCCGTGCGTCCGTCCGTTAACTTTTATTTTAAACATCTTCTTCTCTGAAACTACCCAGCCAATTGTGATGAAACTTCACAGAAATGATCCTGCTATGGTCCTCTTTAGAATTTCTTGAAAGAATTTAATTCCTTCAAAAACTCTGGTTGCCATGGCAACAAAACTTAAAAATATTGGAAATCTTTGAAAATCTTGTCTGAAACCATAAGGCCTAGGGTTACCAAATTTAGCATGTAACTTTATCTAGTAGACCTCTATCAAGTTTCTTCAAATTATAGCCCTGGGGTCAAATTTGACCCCACCCTGGGGGTCACAAGTTTTACATAGGCTTATATAGAGAAAACTTTAGAAATCTTCCTGTACCTAGCCATAAGGCCTAGGGTTACCAAATTTTGCATGTGGCTTTATCTAGTGGGCCTCTACCAAGAGTGCCCAGCTTATAGCCCCGGGGTCAAATTTGACCCCACCTACGGGGGGTCATAAGTTTTACAAAGGCTTACATAAAGAAACCTTTGAAAATCTCCCTGCACCTAGCCATAAGGCCTAGTAATACCAAATTTTGAATGTGGCTTTATCTAGTTGGCCTCTAACAAGAGTGCCCAACTTATAGCCCTGGGGTCAAAATTGGCCCTGCCCCAGGGGTCACAATTTTTATATGGGCTTTTATAGACAAAACTTTAGAAACCTCCCTGCACTCAGTTATGAGGCCTAGTGCTACCAGATTTTGCATGTGGCTTTATCTAGTGGGCCTCTACCAAGAGTACCCAAATTATAGCCCTAGGGTCGAATTTGACCCCACCCCAGGGGTCAGAAGTTTTACATGGGCTTATGTAGTGAAATCTTTAGAAATCTTCTTGTTACTTACCATAAGAACTTGGGCTACTAATTTTAGTCCTGTCTCAGGGGTCTTCTGTTCTAAACCAATTGGCCAAGTATTGTAATGTTTGGCATGGAGGGATTTTACGTATTAGCCAGTGGAGCGATACAGGGCCATCGTGGCCCTCTTGTTATTGTAAATCATCATGATACCCAGGCATTACTTAAGCTTACAAGTTTATAAAAAAAAACTATGCAGGTAAAGAAGTAATTTGTCTCACACCAATTTCTCGTAACACTAGGAACAAAGAAATGAATACTGCTTCTTTTGTTGAACAAAATGATATTCCTTGACCTGTTTGTTTTAGGTGGAAACTGTTTTCTGTCGACTGTATCTACCAGAGAACAACACAAGTCGGCATGTGATCATAGCTTTGTCAGAGAACATGAAAATTGTGGATAGAGATGGAAATCTTAAAGAGAAACCATTTTGTTACGAATTTGAGAAACAGTGGAGAAGGTTAACAGAGAGAAGGTTAGTGATATATGTATGAACCTTGCTCTTAGAAAAGGAAGTTTAGTTGATTTGCAAAAAGTATCAACCCAGGTCAGCCTGCACAGTCCTCGCAGGCAGACCATGGTGGAAACTTTCTACTATTTTTCTGCATGTCAAAGGGCCAGTCTACCTCATGATTCAGTGGGTTGCTGGACAAATGGATTGATGGATCCATGATTATGTGATGACTTGTTTGGTATGATGCATCACAGAAATGCATAAAACCCCATTTTGCTAGAGCGTAGCTCATATGCCGTCGCTTAACTATGACTCTGGGGAAGAAGGCTTTTGAAAACATCAGTGGAAAAGGAGAAGATGTTGGTAACAGGCTTTTTCTGTTTTTCCCACAATGTTTTCAACCCTGTCAAAACAATTTCATAATTTGAACCACATTTTATTTTTCATCTGCAAAAGCAAACAATGGCAAAGAGTTAAAACTTTTAGTCTTGATGCAGTAGAGAACTTGACAACACTAAAAACTCAAATGATGCAAATTTCATGGCTTTTTTTTTTGTAAGATATTTTTTAACAAATTAGCCAATGCATATCCAAGATCAGACTGTACATTCTCTGCTGTCTGTATTTTCATTTGCACAGTCTGCCAAAGGACCAAAAGTGAAATACAGCTTTCTTATGGTTAAGAATACAAATGTTCTTTTTAAATTACTTCACAACATTGTATCTTGTTTTATTCATACTTAACCCTGTACCAAACATAAAAAATTTTGGACTTGTCAAAGTTGAAAGCATATGCATTTATGGAGCTTATTGTGGCTCAAGCCATATAGTATATCTTTGAAAATATAAAAACAATATGCAAAAAGAAGAAAATGCCGGTTACCAGCATTTTCTCGTATTCCCACAATGTTTTGAAAACCTGTCTTGCTCAGGACCTTTAAAACACAGGATTTTGTGTTAAAGGCTTAAAACAGATCAGTGTAACAAAAAGGCCACAAAGAAGTGATTTTGTTTAGAGAGATACAGAAACTGAATGAATTGTCATGTTTATTGTTACTTACAGTGCAGGATGGATAGACTGTTGGATGACATCTAATGTTTCCCTGACCATTACGTACAAATACTATCCGATGCCACCTCTCTTGAAATCTGACAATCACCATATTCTACCTCCGTCACCTGAGGAATTCCTTGGAACACCTGGAAGTGAAGATGCATTTCCAATGACAACGATCAGTAGTGAGTCAAACAAGATACCAGATGATTTTGATGCAGCAAATATGGAGGCCGATCTCATCAGTGTGGAGTTGGAAGTGGCGCCCTCTGTACTGTGTTTATATGGATCTCTATTGAGGAACTTTCTTCATATCAAAGTAAGTTTAATATCAGATTTTAACCCTTTACAGCTTTTGAAAACATTGTTGGAAAAGGAGAAAATGCTGTTAACCAGCATTTTCTCCTTTTCCCAGAGTGTTTGCTACCAATGCAAAAACAAATTCTATCTTTTGAGTCATATGTTATTTGTTGTCTGCAAATGCTTCCAACTTGCTCGAGTCCAAAACTTTGTTGTTTTGTAAAAAGTTAACCCTTTCTTGTACGATCCTTGACCTTTTGAAAAGATTGTGAGAAAAAGAGACAAATACTGGTGAATGGTGAATGGTTTTTGAGATTCCAGGAGTTTCTCTTTCTGTATCAGAGTGATTTTAGTGTAAGGTTTTAACCTATACCAACTATCCTATGATTTCACAGCCATGAGGAAGAAAATGATGAGGCAAAAGGAGAAAATGCAGATCTTTTTAAAATGTCTCATTTTTGTCAGCTAGCTTTTTCTGGTTTTGTAATAATATTTTTCAGTCTTTCATAGAGAATTCTTATTACATAGACAATATATACAAAAGGGGGCTTAATGCATCTCCATGATTCATGGTACCAGGCAAGCCATCACATACTTTTGGATCCATAATATCCACTTTTTTTAACAACCAATCTAATCATGAGATAGACTGGATCTTGGGCATACAGAAAATTGACCAATAGTGAAAAGTGTCGGCTCAGGTCAGCCTGCGCGGACTGCGCAGGCTGACCTGAGTCGATACTTTTCGCAGATGCATTAAGCCCCCTTTTGACAGAACATGGCTCATTTTAATGAGGCATGATCTGGCAAGAGGGGATTTAAATCATCTCTATGATATGTTATATCAAGCAAGTCATCACATGATTATAGATCGATGAAATCCATTTTGTCCAACAACCATCTTAATCCTGAAGTAGAATGGTCCTTTGAACATGCTAAAAATTGACCAATAGCAAAAAGTCTTGATCCATGTCAGCGTGCGAAAACTGCGCAGGCTGACATGGGTCGATATATTTTGCAGATGCATTTAGCCCCCATTTCAAAGAGCGTGGCTCAGGTTTTCCATTATTTTTTGCAAAACACTGTCATTATGGACATATCTGAAATTTTAGTCTGGTAAAGAATTAGTTGTACAGGTGAATGTTTATTTTTTTAATTTCTAGGAAAATTATTTTGGGGAGGATCAAAAGTTTACAGATTTCTATGACACACCATCCAGTCATTTTGAAACAGAGGAGACCGAGGGATTGCAAGGGCCTCTAACAGAAAAAGAAGTGAAAGAGAGAGAATTTGATGCAAGACTGTACAGACCTTTTGCAGTCACAGTATCTGTTACTCTACATGACATACAAGCACACATGATAAAGGTCTCTTTTCTCAGTTCTGCTGTTTAACTATTCACCAAACAGTTCAGAGGTTTAATGACCCTGGAGATGGAGGCTAAAAAAATCACTGTGTGAAAAGGAGAAAATGCTGATAACCTGCATTTTCTCCTTTTTCACACAAATGTTTTTTGTCTAAAAGAAGACAGAAAACCCTTATTTAAGACACATTTTATTTTTCGGCTAAAATTTTTCTGGTAAAGAGTTAACCTGCATTAGCACAAATGGAAAATTTCCTGTTACTTTCAAAATTTCACAGATTCAAATTCTGTATGGTACATGTAGGCCTCTGATCCAGAATATAATGCAATAGATTTATTTATAGAAATAATCCTGTGTTTTTTACAACCCTACAAAGGTATTGTATATGTATATACTGTACTATGGTAAGGCCTTCTCTGCCATCTTTTAAATTACTTCCCTTTTACTATACTGACAGTAGCAAACAGCTTTAAACTCTTTGTCCATGGCTTTTTCTTGAGAAACAGCAGGCTTTTATTGCTCATATTATTGAAGTATGAGAAATAAGTCATTACAATCAATTTATTTGGTATTGTGTTTTTATATGTAGTTAAATATTTAGGTCTAATTTATGTAGATTATGCCTTTTCCACATGAATGCTTTCAAATTTTTATGTTGCACTTTTTCTTAGCCCTTAGGCTGCTAAGTGTGATTCAAGCACTTTTTGTAGACAGTGTAGATCAAGATCAGACTGCACAGAATGTGCAGTCTGATCTTGGATCTACACTGTTGGATAAGCAGATATCATTCCCCCCAAAAAATACCTTTGAAATGGAAGAATTTGGGTTTTTACTGTCAGCATGAAAATTTTCTTTCACTTATTTAGCAGGATGAAGGTTAGTAATGAAATAAGTATTTATTTTTCAGAATTGTAACATGGTGAATGGATCCTTTGTTCCCTGTCCAAGTGCTTACATTGAGAGAGTGGGATTTGAACTGGACAAAACAGTGCATGAAACAAAGTTACAAGTACTTATTTCACCAGCTGTGTTGATTACAGGTGACAATGTTCAGGTACTAGCAGCATAAATTTCTTTTTGTTTGAAATTGCTTCTGAGGTTTGGGTTCTCGAGCTTCTGAAATCATACTTGAGCCATACTATAGCAAAAGAGGTTTTGTTGATCTCCATGATGCATTAAACCAAGCAAGTCATCACATAAGTATGGACCGATAAAGTCCATTTTGTTGAACAACTGGCTAATTCCTAAGGGTAGAATGTCCTTGGACATGTAGAAGATTCACTAAAAGCAAAAAGTTTCAACACAGGTCAGCCTACAGAGACTGCCCGGGCTGACATAGATCGATACTTTTTGCAGATGCATTAACTCCTTACCACACAGTCCCGACTTTTAACGACCCTGAGAAAAAGGCCTTTTGAAAATATTGTGAGAAAAGAAGAAAATGCTGGTAACCAGCATTTTCTTCTTTTCCCACAACGTTTTCTACCCTTCCCAAAACAATTTTCAATTTTTCAGTCACTTTTATTTTGTCGTCTGCTAATGCTTTCAATTTGGACTGGTCTAAAATTTTGTCGTTTGGTAAAGAGTTAAACCCCCTTTTCACAGAGCATGACTCATATATGTTTGTATAGTACTAAGATTCCTTGTTAACTCTTTACTTTACCAAACCATAAAATTGTATTCTTGGAGTATGAGGTTCTGGAGTATGCTTGGTTGGTGGAGGTTATGGTTGGAGATCTGTGTGGCCGCCTGACGTCACCACAGGTAAAAAGTGAAAGTCAAAATTGAAAAGTATTTGCAGACAAGATATTAAATGTTGCTTTAAAGATAGGATTTGTCTTTGAAAGAGTGGGAAACATTGTTGAAAAAGGTCGAATTATCAGCATTTTCTTTGACCAATGTATATGACTGACATTAAACCCCTTATCAGACATCATTATTTTAGACTTGTTCAAGTTGAAAGTAGACAACAATCTAATGTTAATCAAATGATGGAATTTGCCTTTGTTAGGGTAAAAAACATTATGTGGAAAGTAATAAACACTTGTTTCCATCCTTTTCTCTCTTTTCCACAATGTTTTTAAAGGTCTTTTTCCAAAGGATTGTTACAACTGGGCATTGTTTAATAAAAAGTTGAACTAACCAGCAATAGTTGACGTTAAGCTTCCATTGTGATATTTCCTCATAACATTCTTTGTGTGAATTTTCACTTGAAATTACAGTTATTTGGGTCTTAATTTCAGACTGATGGAAATGTCTGTTGTGTTTATGCGGTGCCCCAGTGGTTAGTAATTTGATGCACTATATTGTATGATTACAGCGTCCCCCTATGCTGAGTAATTTGATTCACTATATTGTGTAATTACAGCGTGGAGCAGACCAAGTCAGTTTGAAGGAAGGTTATCTACAGTTATCTGGTTTACAAGTCCGAGGTCATGCTATGTTCTCTCATCGAGGCTTGCCTCTAGACAGCGAGGTTCTGGAGTATGCTTGGTTGGTGGAGGTTATGGTTGGAGATCTGTGTGGCCGCCTGACATCACCACAGGTAAAAAGTGAAAGTGGATTTAAGCCTTTACCACATGACAAAAATGTAGACTTGTCCAAATTGAACGCATTTCCACATTCCTGATGACAATTTAAGTGTTGCTCGAATGATGGAATTTGTCCTTGATAGGGTAGGAAACATTGTGAATAAAGGAGAAAATGCTGGTAACCAGTATTTTCTCCTTTTCCGACAATGTTTTAATAAGGTTTTTCTTCAGGGTCCTTAAAACTCGGATTTATGTGGTATAAGGTTGATTGTTAGAGCAAGTGTGTTAAGTATATAGCAAACAGCAAAATTTCAGTCTTGTCCAGACTGATAGTATTCCTATACATCAGATAAAGTGTGACTGAAGTGCTTGGAATTGTCTATTGGAGAGAAGAAAACATTGTAGAAAAAAGGAGAAATGCTGATTACAAGTACTTCACAACAATTTTCTCGAAAGCATTCTTTCTGAAGGTCGTTAACACTTGGGACTGTGTGATAAAGGGTTCATTTTAAGCACAAGTGTGTTTTGAAACTCATTGCCTTCAATGGAAGATCTTTTGAAAATATTGTAGTGAAGGTAGCAATTCCTCCATATTACATAGTGCTTTTTCATGTATTCAGGTATAAAATCTTAAATTATACGAGTAACAGCTATTTGTTTTGCTAGCTTCTTTGATGCATATAAAGAAAGCTTTTGAAAACATGACGGGAAAAGGAGAAAATGTTGGTAACCAGCATTTACTCCTTTTCCCACAATATTTTCTACCTTTACAAGGACAAAACCTCTTTGCTTGAATTTTATTCAATTTGGTGTCTGCAGTTGCTTTATTTCAGGAAGGTTTAAAATTGTCTCATGTGGTAAATAGTTGATTACTATTACAGGTTCAGAACATAGTGGAATTCCTGCAGACATTTATCATGTTGGTTGAGGATGCGGAGAACAGCCTTCAAAAATCACGAACCTATGAGCTTTGTCAACACATGATACCACAGCCTCAGTGTAAAGCACTTCAGGATAGATACAAAATACCCTGTATGTCATCTGAGGACATTAAATATAGAATGACTAGAGCGTCAGTGGATTCTGTACATTTAACAATTGTAGAAGAGGGTTCGTCCCTGAACATACAGGTAAATTGAAATAGAAGAATTTGTAGAGAGTAATAACCATTTATGATACATTCTGTTTTATACATGACACTATCTAGTATAAATGACAAAAATAAATGAGCCATGCTTTGTGAAAAGGGGGTTTAATGCATTTGCAAAAAGTATTGACCCAGGTCAGCCTGTGCAATTCACTCAGGCTGACCAGGCTCAAAACTTTCTGCTTATTATCAAATTACCTGTATGTGCAAGGATCATTCTACCTCCAGATTCAGTTGGTTGATAACAAATAGAATTTATAGATCAGTAATCATGTGATGACTTGCTTGGTATAATGTGTAATGGAGATGCATTTGAAATCCCTTTGCCAGAGGGGGGCTCAAATATTTGAAGGAAAGGAAAATGTTTCTTGGGAGTGAAATGGAAAACATTGTGGGAAAAGGAACAATTGTTCGATATTTGGAATTTTGCTTTTTCCTATTATTTTTTTTTAATGAAGTCAACTGTTAGGTGGTAAAAACACAACAGTGCATTACCATGTAAAGGGCTATTGTATAAGGAATCATTCTTTTCTGCATGCTAGTAACATTCAAATGACAATACTTCTGTCATAGATTTGAACTTTTCTTTAATCCTGACTGTGCCTAATTAATGAAATGGTACTTTTAATCTGACAGTGAATGGGACTTATATATTGCAATTTTAAGGCAATTTTGACTGGCTTATCTTGCTAATATTGGACAGTGTACATCCATGATCAGACTGGATGGACTTGGAATATGTTCTTAGTCAACACTGTTGGCAAAGGAAATGAAGTAAAGTTATATAATCAAAGGGTTAATTCATATTGTACACCCAACAAGGTATGTTTGTCAGTAGCGAAATTGGTGAAAATAGTCAGATAGGGTCTGTAAATGGTAAGCCATTTCTGAGTAATGCTGTTATTTTGCAATACTGATAAAGAATACTTTTGAAAATACTGTGGGCAGAGGAAAAATTGCTGGTGACTAGAACTTTTTCAAAGGGGAGTCTATTGTAAGATGTCAAAAAAAGCAATTTTCAGGAGGCAAAGTTTTTATATATTTTAGCCATGCTCTTGGAAAGAGGGTTTAATGCATCTTTGTGATCCCTTATACCAAGCAAGGAGTCACATGATTATCAATTTGTTTAACAACTGACTGAATCATGAGGTAGACTAGTCCATGGACATGCAGAAAATTGACTGATAACAAAAAGTTTCAACCCATGTCAGCCAGTGCAGCCTAACAAGGGTCAATGCTTTTTGCAGATGTATTAAGCCCCCTTTTCACAGAAAATGGTTCATTTTATTTTTCTTGTTAATATTATATTTTTCTCTACAGATCTACCCTATAAGACTGTCTACGTGTGACCTTCATGGAGAAAACACAAGGTCAGGTATTACAGGCTTGATTGAGCATATCTCCTTGAAACAGTACATCTCTACAGCCCCAGTCAGACATGATACCAGTCAACCAGAAGTATGGCTTGAAACTGGGGGAATATCTCTGGGACCCCTGAAGGCCGAGGCAGCCATGGCTCTACCTCATCCAGAATTATATGACATTCAAAATGACTTTCTTATGCTTCATGATGAAGCATCCTTGAGATTGTGGTTTTTGTGGCCAGTAGATCAGATAAAAGTGTCATCAACTGTTTTTGGAAAATGTGGATGTTTGGGAGGTTGTAGTTTTTTTGGAGGTAATAGAAATGGTGCAGGATTCTTTCAGCCCAAAAAGCATCAAGAAACAAAAGCTACTGCTATTTATAAGATATCTCCAGACGGTACTGACCCAGGTTTTGGTCAGAGTCTCTTGTATAAGAATAAACTTGTGTTTGATACAGGTAGGACGTATGGATGGACATCTCCAGCGAAGGAGTTTAGATTTACCCGAGGCTATATGAGTAACTTGACTACCCCTGATACACCTGGCACTGGTATTACAGTGATAGAGGAACATTTTATAGGGGACAAATATCTGGGGCAGGATGGCACGGAAATTTCAGAGGATCGACGACCATCAGTATCACAGCTTATGCGGAGTTCTACAACAGAGACAAGGTCTTCCTCTAGTTTAAATACAACCACACCTAGTGATAGTCAGAATGTAAATCCATTTGATTATGTGAAATCCATGGAAAACTTTAGATCTACTGACATGGTAGGAGTGAGAGAGAGAATTCAAAACCAGGACAACACACCTGGTAAAGCTGGGCGAAGTTTCTCTATTAGCTCATCATCATCACCTCCCCCTGTCAGTCCGACAGCGAGATCCTCAATTGTTCACAGTCCCTCATCCAGGTCCTCGGTCCACAGTCCAATCAGTCGATCTTCAGTTCAGAGTTCAAGTCCTGGCTCTGTCAGAATGAGATACAGATCAGAATATGATGCTGTAAGACAGTTCTCAACGGTGTCTCTAGACAGTGAGATGTATTTCTCTGCAGAAGAAGACAATGTACCAACCAAACCATTGTCCAGTGTGGACAAAGTCTCATCAGAAAGTGACAGTGTGACATGGGGCACTGAAGGGATGCAACCAAGACCTATGTTTGATCTGAGTGGATTGTCCCAGCAGAACGAGACAGTGTTAGAACATAAGAATAGTTCAGCCTCGTCCACCTCCACACTGTCCTATATGTCAGCTGACACAGATCCAGATGAGACTCTGTCAGGTGGTATACCCGATGATTTCTCCATGGTAGATTTACATTCACAGGTAAGTAGTCTAGCTCAACTATTCTTTAACTCTTTACCAAACAGTGAAATTAGACCAAACCAAATTGGAAGCATTTGCAGATGACAAAATAAATGTAGCTCAAATTATAATTTCTGTCTTTGATGGGTAGAATGCATTGTGGGTAAAAGTAGAAAATGCTAGTTGCAAGCATTTTCTCCCTTTCCCATGATGTTTTCAAAAGCTTTCTTATTCAAGGTCATTAAAAGTTGCAATTGTGTGGTAAAGATTTTTAACTCAGTATTGTTTTATATAGATTTTTACCATCCCTACCATATACTGATTTTAAAACTTTGCTGGTAGAACAAGCAATTGCTTGTAAAAAGGTATTTCTTCTATTCCCAAAATATTTTGCACATCATTCAAATAGGATTTCCTCCTCTCCTTCAATTGTTTCCTCATTGTGTTGCTTGTAAATGTTGTAGTATAGCTTAAAATAGCCTCCACACAAATGGGTATTAAGCAATCAACAAATGGAAAGAGAGTGGTGCTATGGTGCTGTAATGCAGATTGTGTTACAGCTGTATAAAGAATGCAATTTTCTTGTTATCAGTAATACGGCCGGGTACCTCAGTGGTTAGTGTATCTGACTCATGACCTGGAGGTTGCTGGTTTTATACATGGTTGCGGCAAACTGTCTTTCCGGTGATTTTCGCGCCTTTTACTGCTGATGCATGTGAGAAAATTAGTCAGTGGCTTTGGAAAGAAAGTTGTGTCAATACTGGTGTGAGAAAGCCATGAAACACATTGGTGCGTCACTGACTGCCATGATATGACCTAAGCTGTTAAAATGGCATTAACCCTTTACCACACGACAAATTTTAGACCTGTCCGAATTGAAAGCATTTGCAGATGAAAGTTTCAATGCGGCTCATATGAAATGAATTTTCTTTGATAGAACAAAACATGATATCCTCTTCTTGAGAAATGTAACTTTTAATTATAATAATGTACACAAGCTTTCGGCGGTACATCCGCCTTCTTCTAGTGTGATCCTGTGATACAATGCCTGCAGTAACAGTTGTTTACGCAACGTCAAGGTAATGTTGACGTCACGTAAACAATTAATACCAAGTCCCGGGATGAAGTCATTGCAGCTTTAATCCCGCCAAATGGGCCCGAACCCAGACCAAAAATGCATCCGACCCACGGCATTGTGGGAGAAGAAGAAACACAATCAATGTTGTATAAAATTGTTGGTTGTTTTAGAATGTACATTTCCTTCTTTAACTCTTTATCACACAATCCGGGGTTTTCACGACCCTGGGGAAGAGGCCTTCTGAGGACATTGTGGGAAAGGGAGAAAATGCTGGTAACCAGCATTTTCTTCTTCTCCCACAATGTTTTCTACCCTTCCCAAGTCGGATTTCAATATTTGAGTCGCATTGGTTTTGTCGTCTGCAGGTGCTTTGAATTTGACTGGTCTAGGATAATGGTGTTTGGTAAAGAGTTAAACCTATGCAATAAATTCATATTTGGTAAATCTATATTGGTAATGTCAAAACGTAGGCCTGGTCCATTATTGTGGGCTCGATCCTTTGCCGATTGGTGGGTATGATCTATGCTTTGTGGGGGGGTGGGGGGTCTTGATGCATCTGCAAAAGGTATCGACCCATGACAGTGCAGGCTGGCATGGGCTAAAATCTTCCTTTTATCTGCATAGGGTAGAAAACATTGTGGGAAAAGGAGAAAATGCTGGTAACCAGCATTTTCTCTTTTTCCCACAATATTTTCAAAAGCTTTCTCTATCAGAGGTATTAAAAGTCGTCATTGTGTGGTAAAGGGTTAAACTCCAATAGAAACAAACACACAATTAGGCACTCATAATATTGTTCTAGGACGGATGGAAGATTGTTGTTTGAGAAATATGGGACTTTGGATGCCTAATTCAGTGCTAGACCTGAAAGAAATTAGCAACTTATGTCGTAAGTTAGGTAAAATATTGTAATGTCTAGTAAAGTGTTAGAAGTTTTTTGTTGCATTATTGCATAAAATGTGCCTTTTCGGGCCGTTATAAGCATGTATTAACGGGTAAAAACCCGGCGTTAACGGGAGAAAACGTGTATTAATCAGTAAATTCACACGCCGTTAACGCCCGGCTTTGTACTATCAATATCTTCGATTCGGGCCTACCTTGTAAACAACGTTTGTTCTTGTCAGATTTTCCCTAGACTCCAGCCATCAAACTGTAGAAACTTGAACCATATTATATCCTTTTCATGGCTTGTCGTTGATGATAATAGTACACCACAAACAAAATTTTGCACAGGATCTCAGTTTAATCGAGATCTGAACAAAAAAATCACTCGTGAAATGTACTCTAAACCAGCTACATCCCACCCACTTTTTAACGTGATAGGTAATTCCCCCGCTTGATGTAGATCGATCCCTCTGACGTTACAGAAATTCATATCCACTCATTCATCCTACTTGTAATCATCCAAATGTGTACAAGTTTATCCCACATACGTCCACTTTGTATTAAAAATCATTAGAAGTGAATTTACACTGAGAGAATCAAAACTGGCATACAGGACTAACGGCCCTTCACTGCTCGTAACCGTAACTTTTTTGCCGACTTCCGGTTTTAACCCATTTTGGTACAGTACATTTGAAGTTCGCTTATTTGCATTTCTATGGAAATATTTTTGCTATCTTTGCAAATTATTGCTAAAATACCTTTACTTTATGCAATAATAGGGCATAATACCGGCAAACGCCCCTCCACTATACAGCCCTATGCATACATGTGGTATTGTTTTACGAATTAAAAGATAAATTAATGAAATTCTGTGCTTTATTCCATAGACCAATATTGTATTTGATGTATACGGAATGAATCTATAAGAAATCAAAATTCTTTTGACACACAATTTAGATTTTCATGGGTTTTCGCGATATAGTGGAGGGGCGTTTTCCGGTATTATGCCAATAATAGCATTAATTCACGTTTTTTTCGGTCATTAACATTCGGAGAGGCCCTCAAAATACTTTAACACCCTCATGCTTACCACTCGGGCGTTAAAGCATTTTTCGGGCCTTTGCGAATGTTAACGACCTTAAAAACGTGAATTAACCCTATAGTAGATAATGTGTTAACCCTGTACCACATAATCCCAGTTTTGAAAGACCTAGAGGAAAAAAGGATTTACTGGTAGATTTAGCTGAAATGATGGTAATTGTCTGTGAAAGTGTAGAAAACTTTGTGGAAAAAGGAGAAAATACTGGTAACCAGCATTTCCAGCATTTTCTCCTTTTCCCACAAGGTTTTCAAAAGGCTATTTCCACAGGGTCGTTTAAATTAGGGATTGTGTAGTAAAGAGTTAATTTGAAATTTCTATTGATTTGTACAATTCAAGGTAAACAAACCCATCACCAAGTCTCCGGTCCTACTTCCCTGTTATTCCAATCACATGACAAAGTTACACTGCAAGAATTGGGCAGCAGTAGCTCCTTTCCCAGCTAGGTATCACAACATGACAAGCGAACCATCGTTCAATTCCCTGTCCTCTGCGGGTCAGTCAGTACAGCATGGGAAAACTCATTCTTCTATGCCAGTGTTTGTGAAGGTAAGGTACTCTCAAAAACAACCTGTATCAACACTTGTTAATCTCTTAGAGCATTCAAAATCTGAAATAAGCAAGTGTGGTCTTATAAAGATAAATCTATATAATGTATAACAATTTCAAGGCTGTTTTAATGCTTTACAAGGCAACAAAATTTTGATTCATCCATATTGGAAGCATTTGTAGACTGTAAATGTGATGTGACTCAGATGATAGGAATTGGTTTCTAAATGGTAAAAATCATGGTTACCAGCATTTTCTCCTTTTCCCTCAGTGTTTTCAAAAGATTTCTTACTCAGGTTTGTTAAAATTCTAGACTGTGTAGTAAATGGTTAAGCAATTTTTAGCTCACCTGAGCACATAGTGCTCGGGGTGAGCTATTGTGATTGGTCAATGTCCGTCGTCCATCTGTCCGTCTGTCTGTCCGTCCGTAAACAATTACTAAAAAATCTTCTTCTCTGAAACCGCCAATCAGATTTCAATGGAACTTCACAGAAATGATCCTTAGGTGATGCACTTTCAGAGTACTTCAAAGACTTGAATTCCATGAAGAACTCTGATTGCCATGGCAACCGAAAGAAAAAACTTTAAAAATCTTCTTGTCCCAAACTGTAAAGGCTAGAGCTTTCATATATGGCATGTAGCATCATCTAGTGGCCCTCTACCAAAACACTTCAAATTATGGCCCTAGTGTGGAAATTGGCCCTATGTTGTGGGTTCTTGGATTTCACATAGAGATAAAGAAGGAAATCTTTAAAAATCTTCTTGTCCCAAACCGTAAGGGCTAGAGCTTTCATATATGGCATGTAGCATCATCTAGTGACCCTCTACCAAAATGCTTCAAATTATGGCCCTGGTGTTAAAAATTGGCCCTGTGTTGTGGGTTCTCGGATTTCAGGTGAGCGATTTAGGACCATCATGGTCCTCTTGTTTGTTATACTTGTAGCTCTAAATGCTTGAACTTTAAAAAAAGGAATACATAAGTTTTCCTGGGAATTTTTTAATTTTTGATACTATGTATAACATTGTAATTTATAGAGCTTAATTTGTGATAGATAACCTGATAATGAAAAACAAACCGAAGTATAGAAAAATATTAAAGCATTGATATCGGTTTTGTTTTGTGCTTGGAAAATTTGACTTTAGAAGTATGGTTAACTTTTGTTTTAGTCTTGCCTTTAATGTAATGTTTGTAATAATCTTTGAAACTCTTAACAAATGACCATTACTATTACTATGAATTAACTAAAGTAATTGCAGGCTGAAGGTAACATTTGAAAAAAAATGGGGACAATGTGAATCTAGTTCAGAATGCATAGAATATGTTTTCAAATCTTAGTTCTTCATTATTTGTTTTGTATGGTCTTCTATTTAAAACTTCCTTGACTTTTTAAACTTAAGGGTTTTTTTAGGGATGGCAACGGTTAGTAAAATTGCTAACCGGTTAACCATTCAATCTTTCGATCGGTTAACCGAACGACCATGTAAAAATCATTTTAAGATGAAGGTACCTGCCATTTGCTCGATCGTTGTCTGCGCATGTCATATTCTTCGAAGATTTGACCTGTCTGCTATGACGAATCACCCATCCCCGTATACCTGGGAAAAGTAGGGCTAATACCGAAGCTAATACCCTATTACCCAAACATGTAGGGGCTCTTTTAATAAATGGCCGATGCATAGGTTACATGCTAGCCGATCATAGCTGAATGAATCGCACCAGCTAGCTTTTTATTGAGTAAACGTTTATTTCATTTTAAAATTCAAAGTAACGGTTGTTTTGAAAAGTAGTCCGGTTCTGTACCCAGAATGCCCAAATTAGATAGATGTGTATTTGTAGAATGCCATCTAGCGGGAGATAATGTTTGCTCGATGTATCAACAATGATAACCGGTGCGTGAGAAATTCATACCCGTGACGTTCACTATTTCTGTACTTTGGCACAGAAGACGGCCAATCTATCGACGATCTCTGTCTCTCTCTCTGGAATGTAATCATTTTTCCACAATGTTTTCTTTAGAGGACTAGAAATTACCAGGCTATTTACAACTTCACAGAATCGTCTTACTGAATCATGCAGATGATGCTGTGGTTATTGATCGTCAAAGGAAAGGGCCATCGCTAAATGAATCGGGTGTTAACCTCCTCCCAAACGACAAATTTAAATTTTAGACCCTCCAAAATTCAAAGCCTCTGCAGAAAACAATTTTATTGTTGATACAAATGATTCTTACTTCTTTGAAAAGGTAGAAAACATTGTGGAAAAAGAAGAAATTGCTCCTTTTCTCACAATGTTTTCATATATTTTCAACCTCAAGGTCGTTAAAACAAGGGATAGTGTGGGAAAGGGTTAAGATACATGTAACTGATATTTGGTTGAAAACTGCTAAATACAAATGAATGTTCAGTGATGGTATATTTCGATTTTCGAGGATACTTATCAAACTGATAATGAATGAAGAGTAATCACTGTACGTTTGATTGATTGAATTTGCGTTTATTTATCGTCGCCACCGGTTGCCCATATGGGCGACGCCCCCTGAAGGTTATTAGTATTGTTACGGGGGATCGCACAGATACAGGACGAAACCCATCTTAAGTTACTCCTGGTTCTTTTACGTGCTTGGTGTATAGCACCGTCACATGGGACCTCGGTTTAACGTCTCATCCGAAAGACTATTAGTAATTTTAAATGGCCAGCCATGGGGATCGAACCCACACCCTCAAGTGACTTGAAACATCATGTTCACGAGTCCTACGCTCTACCAATTGAGCTATGCAATCGCTGTATGTGCTTGACCAGAGATCGATTAACTTGTTAGTTTCAATCCCTCTTACGCTGATTGGTCAATCCATGCATATATTTGATTGTGGGCGGGCACTTAATGAAATAATCCAAACAAATCAATTACGATAAACTGTAGAAGTGAGTGCCTTTGATTAGGAGAGGACACCAATTTTTGATTGTTTATTATCGGAGACTGGGGACCAATTAGCGGATTAACAATGTTTATTGCACGGACATGTCAAACTGTGTATCACACCTTCGCCGCGTCTTGGCGACATGGATGCGCGTATATTGCAGTTATGGTTGTCAGAACCGACAAAGTTAATTTTTTAGACATATTTTTTCACTGTCACGGTAAAATTTTGGTAATATATATATTTTTTCTGTTTAACCGAGTTCCGATTTCCTAACCGGTTAATCAGTCATTTGATTGTTTAACTGTTTAACTGGTAAACCATTGCCATCCCTAGTTTTTTTGTACCAACTGAAAATATCTTCCGCACAACGCATATTAATTGTTTATTGTGTCTTTACACTTGCAGGTAAAGCAAGGGTTCAGTACCAGAATTATGAAAGCCAAAGAAATAAAGTATCCACAAGAAAGACATGGTTCCGAATCCTGGGATAATATTGAAGAACCACTACTTGCCAACGGTATCTTTTACATACTCAGTATTCTGAACATTTTGATATTGTCATGCTGTAAACTTTTACCAAGCAATTCTATGGTTTATTGACTCTTAGGAAGAGACTCTTTGAAAACATTGAGCGAAATGGAGAAAATGCTGGTAACCAGCATTTTCTCCTTTTCCCTTAATGTTTTCTGCCTTGTCAGGAAATCCTTATTCATTTGTATTTATTTCAAATTGTCTGCTGTGGATGCTTTAGTTTGTGAAGAGTCTAAAATTTATCATATGTGCAAAGGTAAATCAATTCCACAGAAGTTCTAATTTGTATGCCAAGAGAGAAACTGATTGATTGTATGATGTTTAATGCTGTTTTCAACATTATTTCATTTATATTGTGGCAGCCAATGTGCCTTTCCATGGTTTCCTGGAGTTTCTTTTACCAGTACTCAGCGCAATATTCTTTTCAAGCCACTGGCTGCTTTCCCACATAACCATCATCAAATCATAGGTCAGCGGTGAGAGAGGAATGAATCCTGTCACAGTGAATATCATCAATCTTCGGAAAGAAATTGGCCTAGCTGGGGATCGAACCTGCAACCAACTGTTTTCAAGTCCTGTATGCTACCAATTGAGCTACTGCAGCTCGGTATGCAGGAAGCAGTTATTGAGAGAAAATGGGAAACTTCTTTATACAACACTTTGTAATTCTTTCAGAAACACATCCTTTTGTTCAAATATTTTTTTATTTTCTTTTTGTCATCTTGAGAGAGTGGCATTTGAAAAGAAAGGCTTCTGAAAATATTGTGGAAAAAGGGGGAAAAAAATGCTGATAAGTAGTGTTTTTTGCTTATCTTCAAATCTTACTGCCTTTCAAAGAGTTATTCCATCTTTCCAGCCATACTGAATTTTGTCTTCAGCAAATGCTTTCAATTTGAACTAGTCTAAAATTATGTTATCACATAGAGGGCAAGTCAATATTTTTACATGTGATTCTTATCTTTTTTTCAGTAGATGTTACGGATGGACTAACAGCAGACAATGTATGCAGGACAACGGCAACAGTAAAATTACGAGGATCTGTAGATATTCTTCTTTCTCCGCTGCTATTGGAATCGTTTCAGCGGTAAATGATATATACTATTTAATGCCAACTGATCTTATTTAATCATTTGAGTGCTGAGTAAATGAAATGGACATGTTCTGTAAAATGTTTATCAAATAATCCCTAGTTTTAATGACCTCTTAGAGAAAGCTTTGGAAAACACTGTGGGAAAAGAAGGAAATGCTGGTAACCAGCATTTTCTCCTGTTCCCACTATGGTTACTATCTTATCAGAGAACTTAAGTATGTTTGTTCCAATCTCGAATTAGTTGTCTGCAGATGTTTTGAATTTGTATGAGTCCAAAATTTGTTGTGTGGGAAGTGGATAAGAAGAAAGGCCCATGTTTTTATATGTCAGTGTTATTTCATTCCAAAAAATTTGACACAAAATTACATTATGTACAGCAAGTAGCAGAAAATTGCAAATGAGAAAGCTGAGCCTAAAAATGGCAAAAGTGCCCAGCTGAGGCGCCTGATGCAGATAAACAGAC
The DNA here is from genome assembly GCA_946811185.2 of Hippopus hippopus. NCBI lineage: Eukaryota > Metazoa > Mollusca > Bivalvia > Cardiida > Cardiidae > Hippopus > Hippopus hippopus. The sequence continues at coordinate 8,422,847 of OX328100.1, read as the reverse complement.
TGAGGCAGTAGACATTTCTATGTGAAATTGATTGATTCATTTTAGTTAATGTATCCTTGCCACTGGTTGCCCATTTGGGTGATACATCTAGAAGACTGTTAGCTTTGTGACAGGGGATGGTGCAGGATAAAAGAAAATAATTCATAGTTTAGGCCTGGTACTTTAACATGATCAGTGTATAGCAGCATTACTTATGTTTATCAACTAATCTGAAGGACTTTTTTTTTTAGTAATTTTAAGTGACCAACAGTGGGAATCAAACCCACTCCCTCACATGGCACAAAATTTGATATTTACAAGCCCCGTGCTCTTCCACCTGGGCCATTGGGGCTGGACAAAACCATGACCACTGTTTCAGCCCTGGCTAATATACCTAAACAAGGACCCAAACACTTTGCCTTGCCTATCTAATTCACATTTATGAAAGGGAGGTAACTATGCTAACCAAAACAATACTGGGCAGTGTTGATTATTGAACAGACCTCTTATTCTGTGCAGTCTAACCTGGACCTGTACTGTTTTTATAAACAACCTTAGTGGTTCAAAGCATTCCATGGGTTATTATACAAAGGATAGATTTTATAAAAAGTCAGGGTCTGTATAAGTCTCTAGAATTTTACAAATTTGAAAATAACAAAACATCTGATTGGCTAAACCAAATGGTTTAGCCAATCAGATATTGTGTTACTTTCAAATTTACAAAATCTTGTTGAATAAGACTACAAATGTTCTTCAAAATGGTTGATGAATACTGACCCTGATCTTTATGTGATTTGAATAAGCTCTTTACCAAAGGACAAAATCATAGGTGTGTCCATTATGAAAACACTTGCTGACAATGAACTCTTTACCAAATGACAAAGTTTTTGACTGGTCCAGATTGAAAGCACTTGCAGACGACAAAATAAACGTAACTCAAAAATTAAAATTTGTTTCCAGCAGGGTAGAAAACATTGTGGGAAAAGGAGAAAATGCTGGTTACCAGCATTTTCTCCTTTTCCCACTATGTTTTCAAAAGGCTTCTATCTCAGGGTCGTAAAAACCAGGGATTGTTTGGTAAAGGGTTAAATGTGGCTCAGATGATGGATTTGCCTTTGAAAGAGTAGAAAACTTAGTGGGAGAAAGATGATGCTGGTTTCTGATAATGCATTTCTCCTTTTCCCAGTTTGTTTTCAAAAGCCATTTTCGATAGGGTTTTTAAAACACGGGATTGTTTGGTAAAGCGTTGAATGTTTCTCAAACAAATTTCTATTTTACTTGATATAATATATAACCATTATGCTTTCAGACTGTGTGAAGCTGTTACACCCACCCTGACTGATCTACATCCGTCTTCCATATTGGATGGTCTCCATTTTCGGTGTTTAGACCGGCTCAAAAGTCAGAACCGATTGAAGAAAGGCCAATCTGCTGGAGATGTAGACACACCGGAAAGTGAAGAGGGTCCAAACACGATGAGACAGTTTAGCAGTGACAGTAGAATGGGAAAAACGGCTGAAATCAAAACATCTAGTTACCAGGCTTTAATAGCATTACCAAAGGTATGAACTGGAGTGCCAAATAGATCAATTTTTTTTTTTTTTTTTTCAAGATAAAAAACGCAAACATTTCGAGAGTCCTTTTAATCAGAGTGTTTCACAAAATAGCAAATCATGCCTTTTGAGTGGCATGCTCATCTGGGTTTGTGTTCAAACTTTTGTTTTGTTGAGCTTGAGATTTTAAGAAAAGTTGCAATTAGGACTTTAAACCCATCAGCAGAAAGGAAGAAAAACACTAAAAGTGAAAGAGGTGTGTCAAATTGCATATATATAACATTAAAGTTTCATGCTCGGCAGGTTGTGGTTTCTTTGTAATCTAGGCCTGATCTAACCAACTGCATTCTGTAAAAATATCTCACCTTGCCAGTTCCTAGCCCTCTCGGGATTCTTTCTTTTGCAAAGCCCTTATAACACTATCAAAGGTATTCAAAACTTTTTGAATCGAGAATATCCCAGATGTTGTGATGAAATAAAATATTTGTGTAAAGCAATAATGAACAACAGTTTTATTGGTTGAAAGAAATTGAAGTGTGTAATCCTTATGTGCTGTGAAATAACAATAGTTTTCAAAGTATCATTATTTAAATATTCCATCATTTTTGTTATATTTTTTATTTGATCCATGCTCTGGCAAAGGGGGATTTAATGTATCACAATGAAGCATTATACCCAGCCAGTCGTCATATAATTATGGATCCATAAAATCCATATTGTATAACAGCCAACTGAATTATGAGGTAGAATGGTCCTTGGGCATGCAGAAAATTATCCAAAAGCAAAAAGTTTCATCACAGGTCAGTCTGCACGGACAGTGCAGGCTGACCTGGGTTGATACTTTTTACAGGTGCATTAAATCCCCTTTTCACAGAGCATGTCTCATTTATTTATTCATTTGTTTTCATTTACCAGATAAACATCTGTGCTCTTCAAGCTGGCCTGGTTGAGGAAGTGATTTCATTTTCTGCACTTGAGAATATTCAAGAGTTGACCTGTGTGTCTCTGCTTGGTGTGACAGTAGATGAGATACGTTGTCAGTTGTTGTCTAACAGTCACTCCTGTAAGACAAGTCGGGGAACACCGTCCCAGGGACAGAACCCCTCCCCAGTACACTCTAAAGGTAAAGCAGATGACCTGGAGGTGGATGACAAGCATGAGGTTTTACGCCAGGAAGACGTTGGAACGATAAATATCAAAGCGTTGCATTTACAGCTGAGACGTCTAGTCAAGGACAGTAACTTTTCCGACGATGTTGTTCTCACAGCAATCCCAGAGCAAAAATCCAAAGTCATGTTTTGCTTTGAAAATGATGCCACCAAACTGTTTTCTCCAGTGTCAGTTAAGTCAACCAAAGTAAAAAGAAGTGCCTCAGCAAGAAATGACAAGGACAAAATTGTTCTGACCAGAGGCCCTCACTCGCGGCCTTACAGTCAAGATACCCAGAGTGAGGTGATCAGGCACACCCCATCCCTGGAAGAAAACCCATTTGATGCTGCACCTCAACCCAAACTTTTAAAACAAAAAAGTTCTAGTAGTAAAGAGAAATCGGATGAGAGTATTCCATTAAGAACAAAGGAAAAAGTTCCTGAGAAACAGAGTATTGGGTATATTATGTTTGAATGTGGGTTTGAGGAGATCTCTATAGCTGCTGTCAAAAGGCTAGGCTATAAAGATAAAGCAGATAACACTGTGGATGATTTTACTATTGAACAAGAAAAACTACATGATCAAGAGATGGAGTTAGACAGGCAAATGGAAGGCAATCAAAGTACATCTGCGTCTGGCAGTAAGGAGTGTACCACTGATGGTACACAAGTAAAATCAGGACAGATACCAACGATGAAGATAGAGTCAGATACTGATCCCATTCCTGCATCACTCCAGAAAAGTACCTTAACAGTGGGATCATGGACTTCCAGAGTTTCTATCCCATCAGACTCTTCAGTATCGGTGCATACCTCTCCGTTATTCGGGGACGCCTCAAATGGGCGACTACATTTAAAAACTATTTGGTTCAACTTTGCTGCCCCTCCACCACTGCCTATTAAACGTAAGGCAGATTTTACCAAGTAAGTACCATACAAGGATTAAGGAATCCCTGAAGTGCTAAACAACATGGGGCATAATCAGATTGCACATTTTGTGCAGTCTGATCTTGATCAATATTGACTGTAATGGCAACATAAGTTATGAAAGGCACTTTAAGGGTTAACTTTAACTTCAATCTCACACTCGCTCTCTCCATTTTTTATGTCATGTGACTAAAAATTCTGCTTGAGGAGATTTTGAGCAAATAGACATATATCCTGCTCTTGAAAGTTTGAATTAAATTCTCTGAAATGCTAGATTGCAACAATCTTTCCTACTTTTGCAGATTATGGTGGATCTCTGTGTGGCTCAGACTTTTTAATCTTGAGTTTAGTACCTGCTGGCTGTTGTACTGGAGTATCATTTGGCAAGGCACTCCTGATTCTCAGCCATGTATTAGTAAAAGCATTGCAACAATAGGAGAATAAATGAGCTGTGACTGGGATTGAAAGGAAATACATGGTACTGTTGAATATTGTACTGTGAGAATCGGTGGCATAGTAATTAATTCAAACACACAGAATCATTATGTCAAGAAGTCAAAGAATCATTATGTCAAGAAGTCAAAGTCAAATCTCTTCCTTACTGTTACCTTTAGTGGCCTTTGGCAAGAAGAATTGCCTAGCCCCAAGAACCAAGTCATGGCTAAAACAAATAGATAGTATATGCTTAGATGATGGAAGAAATAGGATTCAGTTGAAAACAGCAAATCAGTCTGTTAGTGTAATAGTGTACATTTGAGTGGCAATCTTGGAAAAAGGGGGTATAATGCATCTTGGTAATGCACTGTTCCAAGCAACTTGTGGCATACAATAGATCCATTTAGTCTAAAACTGGCTGAATCGTCATGCACAAGAAAAAATTACCAATAGCAGAACATTTAGATCCAGGTCAGCCTGTGTAGACCTGACTGGCTGACCTGGGTTGATACTTTTTGCCGATGCATTAAACCATCTTTCCACAAAGCATGACTTATTTTGTTTGTACTGTTGATTTGAAAAAATCTTCTATATCAGATATGACTGGAACTTGTTGAGTACTTCCACCCCAGCTATAAATGCTTGGTTAAGTCCACTGGATCGTCTCATGACAGCTGTTAGAACACTGGCACAGGAGTTAACACACAGAACCAACTCTGTTATGGCTTGCATTATGACAGAAGGTCTTGAGATTCAAAGTATTCACATGCCATATAAGGTATAGTATGTTTACATGTCAATTTATGGACTGATCTTAAATTTAACTCTTTTACCAAACAAAAAATTGAGACTGGTCAAAATTGAAAGTATTTGCAGACCACAAATTAAAGGATGAAATTTGTCCTAGGTAAGGTAAAAAACATTGTGGGAAAAGGAGAAAATGCTGGTTACCAGCATTTTCTCCATTTCATGCAATGATTTTAAAAGCCTACTTCCTCAGGGTTAGTATAAGACAGGATTGTGTGGTAAATGGTTAACTGATCAAATTTGATAACCTTAGCTGTGTGTTAGGTATTTCATTTAACTTTTCACCAGGTGAAAAAAAATTAGACTCATTGAAATTGAAAATCTTTGCAGATAAAATATTTAATGTGACTGATATGATAGCATTTGTCTTTGAAGAGCAGAAAGCTTTGACAGGAAAGGAGAAAATGCTTGTTAGTTGCATTTTATACTTGTCACTGATTTTTTTCAAAAGCCTTGTTCATAAGGGTCATTAAAACACAGGATTGTCTGGTTAAGGATTGAGCATTCTTACGAGATAGGAACTAAGGAAAAAAATTCAGTTTTTGTTACTATTTTTGTTGTATAAATGCATGACTGGTGTGAATTACTATTGATGAAAGATGAGAAATATATTGACTGACATATGCAGTTAATATAAATTCAGCATAATTTATATAAATTTGATTAACCCTTTACCAAAACATATTGTGCTGTAACAACCCTGAGCAGAAAAAGGCCTTTTAAAAAAATTTTAGGAAAAGGAGAAAATGCTGGTAACCAGCATGAGTACTAAGAAATTCAATTATGACAGCCTACCTCTTGTTATAGATTGTAGGTGTTGCTTTTACCTTGTACTAATACTTTTTTCATTGTATTTTAGAGTAAGTACTATAAAACTACACAATTCTCTAAAACCCTGCAAGAGGATGCATCATGCCAGCTGTTGACTGTACTGCGTCGTTACATCCACAAGACTGGTACACAGACAGTGGAGAATGCTGTGAGATCAGATAGTATTCCACAACTCATCACAATACAGAAAGGAATCTTAGCTCTAACAAGACAGTGGAAAAACATTCTGTACATGCCACAGTTGTCTCAGTACAGTTTTAAAACAAAGAAGCACAGACCATACACAGTCACGTTTAATGTCTCTGAGCCAACAGATGACGAGGATGATGATGATAATAATGAAGAAGGATCTGTGAACTACAACACAATTGACGAGCGACAGTCCCTGATTGATGAAGAGATAGAGTATAAGAGATCAGAATCAGTTGGGAGCTTTAACAAGATGAGGCAGTCTTCACCCCTAAGGTTTGGTGATGAGGGTCAGGCATCTGTACCCAACGTGGCTGTTTCAAGGGCCTCTTCTGTGTCAGGGACAGCAAAACCTAAACATCAGTATAGGAGTGGATATTTACATGTAAGTCAGTAATTTTCTTTTTTTCCACACATTTCTGTGTATTAACGACCCTTGGGAAATAAGTGTTTTGAAAAAGCAACCAGCATTTTCTCCTTTTCCCATAATGTTTTCTACCGTTCCAAAGCCAAACCGCATCATTTTACATACATTTAATATGTCATTTGCAAATGCTCTCAATTTGGACCGATGTAAAATTTTGTTGGGTTGCAAAGTGTTAATGTCAAACCAAACCATTCAATGTTGTTACAGTGCAGAAGGAGATGGCTGTAAAAAATTTCGGAAAAAGAAAAAATACTGCTAGTAACCAGTATTTTCTCCTATTCTCCAAAATGGTTTCTACTGTCATAAAAAACAAGTAACATCATCCAGCCACACTTAATTTGTTATGTGCAATTTGAGAGTTTATGGTAAGATGCTTTGAACAAAAATAGCAATGAGCCACAGAAAATACATGTAATTTGTTACATTTAATACATGGTTTTTTCTGAGATTTTTCTCACTTAACCAAATTATGAAATTTGAAATATCTTGACTTTTGTCAAAAGCAAAGGCAATCTTCTTTTTAAATTCTTTAAAAAAATGATATTAGAGAAAAATGTCCATGATGGTGTGCTAAATGTAAATGATAATAAAATTCATGCATAATTTGAAACTAAAGTTGATTTATTTTCTTTCAGAGAAAGAGAATGCATGAATCTCCCCAAAGAGACACCAATCCTCACATGACAAGTTTGTTAAGAAACGAGAGTGTCCACAGTTTTCAGTCGGCCAGTGCTGTCAGTGCAGATATACCTGTTGTAGGTCAGACTCCACCTGTCACACCCTATAAGGTATGTTCTGATGTTCTGACCCTCAGAGGGGCTAGTGGGCCTCTGAAATTAGGATGTATGATAAATTACAGGCTATTTGACATAGTATGAGACAGCTTGACCCAGGTTCTACGTGATTGACTCTTTACCACATGAAAAGTTGTTAGACTTATCCAAGTTAAAGGCACCTGCAGACAACAAATCAAGGGTGGCTCAAATGATAAAACTTGCCTTTAATTGAGTAGAAAACAGTGTGGGAAAAGGAGTAAAATGCAGGTTACTAGCACTTTCTCTTTTTCCCACAATGTTTTCAAAAGCTTTCTTCACTGTCGTTAAAACTCAGGATAATTTGGTGAGGGATCAGTGTTAAGATTTACTGTTAGTCTGTAAAACTTACAGATTGACTTACATGCAGCAAAGGACAGATTTACCAAGCATGTAATAAATTGTCTCAGCTGAGCCGGGTAGCTTATTCGGAAGCGTACAGGACTTGAGAACAGGAGGTCACTGGTTCAATCCCTGGCTTAGCCATTTTCTTTCTGAGGATTGATGATAGTCATTGCGATAGGATTCATTCTTCTCTCACCGATGACCATTGTTTTGATGATGGTTATGTGGCTTAGAAAGGATATTGTGCGAAGTACTTTTAAAAGAAACTCCAGGAGAGCATGGATAGGTGCATTGGTCACTGCAATGTAACTAAAATAATGTTGAAAACGGTGTTAAACACCATACAATCAATCAATCAATAAATTGTCTTGGAGACTAAAGGATTGACCGTAAATTTACAAGAGTGGCCGCAGAATTCAAATATCAAGTAAGATAATAACAGTTGATAAAATGAGTGACCAAATGACTTGATTGACTTGCAATAGATGTCTGTTTTGTATAGTTGTTTAGTGCTTCTAAAACTCTTTACCAAATGATAGAAATTTGGTATTTGCAGGCAAGAAAATTAAATGTGGCTGGAATTATGCTATTTGACTTTGAAAGTATAGAAAACATTGTGGGAAAAGGAGAAAATGATGGATATGAGAATGTCTCCTTTTCCCACAATATTTTCCAAAGCCCTCTTCTTCAGGGTCTTATAAACTCAGTTTTGTTTGGTAAAGGGTTGCCTGTTACCAGTACCTGCTGAAACAAACTTGTATCAAATGACATAAAACCCTGTAAAATGAAGATAATCAACATGAATTATGGTTTTGTGTATAAATACATGTAAAAAACTAGCCTTGTGCCAAACAACAGAAATTTGGACACAACCAGTTTGAAGGTATTTGCAAATGACCAAATAGATGTAGCTCAAATGATGATTTCTGTCTTAGATTGGGTAGAAAACATTGTGGGAATAGGAGAAAATACTGGTTACCAGCATTTTCTCCCTTTCCCACAGTGTTTTCAAAAGCATTCTTCCACGGGGTCATTAAAAATTGGGATTGTGTGGTAAAGGGTTAAGGCTGTAGGAGAAGTTGCCTGTTACTATTTCATATTTCACCTTTTTCCACAATATTTTAAAAACTTGTTTGCTGAAATACAAGAAAAATTATTTGCCAGTGGTAATTTTTAATGTCAGCTTATTATTTTATTGAAGGCTGATGTGTATAGACAAAATGCCTTAAAATCCAAAGTTGATGACCTGTATAGATGGATGACTCAACAGCAGAAGGGCTTTGAGCCCCACCCTCCATTAGAGGATGACCCTGGGGTATCTGTGAGAAGACAAGATTCATTTCTGGAAGCATTTGGTCGAGGTATGGGACAGGAGGACAGCCACACGGATGTAAACACTGATCACTACACGCTGGGTACTTCTATCATGCAGCTGGCTGATGCCCAAAATCTCTTTAAACCATTTCTACAAAGTATTGGCCTGCATGTAGAAAATGTGCGCCCCACAGCCATGTTGAAAAACTTTGGTGGAAATCTGTCACTGCAGGGAAAACTTGATGAACTTAAAATTCAGATTGCAGACTCAGTGAAGACAAAGGGAAAAGGGAAAGGAAAGGGAAAGAAGCATAATAAAATGGCAGGACTACTACATGATGTTGCAGCCTTTCATTCTGAAATGTTTGCACTGACCATTTCAATGAAAGATGTCACAGATTTTGAAAAGAAAGATTCGGACGACGATAGATTTAGAAACTTTCCTTACAAGTTTGCCATGCATAAACTGGAGGCAAAACCAGCCACTTTACAAGTTAACTTTCTGGTGAACTGTCAGGCAGTAACACAGAACGTGGACATGCCTTTATTGCGTCTGATCCATCAGTTTGTGACGATGGTTGGCAATATCAATGAAACAAGAATGGAGCTAAAGCAAGGTCACTCATCTGTAGACTGGATCAGAACCCACCGGAAACAAGACTCCAAGGGATCAACTTCAAGTGGGGACACGGTGCACTCTGATGTTTCAAGAACTGGGGCATTGGGTTCTAAAATAGAGGAGACTCCACCATCATCATCCAAGGTTGCTTAATCCTTTAATCCTCTATCACATAATCCCTTATTTTAATGACCCTGATGTAGAAGGTTTTTGAAAACATTGTTGGAAAAGGAGAAAATGCTGGTGACCAGCATTTTCTCCTTTTCCCACAGTGTTTTCTACTTTTTCATGACTGAAGCCCATCATTTGTCTTGTGAAAGGAGAAAAGAGCAATTATGGGAAAAGAAAAAAATGCTGGTTACCAGGATTTTTTCCATTTCCCATAATGTTTTCGAAAGCCTTTTCCCTCAGGGTCCTTAATGACGTATATGACAAATGTACACGTGCATCCTACTGCGCATGTATTTTTGTTGTGGGTATTGAATCAAAAGTGCACCTATGTATTTTTTTGCACATAATATAATACTGTTTTTTTTGCACATAATGGTAATACTATTGGTGCACTGAAACAAGTAACACTTTCTTCGGGTAGTATTTGTGAAGAGAAAAAAATTGATCTTTGAACTGTCACCGTGAAATAGTTAAAATGCTGCTGACACGGCATTACACACCAAACAAGGAAACAAAGGCAGTAAATTTAAAGCTGTAGAAGTATAGCTGTTTCCACTTTGAAAATTATTGTTGGAAAAGGAAAAATCGCTCCTATTGAGCAAATTTTCCTTTTCCCACCATGTCTGCTGAGCTTTTATCCTATTTTTTTTACTTAAAAAAATAACTTCCACAGTGACCTTCAACCTTGTTTTCTGACGAAATAAGCATGGATAGGTGCCATTTTTATTTTTTCTTATTATTTAGAATTATAAATACTATAAATGTGGAAAGTTTAAGAAAAATCTGTCCGTTTGAAAGTATGTATTTTTTTAAGATTAACCCTTAATTCTATCAAATTATCTCCCTTTTTAACTCAATGGTCTATATATAATATGCGTATTTGTACATTTATCATGCTCAAAACGAGGCATTTATATATTTTTTGTGCAAAAATATATGAATTTTCATTAAAATGATGTATATTTGTATATTTTTCCTGTAATTTTCCTTTTTAACTGACTATTAAAAAAAGGTGCTTTAAATCCAATTTAAGGTGAATTTTGGAACAGTATATACCTTTTTCAAAGGCAGATTTCTCAGAAACAAGCACGGTGATCCACATCTTTTTTTACTGTAATCTTCTAGAGACATGATGAGTTTTGTATGTGCAAAGTTTTGAAAAAATCTGTCCATTAGAAAAATTTGTCATATACGTCGTTAAAAGGATTACATAATTATTGTGCACTGGTATTGTTAAACACAGACACTTCCATATATTTATGCAACTCTTTGGGTATTGTTAACCTTTAAACAGTTTTTATAACCCTAAGGAGGAAGGTTTTTGACACCATCTTGGGGAAAGGAGAAAATGCTGGTTGCCGGATTTTTCTTCCTCCTTTGAAATGTTTCTTATTTTTTGAAAGACAAATCTCACATAAGAATTGTCATACACAAATGTTTGTTTAGGGCATGTTCAGCATTTTATCAACTGATAAAGAGTGTTTTGTTTCAACAAAATTGACATGGTGGAAAGCTATTTAACATATACATACTAACAAATTTAAATTTTGAACATTCCAAATGTTTAAACTAAATTGTTCATTTGCTAAAAATTGAATCTAATCAAGGCAAAAGGCATCAAACTTTGATTCATTGAAATTTCTGAAACATATTCTAAATTCATTCATATTTCAGACAAATGCAAGTACAGATACAAAATCTCCAGACATTCAGAAGGTGGCAAGAAGTCACAAACCATCTATTTCCTCCTTCAAATTTCCATTTGACACAATTAGACCAGAGAGACTAGCAGGCTTATCAGCTTCTTTAAAGAAACCTGCTTTGAAATTTACCAAAGATATAAAGAAGAAACAGGAAACAAAGTCACCCAGTGTCAGATCAGACTTGGTAACACCACCACAGTCGTTAAATCTTAGTGACTCCCTGAATGTGGACAATGTGGATATCTCCTCACCTACCATGGTGGAGAAGACCATTGTGGATGAAATCAAGGAAGGAACACCTCCGTGCTGGAGAACCTTGTATCATCTACTGGAACTGTATTCCACAATGCCAGAGACAAAAACAGTTGGTGGACATAAACCCAATAGAGAACAGTTGCCTGTGATAGAGGAAGAGCCCTCAGAAAAAGCTAATACAAGTACGCCCTCGGGTAGTATAAAAACAAGGATAGATCTGGCAGTAGAGGAGGAGGCAGCTATAGGTAATATTAGATATCATTTGTCTAAAAATTTCTTTTTGTGACCCAATAAAAGAAGCTTGTCGGCAGTATACTGAAAGGTCCAGGCAACTGGGGGTTTATTTAAATCCTGAATAATTTTTCTACACCAGTCCGCGCAGGCTAGTCAGTGACGACACTTTCCGTTCTTGTGTTATTTTTTTGTTTTGCGCAAGTCTACAGTGGGACAAAATCGAATGTAGTCGTAAAGTGCCGTCTTGGATTAGCCTGTGCGGACTGCGCAGGCTGATCCGAGACAACACTTTACACAAATGTCCAAATACCCCTTTTTGCGTGTTGGAGGCCATATTGAGCAAGACATCAGATAATTATGAATCCATAAAATCCATTTTGTCTAACAACTGACTGAATCATGAAGTAGGATGGTCGGATAAACAGAAAATTGACCAATAGCAAACAGTTTCAACCAATGTCAGCCTGTGCAGGCTGACATGACTTGATACTTTTTGCAGATGCATCAAACCCTTATTTCACAGAGAGTGGCTCATAGGTTTTTGTGAAGAACTAAAAGTTATTACTCTTGAAACAAAGTGCACCAATGAGCATACTAGGGCCTGATCAAATTTACCTTGTTATTTCTATAGAGGATATGTTTTGCCCCAAATGTGGTAACCCTCTGAAAAAGTCTGGATCAGCTTTAAGACAAGCCTCTTTATCATAATAGAGAGCATAAATTTTCATGTGTGTGAATCGGGACCTTTAGCTAATACAGTAATCTCAATTTGTAGGATCAGGCACGTCAGGCGGATTTGAGAACACTCCATTGGCAAGGTCAACATTCAGTCGGACAAGATTTAAACAAAGTAAGTAGTACAAGTAGTTGAAGTAAACATTTTCTGCTTTTTTACTCTTCACCATACGATCCCCATATTAATGACCCTGAAAAAGAAGGCTTTTGACAGCATTGTGAAAAAAGGAGAAAATGCTGGTAACTAGCATTTTCTCCTTTTTCCACAATGTTTTCTGTTCTATCAAAGAAAAACTAGCCATTTGAGCAATATTTCACTCTTGGTCTGCAAATGTTTTCAGTTTGGACCGATCAAAAGGTTTGTTGTTTTGGTAGAGAGTTTAAAAGAATTCACAATGAATTAAAAGATAGAGCTGCCCCCATGTAGTCACAAACAAAACAAATAAAAAAACAATGAAAGAAAATCTTAGATTTATAGTTGAATCTTATATTTTGTGGAAAAAGAATTTAATTTTGAACACCTCTTGAAAAGAAAGTTTCTGCTGTATGAAACATATGAATACTTGGTGCTGTATAACTGAAATCAATTTGTTAACTTTACATGCACTTCCACAGGGTTTTATTTGGTTTGTTTTCATACCACAATTTTTTGCAATAGTAACCCTTTACCTCAGACTCTTGTGTTTTTAGAACCCTGAAGGGGAAGGCAATGAAAATGTTGTAGAAATGGGAGAAAGTGCTGATAACCAACATTTTTTGTCCTTTCCCCACCATTTCTCCATCCTTTTGGAGATAAATCTCATCAATTGTTGCAAAGCTGAATTGCCATCTGCAAATGCTTTAAATATTGGCTAGTCTAAACTGTTGCTGTCTTGAAAAAAGTAGTTATACTATACTGGAGTTTATAGATGCCAGTGTGCTTAAAGTACTGTAGTATTTTAGAATTTTATGCATGTTTTAAATAAATTAAAAACATCAACTTACTTTGAATATACAGAAATTTTGTCAGAACCATTTTTGTCCAAACTGAAAAATAGGAAAAAAGCATATATCTATTTGTAATATAGGAGATATGCACTTGTGTCGATATTCCCTTTTTCTCAAATTCTGTTCATTTAAAAAATTTAGGTATATACATTGGTGACAGTATTCCATTGGTTGTATTTGGCATTGCCAAGTTGGATAAAGTGAAAATTCTGGCAGTATTGAGTGGACTGAAGCTGGAGGCTGAACTGAGGAATGTCCATGCGAGTGGTACAGTCAAGGAGAAAGTGAAAGGGTTTCTACAAAGAAAGTCCTCTGAGGCGTCTGCCACAGTCCATGTAGGCCATACTATGATGGTTTTATTAGAGGGACCACCTTTACAGTATGTAATTTTTATTGTTTGTCCATAACTATTTGCAGACAACTTTATTTGTTTTACAGCAGACTACCTATTGAAAAACATTGCAGTAATAGAAATTAAGAGAAATTGAGAAATTGCTGTTATTTATGTTTTCATATGTATTTATTTACCTCTTTACCAAACAACAATATTCTGGACTTGTTCAATTCACCTCTTTACCAAACTGTAAAATTTTAGACATGTTCAGATTTAAAGCATTCTCAGACCCAAAAAACGAAATTTCACTTCAGAAGGACAGACAACATTGTTGGAAAAGGAGAAAATGCTGGTTAACAGCATTTTCTCCTTTTCCTTCAATGTTTTCAAAAGCCTTGTGCTTCAGGGTTGTTAAAACCCGTAGTTGAGTGGTCAAGTTAGAAAAATTTGCATGTGACAAAGAAATTGTGGCTCAGGTGATGAATATTGTCTTCGAAAGATTAGAAAACATTTTGTGAATAGGAGAAAATGCTGGTTATCAGCATTTTCTCCTTTTCCCAGAATGTTTTTCAAAAACCTTCTTATTTAGAGTCGTTTAAACTTGGGATTATGTGGTAAAAGTATATACTTTATTCATCTTGAATATCTGTATTTTAGTATCACAAAATTGATTGAGGTTTATTCGCATTTAAAGGATATTGTGTAACCAAACTATCGGTTGTAGAGAGGAGCAAATAGTACAAAGCAAGATTAGACTGCACTTATGTATTGGCTGATCATGGTACACTGTCTGCAAAATACATCAGTTGTCGCATAATACATGATAAAAGTTAAAGCCTGTCATAATTATATTATTCTATTGAAGAACTGTGGTTACAGTCAATATTGGGAAATCTCAAGCGTTACACACAACAGTGAAGAGGCGAGGGAAGGGACATAACTCTGCCCTTGTTTCTATTGGAGAGATTGACATCGATATACCTCAACATCCGGTAGTCTTACATGACATGTTAACTAGAGGGACAAACAAGCTTTCCACGACATTGCAGGAGTTTCGTAGACCAATTGTGCGATCTAGGTAAATGAAATATCAAAGTTTATGTAGGTATAGAAGGTAAAAAAAACATGCGACCAGGTTGGGTATTCACCAATCATTCCTAGGAACATTCTCAGTCTTACTCTTAAGTATTTTCTAAATTTGAAACTTCAGATTTGCTTAAACAAATCCAATTTTTAGCCTATCAGAAGTTAAATCTAGAATGAGACTAAGGATTAAGTTAACCCTTTGATTGCTAAGCGCAACTCACTGACCTTTTGCGGACAGTGTAGATCAAGATCAGACTGCAGAGAACGTGCAGTCTGATCTTGGATCTACACTGTCCGATACAGAGATTTTTTTTCCCTAAAATATATCCTTGAAATAGCAACATAAGGGGTTTTACTATCAGCTTGAAAGTTTCATTTCAGTTATTCAGCAGGATAAAGGTTAGAATGGTTGGGGAACCCTGAATCAGATTATATTGGAGGTCAGGTCTAAAGACCAGAGTGTTACAACTTGAACTGTATTTTACAAAACTAAATGATGCATTTATTGGTTATGTGTTATGCTCTTAAGTACCTTTGACTTCAAGGTCTTCAATATCATGAAAATATTTCTCATATATCAGATTTCTTTATAGTTTACCCAGATGGACTTTATTTTATAAATACATTTGTACAACTTGATGCCTCAAAGAAACTACAGTGCACTTTCATTGTGTCAGCATATGTTGTTAGCTTCAAAATTAAGGTATAAATTAGTTGTTTCTTTGTTTTTTAAATATCTGCATAATCACATCATGTTGTTTGCCAGGCTTTAACTGTCATGGTATGATATATAGCTTCACATGTCTGTATGTTTTTAAAATAATTTCTGTTTTTATGAAGTATATACAGGATCTGACATGAGTTGGCTTTTGAGATAAAATTTTATTAAACGAGTCTAGGGAAATGTTGTTAAGAGAGCCTTTGGCGAGCTTAATAACATTTTTCCTTGACAAGTTTAATAAAATTTTATCTCAAGTGCCAACGAATGTCAGATTCTTTTTATCACATAACGATATTTCACGAAATAAAGATCAGATTATGCAAAACCATTTATAGATGCACCCGCGGTAGTATCCATGAAACCCATCCACTTCTATAAAATATGTACAAAATGATGTCAAAAATGACGTCACACAAATATGATATCAAACGTGTGTAAGATAAGAAAATTCGTAATGGGTATATTACACTGAAAACAAGGGAGGTTATGTGATAAATATAAATCCATAATATCTTAATATTTAATATTCCAGTCGAAATGTAGATATGGAGTATGCAACAGTAGATTCTCGTGGCTCTGGTAAGGAGACCAACCGATCATCTTCTCTACCCCGCCCACCAAGACTGGTAGAGTCTGATCATTTTGGACACCTGCACATTCATCTGAAGGCTGTGTTACAAGGCATCACTATTGGTGCATCCTTGCTGCCTTCTTTAAAAGCTCAACATAAAGTAAGTATTACAAGTAAGATAAAAAAGATACAGAAAAGAGGGCTTATTCAGGTTCAGAGATTAATATTCCTACTGAGCATCATGAAAAGACTACATGTATGTTGGTAGTACTCATTAGAATTGTATCTATTAGACAGTTCTAATGAGAACCAACAGGGATAAGTTGTAGTTCAGAGATAATGTTTGTAAAATTTGGTAAACCCCTGTTATCTGGTCCTCCGAGATTAGTTATTGAAAGTCATTTACCTGTTATAATGGGATCAGATTATGGTTGCTTTCCAAAAGGCCATGAAGTTCATAACTTATCTGGGGCAGATACTATCCTCTGATCTTGCTGATACTAATTTCTAGGAAGATATGAAACATCTCCTTCTGGATATGAGAGGTTTAAAGGAAAACTCAAAGATCTAATTCTGTAGGTGGGAGGTCTAATGAAAGATCAAATTGTTTTGGCAGTACTCCTTTTAATTGACCTAATTAAAAGTTTTTGCTGTTTCCGTGAGGCCTTTTCTCCTTGAAGAGCCCTAACTAAAAGAAACTTAGCCTGTATTTATCAATAGTTTGTAAATGGTATTCTTGCATAAAACCTTAAGATTTTTCTGTTTTTGAAAGTAGCACAATTTTTGATTGGCTGAATCAAATTGACTAGCCAATCAAAAATTGTGTTACTTTCTACATCTAGACTTAGTACGCAATTTAGAAAGGGTGGTGAATATGGGCCCGGCATATTACAGTTCTTTTAAATCTTTATAGCACTGTTTTTAACCTTGACCAAACAAATAATCCTGGTGATGACCCTAGCTAAAATGGCTTTTGAAAATGTTGTAAGAATAGGAGAAAAGTATAATAGCCTACTTCAAAAGGGTAAAAAAAAACCCATTGGATTGTTTGGAAAAAGGTTTAAAAACTGAAGGACAACATTGTTTAAATATTTTACATCATTCTCTATCCAGACAGGTCCTATAACAATCAGTGGAATGACAATGAAGAAAGCAAGATTCACTCTGGATCTACCATACCATATTCTCAGCTTTAAGTCAAAGGTAATTATGTTCACCTTTAACCTTTAAAGTGTGTTTTGCAGCCATAGTTGCCTTTGCAACCAGTGTAGATCAAGATCAAACTCCAAAAAATGTGCAGTTTGATCTGTGATTCAGACTGTCTGCATTTGTGCGATAGTAATCCTGAAATAGCAATTATTTAGGTTTCATTTTTAGCTCACCTGAGCACGAAGTGCTCAAGGTGAGCTTTTGTGATCGCCCAATGTCCGTCGTGCGTCGTCCGTCGTCCACAATTTCTTTAAACATCTTCTCCTAAACCACTGGGCCAATCTTGATGAAACTTGGCAGGGATGTTTCTTGGGTTAAGCTCTACCAAAGTTGTTAAAGAGATTGAATTCCACCCATAACTCTGGTTGCCATGGCAACCAAAAGGAAAAAAAATAGCAAAATCTTTGAAAATCTTCTCCTCTGAAACTAGAAGGCGTAGAGCTTTGATATTTGGTAGGTAGCATCTCCTAGTGGACCTCTACCAAGTTTGTTCGTATGATGCCCCTGGGGTCAAAACTGGCCCCGCCCCGAGGGTCACAAGTTCGAACATAGGAACAAAGAAGGAAAACTTTAAAATTCTTCTTCTCTGAAACTGGAAGGCATAGAGCTTTGATATTTGGTATGTAGCATGTCCTAGTGGACCTCTACCAAGGTTGTTCATATGATGCCCCTGGGGTCAAAACTGGCCTCGCCCCGGGGGTCACAAGTTTGAACATAAGAACAAAAAAGGGAAAACTTTAAAATTCTTCTTCTGTGAAACTGGAAGGCTTGGAACTTTGATATTTGGTATGCAGTGAACCTGTTCTAAGTTTGTTAGCACACCTGAGCACAACATGTTCAGTGAGTTCAAAATTGGGTCAACTGGGGTCATAAACTAGGTCACTAGGTCAAATTAAAGAAATACCTTGTGGGCACTCTAGAGGCTACATTTATTGCTCAAATGACCTGAAATTTGGTCAGAATGTTTGACTTGATGAAATCTCGGATGAGTTCAAAATTGGGTCATCTGGGATCATAAACTAGGTCACTAGGTCAAATTAAAGAAATACCTTTAGGGCACTCTAGAGGCCACATTTTTTGCCCAATTGACTTGAAAATTGATCAGAATGTTTCTCTTGATAAAATCTCACATGA
This sequence comes from Hippopus hippopus, assembly GCA_946811185.2. NCBI lineage: Eukaryota > Metazoa > Mollusca > Bivalvia > Cardiida > Cardiidae > Hippopus > Hippopus hippopus. Next base: position 8,404,321 of record OX328100.1, on the reverse strand, counting down.
GTCTGAATTTGGGTCAACTGGGATCATAAACTAGGTCACTAGCCCAATTGAAGAAATACCTCTAGGGCACTCTAGAGGCCACATTTATTGTTCAATTGATTTGAAAAATGGTTAAAATGTTCCTCTTGATAAAATCTAAGATGAGATCAAAATTTGGTCACCTGGGGTCATAATCTAGGTCTCTAGGTCAAATTAAAGAATTATCTTAAGGGCACTCTAGAGGCCACATTTCTTGCCCAATTGACTTGAAAATTTGTCAAAATGTTTGTCTTGAGGAAATCTCGGATGAGTTTGGATTTGGGTGACCTGGGATCATAAACTAGATCACTAGGTCAAATTAAAGAAATACCTTTAGGGCACTGTAGAGGCCACATTTTTTGCTCAATCAACTTGAAAATTGGTCAGAATGTTTCTCTTGATAAAATCTCACATGAATCTGAGTTTGGGTCAACTCGGGTCATAAAGTAGGTCACTAGGTCAAATTAAAGAAATACCTCTAGGGCACTCTAGAGGTCACATTTTTTGTTCAATCGACTTGAAAATTGGCTAAAATGTTTGTCTTGATAAAATCTCACATGAATCTGAATTTGGGTCAACTTGGGTCATAAACTGGGTCACTAGGTGAAATTAAAGAAATACCTTTAGGGCACTCTTTAGACCACATTTTTTGCTCAATTGACTTGAAAATTTGTCAAAATGTTTGTCTTGATGAAATCTCAGATGAGTTTGGATTTGGGTCAACTGGACTCATAAAGTAGGTCACTAGGTCAAATTAAAGAAATACCTTTAGGGCACTGTAGAGGCCACATTTCATGCTCAATTGATTTGAAAATTGGGTAAAATGTTTCTCTTGATGAAATCTAAAATGAGTTCAAAATTGGGTCACCTGGGGTCATAATCTAGGTCACTAGGTCAAATTAAAGAAATACCTTAAGGGCACTCTAGAGGCCACATTTCTTGCTCAACTGACTTGAAAATTGGTCAGAATGTTTGTCTTTATGAAATATTGGATGAGTTTGAAATTGGGTCACCTGGGATCATAAACTAGGTCACTAGGTCAAATTAAAGAAATACCTTTAGGGCACTTTAGAGGCCACATTTATTTCTCAATTAACTTGAAAACTGTTCAGAATGTTTGTCTTGATAAATGTTTTGATGAGTTCTAAATTTGGTCACGTATGGTGATAAAGTAGGTCACTAGGATAACTTACAGAAATTTCTTGTGGATGCTCTAGAGGCCACATTTTAAGCTCAATTGACCTGGCAATTGGTCAGAAATTGAATTTTGCACGTTGAGTGAAATTTTGCCTATTGACTCAGGTGAGCGATCCAGGGCCATCGTGGCCCTCTTGTTAGACTGACAGTGTCTGATGGGTTTCTATGGTACCCTTATGTGTTAACATGGCTATGAACCAGATGATAAAATGTCAGTCTGAACCTCATACATGTACATGTGAAAAAGTTTTAACATTGTCAAGTGATGGCAAGACTCTCCATCTTTTCCTACACTTGAAGTTGAGAAAATAAGATCAAAATATGATAACTTCTACTCTTGATGAATGAGTCAGTTTTTGTAACTCTTTTTTAACTCAGTGACTGATTGTGGACAGTCAACATTTTTATCCCAGCTGTTTTGGAGGAAACAGAGAGGTATTATGATAGCCCGGTCATCCACTGTGGCATTATTGTTGTCATTGTGTGAAAACTTCGACTTTTTTTAATATCTGTGTTATAACTGAAGATATATACCTCAAACTAGACCTTAACCATTTACCAAATAACACATTTTAGACTGGCTTAAAATGAAAGCACTGAAATTTTGCTGATGACATTAATGTGTCAAAAATTGAATAAGAATGGGTAGGAAATATTGTGGGAAAAGGAGAAAATACTGGTTACCGGCATTTTCCCCTCCTACAATGTCTTCAAAGCCTTCTCCCTCAGGGTTGTTAAAACTCTGGATGGTCAGGTAAAGGGTTAACTGTCAAGAGGGGAACCTATATCAGAAGGGCAATTAGCCAACAAAATGTTTTTGACACAGTTTTGCCCCTTGTATTACATAGAGTTTTCACTGAAAAGTTAACTGAAAACAAGCAATGGTAACAACATGCAGTACTCTGTCTGTTTGTCAGACAGGTTGACTGTGATTATCATTACTGGATAATTCAATATTAACCCTTATCCTGCTAAATAACTAAAATGAAATTTTCAATTCGATAGTAAAAACCCAAATATTGCTATTTCAAAGTATTGTTTTTGGGAATAGTATGTTCTCATCGGACAGTGTAGATCCAAGATCAGACTGCATGTTCTGTGCAGTCTGATCTTGATCTATGCTGTCCGCAAAAGGTCAGTGAGTTGCGCTTAGCAGCCTATGTGTTAATTTTTTCATCAGTATTGGCAAGTCCTGATCGGCTGTGAAAACTTTTTCATAGTTCCATTAAAAGAATGGAACTACTGTAGTGGTCAAACTAATGTAAACAGTAATGTATGCAAGATACCATAATTTTTTTCTTTCCAATTTGATACTCAGTCCAAAGTTCAAATGCTAGCTAAATTTGTTGTCTCTGAATGTCATAAAATGAAAAAAAAAATCCAACATTAAATTTATAAAGTTAAAGAGAGAACTTAACTGTTTTCTCATTGTTAGTTTACTGGGAACAAATTACATGTATCTAATTTTTAACTTACTTTATGCATATATCTACTTGATAGCCTCCGTCAGTCAGACAGGTACAAGCAGTTGACACTTTTATTTTTACACAAGCAAAACTTATTTATCTTAGATGTTTACCTAATTAATTCTTTACCTAGCAACTACTGTATTTAAAACCCCATGGAAGAAGCTTTTTGAAAACATTGTATGAAAAGGACAAAACGTTGGAAATCAACATGTTCTGCTTTTCCCAAAATGGTTTAGGTCCTTTCAAATACAACTTCTATCACATCTGCTTTATTAAATTATCATCTGAAAGTCTAGAACATTTTCTTCGGTAAAGAGTTAATTGTTAAATGGTTAATTTGAGAAGTTGGTATTGCTCTGTAGAGCAATGCAGTCTCTCTTGCACATTTGTTTGTACCTTTTATTATTAAAAGTGACATCTATGAAGCAAAGAGTTAATTTCTGTTACAATTTTTCTGTTTCTTTTTTTTCTGTTACTGTCCATTGCCACTCATCAGACTCTCTGCTTCAGGGAAAGACAGCTTTGGAAAATGTCATAGGAAAAGAAGCTATTGCTTTTGATTAGCTACATTTCTACATTTCTGACACTACTATTGCAGTCATTTTAAATCAAAATCATGTTTGTCCTTTTTGTCATGAATTCCCCATCACTCAGTGGCTAACTCTTTACCAAACAATCCCTTCACAGCTCTCTTGAAGAAGGCCTGAAAACATTGTTGGAAAAGGAGAAAGGGCTGGTAACCAGAATTTTTTACTTTTTCCATGATGCTTTCTACATCTACTCCTACATTACTAAGATAGTACTTTGCAGACACTACCCTTTTAAGAACAAATTCTTAAATGTTCACCAATTCTCCCTGTATAAGGAAATCAAAAAAAAAAAAAAAAGAGAGACACTTTAACTCTTTTGGGTGGTGTGTTTTTACTGCCTTCGAGTATATTTTAGCACGCCATAGCATAAACTCCTTGGATTAAACCATAATTGTAATTTTTCACCATCTGTCCTACTGTCTCTATCGATACAAAATTAATCAACCATCTACCTAACAAATTTGTGTTCTTATTACCCTTAGATAGAGGGCTTTTGATATCACCATGAGTAAAAGAGGAAAGGGCAGTAACAAGCAATTTCAACTTCTCTTCCATTTCTATCATTTTAGATGTATTGTAATTTATTTGTCATCTGCTGTTAATGCAGGTAAGTCTTAAATTTTGTCATGCAGCAAAGAGTGAACCATATCGTCATATTTTTTTTTTTAACTCTTTACCGAATGACAAAATTTTAGACTGGTCCAAATTGAAAGCACTTGCAGACGACAAAATAAACGCAAGTCAAAAATTGAAATTTGTTTCCAGCAGGGTAGAAAACATTGTGGGAAAAGGAGAAAATGCTGGTTACCAGCATTTTCTCCTTTTCCCACAATGTTTTCAAAAGCCTTCTATCTCAGGGTCGTAAAAACCAGGGATTGTTTGGTAAAGGGTTAATATGTAATGAAAGCGTTTTTCTCATTTATTGATGGTGAGTCAAGACAAACAAGTACATGTATGTTTGAAAAATAACATTTTGTTACATAATCATTAGTGTATACAGCACAAAAATTATGGACTGGTTACACTGTTGCAGGCTTTTTAGTTGCTAGGAATTTAAGTATATGAACATAGTTTTATGTTCAGAAACATTTACAAGAATAATTTTCTATACATTGATAACTAATCATATTTTTGAAAGTTGAATACAAAAAAAGTATAGGCTTTGTCATTGATGTAAACATTAAACATTGGAAAGTTTAGGGGTTTTGTTTTATGTGTATTTCTGTTGAGAAGTTGTTTTTCTTTTTTTTTTAATAAACAATGTTTAATGTTTTCTCTGAAAAATTTCACAGTTATATCTCTCCTAATCAGGGAACTTCGCAAAATTACTACATGTTTTTTCCAACACACTCTCACCTTTGACTTGTATGAATTAATTTTCATATACGTGTATCAAATACTTTACAAGATCATATCTGTACATCAAAAATTATCAATAACCCATTTTTATCTACACTATGTATATGGGCACTCACCATTTTGTACTATTTGACACCTTTACATGTAGTTCCAATTGAGCAATTAACTTTCTGTCCTTTGGAACAAACAAGAACATGTACTACTAAATAAAAAATTGGTAAATGTTCATTTGCCATATTTTCTGTTCATTTACTATATTTTAAACATGATTTCAACCATTATAGTTTATTCCGCAACACTGAATAAGTATTAACACAGGAGTGAAAAATATCTTTCATGTTGACTTGAACAAATTGTAGCCAAATTTTTTGGGGGGTTATTTATGAAGTGTTTAAGGAAGGTTTTTGCATACTATAGACAGTGACTTCAGTTTATCAATTCATGTTCCTTTACAGGATGTTTAGATTGATACTTTCTTCCTTTTGATGACCTGATATTTCTAAACCAGTTAGTTACTTTTACAGAGAATGTAGAGCAGGATTGAAATGCACAGTGCTGTCTATGATGTCTGACCTTTAACATCCATGGTCTGCTATTTTGTATGATACTCTGACCATAGTTATAAGTTTAACCCATAATAAGAGACCAAAATTTAAGACTGGTCCAAATTGCAAACATTTGTAGATAAATAATGAGTTTTGTTTTTGATAGGGAAGACAACATAGTTGGAAAAGGAAAAATGCTGGTCATCTTTCTCCTAGGGTACCTTTCACTAAACTGTGTAAGCACGAAATTTGTGTACGCAGTTTTTGTAACCACGCATTAAGTCTGAAAACAAGTTTCACTGAACTGCATAACTTTACGATATGAGTAAATATTTGCATAACTTTACGCCAGTTCATATCTTTTGGTAAAGCAGGGATCGTACTTGTGTATATTCAATCCCCCCAAAAATTGCGAGCCCGCCCGGGTGGCTCAGTGGTGAGCGTGTCGGACTCATAACCTGGTGGTTGTGAGTTCGATACCCGGTTGAGGCGAACTTTCTTTCCGGCGTATTCTAGCCTCTCACCTCTGCTGAAGCATGTGAGAAAAGTAGTTGGTGGCTTTGGAAAGAAAGTTGTGTTAGTACTGGTATTAGAAAGCCAGGAAACACATGTGTGTCACCGACCGCCATGATATGACCTTAGCTGTTAAAGTGGCATTAAACCCCATTACAACCAACCAACCAACCAAAAATTGAGTAAATCTACGTAGTTTAGTGCAAGGTACACCTGGTCTTTAAAACTTTGGATTGCTTGGTGAAAGGTTCAGGACTGCATCAGTGAATCATGGATGAAAATAATGAAGTGCAGAAGATTGTACTGGCCTGCTCCTTAGCTACCTGTGTGTGAGTTTTTTTTTCCTATCAAGGGAGATAACTAAGTTTTCAGAAATTTTTAATGTACCTACCATTTTGTCTTCTTTGCAGGTGAATACACTGGAAACATCCATTCCATCCTCAGCCAGTATACAGCTGCCCCCTGTACACGTGTATGGGGATTATAGATATTATAGTGCTAATGCCCCCATCACAGAAGCCTTGACAGAGGGACTCATGTTGAAGGTTAGTTTGTTTAGTATCCTTTGTATCTCTGTTCTGGCTATTTTAGGTTTTTGTACTCTTTCCCAAACGGCGAAAGTTTACACATGCAGCTTTTTTTCCTTTTTCCTCAATACAATTTACTTTTTCAAAGACAGCTCCCATCAATTAAGCCAAATAATACTTCATCAGTTTTGAATGCCAAATTTTTAGTTTAGTTTAGTTTAAACATATTTATTACATGATGGCTAAAATAACAAAACAAGATCAAAGATGAAAAAAAACCTATCATCATTTATATCATTATTTTTACATGAATAGACAGCTTTTTGTTTAGAATGAAATACACTACACTGGATATGATTAATAGTTTACAGTAGAATGTTTAAGCGTTAAATGTGTGGCGAACAAGGATCATGAGGCAGTCAAAAACCCCAGAGAGAGGCTTTTGGATGCTATATAGGAACGGACTATGACTCCCCAAATATTATATTCTACCACCTCCCTCCATGGAAACTTTCCTCCTCTCATGGAGTTGGCCAAGTGTTCCAAGCATTGGCCTGGTGGCTCCTTCCTACTTACATTTCCTGGCCCAGTGTAAGAGATCCAATCACTTTGCCTTCACCATACCTAAGCGGTTCGATCATGAGCCAGTTCCTATTTAAGACTTGAAAAGTTTGCTATTTGATTCATTTTGTTGGATTGCTTTCATTCTGGTTTTTAGTCTAGTTTAGTTTAAACATATTTATTTTACACCGATTCAGAAACAAGCTTCCTGGGAACTTCACCAGTACTTGTGCCGAATGTGTGGGCCAATGAAAAATCCCAAAGTTGACACCCGCTCCCGGGTATCGAACTCGGGACCTTATGATTACGAGGCTGACACTCTACCCCACAACCATGGACACCACAACTAAATTTTTGTTTGAATGGTTTTCATGAGTTAAAGAAATGGATAATCTAGAAAAAAATGAAAATGTGAACATCGCAATATCAAGTGTTGTTTTTCCATAATATTTAACAAAAAGCAGACAACATAGATCCATGAGTTTTGGAAACAAAAATATGAAGTCGTAGCTTGAATCTACACTGTCTAAAAGGTATTTTGTTCTAAAATTTTGCCTAGTTCTGTCAACTTTAGTCCTTACCAACCAAAAAATTTAGACTGGACCAAGTTAAAACCATTTGCAGAGGACAAATGTTGCTAAAATGATGATTTCTCTTTTTGATGGAGGTGGAAAACATTATGGGAAAAGGAGAAAATGTTGGCTACCAGCATTTTCTCCTTTTCCCAGAATGTTTCAAAAGTCTAATCTATCAGGATTGTTAAAACTTTGGGATTGTGTGGTAAAGGGTTAATTTTGATTGTAAGTTGCAGTTCTCTCATCCTCTGTCATCTCTATCAAAGATATCGGCAGGGATATTTAGTCATTTATTGTGACATTTCTAGGCTTTTTTCTGTTTTCAGGAAGGTAATTACCTGAACTGTGTGGCTGAGGTTGGAATGTTTGAACATAGTTTGACAACAGATCTTCTGAACCATCTTGTGTTTGTTCAGAAAGTCTTCATGAAGGTGAGTGATGAATAACCCAGTTATATTGATATTTTCATTGCTCACAAAACCAACAGTTTTAAAAACAAAAAACAAGTTGGATTAGAACATAAAACAGAACGCAGAACAAACATTTTACAGATAAATACAAAGTGTACATCCTCATTTTAGCTCAGGTGTTTTCAGAGAAAAAATTGAGGTAGTGTCATAGCCCTGTCGTCATCTGCATTGTTGCCTGCATCTTCATGCAAAGATTTTGTCATTTTGTATCTCTATCATTATTGAAGATATTTACTTCAAACTCGAACTAGTTGTTAACTTTCAAATGAGGAACACATACAGGAAGAGCAGGTTGACATAGAGATATTTTTGACACAGTCATGCCCCTTTTTCCACTTAAGATTTGTCATTTAAAGCCTTTGCCATTTTATGTCTCTGTCATTATTGAAGATATATTTGACACTGTTGTGCCCCTTTTTTGACTTAAAGTTCTCACTGAAATCAGTCTATGTATTTCTAAAAGCAAGTGCAGCGAAGAGTAGCCACCGACATGCAGTGCCCTTGTTAAAAAAAATTTGGCAAAAGACCTTATCACATGATGTTTTGATAGATATACAGTGATTTTCAACAGAGACACAATAGTTATATGGAGCATGGCCTCACATGCAATAAATAGTTAGAAAAGCAGCTTTTGTAAGTGAAATAATTTGTACAATTAAGAAATTTATTTCTTTGTTTTGTTGCATCGCCATTTCTGATATAGGATGATGAAGAGTTTGCTGGAACAGAGAATTTCTTCGCTTCTATATTAATGTACTCTGATAGAAAAAAATGTTTCACCAAAGCGCTTTTTGATGAAGTGTTATGAGTAGTAGTAGTATTGCCCTTGGTCTGATTTGAACCATAGACAGCGACATTACCAACTAAGCCAACTGTGTTACAATCATTTTTAATCAATTCTACTACACGACAGTATAGTCGTGTCCAGATAAAAGGCACTTGCAGACAATAAGATGTGGCTGAAATGATGGCATAAATAACTGAAAGAATAGATAACTGAGAAAATGCTGGTAATCAGTATTTTGTCCTTTTACCAAAATGTTTTCATATGACTTTTTCCTCAAAGTTAAAATATGGTATCAATTGAAAGAGTGATAGTTATTTAGTGTAATAGTTACATATGGTTTAATAATGTAATAGTTACAAATGGTTTCTTTTTGTTTTGTAGGAACTAAATGAGTTACTGCAGAAAGTGTCTGGAACAGACAAGCCAGTGCCCATATGGTCAGAAAGTGGAACACAGACCCTAAAGTCACAGTCAAAGGATCAACTTTTGTACTCTTTCCACTTCAGATTAAAGGTATTGATGGTCACACATGTAACATGCATTCTTTTGTAAATCTGTTTTACTTTAGACTGCAATTATTTTTACAACCATGTGATCTTAGTCTTTGTGTCTTGTGCTGACTTAACCCTTTACCAACAAATTCTGATCTTTATCGACCCTGATGAAGAAGGCTTTTGAAAACATCGTGTCAAAAGGAAAAAAATGTTGGTAACCAGCATTTTTCTCCTTTTTCAACAATGGTTTCTGCCCTTCCAAAGACAATTTGTATCATTTAGACCATAATTACAGGTAATTTGCGTCTGCAAATGTTTACAATCCAGTGATTAAATGACCCTTACAGAATAGGCCAATGAAAACATTGTTGGAAAAGGAGAAAATGCTGGTAACCTGCAAATTCTCCTTTTCCAACAATATTTTTCTACAATATTTTCCATTCAAACAATATTCCCCTTATTCCAGCCATGTTAAGACTGACAGCTGCAAATGTTATTAATTTGGTATGTCTAATATTTTGTTGCCTCATAAAGAATTAACCCTTTACCACCCAGCAAAATTTTATACTTGTCCATGTTAAGGAATTTACGGATGACAATTCAAATGTTTTTCAAATGACAATATTTGTCGTTGAATTGGTAGAAAACATTGTGGGAAAAGGAGAAAATGCTGATTACCAGCATTTTCTCCTTATCCCACAATGTTTTCAAAACCTTTCCTGCTTAGGTTGGTTTAAACTCGGGTCTGTGTGGTAAAGGGTTAGAACACTACTTTTTGACACAGCTAGCATAGTTTTGTCGTTAATATTAGGATGTTCTTTAAGTTGTCTGCTGCAGCTATGTTCTAGAATGTGTTGGGTTAAGCCTTTACCAGAAAACAACAATTAGAAATTGTCAAAATTGAAAGCATAGATGACATACTCAATGTGGTTTACATAATGGCCATGGTCTTTCAAAGGTTAATAAAACATTGTGAGGAAAGGTGATATTGCTGGTTTCGAGTATTTTCACCTACTCCCACAATGATTTCAACAGCCATGCTTTTTAGGGTCTATAAAAGATTGGATCATTTGGTAAAGGGTTAAATTGTTTGCTGCAACTGTGGTCCAGGTAGTGATGATTTAAAAATGTCCTGTGTGGTATATATTGTAGGGTATTCAGATAACAGCTACCACACCCACAGCAAGTGCTGTGAGGTTAGAGACTGAAGCTATAGATTTAGAAGTATCTAATCGTGTACAGATGGCCTCCCAGGAAACTAACACATCAGTTGGTAAGTGGACAAGAGACAGATTTTGGTCTTTTTTGTTTTTAACCAGACGAGTAAAATTTACAAATGTCATTAATGGAAGCATTTGGAGAAAACAAAGTAGAGATGATTCAAATGATGGGATTTGTCTATCACAGATAAACATCATTAAATAGTTTATCTCATTTCTTATGCTACTTTCAAAAGTCTTTATACCCCCGCAAAATGAATGTTTTCGGGGGTATACTGGAATCAGCCTGTCTGTCCGTGTGTCCGTCCATGTGTCCGTCTGTGTACAAAATACTAGTTATTGCCTGTTTCTGTCAAAGCGCTAGCGGGGGTATTAAGTCACATTCAGTGACAGCTCTAGTTTGATCTTGATAACTTTTAGGGGTAGGAAGAATTTATTGATAAGATTAGGAATTTGCCATACTTTTTAATGTTTATAAAGATATACTAAGCCTGACTACATGATTGATCTACTTGGCTTATCTCTTTAATAAACGACAGTTTTTTAGACTTTTGCATGTTCAATGTAATTGTGTACAATACTTCAAATATGGCTCAAATGAATGGATCTGTTTAAGAAAGAGTCAAAAACAGTATGGAAAAAGGAGAAAATGCGGGTTACCAGCATTTTCTCCTTTATCCATGATGTTTTCAGAAGTTTTCTTCCAGAGGGTTGTTAAAAAATGGGATTGTTAGAAAAGGATCATTACATTTGCTTAATTTTAGGATATACAGATTGATGTAATTTTCTATTCCAGTGTACAACGATAACCAGAAAGTATTTATAAAAGCACAGGTGGACCTGAACCTTGCTCTTGGTCAGCTTATCAAGGTTAGAAATCTATTACATCATTTAATATTATGTTTTCAGACTTAAAGATTATACAGAGAAAGGAAACCTATCTGTGTTATTTCTAGAAAATATCACTGCAAAGACGGGATCTTTATATCCCCCTATCTATGAAGTAGAGAGGGGTATACTGGTTTTACCATGTCTATCCATCCATCTGTCTATCAGTCTGTTTGTAGGATTGTGGAAACACAGGACTTTTTGTATTTCTGTACCACCCCCCCCGTTATGAAGTAGAGGAGGGTATACTGGTTTCACCATGTCTGTCTATCTGTCCGTCCGTAAATCCATCTTTTTCTTTTCTGTGCTCAAACTCAAAAGCCATTTGACGTAGGACCCTGAAACTCTATACAAGTCTTGCTCATGACCCAATGAGGTGCCAAATCGTTTTTGGGTCACATGGGTCAAAGGTCAAGGTCACTGGTGAACTTTGTTTGATAATCCTTTCTGTGCTCTAACTCAGCAGCTGTTTGGCGTAGGATCATGGAACTTTATGCAAGTGTTGCCCATGATCCAGGGAGGTGCCCTGTCGTCTTTGAGTCACTTGGGGTCAAAGGTCAAGGTCATTAAAAAAATTTGTTTGAAAATCGTTTATGTGCTTGAACTCAAAAGCCCTTTGACCTAGGATCATGAAACTTTACACAGGTGTTGCTCATGATACATGGAGGTGTTCTAATGTTTTTGTGTCACATTGGTCAAAGGTCAAAGTCACAGGTGACCTTTGTTTTGAAAATCAGTTCTGTTCTATGATTGTGCTTCTCTGATTATGTTGCTTCAGTGACAAGGTGCTGGTTTGGGATATTTGTTTGCTTTGCGGCAGTTCTAGTTATTTCAGAGTGTTGACTTTCAAATAGAACACATGGAAAAAGCTTATGCAAGCTGATTTTTTACAGTATTTTCTCCTTTTCCAATAATTTTTCTACCCTTAAAAAGACAAGTCCCATCATATAAGTCACAATGTAGTTGTTGTCTTCAGCTGCATTCAATATGGACAATTCTAATATTTCATATGGGTGAAGTATGAAAGTCTTTCACAGAAAATAAGATAGACATCTCTTGTTGAAACACCAATATAATGCATCTCAATTACCAGGTCAATAAACCAAGATTTAACTCTTTCTGAAACTACAAATTTTTTGACTCTCGAGAATTGAAAGCACTTGCAGACGAAAAATTTAAGATCACAAAAATGATAGAATTTAACTCCAGAAAGGATACAAAACATTGTGAGAAAATGCTGACATAGCAGTTTCTCCTTTATTCACCATGTTTTCAGTGGCCTTCCTACTAGGGGTCATTAAAACTCCAGATTGTTTGATAAAGCATTAATTGGCCTGTGATTTATGATTCATACTTTCTATTTCCATTACCTAAAGAATGCACTGTTTGAGGAAGCTGACCCAGAATTTCAGACCATGGCATTTTTCAAAACCAAAATCTCGATCAGAAATGCTTTACAGGTAAGAAAATATTTCATTCATCTTCTACCTGTTAGAGTGATCAACATAGCTTTTTTTATTATTTTTAACCTTTGCAAGATATCGTGACCAAAATTGCATGTACAATACACATTAAAAATTGATTGCACTGTCAGGTTAATTTACTTGGTGCTCTTAAAAATCAATTTTTCATGATTTACTTAATGGAAGTTTTGGGCACTGTACTGTATTTTATTGTGTGTATGCTGACATAATTATTTGACATGTATTTCCAGAATACATGAATGCTTTAATAATCAACTGACTATCTGCTACCATAATGATGTTGTCTTGTTAGCATATGTTTAATTTCATTCTGTCACTGTATGTAGGATGAGATGATACCAGGTGTATCTACAGATCAGGAGGCTTTGCTTATCAACTTGACACGCCCTATTGTTCTGGCCCAACCAATGGCCTTTGATAAAGGTGAGGAATTTTGGAATTTCCTAGCTTTTAAAAAAGCCTTGAATATAGTTACTCTTAAAGGGAGTATTCAGATCTTGAATATTTCACCAAACTTCCAAAATGGTTCATCTCTGAATTAAATCTTATCTTTCTGAATAACTGAAATGAAACTTTCCAGCCATTATTAAAATCCCAAACTTTGCTATTTCAAAGGCATTTTTTGAGGAAAAAATATGTCTTTATCGGACAATGTAGATCTAAGATCAGACTGCACATTCTGTGCAGTCTGATCTTGATCTACATTGTCCGCAAAAGGTCAGTGAGTCGCGCTTAGCAGCCCAAAGGTTAAATAAGGAGAAAGCTAGCAAACCATCAGTTTAAGAGAAATACATTTAAAAAAAAATTTTCAATGATATTTTCATTATGGACTAAATAGACTCTTGAGGTATGTTTAGGTTTCATACCAGAACTCTGCAAAAAAATTGTGGGAGTTTTTATTCAATTAGACACGTTGATTATGTGGGATTGTATGCAAATTAGTTTGATGACGTCGTATTTGATCTCATAAAGTAGATGGAGTTTCTGATTGCAATGTGCCTGACCTGTTATTTAAACCTTTACCAGACAGCAAAATTTCAGACCTGTCCAAATTGAAAGCGTTTGCAGACAACAATTTCAATGTGGCTCAAATTGTGCAATCTTTCTTTGATAAGGGTAGAAAACAATGTTTTCAAAAGACTTTTTTGTTAGAGTCGTGAAAACCTGGGATTGTTTGGAAGAGCTAAATAGGCTTAAAATGGCATTTTTCTTTACCAGAAAACAAAAATTTGACATATACCATATAATAAACATTTACAAAAGGCAAATAGAATGTTGTCCAGAGGATGGAATTTCACATTTGAAAGCATAGAAAATATTGTGGGAATAGGAGTAATGATGGTTTCCAGCATTTTCTCCTTTTCCCACAATGCTTTAGAAAGCCTTCCATATGTACCTTAAAACACAAGATTATTTGGTTTATCTCTTCACCAGCAACAAACTTTTGGACTTGACCAAATTTGAAGAATTTGCAGATGGCAACATGTGGTTTAAAGTGAGGGGATTGTCTTTGAAAATGTAGAAAACATTGTGGGAAAAGGAGAAAATGCTGGTTACCAGCATTTTTTCCTTTTCCAGCAATGTTTTCAAAAGCCTTATACATGTACCTCAGGACACAGGATTATTGGTAATGGGTTTAAGACATATTCAATCCTTTATTATTCTCTCAGCTGTGTTAGTGTGGCTGAACTACAAGAATGCCTATGAATACTGGACGGAACAAAGGTTGGCCCTGAACAAGGAGGTACAGACAGCGACACAACAAGTGATAGACAGACTGCCAAACATCACCAGTACCCAACAACAGGCTCTCAGTACTCTATTTCTGCAGCTGACTGTAGATGATATAGGACTGTGTTTACCTATCTCACCCTTTACTTCTTTTGTAAGTTATCTAGACTTTTTTTGATATTGTATGATTCAATTATTTATGCCTTGATTGTTTTTTAGCTGGGCTGTTTTTGAAGAAAACATTGAGGTATCGTCGGAGTCCTGTTGTCATCATGCAAAACTTTGACATCTTTTAATATCTCTTGTCATTACTCAAGTTATTTACTTCAAACTTAATATACTTAGTAACAAACAAAAGGGGAATCCATACAAAAGTTATACCCCTTTTTTGACTTGGTTGCTTTAAGCAACTGCAGCCAAGCACAGGTACCTGCATGCAGTGCTCTTTTTTTTTTTTTTTCCCATGTGATTATTTTCTCTCTTGTTAATGAATGAAGTTTCCAGTTCATAACTTTTGTAAGCACTTGATATTAATTCTGGTCCATTTCCTAATTCTTGCCTTCTATTTTTTTTTTAAATTTTTTTTGAAGATCTGTGATGGTCAGCTTATATTGGGTTGACTTTCTGTCAGAATAATTAAAATGGTAGTGTAACATTATGGCTAGTATACAGGCTTAATCCTGTAATAGCTGTTTGCGGAAGTTCAGACATCATGCCTTTGTTACTTTGAGCTGTGCATAAAGCTTTCCAACGAATGGAACTTTGGGTATTAACTTGGTTGATTTCCAGGAATTTGCATTGATAAAGTCCAACAAGTTAAACAAATTCATTGAAACAATCGGCAAGTTAACAATTGTCTTTAAATCAGTTATCAAAATGGCGGCTTTTGATGTAACTGAAAAATAGCTGGAATTTTTAGAAATGAAATATTGATGTAATTGAAAAATTTATTCATTTTATGATTGGGCGAGGAATTGATGAAAATAGATGGAGAATTATATGTGATAAAATTCACAGAAGTGTTACGTTGGCATTGAAACTTGCAATGCTAATTTCAGGGTCAGAGTTTGATAGATAATGAACCAGGAGCCGCTGTAGTTCTGACCATAGAAAGTACACAAATATCTGCTTGTTCATCCGGTTCATTGGTCAGTAAAGGAAGATTTAAAGGTATGTTTTAGAGGGAAAAAAAAAATAGCCATGATAGCAGTGGCTTTGTTCACAAGTTTATGTTTTTTTTTTAATAAGAACAAAAGATGAGTTAATCAATTCAGTGATGTAAAACTCCTCTTTTTCCATTTTAGGCTTTTATTTTTACACACACAAAAATACGTTTTCTTTCATTCTTCTTTAAACCTTTACCAATGACAAAACTTTGGACTGGACCAAATTGAAAGCATATGCAGACGACAAATGTTGCTAAAATGATGATTTCTGTCTTTGACAGGGTAGAAAACATTGTGGAAAAAGATGAAAATGCTGGGTACCAGCATTTTCTACTTTTCCCACATTGTTTTCAAAAGCCATCTCTTTCGGGGTTGTTGTATGTGTATTCATGTATTAGATTACACATCAGGGAGAAGGTGTGTCTGTCTTAGTAGCTGTACATGGCATACTTTCCTGGCCAAGTTCTACTTCTTTTACAAATGACAGAACTTTGTTTTTTTATTTATTTGTTAATCAGACATATATCTTAAACACTTACTGTAATTTTTGCAAGGGTTCTGTTTACGTATTGCTGAAGACTTTGAGACCTCACTGGATGACTGGAAACCTGACCTAGAGGAGATAGTTATGAATGCATGTGTTGTACCTGAAGGAACATACGAGGTGTGCTCTAGGACAAGCAATAAACAATCCTTAGGTATGTAATTGTTGCTGTGTAGCTCTGATAGCTGAAGGTCATGAAATCCATGAAATTGCATGTTAGCTACTCCCCAACAGTTTCTTGTATATTGTTCTCTGTCTATATAATATCCGTTTATTGGTAACCAACCTCTTACTGTCTCTGTCTGTCTGTCTCTCTCTGTCCCCCTTTCTCTGTCTCTCTCTGTCTGTCTGTCTCTCTCTCTCCACAAAACTAACTGATACATCTATCTCTCTCAGGCATTTACTTTTCGAAAAAATATCACTGGTCCTAAGCATTGAATTTCAAGCTGTTTAAGTCTTTACTAAACACCAAAATTTTAGACTGGTCAACATTAAAAGTATTTTTGTAGGACAAATTGAATGTAGCTCAAATGATGATTCCTGTCTTTCATAGGGTAGAAAAGATTGTGGGAATAGGAGAAACTGCTGGTTACCAGCATTTTTTTTTTTTTTTTTTTTTCACAATTTTTTCAAAACACCACTTCTTCAGGCCTGTTAAAATTCATGATTGTGTGGTAAAGGGTTAAGTTCTGTACCCAATATTTTTAACTGGGAGATATGATAGATTATTTCAATGACTTATACTCTCCTCTTTAGATCCCAACAGCAATGCCAAATGGATTGTAAATGTGAAATGGGAGATGCAGGGGATTGATGTACAGCTAGACACAAACATTGGAAAAAGATTATCTGCCCTTGGTAACAATTTGACAGCTTTAACTGGTGAGGAAGATGAAGAGTTTATGATGGAGCAAGCTGATGGCAGACATGATGTGTCTCTGGAGGATTTGTCCAATGGACCTGTAAGTATACTGTGTGTCTTATCTCTTTACCACACAGCAAAATTTTGGACTCATCCATTTTCAAATCATTTGCAGAAGTCATTTTTATCATGGTGTAACCCTTTACCACTCAACAAATTTTGTACTCATTTATATTAAAAGCATTTGTTCAGGAGAAAAACTACACACTGTTCAATTGATGGGATTTGTTTTTGAAGGGGTAGAAAACATTTTGGAAGGAGAAAATCACCAGGAAGGGTAGAAAATATTTAGGGATACGGAGAAAATGCTAGTAATCGGCATTTTCTCCCTTTCCAAAAAAGTTTTTAAAAGCCTTCAACCGCAGGGTTTTCAAAACTAAGGATTGTGAGGTAAAGGGTTGTTTCTGTTTTAGTCTGTCAGATTTATGGTATAAATGATGTCTTGTGCTATACTAATTCTGAAGCAAAGAGAAAAGTCTAGACTTGTCAAATTTGAAATAATTTTCAGACAAAACAATATAGCTGGAATGACAGGAGTTGTGTTAAGTAAGGCAGAAAACATTGTGGAAAAGAAGAAAATGGATACTGCATTTTATCCATTTCACTCATTGTTTTCAAAGTGTACTTCCTTAGGGTCGTTAAAACTTGAGATCATCTTGGAAAGGTTATATACCTAATTGATTTGTTTTTGACAAATAATATTGTTTTACATAGTTATATTTTTTAGCTCACCTGAGCACAAAGTGCTCAGTATGAGCTATTGTGATCACTCACTGTGCGTCGGTGTCCGTTGTCCGTCCGTCCACATTTCTTTGTTTACACTCTAGCATCTACAAATATTAACCAATCAGCACCAAACTTGGGTAAAATATATATGACCATAAGATCTCGGATGAGTTCGATTATGGCTCTAATCGGACCAGAAAAACTGGAGTTATTTGCCCTTGAATTAGAAAAATTGCTATTTTTGACTTTGTTTACACTCTAGCATCTACAAATATCAACCAATCAGCACCAGACTTGGTCAAAATATATATGACTCTAAGATCTCGGATGAGTTCGATTATGGGTCTAATCGGACCAGAATGACTGGAGTTATTTGCCCTTGAATTAGAAAAATTGCTATTTTTGACTTTGTTTACACTCTAGCATCTACAATTTTTAACCAATCAGCACTAAACTTGGTCAAAATATAATGACCATAAGATCTTGGATGAGTTTGATTATGGGTCTAATCTGATCAGAACAACTGGAGTTATTTGCCCTTGAAATAGAAATATTGCTATATTTGACTTTGTTTACACACTAGCATCTACAAATATCAACCAATCAGCACCAAACTTGGTCAAAATATATATGACTATAAGATCTCGGATGAGTTCGATTATGGGTCTAATCGGACCGAAACGACTGGAGTTATTTGCCCTTGAATTAGAAAGTTCTTTAGAATAGTTCTTTGTCCGGAGCATAACTTTGTCATCTCCAGTCCGATTGACTTGAAACTTGGCATTTGTGTTTGTTGCAATAATACGGAGTGCAGTGTGAAAGAACCATAACTCCACCTCGTACCGTCTATGAGTTATTTCCCTTTGATCGTCATTTTTACAGCATTTTCTGCTCGTCTGGAATATAACTTTGTCATCTCCAGCCTGAACATCTTCAAATTTGGTATGCATGATTGTTGAAAATTACAGAGTGCAGTGCACAAGAACCATAACTTTTCCTAGCACGAATTTTGAGTTATTTCCCCTTTGACCTTCATTTTTATCGCATTTCTTGCTTGTCTGGAGCAAAACTTTGTCATCTTAAGAAGGAATGACTTGAAATTTGGTATGCTTATTTGTTGCAATATTTGGAAGTGCAGTGCACAAGAATTGTAACTCTACCTCATGCTGTCTTTGAGTTATTTCTCTTTGAATGTCATTTTTTCAGCATTTAGTGCTTGTCCGGAATATAACTTTGTCATCTCAAGTCAGAACGACTTCAAACTTGGTATGCATGTTTGTTGCAATATTACCGAGTACAGTGCACAAGAACAATAACTCTACCTAGTGCGGATTTTGAGTAATTCCACTTTGATCTTCTTTTTTACAGTATTTCTTGCTTGTCCAGAATGGAACTTTGAAGTCTCAAGTCAAATTGACTTGAGACTTGGTAAACATGTTTCTTGCATTACCTGCCCTTTGCAATTATTATACCTCCTTGACAACTGGCGGTGAGACGGGCATATCTTGCGACAATTTGCTGCTCTTGTTTCATTATCATTTGGCCTTGAACCTCGATATTTGGTATTTATCTTTATTTTAGACCTTTACTGCTTAGTACTCAGGTGAGCGATATAGGACCATCATGGTCCTCTTGTTGTGGGAATGTCCTTGGGTAAGACATTTCAGAGACCTACCATAGTACTGGTGAAACCCAGGAAATACATGAATAAGTGAGCTGTCACTGCGATATAACTGAAGTAATTTTGAAAGTGGCGAAAAACGCCATTCACTCAATCAGTCAACATAGTTGTTCTTTGTAAATCAAACATGTCCCAAAACACATCTCTTTGTATGCATTTTACCTTCTAAAGATATGATAAATATGAGTATTGTGAGTATAATCTATATCTTCTGCCTTGCAGGGAGAAACTAACATTAGAAGACCAAGTGTTTTACTGGATACAATTCCCAAGTGTTTGTTTGACACCAGTATAGACCAGAAGAAAAGGGCCCGTATGTTGGAAACAGCTATGAATGAACAAGCCAAAGTTGTACAGGGTTTGAAGTATGTTGTCACTGTAAATCGTTTGAGTCATGCTTTGTGAAAAGGGGGTATAATGCATCAGCAAAAAGTATCGACCCAGGTCAGCCTGCGCAGTCCGCGCAGGCTGACCCAGGCCGAAACTTTTCGCTGTTGGTAAATTTTCTACATGTACAAGGACCAGTCTGCCTCGGATTAAGTCGGTTATTAAAAGAAGTGGCTATTAGGGGTCCATAAGTATGTGATGGCTTGCTCGGTACCATGGATAACGGGGATGCATTAAGCCCCCTTTTGCCAGAGCATAGCTCAAATCATTTGAGTCATGCTGAGGGCCTATTTCCAAACTCCTCAGAAATGTAGATCCCCACCACATAGAGTTGTTATATCCATTATAGTGTTACATTAGAACTATTTAACAGTCAGTAAATGTGTAAGACACAAATTCCTTCATTTAAGTCACATTTATCTGTTGTCTGCAGATGCTTTCAGTTTTGGACCGGTCTGAAATTTTTCCATTTGGTAAGGAGTTACATGCAGGGATTTGCCTATGATTTAGCATTTTCTCCTTTTCCCACAAATGTTTGTCTCTTAGGGTCATAAAAACACTAGATAATCTGGTTGAAAATTAAGTAAATTAACCCTTTACCACACAATCCCAAGTTTTAACAACACTGAGAAAGAGGCTTATTGAAAACATTCTGGGAAAAGGAGAAAATGCTGGTAACTAGCATTTTCTCTTTTTCTCCACAATGTTTTTCCCCTTTTAGAGATGAGTCCCACCTTATGAGCCATATCTGTGTTGTTTTTAAATGCTTTCAATTTGGACAAGTCTAAAAATTTGTGTGGTAAAGCATTAAACCATCGTTCCTGTATGTTGGGTACTCTAATGTTCAGTCTTTATCAGACTGTTTCTTCTTACAGAGAAAACATGGCCAGTAATGTTCACATTGAGGCTGAGAGCAGAAAACTGGAAGAGCTGAAAAGTATAATTTTCAATGACTTCAGACGTGAGGTTTTGAGCCGTATCAAGAAACAAAGTGAAAAGGTAAAGGCAATAAGGCTTTTAATCTTACAAGTTTGGTTTTGTATGTTCATAGCATGAATGTACATCATATCTACATAATTACAGGGATTTTGAAATATGATCTGGTAAGAAGTTTGATTGATTAACTCTTTACCAAACGACAAAATTTAAGACTGGTCCAGATTCAAAGCATTTGCAGATGACAAAATAAACGTGGTTCAAAAAATGAAATTTGTTTTGGGAAGGGTAGAAAACATTGTGGGAAAAGGAGAAAATGCTGGTTACCAGCATTTTCTCCTTTTCCCACAATGTTTTCAAAAGGCTTTTTCTTCAAGGTCGTTAAAACACGGGATTGTGTGGTAAACACTTAAGCCTTTACCACATAATCCCAGGTTTTAACGACCATTTGGAAAGGGATTTTTGAAAATATTTTAGGAAAGGAAGAAAATGCTGGGAACCTAGCATTTTCTCCTTTTCCCATGATCTTTTCTATTCTTTCACAGACATATTCTATCATCTGGGCCGGACTGAATCTGTTGTCTGCAAATGCTTTCAATTTGGGCCAGTCCAAACTTTTGTTGTTTGGTAAAGAGTTAATCTTACATGTTTAGTTTTATTTATTTATAGCATTTTAAGGTACATTAATAATTTCAGGAATTTAAAATGATTTGGTAAAGACTTTGATTGATAGCAATTAGCGCCACATGTCACTGCATCCATTTTATGCCATCCATCATTTACAAGAAGAGAAACGCGAATGGTTTGCTAATTAACCGTTTACCAAACAATCTTGTGTTTTAATGGTCCTTAGAAAAGAGGCTTTTGTAACATTGTTTGGGGAAAGAGAAAATTCTGATGACCAGAATTTTACCCCTTTCCTACAATGTTTACTATTTATTTAATGACAGTTTTCAGCATTTGAGCCACACTCAGTGTGTCGTCAGCAAATTCATGCAAAATGAATGAGTCTAAATTTTGTTCTTTTGTAGGGTTTATTGCTTTTGTATAAAGAAGAAGGAAGGTTTAGGGAATTCTTAATTGTCATTTTACTTCTATCTAGGCATCAGTAATAAAGAATAAACTTGGTATTGGATCCAATCCGTCACATTTACGGTCAAAATCTTACGGAGGTAGAACAGACGACAAACAGAGAGAAAGGTAATTCCTTTACACTTTATGAGACAAGCCAATGTTTTAATGACTTTGAGAAAGAAAGTTTTTGAAGATATCATAAGATCTACCCTTTTTAAAACAATTTCCCACCATTTTAACCCTTCACCATATAATCTTGGCTTTAAACAACCCTGAGAATGATTGGGTTTTTGAAACATTGTGGGAAAAGGAGAAAATGCTGGTAACCAGCATTTTCTCCTTTTCCCACAATTTTTTTAACTCCATTAAGAACAGCTTTCATCATTTGAACAGTATTTATTTGTCATTTGCAAATGTTTTCAGTTTTGAGTACAGGTAGTCTAAAATTTTGTCATTTGGTAAAGGGTAAACCAAATTGTATGCATTGTCCACAGATGCTTTTAGTATGGATTAGCCTAATTCTTTTTTTTGTTTTTGTTTTATAGAGAGATAATTCTCTATGGGGTGCTCTGTATCCTAGTTGCAATTTGTAACCAATTCGGCTAGAGTTTATCTGTTTATCTCCTTACCAAATGACAAAATTTTTGACCATTCCAAATAGAAAGCTTTTGCAGACAACAAATAAAATGTGGCCCAAATGATGGGTCTGTCTTTGGAATGGCGGAAAACATTGTAGAAAAAGAAAAAAAAAATGTTGATGAGAATTCTACAAAGCACAACAATCGTTTGAATTGTTGATAAATAGTATTTTTTTTTTTTTTTCCTTTCCTTTCTTGCAGTGCTCCACCAGAATTACTGAAAGCAGATCCTCAATACAGAAGAGGAATCTCAGATTCTGGAGATGTTCAAGACACTCTGATGTCTAAAGTTCAGTTTGGTGAAACAGTATCTTCAACTTACACACCACCCACGTAAGTTAAATGAAACTCATGTGCATTTTTAAGCAACAACTGTTATCATAACTTATTTAGATTGATATTGCACTTGTTTACTCTTTACCAAACAACGAAATTTTAGACTGGTTCAAATTCAAATCGCTTGAAGACAAGAAACTAAATGTTGCAAAATTGATGAAAATCAAAGCAGCTCTAAATTTTCATTTCTTAGGTTTTTAGCTCTGCTGGCCAAGGGCCAGTGAACTTATATCATGGCCCTGTGTCATCAGTGCATAGGTGTGTTACCTTATATTTCAAACATCTTCTTCACAGAAACTAGCCACCCAATTTTGACCAAACTTTACAGAAATTATTTTGCTATGGTCCTCTTCAGAGTTTCTTGAAAGAATTTGATTCCTGTAAAAACACTGGTTGCCATGGCAACAAAACTGAATAATATAGAAAATCTTTGAAAATGTTCTTGTGCAAAACCATAAGGCCTAGGGCTACCAAATTTGGCATGTAGCTTCATCTAATAGACCTCTACAAAGATTCTTCAAAGTATAGCCAGGGGATCAAAATTGGCCCCTCCCAAGGGGCCACAAGTTTTACATTGGCACTGAAAAATCTTTTTGTTCTAAACCATAAGGCCTAGGGCCACCAAATTTGGCTTGTAGGTTCATCAGATGGACTTCTAATAACTTTCTTTAAATTATAGCTCTTGGTTCAAAATTGGCTCCACCTCGGGGTTACAAGTTCTACGTTGCATTATTTAGTGAACACTTTAAAAATCTTCTCGTTCCTAACCATAAGGCCAAGGGCTACCAGATATTGCATGTAGCTTTATCTAGTGGCCCTCTACCAAATTGTTCAAATTATAGCTCTGGGGTCAAATTTTTTCTCACCCAGGGAGTCACAGTTTTTACATGGGCTTATATAGTGAAAACTTTATAAATCTTCTAATTCCTAACCATAGGGCTACCAGATTTTGCATGTAGCTTTATCCAGTGGACTTGTACCAAGATTGTTCAGGTTATAGCCCTTGGGTCAAAGGTGGCTCTGCCCAATAAGTCTAAAGTTTCACATAGGCTTATATTTAGGTTCATATAGGCACCAAATGGTGAACCTCTACCAGGTTTGAGTAATTATAGTTCTGTGGTCTAAAATGGCCTCACCCTGGGGTCACAACTCTCACACGGCCTTTTACAGAGAAAAACTTTGAAAATCTCATTGTTTGAAACTATTTGGCCAAGTGTAATGTTTGGTATGTGTGGCTTGTACTTATTAGCCAGTGGAACGATACAGGGCCATCATGTATACTAAACATGTTCACTTCACCTTATTTAGCTAGCATTGTACTATTTAGCTATGTACATATATACCTGTACTTTTCTCTCAATCAGTCTGTCTGTTTATGTGTATATATTTCTTTCTAGCAATCTACAGTAAGAATGATCTATACACTCATTATTTCATGCTTTCCGGAAGTTTATTGAGAAATAACAATGGATTTTTTTTTTTTATATTTCATGGTTACGACCAGTGAAAATACGATTTTATTTTCTAACTCTTCAATTGAAGGTGGAAACAGTAGTTCCCGCGCACTAGTAACCTAGGTAAAATGCGCATGCCACTCAACCAGATGGAAATATGACATAATTCACCCTACATTTCTCGCGCTTTACGCAATATTGTAATGTCTTGTTATATGGAGGGGGTATGCCACAGGGAATTACCAAAAAGAACTGGATTTCAATGTAAATGCCCCTCAAAAAAGGGTTAGAAGCATGAAATTAATAGATTTTTTTTTTTTCTGTGAAATATCGAAATTTATTTCATCGAGTGAACATTATCCGTAATATTTTCAGGAGTGGCACTCCTACTCTACTCCTAGAATTATTATCGACGATATTCACTTGATGAAATAAATTTCGATCTTTCATTAAAAAAAAACAAGTATTCTATATTTATTAAATGTAAGCAGACACTTCTTTGGTCTCAAAGTGAAAAGAGTTTCATTATCTAACACTGACTTTCACTTATTCTTGATCAGGAATGAAAATGTTACAATATTCTCTTCTACCTTTTTATTCATGTTCTGCAAACTCATATCTAAATCCTACAGTACCCCTGAGGACACCCCAGTACACAAACCTGTAGAGGACAGGTCTCTACCACGAAAAGTGAAAAGTTTGATCGTACCTATGATAACATCTGATATCATGTCTTCATCATCATCGTCATCATCATCATCTGTTACCTTGGATACGTACAGTAGTGATGAGGATGTTGACCCGACTGTGTTTAAAAGGCAAAGGTAAGAAAAAGGAACTGGCAGATTCCATAAATTATTGAAAACTTCTAGTCTGTTTTTATGATAGCTCTTTTTGCATGTTTCTTCCCTTTTTTTCTGATAAATAAGGTCTCATACTTAACCATTTACCAAACAATCCACTGTTTTAATGACCCTGTAGAAGATGGCTATGAAACAATGTGGAAAAAGGAGAAAATGTTGATAACAAGCATTTTCTTTTTTTCCCCCACCTATGTTTTCTACCATCTTAAAGACAAATCCCATCATTTGAGATATTGATTTTGTTGTCTGCAAATGCTTTTATTTTGGACAAGTCCAAAATTTTGTTGTTTGGTAAGAAGTATGTAAAATTGCTACTGTGTCCTTGTGATAACCCATTTTTACACATTTGGTAATATTTGAGCCATGCTTTGTGAAAAGGAGCTTTAATGCATCTGCAGAAAGATTCAACCCAGGTCAGCCTACACATACCTCACAGGCTGACCACGGTCGAAACTCTTTGCTAATGGTCAATTTTTTTATGTCAGAGGACCAGTCTGCCTCATGATTCAGTTGGTTGTTGGACAAGATAGATTTTATGAATCCATAATTATGTGATGACTTTCATGGTAGAATGTGTCAGGGAGATGCATTAAACATCCTTTTACCAGAGCATGGCTTATTTGTTGTGAATAAGTATATTGGATTGTTTTGCAAAGACTTGAAGACAATACAAGGAGGGAGAGAGGACTGTCTGCCTTGCTAAGATTAGAAACACTTTGTATGATCAACTGAGCTTTTATATTTTAAAAGCAACTAGATATATCCTATTCTTGTAAAGGGTAATTGACCAGATTATGGTGACATATTGATATAACCTTGAAAATGGCATCATGTAAAAAAAAAAAATGAAAAAAAACAGAAATGATGAAATATTGTTGCGTAACAGGAATTGTAAACAGGTAAGAGTAAGATTAATGGTTATATAAAAGAACAAAAAGTTTGTACAATGTATTTTTAAGATGAATTTTTGGATAGATAAGGAAGGTTTTTTTTATACTAATATTGCTAGGTTGAATAATTCCTGACTGACTTACAGTCAAATAAAACAACTGGCAAATGTATTTATTTAGCTCACATGATGGAGTTGAAAGAAGAAGTAACAGCAAGACTTTATCAAACCCCAGTATCGGAAGTGGGGGATCGAAGAGTATGGTAGAGCCAAATGTAGATTTTGAGCTGGACGTGAAAGTGTTTATTGACAGCGGTAAATGTGTCTTACATCCGAAAGACAGCAGAGATGAAGAGAGTAAGAGGTAGTATATCCATAATGTGTTGCAGGTTTTTTACAGTCTTGGTTTTTTAAACCTTTACTAAACTACAAAATTTTAGCCTGTTCCAGATAGAAAGCATTTGCATGCAACAAAATAAATGTGACTCAAAAATTGAAATTTGTTTTGGGGATGGGTAGAAAACATTTGTGGGAAAAGTAGAAATGCTGGTTACCAGCATTTTCTCCTTTTCACACAATGTTTTCAGAAGCCTTCTTCTTCAATGTTGTTGAAACTCGGGATTGTGTGGCAAAGGGTCAAAGCATAACATCTTGCAGACAACTTTCTTGTCTTGTAGCAACTTTTGAAATCATTGTGGCAAAAAGAAAAATTACCGCATAAAATGCAAGTTTGTCTTTTTACAACTTTATTGTACCTGTATTCATGCACCAATAATCTTTGATTATGTTGATTGTCTGAACCTTACAAGGATGTTCCCAAGCTTTCTGCTTAAAAATTGTTACATAAATGTAATAGTATTTTTGAGACATGCTCTGTGAAGAGGCGCTTTTATACATCTTCTTGGTGCATTATACCAAGTAAGTCATCACATAATAACAGATCCACAAATAATAATAATGAGATAGAATAGTCCTTGACATGCAGAAAATTGACCTATAGCAAAATGTGTCGACCTATGTCAGCCTGCGCAGGCTGCAGACTGCACAGGCTGACATGGGTCAATACTTTTTGGAAATGCATTAAACTCCCTTTTCACAGTGCATGGATCAGATGTAATATTTATTTTTCATCCATTGCAAGACAAGGTCTACAACTAAGATTAAGTACTGTATGTGATTGCTTCCTGGACCTGTTGTTACGGGAGATCACCCCTTCCTTGCTGCATAACTTCTTCCCTAACAACTGAGTTAGGGTGAATTCTCTTTAGCTCGGTGGTTAGGATGTTGGTCTTTTAAACCTCAATGAACCAGGATCTTTTCCACACAGGTTTGAATCCTTCCAGGTGCTGTTTGTATTTCAGCTATGTATTTGTTGCGAACTTTCATGTTCGTAAGACTATTCAGTGCTTGTGGCTTGATGTAGGTAATTCCAAAAGTTGACTACAAGAAAAACAGGATTCAAAATGGGAATCTCTGCTGTAAGACGCCAATGCTCTGTTGAGATGCAAGCATTGGCAGTCTTTTGTCTGCTGTTTCCTTGTTCTTATGTCATTTCAATTTTTCTCTTTGCAGAAATAAGAGAGAGAAAACCCCAACACCCATTACAGAACCCTTGGGGTCGCCGACTGGGCGGAGAAAGATGAAGAAGCAGGAAACCATGTCACAGATACCAAGTGGGAAAACTAAACAAGCCCCACAACAGCCTATCATAGAAAACACAGTATTTTTCTTACCTGGTGTTGATGTAAAGGTATGGAGATAATTATGTCTTATTTCATGCTTTCCGATAGTTTATGGAAAAATAACAGTGGAATATTTTTTTGATATTTCATGGTTACAACTAGTGAAAAATACCAATTTTATTTTCTAACTCTTCAATTGAAGGCGGAAACAGTAGTTCCCATGCATTAGTAACCTAGGTTAACAGCGCGTGCCTTTCAACCGGATGGATTTATGGCGTAATTTACCCTACATTTCTCGTGCTTTACGTAATATTGTAATGCCTTGTTATGCAGAGGGGTACGCACAGGGAATTACCCAAAAGAACTGTACTGGATTTTGATGTAAGTCCTCCCGAAACAGGGGGTTAGAAGCATGAAATAAATAGAATTTTATTTTTTTTTTCGGTGAAAGATCGAAATTTATTTCATCGAGTGAACATTATCAGTAATATTTTTACGT
Organism: Hippopus hippopus; assembly: GCA_946811185.2. Classification (NCBI taxonomy): domain Eukaryota; kingdom Metazoa; phylum Mollusca; class Bivalvia; order Cardiida; family Cardiidae; genus Hippopus; species Hippopus hippopus. Next base: position 8,376,096 of record OX328100.1, on the reverse strand, counting down.
GTGGCTCAGAGTGATTGTATCATAATGTCTGAATGCTACACACATCCTTCAAGGACTTTGAGATTTTAATTATCATTCTAATTCTTTTCCTTTTTTTTTCATTTCCAGGTCCATTACAACTCTAAGACAGATCATGTGAACTCGCCCTCCAATACTCTAGGTGAAGTTATTGACCAATCGGATCTGTTGCCTAAGATAGAGGAATCCGCTGCGGGATCAATAGTACGATGTCGACAGAACGTGAAAAAGGCCAGTCTCTATGCCTGGTTATCATTACAGTCACTGCCTGAGGTAAAGCTAAATTATTACCATTCAAAAAAGTTTGAGACATATCCACATTGAAAGAACTTGCAGATCAATATGTAGTTTGGATTAAATGTTAAGATTTGTCTTTGAAAGAGTACAAAACATTTTGGAAAAGGAGAAAATGTTGGTAATAAAAAATACATGGAGTAAGTCAATAGGATGGCATCATTATACATGAAATGGAGTGCTTAATTTGATGAAATGATAAAAAGATATAGTTTGTGTGAAAGAACGATTATCATAATAGAGGAGTTCTTTAGCTAAAACTTAGCTCTTTACAGAAGAATCCCAAATTTACCAACCCTGATGAAAAGGGCTTTAGAAAACATTCTGGGAAAAGGAGAAAATGCTGATAACCATTGTTTTCAACTGTTTCAGATACAAAAGCAACAAATTTAGCCATATTGAATTTGTTGTCAGCAAATACTTTCAATTTGGACTAATCTGAAACTTTATCATCTTCCAAAGGGGTAAAAATATGAAGACACAGTGTTTAATGTACCATAAAGTGTCTTTCATTACTATAGTTGCCTATAATGGCTGGTGCAGATCAAGGTCAAGTTGTACAAAACCTACAGCCTGATCTTGATCTACCTTGCCCTCTTTGTTGAAACACTCTAGAAAAAAGCAGCCATGAAATTGCAGTTATTCTGGCCTAGGATGAAAATTTCTGTTAGCTTTATTTGGTGCTCTATGGTTAAATTTTGTTTCAAAAGGGTTCAATTCATTAGCTTTGTCTTTTCCTAAGGATGGAAAAAGCTGTTTGTTGTTAATAATTCCTAAAACAGTTGGTTTGTGAATTCTTTAGTCATATTTGTTTATTCACATTTCTCTGTTGTAGGAAATGGTAATAAGCCCATGTCTGCTAGACTATATGGAACAAGCACTAGAACCTATTCCAATCAGTCTTTCTACTCAACTGAAAAAAGGTAAATAGTTGTAGAAAAATAAACCGCAATGGATACATGTCTGTAAACATGCTCAGAATGGTTTTGCATTTCATTTAGCTTCAACTTACTCATCTCACATCAATTTCAAAACAAGTCTATCAACTTCTTGTGATTTCTCTTGATGATTCCTGGAAATCTTGCAGGTATTAGCATGAAAGTGTGGCTAGTTCTAAAGAGTTATTCCTTTCTATACGGTATGCACACCTAGAACCTAAGATATGAGAGGTGTGTACTCTAGCCCTGCACTTCTTTCACTCAGAGTGATTCAACACAAAAGTAACTGTGACCCTTTACCACATAATTCCAAGTACAGACACAGAAGAAAAAGGCTTTTGAAAAAACTGGGGGAAAAAGAGAAAATGCTGGTTACCAGCATTTTCTAATTTCCTGCTAATATTTTTTAAAAGCCTTTTTCATCATTGTTATGAAAACTTAAAACTCAGGGTTGTTTGGTAAAGAGGTAAATCAACTGAAGCTGTTCTTAGTACTTTAGAGTTACTTACTTGTTTGAGATAGCAGTTTGCTCATTGTTGTGACTGTATGCAGAGTAGGAGGTTTCCTTCTCTTTAGCTTGGCTGTTTTCTAAGAAAGCGATGAGGTATTGTTTTAGCCCTGGCGTCGTTTGCGTCATCATGCAAAAGCTTTGACATTTTATAATATCTCAGTTATTACTGAAGAAATTTGCTCGACAAGTTGTTCACCATCAGTAGAAGAACCTATCCAACAAGAGCAGGTAACCATTAAAGTATTTTTGACACAGTTATGTCCTTTTTTTTGACTTAGAATTTTCACTGAAAATCAGGCAACCCAAGCCAAGCGTTGGCACCTGCATGTGGTGCTCTTTTTTTATACATGTTACTATCTTTACAGATACTCAAGAAACAACCAATGACATTGACATAGATTTAAGTGCCTCCTACAATTCCATAGGCACACCCATCATGCTGGGCTCATTTCCTGTAGATGTTGTGGTATTTATCAGGGTGGAACCATCAGTTATCAAGTTTAACTGTCATCCTGTCTCTAGGGTGGAGTGTTTGTTGCAGGTACCCAGCGGCTGTATTCACATGAACCATACTCTGTGAAAAGAGGGTTTAAGGCATCTGCAAAAAGTATCAACTCAGGTCAGCCTGCGCACTCTACACATGCTGACCTAGGTCAAAGCTTTTTGCTTATTGTAAATTTTCTGCATGGCAAAGGACCATTGTTACTTGTACCTTGTGTTTAACCCATTACCACACAATCCCTACTTTTGACGACCCTGAGAAAGAAGCCTTTAGAAAACATTGTGGGAAAAGGAGAAAATGCTGGTAACCAGCATTTTCTCCTTTTCCCACAATGTTTTCTACTCTTCACAAAACAAATTTCAAATTTTCAGTCGCTTTTATTTTGTCGTCTGCAAATGCTTTCGATTTGGACAAGCCTAAAATATTGTCGTTTGGTAATGAGTTAAGTTGTTGAGACATAGTGGATTTTATGGAACCCTAATTATGCGATCACTTGCTTGGTACTATGCATTACAGAGATGCATTCAACCCCCTTATGCTAGCGCACTACTCATATTGGTTTGTTGCAAATTCTCAATAGTATGTCTAGATATCTGATTTGTCGCTGAGAGATTCTGTCTCTGCTGATCCAGTGTTTATTCTTGAAATTTAGAACAATATACAAACAAAACATACAAAATGACATGTTTTTTTAACATATTTGTCTTGTAATTTTTCTCTGGACTATGAAGCACAGCTGTCTATGAAAACAAGGACAAATCAGTTGGGCAGTAAATCACTAATTGCAAGAAACTAGAATGAGCTCTCGCTTTTTGCTGCCTTGCAAATATAATTTACTGTTTTTCAAATGCTATAAATGTAACACAATACTGATAAAGAGATGTGTTGGTGTACCGGTAATTAAGAGTCAGGGGCTTGATATTACTGCATCCCCAAACCTGCTTTTCCAGCCAATAATGTCAAGAGATGGAAACATGTTGTTTAACCATTATCTCCCATAATCTCCACTTATGGAGGCCCTTTTGAAGGCTTGAAGAAGACTTTAGGCATTTGAAAAACCTTGTGGGAAAAGGAGAAAATGCTGGTACTCAGCATTTTCTCCTTTTCCCTCAATGTTCTCTGTCCTTTCAAAAACAACTCCCATCATTTGAGTTACACCGAATTTGTCGTCTGCAGATGCTTTCAACCTCAATGAGCCTAAAGTTGTTGTCGTGATAACAGGTGCTAGGAAATATTACGATCTTTCGTTATAAATCTTTTCTTGTGTAAATTGTTCTGTATTACTAAACACAAATATAACAAAGTAAGTATTATGGAATAATTTGCGATATACTTATTCTTATATTTGACATACTTGAGAGTGTGCAATACAAATATTCAATGTAATTGTGGTGTGTATGCATGTTTGTGAGGCATTTAAAGCCTTTTCCAAATGTTCCAAGGATTTCTTCCTCAGAGTTATAAAACATGAAATTATTTAGTTAAGGTTTAACTCTTTATTAAATGACAGAACTTTAGACTAGTCCAAAGTGAAAGCATTTGCAGACGACAAAATGATCTTGACTAAAATTTTGAAATTTGTTTTGGGAAGGACAGAAAAGATTGTGGAAAAGGGAGAAGATGCTGTTTGCTTTTTTTCTAAAGGTTTTCACTTCTGTCTCAGGGTCGTTAAAAGTCTTGTGTGTTAAAGGTTTAAAATGTCTTTTGTTAAGGTACCATCCCTTGAACTGGTATTTTCAACAAAAAGATCTGACATTGAAGGAAGCACTACATCTGATGGAACACCTCCTCTTAAAACCAAGTGTAAGTGTCCTTAACTCTGTTCCGTACTTGCAAAATATACACTTGTCCAAATTAAAATTGTTTGCAGACAATAATTTCATTGTAGCTAAAATGGTGGAATTTGTCTGTGTCGGTAGAAAACATTGTGGGGAAAGGAGAAAATGCTGGTTACCAGCACTTTCCCCTTTTCCCACAGTGTTTTCAAAAGGCATCTTCCTTTCAAAAGGCCGAGCCCTGGTAGCTCAGTTTGTAGCGGGCAGGACTTGAGAACACAGGGTCCAGGGTTCTATCCCTGGCTACGACCCCTGGCTCGGCCAATTTCTTTCCGAGGATTGATGATAGTCACTGTGACAGGATTCATTTCTCTCCCACTGCTGACCATTGTTTCGACGATGATTATGTGGGAAAGCAGCCAGTGGCTTGGAAAGAAGATTGTGCGGAGTACTGGTAAAAGACTCCAGGAAAGCATGGATAGGTGCATTGGCCGCCGCGATATAACTGAAATAATGTTGAAAACGGCGTTAAACACCATACAATCAATCCTTTCAAAAGGCTTCTTCCTTTTTTAAAACTCAGAATTGAGTGGTAAAGGGTCAATAGGGTGTCTTTCATACATAGTTACAATATGCTATACTGTTTAATTTTTATTACATGAGCAAAATCCAGTGGCTCAGTCAGTACAGGGCTTGAAACCAGGAGGTCGCTTGTTCAAATCTCCAGGTTGGTCAATTTCTTTTCCAGAGGATTGATTTTAGTCAATGTGACGGGATTCATTCATCTCTCACTGCTGATCATTGTTTTAATGAAGGTTATTTTAGAAAGCAGGCAATGGCTTAGGAAGAATATAGCATGAAGCATTGGTGAAAGAAATTCCAGGTGCACTGACTGCCAGGATACAGCTGAAATAATGTTTTGCATCATACAAACAAAATTTTGTCTTGTAACATGCAAAACATTTCCGTAGTACAAAGTTTTTTTTCTAAGCCTGTGGCTTGGTAAAACTGTATACAAGAAGCATTAGCACAAAGATTCACTCAGTTTTATCAGTATGGTTTTCTTTTGCTGAAAATCCTGATTTTGTGTTGTATTTTTTTATAGTTGAATTGTTTGGATTGTATATGTGAAAAGCAGACTGACACGGAAAACACAATATAATGTACTTGCTTTCTGAGTAAATCTCTCATCTAAACTGAACACTAAGATAATGAGAATTTGTGTTATGCTTTAACCTTTTACCCAATAGTCCTGAGTTTTATCAACCCTAAAAAACAAGACTTTTAAAAACATTGTGGAAAAAGTAGGAAATGCTGGTAACCAGGGTTTTCTTTTTTCCTGCAATGTTTTCTTACCTTGCATAGAACAAATTTTAATCTTTTGAGTCCCATTTATTTTGTTGTCTGCAAATAAATTCAGTTTGAGCTGGTCTAGCATTTTGTCGTTAGCAAAATAATTAAACTTTTTTTTTTTTTTTGCCGTAGGATTATTTGTATTTAAATTTGGAAAAAATGTTCCAAAACCCAAGCATCGTCCTCCCCTTTAAAAACGGAAAAGATTATATGTTAAACTTAACTGTGTTTATTCACTTCTAGTTGGGAAGAAAACTGGCAGAGAACGCAATCTTAGTGGTGATATCACAGGACCAGATGGTCGCAAGCGGACTGGAAGTACGGCATTAGCTGATTTAGCAGCATCATCCGCAGGTTTAAGTGTAACAGGTTGTCTGTCTGACTTCTCCCTGTACATCTTCCACCCATATGGTGGAGGACAGAGAAAGGCAGGGACCCAACCATCACCCAGGTTGTTAGGTAAATGTTTTTTTACAGTCTGGTTAGTCTTGGTGGATCACCCCTATCCTGGCCTCTATTCACCAAACATTCCAAATTGCATTTGTAGTCTAATTCTAGATGTAGAATGTAACACAATTTCAAATGGTTATGGCAGTCTGAAATTTTGTTACTTTCTGATTTGGAAATTTTGTGAGAGTTAGATTGATTGATTGATTGATTGATTGTGTGGTGTTTAACCCTGTTTTCATCATTATTTGAGTTATATCACAGCAGCCAGTGCACCTATCCATGCTTTCCTGGACTTCCTTTTACCAGTACTCCACTCAGTATCCTTTCCAAGCCTTTGGCTGATTTTCCACATAACCATTGTGAAACAGTTCTCAGCAGTGAGAGAGGAATTAAATCTGTCGCAATGACTATCATCAGTCCTCGGTAAAAAATGGGGATCAAATCAACAACCCCCTGTTCTCAAGTCCTGTATGCTACCGACTGAGCTACCAGGGTTTGGCTGGTGAGAATTAGACTTGGAAGTTAATGAGAATGGTTGATGAATATGGACCAGGTTCATTTTTAATGTTTTTTTAAATTTTACTGGATAACAAAATTTATTGTTGGGTTTGTTTGAAGCATTTGTATATGGCAAATTTGACTGGGATTGTCTTTGAAATGGTAGAAAACATTAGGGGAAAAGGAGAAAATGCTGGTATCCAGCATTTTTTCCTTTTACCTCAATGTTTTTTAAAAGTTTTCTCATCATTCAGGATTTTGAAAACTCACTTACCCCTTCATTAAACTTTGATAGCATACTTGTGAATGATCAAAATCTGCCAAGTGGCAAAATTTTGAACAGGACCAACTTGAAAGCATCATCAGACAAAAAATTAGATGTTACAGGAAGATTTCTGGCTTTGATAGAGTAGAAAACATTGTCGGAAAGGAAGAAAATACATGATTACCAAATGTCTGTGTTTTCAAATGCCTTCTTTTTCAGAGTCTTTAAAAACTCAGGATAGTGTGGTAAAGGGATAACTCTTTACCAAATTATTGGTTGTTGTTACGAGGTAAAGAAAAGACCTTAGATGACATAGTTGGTAAAAAAACTCTCAGCCAGCAATTTCTGTTTTTCCCATAATAATTTTTACCATTTGAGAGACTGGTAAAGAATGCGTAAATCATTTTATATAAAAAAACATTGTGTCAAAAAGATAACCTATGTCCAGCTTTCTTCTTTCCCACAATGTTTTCAGAAATGATCTGATACAAAATGAAAAAGATTTGCCTGCAGGGATGATATGTTTCATAACTAGAGTAGTCCAGATAACTCATAGCTTAAATACACATTAATTACACAATGTTGATTAAGTTTTGATGTTTTGCTCTTTTGTTTCTTACTACAGGTAATATTCAGGAGCAGAATATCCTGGGAGAAATAACCAGAAAAGATTCACTCAGTCTGAATGTTGAATATATCAATCTTAACATATCAAGAAGTCGAAAACTGGAAATTAGAAATGAGGGGCTGTTGTCTGATAAAGCTAACACCGTACGATTTTCAGGTCAGTTTTGTGGTTTTGTTAATGGTACATGTAGTTGTAAATATGATCTATCACTTGACTCTTTACCAAACAGCAAAATTAAAATTTTAGACTTTTCAAAATTGAAATCATTTGCAGATAACAATTTACATGTTTCTCAAAATAGTGATTTTTTTCTTTGACATGGTAGAAAAAAATGGGGGGAAAAGGAGAAAATGCTGGCTATCAGCATTTTCTCCAATTCTCACACTGTTTTCAAAAGCCTTCTTCTTTAGCGTCATTAAAACTCATAATTATGTAGTAGTGTTAAATATGTCCAGTAGCTCCATAAATTTATATCATAAATAATTACTCTAATCTGATTTGATGAATACACTCCATATGTATCCCAGATTTTCCAGAAATGATCTGGAGAAAGGGTGTGTGAACCGGCATGCTAAAATACCTAATTTATCCAGGAAATTTATTAAACATCATACCATATATCTGACCTAGCACTCATTTAAAGCTGATTGTTTTGGATTCAATTATGATTTCTTTAAAATGAAAAGGCAGTATTTAAAAGTGTCAAATGTAGCCTTCATTACTCACACTTTTTGCATTAAAATGATTAATATCAAAAGCTATGCCTTTGCAGTTTGTTTGAAGATTGTTATTTTTGTTTGGTGTGAAAATTTATTTGATATTGGAAGAGTTACTGCCTTGAAGAAATATATTGGTATCTTACGCCCTATAAGAATGGCAAATAATAGTTTATAGGAAAAGACAAAAGGCAACTTTCTCAGGGTTGTTAAATCTTAAAATTATGAGGTTATGAGTTAATTTAAACCGCATAGGCTAAGTTTTGTATTTAGTTCAAATTTTATCTTTGTAGCTGTGTGTAACATAGGGACAGCTGCATTTAAATACGACATGAGACGCCTGTCAGAAATTCTCTCATTTCCAAAGTCGTGGTATAGACGGAATCTAGCTCGACGGCTATTTCTTGGTGATGAGAGCTGGATAGTAGAAGATGAGGGTAAGTGTATGATTGTACAGTGAGTGTTCCATGGTTTCTTGAAAGATGATTTTAGTTTTAGGTTTCATTTTTAATTCAGCTGTTTTCAAAGAAAATGTTAAGGTATTGTCATAATATCTCTGTCATCACTGAGGATATTAACTTAAAACCCTTATTAGTTGTTAACAATTGAAAGGGGAACCCATACAACAAGGGCAGGTAACCATAAAGATATTTTTGAAACAGTTATGCCCCTTTTGACCTAGAATTTGTTGCTCAAAATCTTTAACATTTTATAATTCTGTCATTATTTAGGGTATTTACTTCAAACTTGGAATAGTTGTTAACTAATAGTTGTTAAATATCAAAAGGGATACCCATAAAACCAGAGCAGGTTACCATCAAATATTTTTGACAGAGTCATGCCCCTTTTTTGACTTAAAATTTTCACTGAAAATCAGTTTATTTCAAAAAGCAATGGTTTGGTAAAGGGTAGACCAAAGGATTGCTTGAAAAAGGGTTGGATAGCTCTATTTGAATTTGATTTTTTGTTGTAAATGTTTCTCATCTTTTACTCATTTTGAAGAACTACTAACTTTCACACTTGGAGTAGATTCTGATTTTTTTTTTCAAATTTTAGAGTTATACAAAACTACATGTATTTCTGTTTTGCTGTCATTTAACTCTTTACCACATGATAAAAAAAATGGATTGGTCTAAATTCCAAGCATTTGCAGACAACAAATTAAATGTAGTTCACCTGAGGGAATTAGTCTATGATAGAGTAGAAAACATTGTTGGAAAATGGAGAAAATGCTGGTTACCAGCATTTTCTCCTTTTCCAACAATGTTTTCAAAAGGCCTTTTCCTCAGGGTCGTTAAAACTTGGGATTAAGTGGTAACGAGTTAAAAGTGTTATTAACATGTATTAGTCTTGATTATGTTGTGATGTTTCCTCATGTTTTTGCCTGTGTGTTTTGGTCCTTTGTGTTTGTTTGTCCTACCTGAATTATCTGTATCAATATTAGCCAACCTTTCTTTAAGTTCTCTATCTAAAGCTTGAACTTTTTCTTAATAATTTATTTACATAAATCAGTAAGCCTAATGTTTGTAAACTTGACAAGGGTTTTTATTTTATAAAAACTGGAGTAAAATTTGATAATAAATGCACTGCAATGCAAATTTTGAAATCGTATATGCGGAGCTTCAACATTGGCTTTCTTCAATACATCAAACATTTTTGTAGTATGAAATATCTGGAACTATTTTCATACAGTGCTATGTATTTTACCATTTCCTGGACTAAAATTTGCAGGGAAAGCCAAGGAAAGATGTCATTCCTAGTGCATAAGAAATTAATACTTCTTAAGCTATTAAGTACCTCTCACATTTTTTATTTGCCATTTTGGCCATTGTAGATCAGGATTGAACTGCACAGAATATGCAATCTAATCTTTGATCTACACTGTTCTCTTTGCTGAGACATTTAGGACCAAAGCAACTTTGAAATTGCAAACATTTAAATATTATATTTAGACTGAAAATAGTCATCAGGCTTATTTGGCTTTCTAAGACTCAACCCTTTACCAGATAATAGAATTTTGGATATGTCAAAGTAAAAGCATTTGCAGAACACAATTTTGAATGAGGCTCAAAAATATAATTTGACTTTGGAACAGAAGAAAACATAGTGGGGGAAAAGGAGAAAATGCTGTTTAGCAGCATTTTCTCCTTTTCCCCCACTATGTTTTCATAGGTCTTCTATATCAAGGTCATTTAAACTGGGATTGTTTACTAAAGGGTTAAAATACATCAGTATATATTAACCCTTTACCACACAATGATGTCTTTTAACGACCCTGTAGAAGAGGCCTTTTGAAAACATTGTGGGAAAAGGAGAAAATGCTGGTAACCAGCATTTTCTCCTTTTCCCACAAAGTTTTCTTACCTATCAAAGAAAAGTTGCGTCATTTGAGCCACTGTGAAATTGTTGTCTGCAAATGCTTTCAGTTTGGATAGGTCTTAAATTTTGCTGTGTGGTAAAGGGTTAAATAGTAAAGATTTATTTTGAAAAAAAAAGCGTGATAAAAATGTTAAAATGACAGTTATGCTCCATTCATGTTTGCCAGTTTTTATGTTTATGAATGTCGTGATTTTATGCTTTGTTTCCTTTTAACCCTTAGGCTGCTAAAGGTGACTTAAGGACCTTTTATGGATATTGTATATCAAGATCAGGTTGCAAAGAATGTGCAGTCTGATCTTGGATCTACATTTTCGGATAATGAGATATTTTCCGCTCAAAAAAATGACTTTGAAATAGCAATATTTGGATGTTTGCTATTCGCTTCAAAGTTTCATTTCACTTTTTAGCTCCACTGGCTGAAGGCCAGCGGGCTTATGTCATGGCCTGTTGTCCGTCGTGCGTGCGTCCGTCCGTCCGTCCGTCCGTCCGTCCGTCCGTGCGTTAACTTTTTTTTAAAACGTCTTCTTCTCTGAAACTACCCATCCAATTTTGATGAAACTTCACAGAAATGATCCTGCCATGGTCCTCTTCAGAATTTCTTGAAAGAATTTAATTCCTTCAAAAACTCTGGTTGCCATGGCAACAAAACTGAAAAATTTTGAAAATCTTTGAAAATCTTCTTGTCTGAAACCGTAAGGCCAAGGGCTACCAAATTTGGCATGTAGCTTTATCTAGTGGACCTCTACCAAGTTTCTTCAATTTATAGCCCTGGGGTCAAAATTGGCCCCGCCCCGGGGGTCACAAGTTTTACATGGGCTTATTTAGGGAGAACTTTAAAATTCCTCTTCTACCTAGCCATAGGGCCTAGAGCTACCAAATTTGGCATGTAGCTTTATCTAGTGGACCTCTGCCAAGATTGTTCAAATTATAGCCCTGGGGTCAAATTAGGCCCTGCCCGGGGGTAACAAGTTTTACATGGGCTTATATAACAAGTTTTACATGGGCTTATATAGGGAGAACTTTAAAATTCTTCTTTGACCTAGCCATGGGGCCTAGGGCTACCAAATTTTGCATGTGGCTTTATCTAGTGGACCTCTACCAAGAGTGCCCAAATTATAGCCCTTGGGTCAAATTTGACCCCACCCCGGGGGTCACAAGTTTTACATGGGCTTATTTAGGGAAAACTTTAGAAATCTCCCTGTACCTAGCCGTAAGGCCTAGGGCTACCAAATTTTGCATGTGGCTTTATCTAGTGGGTCTCTACCAAGAGTGCTTAAATTATAGCCCTGGGGTCAAAATTGGCCCTGCCCCGGGGGTCACAAGTTTTACATGGGCTTATGTAGAGAAAACTTAAGAAATCTCCCTGTACTTATTCATAAAGCGTAGGGCTACCAAATTTCGCATGTAGCTATATCTAAAGGCCCTTCACCAAGAGTGCGTAAATTATAGCCCTAGGGGGGAATTTGATTCACCCCGAGGGGTCAGAAGTTTTACATGGGCTTATATAGTGAAATCTTTAGAAATCTTCTTGTTACTAACCATATGAACTAGGGCTACCAATTTTAGTCCTGTTTCAGGGGTCTTATGTTCAAAACCAATTGGCCAAGTATTGTAATGTTTGGCATGTAGTGATTTTACGTATTAGCCAGTGGAGCGATACAGGGCCATCATGGCCCTCTTGTTTAGTAGGTTAAGGCTTTTTGTTAATGTTGTTTGCATGTTGATGTTGTTGTTGCTTTCAGACAGTTCAAGCCTTTCTTCCACCACCTCCTCTTTAGGGGTAGGGGAGGGATTAGGTGTATTTTATCCCTCGACCCCAGCTTTCCCCACCACCCCCATCCTGCATGATTACGCAAAAACCAATAGCAGTCAGATCGGACATCATCGCCGGGGCTCATCTGGAGACAAGAATAACATTCAGATAAGCTGTGATTTCAGGAGAGAATTAAACAACAGGCGCTCAGTCATTGCTTCTGAAGGTGCAGTATATTGCTGGGTTGTGCATGAATAGAGTTTGTCTCGGTCTTAGATTTCTGTATATGCTGCTGTAGACATTTGCATTTTCTGCTTAACCTTTCACCACACAGTCTAGGGTTTTAAAGCCCCTGACAAGGAAAGCCTTTGAAAACATTGAGGGAAAAGGAGAAAATGCTGGTAACCAGCATTTTCTCCTTTTTCCCTAAATGCTTTCTATCCTATCACTAAACGTTTCATTATATGACTACAGTTGATTTGTCATCTGCAAATGCTTTCAAGTTTGACAAACTAAAAATTGTCTTGTGTGATAAAGAGTTAAGAAACTAAGGGGACATAAAGGTTTTTTTGTTTATATAGTTTTTGAAACAAATTTTTAGCTCTTGAGTTTGACACCATCCTTTTTAAAGTAATGGTTATCAAAGTGTTAGAATGTTTGATATAAGATTCAATGTAAAATATGGTGGCAAAAGGAGAAATTGTGAGCCGTTTTTCTTTCATTCTTCTACAATGTTATTAAAAGTGGTTTTCTGGAAGATGAAAAAAAAAATGTTTAAGGGGAGTAATGAAATAAACCTTTACTGCATGAGAAAATGTTAGATTTATCCAAATTGAACGCATTTTTGCTCAGTGTTCATCAATTGCAGTTCATTGTTAAACTTTGGTTAAATGACATATTTTTACCCCCCCCCCCCCACCCTTTCCCGTTTATTTGTGGGATACACTTGGATCAGTTTACCCATCCACCTGTCTGTCAGTTAGTCCAATTTTCTGCACAGTGTTCATCAGTTTCAGTTCAATGTTAAACTTAGATTAAATGATAAATTTTAACTCTATATTAGACTCAAATAATGTAAGTTAACAAATAAGAGCTTGTTTTTTTATGTTTAACACCATTTTTTAGCAGCAGATAAATTTTCTTTTTTGGAACCAAACTGGTACAAGCCCAACACTGTACCCTTCTTCCTACTATAGTTTCTGCCTAAAGAGTTACACTTCGGTGCATAATTATGGTGTTGGTTTTCCTATCTAACTCATTACGTTCAAACACAAACACAAACACTGGTAATATAGATAAGGTTCATTACAATAATACATGAATGCATGCCAAAACATAGCAGCAACATGAAAAAGTGCTTGCTATTTGATTTTGATTTTTTGTCTAAATACTATTACAATTGTTGATAGTAAATGGTAAAGACCAATGTCATGCAACCATTAGGGGTAGAATTTATTTTTTAACAGGACAATCAGCCCCTCAGTCACCAACAGATGCCCCCTACACAGCTCCAGACTTCTTTCCTACGTCATCACAACCCAGTCCAATATCTACAACCCAGACACCATCAACTGCTGGAGTCATCAACCGAATGAAGAATAGACGTTACAGTCAGCAGCAATCTACACGTAGTGCCTCGACACGTTCCACAGGGGAGAGAAAACCTGCTGGTTGGGAAACTTTAGTCTTGTTTGCTGTAAACCTGTCCCAACTTGATGTACATGTAAACATGAGTAATGTGATGGGAAATACCACGTAAGTACAGCATAGAGAAGGCTCTTTACTGAATGACAAAATTTTAGACTTGTCCAAATTTAAAGCCTTTGCAGACACCAATTAAATTGCGGCCATATGATGAGACTTTTGTCAATGAAGGATAAGAAAGCATTGTGGGAAAAGGAGAAAGTTTTGTTCACCAGCTTTTTCTCTTTTTTCCGTGATTTTTTCAAAAGGCTTCTTCCTCAGGGTTGTTAAAACTCTGGATTGTTTGGTAAAGGAGTAAATGGTTGATTGTATCTGGATTTATTTGATAGATAGTTTGTGTATATTTTTGGATTTTGATGTTGAACTTTGTTTTCAAAGCTTTTTCTGCAATGTTACCATGTCAGGTGCATTTATCAAGATGTTTCTGGACTTTTATCGTCAGCTACGTCATAATATTTTAAGACGAGTGGCTGCTTTTCTTTATCTACTCAGAGCCCTAATAGTGCAGTTGATAGTGTACAGGACTTGGAAAAAGGGGTGGTTGGTTTGAATCCCCAGCTGGGTCCATGTCTTTCTGAGGATTGATGATAGTTATTGCAACAAGATTCATTCCTCTCTCACTACTGATCATTGTTTTGACAATGGTTATGTGGGAAAGCAGGCAGTGGCTTAGGAAGAATATTGGTAACAGAAACACCAGGAAAGCATGGATAGGTGCACTGGTGGCTACAATATGACTGAAATAATGTCAAGAACTGCATTAAATACAGCACAATCAATTCCAAATGTACAATTATGGAAAAAAAATGTTCTGTGTTAGTTATGATTTTCTCATGTAAACTGGATTCTCTTTTAAGAATTGAACTAAAAGTGTATAACTAAATGACCAAAGCTGTCGATGCACCATAAAACAACATTCATTCATTCAAAAGTGTATGGGCCCGCCCGGGTGGCTCAGTGGTGAGCGTGTCGGACTCATGACCTGGTGGTTGTGAGTTCGATACCCAGTTGAGGCAAACTTTCTTTCCGGCGTATTTTCGCCTCTCACCTCTGCTGAAGCATGTGAGAAAAGTAGTCGGTGGCTTTGGAAAGAAAGTTGTGTTAGTACTGGTGTGAGAAAGCCAGGAAACACATGTGCATCACCGACCGCCATGATATGACCTTAACTGTTAAAGTGGCGTTAAACCCCAATACAACCAACCAACCAACCAAATCAAAAGTGTATGATAATTTCAAAAATATCTATGGCAGAAAAGTGTACTTGTATACTAGTTTTTCTTTGGATGTAGTGTAAAATTTTATTGACTTAGATTGAAAAACTCATTAGATTGTGCAACATGTGATACCAGTTAAATGTTCCAGTTTATATGACCATTGAAATGCATGAAATTGTTCAGACTAAAATACAGAGTATTTGTTCATTTTCTTTTCAGTTGGAACACAAAGGAAATCCAGAGTCAAGGAAGGCTGGCAATCGACAGTACAGGTCATAAAGATTTAAGAATAACTGTAGGGATGGGTGGATCTCATTTTGACAGTAAAGGAGGTGTGGTCGGTGGTAATGTAGATCTACAGGAAATGTCTGCTCTGTGTAAGTAATTTATATAATTATGAGCCATGCTCTTTGAAAAGGGAGCTTAATGCATCTGCAAAAAGTGTCAACCGAGATCAGCTTGTGCAATCTGCGCAGGCTGACCTAGGCCAAAACTTTTTGCTATTGGTCTATTTTCTGCATGTCCAAGAACCAATTTACTTTATGATTCAGTCAGTTCTTAGACAAAATGGACTTAATAGATCCATGATCATGTGATAACCTGCTTGGTATGATGCATCACAGAGATCCATTAAACCTTTACCACACAAAACCGACTTTTAATGACCCTGTGAAAGAAGCCTTTTAAAAAAAACATTGTGGGAAAAGGAGAAAATGCTGGTAACCAGCATTTTCTCCTTTTCCCACAATGTTTTCTACCCTACCATAGATAGAAATCATCATTTTAGCATTTTAAATTTGTCATCTGCAATAGCTTTGAATTTGGACCAGTCTAACATTTTGTCATTTGGTAAAGAGTTAAGCTTCCTTTCTCCAGAGCATGGCTCATATAGAGGAATAATACATTCTGTAATAACGGTGTATCATTTAAGAAATAATCTTCTTTCTATCGTGGTTTATCGTTCAATAAACCACTGTTGTGAGTTATGAGGCACCATAAATAATCCACGAGGGCGATAGCCCGAGTGGTTTATTCATTGCGCCACATAACTCACAACATGGTTTATTGAACGATAAACCACGATAGAAAGAAGGTTATTTCGATTCTAACATGACCAACTCCTAATCAAAGGAAACAAGTCCATACTTAGAGTAAAAATGCAGATGCAGATAATATTCCATTGAATAAACCACGGCTGTTCCACTTACTTACCAAAACAAAACCCCACTACCCAGTTGATAAATATAAAAAGAATCAAAATTTCATTAAAACCTTAGGCATCAAACACAACATAAAAAACCCGTATCTTTATACTTTTATATTTCCTCCCTTTCAAATGACAAAGAAGAATTAATGTACTGAGAAGCACAAGAGTCGCAGCTGCTTCGAATGCTCTGAATATTACTCCACCTACTCCCAATCCCATTTCCAATTCAACACCGGTCAATTTTGAACTAACCTTCAACTTGAAAAGACACTTGATTTACATATGTTTACTGGTAACATTTCATACAGTTCCATCGTTGTCAGTTTTAATTTAAACATTTAATATCAGTAAAGCCTTGAGGAATTTCCTTCCTCCTAGGTCAAGGAGTGGAAGATTATGATTTGTTTACATCAAGTGAACTTCATTGATAAAATATCGGAGGGCTAAGATATGGAACAGCCACAGGCGACTTACTTTATACAGACTGACGTCACTCTCTATAAAGAATGATTTAGATTTTACCATGCTTTCGTTGCACTGTGTTTATAGAGTCCACGCAGGCTGACCTGGGCGGAAACTTTTCGCTATTGGTCAATTTTCTGTATGTGCAAGGACCAGTCTACCTCCTGATTAAGTCGGTTATTAAGAAAAGTGGCTGTTATGGATCTGTAAGTATGTGATTGCTTATTGGTATGATGGATTACGGAGATGCATTAAGGCCCCTTTTGCCAGAGAATGGCTCATTTATAGAGGACTAAATACACAGGATCACTTTGTCAAGGTTCATATAACCAGTAAAATGACAGGTTTTTATGCACGTTGCAAATCTTCAGTCTTTTCAAGGATACCACCTCAGCAACTTGCCAAACAAGAAAAAATTAGATCTGTCCAATTCAAAGGCATTAGCAGACAACGAATGTTACATAAAGTATGAAATTTGTCTGTGAAAGGACGGAAAACATTGTGGGAAAAGGAGAAAATGCTGGTTACCAGCATTTTCTTCTTTTCCCACAATGTTTTTAAAAGCTTTATTCTTCAGGGTCGATAAAACTCGGGATTGGGTGGTAAAGGGTTAACAGTTGTAGTGCTGAACAAAGATTTAATTGCTTACTTGGGCAGTGTAGATCAAGATCAGGCTGCACAGAACATGCGCTGTCCTCTTCTTTGCAGATATTCTGACAGAAAAAACTAATTGCAATAACTGCATATTTAGTACTTACTGAGTGTGTCCATTTTATTCATTTTACACTATGACTAGACCAAATAACTCGGAGTGTTTCATGGTGAGAAAAGGAAAGTTTCATCATTTGTAAGGAAAGTTTTATTACTTGTAGTCAATTTACTTCTCATTCCAGTTGAAGTAAAAGAAGACCCCAAAACTGGTCAGGATCCGGTTCACAAGGCTTGTCTATCTTTGTTTGCTCTAGAAGGAAGGGTGGACTATATGGGCTCCAGTGTGTTAATGGCTCGCCTTAGTAACATGGACTTAATTCTGAGAGATGAATGGAAAATTGAAAAGAGCAATACCTCAGATGCACCCTTAGCAACGACACGGTAAGTGTGTAAAATGGAATTACAATAGTTTTTATTTATCTTGTAATGAATGACTTTCTATACAAATTTTTGTCAGCATTATTTTTTTATTCTAGTCAACGATACAATTAGATTGTGTGATACAGAACAGGTTAAAGTATGTTTTTTACTTACTTGTATCATTGTAGGGAAGCACTCCTATTCGCCCATGGAGACCTAGGCTGGGACAAATTTCACATGCTTATCTCAAGATCTACAACCCCAGATTTACTTAAGATCATTTCTAAACTGGAAGAATTTATAATGCAACAGTTTGACAGCAGTAAAAGAGCCCTGGGAGCAATGGGTCCAATATCAGCCAATGTGAGACAGAAACTACAGGAAAAACACAGATCAGGGGATGATGATTCTCGTAAGTTCTTTTTTTAGAGTTTTATTGACTGTGATTTTGTAGCTATAAGTGGTTGTTATTAACTTAAATAAAATCTGAGATCTTCCAAAATTGAGAGCATATCACACCATGATTTAAAGGTGGTTCAAATGATTTGATTTGTTTCTGAAAGGTTTGGAATACATAGTGGGAATAAAGAGAAAATACCAGTTAACCACTGACCACATGACCATTTCTTTATGACAGAGGATAAAGGCAATTGAAAACATCGTGGAAAAGACAAAAATGGTGTGTGTGATCAGCATTCTCCCTTTTTTCCTAAATGTTTGTCCATATGGACAGGTTAACAATTGTTCAAGGGTCATTTTGTCTTCATAAGTTATATTTTTACTTATCCTTGTTTCAGTGATGTCAGAGTTACGTCATCACAGACACTGGCAGAAAGCTTTAAATAACATACCTGGCAGTAGTTTTACCATGCTGCCATCCATGTTACCCAAAGATGGCATGATACTGGGTGGCACTCTAACTCTCCGTGGTAACAATTTGACACTGGGATGTTTCCATGGTATCAACTTTAGATCCAAGTCCTGGGCAATATTTACAATGTGTGAACCTTATATCTGTTTTGCTACTGAGGCACAGAAAACCAAAGATGAAGGTATGTCATTTCTCCTTTGATAAAATCTCAGAGAGCACATTGCAACTGTAAATGCTTTTGTTGATGGAGTAGATCAAGCTCAGACTGAAAAGATTGAACAGCCAATCTTTGATATACACTGTCTGTTTGTTATCAATTGTGTAACTATTTACCTCTCTTGATTATCAAACTGTACTGTTACATGATTGGTGTATGGTATTCAGTCTTTTAGGATAGAAAATGTTCACATTTCAGTGAGAGAGTTTTTTTTTTATGTTAATTGGTTTGCTCAGATGGTTTGAGTATTTAATATGAAGTAAGGTTCTGTGTTTCTCTTTTTTTTTTTGTTCAATAACTTTACCAATCATGCCATGTTTTCTGCTGCTGAAGTTTTATAAAAGTAGAAAACCTTATGGGAAAAGGAGAAAATGCAGTTTAAATATTAGCAAATTCTCCTTTTCCCATGATCTTCTGGGAAACCATCTTTGTCAGAGTTGTAGAAACCAAGTATCATCTGGTTAAGGGTTCAACCCTTTACCACACAATCCTGAGTTATAACAACTCTGAGAAAGAAGCCTTTTGAAAACCTTGTGGGGAAAATGAGAAAATGCTGGTAACCAGCATTTTCTCCTTTTCCCACAGTATTTTCTACTCTTCCTAAAACAATTTTCAATTTTGCAGCCACAGTTATTTTGTCATTTGCAATATGCTGTCAATTTGGACAAGTCTGATATTTTGTTGTTTGGTAAAGGATTAATAATATTTGTACAACATTAAATATATTTCAGGGATCCATATTGTGCAGGATTTGACATTTTATGTTGGACATGACCTAACATCCCATTTACAAGGAAAGCCAATGGCTCATGTGTTAAAGTTATCTAGAGGACATGCCATGCCACCAACATTTACAAGTGCTAATGAATGGTTTAACTATGCTTTCTCTACATCAGAAGTCAAAGGTAACATGTTATTCATATGGAAAAACATTTAAACATCGCCTGTATTACAGTTTGTTTTCTCACTAAGATTGATAAAGCTGTCATATTTCTTTTTTTTTTTTTTTTTTTTGACAGATTTCCTTTCCAACATTTTGAAGCCATTTTTAGAAATTTATCTTGTCTTAATGCCTTTCCACACAATGCCAAGTTTTAATGACCATGATTAGGCTGTTGAAAACATTGTTGGAAAAAAAGAAAATGCTGGTCACCAGCATTTTCTTTTCCTGCAAAGTTTTCTATCCTTTCAGAGACAAATTTCATCATATCTATTTGTTGTCTGCAAATGCTTTCAATTTGCATGTGCCCAAAATGTTGTCATTCACTAGAGTTGAGAGAATGGATAAAGCAATGTTAATTTGAAAGAAAATATTTACATCAGTTCTTGTAATCTTTAGTTAGACATCCCTTCATTTTGAAATTGGGAGAGAGAGACAGACAGAAGCAGACAGACAGACAGACAGAGAGAGTGAGTGACTTATGATATAACTGAAGATCAATGTACTAAAAAGTGAATCATTGTCATGGCATTCTGTGTCCTTGCTGAGCTTGACTTTTCTCATATTTTGCTGTCAGTTTCAATAACTTGTTCTGGGTATGTTACAGACCTGGCTGATTTCCCAAAGCTACAGAGAGCAGGTTGTGAGAGTCCCTCAGATTACAGAAAAAGTCGAAGAAAGGACTACAATCATGACAGTGAAAACATTTTTGCTCTTCCATCACTTCAGATACAGCTTCGAACTAAACATCATCAAACAGAGAGTGAACCTACTGAAGTTGGTAAGGAATGATTTTACATTGTGTTTGCATCTAAATTCTAATTAAACCCTTTATCAAACAATTTTGTTATTCATGACACTAAGGATGAATGCCTATTGAAAACATTGTAAGAAAAGGAGAAAATGCTGGTAACCAGCATTTTCTCCTGTTCACACAGTGTTTTCTATTCTTTCAAAGGCAAATTCTGTTATTCAAACCACATTGATATTATAATCAAGGCATTGTTTGGTAAGGGGATGATAAACAGGGATTAGGACTTACTAAATATTGTTCAAATGGAACATTGCTTATGAACAAACTATGGTTTCTATGGCGATGGCTGATTGATATGTTTTGAGCCTATGCGTAAGGGTTTGACTTTTGGTGGACATACTGCATTATTTTCAAAATAATCCCCAATAGTACCTATACACTTTTGCCAGCAATGTCCAAGGACCTCATTGCCACTTTTAAAGAGAACTGTTCAGAAAGTCTTCCACTGTATGTATGACATAATCATGTGACCAATAGTGGGTACAGGAAATGGCCTTTTTCAGTTTTGGAGGCCAGCTGGAGAGCACTGTGGTTAGTGCATCTGACATGTGACCTGGTGGTTGTGAGTTTGATACTCAGTTGAGGCAAACTTTCTTCCTGGTGATTTTTTGCATCTCAACTCTGCTTGCTTGCGAGAGAAGTAATCAGTGGCTTGGAAAGAAAGTTGTGTCGGTACTGGTAAGAATGCCACGAAACACATGAGTAGGTGCTCTGACTGGGGTGATATGACCTAAGTCATGTAAACAGCATTAAACTCATTAAAAAGAAACAATATCAATTGTGGTAATAAACAAAAAGTTTAAAAGAATAGCAGGGCTTAAAGAGGATCCCAGCTTAGCTCCTTCATTGCAAAGCTCTCAACTTGTCAATCAGCCCTCATATTTCTTACTGTCTATAAATAGATCCAATGCCGGTTGTCCAGTGCAGTTTTGTGACAGAGTTTGAGGATCATATATTTGTGGCAATGGACGCAGAAGTTTTACTTTTCCTCCATGATCTGGTGATGTCATACATCAAAGAGAAAGATAAAGGTAATCTTTTAAAAATGAACACAAAGAAAACTATTCAGACTGATTCTCTGTTCATATATCTTTAACTCTGTACCCAGGATATTGACTTTTAACAACCTTGAGAAAGACAAATTTTGAAAACATTGTTGGAATAGGAGAAAATATTTGAAACCAGCTTTTTCTCCTTTTCCAACAACGGTTTCTATCATAGTAACCCTTTACCAAACAATCCCTGGTTTTCATGACCCTGAGAAAGAAGCCTTATGAAAACATTGTGGGAAAAGCAGAAAATGCTGGTAAACAGCATTTTCTCCTTTTCCCACAATGTTTTCTTCCCTTCCCAAGACAAATTTCAATTTTTGAGTCACATTAATTTTGTTGTCTGCAAATGCTTCTAATTTGGACTAGTCTAAAATTATGTTGTTTGGTAATGAGTTAAGGGCAATTTCTATAATGCTGGGCACAGTCAATATATTGTCTGCAATTGCTTTAGGGCTTGACAGATTTAAAACTTTGTTGTGTGGCAAACAATGCCAAGTATTACAGACCAAGAAGAAGACTGCTTTTGAGAACAACATGGGAAAAAGAGAAAATGCTGCTAACATGTATTTTCTTCTTTACTAATAAGATTTTCTTCCCTCTGATAGACAAATCCTGTCCATTGAGCTCATGAACTCATGTTTTTCAAACATTTTAGCTTTAAAGCTATCTGTGCCAGGGAATAAAGACTACCAGTCTTTTTTAAGCTTTTCTTGTTAACTTTTGAAACTGAAATTTGTTGAATGCCACTATAATTATCCATTCAGGGTCTAGATCATCTGTAGTTGGAACTGGAGGTAAAACAGGAAAATCTCCTGTTGATTCTGACAAGAAAAAGTTGACAGATCCTCTGACGGTCCTGCAACAAGACTGGAGGGAATATGAGTGTCAGACCTGGCACCTAGAGCCTACTGTCAGGTATAGCATACCTCTTGTATGTTTGTAATTAATTTTACCAAATGCAGCTTTGTTTTACCTTAGGCTGGTATTTAACCCTTTTCTAAACAACAAAACTTCAGACCTCTTCAATCTGAAGGCAAATGCAGACAGCCAGTTAAAAATATCATCCTGATCATAGGATCAGCCTGTGGAAGGACAAGTTACCTGCATTTTCTCCCTTTCCCACAATGTTTTCAGCAAATTAATCCTTTACCACACAATGACGACTTTTGACACCCCTGATAGAGAAGGCTTTTGAAAACATTGTGGGAAAAGGAGAAAATGCTGGTAACCAGCATTTTCTCCTTTTCCCACAATGTTTTCTACCCGATCAAAGAAAAATCATTTCATATGATCCACATTGAAACTGTCCTCTGCAAATGCTTTCAATTCGGACAGGTCTAAAATTGGTCGTGTGGTAAAGGGTTAAATGTATCTCTCAAGGTAATTTACACAAAGGATTGTTTGGTAAAGAGTTAAACACTCCTATTTAATTGTCTGATACCTTGGTCTGTTATCTGCGTTCAGTTCTCCATAACAGGCAGAGCCATGTAGCACAGTAGGTAGCGTAGCTGCTTCATATCCCTAGCTCAGAAAATATCTTTAGAGGATTTATGATTGATATTGTGACAGTCTTCATTCTTTTCTCACTGCTGTTCATTGTTTTGATGGTGGTTAAATGGGATAGCATTCAGTGGCTTTGGAAGAGTATTGTGTGAAGTAATGGTAAAAGAAACTCCAGGAAAGCATGGATAGGTGCACTGGCCACCATGATATAACTGAAATGGTGTTGAAAATGATATTAAACACTATACAAAGAACAAATCTCTGAAATTAGTGTTGAACCTGGCTGATTGATTTTCAGCTCGGCTGTTTTCAAGGAAAAACATCCAAACATTGCTAAAACTCTGTTATCATTTTCGTGTCGTGTTCTTGCAAAACTTTGACATTTTGTCATATCTCTGTATGACTGAAGATACTCACATCAAACTTGGGCTAATTATTATCGAAAAGGGAGCAATATCATAGGGGCATATTACTGTAGACACATTTTTTACACATTTATGCACCATCTTTCAACATAGAATTTCCACTGAAAAAACACGCACAGCTGAGTGTTGGCACCAGCACCTGCAGTGCTTGTTGTTTTATGTATGGATGACCATTGCTTATAAAACAATCGTTTTTAAAACCTGTATTCCAGATTGTTACACTGGGCAAGTCACCAGATCGATCCTGTTGGCGTAGACTATGTTCTCCAAAAGCTAGGATTTACCCATGCCAGAGTTACCATACCAAAGTGGATGCAGAGAGGCTTCATGGATCCTTCGGATAAAATCTTGTCTGTTCTGGTCAATAAACTGATAACTGTCCTGAAAGAAACTCCGGAATCAGAATCCTCGATAAAATTGTAGATGACATGTGGGTTCTCTCTCTTTGTATTCTGAAATTATGATTTATATGTTATTATTCCCTTTCTGCCATGCTTTTTTTGGACCAATTGCTGTACAGAATATTTTACCCCCTTACCAAATATTTTTGTGTTTAAATGAACCTGTGGAAGAAGACTCTTGAAAACATTTTTGGGCAAGGAGAAAATGCTGGTAACCAGCATTTTTTCCACAAGAGTTTTCTACCTAACTATAGACAAACTTACCATCTGCTTTAAATTTTGGCAAGTCTAAACTTTTCTAAACTTTTGTTTTATGTTAAGGAGTTGAAAATAACACAAAATTAACTGAGAAGATCATGGAACAAGCAAAGCTCCTTTGGTTTTCCTTTTCATTGCTTACAGTTTAGGTGAAGAGTCAAGAATATTTTAAGCCAGTGTCAGATGGTAAAACTATTGGCAAAGTGTAGGGGACAAAAGGAGAAAAATTTGAATCAATTTGGTGTGTGTGTGTGGGGGGGGGGGGGGGGTGTTGCATGAAAAATTTGGGTATTGTGGCAACTACATATTGTAAACAGTTGCTCCTTTTCCATTGTTTTTAATATTTTTTTTAAACTGACTTTAAATGGATGTTGAAATGTCTCTATGGGTTAATGCTTACACATTTATGTTTTTCACTGTATAGAAAAAACATTTATAGATATATACTTGCATTATACTCAAAACTATGGGTGATAGGGTTGTGTAACTGCCTCTACATCTTTCAGCTTCCTGTATTCACCAACCATTCTTAGGAATATTATCAGTCTTATTCTCAAGAATTTTCTAAATTTGAAAGTAAAATAACTTCTGATTGGCTAAACCATTTAGTGTCGCCTATCAGAAGTTGTGTTACTGTCTAAATCTAGAATTAGACTAAAAATGAATGGTGAATATATGGGCCCTGGTCCAATCTTCACCAAACAATATACATTGCATTCAGTCTGTAAAGTAACACAATGCTTGATTGGCTTAACCATTTGGTTAAACCAATCAGAAATTGTGTTACTTTATTGTTTGCTAAATTTCTCAAGAATTAGGATTACAATGCAATTCAGAATGGAAGGTGAATATGGCTCAGAATATATATACATGTATATGTATTGGTCTTAGTGATCATATTAGTTCAGTTATTCAGAGGTGCAGACAAGAGAAACTTTCTATTAGTTTACAGATTAGTTTCTCTTTAGTTTTTCCTTTATTAACCCTTTACAACAAAATATCAACTTTTAATGACCCTGAAAAAAAAAGCTTTTGAAAACTTTGTGGGGAAAAGGAGAAAATACTGATAACCAGCATTTTTCCTTTTTATACGCCCGTCGAAGACGGGACGTATTATGGGATCACCCGTGGCGGGTGGGCGGAATGGCGGACGGCGTCCCCATTCTTTGTCTGGAGCATATCTCCAAAACTATGCTAGCTACGGTTATGAAATTTCATGGGTGGATAGATCTCATCAAGGCGGAGTGCAGTGCACAGGAATCATAACTCTCGCTTGCTTTTACTGCCTTTTGTTGTTTTTCATACTTGAATTTTGTCCGGAGCATATCTCCAAAACTATGCTAGCTACGGTTATGAAACTTCATGGGTGGATAGATCTCATCAAGGGGGAGTGCAGTGCACAGGAATCATAACTCTTGCTTCCTTAATTTTTGAGTTATTGCCCTTTGTTGTTTTTCATACTTGAATTTTGTCCGGAGCATATCTCCAAGACTATACTAGCTAAGGTTATGAAACTTAATGGGTGGATAGATCTTATCAAGGGGGAGTGCAGTGCACAGGAATCATAACTCTTGCTTGCTTAATTTTTGAGTTATTTCCCTTTGTTTATATTCATACTTGAATTTTGTCCAAAGCATATCTCCAAAACTATGCTAGCTACGGTTATGAAACTTCATGGGTGGATAGATCTCATTAAGGGGGAGTGCAGTGCAAATGAATCATAACTCTTGCTTGCTTAATTTTTGAGTTATTGCCCTTTGTATTTTTTCATACTTGAATTTTGTCCGGAGCATATCTCCAAAACTATACTAGCTACGGTTATCAAATTTCATGGGTTGATAGATCTCATCAAGGGGGATTGCAGTGCACATGAATAATAACTCTTGCTTGCTTAATTTTTGAGTTATTATACGCCCGTTGAAGATGGGACGTATTATGGGATCACCCATGGCGGGCGGGCGGGCGGACGGGCGGGCGGCGTCCACTTCTTTGTCCGGAGCATAACTTTGTCGTCTCCAGTCCGATTGACTTGAAACTTGGCATGTGTGTTTGTTGCAATAATACGGAGTGCAGTGTGAAAGAACCATAACTCTTCCTCATGCTGTCTGAGTTATTTCCCTTTGATCGTCATTTTTACAGCATTTTCTGCTTGTCCGGAGCATAACTTTGTCATCTCCAGTCCGATCGACTTGAAACTTGGCATTTGCGTTTGTTGCAATAATACGGAGTGCAGTGTGAAAGAAGCATAACTCTACCTCATGCTGTCTTTGAGTTATTTCCCTTTGATCGTCATTTTTACAGCATTTTCAGCTTGTCTGGAGCATAACTTTGTCATCTCCAGTCCGATTGACTTGAAACTTGGCATTTGTGTTTGTTGCAATAATACGGAGTGCAGTGCGAAAGAAGCATAACTCTACCTCGTGCTGTCTTTGAGTTATTTCCCTTTGATCGTCATTTTTACAGCATTTTCTGCTTGTCCGGAGCATAACTTTGTCATCTCCAGTCCGATCGACTTGAAACTTGGCATGTGTGTTTGTTGCAATAATACGGAGTGTAGTGCGAAAGAAGCATAACTCTACCTCGTGCTGTCTGAGTTATTTCCCTTTAATAGTCATTTTTACAGCATTTTCTGCTTGTCCGGAATATAACTTTGTCATCTCTAGTCTGAACATCTTCAAATGTGGTATGCATGATTGTTGAAAATTTACGGAGTGCAGTGCACAAGAACCATAACTCTTCCTAGCATGAGTTTTGAGTTATATTCTTTGAACGTTTTTTTTACAGCATTTAGTGCTTGTCCGGAATATAACTTTGTCATCTCACGTCAGAGTGACTTCAAACTTGGTATGCATGTTTGTTGCAATATTACGGAGTACAGTGCGCAAGAACAATAACTCTACCTAGTACAGATTTTGAGTAATTCCACTTTGATCTTCATTTTTACAGTATTTCTTGGTTGTCCGGAATGGAACTTTGTCACCTCAAGTCAAATTGACTTGAGACTTGGTAAACATGTTTGTTGCACTACCTGCCCTTTACGATTATTATACCCCCTTGACAACTGGCGGTGGGACGGGCGTATCTTGCGACAATTTGCCGCTCTTGTTCCACAATGTTTTCTACCCTGTGAAAGACAAATTTCATGTTTTGAGTAACATTTAGATTTTCGTCTGCAAACTTGTACAATTTGGACAAGTCTAAAATTTTTTGGTTTTGTAAAGAGTTAAAAAACTAATTTTTTTTCGGTACTCATTTGAATTGTCTTACCAAGACAATAGTAATGAGTACCCACAACATGGGCTTTAATGCAGAGATAATGTTTTTAGAATTTGATAAGCCCTTTCTGTTATCTGAATCTCTGAGATATTAACATGTTTAACCCTTTACCATACCATGCCGACTTTTAAGACCCTGGAAAAGAAACCACATTGTGGGTAAAGGAGAAAATGCTGGTAACCAGCATTTTCTCCTTTTTCCTACAATGTTTTCTACCCAATCCAAGAATAAATGCACCATTTGAGCCACATTCAAATTATCGTCTGCAAATGCTTTCAATTTGGACAAGGCTAAAATTTTGTTGTCTGGTTAAAAGGGTTAATTGTGAAAGTTAACTCTTGAAAGCTTTATTTAAACAAGTGTATCATTCCATTGCTTTTAACTCTTTAACAAACGACAAAATTTTTGACTAGTCCAAATTGAAAGCATTTGCAGACAACATAATAAATGTGACTCAAAAATTGAAATTTGACTTTGGAAGGGTAGAAAACATTTTGGGAAAAGGAGAAAATGCTGGTTACCAGCATTTTCTCCTTTTCCTACAATGTTTTCAAAAGCTTTCTTTTTCAGGGTCGTTAAAAGTCGGGATTGTGTGGTAAAGAGTTAATCTAACTAGTGCAATATTTTTTGTTCTTTTTTAATTTATTATCTTTGTTTTTAATTGTTTATCTGTGTTCCCTTTTGGTGTCAAAGGTTGTGTTGGCAAATTTCGCTAAAGAGTAGGTCAAGATCAGACTTGCCCTTAGACCTACTCTGTCAGATTTTCATTTGAGTGGGATTCTAAATAGAAATAAAAAAGCCTTGCAAGCAGAATATTCTTTTTTATTATATACCAGTAAATTTTCCCGATCAAATACATGCATTGAATTGGATGAAATAACACACACGACAGAAAAAAAATCCGTATCTACACTCAGTGAAATACGGTCCCAAATATGGTATGCTGACGTGTCTCGCGCACGGACTAAGCATGCATTGATTTGCGATTGGATTGGTCAATATGTTACGCTGTAATATTGATCCGCCATTCATGAAAACAGAGCTACTACCATCCACACTATTAATTGTCTCTTTTCGTTTGCCGTTTTCCAATAAAATGTCAACAATTGCAAAATGTTGTCGTTGAAAGTTGTAGGTATATAATAAAAGGAATATCATGTTGTAGTAACTTTCCTGGTGCTTGTATTTCTCGCTGCGTAAGAAAATTTTGACATCGCGCGAGACCAAAGGTCTCGCGCGATATCAAATTTTCTCATTCTGCTCGAAGTAAATACAAGCACCAGGAAAGTTACTACAACATAATATTCCGTATATAGACTGGATATATATTTCACTGTTTGGCACTAAAAGGGTTGAAATTGTTAAACTTGTTACCAGGGGATAAAGTGTTAGACATTTCTTTGTTAAAAATAGTGGCTTTTTAAAACATTGTTGGAAAAGGAGAAAATGCTGGTAACCAGCATTTTCTCCTTTTCCCACAAGGTTTTCTGTCCTATCAAAGACAGAAATCATCAGAAATCATCACATTAGCTATATTTATTTTGTTGGCTTGCAAATGCTTTTAATTTTGTCAAGGTCAAAATTTTGTCATTTGGTGTTAAAGACCCTATGGAAAAAGGCACTACTCTTTCACTCACAAAATCCATCATTTGAGCCATATTTTATTTGTTGTTTGCAAATATTTCAGTTTGGATGAGTCTAAATTTTTGTCTTCTGATAAAAAGTGAAGGAGTTGATAATAAACAAAGTCTCTGACTTTTGTAATACTTTGTCTTGTATTGATGATGTTATTGCTCTGCTCAAGCTTTGGTTGTTTTTATGTGTAAGTTTAAAGCTAAATAGAGAATTTTACAGGAAATTTTAATCCCAGAGGAGGTGTGCATGCTCCTTGGCAACATTTAGTGTTTCTTTAAAATATACTACTCACACTTTGATAGGGGTCATTTCCATATTTCGAAAAAATTTACGTTTCAGTTTCGCATTGAAAAAAAAACATGCTTTTCCACAGGCAGTTGGTTTTATCAGTGTTGCAATGAAATATTCAAGTATCGAAAACATAGTGTGTGTAAAATATATTGACTAGTTCCTTATATCAAAACAGATTTTCTGAAATTGAAGGGGATGGAGGGAAACATGGTGACCCCTAGCAAATTTTGAGTAGAATAGTATATCAGCCTTCAACTGACTTTGTGTTGGACATACTTTGGCCAATTACAATAACACACTATTTTAGTTATGTCCCACTGGTTATTGCATTGCATCACACTTAAATAGAAATGGTCTATTGTATTATGAATGACCTTTATTTTATTTGGGGGGGGGGGGGGGGTGGGGGGGGGAGGGGTAGGGCTATAATAAAGTCACCAGCTTGTGAAATAGACATTCGTAAAAATAATATTATGTTTGTTCTCAGTTTATTGGAAACAGAAAGGGCAAACTTAAAAAAAATGGAACATTTTCATTGGCTGAAAAAGTATGTCAAACACAATGTGTGTTTCTATCATATTATGTGACAGATAGAATGTAGATTGTCAAATAATCATATGATCTAAATCTAGTGCTAAATAGCTTTATATGGTTAGAGGTGCAGATATTTGGGGCACTTCAGTCTTGATATATTACCAAACAATGCAATGTTTTAATGGCCCGGCTGGATAGCTCAGTGGTTAGGGTATCTGACTTCTAACCTGGTGGTTGCAAGTTTGATACCCAGTTGAGGCAAACTGTATTTCTGGGGATTTTTCTCCTCTTACCTCTGATGCGTGTGAGAAAAGTAGTCAGTGGCTTGGAAAGAAAGTTGTGTCAGTACTGGTGTGAGAAAGCTGTGATATGACCCAAGCTGTTAAAACGGCTTTTAACTCAAATGTTTAACTCTTTACCACACAATCCCGACTTTTAACGACCCTGAGAAAGAAGCCTTTTGAAAACATTGTGGGAAAAGGAGAAAATGCTGGTAACCAGCATTTTCTCCTTTTCACACAATGTTTTCTACCCTTCCCAAACCATATTTCAATTTTTCAGTCACATTTATTTTGTTGTCTGCAAATGCTTTCAATTTGGACAGGTCTAAAATTTTCTTGTGTGGTAAAGAGTTAAATGACCCTGGTGAAATAGACTAAAAATTGTGGGAAAAGGAGAAAATGGTGATTACGAGCATTCCTCCCTTTCATCCAGTGTTTTCTTCCCTATCAAAGTTTTTACTCATTGAAAGACAGTTATATCAGTGTTGCTTCACTGGTTTGTTTTCAGTGCAAAACTGCTTTCAATCAGGACAAGTCTAAAATTTTGTTATCTTGTAAACAGTTAGGATAATTTTCTTTGCAACGCAGTTTGTAGTGAAAAACTTATGCTCTATTATTTTTTTAATTTCAAAATTTTTCAGGGTCCGGTATGGCGGACAGTCAAAGTGTTTGATTAGTAATCCAGAGTATCTGGGTTCAATCCTCACTGGTTAAGCTTAGCCTGGGTTCCAGTCTGATCAATTTTTAGCTCTACTGGCTGAAAGCCAGCAGAGCTTATGTCATGGTATGGTTTCCGTCATCTGTTTGTCCGTCTATCCGTCCGTTAGTCTCTTTCTTGTTTACGCAATAAAGTCTGCATTTGTCGTCAGATTTTTGTGAAACTTGCACAGTTTGTTTATCTCATCAATAGCTTGAACCCTATTGATTTTGAAAAAAATCTGACAAACAGTATGGGAAAGGTAGCCATTTGAAGTTGAAAATTTCCATTTCTTGTTTATGCGATAAAGTCTGCACTTGTTGTCAGATTTTCATGAAACTTGCACAGTTTGTTGATCTCATCAAAAGCTTGAACCCTATCAATTTTGAAAAAAATCTGACAAACAGTATGGGAAAAGTAGCCATTTGAAGTAGAAATTTCTTTTTCTTGTTTACACCATAAAGTCTGCATTTGTGGTCGGATTTTCTTGAAACTTGCACAGTTTGTTTTTCTCATCAAAAGCTTGAACCCTATTGATTTTGAAACAAATCGTACAATCAGTATGGGAAAAGTAGCCATTTGAAGTTGAAATTTTCCATTCCTTGTTTATGCAATAAAGTCTGCATTTGTGGTCGGATTTTTGTGAAACTTGCACAGTAGCTATGTATCATCAACAACTTCAGTCCTATTGATTTTGAACATAATCTGAAAATCAGTATGGGAAAAGTAGCCATTTAAAGTTGAACATTTCCATTTCTTGTTTAGGCATTGAGCACCACATTTTTGATCCAATTCTTTTGAAACTTACAAAGGTTCTTTGGTTCAACAAGGGATTGAACTCTATTAAAAGTTAAGAAAATCTATTTATTAGTTCAGGAAAAGTAGCCATTTGATTACTTAGTATTGTTTACTCAACCAAGTCCACATTATTAATCACATTTCTTTGAAATTTGCTAGTTGTTTAATGCCATGCATACTGAAACCCTATCAAATTTGGCTAGATTCCAAACAATTGGTTTTTAGAAATTGTTCTGCAATTTTTATTCACTACTTGTTCAATTCACCATGCCTACTGATGCAGTCTTAGTGGGTTCAAGCCCATTTTTTTTTTTTTTTTGTGTGTGTGTGTTTTTGTCTTTTTCCTATTGCATCATTAATTCATAATTTATGCTAGCATTATTTGGACGTTAATTTGTAATTTTTGACAAAGTGACGTCTGAATATATAAAAGAAAAAAATGATCAGACTGGAACCTGGGCTGGTCGAGCTAGGCTTTTCATTTGATTGTCTTTTGGAAAGAGCCTTGCTGTACTTCTAATGAAACCCAGGTAACATAATATGAATAAGTTAGCTGCTGCACTGATATGCCTGAAATACTGTTGAAATTTGCATAAAACATTGAAACCAGTACTGATTGTAAACAGAGTGGGAAAAGTAGAAAATGCTGGTTCCCAGCATTTTTTACTTTTCTCACAATGTTTTCACCCTTTGAAAGCCACGAGTCAATCAATCGACCAAAGTTTTCCCATTTTCTGTGCCTCTATCAGCTTTTAAAATACAATATTTATAGATGCATTAATTAAAGTTCTAATTTTGTGTCATTAAGTCTCCTGAATTACATGTATGTGAGCGGCATTCTGTTGAAAGAGAGTTTAACGCATCTCTGTGATGCAATATACTTAGGCAAGTCATTACGTAATTAGGGATCCATAAAATCCATGTAGTCTAACAGTCAACTTAATCTGGAGGTTAATTGGTTCTTTGACAGGCAGAAAATTGACCAATAGCAAAAAGTTTCCACCCGGGTCAACCTGTGTAAACTGCGCAGGCTGACCTGGGTTGATACTTTTTGCAGATGCTATAAACTCCCTTTTCACAGAGCATATCATTTTGTAACCTTCTAACTACCTCTCATCTAGAATAGATCTACCTTGGTGAATCTTTCCTGTATAACATGTGCTTAATCCTTCTCTAAGTAATCCTTTTTTTTTTTCAATAGGAGGAAGATGACTTTTAAAACCATGTTGATAGAAGGAGTTAGTATTTGTAAACAGCATTTTCTCCTTTCTGCTGAAATTTTGTATTTGAAAAAAAAAAAAATTGAGCCACATTTACTTTGTCATCTAAATATGCTTTCACTGTAGATAAGTCTTGAATTTTTGTCACTTTGCAAGGAGTGAAGTTTTTTTTTGTCAGCAAATTGTTCGATAGAGATGTATTTCTTCTTGCAAACAGTTGGATAATTTTCATGCCAGATCAAATGACTAAGATCTTAGAAATGCTTCTTCAATTTAGGGAAACAATCCAGATTTGTTTTGTTATTTGAAAAGAGTGTTCCTTCCTTGTCCTTTTATTTCACTGGAAAGAATAGAGTAACTGAAAGAATTTGGTTGTTTTGAAATGTACCATTCTCCTACAGTGTGCTACCACACATGCATTTTGCATAGAGTGTAGATAAAGGTAAGCCTGTACATGCAGTCTGACTTTATCTACATACTCTGACACTTGATACCTGGCTTTGGTGGTATTATTTCCACTAAATGTCAACGAATGTCAACAAATTTTATCAAATCTATGGTTATAGCAGTCAGCAAAAATCATTTCACAGAAGGAGGATTAACAACTTTTTCAAGTGTATTTCATGGGTTTCGGGGTTGCTTTACAGAAACAATGAGGAACGTTTTTTGTGGGCCACTGGCTGCTTTTGTCACATGAAATGGGAACAAAAATACCTTCTGCCGGGAGAGAGGATTGACTCATGTAGCAATGATTTCCATGAAATCCTTCGAAAGATTTTTTTGGACTCCCTGAGTACATGTATTAGCACCATAAATTAGCTTTGACCTACTAAGCTGAACAAAGGATGGGTGGGAACATAATTTTATTACAGTCATTGTATTTCTAGCTGTATGGTTAAATGCGTATTTATCACAGTGACAATCTATAACCTTGTATGAAACAATTCTTTTTTTTGTTAACAATCCTAGGGAAGACTGCTGTCAAAAGCATCGTGAGGAAAGGAGAAAATACTAGTATCCAGCATTTTCTCCTTTTTCCACAATGTTTCCAGTTTGGCTGAGTCTAAATTTTTGTTATTTGGTGTGGAACTTTGCTTTAACTAGTTTGAAACAATTAATTATTCTGTTATTAAATTGCATAGATCTACATCTCTTTTATCAATGACTTTCTTGTTAGGTTGTTTTAGAAATAACATTTGGTTTGAAAATCTTTTTTATTCAACATACTCAATGTTGCATGCAGAAACTGATAAATGACATCTTGTTACTATATATTCATGTACCAATATTGAACGTTGAAATAAACATTGCAACATGATGACAAATCTCCCAAGGTGTTTTTGTATTTTCATTCACCCTGAATCCTTTCTCAGACAACAAAATTTTAGCCTTGTCCAAATTGAAAGCATTTGCAGACTACAATTTCATTGTGGTTCAAATGGTGCAATTTTTCTTTAATAGGGTAGAAAGCATTGTGGGAAAAGGATAAAATGCTGGTTACCAGCATTTTATCCTTTTCCCACAATGTTTTCCAAAAGCTTCTTTCCCAGAGTCATTAAAAAGCTTCTTTACAAGAGTCATTAAGTTGGCATTGTGCTTTAAAGGGTTAGAGCACTGGAACTAACTTAGTATTTTAGCCATGCTCTCGCAAAAAGGGTTTCCGTGATGCATTACACCAAGCAAGTCATCAGATAATAATGGATTCATAAAATACATTTTATTTCAACCAACTGGATCATGAGGCACACTGATCCTCTTGCATGCAGAAAATTGACCAAAAGCAAAAAGTTTTGACCCAGGTCAGCCTGCATGGATTGCACAGGCTGACTGGGTTAATACTTTTTGCAGATGCATTAAGCCCCCTGTTCACAGATCATGGCTCACATGTATATTATTGCAAGCAGTGAAGATCAAGATCAGACTGCACAGAATATGCAAGCAGATCTTTGATCTACTTTGCCTGTTATTTTGCATCTTAAAATGACCAAACCAGTCATAGACTTTGACTTCTAGCTCTTATATACTGATTGAAAATGAGTGTTTCATTTATTTAGCTATTTAAGCCTTAACCCTTTTTCTTACAGTCCCTTGTGTTAACTCTTAGGCTGCTAAGCACGACTCACTGACCTTTTGCGGACAGTGTAGATCAAGATCAGACTGCACAGAACGTGCAGTCTGATCTTGGAACTACACTGTCCGACAAAGAGATATTTTTTCTCGAAAAAATAAGTTTGAAATACCATTATTTGGGTCTTAACTATCAGCTTGAAAATTTCATTTAATTTGTTTAGCAGGATAAGGCTTAACCTTGGAGACAAGGGCTTTTAAAAATCATGGGAAACGGAGAAAATGCTGGTTACCAGCATTTTCTCCTTTTTCCGCATGATTTTTTCATCCCTATCACAGTCTGGTCCCACCATTGTAGCCACGCTTA
Source organism: Hippopus hippopus (assembly GCA_946811185.2). Taxonomy (NCBI): domain Eukaryota; kingdom Metazoa; phylum Mollusca; class Bivalvia; order Cardiida; family Cardiidae; genus Hippopus; species Hippopus hippopus. The sequence continues at coordinate 8,340,711 of OX328100.1, read as the reverse complement.
GTTTTTCGTCTTAGAACGATATCAAATTAGACAAGTCTAAAATTTTGTCACCTTGTAGAGAGTTAAGCTTCTAAGCCAGATATGTACTTTTTTAAAGCCATATCAGACGGAGGCACAAGTAGAGGGGCACACTCACCTGCTTCTCTTACATTGGATTCTGTTTCTTTCCCCCCGCCCCACCCATGACTGAGGTAGAATGTCTAATAAGCTAATCAGAATGAGTCTTACAACTATGCTGACTACCAGAATCAGGGATATTAAACAATCGAGTGAGATTTCATAAACAAGTCAGTTTCACCACAGCAGGCAGTAGAATGACTCTACAAGGGAGATTATCATGCCTGTCCTAAAGAATGGTTACAAGGGAGGCTACTGTTAACGCGACGACACTCATCATAAGAAAATAAATTCCGAGAACAGCAATGTATATTTTTTTGGATCAAAGGAATATGAAGAGAAAAGTAATAGATTTTTGTTAAATAACTCTTCTACTTTTTCGTAAAATGCTTTGTTTTGTTTGTTTTTTTTCCCCCCTATGTTTAAGCTTTCGTCTAAAACAACCATCAGGCATGCATAGCTTTCAGTTCAATTCTTGGGGTCCTTTGCATTAGTAAAGTACCACACTCAATTTTAAAGATCAAGATCAGACTACACAGAATTTGTAGTCTGATCCTAAACCTGATTTTCGAATCTCTTGCCGATAAAATGAATCCGGATTGCTGCTAACTGTTCATTTTCGGCACTCCTGTCTTCGTTCTGACGGCACTTTTTCGAATATTGCCGATATCTTATGAAACTGCATATTTTGGTAACAGGAATTATCGCTGGTAATGAACAAAGCCTCCTTTTGACACATTCTTTTCACATTTCTCCATTATCCCCATTCAGAAGGATGCCGCCAAGGTCGTCTGCTGCAGTTTTTATTTTCATGAGGAAATGAGGTTCGTACGTTGTACTTCTTTAGCAGACGACAAAATTTTAGATTTGTCCATATTGAAAGCTTTAGCAGACGACAAATAAAATGTGACTCAGATGATGAAATTTGTCTTCGGACAGGTAGACGACATTTTAGACAAAGGAGAAAACATTGTGGAAAAAGGAGAAAATGCTGGTTACCAGCATTTTCTCCTTTTTTCACAATATATTCAAAGGCATTTTTCTTGGGGTCGTTAAAACTCGGAATTATTTGGTAAAGGGTTAACCCGGTTAGTTTTGGGTGTGGAATCGTGGAGTGGCAAGTAAACAGCAATAACGTATTTGATCTTTGGATATCAAAGTTAAAAACTGTGTTTCAAACGGTTTGCTTTGTCATTCACGTTGCCCGTTCCATCTGCTACTTCAGCAATTTGTGTTTGGCCCATGTAATAGAATATTGGTATCATTTCTTCCCAAAATCATTAATTTGATGAATCTTCGGTTCATAAAATACTTGTAAACATAAAGGGAACTCTCTCTCTCTCTGTCTGTCTGGCCGTCTCTCTCTCTCTCTTTGTGTCTCTGTCATTCTCTGTCTGTTTCTTTGTATCTGTCTCTCTGTCTCTATCACTCTCTGTCACTTTCTCTTTCTCTCTATCTCTCTCTGTCTGTCATTCTCTCTCCCCGTCTCTCTCTCACACACCCGTCTCCTTCTCACACCCCGTCTCTGTCTCTCTCTGATTCTCTGATTCTCTCTCTCTCTCTGACTCTCTCATTCTCTCTCTCCCCCTCTCTCTCTCACACCCCGTCTCTCTCTCACACATCGTCCCTGTCTCTCCCTCTCTTTGTCTGTTTCTCTCTCTCTCTCCCTCATTCTAATTCTCTCTCTCTCTCTCTCTCTCTCTCTCTCTCTGACTCTCATTCTCTCTCTCTGACTCTCATTCTCTCTCTCTGACTCTCTCTCTCTCTCTCTCTGCCACTCTCTGTCTCTGTTTGTCTCTCTGTCTTTGTCCGTCTCTGTCTCTCTCTCTTTTATTTCCAGACTAAAACATTCATTTACCAAAGTTAACCGGGAAAAGATCGATCACAAAGAAAGAATACAAATTACTTTGCACAATATCTTTATAATGCGCATCCGTTTAATATGAAAAAGGAAAAGTTAATAACGCTGTGCAATAAATTATTTTTCGACAGGGATGACGTACCCTTATTCATATAAACGTGAAAAAGCAAATAAACAGGCCTGTATTAATCATTGTAACAGACGACAAATTTTAGACCTGTCCAAATTCAAAGCGTTTGCAGACGACAATTTAAATCTGGGTCAAATAATAGAAATGCTCTGAACTCTTTACAAGATAAGAAAATAGGAGTTTTGTTCAAATTAAAAGCATATACAGACGACAGTTATTTGTAGCTCAAATGATGAGACTTGTCTTTCAAAGGGAAGAAAACATTGTGGTAAAAAGGAGAAAATGCTGGTTACAAGCATGTTCTTCTTTTTCCACAATGTTTTTAAAACATTTCTTCCTCGAGGTCGTTAAAACATCGGATCGTTTGGTAAAGAATTAAAGTATCGAAAAAAATTTGGAAAATAGAGAATATCGTCGGTTTACTTCAAAAACCTTGTAACTAATGCTTGTTTCAAGCTGTAGTTACGAGGTTTTTGAAGTAAACCGACGATATTCGTTTTCTCATGTTCCCACAATGTTTTCAAATGGGGTTTTCCTCACTGTCGTGATAAAAGGTTAACCTCTTATGTGAAGAAAGCATGTACTTTTCTTTTTTTATCGAGCAAAGTAAAATTTCTTTTATTACTTATTCCTTTTTAACAAAATATATGAGCCATGCTCTGGCAAAAAGGGGCTTAATGCATCTCCGTGATGCAGTATACCAAGCAAGGCATCACATTATTATAGATCTATAATAGCCATTTTGTTCAATAACCGACTTAATCATATGGTAGACTAGTCCTTGGACATACAAAAAATGACCCATAGCGAAAAGTTTCGGCCCAGGTCAGCCTGCGCGTACTCGCAGATGCATTAAGCCCCCTTTTCACAGAACATGGCTCATATGCATTTAGTAACTTTATAACTAACACTTGTTATATAATCATAAAAACCTTTCAAAATTTTAATGCATTTCTGTGAGGCATTATAAATACCACGCAAGTCATCATATAATTATAATATAGATCAATAAAACCCATTTTGTCTAACAACCGACAAAACCATTTGATAGAATGGTCCTTTGACATGCAGAAAATTGACCAATACCACAGGGTTTCGCCAAAGTTTAGCCTGCTCCGACTGCACAGGCTGACCGGGATCAGTACTTTTCGCAGATGCACTAAATGTGACGTTAGTATCAACTGATACCAACATTTAATATATCGTGACAAAATCACCAGTTTGTCGACAAAAAGTTTGGATCAAGATCGGAAAACACATACGTTTTAGCAATGTGACACGTATGGAATTAATCACCAACCAAGTGTGTTTCTAGAAGGGGGATAGGGTACGCTGGATGCAACTGATAGTCTGCTCTTGAGTTACACTATATGCAAAGGTACATTTAATGGGGTTGCTCAACAAACAATGATGTATGCAGAAAGATAGAATTAGCATGTGTTAAATGATGCAGTCTGATCTTGATTGAAATTCTTTGCAATTTCAAGATAGCACCTATGGAACATAACATTCTTTGCAAAGGTATATTTACGGAGCACCTATGAAACTTAACACTCTTTGTAAAGATATTTTGGGGAGCACCTATGGAACTTAACACTCTTTGCAAAGGCATTTTGGGGGGCACCTATGGAACTTAACACTCTTTGCAAAGGTAATTTTACGAAACACCTATGGAACTTAACACTCTTGGCAAAGATATTTTGGAGAGCACCTATGGAACTAAACACTCTTTGCAAAGGTATTTTGGGGGGCACCTATGGAACTTAACAGTCTTTGCAAAGGTATTTTGGGGAACACCTATGGAACTTAACAGTCTTTGCAAAGGTATTTTGGGAAGCACCTATGGAACTTAACACTCTTTGCAAAGGTATTTTGGGGAGCACCTATGGAACTTAGCACTCTTTGCAAAGGTATTTTGGGGACCACCTATGGAACTCAACACTCTTTGCAAAGGTATTTTGAGAGAGCACCTATGGAACTCAACACTCTTTGCAAAGGTATTTTGAGAGAGCACCTATGGAACTTAACACTCTTTGCAAAGGTATTTTGGGGAGCACCTATGGAACTTAGCACTCTTTGCAAAGGTATTTTGGGGAGCACCTATGGAACTCAACACTCTTTGCAAAGGTATTTTGAGGGAGCACCTATGGAACTTAACACTCTCTGCAAAGGCATTTTGAGGGAGCACCCATGGAACTTAACACTCTTGGCAAAGGTATTTTGAGGGAGCACCTATGGAACTTAACACTCTTGGCAAAGGCATTTTGAGGGAGCACCTATGGAACTTAACACTCTTGGCAAAGTATTTTGAGGGAGCACCTATGGAACTAAACACTTCTGGCAAAAGTATTTTGAGGGAGCACCTATGGAACTTAACACTCTTGGCAAAGTATTTTGAGGGAGCACCTATGGAACTAAACACTTCTGGCAAAAGTATTTTGAGGGAGCACCTATGGAACTTAACACTCTTGGCAAAGTATTTTGAGGGAGCACCTATGGAACTAAACACTCTTGGCAAAAGTATTTTGAGGGAGCACCTATGGAACTTAACACTCTTGGCAAAGGTATTTTGAGGGAGCACCTATGGAACTAAACACTTCTGGCAAAGGTATTTTGAGGGAGCACCTAAGAAACTTTGCACCTCTCGGCTAAGGTATTTTCTGAGAGCACCTGTGGAACTAAACACTCTTGGCTGTGGTATTTTGAGGGAACACCTATGAAACTAAACACTTTTGGCAAAGGTATTTTGAGGGATTACCTATGGAACTTAACACTCTCTGCAAAGATATTTAAAGGGACCAATAGAACTTAACACTCTTTGCCAATGTATTTTGAGGGAGCACCTATGGAACGTATGTGTGAAGGCATGAACCATTGGCATTTGTTAAATAAAGCAATCTGATCTTGAGGTCCACCAGGTGCATAGTCAGGAAAGTAGTAAAGATGAAGCCAAATTACTTTTAAATTTTCTTTTCTCTTTCTTTCTTTCTTTCTTTCAAGCTGTCTTCGCTTTTCCTCCGGCAAAATTTAATACTAGCACCTTAAAGAACCAAAAAAACTTTTTTAACTTTTTTTTTTAAACAATGAAAATTAAGATCAGACTGTACTTCGCGAATAATGTAGATCAAGATCAGACTGCACAGAACGTGCAGTCTGATCTTTGATCTACATTGTCCGCTATTTAGATTTTAATTTCTGACAAAAGAATAATTTTAAATTGAGATGATTTGGTCTCTTTTCCTGATTGAGAAAGCGCATTTCTTTTATTTGATGCTTTGATAGCCCAGGCTTCCGAGCTTTCTCCTGGCAGTAGGCCTTCACTTTTTGTAAACGTTTTTTCGAGCAAGCACCCAAGAAACAATTATGATGTGTAACGGAAAGAAGGATTGGTATGTGTTTAAATGCCATAAACGTGTAACGGAATGTCAACTATGATTTAGATAAGGGAACGCCGTGTTATCTCGGTCTGCAAATACATGAATAAAAGTTCCCTGTCCCCACTCCCCGAAACAAAATTGCAGAGCAGGACTTTTTAAACATTTCGTTACTAACAATTTTTTTCCTTTTGTCACTCTGTTTTCTGTTGTATTGGTTCCTGCTGAAACACAGAAGTCGACTGCAGCGAGGCATAATTTAATTTAACTCTTGACCAAAGAACTAAATTCAGACCTGTCCAAAACCAAAGCATTGCAGACCATAGGGGTCCGTAGTTTGACTCCTGGCACCCATAGCCTATATAGTATAAACAAGGGATTTAACTGTATGCAGCCCGTTACTCGCCCCCGGTTACAAGAAAACAACGTATCTTTTCTACCCCATCAGTTATTCTCCTAATTTTTTCTACAGCTGAGAGCTAAAACATTTTTCTACCAGAAAAACATAACTGTTTGTCAGTGGCTAATGCAGTCTGGCTGATACATTCGCTCGAACTTGTAAAGTCGCTCAAAAATCTTCGCCATTGACATGGGTTCGTACATTTGATACTGACGTTCGCGCATATAAACCAATGAAATTTCTCGTTCCAAACAGTGTCACCGTACTGTCACGTGACAAAAAGGTGTGAGCAGCTGTACGAAATTTCATTGGTTGAATTCACGACTGTTAGTATATATCAACCGATGAAATTTCTCGTTCCAAACAATGTCACATGACGGAAGATGGCTGCAGCTGTTCGAAATAAGAACGTGGATCACAAATTCAACGAATTCTGAGGCGTTTGAAGATAAAGACTATAGGTCAGTAGTATTTTTAAACATGCTTAAAGGGTGGGTGCCGCTAATGCTCCGTTTCATTGGATCTAAAGTGCATTTTATATCTTGAAAACGGATGTACGAACCCGTGTCAATGGCGCTGATTTTTGAGCGAGTTTACAAGTTCGAGCGAATGTATCAGCCAGACTGCATTAGCCACTGACAAACAGTTTTGTTTTTCTGGTAGAAAAATGTTTTAGCTCTCAGCTGTAGAAAAAAATAGGAGAATAACTGATGGGGTAGAAAAGATACGTTGTTTTTTGTAACCGGGGGCGAGTAACGGACTGCATACAGTTAAATCCCTTGTTTATACTATATAGTCTATGGGTGCCAGGAGTCAAACTACGGACCCCTATGTTGCAGACGACAAAATAAATGCGAAGCAAAAGTTAAAATTTGTTTTTGGCAGGGCAGAAAACATTGTGGGACAAGCAGAAAATGCTGGTTACCAGCATTTTCTCCTTTTCCCACGATATTTACAATAGCCATCTTTCTCACGTTCGTTAAAACTCGGGATTGTGTGGTAAATGGTTAACCGCTTTCCTTGGCAGAAATGTATGTTGACATCAACCGACATCCTCTGTCAAAATTCTGGCAAATCGAATAATTTATTTTCCCTGGCGTATTATCTAGATATTATTTGCTGGTATCACTTGTCATCCTGTTTTATGCTCACCTTAGCACATCGTACTCTTGGAGAGCTTTCCGGGTGTGGAAGGATTTTGACTGAATAATTTTAAAGATATTTTTTAGAAATTTTGCGTTGGTGGCGCTGCACCAAACTTACCAATATAACATAAACATGTCAACTAGAGGATGCACCTTTTTACAACCAAACGTTTAACTATTACATCACAGGTCAGGGGGAGAGATCCAGGGCCACCATCTTGTTCCTGTTTCTAAAGTTTTGAGGACACATGGATTTGAGACTTAAATGATGGGTAAAAGCCCTTTTGTTTTTAGCTCTTGATAACTCCTAGTAACTTAACTGTTTTTTCTTTTCTTTTTCCAACTTGATAGAATGATTTGCAACAGACTTGCTTAGACCCACTGGCGATTAACTTTATTTTCAGTATAATGAATAACGTGAAGGCAACTAGTGCACGAGTTTATTGTCATCTAATACAGTACACATCGTTATTTTTAAGCTTCTTTCCCACAAAAGTAAACTTTGTCCAATGTTCAGCGATGAAAAATGACAGATGTTGTGAAGACTCTCACCCGGATCCCGAGATGAACTTTAGTTTGTTCGGATGTATGTAAGTAAAGTGTTTAGCGCCGTTTTCAACATTATTTCAGTTGTATCACCAGTGACCCAACTCCCCCGAGTTTAAGTCGTGCACGCTACCGACTGCTCTACCGGGCTCGGCGAGATAAAGTTAATGCAGATATCTACTGCATAATTAGTTGTTTGTTAGAGGTAAAGTTTTATTTTCGTCAACATTTTGAATGTTGCGTGCATGTGCTTTTGAAAGTCCGTTTGGGTTATCTTATTTATGTGTATGTTTTTGAAATGCCTTATTTGTGTAAATTTTGATGGTTTCAGGAAACTATAGATATTAATCCTGTACCAAAAAAACCTGTGTTATAACGATCCCTAGAAACAAAATGTTTAAAAAAAACATTGTGGGAAAAAGAGAAAATGCTGATAACCAGCTCCTTTTCCAACAATGTATTCTGTCCTTTCAATGGCAAATTCCATCATTTGAGCCACATATTCATATTGACGCCTTCAATAAAGAAAGGGACAAAGGTTAAACTTGAAGTTGAAAGGCTTCCCAGCGTAGCCAGAAGCTATAACTGTCCGTGTGCATATATACGGCTTCGTCTTAATCCTTAGACTGCTTAGCTTAACTTAAGCTGTTTTAGCAGACAGTGTAGACCAAGACCATCCTGCACGCTCCGGTCCTGCAGTCTGGGCCCGTGATTGTAAAACTTGGGTTTATGCTCAACTGACTTGGTGCTCAAACTTTCAACTTCACTAGTGCTTCTGCATGTACGGCAATGAGAAATAATGATTTTCATTTAATGAGAAGGATTGATTGATTGATTGATTGATTGATTGATTGCATGGTGTTTGACGCAGTTTTCAGCATTATTTCAGTCATTTCGCGGCGGCCAGTGCACCTCTCTATGTTTTCCTGGATTTTCTTTTACCAGTACTCCGCACAAAATTCTTCCCAAGCCACTGGCTGCTTTCCCAGATAACCATCGTCGAAACAATGATCAGCGGTGAGAGAGGAATTAATCCTGTTGCAATGACTATCATCAATCCTCGGAAGCCGGGGATCGAACCAGCGACACCCTGTTCTCAAGTCCTGTACGATACCGAATGAGCTACCGGGGATCGGCTAATAAGAAGGAAAGAGAAATTCAAAAAGTTTTCTTTTTTTAAAAGTTGCTCTGTGAGGTGTATCAAGTCATCAAAACTTCTTAACGGCCATTTTTAAGCCGGAATTCCCCATAGACCTCTTCTGGCATCCGCTGTCTAGAAAAGAGACAGTTCATTTAATTTGACTTTTTGGAGAACAATTGACCAGTGTAAAATAATACTCCAGCCTAAGTTTGAAAAGAATTTGTTGACTTGTTCTTTTGAAATGAAGTTATTAAACATTCATTCACTTAATATTGACAATTGAAAAATCATTATTTTGAAAATTTCACGTTCCTTCTCTCGGTAGATATTTTTGTGCAGAAAATAATTTTCATGTTTTTTCCTTATTGCTGTCAAAATTTAAGTAATGTATGCTCTTTTTAACCTGGTTTTGCTGATAGACACCACGCATGCGCAAACCATGTGTTTTCCCCGTTTTGAAAAAGAGATACCTTCTGCCGGCAAAATCGAGAATCTTTTCATTACAATACCATGTCTTACGTCCAGACATATTTTATAAGTTGTTTTTATTTACCTGTCTATTGTTTGGTCAAATTCATAGGAGTAACAAATGTGGCCATTTAGAAGTTTTGCTTAGTGTATACAGTTTTGAAATTTCATGCTCAGCTGAGTTGAGCACATGGAACGTTTTATAAGCACCAACCCAGATCTTGTTTCTACGCATTCTGATACAGTGATACTTTTCAGGGAAGTGAAGTTCGAAAACGCAGTATTCGATTTCCAACTCTTGGCTGGGGATGTTCAGTGAGTCTATGCAGCAGTTTAATAACCCTGATTTATGTACATAATGCGGGCAGTGTATAATTATTATCAAGATCAGACTGCACAGAAAATGCAGTCTTATCTTTCAGCTGAGAAATTAAAGTATCTGCATCTTTTTTACTGACTGAGAATGTCTATTTCATAGAGGATAATCAACTAGTTGTGTGTGATATTAAAAATCTGTCACTAGAATGGGGTGTGATGCGGTTGAAAAAACGAGTCCGAAGGACGAGTTTTTTCACCGCATCACATCCCATTCGAGTGACAGACTTTTGATATCACACACCTAATTCCTAGTTCACCCTTTTTTATTCTAATAATTATCAAGAATGGCACAATATGAGCAATATAGGACAAAAGTAGTGCCGGAAAATATTCTAACACCATATCATCACTAGTGATGATACCATATTTATCAACACTAGTGGTGTTATTCACTGTAAAATCCCAGTAGTTCAAAAATAAGAATATGATAAATTTATTTAGCACTATAAAGGTTAATACTGACAAAGAAGCGGCACTACACTAGATCTGTTGATCCATCGCCTCGCTTGAGCCTTCATTCCCACGTGACCATTGTTGTTAAACAACATCCAGGACGAGGTCCAGGAGATACTTGTAACGCTCGCTCTCGCTCTCTCTCTCTCTCTCTCTCTCTCTCTCTCTCTCGTTTTGGAAACATTTTTTTTTTTACTCGCACAGGTAATTTTTTTTTCATGCATGACATAATGGATGGTGATTTTGTTGAAAAGTTTTAATTCCTTCTTTTTCATTTTTTTTTTTACCCGATAGATAGATTTAAAGGCGTTCACTTTAAGGCTGCTATGCGCGACTCTACCACCTTTGGCGGACAGTGTAGATCAAGATCAGACAGCACAGAACGTGCAGTCTGATCTTTGATCTACACTGGCCGATCAGAACATATCCCCCCCCCTCCAAAAAAAAAAAAAAAACCTTTGAAATAGCAAAATTTAGGTTTTTATTAACGGCTTCAAAGTTTCATTTCACTTATTTAGCAGGATAAGGGTTGAGAAGTATCCGGCATATCAGGGATCGTATATCGATGTCTACAAACTATTCGTGCTGCCATACGGAAAAGCCAAATTACTGCTTTTTTTTTTTCCATCAGAATGAATGAAAGGAAAGCTCTAATTATTCCGGAAAGCAACTATTGATTGAACTTTGCACTCAGGTACAGCCATCTGTTTTGTTCCATACCTTCCGTTGTCAGTAAACGGTCTCATGTCTACGGCGTCCGTATTCACGATCCCTTTCTAAACAATATTCTTAGTTTAAAAATTCTAGGTTTAGAAAGTAACGCAATTTATGATTGGCTAAACCGTCTGGTTTAGCCAATCAGAAATTGCGTTACTGTCAAATTCAGAAGGTTCATGTGAATAAGACAAAGAATGGAATCAAGAATGTTTGGTGAATACAGGCCTAGTACTTTTGGAACTGTCTACAGCCCGGCATTGTGTCTATATAAGATTCCTCCTAAAGCAGTCAAGAGTTCCAAGGTGAGTTGATGGGTTGTTTAACCCTGTCCAAAACGATCCCGAGTCTTAACGAACCTTAAAAAAAAGTAGACTTTTGAAAACATAGTGGGTTTTGGAAAAAATGCTGGTAAACAGCATTTTCTCCTTTTCCCAAATGTTTTTTTCCCTTCTATAAACAGATTTCAATATTTGAGTTCCAATTATTTCGTCGTCTGCAAATGGTTTGAATTTGGACCAGTCTAAATTTTGGTCGTGTAACTTAGTAAAGTGTTAAAATTGTATATACCAAAGTTTCGCTTATTTTATCCACAACTTAACTCGCAAAAATAAACCTGAATCAGACAAATCTTACGGGAAATGCAGCATGAATCCTGTTGCTATCATGCCATGACGCCATATTGATCTGCGATGCGCATGACAGAACGTCACAAGAGCGCCCGTCTACACGGATCATTTCACCTCACTAGGCGCTCTTAGACTGACAATATGACAATGAACTCAGGTGTGGATAGACCTGAGTCGTCTGATTACATTATAGTAAACAGTCGGGTTGAACTTTTATCAGTGTGTCGTGTGTTATTGCAGTGATTTCATGTGATAGCCATTCGATCATACACCGGATTTTTCACTTGCTTATTTTTGTTTTGGAATACTATGAGTTTCGAATTATTAAGTGTATTTACTTAAAAGTTCATTTCTTCTTTTATTAGTAATTTCGTTGCATAGTTAAACCGTAATTATAGAAGGGGAAAAATGAGGAAAATACGCAGAAAATCTCGGATTTGGAATTTAATCGCTGTATTGTTTGCCTTAATAACATTTTACGATACAGGTAAGATTACAATCTTATTCTTTTGAAAATAATCTTTTTTTCTTTATCTTTTAAGTATCTTTGCTGAGGTATCTTGTCTGTTGTTGGGTCGTCGTAACTTCGCAGATTTCAATAAAGTTTTAGTACACTTAACGTTTCTTAACCTTTAGACTGCTAAGCGGGTCTTTGAGGACTTTTTCGGACAGTGTAGATCAAGATCAGACTGCACAGAATGTGCAGTCTGATCTTGGATCTACCCTGTCCGATAAGTTGAGATCTCTCCGAAGAGCAAAAATTTTAAATCGTGAACTATGTTTTTTCACTATTAGCTGGAAAGTTGGAAACCTATATTTGGATTTATTTAACGGCTTAAGGGTTAATTGATTTGACTGATTGATTGATTGTGTGATGTTCAGTTATATCGCGGTGGCCAGTGCACCTATCCATGTTTCCTGGAGTCTCTTTTACCAGTACTCCGCACAGTTTTCTTTCCAAGCCACTGACTGCTTTCCCACATAACAATCGCCGAAACAATGGTCAGCGGTGGGAGAGGAATGAATCCTGTCGCAATGACTATCATCAGTCCTCGGAAAGAAATTTGCCGAGCCGGGGATCGAACCCTCGACCCCCTGTTCTCAAGTCCTGCACGCTACCAACTAAGCTATCGGGGCTCAGGGTCAATTGAATGAGCCCATACTTGGCGTTAGACGCTTGTCAGAAGTCGCCCCATAGTTTGCAGGATTTAACCTCAGATGCTCTTGCCAAAAGTGTAGAATCAGATCAGACAGTACATACGTGCCTAATTTGTTCAGTTTCATTAGATGTGAAACAGCATTGACAATGTAGTTTCGATGTTAATCGTTAAAGCGGCTTTCAAAACTATGGTTGCCTTTGCGGCCAGTATAGGTCAAGATCAGGCTGCACAAAACGTGCAGCCTGATCTTTGATCTATACTGTCCGCTTAGCTGAATCACTTTAGACAAAAGCAGTCTTGATATTACGGTAATTTGGTTCTTATTTCCAGACAAGATAATGTCTTTGGGTTTATTTGGCGCTCTAATGGGTTAAACTGAAACTTTGTATAGATTTATAGCTCTTAAGTTCTACCTCTACATGAATTACGTTCTCGATCTTGGTCTACACCATCTACAACGGCTGTTTTAGTCACTGGAAGTGAAGCAGTAAGGTTAATAGATCAGTCTCGATTTGAATAAATCTTTATCTTTAAGACACTCTTTACTGTGGAGGTATAGCTTTACTAAGCTTTACTGAGAATCCCTTATTAACCCTTATTCCACCATACGGCACTGTGGATATTTAATGAAAAGCGTGTAGACAGAGCTTTTTAACCCTTATGCTGCGAAATAACTAACATGAAACTTTCAAGTCGATAGTAAAAACCCAAATTGTGCTATTTCAAAGGTATTTTTCGGAGGATAGATCTCTATGTCGGACAGTGTAGATCCAAGATCAGACTGCACGTTCTGTGCAGTCTGATCTTGATCTACACTGTCCGCAAAAGGTGAGTGAGTCGAGCTTAGCAGCCAAAGGGTTAAAGCGCACACATGTATGCAGTCTGTGCGTTTTTGTTTTTGCCTTGTGTTTAGTCCGACTGTCTTTGCCTGTCCCTCTGACGCTTTTTCTGCTTTTCTCTCGCGTGCACTGGTACAGATAGAAACGGCATCTCTCTCTCTCTCTCTCTCTCTCTCTCTCTCTCTCTCTCTTGTCTGTCTGTCTGTCTGTCTCTTTGTTGTCTGTCCGTCTCTATTTCTCTGTGTCAGTCTGTCTGTCTCTTTGTTGTCTGTCCGTCTCTATTTCTCTGCCTGTCTGTCTGTCTGTCTCTGTCTGTCTGTTTCTCTCTTTGCTCTGTGTCTTTCTCTTCACCGTGCACCGGTTCATGTAGAAATGGCATCTGTGTCTGTCTGTCTGTCTGTCTGTCTGTCTCTGTCTCTCTCTGTCGTTGGATGGCTCACACACAAAAACTGCATAATGAAGAATTATGTCCTAATATCATTTAGAAAAGCTCATATCCGCCCTGATGATCACCTTTTGCACAAATTATAACCGATCAACATCAAAGGTAGAGTTACCTCACAAAATGATATTTTCTCTATCGATTTTTGTCAACATGATTATTACACTACAATAAACTCCATTCAGTTGCCGTCAGCTGCAAATTCCTTTTCCCGTTCCTTCATACCATTATATAATTTGGCCTTCAACACGCGAAAAAGGGCATTCGGACATTTGCGTAAAGTGCCGTCTCGGATCAGCCTGCGCAGTCCGCGCAGGCTAATTCGAGACGGCACTTAACGACTACATTAGATTTTTTGCTACAGTAGACTTGCACAAAACAGAAAATTACATAAAAACGGAAACTGTCGTCTCGGACTAGTCTGTGTGGAAGCGCAGGCTGATCCGAGACGACACTTTACGCAAACGTCCGAATGTCCCTTTTCGCGTGGGAAAACATTATTGTAACCAGCATTTTCTCCTTTCCCCACAATATTTTCAAAATCCTTCTCAGGATCGTTGAAACTTGGGACTGTTTGGCAAAGGGTTAAATCTTTATCGTAACCTCGTTAGAAATCATATGTGGTCATTGTACTTATGTATTTCTCTTCTTCTTTTTTCGCTTTTATTAAACACAGTATTTGCCCTCTCTGCGAAATCATGGCTTTCTTTATCAGATTTTTTTATCGTGCATTTTTTTTTGGAGATGTTACGAAACATATTTGTTTTAGTGCTATAAAAACATGTAGTAATAGTATACTTTCTCAAATCGCGAACTTAAATAAATTCCTCAGAAAACAAAACCGAGTTTTAACACCCTGAAGTTGAAAACCTTTGAAAGAAATTGAGGGGAGAGGAAAAAATGCTGGTAGCCAGCATCTTGACAAATTCCAACAATATTTTCTACCTTTTCAAAGATGCATTCCATTGTGTGAGGCACATGTGATTTATCGTCTGCAAATGCTTTCAATTTCGACAAGTCTAAGATTTTGTCGTCTGGTAAAGCGATATTTTTTTTATGCCGCCCCTGAAATTTCGTTTTTTACCAGTCGACACAATTTTAGACATCCAAATTCAAAATGAACTAAGGTTTAATGCACGTACACTTTTATACAGATTTACAGCTTCTGTCACATTGTTTATCAGAAATATCTGACGTAAACGAACAGAGAGGATGTCTTGGTAAAGAGCTCAATATTACCATAGCATTAGTTCGTTTAAGTATTTACCCTTAGGATAAGCGCGACTCACTGACCTTTTGCGGACAGTGTAGATCAAGATCAGACTGCACAGAACGTGCAGTCTGATCTTGGATCTACCTTGTCCGATAAGGAGATATTATTCCCTAGAACATAACTTTGAAGTAGCAATATTTGGATTTTTACTATCGAATTCAAAATTTCATTTTAGTTATTTGCCAGGATAAAGATTAACCGAGTTTTATAGTTCGTTTTAAGCGTAAACGTTAAACTTGCTTTTATGAATCATTTACACCAGCTTGCAATGTCTCCGGAAATCGTCAAGGAAAAACGTTTGAAACATGGATATTCTTTTTATTTTGTTCTAAACGAATCAACATGTGTAACCAAGAAAATGATTTTATTCGATGATTTTTTAACGAACGAACGGAGGGAGGGAGGCAGGAAGGAAGGAACGATCGAACGAACGAACGAAAGAACAAACAAACGAACGAATAACCGAATTCATGACTTTCCGATGAAACAATTAACAATTGCTAGATTTACTTCTTCTGCTTTTCAGTTTCAAATGCTACATGAACCTCTACACACAAATTTTTACTATTTAATTCAGACCATCATTCATTTTATACCGCTTTCTCTACTGCAATCTGTTTACCCTTATCCAGCTAAATAAGTGAAATAAAACTTTTAAGCCGATTGTAAAACCCGAATAATGTTTTTTTACAAACTTATTTTTTGGAGAAAAATATCTCCTTAGCGGATAGTGTAGATCCAAGATCGGACTGCACGTTCTGTAAAGTCTGATCTTGATCTACACTGTCCGCATAAGGTCAGTGAGCCGCGCTTAGCAGCCTAAGGGTTAATTATGTGTAACTCTTTATTATTGCCAAATAAATGAACAAACATGACACTTTTTCAACTTTTTCCAGGGGCGCTTATACACTTCCGTTGCAATATGGAGAGACAGCTACACCATAATCTAGATTAAAGTAGTGGACAGTGTGGATCAAGATCAGACTGCACGTTCTGTGCAGTCTGATCTTGATTTACACTGTCCACAAAAGCTTCTTGTGATGTCTATGGTAAAGAAAGAGTAAAGAGTTATAAACGAACTTTGATGTTGTTTATAAATGGATGTGGCCGTTCTGTGTGAAACCTGACAGTGTCATACTTAATATAACGTCCTATAATCGATACAAAGTAATTCTATGGGAAAAAAAAAACCGACCATAATGTGATAAAAAATACATGATCTTATTTCAGTAGTATGAACACGGACATTTTCTCTCTTTTTTTTTTTTATGAATGGCGAGAGAAAGTTTGCTAACCCAACCAATATCCACCTCACAGAATATTAACTTAAATTATGTTGAGGACAATGGAACCAAATAGTGATAAATTGCGTGGGCTAAGATTTGACTTTTGTCAAAGGTCTGTTCTACCATATGGCTAAGTAAGTTGCAAGAAAAAAAGGATTTTAAGTACCTATGATTATGTGACAGACAATTGCCTTTGTATAATGCATCACGGAGAAGCATTAAACCGTCATTTCCCATATCCCGACTCATTTGTTAAAAGACAACTACAAGTGTCTCTCAGAGGAATCGTATCCAAGATTGGTTATACATGTACATCACCATGTTTGCACAAACAAGTACTATAAGTACATCACAGTGTCTTTATTAGGAAGCAATAATGTTAGTCACGCTTGATAGTCATCATGACTAATTAACTAATTAGTATTTCTATACAAGATCTTGCCTTGAGGTAATTTTCTTCGATTTTCTGGTGATTATTGGTACTGCAAGAGGTTGCTGCAACAACAGAAAATGTCAAAAACAGCCCGCTCAATATCAAGTCTATGTTTAATGTCGTTATCATCTTTTGTGGATCTTCACTCTAAAAGACTGTTATTTGGTCTGATTGCATTTAATATTATGGGTTCATCAAGGGTGCATTTGAAATCGTCTGATGAACGTCAAGAGAAAATGATTATTACAATACCTTATGGTTACTTGTATTTTCTCCTTTTCCAACAATGTTTTCGAAAGCCTTCTCTTTCAGGGTCTTAACCCATAGGCTGCTAAGCTCGACTCACTGACCTTTTTTGCGGACAGTGTAGATCAAGATCAGACTGCACAGAACGTGCAGTCTGATCTTGGATCTACACTGTCCGATAAAGAGATATTTTTCCCTCAAATATATATTTGAAATAGCAACATTTGGGGTTTTACTATCAGCTTGAAAGTTTCATCTCAATTATTTAGCAGGATAAGTTTTAACAATTGGGACTGTGTGGTACAGAGCTAACAGTTATCCTTAAATGACAAGGATGCCACTTTAATTGTCAGCAGAACGTCCAAAGGCAGCAAGATGGTACAAAATGTTATAGATGTACCGTTTATAACAGAATTTAACGTCCCACACAGACAAACTTTGACACAAAAATCTGAACAGTATTGGCGCTGTATGTGAACATAATTTATAGACTTCATTATCTATTACTGGAACGATATGTTTAACCCTTTAGTGAAGGATCCCGAGTTTTAACGAATCCGCAGAGGAGGGTTATGAAAACATTGTGGGAAAAGGAGAAAATGCTGGTAACCAGCATTTTTTCCTTTTCCCACAATGTTTTCTTAGCTTAAAAAGACACATTCATTCATTTCAGCCACGATTCAGTTGTCATCGGCAAATGCTTTTCCATTTGGACTAGACTAAAATTTTATTGTTTGGAAAAGAGTTAACCGTTTACTAAACGATCCTACTTTCTAATGACCCCCGTGGCAATAAGGCTCTTTAAAATTTGGACAAAAAGGTAAAATAACAAAATTCATTTATTCAGATTTTTTGAAATTTTTTTTCCCTATCGATTCAAAGACAAAACCTCATTGTTTGAACTACATTTAATCTGTCTGCGGCAGCGAGTGTACTCAATATGGATAAGTGTAGAATGTTGTCGTCTACACAGATGTGACTGTTAACCCCTTCATCGCTACAGGCGACAGCAGGGCTTTTGCGGACGGCATAGATCAAGATCAGACTGCACAGAACGTGCTGCCTGATCTTGAATCTATTCCATCCGCCTGTTTTGTCAAACCTATAAGAAAAAAAATGTGAGTTTCAGTAGATTTTATAAACAGCGGTTTATATATTTGGCGCTGAAAGAGTTATCCCTGTACACAATGATTCCCTTTTATTAATGACCCTGTCGCAAAAAAGCCTTTGAAAAATGAAAAAAAAAAAAGAGGTCCTGCGCGACTCAGTGGTGAAGTGTAGGTCTCGTGATCTGGAGGGCCCGGGTTCGATCCTCGCTGGATCCGCTTAGATTTTCCTGGGAGTGTCCTTTGGCAAGACATTTCAGAACCCTAGCCTGGTACTGGTGAAACCCAGGAAATACACGAATATGTGAGCTGTTGCAGTGATATGACTTAAATAACGCTGAAAGCGGCGTAAAACACCATTCAGTCATTAAACAATAGTAATGATTATAAAAAAAAAACATGGTAAGAGGAAAAAGTGCTGGTATTCAGCATTTTCTCCTTTCCTAATTTCCCCCCTACCTTTCCAAAGATAAATCCCATCGTTTGAGTTACAATTAATTTGTTGTCTGCGAGTGTTTTCAATAAGGACAAGGGTCGATTTTTGTAGTCTGTGCGGGTGTTACAGCCGTATGTTTTTGGACACGAATATGGCACCCTTGAGGGACGTTGTGTAATATTTATGGGAAGCAGACGGATATCCATGGATTTTTATGGGTAAATATGGCAAATGAGTGCAAAAATACGGTAACGTCAACATTGTCAATTTGTATTTACGATAGTGAATCGATTTGTTTCGATTTCTGATCAATTATTAAACATGATGGAAATCGAAAAGTTATTGCTTCCCAGGTGTCATTCTATAGATATGTACATTTGATGGATCTTTCCATTTATCATTTTTGTCTACGACAGTTGGTATATCTGTCTGTCTGCCTGTCATAGGTATGGGCATTATTAGTGCTTTTGGATCGAAATTAGTTTAACTCTTTACCAAACGACAAAATGTTTGACTGGACCAAATTGAGAGCATTTGCATTTGCTAAATTGGTGATTTCTATCTTTGATAGGGTAGAAAACATTGTGGAAAAAGGAGAAAATGCTGGTTCCCAGCATTTTCTCCTTTTCCCTCAATTTTTTTCAAAAGGTTTTTCTTTCAGGGTCGTTAAAAGTCCGGATTGTGTGGTACGGAGCCAAACATAATTATTTATTTTACATCGATTGAGAAACCAGTTCTTGCATCTTATACTAATCTCAATCGATTCTGTTTCCCTGAAATAACACCAGAACTCGTGCGGAATGGTCGGACCAATAAACAGTCCAAAAGTTGACACACGCTCCCAGGAATTGAAACTGCGACCTTATGGTTACGAGGCCAAACGCTCTACTTCACAACTACGGAGACCACGAACTTAGTATCAATATCACCAATACTTAACCCTTTACTCCATAGACACTCATTTCTACGCATTGCTTGTAGGAGCCTTTAGAAAACATTGTGGCAAAAGGTGAAATTGCTCGTGACGAGCAATTTCACCTTTTGTCACAATGTTTTCTATGCTATCAAAAGGTGTCATATACACATAAGAAACTGCTTCATCCTTGCTGTTATTTAGGGTCAATTAGAGATACCATAGAAATGCCTTATGGGGTAAAGGGTTAAATTCTGTAGTAAGACTAGCACTATCCATTCGAGCAATGCTTTGACAAAAGAGGGTATAATGCATCTCCTTCATGCATTTTACCAAGCATGTCATCATTATCATTATGGAACCATACAACCGAATTGGTCTAACAAACGGCTGAACCATGAGGTAGAACGGTCCTTTAACACGCAGAAAATTGATCAGTAGCAAAGGGTTTCGACTCAGGTCAGCCTGCGCAGACTGCATAGGCTGACTTGAGTCGATACTTCTTGCTGATGCATCAAACCCCTTTTTCACACAGCACGGCCCATTTCTTTTTTTTTTTAGCCTTTCTGGAAAAAACAGCCATGGCATGAAATTGTAGAATTTGCCTTTTTTGAGGATTTGCAGACTCACGGATGATACCTTTTTTGTTCAAACTTTGTTTTGAAATAAATTGTGGAAATATGAGTTAATCATTATATTACAGTTTTTCCATATAAGTACTGCATCGTCATTTTCCATTATTTCGTAACCAAATGAGTTATCGGTTTGAAATTGAATCGTAGAAAGACGAGTGTACTGTCATGAATATATACAAATTTTGCGTGTAAATAATGCATCGTCATTTTGCATTTTCTTTCGCTGCTAAATTAATGAGCTTCATTCCTATCAAGAACCTGAAATATGTATGAGAATACATTTTGGTCGTAAATATTTATATGTATATGAGCCGTGCTCTGTGAAAACTGGGCTTAATGCATCTGCGAAAATTATCGACCCAGGTCAGTCTGCGCAGTCCGCGCAGGCTGACCTGGGCCGAAACTTTTCGCTATTGGTCAATTTTCTATCTGTCAAAGGGCCAGTCTACCTCATGATTAAGTTGGTTATTTAAAAAAAGTCGCTCTTATGGATCCATAATTATGTGATGACTTGGGCTGGTATCATGTATAACGGAAATGCATTAAGCCCCCTTTTGCCATAGCATGGCTCATATATAGTTTGGAGTGAAATAATCGGCGATTGTGGATCCAGATTTGTAGATTCACATTCTATGCAGTCTGTTCTTGGTCTACACTGTCCGCCAAAGCTGCCTGTATCGCCCATAGTAGAGAAAGAGTTAACAAAAAAAAAAACGCTGATCTTGCGCATGCGTAGGTGGGACAGTTAAAGAACGCCTATCATTCATCTTATTGTGTGAGGACCGGACAAGAAGAATGTAAACGCATGAAATTTAAGCTATATTAATGAGCCTGCCAATGTATTCGAGCAGACGTAATAGGATTTGATACTAAATATCAACACGCCTGATACAATTATGTCCTGTTGATTTATCTGTTTTATCCAATGGCATAATATCGAATATGAGAAAGCAGAGCAACCATTGTAACTGGCATTCATAATCTGATTCTAAATTTAGAGAGTATAACACTATTCTGATTGGCTAAGCCTTTTATTGAATTTATACCGAAAATGATAGAGCACACCAACCATTGTAACTAGCATTCATACTCTAATTCTAAATTTAGAAAGTAACACAATTTCTAATTGGCTGAACCAAATGGTTTAGCCAATGAAAAATCCGGGTTTTTTTTTTTTAATTTAGAAAATTCTTGAGAATTGGAATGAGAAAACAAATTAGAATTGTTGAATATATGTTGAATACAGGTCGTACCACTCTAGATTAAACTTAGATTTAGAGTAAAGATAATATTTTGAGCTGCAGTTAAATGCAAACAAAAAATAACATTGGATTATTGAAGAAAAAGGTTTAAAGAAAATTTACAAGAAAAATGACAACTTAAATTCTAGTTTTACAGTTTTTTTTTTACCAGCGACTGTAACATCTAGTCAACCCTTTCCAAACCATCCCGTGTTTTCACGACCCTGAAAAAGGCTTCTGAAAACATTGTGGAAATAGGAGAAAATGCTGGTTACCAGCATTTTCTCCTTTCCCGTAATGTTTTCTAAGCTTTCAAAGACAATTCCCATTATTTGTGCCAAATTTGTTTGTTTTTGGTCTGCAAATGCTTTCGAAGTAAAGAAGGGTAAAATTCTATCGTTTTGGTAAAGATGTAACGTTTTAATACATGACTCCATATGAAAATACTGTGGCTACAAAAGAAACAGATAGTTTCGAATAACTTCTCCTTTTGCTGAAATAGATACTAGCTGGCTCTGCGACGAAATAAAAGAAAGAATCGTTTGCAAGTACTTGATACTTTTTCCGAAACGCGCATTTGGACATGGATGCCATTCAAAGGAGACCCTACAACATTAACAATCCGTTTAATGCCGCGCATACAAAGGCAATAGATCGCAATTACTTTCCCAAATCAGCTTATGCATTTTGCATGTGTGGGAAACCTGAAGCGTGCATTCTGATAGTTAATTAGTGAACTAAAATCTTTTTTCCTGTGAATCCACTGTCTTTGTTGTCTTCGATACAGGGTACCGTTCCCCTTCCCTTTAGACTTAGATTATCAGACATGCAACATGCCGTTTTTGTAAATAACAAGTATCCAGAGTAACTCACAAGCAACAGCCAAAATAATTCAACAACGTAGATTCTCAATACAGTTCGACCTTGGGTCTACACTGTCCGAAAATGTGCTTTTTGTCATGGGTATACACAGTGCTAGAAAGGGAAAACGATAAACGAGCGGTGCTCAGGCAAAGGCTGATTTAATGCATCTCCGTGATGCATTATACCAAGCAAGCCATCACATTATTTGGGATCCATAAAATCCATTTTGCTTGACAACCGACTAAATCATGAGGTACACTGGTCCTTTGACAAGGAAATAAATTATCAAAAGTAAAAAGTTTCGACCCAAGTCAGCCTGCGCAGACTGCGCAGGCTGACTTGGTCGATACTTTTTGCAAATGCATTAAGCCCGCTTTTCAATAGAACATGACTCAATTCAAATCAGTAGTAGCATGTGCATACCTTTTTGTTCGTCCATGTCAATTGTAGCATTTTGAAAGCTTCTGTGAGGTTAGAGTGCTGTGCTTTTGAGTTTGTGTTCGTGGACTCAAAGCAATGGCGGACCATACCTTACGAAGGAAATAATGGCAGTTTTTCTGTATGAATATAGGGTAAAACTTAGTGACTTGTTCACCTGTGCAGGTTACACCGGCGGCCAAGTGCTGATCTACTGAAAGTACTAAAAGAAGGCATAAAAACCATGTTATGTTAGAAACACTATGTAATGTAATAAAAGCACGTTTAAATAATAATACCTCTAATTAATCTTTTTTGTCTGAAAGTAAAATCAGCTTTGACGAAACTTTTCGTGCACTGATTTCAAAAGCAGTGTATGCCTGTGAAAAACAGATTGGTATTTGTTTTCTGAAAATCGAATTGAACGAATATAAACTTCATCTGAGTATTTTCTCTGTCTGCCAATCTGTTGCGAGGCCATTTATGTCAAATTCATCGAAGCACTGTCGAATGAATTAAATAAAATCATAGTCGCAATACAAGAGACATCGCCACTTTGCGTCGGTGTATTTCGCGTGTAGCAACGATTCAAATGCATTTGGTGATTTCGCCCTCAGATAAAATCGTCCATTGGGAGTTTGGCAGTGCATTAATTAGATTGGAAAAGATTGGAAATAGTGTGTTTATTGGCGGGGAAACTACTGTCGTATATCACAGCGTACCAGGCTATTGTGATTACTTTGTCCGTACCAGCAGCTTTAGAGATTCAATAGTCGATAAGTTAATTTGTTATTTATAAGAATTATTGTTCTTTCTGGTTGACAGGGGAGCGGTTTTGCTAGTATCTGTTCTAATTATAGCCGTCTGTCGAATACAGCAGAATAAAACTAGAATGAAATTCCCCACCGCTCATTTTATTGTATACCCGTTAATTCATCAAGCTCATTCAAACCTTGAACAAATTGCGTCAACTGCACAAGCATTCACAAATGGTGTAGACCTGAATTAGCCTAGACTAACAAGAGCAATTTTACTTTCAATTGTTTGAATGGGTGTCTTTTCCCAGGTTTGTAAGAAAGACGGGGAGGGGGAGGGGGCATGTAAAATGGTGAATCTGCTTTCCGTTACAAAGATGTAATAAGCCGCTACTTCCGGTTGAGGACAGTGACACAAACAGGCTTTAACTGGGGATAGAATTAGAGATTGTAAATGGGCCTTTAAACATTGCTCGAAAAACGCTCGATATCACAATGGAATTAAGTAACTACATACAACTGTGTAAAATTTTCATGAGCGATTTGTCTATTTGCCTCGCTGTTTTCTTGTGTATCTGCCTCGCTGTTTTCTCGTGTATATGTATATTTAACCTACAGCTTATAACCTTCGCGATTCTGAAGCTTTGGTACTAATCCTGTACTTCAAACACCTTTCCAAGCTCCGCTCTTAATACGTAATTTCATTCTGAAGCAACATCCTTTTGAAACTATGAACAGCCAAAATGATGCATGTTAAAACCCTTTCAGCGCTATAGGCGATTACAAAGGTTTTTACGGACGGTAAAGATCAAGACCAGACAGCACAGAATGTGCAGTCTGATCTTGATCTTTACTGTCCCAACCGTATAAGATAAAAATCTGTCTGATTTTGACTCAGTTGTATTTTCATCCGTCGAAAGGGATCGGAATTTACATATTAGGGGCTGAATAGGGGTTTGTGGACACGGTTTAGATCATCGGACTGCACAGAACGTGAAGCCTGATCTTAGATCTATACCGACCGCTCGTTTAGTCAACCCTTTAACCCCCAGGCTGCTTAGCGCGACTCACTGACCTTTTGCGGACAGTGTAGATCAAGATCAGACTGCACAGAACGTGCAGTCTGATCTTGGATCTACACTGTCCGATAAGGAGATGCTATGCCCCAAAACATAACTTTGAAATTGCAATATAAAGGTTTTTACTATCGAAGTGAAAATTTGACTTTAGTTATATAGCATAATAACGATAAAGTTGAAAATTCTCCAGAGTTTCCATGACTTATTTTAAAAGATGTCGAGTTTACATATGAGCCGTGCTCTGGCAAAAGGGGGCTTAATGCATCTCCGTAATCCATCATACCAAGAAAGCCATCACATACTTATGGATCCATAATAGCCACTTTTTTTAACAACTGACTCAATCATGAGGTAGACTGATCCTTTGACATGCAGAAAATCGACCAATAGCGAAAAGTGTCGGCCCAGGTCAGCCTGCGCGGACTGCGCAGGCTGACCTGGGTCGAAACTTTTCGCAGATGCATTAAGCCCAGTTTTCACAGAGCGCGGCTCATATAAATTTGGCGCTGAGAGATCTAGTAAGATCACGACTACATTTGAATACGTTGTGGGAAAGCTTAATAAGCAATTACTTCTCCTTTTGCTTCAATTCTTTCAAAAGAGCAAAATGAAAAACGTGGGTGGGAGGGGGCAGGTAATGGGTTTCTGTCTATAGTTAATACCATACTGAAGCTTGGGAAAGGGCTCTGTATAGTATACATCTTTTCGTGTTTAATTTGTGTCTTTAAGAAAGTCCCGTCATGTTGAAAATCGTAGATAAAAACTTGATTATTAATAACGACATCTTTACTGAGTCGAACTTCTAGTTGGTTTTATTCCCAACTATCGATGAAAAAAATATACTCTGCTCATAGACTTAAGTTTTAAAGGGGTGTATTTCTAATCTATATATAGATAGGGACTTCTTTAGTAAAGTAGTTTTACTCATATGAATTGCTGATTTTCTCCACACGAATTGATGAGACTAGATGAGACGATTAAACTAACACGAAATGAATTTTAGTACAGAGCGTGAATTTTACAACCGTACCTTTTTTTTTTGTTAAATCTTATATTAATTAGCCTTTCAACCTCGTAATTTCAGGAAAGAGGACGAATTTCACCCCTCCTTTTTTGAGTCTCTTATTATTTTTCGTAGGGCCTGTAGTGTTGTTAAAAGTTACTAATAGACTTTTTCCGTCTTAATGTTGATATTTTCTGATACAATCCGTGGATGTTGGCAACCTACATCAGTAACGTAACGATCTGTATAGTGTGAAAGACCTTTTTTCATACATGACTAAACCTAAAGTAGCTTTTTTAAGTGACACTTGCAAGTCAAGCTTCGCACTAGGTCACTGGTTGTCCATGGACTTTGTAAAGCCAAGATCAGATTGTACGAGATGGTCAGTCTGATCTTGGATTTGCACTGTCTGGTACAGTGGACAAATTATCCCAAAACATGGAAGTAACTGATACTTTTCATTTAGCAGAAGAGTCCCATTCATTTGTCGAAAGTGAAAAGCAAATTGTACCCGCAAGTAAAGCTCAAAACTTTGACATCATTGAGTGCAGAAATTGATCGGATCGGTAACTACTTTTATTAACATCAAAATGAACGATTTCAGTAAAGGCAAGAAAGCATAAAAATGTCATAAAAACGCGCCTTAATGAAATGTTAAACCCATTACTTAATAAAGAAAACCAAATCGGCGCAACTCCTGTCGGTTGTAAAGGTTATTTAGGGGTCGCGGGGCTTTGTAGTTAAAGAATAGGGGACAGAAAAGGAGACGCTGTGTTCTTTTCACGTTTAAAGCGTTTTTATTAGACCCCTGTCGGTTTCGTCGGAACTATAAGTTCGTCTTCCCTTCGTCTGTCTGCATCTTGGCCGTCTGTCCGTCTGTCAACCTTGAATCGGACCCTGTGGAAGCTGTAGGAATGTTAGAAACCCATTCAAGAATTTTCAATTTGTGATAAACGGAATTATACGCTGCTAGTTTCGTCAGTTTGAATTGAGCGTAAAGGGACTCTTTTAGAAATTTTATGCTCAAAATATAAGTGTCCTGTTTTTCTTTCAATATTTTTCCATAGTTTCTTACCTGTACAAACCTCAGAATAAGTATTTATAGATAGTATGTGAGCATAACCATAACTATTTTTAACAATTGATTTTTTTATTAAATAAAGCTACGTGGGAAGAGATCTCCCAAGCCACTGCATCCCATCTGGACTTTTCTGGGCCAAATAATGAAATCATGGTTAGCTCTTTTTGAACTCTTAACCAGACGACAAACTTTGGACTTCTCATAAGCCAAAGCATCTGCAGACAACAAATAAAATTTGCTTTAGAAATTAAATGTTGGAATTTGTCTTTGAAAAGGTAGAAAGCATTGTCAGAAAGGAGAAATGCCGGTTGCCAAAGGCCTGCCTACTTTCTCAAGGTCGTTGAAATTCGTGATGGTGTTGTAAGGGGCTAAACATTCCACAAAACTGAAATGTATAAATCAGTAGCTGGTAAATCTTGTCATGTGAACTTGAATAAGAAGAAATTTGCATTTTGCATTTGATAGAGCCATGCTCTGTGAAAAGTGGCTAAATACATTTGAAAAAAGTCTTGGCTCTTATCAGACTGCACTTAGTCCCTATCCTGCTAAATAACTAAAATGAAATTTTCAATTCGATAATAAAAACCCAATTCTTGCTATTTCGAAGTTATGTTTTTGGGAAAGATATCTCCTTATCGGACAGTGTAGATCCAAGATCAGACTGCACGTTCTGTGCAGTCTGATCTTGATCTACACTGTCCGCAAAAGATCAGTGAGTCGCGCTAAGCAGCCTGAGGGTTAATGCATCTGCAAATGGCATCTGTTTTTGCTATTTGTAATTTTTCTATATGTCGAAGGACTATACTACCTCATGATCCAGTCGGTATTTGCATTTTATGGATCCATAACTATGTGATGACTTGCTTAGCATAATGCATCAAGGAGATGCATTTAGCCCCCTTTTGCCAGAGCACGTCTTATATATAAATAGGTATCTCCCGTAAAAGTCGATGTCTCTGCTTCTTATATAAAGACAAGAAAAAAAAAAAACCAGTAATTTCGACACTACATATGCGTTACAGAGCACTATTATCAAACCTGAAAAGAAATGTCTCCGACAAAACAAGACTTTAAATTAACCAACTACTAAAAACGTAGGTCTGTTCTCTGCAGGAAAAAAAAAAAACATATCTTGTTATCATAGACCAGGGATCGTTTATACGATCCCTGTCTATTTCTCGTATTATCCCAGCATAGACATTGTTAAAAGGGCTTTCGATACAAAATGCTTAAAAGGATTAAAACAGCGTGACAGACCGTTGGAGGTCAGTTTTGAACACTGACGTCCCCGCCCCTCATTTTATATCGTACTATTGTCATGGCTTAAAGTGACATGGTTAGACCTTTACCTCACAATGCCGAGTTTAAATTACCCTGAAGAAGCAGGCCTTTGAAAACATTGTTTGAAAAGGAGAAAATGCTGGTAACCAGCATTTTCTCCTTTTCACACAATGTTTTCTCTTCTATGAAAGACAGATGTCATCATTTGAGCTGCATTTAATTTGTCGTCTGCAGATGCTTTACATTTGGACCATTTTACCTTGTGGTCGTTTGGTAAAGAGTTAACCTTTTACCTCCTGAAACTGATTTGCACCAGCCGAACTTTGAAAACATTTCTGTGAATTACTTATAATTAACATCAAGATAGATTAATTACATGATTACTTGAGAAAACATTGTGCCAAAAAGAGAAATTGCTCGTTACGAGCAATTTCTCTTGTTGTAACAATGTTTTCAAAGTTCGTGTGCAACAAGATGAAAATTTCGTCTGTAGGGGGCGATGTGTTAACTAGATAATGGAGGTTTAGCTAATGGGATTACTATGTTTGTATTTCTAACCACGGACCTCGGCTTATTCGTACTTACGATTTCATTGGCAAATACGTAAACATACTTTTCAATACAGTTTACTTCGAAACTATTAGATCGAATAGTTTTTTAAAGTACACGTATCATTTTAAACTGGCATAAATGAGTGAAAAAAAACCTCGGCGAACATTGATTATATTCAACCGGAAGTGCATGAGCAGCATAACCGTTGACAAAATATATCTCCGCGACGCGAAACAATTCTCTTTTTTTCATGCTAAATTAATTTTTTGTCAACATTTTTTTTTCAGACAAAAAAATTATCTTAAACTCAGTTAAGTAACTGGAAATTAACATTTTATCCTTTTTCCCACAATGTCGCCAACCGTTAAAAAAACCTCTTCATCGTGTATGTCACATTTAATTTGTCAACTTCCAGTGCTTCCAATATGAACCTGTCTAAAATAAAGGGCATTTACGGACGACATAGTTCAAGATCAGACTGCACACAACGTGCAGTCTGATCTTGATCTATGTCGTCTGCTTTTTAAATCCTGTCTTTAAGGTAAAAACCCTTCTGAGTTGCAGTATGTTGTATTATTAGCCGACGAAAGAGGTCATTTTGTAATAGAGCCATGCTCTGGTATTAATACATCGCAGTGATGCATTGTACCATCCAAGGGATCATATAATTACGGATTCACAAAATCCATTTAGTCTAACAACCAATTAAGTGATGTGGTAGACTAGTCCTTGGACATGCATAAAAATTACTCAAGTTTTGACCCCCCAGGTCAGCCTGCGTAGTGTGCGCAGTCTTATCTGGGTTAATACTTTTTGCAGATGTATTTTAACCCCTTTTTTACAGAGCATCGGTCATTTATATTTGGCGCTGAAAGAGGTAATTCAAGGGATGGCCGCCGTCGCGTAACAAGTTATAAATGTTACAGTAGTCACATTTGTGTTAGCTAACTTTTGGACGTATTTTCACACCATTTAAATCATTCAGGCTTTACTTCTAAAGGATTCACTGCTGGATAATTCACCCCTCGTCACATCTGTGAACAATTAGTTGTGCACCTGTTCCTTTGACAAGTGTGGCTTGAACAATTTCTGACTTGCAAGTGTGCAATTTCATTCCACTGTGATTTTGCTTTAGAAAAGATAGTGCAAAATTATGCTGCTTTGATATAGATGACTTCATGGGAACTGACTTTATCATAAAAAATAAATTTCTGCAAATTACTCATTTTTCGAGGTCTTTTTTATTTCTAATCGTACAATAGCCTTCCGTTTGGTAGTCCTATACTTCTGTTCTTGCGTCTTTAACTCTTTCACTACTGAATAAATAAATTACATTTTCTTAAAGACTAAAAATACATTTCCTCTGCAAGATCAAGAGACAGTTCGGTCACAATCTAGAATTCTGTGCAGTCTGATCTTGATCTACACTGCCCACAATAGCTTCTAGTGTCGTCTATGGTATGGAAAGAATTAAATACACCTAACTTTGTAGGGTTTACTTTGTTTCATGTTTGAATGATAGTTCACTTTGTTTTCTACAGTATTTCCATCATACCGTTTTAACAACTCTTTCAAAGCTCTATCATTTTTTCCCCTGGGTTGCACCCATGCAAAGTTTGAGCTCCACAGTGCATTGCCTGCAGACTGTCTGTTTCACTAGAACTTTGTAGATCACTTTTGAGAACTTCTTAACCTTGAAAATAATAAATAAATTTAACCCTTTACCACACAAAGCCGAGTTTTAATGACCCTAAGGAAGAAGCCTTTTGAAAACATTGTGGGAAAAGGAGAAAATGCTGGTAACCAGCATTTTCTCCTTTTCCTACAATGTTTTCTACCCTATACAATACAAATTCCGTCACTTGAGCAACAATTATATTGCCGTCTGCTGTCAAGTGTGGTGGAGAGGTAACGAAAATTTCAAGCTAATAGTTGAATCTCAAATATTGCGATTTTAAAGATTTCTTTCATGGGAAAATTACATGTCGTCGGACAGTATAGACCCAAGATCAGACTGAACGTTCTTGTATGCAAGCTGTTTATCAAATGTGATTTATTTTTTATTCATTGTCCTTCTCTTTACTGAAATTTTAACTTCATTAGCATAATTTGATCCTATGCTAAAGCACGGATTCGTATCAGACCTACGGGTAAAAGATTTACGTAGAAAATAGGGCATTTCAATCCATAATTATTTACCTTGAAAATACGCTCTGAGGAGGGTCGGAAAAAGGTTGGATTGAATGTTTATATGTTTAAAAAGGACTTTACGACATTCGTGGTGAGAAATGCTATAAAATAAACGCCAAGAGTGTTAAATTACTCAAATAATTTGAAATAATTTGACGTATGTCTGTATGTATTCACGTCTACAGACAGTTAACTCTTAGGCTGCTAAGCGCGACTCACTGACCTTTTGCGGGCAGTGTAGATCAAGATCAGACTGCACAGAACGTGCAGTCTGATCTTTGATCTACACTGTCCGATTAGGAGATATCTTTCCCCTAAAAATAACTTTGAAATAGCAAATTTTTGGTTTTTACTGTCTCATTTCACTTCTTTAGCAGGATAAGGGGAAAGGAGTATTTGGGGTGAATAAAAACTGGCGCGAGAAAACATAATAGCCTTGACCGTTTTCTTGATATTGTCGCCTGCTCAACCCTTTCGAGCCGAGCCCCGGTAATTCAGTCGGTAGCGTGCAGGACTTGAGAACAGAGGGTCGTGGGTTCGATGCTTGGCTCGGCTAATTTCTTTCCGAGGATTGATGATAGTCATTGCGACAAGATTCATTCCTTTCCCACCGCTGACCATTGTGTCGATGATGATTATGTGGGAAAGCAGCCAATGGCTTGGAAAGAATATTGAGCGGAGTACTGGTAAAAGAGAATCCAGGAAAGCATGGATAGGTGCATTGGCCGCCGCGATATAACTGAAACAATGGCGTTAAACGGCGTTAAACACCATAACTTACATACAATCATCCCTTTCGATGCCCAATATTGTTTTAGATGCCTTTTCTGATAACGTAGATCGAGATCAGACTCTGAAGGTGCAGTCTGATCCTCGATCTGCACTCTCCTATCTTTTTAAGATTAAAAGTTTAGAAACAAAATTTCTTGGAGATGATAACTGAAAATATTTCTTGGCATAGAGGGGTATTCATTATTAATTAAGTTTTTATGCATGGAAACAACAGTAAAAACATTGTTGCAAAAGGAAATTTGTCCGTTAACCCTTTACCAAACAATCCCTTGTTTTCATGACTCTGAGGAAGAAACCCTTAAAACCTTTGTGGGGGAAAAAAGGAGAAAATGCTGTTAACCAGCACAATGTTTTCTACCCTGTTAAAGAACTTCAGTTCACTTGTACCACTTTCAGATTTGTCACCTGGAGATATTCTAATTTTGCAAAAGTCCAAAATTTGTCATTTGGAAAAGGGCAGTTCCTCCTATATGCCACAATGATATTTAAAAGTGATTTATGTACGACGCAAAAAGACGTCTACAAAAGATAAACAACACAGTTGCATTTTCGACTTTATCATAAAAACACGAATGAATGTATTTTTTTGCATTTAACCATATACCAAACTATCCCTACTGACACAGAGAAAGAAGGCGACGGAAAACATCGTGGTAAAAAGAGAAAATGCTGGTTTCCAGCATTTTCTCTTGTTCCCACAACGTTTTTAAACATTCGAAAGTCGAAAATTACTGCTTGAGCTGCAATGAATTTGTCGTCTGCAAATGGTTATAGTTTGGTCCAGTTTAAAATTTTGTCGTCTGATAAGAGTTAAGTTTTACGTACAACCGGGTGTCTTTATTACCTAGAAATACGATCTGTGTATTTATTACTCATTCACCGTCTGACAGTACAATAATGAAATAAGTATCTTGTTTCTAATCATATTTCACGGCTTTAATATTTACTTTTTTTGTGCACTTCATTTTCTTAAACTGATCAGTCAAAACGCGTTTCCAATTTCAAATCTTAGAGCGATAGGCACAATTAAAAGTTTTTTTTTTGGTTTATTTTTGCAGCTTTAATATTTACTTTTTTGTGTACTTTTATTTCTTAAAAGGATCAGCCAATCCAATTTTAACTGTTACAGTAATTGGCAAAATTAGAGTCATTTTTGCCAGGTGATTACGGTCTACAACCCCTTATTCATCGGTAAATATCGTGTAACATCGACGTTTCGTAAAGGCTATTCGGCCAATCTCGGAAGCTTCCGTCTTTTAATATGTGAGTTAGGGACCGTTGAACTAAAATTCACATCAGGCTGCCTTTTACGCACAGTTAAGAGCTGAGACCAGATTGCACAGAACGTGCAGTCTGGTCTTAGATCTTCACTGGCAGCTATTGTTTGAATATTCTTTGAAAAACGACAGACAATATAATTTTCTTGACTCTAGATCAATGGTTTATCACGAAGTAATTATAAGCACTGTTGTTCAACCCTTAGGTTCCTAAGTGCGACTCTCTGACCTTTTGCGGACAGTGTAGATCAAGATCAGACTGCACGAAACATGCAGTCTGATTTTTTTATCTGAACTGTCCGATAAGGAGATATTATTACCCAAAATATAACTTTGAAATTGCAGTATTTGGGATTTTACGGTCGAATTAAAAAATTCATTTTGGTTATTTAGCAGGATAAGGGTTTAGATGTTTGTAAAGCTAATGGAGGGCAGTACTATGCTAATACAAACTCTATATAAGGTTAGTGAGCGTGAGTGGAGGTCGTGTAGGTCTGACCAAAAATCTTCTGTTCTTCGTATGCTTCAAAAGTTCTAATCCCGACCAGGTCGGAAATTCTTTCCAAGAATCAGTGAAAGTCATTTCGACAAGACTCGTCCTTCTATCACAGCTAAACATAATTTAGACCCTGCCTATGTGGGAAAGCAGTCAGTATAGGTTGTTAACAATGTTGTGCATAGTACTGACAGAGATCTCATGTTCTACAGCGATTCTTTATAACTCTCTTTGTCTAGTTCACTAGAAACTTTTAATTTTAACTTTTCAGCAGACGTCAAAAGTTAAGACTTTACTACGTTGAGAGATTGGCTGTCGACAAATAAATTAAGGTTTAGATGATAGAATAAGTTTTTGGGATTGTGGGAAAAGAGTACAATGCTGGTAAATAGGATTTTCTCCTATTCCAAACAATGTTTTCAAACGTCCATCTCCTTACGGAAAGCTTGTCAAAAAATGTCAGATGGTAAGAATCCATAATCGCACTGTATTCTGGATACTTATTAGCGATGCTCTGCTCTGGCAAAAGGGGGTTTAATGCATCCTCATGATGCATTATACCAAGAAAGTTATGCTTACGGATCCATAGGATCCATTTTGTCTAAAAACCGACTGAATCATGAAGTAGACTGACTGACCCTTGAACTTGCAAAAAATTTACCAGTAGCGAAAAGTATCGACCCATGTCAGCCTGCGCGGACTGCGCAGGCTGACATGGGTTGATACTTTTCGCAGATGTATTAAAGCACCATTTCTCAGAGCATGGCTAAAAATTGACTTAATCTTTCATTGAACTTGGTATCGTGAGTAGCATTTGTAGACAGTATAGATCAAAAACGCAGTTTGATCTAGATCTAAACTTCCCGAAACATGATCGTAAAACCGACAAAAAATAGTAGCATTTAGGATAGAAGTCTATGTTTAGCGCTTTAAAAAATTTGGAGAATTTACTATTTTTGCCTTCAGATAGGTAATAGCCCATGATCTTATATAAGTCGGGTAACTCTATAAAGGCGTCATTTTACCTGCCAAATTTTCCAACCTATTCATCAGCTGTCTGGAACACGGGATATATATGACCTGGTGTCGAAACTTGATATCACCTGTATATTGGCTGTAATGCAATCAGCAATTAATCAGTAACACACTCTCTCTACCCAGACACATTATTTTATTTTTTGGCCTTTTCCTTCTGAAAAATAGGGGAAAGAGTACAAAAAAAGTGCACAATGGTACAAGTCTTGTAATCGACAAATCTCTGGATACTTATGGGTGGGTTTTTGATTCTCCCGGCTTGCTAACTTTGAAATACTGATAGTCTTTCGGTAGAGATGTAAACCCAACACGTTAAAACAAACGTAAATTGGGATGAGTTTCATCTTGTGCGCCGCCGGCAGTTCAAAAACTGAAACCGTCACCGAACAACCACGTGTTTTAACGATCATGAGAAAGACAGCTTTTGAAGACATTGGGAGAAAAGGGAAAATGTTGGTAACCAACAACTTCGCCTTTGCCTACAATATTTTCTGCCCTATCTGAGACAAATCTCATAATCTCAGCGATATTTAAGACTTTCACTACTGAATAAATAGATTACATTTTCTTAAAGGCGACAAATACAGGTAGCTGCAAGATCGAGAGGCAGTTAAATCACAATCTAGATTGTGGCAGTGGACAGTGTAGATCAGAGATCAGACTGCACGTTCTGTGCAGTCTGATGTTGATCTACATTGTCCACAAAAGCTTCTGGTGTCGTGTGTGGTAAGGAAAGAATTAATATGTCGTATGTACATGCTTTCAAATTTGAACATGTCTAAAATTTTGTCGTCAGGTAATGAGTCAATCACCGTGCTGTGGGGAACCACGGTATAAATGTAGAATACATGTGTGTGCAAGACGGTATGAAACCTTACCATAACATGTCACGTGACCCTATGGTATCACTTGCTAAATGTCACATTGCCGATGGCATAGTTTGATTGATTTGCATTGTTGTACGTGATAGCTGACGTTGGATAAACAAAACAGGCATGATGCAGACTTGGGAGGTTTTGTTTGACATTCAAATTGTTTATTTTACGTCTACAACGTAAATGTCAATGTCAAAATATTATGTTTTTGAAGGTATGGCATATGTTTAAATGGTCATCTCAGATCAGCATTTTACTGTATAAAGTTGCAGATTTATAGACCCCAAACCTTTCGACGGTTCAAAATACAATTCACTGAAACTCAGATTTTTTTTTTTTCAAAAATGTTTTTAGGCTTGACTAAGCAAGCGAATGGTACGGATCTAAGACCAAACTACACGTTCTCTACACTGTCTGCTAAAGAACGTTAGACGTAGCAGTTTTTGCAGGCTGTCAACTGATTCATATATTCCTTCTATTTTCTTTTCAGAATTTTGCCATTCTTCTTAATCTCTTTGTGTTACATATCTGTGCCTATAACTTGGAATTCTCCTAATATTTTCTTTAAAAAATGCCGCTGTTATTTTTATGTAGGACATAAATGATTCCTTAACTGCTCTAGATATTAAACTTGCCGTTAACAGCTATTTCATTTCATCTAAAGCATTCCCACCTGGCAAAGGTGCTGCTATACTGTATGGCTCATCATTGCGGACACGTTGATGATAAACTTGCAAAGTTTTACGTCATAAAAGGTGTCCATTTGGTCACCAGAGAGGTTTTTTTTTTTTTCACCAGAGAGTCTTGCTAAGGGGTTTCTGCCTTGGTGGAGATATGGTACAATTTTTGGGATTAGTGAAATACAAGTAAAATGATTTTATTCAGTGAACAAGTGTGTTTGTTGTTGTACGGCGAGTGTTTTTCAATAAATCTGTTTTTTTTTACCTTGAAATTACTATATCTTTTTACCAAATTTTTGCTTGAAACTCCTTTTTTTTATCGGGTAGATTCCCTTTTTTCTGATTTTTTAATCAAAGATTGGTTGACAGCCTGTTTTTTTTCTATCGTTGCAGTGTCGTAAGTCTATTTATCTTGAACATTTTATTCATGCTTTTCGGTAGTTTATCTAGAAATAATGGTGAAATATGGTTTGATATTTCATGGTTTCGACCAGTGAAAAATACCGATTTCTTATTTTTTAACTCTTTAATTGAAGGCGGAACCAGCAGTTCCCACGCACTAGTTTACTAGGTAAACAGTGCGTGTCATTCAACAAGACGGAAATGTCACGTAATTTACCCTAAAATTCTCGTACTCTAAGTAATATTGTAATGCGTTGCTTTGTGAAGGGGGTACGCCACGGGGAATTACCGAAACCAACTGTGCTGGATTTTGATGAAAATTCCAACAACAACAAAAAAAGTATGAAATAAATTAGTGAAAGATCGAAATTCATTTCATCTTTTGAACATCATCGGTAATATTTTCGTCAGTGGCTGCGCCACTCGTGGAAATATTACCGATGATGTTCACTCGATAAAATAGATTTCGATCTTTCACCGAAATAAATAAATATCCTCTATTTATCTACCCACTCAACTGACACCATCAGGATTAGAGATAAACTATCTGACGATTAGGTAACTTCAAGTAAATATAATTAAACAGTTTGTCAGACCAGGTCCACTTCATTCGTAAACTTCCGAACTGTTTGTAAACAGACTTGTTAGGATACAAGATAAGAGATCCTAAATAAAACCCTTGTTTGGTGAAAAGAGATTGTATGAAGGAGATTTGAGTCCGTGTTCACCACCTATTCTTAGTCCAGTTCTCAAAACTTTTCTATTAACTATGAAAGTAACACAACTTCTGATTTGCTAAACCAAATGGTTTAGCCAATCAGAAGTTATGTTACTTTCTAAATCTTTAATTAGACCAAGAATATTCTCAAGAATGGTTGGTGACTACGAACTATGGCATTGATTTTGATTGACGATCTTATGTTTCTGCCGATCCCTGCTAGCTGAGAGGGCAACGCCTACTGCTTGTAATCCAAAGGTTGTGAATACGAAAAATGACTTGACCGAAATTATTACCAAGGACAAATTTAACCCTTTGGCTGCTAAGAGCGATTCAAGGACCTTTTGCAGACAGTATAGATCAAGATCAGACTGCACAGAACGTGCAGTCTGATCTTGATCTATACTGTCCGATAAGGAGATATCTTTCACCAAAAATACCTTTGAAATAGCAAATTCTTGCTTTTTACCACCGGCTTGAAAGTTTCATTTCACTTATTTAGCCGGATAAGGGTTAAGTCAGAGTTGAGACAGGATTTATTCCTTTCCTACTACTGAACGTTTTATGTACTTTAAAAAGCAGTTATTAGCTTGGGACGAGTGTTATGGTTAGCACTATTAAGTCTTTCACCGCCGAATATTTGAATACAACCGCTTTGCACGGCTGAAAACACAATCTGTTGACACTCAGATTATTGTTTAGCTTATAGGCTTGACTAAGCAAACGGACGGCATAGATCCAAGATCATCTTTCTCTGTTTAGTATTATCTACCCATACATGCGTAGCAATGCTGATGCATAGGTTGTGCTGCTTCAATTTGAGCCAAGAAGATGCTAATTAAGGGGTGTTATTCTTCTCTTAAAGTCAATAAGTCAACCCTTTCTGTAGAGGCAAAATACAAGTTGTGTTTGAGGACAGTACAGACCAAGACTGAACCACTTAAAAAGTGCTGCTTGTTCAAAGACCAAACTGCACTTACTGATCTACTAAATTGTTCTATTACATCTGCCAGCCCAAAGTTATCCTGGGCATTTTTTTGTTATTGATTCGTTGAGGATGGGAGGCGCCGTAGCTCAGTGGTCACGGCGCAGGATTGTATTACAGTTTTCTTGTGTTCAGCTGACGTTTGGCCCAACGGTTAAGGCACTTGATTTGCAATCGAGTGTCTAGGTTCGATTCCTGCTAGAGACGATGGTCACACAGGAGTGCACTGGTGTAGTCCAGAAAACACATGAAAAGGAGAGGTGGTACCGTGATATAACTGTAGTAATGTTTAAAACTGTGTTAAGCCGAACCATTCAAACAAACATTTGTTTCGTGTGAAAACAAAAAAAAGTTTTAAAGATAAAAGGGCTCAAACATGAGTAAGGTATTTTAGTATGAGATCTCCAATAAATTGTGTTTTAAGGAGCATGAAACATCAGTTTATTTATCATTGAGTGGCTTTTGGGAGTTTTCCTGAGAGCTTTTTTAAGATTTATGTTAGACTTTAGTTCATAAAAAAAGACATGAATGACGAGCCTTCCACAAACTGCTTATGTAAACTATTATCATGACAAACAGAGAAATAGGAAACAGGATACCATCATTATTAACTGTTTTTGACTTCGTTTGAAAGCGCTTCAGTAAACTTGGAACCATCATTATCAACTGATGTCTTTTAAGCTCGCCTGAGCACAAAGTGCTCATGGTGAGCTTTTGTGATCGTGCTGTGTCCGGCGTCCGGCGTCCGTCGTGCGTCGTGCGTCGTCCGTCGTCCGTCGTCAACTTTTACCTTGTGTACGCTCTAGAGGCAACATTTTCAGTCCGATACTCATGAAACTTGGTCAGAATATTTGTCTCGATGATATGTCGAACGAGTTCGAAAATGGGTCATGTCGGATGAAAAACTAGGTCACTAGGTCAAATCTTAGAAAAACCTTGTGTACGCTCTAGAGGCCACTTTTTCAGTCAGATACTCATGAAACTTGGTCAGAATGTTTGTCTTGATAATATCTTGGACGAGTTTCAAAATAGGTCATGTCGGGTCAAAAACTAGGTCACTAGGTAAAATCTTAGAAAATCCTTGTGTACGCTCTAGAGGCCACATTTTCAGTCAGATACTCATGAAACTTGGTCGGAATGTTTCTCTTGATGATATCTCGGACGAGTTCGAAAATGGGTCATGTCGGGTCAAAAACTAGGTCACTAGGTCAAATCTTAGAAAAAACCTTGAGTATGCTCTAGAGGCCACATTTTCGGTCAGATATTCATGAAACTTGGTCAGAATGTTTGTCTTGATGATATCTCGGATGACTTCGAAAATGGGTCATGTCAGGCAAAAAACTAGGTCACTAGATCATATCTTAGAAAAACCTTGTGTACGCTCTAGAGGCCACATTTTCAGCCCAAAACTCTTGAAAGTTGGTCAGAATGTTTGTCTTGATGATATCTCAGTCGAATTTGAGAATGGGTCATGTCGGGTCAAAAACTAAGTCACTAGGTCAAATCTTAGAAAAACCTTGTGTACGCTTTTGTGATCGTGCTGTGTCCGGCGTCCGGCGTCCGTCGTGCGTCGTGCGTCGTCCGTCGTCAACTTTTACCTTGTGTACGCTCTAGAGGCCACATTTTCAGTCAGATACTCATGAAACTTGGTCAGAATGTTTGTCTTGACGATATCTCGGACGAGTTCGAAAATAGATCATGCTCTTGAAATTTGGTCAGAATGTTTGTCTTGATGATATCTTGGACAAGTTTGAAAATGGGTCATGTCAGGCAAAAAACTAGGTCACTGGTCAAATCTTAAAAAAAAACCTTGTATACACTCTAGAGGTCACAGTTTCAGTCCAAATTTCTTGAAAGTTGGTCAGAATGTTTCACTTGATGACATCTCAGATGACTTCGAAAATCGGTCATGTTGGGTCAAAAACTAGGTCAGTAGTTTAAATCTTAGAAAAAAACCTGTGTATGCTCTGTAGGCCACATTTTCTGTCCAATACGTATGAAAGATGGTCAGGATCTTTGTTTTGATAATATCTACAATGGGAAAATTGACTATGGTTGGCTAAAAAGTAGGTCACTGAAAGAAATTCTAGAAAAAGCTTGTGTATATGCTAGAGGCCAAATTTTCAGTCCAATAATTATGAAAGCTTAGTAGATTGCTTGTCATGATATCTCAAAAGAGGTTGAAAATGGGTTATGTTTGGTCAAAAGACTCAGGTGAGCGACTTTAGGGCCATCATGGCCCTCTTGTTACTTCATTTCAAAGTGCTGAGAAAAATTATGAGTACCCTTGCAACTTCTGAAAGATGAATTAAAGATGTTGAACGCTTCATCTTTTCCGGAATGAGGGCTCTTTTGCGGACGGTATAGATCAAGATCAGACTGCACGTTCTGTGCAGTCTGATCTTGAATCTACACCGTCCACTTGTTTAGTCAAGCTTCGAAGACGAAAATCTTTCCGAGTTTCTGTGGATTGTCTTTACAGCCGTCGAAAGAGTTCGGATTTGTACATTTGGCGTTAAAAGAGTTAATCCTTAGGCTGCTAAGCGCGACTCACTGACCTTTTTATGGACAGTGTAGATCAGGATCACACTGCTCACAACGTGCAGTCTGATCTTGGATCTACACTGTCCGATAAGGAGATATTTTTCTCAAAAAAAAAAAAAAAAATGAAACAGCACTATTTTGGGTTTTACTATCGGCTTTAAAGTTTCATTTAACTTATTTAGCAGGATAAGGGTTGATACAAAGAAGTATCGCGACAAACAGAGAAATTGGAAACTGGGAACCATCATTATCTACTCATGTCTTTTTACTTCATTTCAAAGTGCCGAGAATGATTATGAGTACCCTTGCAACTTTTGAAAGATACTTTCCGGAAACAGGGCCCCCTATTTCACTAGGGCAATGCTCAATTTGTACGTTTTTGTCATACTTTTCCACCGTAAAGTCAAGATAATAGCCTTAACATTTTAACCCTTAGGTTGCTTAGCGCCACTCAATGACCTTTTGCGGACAATGTAGATCAAGATCAGACTGCACAGAACGTGCAGTCTGATCTTGGATCTTCTCTGTCCGAAGAGGAAAATTTTTCCCTCAAAGATAACTTTGAAATATCAAAATTTTGGTTTTTACTATAGGCTTGAAATTTTTATTTTTAGCAGCATAAGGGTTAAAGCGCAATAAATCAGACGACAAAAGTACAGAACGTCAAGCGCCAATCACGCGCATAGCTATACGTATTAAAAACACATTATATGGAAAACTAGCGGAAATAACGAGCATTTAAAGATACAAAACGAAAACTGAAACTTCGACAATTTGTCCATCTGATCAAACTGCCAGTGGTCATTCTATAGATGACATGGAAGATAAAACGAGATAAACGAAACAAAATTTACAACCTATTTTTTTTTTCGCTGCGTTCTCACGTTTTTTGGTTGTCAACCTTTTCTACTTCACGACTTTTTTCATACGGTGACTTTTCAATCCCGTTAAGAATAAGTATTTCTCCCTTAAGATATAGGAAAATGCCCCCTTTGCTATCCCTTTTTACGTTTTATAAACGCGTAATTATATTACGTGTATATTATTTAAAAGGAAAAAAAAATAGAGCATATTTGCAGCCACTCGTGAAAATATTACCGATAATGTTCACGAGATGAAATAAATTTCGATCTTTCACCGAAAAAAAACCCAGCAAATATTCTGTTTATTTCATGCTTCTAACCCCTTCTTTAATGAGACTTTCATCAAAATCCAGTACAGGTGTTTTCGGTAATTCCCCGTGGCGTACCCACTCCACATAAGAACACATTACAATATTACGTAAAGCGCCTGTAATTTCGGGTAAATGCGCGTAAATTACGTCATATTTTCCTCTGGTTGAATGGCACGCGCTGTTTACCTAGTTAACTACTGCGCGGGAACTACTGTTTCCGTCTTCAATTGAAGAGTTAGAAAATATGAAATGGGTATTTTTATAACTGGTCATAACCATAAAATATCAAACCATAATCCACTAGTTTTACTTTGATAAATTACCGAAAAGCATAGAATAAAAGGTTTTACTTTGCCTTACTTTTACTTACTGAGCAGCGCTTTAAGAAAATGGGGTTTAATGTATCATTGTAATGCATTCCAAGAAAGTCGTGCGCATCGTATAGATCCATTGGAATTTTTCGACCCAGGTCAGCCTTTGCGGACTGTGCAGGCTGACATGACATAGGTAGACACTTTTTTTTTTCATATGCATTAAACTACCTTTTCACAGAACATGCTTGTTTTCATTGCTTCAGTCTTAATTAGACATAGAGGAATTGGAACAAGTGACGTAAGGAGGTACGAGTATATTTAAAGGAAATGCAAATAGTTTTTTTGGAACTGATAAACAAAAGCACGTCGGGAAAAGAACCGGTTTCTGGTAAGAATCAGTTGCCCCGGGGACGAATTACAGATAGTGAGTGTTTCTGTGGTAATGGGTTATGGTCATATGACTTATGGTCTGGTATTTTGGGGCAGAAGTTCTTAGCCATTTACCGCACAGTCCCAAGGTTTTGCGACCATGTCGTAGATGGCTTTTGAAAACATTATGGGAAAAGGAGAAAATGCTGGTAACCAGCATTTTCTCCTTTTCTCACAATGTTTTCTACCATTTCAAACACATTTCATCATTTGTTAAGAGTTAAATTGTCGACTGCGAATGCTTTCAATTTGGACGAGTGAACATTTTGCTGCTTGGTACAGAGTCTCAGCTATCCTGACGGTGTAGATCCGAGATCTAAATTGTCCAGCATTAAATTTTGATCTTGTGTAAGCGGTATATAGCTATAGAATTTTCTCATGAAATTATAAGCCTTTACATTGGCTAGCTTCGAGCTACAAAGGTATGAACATAATTATTTTATATGGGGGTTCTAAATGATTGTCGATAAGTACAACTGCAATAGCATACTTATAAATTAGTGTTTGTTCAATGGGTCAAAACTTGTTGGGTCAGTGGTAAATTCAATTTTAGTGCCCGAGAGTGAGCTCCCTCCAATTTGTACGTGTGAATTACAGGTTAGATGGTTAGCGAGATAGATCAGGGTTTTGTTATAATTTATGTTCTCGCTGGTAAAGGCTAGCTTACCCTTGCTATGTATTGATCTCATGGTATCATGATGAAAACGACACAAAAAAAGTTACAACCAAAACGATTAATATTGCACATTAGCAATTTGTGACATCATAAATTTAACAATAAGCTTACCTTATTAAAACCGGAGTTCGATTTATGTCTGTGCTGGAACGCTTAATGTGTTTCTTTCGATGTACGTAGATTTAATATTAAAGATGTTGGCCTTTTAAATCTTCCGGCGCCAAATTATTATGTAGAATTCAACCTCTTTCGAAGGCTTAACATAATCGATGGAAACTCAGAAATATTTTTCATCGTACAGGGTTAACTAAACAAACGGACGGTATAGATCCAAGATCAGACTGCACGCATTGTGCAGTCTGATTTCGAATCTATGCCGTCTGCAAAAGCCAGTTTTCCCTTATGACGCCGAGAGGGTGAAAGAAACGGATGCCTTCTTGCCAAAAAGGTTTGGGGCACAAGAAAGCGATAACCTATGGTTCTTCTGATAACCCTAGATCTGGTGTATGAATTGATGTATTGTCTAGAAAATTGAAGTCAAACTCCGTGCAAATGTCACGGAAATAAACAGCGTGAGAATGTTGTCAAGTTTTAAATTCAACAATTGTAACGTAGTAGCCTAATAGGAACAGGTGAAAGGTAGTTTTTGGCCGACCTTGCTTTGCCATGTTCTGTCCTTGCTGCGGGTTCAATTGTTAGGTGTTCAAAGTTTGCCGCCTTTTCAATGGATATGTTTATGTGGATGCACATTGCTTGAGTGCGACTCAGTAGTGGCTTGCCAAGGGACTGCCC
Source organism: Hippopus hippopus (assembly GCA_946811185.2). Lineage (NCBI taxonomy): Eukaryota > Metazoa > Mollusca > Bivalvia > Cardiida > Cardiidae > Hippopus > Hippopus hippopus. The sequence continues at coordinate 8,296,934 of OX328100.1, read as the reverse complement.
CATGTTACTAACATCGGCAGAGAGGATAGAATCAGGAATCCTGATAAAGAATCACACTCTTTTACCAGTGGTCCATCGAGGACATCTTTTATTCTTTTTTTTTTTAAAGTACATGTATCTGAAAATTCCAAAACAAGAGGAAAGCCAAAGGAAGACGAGAAGTGTCCAAGCTATGGTGCAGATTTTCAGACAGTATCAATGACAGTCTGAAGTAGGCACCGCTCCATTTCTTGAAACAAAGAGGGTAAAGGAATGCTGTTTGGAACAACATTTTTAGCTTGGAAAAAGCCTTAACGACCACGGGCTGTATCCCACCAATTATTCGGGATTAAACTCTAATTCTAAACTCTGATTGGCTGACTGAGAACGTCTAGGTCAATCAGACGACTAATCACAAGATATAATGAATTATACAAAATGCAATGAAGTATTTTTTTTTTCAAAGCAAAACAGATACTCGGTATGCTTGCCAAGTGAGACCCAGAGTTTGGATTTCACCAGAGTTCTTTCCGAGTTTTGGCTTACAAACTGTTAGGTTGAAAATAGCACCTGTTACTTTATGACTTCCGAGCATATAATCGAGTTAATCGAGAAATAACAGTGGAATATTTTTCGATATTTCATGGTTACGACCAGTGAGAAATACCGATTTTATTTTCTAACTCTTCAATTGAAGGTGGAAACAGTTGTTCCCGAGCACAAGTTACCTAGGTAAAATGCGCGTGCCACTCATCCAGATGGAAATGTGACGTAATTTACCCTACATTTCTCGCGCTTTTCATAATATTGTAATGTGTTGTTATGCGAAAGGGGTACGCCACGGGGAATTACTGAAAAGAATGTACTGAATTTTGATTTAAGTCCCCCAAAAAAGGTTGGAAGCATGAAATAAATAGGATATGTGGTTTTTTTTTGGTGAAAGATCGAAATTTATTTCATCTCGTGAACATCATCGGTAATATTTTCACTCATTAGATTCGTTATAGCCGTGAAATGATCCATACATTGTTGAAAACTGTGTTATTTAAACCAAATCAAATAAAAATTTATAAATGTAGTCGAACATAGATATCAAAGGTTCATGGACTTAACCAGTTTGAAAACAGGAGTCTTTAAAACTCTCGAAAAAGCAGTACTTTAAGAGATCAAAGTGTTAACACCCAGTTCAAATCATTGGTCTGCGTTTTCCTTACATTTGTCGCAATATCTTTAAGTCTTACGATGCACTGAGATAGAATGAAAAATTACGCGTGTGCTTATTTCTCTAAGACTTAATCTTGAACAAATAATTTGAATAAGAAGGTACTAATATGCGGTGAGTTGTGATTTGTATCCTTTCACTAATTCAGATATTAGAACCAATAATTTGGTAATCGATCATCTACATCAAAGGGAAGTTCTTTCCAAATATGGTAAAAATACGATATCGTTGAGATAGGCGCGTCACTTGAAGTCTTGTAAATATCTTCAAATACCAGTCCTCAGATAAAAGGAAGTAATGTCAGGTCCCCATAAATCACATCCGAGTACCGGTCCTGTCCGCTTATCACAACACCGTTGCTTGTTGCCACCATTTTAAAACCTAATTGGAGACTTTAAACTTTCACCCTTTTGAAAGTATGTCGATCTGTCTGCATCATACGTCAGAAAAGTTTGTGAAAAACTGGAAACTTACGAAACATTGCTTTATTTTCTCAATGATGTTACTTTATTCAAAATCAGTTGATCTGCAACGATCTGTTCTCACCGACTAGTCTTACTTGTTGAAAAATTGAGAATTATTTAAAAGGTTGTTACAGATTACAGTAACTCTTTACCAACCGACAAAATTTTAGACTTGTTCAAATTAAAAGTATCTGTAGGCAACATAAGTGTGACTCAAAGTAAAAACTGTCCTTAGAAAACATTGTGAAAAAAGGAGAAAATGGTGGTTACCAGCATTTTCTCCTTTTTCACACAATGTTTTAAAAGGCATTTTTCTTTAACCCTTTACCAAACAATCCCTGGTTTTTACGACCCTGAGATAGAAGCCTTTTGAAAACATTGTGGGAAAAGGAGAAAATGCTGGTAACCAGCATTTTCTCCTTTTCCCACAATGTTTTCTACCCTGCTGGAAACAAATTTCAATTTTTGAGTTACGTTTATTTTGTCGTCTGCAAGTGCTTTCAATTTGGACCAGTCTAAAATTTCGTTGTTTGGTAAAGAGTTAAAGTCGTCAGAATTTCTGGATTGACTGGCAAAGGGTTAACAAACAAAGGACCGAATGGTCAGAAAGAATCAGTATGGATATTTCAGCTGTCAGGTTGAAGTGGTCAACGTGTTAGTCACTTTGATCTTTTTATCCCCCAGTGTAAATGACACCTGATAAGCGACTGGTCAGGTATGGCACGCCAGATTTCTGTTCCCTCTCGCACAAGAATTAATGAGTTTTCAAATCAGGGGTCGTACATACACATATAATTACGTTCCCGGTTCAAACTGACCAGCCCGCATAGCTCAGTTATGAGAGCGTAGAGCGTAGGGCTCGTGAACGTGATGTTTCGGGTCACTTGAGGTGTGGGTTCGATTCCCGCGGCTGGCAATCTAAAAATTACTAATATAGTCTTTCGGATGAGACGTTAAACTGAGGTCCGGTGTGACGGTACTACACACCGAGCACGTTAAAGAACCAGGCGTAACTAAGGATGGGTTTCGTCCTGTATCTGCACTATCCCCTGTAATAATACTAACAGCTTTCATAGGGCGTCACCCATATGGGCAACCGGTGGCGACGATGAATAAACGCAAATGTAATCAATCCCTGTACAAACTGAAAAGGGAGTTTTTAGAGGAGATGGAAAGAAAACGCTGTGGTGCTTTGATTAAATAATGGATTGAACGCTGTTTTACATCACTTTCAACATTATTCAGTCACAACATGGCGACAGCTCAAATAGTCAAATATGTCCTTGGTTTCACATGCACTAAGCTAGGACTCTGAAGTGTCCTGTCAAAGGACACGTCCAAAAAATTCTAGTGCTTCCAGTGAGACTGTGGTTCACAAAGAGTCAAAAACAACGCTATGGAGTATGACTGTTTTGAAAAACTTTGGACTAATTTTTGTGCAACTTCAGGTCTTCTTTCTTGCACAAGGTTTGGTGGCTTATATATTGAATAGTTCCAGTCAGTTCCTGAACACTTTACCAGACTATCCTGTTTTAGCGAGGGAGACGCCTGAGCAAAACATTGTGGGAAAAAGAGAAAATGCTGGTTCCAACAATGTTTGCTATCCTTTCAGTATTTACTATAAAATCTGATTCCTTGTTAGTGCATGTAATTTTTTTCCATTTGGATGACATTTTAATGATGTCATTTTGTATAGGGCTAAAAGGAACAGTGACTTACTCCTTGCCCTAGACGATCCATTAACGGCTCGAAAAAAAATGACGAATTGAAACAAATATGGCATAAACAGTCTATAAGTAGCTAGTAAAGGAGCCAAGAATGATCATCGTTGCAAATGGAGTCAATGCTCGTGAGTAGAAATTCCTCTGTTTGTACCGATTTTTTCCACTCTTTTGTTTTGAAGGTGCCAATCGGGCGTTCACACAAGGAAAATGGGGAACGTGAAAAATGATTGAAATTTTACCTTCGTGTCTGTGCGCTTAAAGCATCAAGTTGTGACCTATTTTATATTAAGAAAGTAAAAAATAAATGGCTATTTAAATTTGATATAGGCGTATCACCATCATCATCATCATCATTAGTAGAAATATTGGACAAAAAATCTTACACAAATATCAAAATCAAAGTGCCTTTGGTACTGAAAGCGTTAAAGGGTATGTGACAAGGTTGTAATTTATCAACTCATCTTTTCTCCATTCTTATCAAGAAGAGCTAGGCTCTCTGATAGAGCAAGCGTCACCGCTTGTAGTTACAATTCTTTAGGAAGTTCAAAATTCCTTGTAAAATCTTCTTCGGCTGTAAAACAGGATGTAACAGTAGCATTAAATTAAAGGCTATTTAAAGTCTGTTACAGTCCTTGACCAATGTCAAAAGAAGTCAGGTTTATTTGGCGTTGACATAGTTACTTCAGTGCTCGAAAGGTTAATTCAAGGTGATTATTCCCCATTGAATAAGAGTTATTACATGTAGCTCGGCTGTTTTCGAGGAAAACGTCGAGGTATTGCCGTAGCGCTGGTGTCGTCGTCGTCGTCATGGTGCGAAAACTTTGACATTTTGTAATATCTCTGTTATTAATGAAGATATTCACTTCAAACTTGGACAAGTTGTTAACTATCAAAAGGGGAATCTATACAACAAAGACATGTAACTATCAAAGTATTTTTGACATAGTTATGCCCCATTTTCGATTTAGAATTTTCACTGAAAATCAAGCACTTGCAGCCAAGCATTGGCATCCGCATGCGGTGCTCTTGTTGTACACTGCTGCAGGTAGAGAGTTAACCCTTAACCTGCTAATTAAGTTAAATGAAATTTTTCCAAGCAAAAGTAGGAAACCCAAACATTGCAATTTCAAATTTATTATTTTTTTTGGGGGGGGTGTATTCTACTTATCGGACAGTGTAGATCCAAGATCAGACTGCACGTTCTGTGCAGTCTGATCTTGATCTACACTGTCTGCAAAAGTGTCTTATGTAACGCTTAGCAGCCGACGAGTTTACACTTTAGTCTTGGAATAGAGTAAAACGTGTATCCACCTTTTATCATGACATTTTCTTACATAGTTCAAAACCTAGCAACGGGATAGGAAAACGGAAATCCTCAATGTCAACCTTAAAGCAATCTGTCACCAACGTTTGTTTAATGCGGGTCCAACTAATGGATGATCCAGAAGTACCTATGAGTGACGGTCGTAAGCGACGACCTCTCGTAACAGAGGTTTCAGATTTGAATTCCGACATACCATAATTTTCATTCAGTGTTTGTCAAGCTTTAGTCCGTGACATTATCTTATAGGCCTGAATTAACAGTTGGACGGTAAAGATCCAAGATCAGACTGCAAGTTCTGGGCAGTCAGATCTTGATCTATTCCACTCGCAAAAGCAAATGAACCTGGAAATTACACATGGCAAGAAGTCTGCTCTGAAAGAACCTTTGCAACCGGAAGCCCGCTGTCTGATTTTAAAAAAGGGCTTGGCCCTAGTCGCTCGAGAGCGTGTTTGGCTTGGGTCTAGGGAAACATGTATAGTTTCGCTGGCTGTTGTTTTTGACACAACTGGAGTAATTTTGAAAACTTCATTAGAGCTTGATTGAATTTGCGTTTATTTATCGTCACCACCGGTTGCCCATATGGGCGACGCCCCCCCGATGGCTGTTAGTATTGTTACGGGGGATAGTGCAGAAACAGGACGAAACCCATCTTAGGTTACGCCTGGTTCTTTTACTTGCTCGGTGTATAGCACCGTCACACGGGACCTCGGTTTAATGTCTCATCCGAAATACTATTGGTAATTTTAGATGGCCAGCCGTGGGGATCGAACCCACACCCTCAAGTGACTCGAAACATCACGTTCACGAGTCCTACGCTCTACCTATTGAGCTATGCGGGCTGGTCAATATTATTAGAGCTTTTCTTACTATCACAAGTGTTATATCATATCCTGAGCTATTAAAAAAGATTACATAACGCATTTCACGTACACAATAGGATAAGGCTAAAAATAGAAGGCAATTTACTGCATGAATTTTACAAATTTGTCACCTGTCGTTTTTGTCAACAAATCCGGCAAGTAAAGAAAAAAAAAATCGATGATCTCAAAAGAAAAGATTGAAATGATAAAAAACACCAACCGACAAAAATCAGGTTCACGTGACCCCTGTGCATAAATCAAGATAAGAAGGGTACGATAGTCGTTATCTTGTAGTTTTCATTTTTTCTATGTTTCTCAAACTATGTTTTTGCATAAACACGTGACCTCATACAGGTGATTTTTCTGCGTCTTATAATAGAACACATTGATTAATGGATGGATGGACGGACGGATGGACGGATTGATTGGTTGATTGATTGATTGATGGATTGATTGATGTTTTGAACCACTTTCACCATTATTTCAGTCATTTCAATTTGGCTCTCTCTCTATTATGTATGCATAATTTTCCAGGTTTCAACGGTATAAGGCTAGAGCTCTGAAGTGTCTTGCCATAATTGTATGTTGCAATTTGTTTCAGGAAGGAATCAGTTGAATGAGTCATTACTCATAAGTGCAAAACGGCATAGATCAAGATCAGACTGCACAGAAAGTGCAGTCTGATCCTTGATCTGCACCGTCCGCCATTTCAGTCAAGCCTGTAAGATTAAAGTCTTGCTAAGTTTGAGTGGATTTATTGTTTTTTTAGCCGTCAAATATGGTCGTGTTTTTATAGTTGGCGTTAACAAAGTAAAGGATTCGTTATGTGCATATGTTCGATGAGCGAACAGTTGATAAGGCTTTCTATCCTAAACTCTTTCACTGCCATATAAATAACCTTCACTTTTTTAATGGCTACAAATACAGTTCCGCTGCAAGATGGAGAAACAGCTCAATTACAATCTAGAATAAAAGTGGACAAGGTTAGATCAGAGATCAGACTGCACGTTCTGTGCAGCCTGATCTTGATCTACTCTGTCCACAAAAGCTTCTTGTATCGTCAACAGTAAAGAAAGAGTTAAAGATGTAAGGAAAAAAACCATCAGTGCTTACCTCTTACTCTGCGATACACAAGTATGCCTGTTTTTTTTATTTGCTGAAAGTGAAGACAATGATCAACTTATGTATGGTTCTGTTCTTATCTTTTGTCGATACTCTTCACGTCATTTTCGTAACTATTAAACATGGTTACAAGAATACACCACTGAGAGTGACCACAGAGAGAGAGAGAGAGAGAGAGAGAGAGAGAGAGAGAGAAAGAGAGAGAGAGAGAGAGAGAAAGAGAGAGAGAGAGAGAGACAGACAGACAGACAGACAGACAGACACAGAGATGGAAAGAAAGAGAGAGAGAGAGACAGACAGACAGACAGAGAGAAAGACAGAGAGGGACGGACGGACAGACAGAGAGACAAACAGACAAAAAAAAAAAAACTTGACTAAAACAGAGGGAATTTGGTTATTGATCATGTAACAATTTAATTTATCGTTCAACAGACAATCATAAAAAGAAAGGACTCATAAAACACTCTGTTACCCTTAGAGCTTCAAACGCAAATTGACAATTTTGCGCTCTGACAAAAGCCCAAATAATGTAAATTTAAATTCTGTTTAATCAGGATATCTGTCGAAAAAGCGCGCGGAATGAAGATCGAAAATCCGACTGCATGATATGTTAAGTCTGATCTTGATCTTCATGTTGGTATTTGCAGGTAACTGAAGTTGTGATAGAGACTTGAAGGGTTAACATCTGCCGATATTGCGAAAAAAATGTAAACGCGTCGTTGTAATACTGTCATGACGAGATATAAATGACAGGCCCCACTTTTATATGATTTATTGCTTGAACAGAACATTATCAGACAGTAAGATGCGCGTTACTTTAGCCTCTGCTATTAACAACTTTTGAAAAACACTGCGAAAAAGTGAGTCGCTTTTTCGTTTGTTTTGCTTGCTGTTAGTTTGAATTATGTTTGACACAGCATTTAAATGTATTTCAGTTACATCTCGGTTTTCTATTTATTATCGTCGTTTCTGAGTTTCTCTCGTGCATATACTAGGCTGAGGCATGGCAGTGCCTTCCCAAGGTAAACGCTGGCATAACCAGAGCTGTAATCGAGCTATCGAACCAGATTACCTACATACACACACAGGACCACTAGGACTGCCTAGAGTAGTCCTTTGACATGCAACAAATTTACCAACAGCAAAAAGTTTCGACCCAGGCTGACATGAGTTGATACTTTTTGAAGATGCAAGAGCCATTACACACAAAAAAAAAGCCACTGTTCCCTTTTACCTCTACGCTACCTCTCTATTTTGTCAGTAGAACGTTCCTTTTTTTTTCATGTATAACCAGGAAAACCCAAGGGGATCCAATTTTAGTCTGCATGTATTGAATACTAAAGGAGCTTGTTGTGGTTTTTCGAGCACTGTAGATATAGATTAGATTGCATAGACTGTTTAGTCTGGTTTGGTTTAAAACACTTACATAATAATGGCCTGCAACACACGAAATGGGGCATTCGGACATTTGCGTAAAGTGTCGTCTCGGATCAGCCTGCGCAGTCCGCGAAGGCTAATCCGAAACCACACTTTCCGTTTTTATGTATTTTTCTGTTTTGCGCAAGTCTACTGAAGCACAAAATCTAATGTAGTCGTAAAGTGCCGTCTCGGATCGGCCTGCACGGACTTCGCAGGCTGATCCGAGACGACACTTTACGCAATTGTCCGAATGCTTCATTTCGCGTGTTGCAAGCTATATATCATGTCAGGCTAATGTACATCCGTTGTTTTAAGTTTTGTATTAATAATTTAAAAAAAAAATCGCAACAGCTGCACCTTACTATTTTACCGTCGGTTTTAAACAGGTGGCATACTGAGCATGTTTTAAGATAATAAGATAATTCTTTGATAATTTTTCATCTTGTTTTAACCATATCCTGCTCATGACGAACGCTGTTCGCGTCCTTTCAAATCTATTGAGAAGAATTTAGACTGGGATAAATGCGTACATCCATGCGGTCTGATCTTGATCTCTGCTCTTCCTTGCCCCTTTACTTACTTAACTCTTTACCAAACAACATAATTTTGGACTGGTCCAAATTCAAAGTATTTTCTCCATTTACCGCAATGTTTTCAAAAGTCTTCTTCCTCAGGGACCATGGATGACTTAAGCGGGGAGTGTACAGCAAGATCAGCCTGCACAGATGTGCAGTCTGGTCTTGCTTTACACCCTCCGCTGCTTAATCGGTAGTTTGGGTCATATGAACCCAGCGCAATACCCGTACATTTAGCAAATTATCTTGGTGTAATCGTCAACAATTTTTATTCGGCGGAATAGGGGATTAAACAGTTAGCTATGTACCAGACGAAATGATGAAAGTTAGTCCATGGCTCAAATGATCGCAATTTTTTTGAAAGAGTAGAAAATATTGCGGGAAAAAGAGAAAAGGTGCTGCTGACCAGCATTTTCTCTTTTTCCCACGATATTTTTTAAAGCCTCCTCTTCTTAGATTATAAAAGCTCGAGTTTGTTTCGTAAAGGGTTAAGCTTTACGATCAAGAAGAAGATCCAGACCATTTTTTCCATGGGTTATCTTAACTCTCATCCTGCGAAATAAGTAAAATGAAAATTTAAAGCCTATAGCAAAAAACCCAAATTTTTCAAGCCGATAACAAAAAACCCGAATTTTGCAATTTCAAAGCTCTTTTTGTAGACTGGTATGGTCTTTTGGGGAAAGATATCGTTTTATCGGACAGTGTAGATCCGAGATCAGGCTGTACATTTTGTACATGCTGTGCAGTCTGATCTTGATCTACATTGTCCGCAAAAGGTCCATGGGTCGCACTTCGTAGCCTAAGGGTTAATTTATCAATATGAATCTGTACTCCTCTTTGTAACCTTTTCTTAGCCATACGCGAAAAATGGTGCTTTTTTGGACGGTATAAATTCAAGATCAGCCTGCACAGAACTTGTTCAGTAGAAATATGTCTGAATTTCAGCCGTTTGTATCTTCAGCCGTTGAAAGAGGTCGAGTTTATATTTTTGTGGCTGAAAGATTTAAATAATAAAGCTTGCAACACGCGAAAAGGGACATTCGGACATTTGCGTAAAGTGTCGTCTCGGATCAGCCTGAGCAGTCCGCCCAGGCTAGTCCGAGACGGCACTTTACGACTACCTTAGATTTTGTGCTACAGTAGACTGGCGCAAAACAGAAAATTACATAAAAACGGAAAGTGTGGTTTCGGATTAGCCTTCGCGGACTGCGCAGGCTGATCCGAGACGACATTTTACGCACATGTCCGAATGCCCCTTTTCGCGTGTTACAGGCCATATTATAATACATGTATGTATATTTAAAAACGCATTTTAGGACGAAGGAGGTTGCTCAAAGCGAAAAGAATGAAGTTTAAAACATGTAAATCATTGAGTATTTCATTAATAAAGTTTGTAGCGTTTTAACGCCTGAAGGACTCTACTTCCCGATATTCTTTTATTAAAGTTTTTTCTTTGGCTTGTAAGTATGACTTTTTCACTTAAAATTGACGCAACAAAATACTTTTTATTCACAATTTCAATCATTCTTTTCGAGCTATACAATTGTGATAATATATCATTCATTTCTTTGTATGGAATGAATCGGCGACTTTTGCTTAACAGATTTTAAATGATCTCATACACTGTATGTTTCGCACGGTGAAATCGCAACAACGTGGACTAAGAAACGGACCCCTTTAATATTTGTCCGACAGGCAACTTTTCTTTTCGTCTTTCAACTGACAAGTTTTGAACATATCTCGGGTAAAAGGAAAAACTGCCTGTTACAAGGAATTTCCTTTTATTCTTTAGTCGCAGTAGTTTAATTAACATTCACGTGTTTGAATCTTAATTCAGGTTGTTTATTGTGGCACCGCATGAGCGGTGGCACTATATTTTTATTCGCTTTTGAAAAGTGCCTGTGGAGGTAGCCATATTGTTTACTATATGGACTGGTTCAGTGTTTTTTTTTTAACATACATGTAAAAATATGGTACTTTCATTACAAGATCGAGCCCGTACGAACTTTGTTTTTCTATTTGGACTGATTTTTTGTTTTTAACACGTAAAATACCGTACCTTCATTGCCAGATCGATAAAAACCAGATCGTATCCCAGATGGCCCAGAGTTTAAATATTTGTCATGTAGTATCACCACGTGGACCTCTACGAAGTTTGTTCAAATGATGCCCTTGGCGTAAAAAATTAACCCGCTGTAACGTGTCCTATTTCAGAAACAACTGGTTTGCGCGCATCAATATTTTCTTGTCGTTATTTTACATGAATACGATTATATTTGAGCCATGCTCTGTGAAAAGGGGGCATAATACATCTCCGTGATGCAATACACCAAGCAAGTCATCACATATTTATTGATCCATAGAATTTACATTTAGTTCAACATTCAAGTAGATCTGGAGGAAGAGTGGTCTTTGGATAAACAGAAAATTTACAGATAGCAAAAAGTTTCGACCCATGTCAGCCTGCGCGGACTGCGCAGGCTGACATGGTTCGATACTTTTTGCAGATGCAAGAAGCCCTCTTTTCACATAGCATGGCTCATTTGTTATAAGCCTGTTCTGAACGACAACATTTTCAAGTTAAGTCTTCCAAAAATAGAACATTTGCATAAAGCAAATTGAGTGTGAATCATATACATGTATTGGACTTTATACTTGAAAGGGTTGCAGATATTGTGGGAAAATGAGAAAGTGCTGGATACTAAGATTTTCACCTTTACCTACAATGTTCTCAAAAGTCTCCTGCCTCAGGTTCGTCAAAACAAATGATTGTCTGGTGAGGAGTTTTTAACGTGTCTTTAGTTACGAGTAATATCGAATCATTGGAATTGAAAAAAAAGTAACTCGAAGCCTAAAATTGTTTCGAAAGGAGAACTTTCTTGTAAATGATCGCTCCTTTTCCATCGATTTCTTCTCAGGCGATGGTGTAAAAAGGCGTACAGTATTTGTGTCAAAAAGACTGGAACACTTTCGAGCAGGTCTAAAGGTCCTAATAATCTAAAGTTTTAAGTGTTTATATAGATAAAACACAATTATCAAACGCCCGATACCTATTGGCCTGCAACACGCGAAAAGGGACAGTCGGACATTTGCGTAAAGTGTCGTCGCGGATCAGCCTGCGAAGTCCGGGCAGACTGATCCGAGACGACACGTTACGACTACATTCGATTTTGTCCTACAGTAGACTTGCACAAAACAGAATATTACATAAGAACGGAAACTGCCGTCTCGGATTCGCCTACGCGAACTGCGCAGGCTTATCCGGTTAAACACTTTACGCAAATGTCCGAATGCCCTTTTTCGCGTGTTGCAGGCGAATATATAATGGACACCCTGGAACAAATTGAAACATGTAGAAGTAGGTGGAGATAATATTTTTTCAATTTTTATCACTGGAAAGGCCTCTTACCTTCTTCACTATTTAGTTAGCCAGGGACAATATGACGGACAAAATGTACTGACTGTATGAACCCTGTTAAAAAACTATGTGAACTGAATTCACTTTTTTTATCAACTGAAAAAAAAAAATTGAAACATGTATTGCACTTTAACGACTGTTTTGGTCATAATGCGTAAAAAGTATGAGACGGGTTGATTCAAAATCAACAGAGACCGTTATCACAAACCATTTTAAATTGCATTCTAAGACTTATTCCAGATTTAGAAAGTAAGGAAATTTGTGATTGGCTAGACCATTTGGTTTGGCCAATCAGAAAATAAATACCTTCGAAAGTTACAACTTCTTGAGAATAAGACTAGTAATAATATTTAGAATGGTTGGTGAGTACAGGATCAGACCTGGGTACGTATTCACCAAACGTTCTTTAAAACGTTCTTTGTCTTATTCTCCAGAATTTTCTCTGTCTGAAAGTAACACAACTCCTGATTGGCTAAACCATTTGGTTTAGCCAATCAGGAGTCCTGTTACTTTCAAACGTAGAAAATCTTGAAGAATAAGACCAAGAATATTCTTAAGAATACGGACACTGATGTTCTTGGCTCAGTGGTATTTTTATTTTTATAGTTTTACTCTGAACATTGTACAAATAGATCTAGATCTATTATTATCCCCCGCCGAAGGCGGAGGGATATAGTTTTAGCGTTGTCCGTCCGTCCGACCGTCTTTCCGTCCGACCGTCTTTCCGTCCGTCCGTCCGTGTGTCCGTCCGGGAGAATATCTCCAATACCATTGGACAGAATTTCGTGAAACGTTATACATGTGTACAATAACCCATTCCGCCGAGACACTTTGGTTTTGATACGATGAAAAATGGCCGACTGGGAGCACTTTTATGTTACGCGGTCAAGTAAATTTTTCGGCGGGGGATATCATTTCAACGAAATTTCTTGTTTCTTTTAGTTTTAAACTCATTGACTCTCGAAGTAAAGTTGCAGTGGACGGATTCTGGAACCCTACAGTGCCAAATATATAAACTCTACCGCGTTTGACCGCTGTAAATATGATCAGTTCACACCCAGAAAGATTTTTATATTATAGGCTTCACTAAACAAGCGGTTAGTACAGATCTAAGATCAAACTGCACTTTCTATGCAGTCTTATCTAGATCTGTGCGGCCCGAAAAAGCCTCTTTACAAGAAGTCGTATATGACTGAGTATAGACCACAGGTTCCAAAAGATTTATTTTTCTCTGCCACGAAAATTCAAAGGAGTGGGGTGTCGGGAAAGTGAAATATTTCAAAATTATATATGTACAGCAATTCAGATTTATTAGTGAAAAAGTAAACACAGACAGTTCAACAGATGTAAGTCGATGTCTCTGTAAATATACATATAATAACATGCTAGAGTCAAGTTGTTCAATCCGATGTAACAAATGTAAATGAGTGTTTGACTTTATCTGGATTTGAAAGGTTTAGTGTCACATTGTTTATTCTCTTGAACTGGTCGTGAAATAGACAAGTACACTCCCCATCTGTTTGATTCTTCCTACTTTCTTGCTCTCCTTTACCCTTTTGATGATTAATGATAGTCATTACGACCGTGGGGATTCATTCCTCTTGAACCGCTGATCATTATTTCGACGCTGGTTACGTTGGAAAGCAGCCAATGGCTTAGGAAGAATACTGTGCAAAGTATGAAGAAAGAAACTCCAGGAAAGCATGAAAGAGTGCACTGGCCGCCGTGATATGTGTGAAATGATGTTGAAAACGCATTAAGCACCATACAAACAAAACAAAACTTTTACCCTTTACCAAACAAACCCCGTGTCCATATCTTTAACATTCGTCATTCTTACTTATAGTCGATAGATACAGGATAGTTTGGTAAAGGCTTAGAATTACAATAAAGTTTGTAACACTAATGGTTTAACAACGCTGTGGAATAATGCTTTTGAAAACATATTGGGAGAAGGAGAATGTGCTGGTGACCAAATCCCACCACTAAGCCACGTTAACTTGATTGTCTAAATGTGCTTTCAATATGGTTCAGTCTAAAATGCTATCGTCTGCCAAAGAATTTGTGAACTTGAATTTCCAACTTCCCTCGGAAGGAAAGAACCCCGAATTTCACAACCATCATGGGAAGGGGGAAAACTATCTTGTAGTACGTAATAGACGTGTTTTAGTAGTATTGAATGGACTGTCAAAAAGTCGATAACATTACGTGAAATGATTCTCACGTTCTTTAGTGGATGTCGCTATCTTTTAGCGTTCGAGGTGGTTATTATTTATCATTCTCTTCTACTTTCTCTCGTTCTCACGCTTTGTGGCATTCAAAGTGTCTAATATATATCAATATCTCTTACTTCCTACTGGAAAAAGAGATTGAACTTTCCTTAATCACAGTTGGCCTTGATTTCTGGCAGAAAAAGTACCAGGCGTGTGCTAGTGGTGTTAAATAGACCTCTACATAGCTAATAACATTTCGTAAAGTAGATATCGCTTTCTCGCCTTGTTGTCGCAATTTTGTAATAATCGGCGAGGCGCTTATTTGAATATGTTGCAAATAAATAAGACCATTTTAAGGCAACATTTAATTTGCCTCTACTGATATATCAGATGTGCAAATTTATATTCTGAAGGCACACAGTAAAATTGTCAATTGTGCCAATTTTTGTGATTTATTTCCACGGATTTTGTCTCCTTAACCGTTTGATATACGGCTTCTCTTTATTGTTGTTCTCGACAAGTACGTTAGGTTGCAGAAAGGCGTCGAGCAAAAATGATTTAAGTTGTACAAGTGTACATGTGAAACGTACTTAAAGACCATTTTGAAGTAATTAACTTTGATGAAGGGTCGGTAGAATTAACCAGACAGCTATAATTCATATAAAACTGAATTACTACTGTATGTTGCGTCTACCTCTTGGCATTGTTTGTACTTTAAGAAACTCATTTTTCATTAATACTCACAAAAACTTAGTTTAGTTGATATAAAAAGATAACAACAAAAACATTTGGATTAGAGAAGATAAAACATTGAATATCTCAAGTCAGATGATCTTCTTTTTTTCTACAAATAAGCCAATAACACACTCTTCCCCACACCCCCTCCCCCAATGTGAAACATTGATCAATTTTAGAATGTCGAGGCACGGGGTCGTATTCACTTACCATTTTAAATTTCATTTTCAGTCTTATAAAAAGTAACGCAATTTCTGATTGGCTAAACCATTTATGGTTTAGCCAATCAGAAGTATGCGTTACGACGGTTACGTTTAAATCTAGAATATTATTGAGAATTATAGTCATTAAGAGAATGGTTGGTAATAAGGCCATATAACACTGAAGCTTCACTGGTTTATCGCGGGATACCGAAATTTTCATTAACACCGTTACTAAAAGGCAGTCACCAATGTGTTATTTTTAGTAACAGTGTTAATGAAAATTTCGGTAGTCCGTGATAGGCCAATGAAGCTTCTGTGGCCTATGATACGGTCCACGATATCTCAGTGGTAACCTTCAGGGCCATTAATCAAGGGGTTGTATGTCTGAATCCCGGTTAGGTTCCACCAGGAAGGTCAACTGAGTATGTTTATACTTGTAAAGCACAGGTAGCGCAGTCAGTAGCGTACAGGACTTTAGGAAAAGGGTCGCTAGATCGAATCCCAAACTCAGCCAATTTCTTTCCGAGGATTGATGATAGTCATTGCGACAAGATTCATTCCTCTCTCACCGCTGATCATTGTTTCGATGATGGTTATGTAGGAAAGCAACCAGTGATTTGGGAAGAAAATTGTCCTTAGTAGTAGTAAAAGGAAACTCCAGGAAAACATGCATAAGAACACTGGTCGCCGTGATATTACTGAACATACCATACGATCTTAAAACTGTTGAAAGATTGAAAGATCTCTTGCAAACGGAAGGCTGGTCTGATTGACGAGAACAGCTCCATAAATAGACCATAGTGCATATGACTTAGTTCCCGGTTAGCTTCTACGAATCATTTTGATACAAGTAGCGTCTTTCAAACCTGACAACGATTGTTACCATTTATAACATAAGAGGCTATCACAAAAGGAAATCACTATGAAAGTATTTCCAACAAAACGGATGAGCCGGATGTGTGTTAGAAATAAATGTACTAATTTGTGATAAATTATCGCTGCAGGAAGCAATTTCCGGTTATCAGATTGTTGTATGGCAGTGCTACTTTCGAGTATGGGACATCAATGATTAATGGATGTGCAAGAAACGTCAACTTTTGACCTTCGTAAACAACAACAACAACAATAATAGTAACATTATTAAGTATTAACAGTTGCATATTAGCTGTGCTCTGGCAATAGAGGGCTCAATGCATCTGCAAAAAGTATCAACCCATGTCAGCCTGCGCAGTCCGCGCAGGCTGACATGGGTCGAAACTTTTTGCTATCTGTAACTTTTCTTCATGTCAAAGGACCGATCTATCTCCAGATCCAGTCGATTGTGAGACTCAATGGATTTTATGGATCAGTAATTATGTGATGACTTGCTTGGTATAATGCATCACGGAGATGCATCAGACACCCTTTTCCCTGAGAATGGTTCATAGAAAGGTCACTGCGAAAAATCATATTTTGCAATTGAAGGATTAGCTTTGTAATTTTTCTTCGGCCTTGAGGCTTTTTGTCCAGGCATAATGGTAACTTTGAGAGAAATAAACCGTTGGAGCTCAGACGGAGCTTGACCGCCTTCAGCGCTTTTCACAACTAAAGTTGCTTTGGCGGCCAGTGTAGACAAGATCAGACTGCACAAAATGTGCAGTTTGATCTCTGATCTACACTGGCCGCTTTGCTGAAATATTCTAGACAAAAGCAATCGTGATTATTTTTTATGGGGGGGGGGGGGGGGTATATCCAGACTGAAAATGGCGGTCTGAACGAATAAGAAAAGTCGTTGATTTATAACTGAAAATTACCTTTTTGTATTCCCAAAATAAGTAGGTAATAATAATAATTTAGTGATCCGTCCAATTGATTTTTTTTTTTGTGACATTACTATACACGAGGGTAAATAAAGTTATATTTCTGGATGTTAATACACAAATATATGCATGTAATTCTAGCTAAAATGAGTACTATATTTTGTAAAGTCCTAAAACCTGTTATGTGGCTCACGTTTGTGAAGTGACAGCATAAATCCGTTGTCAAACAACCGGCTTGAAAAACGAAAATGTTTTAAAAGCTGTTTTGAAAGCCAGTAGAACGGGATTACTTTTTCTACAAGTACTTGTTATTTGTTTCTTCCATGAAATACTAGGACATCTATGGAGGGAACAAGGATCAGCCTGCATGTGGGTGCAGTCGGATAGCGGTCGTGTCCGATTTATTACCTGTAAAAAATTGCTTAAAATACTAAAGATTAATTGAAAGCCAAGAGAACAGAACTACTTTTTTTCTTTAATTACTGGTAACTTGTTTTCTACATAATATACCACGACATCACTGTGAAGGTGTAGACAAGGATCAGCCTACACTTTGATACAATCTTTAAGCGGTATCCTACACTTTAATACTAAATGAATTGTAAGGATTTATTAACCCTTGTCCTGCTAAATAACTAAAATTAATTTTTCAAATCGATATTAACAACCCAAATATTGCTATTTCAAAGTTATGTTTAGGGGAATAATATCTCCTTATCGGACAGTGTAAATCAAAGATCAGACTGCACGTTCTGTGCAGTCTGATCTTGATCTACACTGTCCGCAAAAGGTCAGCGAGTCGCGCTTAGCAGCCTAAGAATTAACTTTACCTGTTTAGTGGACCCCTAACACAAAGTTTGGTTCCGTTGTCAACATTATAAACGTACCTCCTGCAAAAGTTTAAAGAAGACGACTCGATTGACTGTATGATTGATTGGTTGGTTGTATGGTGTATAATGCCAATTTCAACATTATTTCAGTTATATCGCGGCGGACAGTGTACACATCAATGCTTTCCTGGATTTTCTTTTACCAGTACTCCGCACAGTATTCTTACCAATCCACTGGCTGCTCTCCCAGGTCGGTCGATTTCTCTCCGAGGGTTGATGATATTGTGTGGTGTGTAATACTGTTTTCAACATTATTTCAGTTATATCGCGGCAGCCAGTGCACCCATTTATGCCTTCCTGGAGTTTCTTCTAGCAGTACTCCACACAGTTTTCTTTCCAAGCCACTGGCTGCTTTCCCACATAACCATTGTCGAACAGTGGTCAGCACTGAGAGAGGAATGAATCCTGTCGCAATGACTATCATTAATCATCGGAAAGAAATTGGCCGAGCCGGGGATCGAACCAGCAACCTCTTGTTCTCAAGTCTTGCACGATACCGACTGAGCTACCGGGGCTCGACAGACGACTCCGTATATCCCAGTAAAACAATGATAATCAACAGGAATCAGGTTTAGTAGATAAATGCAAGTTGAAAACATTGTGACAAAAGGAGAGATTGCTCGTCACGAGGAATTTCTCCTTTCGCCACAATGTTTTCAGAAGCGATCTGCCGTAAGACGCAAAAAGTCGACTTCAAGCAGGTTTGTGTTCATTTTGCAGAGTACAGGCTAAAAAATTGAAACAAGCAACTAAAAGGGGTGTCCGTGTTTGTGAGGTAGAGCCTCGTAACCAAAAGGTCCTGAGTTGGATGCCCGGGAGCGGGTGTCAACTTTGGAATTTTTCATTGGCCCAAACATTCGGCGCGAGCACTGGTGTAGTTCCCAGGAAGCAGAATCGAGAGAGATTAGAGTAAGTTGTAAGAACTTGTTTCTCAATCGATGTTTAAAAAGGTGAATCTTTTACCACTGGTTCATGAAGGAAACGGCACCAGAAATGTCTATAGATTGCACTGCCTGTCACCAAAATGCCTATTAACTTTCAGTTATAGTTAAATCCTGGGCTGACTTAATGTTAAAAGGTTATCTCATTCAAAGTGAAGAATTAATCCGTGACCGTGTAACGATAAAACAATGTTCAACGATCATTAAACACGTTTTAGAAAGAATCAAGAGACGTTTAAGGGAACAGTGAAAAGTGAATGCCTGTCCGTTCATCCACCTCTCTCTGTCTCTGGCTCTTTCTGATTGTTTGTCTCTGTCTTTCTGTCTGTCTCTCTGTCTGTCTCTCTCTCTGTCTGTCTTTCTCTCTCTCATGCACACACTCGTGGTTTCAATATTATAGATATGTAGACATATACCTCTTCTCTCCCTGCATCTTTTCTCTCATGCTAACCTACACAAACGTTGTTTGAGTATGTCTCTCTGTCTCTTTCTGATTTTCTGTCTTTGTCTCCATCTCTCTCTCTCTCTCTCTCTCTCACTGTGTTTTGCATACGCACGTGGTTCGGATATTGTAGGATTTTGCTCTCTCTGTGTCTATTTGCGAGTCTTTCTCACTTCCTCTATCTCTTTGTTTCTCTGTGTCTCTACTTTCGATATTTGTAGTTCTTTTGTTTCTTTTCTTAAGGATAGGGCACCCTAATGGGATTCGTGTGACATCGCCTTTCATCGCCGAAAAAACGTACGGATTCGGCTAAGACTCGGGTAATCCGTAATCGATCGGCCGATACACGCTGGTTCCCCACATCGATTACGGATTACCCGAGTCTTAGCCGAATCCGTATGATTTTGAAGATGAAAGGCGATGTTACACGAATTCCATCAGGGTGCCCTATCCTTAAATATTTGAGCAAAACCTTTGCAATCAGAAATTACAGCTCATAAGAAAAGAACAGTTACTATCTGTTTAGAGGGAAAAAATATAAGGAAAGGAACGCGTCGACGAAATTGCACGCAAATATCTCAAACAATTCAATTAAGTGTCTGCATGTGGGTATTTTGATATTTAGAGAAAACCTTTTTAAATTGGTTTACAGATTGTTTCCACTTATCACTGCATTTAAAAAGATCGAATGACAGAAACGTGCCAAGATTGTTTTTAATCAACTCATTCTATTGTTTGAGTTGAGTGAGTGCAAGTAAAAGTATCTGTTGTAACCACTGTCATGTACCGGTCGTGCTTAATCTGCAATTTTTTTCACGTTTATTTGTCCCGCTTTTAATTAAATCCTACCCCGTACAGACAACGTGCATATTACTGCATGAGACCATTTTGAAAAAGAAAAAAGAAACATTGTGGTAGGAGTTAATATCGCTAGAAGCAAAGCATTTTTATGTTCGTGAATTAAACCCCATAATTATGTGTTGTAGTCTATTAAGCATCCTTGCAAGGGTGATTTCAAAGTCTTATACCCCAATCTTGTTTCAGAAAAGAATGAGTAATTAAACGAAATTTTGTAGAGCAGGCCTCTCACATCGACGGTTCCGGGTTTAAATCTGTGATAAGCTGGGTCAACCTTTGGAACCACCTCCATTACGGCGCGAGTAGTTAGGAGTTTCAGGAGGCAATCATAAAGAGTGATTTAAATAAGTTGTTAGAACTTGTGTGACAATCGGTGTGAAATACACAGGTTTAGATTAGACAAAAATATTTCTTTCATGCTTTTCGTAAATTTATCATGAAATAATGGTGGATTATGGTTTGGTATTCATTGTTACAACCAGTGAAAAATATCGATTTCATATTTGCTAACTCTTCAATTGAAGGCGGAAATAGTAGTTCCTATGCACTAGTTACCTAGGTGAACAGTGCGTGCCATTCAAACAGAGGGAAATATGGCGTAATTCATGCCCAGTTACCATACGTTTCTTGCGTTTTACGTAATACTGTAAAGCGTTCTTATATGGAGGGATACGCCACGGTGAACTACCAAAAACAACTGTCCCGGATTTTGACGAAAGTTCCAAGAAAAAAGGGGTTAAAAGCATAAAATGAATAGAATATTTGTTTTTTTTTTTTCAGTGAAAGATCGAACGAAATTCATTCCTCTCTCGAACATTATCGGTAATATTTTCACTCGTGGCTGCGACGCTCGTGAAAATATTAGTCTACCGATAATATTCACTCGATGAAATAAATTTCTATATTTCACCGAAAAAAAAATCACCTCTTCTTATGATAAATTCTATAAAATAAACTTTTCTGTACAAACTTAATGAAACTGGACGGTTACATGCAGTCAAAAATTTGGCGTTCAAATAATGGGTTGGTGTCCTTGCACTCGGAAACTCCGTCTATTATTATGATATCAAATATGTGTATGGCCTTATCGTACTAATCTGAATACGGTTTCACATACTAGTCATCGACTGGTGTTATCGATCACGTGAAAACTCACAAATCTTTGCGAAATTATGGTGCAAAATCTACTTTTTGAGGCTATGCAGCCCATTAAGAATATATCTTTGGGGGGAAAAAAAAACACTTCTCTTTCTATTGTCCTTCGGTTTCTGATGATTTGTCAGCTATTGCCTGACTAGATTATTTTCTGAGTATGGTGAGATATACAAAATTTAAATCTGAATAGTCCCGTTAAACTCGGTTTAAGCATAGATAACGTGAATTCAGCTCCTCTTGCGTTTACGTTTGCAGATTGGACGTCGGAAACGCAAAACTCAGCAATTTTCGTTATACGAAATATAACAAGACTTGTTTATACAAAATTGATTCAATGTGACAAGTGCAAAAATTGTTCTCTTTATTGAAACCAGAGTTGAATATCTAGCTTGTTCTATCGTTCCATCTTTTAATCCTTTACCAAACAATCCTTAATGAAACGACCCTAGAACATGCTTTTGCAAACGTGAGAAAAGGAAAATTGATCTTTACAAGCATTTTTTCCTCCTTCTCATGTTTTCTAACCTTTCAAAGACAAATACATGTACCATCATTTGGGCCGCGTGTAGTATTGTCGTCTTCATATGCTTTCAATTTGGACAATTTGAAACATTTGTGATCAAGTAAAGCATTATGGATAGTCATAATAATGTAATACATCCCAACATTGCAATCTAAAAGTATAGATAATCAAAATAGTATATTATCAAGAATGGTTAAATAACTGGAACAGAAGTGAAAAAAACATTGTGGCAAATTGCTCGTTACAAGTTTTTTGGTGCATGAAAAAACACTCGTCTAAAGAAACAGTCGTCGGCAAACTGCAAAGAGCACTTGTAGACAACAAATTAAATGTTCTTAAATTTAAGATTCTGTCTATGACAAGGTTCTGAACACCGTGGAAAAACCAGAAAATGCAGGTTACGTTTTTTTAGCATTTTAATTTCCGACGATGTTTTTCGAGTGTGGAAGTGAAGGCGGTGGCGTACCGGACTTTAAACCAGGGCTTGGCTAGTACGAATTCCCAGCTTGGCAAAATCCTTTTTCAGGGTTGATAATAGCTATTGCAACATGATTGATTCCTAATTCACAGCTGATACTTATCTAGACGATCGTTATATGGAGAGCAGCCAGTGGATATGGAAGAGTGCTGTGCGAAATACTAGTAAAAGAGAAATGAGGAAAGCATGGACAGGTGCACTGGTCGCCACGATATAACTCATTCTAAATAATATTTAAGACGACGTTGAACGAACGAACGAACGAACGCCTTTTTTCCAGGGTCTTTAGAAAGCGGGTCTGTTTGGTAAAGGATTAAAACGACAAATACCACAAGATACTGTCAGATTACGTAGGAAGAGTTGGTTAAAGGCATGGAAATATAATTCAGAACATTAGGGCATGGAAATATAATTCAGTAACATTATGAATCAAGTAAAAAAGCACTAAACACCCATTGCTGTCCTATAGGTTTGATGTCTGTGTCGTGAATAGAGAGATGACACTTCCAATTAGTAAAATTACGTAATTAAATGTGATTTGAATGGAAACTCGGGTTTGGTGAACCGAGTACTATCTGTTTATGTTGGTTATTTGATCCTTTTGAACACCGTATTTTCCTTCTGTTTAAAACGAAGTGGCAGGAGAAAGAGTGACATGTCCTAGATGAACCTTTGAGTTCAGGGTCCTAATAGTATTCTTAGACTAATTCTCAAGAAGTTTCACAAATTTGAAAGTAACGCAAGTTCTGATTGGCTAAACCGAATGGTTTAGGCAATCAGAAATTGCGTTACTTTTTAAATCTAGAATTAGACAAAGAATCTACTTGTAGAATGGTTGTTGGTGTGTTTGACTGATGTTACACGCCCTTAAATAATTATTTCAGTTATATCGCGGCATCCAGGGTACCTGACTATATTTTTCTAGGTACTGGTAAAAGACACTCCAGGAAAGCATGAATAGGTGCACTGGCCGCAGTGACATACCTGAAATAATGTTGAAAACGGTGTTAAACACAATAAAATATCATCAAACCACGGAGAGAAATTGGCCGAGCTTGGGAATCGAACCAGCGACCCTTGGGTTTCAAGCACTGTACATTATCGACTGTGCAACAGTGCTCAGCATTTGAAATCTGTAGCCCGACCGGGTAGCTCAGTGGTTAGCACATCTGATTCTTGGCCTGGTGGTTGCGGGTTTAATACCCGATAGAGGCAAACTTTCTTTCCAGCGATATTTTGCTTCTCTCCTCTGATGCATGTGAGAATAGTAGTCAGTGACTTGATAAGAAAGTTGTATCAGCACTGGTGTGATAAATCCAGGAAACACATGTGTAGGTGCACTGACCGCCACGACATAAACTAAGCTGTTAAAATGGCGTTAAACCCCAGTAACGTTACAAACGAACAGACATATTGAAATCTGTAAGTAATAAGTAAAACGTGACACTTTCATTAATGCCACGTTGGATGACAGTTCAATAAGAAGATCTATAAAATGACAGTTGTTAAAGACTACGATACAGCGATAAAGCCCCTTTACGAAACAAACCCCCATTTCGTCACCTCGAAGAATTGAGTTTTGAAAACATCGTGGGAAAAGGAGAAAATGCTGGTACCAGCATTTTCTCCTTTTCCCACAATGTTTTCTTCTCTTTCATGGACTAATTTCGTCGTTTGAGCAATACTCAGGTGGTCGCCTGCAAATGTTTGTGATATCGAAATGCTTTGAAAAGTGCCGTAGTGCATAATTTTTTGCTTTGTACTGAAAAGAAGTGTTAATTTGCGTCAACACGATTGTGTGGAAAAGATCAGTTTTACAGATTGCTATGGATAATTAACAGTTTTAAATTTCACACAAAAAATACCAGCGACAAAATACATAAAAATAGGGGTAAAACTAAGTTCTTTATCTCTGATATTTGGGAAGATAATACGTTTTTTTCTTCATTTCAGTGAAAGAAAGACAATTATTAGCTTTGATTTTTTTGTATGGTAAAACAAAAGCCTTTTAGAAGCAGCTATCACTTTTTTTAAGTAATGTGTAGTTTCGAATTTCACAACAAAAGGTTTGGAAAACAAAGAACTGCGATATAAGTCCATAATATCAGCGATAATCTGCACCAAATTGATCTCTACTTCTCTCTCGTTCGTTCTCTCGCGTTCGTTCTCTCTCTCTCTCTCTCTCTCTCTCTCTCTTTCACTGTCTCTCTCTCCCCTCTCTCTCTCTCTGTCTCTCAGTCTCATTCCCTCTTCTCTCTTTCTGTCTCTTTGTCTCTCTCTCTGTCTCTGTCTGTCTGTCTGTCTGTCTGTCTCTCTCTCTCTCTCTCTCTCCCTCCCTCCCTCCCTCCCTCCCTCCCTCTCTCTCCCTCCCTCCCTCCCTCTCTCTCTCTCTCCCTCCCTCCCTCCCTCCCTCCCTCTCTCCCTCCCTCCCTCCCTCCCTCCCTCCCTCCCTCTCTCTCTCTCTCTCTCTCTCTCTCTCTCTCTCTCTCTCTCTCTCTCTCTCTCTCTCTCTGTGTCTCTCTCTGTCTCTGCACAGTATTACAATATATCAAATCAAGATCCAAACATCGCGTTTGTTTTTATGGTTTTTCTTTTATACACAGTTTTTACTAATAAGAAGAGTGACTCACAGCCTTTCAAATTTTATAACCAATTAAATTTCTCACAAAAGAAACGGTTTTCATTTTTTGTACATTATTGGCCTGCAACACGCGAAAAGGGGCATTCGGAAATTTGCGTAAAGTGTCGTCCCGGATCAGCCTGCGCAGTCCGCGCAGGCTGATCCGAGACAACACTTTCCGATCGTGTGTGATTTTCTGTTTCACGCAAGTATACTGTGGGACAAAACCAAATGTTGACGTAAAGTGCCGTCTCGGATTAGCCTGCGCGAACTGCACAGGCTGATCCGGAACGACACTTAACGCAAAAGTCCCAGTGCCCCTTTTCGCCTATTGCAGGCCATATCTGCAAGATATAAAATATGTCAAAAAACGTGGATACTGTTTACCAATAAATAATCTCAATTTTCAGTATGCAACTTGTGTGAGCCATGCTCTGAGAAAAAGGAGGCTTAATGCATCTGCATAATGTATCGACTCAGGTCAGGCTGATCTGGGTCTAAACTTTTTTTGCTTTTCATAAATGTTCTGCATGTCAAAGGACCAGTGTGCCTCATGATTCAGACGGTTATAATACAACATGAATTTTATGAGTCCATGATTATGTGATGACTTGCTTGGTATCATACATCACGGAGACGAGTGAAGCCCCTGTTGCCAGAGCATGGCTTATAGCTATAGCTTATATGGCTTGCAACACGCGGAAAGGGGCATTCGGACATTTGCGTAAAGTGTGGTCTCGGATCAGCCTGCGCAATTCGCGCAGGCTAATCCGAAACGACACTTCTGTTTTGATGTAATTTTCTCAGTTGCGCATGTCTACTGAAGAACAAAGTTTTATGTAGTCGTAAAGTGAGACCTCGGATTAGCCTGCGCGAAATGCGCAGGCTGATCCGAGACGACACTTTACGCAAATGTCCGAATGCCCCTTTTTGCGTGTTGCGAGCCAATTATGTGAAGCTTCAGACAGCATTCCGTCAGTGTTTAAGCTAATATCATAAGAGTAGATCAAGCATGGTTGAGAATCTGAACATGGAATGAAGAAGCGTTAAACCTTATC
Source organism: Hippopus hippopus (assembly GCA_946811185.2). NCBI lineage: Eukaryota > Metazoa > Mollusca > Bivalvia > Cardiida > Cardiidae > Hippopus > Hippopus hippopus. The sequence continues at coordinate 8,270,912 of OX328100.1, read as the reverse complement.
AAATAATCCCGAGTTTTAACGACCCCGAGGAAAAAAAGGCTCTTGAAAACATTGTGGTAAAAGGTGAAAATGCTAGTGACCAGTTTTTTTTTTCTCCTTTTCCCACAATGTTTTCTTCCTTTTCAGAGATAAAATGGATGAAGAAATAATCATGCAACTTCATTGAAGCCACACATGCGTGCTTAACGTGAGAGAACGTAGTATTCTAAAATACGCTTGCATTAAATAATTGATAGTCTTACTTTACAACAGGTAGTTAAATTTCTATTGGCCAGCCTTCCTTACGTCACGACAAGCGTATAAACTAGGGCTTGTATTCACAGACCACTTTAAATTGCACTCTTAGACTTATTCTGAACTCAGGAAGTACAGTAATTTCTGACTGAGTAAACCGTTTGGCTCAGCCAATCGGAAATTTCGTTACTTTTAAATTTATAAAACTCTTTAGAAAAGGACTAAGAATGTCACTAACAATGATTTGTGGATACTACCCACGTTCTTTGTGATATAATCCAAGATTTTCTAAATTTGAAAGTCACACAACGTCTGATTGGCTAAACCATTTGGTTTAGCCAATCAGAAGTTTTGTTACTTTCAAAATTAGAAAATCTAAGACATTAAAACTAAAAATGTTCTTAAGAATGGTTGGTGAATACGGACCAAGTTGTCTTTCACTCTTCTCCAGACAACATAACTTTAGACTTCCCAAAACTGAAAGCAAGTGCAGACGACAATTTCAATGTCACTCAAAGGACAAAAATTGTATTTGAGCTGGTATACTTATTGTGGGGCAAATACAAAGTGCCACTTACAAGCACTTTCTCCTTCTTCCAACAATATTTTCTTAGTCTTTTTCCTCGGGGTCGTTAAAACTTGGGATTGTGTAGCAAAGGATTAGTAGATTTTAAAACTGCTTTTAACATTGTATTTCAGTTTTTCTTTAAGTTAAATAGAAAAAATAGTATTAGGAACTCTTTATCGGTACATGTAACAAGAACAATTGTCTCATTAACAAAAGAACTCCACTTGTTAGGGAATTGTAAATATTTCAATGGAAATTCAATAAGCACCTGCATCAGCAAAATTTCAAACCCTCATTGTGTCGGAATTTCCCCTGGGACACATTTGAGAGCGGTTTAGATTTATTTTTCCAGTTGTTGAAATGTTTAATCCTTTACCAAACACTCCCGAGTTTTAACGACACTGAAGAAGAACGCTTTTGAAAACATTTTAGGAAAAAGGAGAAAATGCTGGTAACCAGCATTTTCTCCTTTTCCCCAAAATGTTTTCTAGCCTTTCTAAACAAAAATCCTAAAAGTTAATCCACAGTTCATTTGTCATCTGCACTACTTTTCAAAGTTGACCTGCGTGAAATTAGTTCGTGTGGCAAAGGGCTAAGTTGTCAATACTAAAGTGGTTTCTGGGATCAAACTTCAGGTACAATTCTTTGTCAATGATTATCCCTCTCCATGTCAAGAACATGCAAGTTTATTCCGCGAACTGTGTAGAACTAGATCAGTTTGCATAGAACGTGCAGCTTGTACGTTTGACCCACTCTCTCCGAAAACGTAAAAGATATTTTACCAAAATTTATCTGAACTCTTTACCAAACCACACAAATTTAGAAAGGTAAACGTAATCTCGTCTTTTCTTTCTTTATAAGGGCCGTTAGTCAAAATGATAATAAAAAAAAAGGAGTGTTTAAATTTATATGGAATTTGTCGTTTATCATAGAGTTAATGCGACATGACGTTGATCCTCAAAGCTCTCAGAATAACAGAAAGTAAGTCTTATATTAACAAGTAACCATACAAATAAATTAGATCTAAATGAAAGTTTTTAGCCAATGGTGTATAAAACGAAATCGTGCGATTTCAAAGTTCATTTCACCGGCAAAATCTCACCATATCGGCCAGTTTTGATCAAAGATAAGACTGCACATTCTGTGCAGTCTGATCTTGATCTACACTGTCTGCAAATAGTGCGTTGAGTCGGGCTTAGAAAACTAAGGGTAAATCGCGCAGCTTTCACGAGCTGATTACAAGACTGATTTATGTGTCTGCGGCCATTATCTTTCCATTTTAATATTGACGTAACGCGCTCGTCTGTAACTTTTATACTGTCATGCAGTGTTAAGACAACTTTTGTAATAAAATTTTCAACCTGGCTGTATTCCTTCGATATTCGCCCATTGACATCATAATGTATAATATATACATGTACATGTATGGTTTTAACTCAAACGTTAACAAATGTGAATTTGAAAATTAGGTTAAAAGTTGCAAGGTCGGTCTATCTTTTCTTTACTTTTTACCCGGTTTTAATTTTCATTTTTCTGCCCAGGGACTAACACTTGGACCGACCGTACAAAAACAGATTGTCATCTTCACAGTAATATTCACCATTTTAAAAGATATAATTTAAACTTAAATACATTTTTACAGTAGCACTGCTTACTTTTGATTGCTATTGGGCTTCTAAACATGAAGCAAATGCCGTATCCTTTTAACCGTAGTGAGGACTATGTCAAACGCCAAAGATAAAATAAAAAGAGCTAAATTTCTTTTCTTTTTGATAAAAGAGAGGGTTGCTATTTGTCTTGATGCTGACTTTAAATCCTTAAAAATTCTTGTTTCTTATCTTTTCAGTGAGCGCCTATCAACTGAAAGCCCCATCTGTGTATTTCGCCTTCTCAGGAGATCTCCATGTACAGTACAGCATACCAGGGAACATGTCCATACCAAATGCCTTCATTCGACTCGTTCTGAAAACGGACTCAATTCCGGTGGAAATCACGAATCTTGGGATTGATTCTAAATATAGCTCAAGTCACGTGACAGTGACGTGTGGAATAATTGAAGTCGCGGGTCAATATGAATTTCAGATGTTCATGTATGCCGGAGGTCCGATATTGACCAGCACAGTGGTAATTGTACGATGGCCAAGTATGACATTGACATTGCCAGACAACCATTTAACTCACAGTAATTCCGTCCATCTCATCTTTAACTCATCCGCTGTTTGTAACCCACGTTTAAAACGTTATAATTTCAGCCTTGATCTCGATTACGCAGCTAATGTCTCAGCAATCTCAACCACTGGACAAACTGATGTGATATACTCACTCAAGTTTGAGCGCTTATCAGTTAATAATCTTTTAATTGAATTTCCGTGTACGTTGTTTGACATGGTAGGTTTATATCGTGTGTCATTAAAATCATCGTTTAGTGCAATATCCGTAATTTCGCGCAGTAATATCATGATCACAGATAGTAATCCTGATTTTAGAATAAATATTTGGACGGAAACTATATTTCCATGCAACAACGTTCTAATGGTGAATTATCTACAACCTCAATGTCCCGGAAATAAGGAAGAAAACAAAATTCGAATGTATATGCAGCGCCGGAAGTCATCCGGATCACTGGCAGCTTCGATAGAGAAAATATACATTCAAGAGCGTGTAGCGGATCCTCAGAAAACCTACATTCCGGTTAATTGTTCAACATTCAACACGTCAGCTGTGGGATATTGCTTTCAGTTTGTCACAGTTACGAGATATGGAGGAATTGTCGTACAAAACGAGCTGTGTCGATCGGCCTATCCTGATTCCGGTAAGTAATTCGTAGATTTTGTGAACGGTTATCTTTTCGGTTAACACTATATAGAACATTGTGTTCCAGTATAACGCTTTACTAGATCACAAAATTTTAGATTTATCCATAATTAAACTTTCAATTGATGTTAAAGATCCAAACATTGCAATACCTTTGATCATGTTTTATAGCGGAAAGTGTAGATTTAAGGTCAGAAAGCATACCTTTAACTCTTTACTTGATGACACATTTTTCAGACTTCTCTGAATGGAGAGCGTTTGTAGACCACAAATAAAATGTGTAACAGTGGGAATGTTCTGTAAAAAAAAAGTTGGAAAAAGAGAAAATGCTTGTTATCAGCACCACATATAAAATATTACACTAACTATTGGAATTTTCTGTTAAAAAAAATGTTGGAATAGAAGAAAATGCTGGTCATTATATTTAAGCAGTCATTAGATACAACGATGTAGCTAAAGTAATTCATACAGGTTAAAACCGAACATTATAAGAATAGGGTTTGCATAATTCTTTCAACCCAGTCAAAAACAGTAACTCTTTGAAATGGTTGAAACCATTTGCATAACTTAATACGAACTACGGATTATGGGAGATATAAACGTAGACTGTGACACACGAGAGATTTCGAGGCGACGCGACGTTAGGAGCTGTGTTCACTAAATTAAACTCGTGTTCGAAAATAAAATGGAAACAGAATTTCTTCGTTCTTTTGCGATTTTAAACATTCTTGAGAATTAGAATTTTACGAGAATATTTGATGAATACAGCCACAGCACATACGAACATTACTCCGTTGTTGATGTACACATTCTAAATGGTTTAATGGCGCTGTATTGACTTTGCTGTTGATTTTTCTGACAGCTTAAGTATCTTCGAAATGGAAATTGTTCCCGTGCAAGCCATATAAACGAGTTCGGCTTGATTGTGTGGGTTGTGAAAGAATGTATTTCGTAGTGAGACCACATGAAAGATGTGGCTTATGAAATTGCGAAGGCGCTGAAATGATTAAAACAAACCCCCACTATTTTTGTAGTCAGGATGAACGTTTCCCTGTTTTAATCACTTGGTTTGATGCATATTCTAGCCGGAACCGTCACAGTCTAATCTGTTAGAGTAGAAGTTTTCAGGTACCGCTTATCCTATTTCATAGTATTTGCTACCTCTGTCAAAGCCCTCAGTGGCTTAGTACTGATTGCGTCGAATTTGTATCTAAAAAAAAAAACCTTATTCGAGCCCCGCTGGTGACACTGGTCACGTGAGAGTGTCTTGTCTGACGCAGAGCCCAGACAAAGTACGAGTGAAACCCAGAGATACATGAATAATTATGGTATACGTTAGCTGTTAACGTGATCTGACTGAAATACTGTAAAATCAGACTTAGTAAAAGTAGCTAGGGTTAGAGGTATCGCTGTGCATTGTAAACCTTCTCTTAAATCTTTACCGAGCGATAAAATTTTAGACGGCCAAATTTAAAGCTAGAGCAGACTACTGAATAATTGTGACTCACAAATAGAATTTTGCTTTAGGAAGGGTTAAAAACATTGTGGGGAAAACCGGAAAGGAGAAAATACTGGTAACCAGCATTCTCTCCTTTCCCCAAAATGTTTTCAAAAAGCTTCTCCCGTAGAGCCATGAAAACTCGGGATTGTGGGGTAAAGGGTTACATTTTTAGGAGATATAGTATTACATCCATGAAAAAAATATACATGTAACAGTTACATAAAAGTTTCATTCTAAAAAACTCAAGTTTTAAGGATGTCATTCGCACTGTGCCTATTTACAGATTCCACATAATGGTACTTGTCGGATACTTGACAGTGTTGACATTAAGAAGCAATGAATAAACCATGAACAAATATTGGGCTGTGGAAACTAACATTAAACATCGCTTTAGCCCTTACAACCAGCAGAAGTCTATTGTCATCTTGCAGTAGGCCGATTTAAAAACATTGTGACCGAAGGAGAAATTGCTCGGAACGAGGAATTTCTCCTTTTGCCACAATGTTTTTCACACGTACACTGTATGTTTGTATTGAAGCTAAATTCATAAAAATTTTCACTGTTTAGCAAGACTGTTTTCTTTTTTAGCCATCTACTCCAGTAACTGTTTAAATGTTTACCAAACGACAAAATTTTAGATTAGTCCAAATCGAAAGCATTTACAACGACATTGTAGATTTTGCTGAAATAATGGGAATCGTCTGTGAAGTAGCAGAAAACTTTGTGGGAGAAGGAGAAATGCTGGTTAACAGCGGGGTCGTTAATACTCGAGACTGTATTGTAAAGAGTTAAGGAGATGAAAGAGTTAAGTTTCCTCTGCAAACAGTGATTTCGTGTACAATGTTACATCACTGGTAATCATACTCTTGTCCTCTATTCATTAATCTTATACCACGTAATCCCAAGTTTCAACGACCGTAAGGAAGACGCCTTTTGAAAACATTGTGGGAAAAAGAGAAAATGCTCGTAACTAGCATTTTCTCTTATTCCCACAATGTTTTATATCCTTATAAAGATACATTTTAATTTTTGAGTCACATTTATTTTGTCGTCTGCAACTGCTTTCAATTTGGACACGTCTAAAATTTTGTCGTTTGATAAAGGGTTAAGCTTTGTTAATCCTGTTTAGTGTTTACTGTATGAATATGCATACATTTTGAGAACTCGGATTTTAATATCGATCTGCTAAATAATTAAAGTATAATCAAGACTAGTCTGGGATCACGTCTGCGCCGCTCGTGGGCGACGTGATCTTTCCAGGGGTGATGGGTGTGGGGTGTGGGGAGGGGTAAAAACCGTTGCGTTAGCTCATTTTTTTTGTGATGAAAGTCGTTTTTTTTTTTTTATATTACATTTTACCTGCATCTTTTTTCCCTTACGAGTTAATCTCGTGTTTTCATGACGCAAAAATAAAAAGGTATCTGAAAACACTGTCTGAAAAGGAGAAAATCAGCATTTTCTGATTTTTCACCAATATTTTGTACTTTTTTGGAAGTTAAATTCTATCATTTGATCTACACTTAAATTGGCACCTGTAATTGCCTTCATTCTAGATGAGTCTGTTTTTTTGTTGTTGTTGATTATCAATAATTATTATAATCCAGAGTAATTTACTCAACAGAATCGTCACTATTAATATTTCTCTTTGATCCTCATTAGTAGTCTTTCTAGATGTAGCTTTTTAAATGATAATTTATACAAATTAAACCTTTTTAACGATACTGATAATTAGGTACTCTGATAAGATGATTGGTTCTCGATTCTGGATTCTGGGGTCATAGAATAGAGCAGAACAGAAAAACATTTTATTTGGGGTCATAGAATAGAGCAGAACAGAAAAACATTTTATTCTGCATAAACACAGTACATAGACATAGTTACATCAAGTCACATAAAATCTCTCTCTCTCTCTCTCTCTGTCTCTGTCTCTCTCTCTGTCTCTGTCTCTCTCTCTGTCTCTGTCTCTCTCTCTCTCTCTCTCTCTCTCTCTCTCTCATAGGTTCGATTCTTATCTAGCCAGAGATCGCAAAGATTTTTAGGCATGTCACATGATTAATAGCACTTTAGATTACGAAGATTCGTATTCAAATCAGTTTCGTGACGACATATGTGATGAAATGAGAATATACGTAGTTTTCGTTTGCTAAACGACCACCCGTTATTTAAACGTCCTAAATCGCACCTTTTTACTGAGGAAATCGGTGCAGTTTCTATCTATCTAGAAAATAGATATAGTTCTATTTATCGCTATTTTGCAGATTTTTTTTTATTCTTATTTACGGCATAAAAACGTTAATAGCTTCCTTTAATGAATTAAAACTCTTTACCAAACGACAAAATTTTAGACTGGTCCAAACTGAAAGCATTTGCAGACGACAAATTAAAGGTGGCACAAATGGCTCAAAGCATGAGGTTTTTTATGAAAGGACAGAAAACATTGTGGGAAAAGGAGAAAATGCTGGTTACCAGCATTTTCTCCTTTTCCCACAATGTTTTCAGAAGGCTACCTCTTTAGGGTCGTTAAAACCTGGGATTGTTCGGTAAAGAGTTTTAACAGACGCTATTGAATTGTTCTACTATTTGACCTCCACCTTGATGATTGATACTTTATGCGTCTATTGGAATGTATTTTATTGATCACAAATTGAAGGTAGCAGACGACAATTACGCGTTGCTATGAGAGACGAATGATGAACGCGCGTGTGTCGTTAGAAAAGCTCACATGTCACGAAGATGAAAAAAAAGTTGGATAGACGGAAGGAAATGATGTGCTGCAAGACTCTTAAACGCATTTTGCTGCTGTTATGCGTTCTCTTGTTTCATGATTGCTTCATAACTCTATACCAAACGTCCAGGGGGTCGCTGGTTCGATCCCCAGCTCGGCCAGTTTCTTTCCGAAGATTGATGATAGTTATTGCGACAGGATTCATTCCTCTCTCATCGCTGACCATTGTTTCGACGATTATCATATGGGAAAGCAGCCAGTGGCATAGAAAGAATATTGTGCGGAGCTCTGGTTAAAGACGCTCCAGGAAAGCATGGACCAGGTGCACTGGCCGCTGCGATATATCTGAAATAATGTTGAAAACGGCGTTAAACACCATACAAACAATCAATTGCCAAACATCTAAATTTTAGACTTATCCAATTTGAAAGCCTTTGCAGAAAAAAAAATGAAAGGTAACTTAAATTATTGCGCTTGTCTTTAAAAGGGTAGAAAACTTTGTGAAAAAAGGAGAAAAGCTGGTTACCAGTATTTTCTTCTTTTCCTACAATATTTTCAAAAGCTTTCTTTGTCATGGTCGTAAAACTGGGGATTGTATGGTAAAGGTTTATTCTACAGACGACAACATTTTAGACTTGCCCAAATTGGAACCATTCGCAGACGACAAGTCAAATATGGTTCAAACTATGGAATTTGTCTTTAATCTTTTATCACAAAATGCCTTGCTTTTAATGGCCTTGAGGAAGAAACCTTTTGAAAACATTGTGGAAAAAGGAGAAAATGCTGGTTACCAGCATTTTATCCTTTACCCACAAGGTTTTCAACCCTTCCAGAGACAAATTTCGTCATTGGAGCCACACACTAATTGTCATATGTTACAACTTCCTATTTGGACGAGACTAAATTTTTACCGTTTTGTAAAGAGATAATTAAGTAGAAAATATTGCAGGAAAAAAAGGAAATGCTGATAACCAGAATTTTGTCCTTTGCCCATAACATCATTCTTTGAAATACCGCAAGGAAAAACTAGAAGATTTACCTGCCACCATAGCTCAGGTGTCTATCTGTCATTACATGCATTGGGATTATGAACGGGATGTAATAAATCTTAAGCATCTTTATTTTAACAACTATTTTCTTTATGGCCTCTATCATCGCAGGCTTTATTGTTAATGTATCTGAACCAACCTCTGGCAATAGGGGCTTTAATGCTTCTCCACGATGGATTGTACCAAGCAAGTCATCACATAATTTTGGATCCATAAAATCAATTTTGTCCAACAACCGACGGAATCATGTGGTAGATTGGTCCTTTGACATGCTGGAAAATCGACCCATAGCAAAGAGTTTCAACCCAGGTCAGCCTTTCACATGGAATGGCTTAAATATAAAAATCTTTTAATCCAACAACTATTTTCTCTATGGTCTCTATCATTAGATTAATTTTATTGAAAAACCGACTAAATCATTAGGTAGAATTGTCCTTTGACATAGAGAAAATTTACCGATAGCAAAAAGTATCGATCCAGGTCAGCCTGCGCGGACTGCGCAGGCTGACATGGGTCGATACTTTTTGGAGATGCATTAGACCTTTTCACAGAGCATGGCACAAATTTTAGGATCTTTATTTTAACAAGTATTTTCTTTATGGCCTCTGTCATTGTCGGATTTTATTACTAATGTATCTGTTTTTATTGATCACAAAGTAGTTAGCCAGCTTGTTGAAGTTTCCAGTAAATCTTTAATGATCTGCGTCTCAGGTCACGTTACACTGTTGAAATATTGTTTTTCCTATTGTAATGCTTTAGAAAGAACCTTGCATATTTTTTTCTGTATTCGAAAGTATTAAAGGAAAGCAAGTTTTCCCTGATAACATATCAACTCTTTCATTACAATAGACAAAACAAGGAACTTTCGTGAACAGTTTAGATTAAATAACGGACTGCACAGATTAAAGGCTCAATGGTGGTCAAGAAATCATTGCAGGTATTTAAATTTAAATCATACCGTTTAAAAGTATGGAAAATATTGTGGAGATGACAATCTGTTACCATGTGGTCGGTCCAAGTGTTAGTTGCTGGTAGAAAAATGAATTTTAAAATAGGGTAAGAAGTAAACAAAAGATAGAGTGACCTGGCAGGGGTTAACCTTTTAAATGGTATGATTTAAATTTAAAAGCATTTTACCTCCTGCTTTGTTTATTTTGAGCAGCTACTGTTACTTTAAGACCGTGCTATCACCTTATCTTGAGGCGGAATGTGCTTACGACCGTTGAAAAAGTGTAACTTATTTACTTACATATGTTTGGTATAGCTCTCACTCGATAAACCTTTCATTATCGGTTTATATTATTGTTTTTGTTTTTGATAACAGGTTCAAAATCACGTACCATGACGATATAATTTATAAACCCAACTCGATTATATTTATATTCACTCGTCACGGTTCGTGGTTTAAGCCTGTATTCCAAAAAACAAACAATAATGAAAACTGTTAATGAAAAATTTATCGAGTTCGAGTTATATTGCAAGATTTACCGAGGCATGTCCTTTGAGAAATTTGAGACTTGTCTAATTTGAAAGCATTTTCAGACGACAACGCAGATACGCCTTAAATGACGAAATTTGTCTTAGAACCGATAGAGAACATTGTGGTAAAAGGAGAAAATGCTGGTTGCCCGCATTTTCTCTTTCACTCCTGATTTTGCTCATGATGCCGATAATAGTATGTAAGTTTGTCCTCAGCACGAATATGGCGGTAACCCGATCTGTTAAACCTTTTACCGAATAATCCCGGGTTTTAACGACCCTTGTGAAAACGGCTACTGAAAACATTGTTGGAAAAGGAGAAAATGCTGGTAACCAGCATTTTCTCCTTTTCCCACAATGTTTATAAGACTTTCAACTCATTTCCAATCTTTACGTCTGCAATGGCTGTCAGTTTTGGTGAGTCTTTAAAATTTTCTCGCGTGTAAAAGAGTCAACCAGAAAACGCACAGAAACCGATATGAACAGACAGCGCTTAATTAATGACAAAGATTTATACGTTTGTGGAAGCAGAACACATCAATTTGCAGGGACAAACAATTTTCTTTGACAATAAATCCTTTCAACAGGTCGACTTTAAGATCGATATGGAGGAGCGGTTTTTCCCGCAGTTTAAATGCTTTTTAATGTGTTTTGAAAACATCAGGAAGGTCAATAGTCCATTAATCTAATTCTCCCAACCTTTATCCTGCTGCATCGCAATAATGTACCGAACCAGAGTATAGTAAAGCAAATGAATTAAAGGCCCAGTAGCGGCCAAAAGCAAAAATGCTTGTGTTAAAATGCATTTAAATTCAATCATACCATTTAAAAGTAAGGAAATTGTTATGAAGATGACAGTCTGTCATTGAACGGTCGGTCCACGTGTTAGTTGCTGGCAGAAAACTGAGTTCTAAAACTAGGTAAAAAAAAATGCCAAATAGCTCTATCTTTTGTTTACTTTTTACCTTGTCTCAAAATTCATTTTTCTGTACGCGACTAACTCTTGGATCGACCGTACAATAACAGACTGTCCTCTTCGCAATAACTTCCATACTTTTAAATGGTATGATTCAAAGCTAAGTGCATTTTAACACCTTTTTTTTTCCCACTTTTGGCCGCTACTAGGCTTTTAAGTTTCGCAGAGTGAAGTATTAGATCAGACCACGCAGACATGCAGTCGGATCGTCTTCTACGCTATCGACTTCCGATGTAAGAAGCGGAAGTAGAAAACTGGAAATCAGGACCCTTAATTTCGACTTTTCTAGGTAAAAAGTTTCGTCACATAGTCGAAAGTTTACCGTCTGGCATTTTGTCAAAGCAAAAGTATCCTCTATTTTTACTTTTGTCGAGGGAATAATTTACAGAAAAGGCTCAAAATTCTGTAACTTTGCTTTCAACTTTCCCATAAGGTCTACGGCCCCTAACTCATCGGTAAACATCGACGTTTTCGTAAAGGCTATTCGGCCAGTCTCGGCAACTTCCGTCTTTAATATGAGAGTTAGGGGTCGTAGACCTTAATTTGAGTGTCGTATGCCTTGTTTCCTACTTCCGCTCAAGTCGGAAAGACGATTGTGAAACACGGTCGGTATTCACCAATCATTCTTAAGAACATCTTTAGTGTTTTTCTCCAGAATTTTCTAAAGTTGAACGTAACACAGCTTCTGATTGGCTAAACCATTCGGTTTAGCCAATCAGGAGCTGTGTTACTTTCAAATTTAGAAAATCTCAGAAATAAAGACAGGGCATGCTTTTAAGAATGGTTGGTAAATACGGATCTAGGATTCAAAAGAGGCCAAGTGTTGAAAACAGTACTAAACACCTTTCAATCAACAATCAGTCAATGGTTGTTTGAAGAACTGACATAACATCCCCCCCCCCATGTTGTGCCTACCTTTGTGATCCCGCATACGAAAATATCGACGTGTATAATTAAGCTTTTACTGGACAGCAAAATGTTCTTTTTGTCTAAGTTGACAGCAATTGCAGACGATAAATTTAATATGGCTAAAATGAAGGAATTGTCTCTAGAAGGATACAAAAAACATAGTGGAAAAAGGAGAAAATGCTCTTTACGGTCATTTTTTCCAGTTTCCACAATAATTTCAAAAGTCTTTTTCCTCAGGAAAACTCTCAAAGCCTGAAACTTAGGAATGTGCTGTAAAGGATTACTCCACTTTACATTGTACTATAAAATATGTAATCATACTATATATGTACATCTTAAATAAAATGTTTGGTTCTGTTCTGTTATATAACGAGGATGATTCACCATCTATGAACGTCGTCCAACTATTAACTCAATCACTACTAGAAAAATAACCTTTAATTTTTTTTTAATTGCTGTAAATACAGTTCTGCTGCAATATGAAGACACAGTTCACTTATAAACTACAATAAAAAAGTGGACAATGTAGATCAGAGATCAGACTGCACGTTCTGTGCAGTCTGATCCTGATCTACACTGTCCACAAAAGCTTCTTGTGTTGTAAACAGTAAGCAAAAAGTTAAGGAAAAAAAAATATCCCACACTCCACCATAACCGAGCAACAAGAGAACATTGAAAACAGGCCTAAGGAGAACTATGGTCTGCACCAATTTATCAGTTGATTCTTTCTTCTTCTCTAAGATTTATAAAAGATATCAATAATAAAGTGTACTTTGGTTGCTAAACACGTAAATAGTAGCGGTTTAAAGCTTTCACTGTCTTTGAGTGTAAAATCAATCAAAAGTGCAAAATACAATTTCCGATGCCGGGAATCGAACCCGGGCCGCCTGGGTGAAAACCAGGAATCCTAACCACTAGACCACATCGGATTCTTCGATATCGACGTGTAGTTAACTAGCTTTTACCTAGTACTGTACTAATTCGTAATACTGATACAGTGCACATCCCACGCACCTGAACAACCACGTAATGTTTAGCTTCGATTTGATATTAGTATTGATTACAGAGTGGGAGAACGATTTTATAAATACGTTTATTTTCCTGTCTGTCTGTCTCTTCTCTCTCTCTCTGTTACATGTCAATCTGCTGTATCACCGTTTTTCATTCTAGTTTTCATTAGTAACAACTCTAAAATTAAAACCATCCCGATTTTTTAATGACCCCGAGAAAGAAGGCTTTTAAAAAACAGTTTGGGAAAAGAGCTGGTTACCAACACTTTCTCTTTTCCCATAAAGTTTTCTACCCTTTCTAGGCCTTACCCCATCATTTGGACCACAGCTGCTTTATCATCTGCAATTGCTTTCAATTTAGACAAGTTTAAAATTTTGTTCACTGGTAATGAGTTAACTCTTAAGCTGCTAAGCGCCACTCACTGACCTTTTGCGGACAGTGTAGATCAAGATCAGACTACACAGAACGTGCAGTCTGATCTTGATTCTACACTGTCCGAGAAGGAGATATTCTTCCCCAAAACATATTTTTGAAATAGAAAAATCGAATGCCTGATCTATTTAGGCTGTGATTCTATCCGTAATCTTTGATTTCATAGTTAAACAGTTCGAAATAAAGTTGTCAGTATGGCCCTTCTGACTTGTATTTTACTGCTCTTTGACGTTGATGGCATTTTCAATCATGACGAGGCAACAGCATTCTCTCTTCTTCCCACAATGTTTTCTAAAGCTTTCCTTTTCAAAGTCGTTAAAGCTTGTGATTGTTGGAAATCGGTTAAATGACGTTAACCAGCACTAGGGTCGGGGTTTTATTACATTCTCTTAGCGGTACACCTGTCCAAGTCTTAGTCCTTGACAGGAAAGTGAATTTTAAAACCAGGTAAAAAGTAAACAAAAGATAGAGCGACCTGGCAACTTTTGACCTACTTTAAAAATTCATTTTTTCTTGTATCTTCATGCCAAATGTTGCCCCTGATGGCTGCAAGATTGCACAGATTACGACGGATAGAAAATGCATTTCATGTTTTGGAGGCTTTCGCTGTTGTCGTTCCGGTTTTAATTGAGAACAAATCCTTTGTATTTTTCTCTGCCTTACGTCATATATATTGGTAATTTATCTAAGTTTACACAGCCGAGCCATTCTACACACTTTCAATTTTTAACAGGGTTTTTTCTCTCTAGCAGTAATGATGTATCTTTAAGGGTTAATCCTTAATCTGCTAAAGAAGTGAAATGAAACTTTTAAGCCGATATTAAAAACCTAAATTTGCTATTTCAAAGGTATTTTTGAAGAAAGATATCTCCTTATCGGAAAGTGTAGATCCAAGATCAGACTGCACGTTCTGTGCAGTCTGATCTTGATCTACACTGTCCGCAAAAGGTCAATGAGTCGCGCTTAGCAGCCTGGGGGTTAAGGACATATTCGATTAGTGATTCTGCTGTTAAGTCCCATCGTTTATTATCTTGGTATCTTGGTGGACGTACAATCGTAATTGAATCTTCAATTGCCAACACTATCATGTTTCTGCCATCAAGTGACATGAGTATCTTTAGCCCAAATGCGCATTTTCCTTCTTTGCCTCTTCACCAAACGACAAACGTTTTTGGACTGGACCAAATTGGAAGCTTTCGCAGACGACTAACAAAGTGTAGCACAAATTATGAAATTTGTCTTTGAAAGGGGTAGAAAATATTGTGGGAAAAGGAGAAAATGTTGGTTACCAGCATTTTCTCCTTTTCCCACGATTTTTTTCAAGAGACTTTTTCCTTATAGTTGTTATAAGTCGATGTTGTTAAGAAGGGTTAGGGTTCTTCTTTCCTTGTCGCTTTCAGTCATTGTTCTAGGGTTTTACTCCACATTTAGAAGTACATGCATGTCTGTCAAATCACGGCGACGACTCACCTGTTCGTATTTTCCCTAGTTTTGTAAGTGCTAGGCTGAGACTGTGCAGTCCCATGCAAAGGGATATCACCAACTAACGAGCCTTGCCAGCAGGGATCGAACGTAAAATATCTGGATTACATATTCTTATCTGAACTCTTACGCTGATTTTTGTTATGAAATTTTATTTAGACTTGTCAAAATTGCAAGGAACTGCAAAAGACAAAATGAATAGGGCAAAATTAGCGGAATTTGTCTTTGAAAGGGTAGAAAATCATATGACCTACTATCTGTAAAGGGTTTGATGGTCAATGATTAGAAGATGTCTCTAGTTAATTGCTTTCCCGATATCAATTTGTAAAGACAATGAAGACATATTGTTGGCAGGCGAGGGCTTTCCAGTTTTACCAACTTGATCTTTCTCACTTGTGCCCACCTTCTCATGAATACAACAATATATGAGCCATGCTCTGTGAAAAGGGGGCTTAGTGCATCTACGAAAAGTATCGACCCAGGTCAGCCTGCGCAATCCGCGCAGGCTGACCTGGGCCGAAACTTTTCGCTATTGCTCAATTTTCTGCATGTCCAAGAACTAGTATACCTCACGATTCAGTCGGTTATTAGACAAAATGGATTTCAAAGATCCATAAGTATGTGATGACTTGCTTGGTATCATGGATCACGGAGATACATTAAGCCCCCTTTTGCCACTAGAGTATGGCCCACATTAATTAATCGTGATCTGTGAAAAGGTGATTAAAATATTGCTTTGCAAAAAGAATCGACTCATGTCTGCATGCGCAGTTCGCGCTGGCTGACCTGTGTTAAAACTTTTTGCCATCGGTAAATTTTGTTCAAGTGAAAGGACCATTCTACCTCATGATTCAATCGGATTTTAAACACAGTAGATTCATACTATGCGACTGCATGCATAGTATAACGCATTCAAAGAAGTATTGAAACCCTTTTTCCCAGAGCGCGGCTCTTTTCTATGGCTGCATTACGCTGTTAAATTAGTGCCTAGTGCCCACTAATTTCTGATCTGTGTTCTAACTTGTAGAAAATCAACCTGAAAATAAAATCAACATTATAATGTAATGTATAAGGCTACAAGCTCAATGAACTCGTTTTAATGAGGGAAGAGAGTAAAAATGCCAATTGAATGAGTGTAAAACAGCGTCTATGTGAAGAAAAGAATACATATCTTAGATTGATTAAATGTCAGATCACAGAAACAGCTCACACATACATATACATATGATTTTGCCAGTGCTAGGCTAGAGTTCTGAAGTTTCTTGCGCAGGACTACACCCATGAAAAACCCAATGCTTCCAGTAAGGTTCAACCCATAACATGTAAATCTTTGACAAGTAATATATGAGACATCATCTACTTGCTTTGAATGATTCTCGAATTTTCTTCCGTCGATGCGGTACTTTTCGCTTCGTTGCACTTATATAATTATTTCATAGCTGTTTTTTAACTGCAAGCTGCTACTTTGGCGGAAACCATCGCATCAAGATGAATAATAAATGATAGTTGCCGTTTTCTGATTACAGCTGTCTTTCATGTTTATCACATTTTGTTTGAATGCACCCATTTAAAACCCTTTGCAAAACAATCCAGTGCTTTAACAACCTCATGGATCAAGGCTTTTGAAAACTTTGTGGGAAAAGGAGAAAATGCTGGTTACCAGCATTTTCTCCTTTTCCCACAACGTTTTTCCTACCCTCTCTGAGAGAGTACCCTTCATGTGAGACACATTTGAAATTTCCAGTAGAAATGGTACCAATTAGGACTAGCCTTAAACTTTTAGTCAGGGGAAAAGTTTACCTCCTTGCTTCATTCAGGCATTCCTGACCTAGAAAAAAGCGTATTTTGGCAAATTAGGAAACTGCTCAGGGTCAGAATATTCGAGTTTCATCAAGTCTTTCCACAACAAGATACATGTAACGAGCAAAATCTACCCTTTTTTCTTTAATCTTTCCTCAAATTCTTTATTTTCCGTCAAAGTATTGTCCGACATGAACATACATTGTACAATGTAGGTCTTTTTTCACCGTCATACTCTCTCTGTATCTCGTATTATTTCATGTTTATAAATGCTACTTTTTGTGACTATGTACAACTGTGTACTTGTCTTATAATAAACGTTCTGTTCATGAACGCCTGGAAATAATTTGCAATGGACAGCTTTGGAAACATCATTGTGAAATAAGGATAATCACACATACTGAGCAAAGAGTTCAATAATTAAACACATTTTGATAACATTTGATAACATTAAGTGTTAGATTTTTTCTTTGAAAGAGTCGACACCATTGCTGGAAAAGCAGAAAATGCTGGTTACCAGTGGTTTCTCCTTTCTCCACAATCTTTTTAAAATGGTCTGCTGTGAGAGAAATAAAAGTGTATACAGGATATTAATTAACCCTTTACTAAACAATCCCGGGTTTTAACGACCCTGAAGCAGACGCTTTTTGAAAACATTGTGGGAAAAGGAGAAAATTTTGTTTGAATGTACCCATAACTTATTTAAAACCCTTTACCAAACAATTATTTTAACAACCTCACGGTACAAGGCTTTTGAAAACATTGTAGAAAAAGGAGAAAATGCTGGTAATCAGCATTTCCTCCTTTTCCCACAATATTTTTATCCTTTCAGGGACATTCTCAGTATTTGAATCATATTCAATTTGTCGTTTGGATCAGCTTTGGTAAGGAGTCAAAATTTAACTGTGTAGAACTATAAAAGTACCTCAGGTATCCCCAACAATTAAAGGGGAAGTGTGCAATAGGACTGGACATTCAAAAAATAAATTTCAGAACAAAGATTGCTGAAAAGAGAAATAAAATTGTCTACAAGAGATGAAAAATTAATTGTGTAGAACCATAAATGCACCTTTAGTATCCCCAATAATCAAAGGGGCAGAGTGCAATATGAATAAACAATAGAAATCAATTTCAGCGCGAAGAGCAATTAGTTTTCGTGACAGTTTCAAAAATAATGACATACACTAGTCCTGCAGGGTTGATACTGCGTAATGCCCCCGGGGTGAAATCGACATGACATCTGAACTTCTGCACTAGTCTGTCATTGTCTAGAAATTGTGATTTGAAACACAACCTGCAACGGATTGATCCGTGTATCCCTGAATATCACTTCTTATTAATATGTCCAAAATACACAGACCTTAGAAATAAATACATAAAACGATACTACTTTACTTGGCCAACAGTTCAAAAAATCACAAACTTCATGTCAAAAATCATTATCAGTAGTTTGTCTAAATTTATACATTTTGCTTCTCTTTGTAGAATTTGATATCTTAAATTATCTGTACATGTATGTTCACGTAATGCTATCTTCTTCAGCAAATCCATGTTTTCTGTTTTCTTACATGGGAACCATGTTCTGTGAAAAGGGGGCTCAATGCATCTGCGAAAAGTATCGACCCAGGTCAGCCTGCGCACTCCGCGCAGGCTGACCTGGACCGAAACTTTCCGCCATTGGTAAATTTTCTGTATGTCAAAGGACAAGTGTACCTCATGATAAAGTTGGTTATTATAAAAAGTGGTTATAACGGATCCATAATTATGTGATGGCTTGCTTGGTAACATGGATCACGGAGATGCATTAAGCCCCCTTTTGCCAGAGTATGGCGTATATGTTTTCTTCTTGCTATAAACATTGTAATGATGTTTCAGGCAATAAACACTTTGTATTGTATTGTATTGTGTTTACGTTACTGACGTCGGGGGTGGCGGGTGGAATGGGAAGTTTATTCCCAGAACAGCCTGCACATGCTGATCCCAATGAAATGCAAATACATGTACGTGGGGTGATCAGAAAGAACGCGAACCACCCGATTATTTCAAAAACTACTTTACTTAAGATAACAAAAATTTGCACAGATGAACATTAATTACCTGGTTACTTACTCAAGCGTTTAAATGACGTCATAGGCAAATAAGAAAAGAGTGACGTCATTTCAATGACATCACATACTGCGTTAGCGGTTCACAATGTGGGGTGACGTTTTATTTGAGCAGAGAGTAATTATAAAGTTTTACGTTAAACTCGGAAAGTCTTCATCGGAAATTAAGGCCGATTTAGATAAAGTTTATGGGGACTCAGCACTTAAGAAAACCAGTATTTGTAAATGGATTGGACGATTTAGAGAAGGACGCGAAACCGTTGAAAATTACCCTAAATCTGGCCGTCCATCAACATCAGTAACGGACAAAACTATCGCGGATGTGCAGCAGCATGTAAAGCAAGATCTTCGAGTTACTATCAGGGAAATAGCTGACACATTCAGCATTTCCTATGGAAGTGCACAGGCGATTTTAACTGACAAACTTGGAATGTCGCGTGTTTGTGCAAGGTGGGTGCCTCGGCTACTGACGCCCGAGCAAATGGGGGTTAGGGTCGAAATTTGTTCTGAAATTTTAGAACGCATTAGGAAAGAAGGATCAAACTTTACTGATCGTATTGTGACATGCGATGAAACATGGGTACACTTTTACGAGCCCGAATCTAAACAACAAAGCAGTGTATGGAAACATCCAACATCGCCGTCCTCTGTTAAAGCCAAACTTTCTAAGTCTGTTGGTAAAGTTATGTGCATCATGTTTTTCTCTTCTCAACGTTTTCTTCTAAATCATGTTGTACCTATACATACTACAGTCAATGCTGAGTATTATGCCAGCATTATTCGAATGAATTTAATACAGGCCATCCGAAAAAAACAGCCGGAACTTCTATGGAGAGGCGTCATTTTACATCAAGATAATGCTCCCGCTCACAAAGCCAAACTTGTACAGGAAGTTTTGAAAAAACTAAACGTAGAAACATTAGACCATCCTGCCTATAGTCCAGACCTGGCCCCATGTGACTTTTGGCTATTCCCTGTTTTGAAAGATTCTCTACGTGGCACGCGCTACGAGAGCAGAGAGGAGCTAACCCATGCCATGACCGGGTCGTTGAGAGTGATGTCACGTGACGGGCTCGCGCACGTGTTTCGCGCATGGGAATCAAGAATGAATAAGTGCATAGAACACAAAGGAGGTTACTTTGAAAAACAGTAAACATTCCAAGTTGATTTTTATAACATTATTCCGATAAAGGCACTGGTCCGCGTTCTTTCTGATCACCCCTCGTAGATCTACCCATAATCAATTTTTGATTGTTTTAACATTTATTCGGTATTTATAACCATTCAATATATCTACTTAATATAATAAGTTATGTGTTGTTAAAAGCATCTATATGGCGCGATGAGCATTTATAACTGATAACTGCTCTGACAGAAGGGGGTTAAATGTATCTGCGATTCATTATACCAAGCAAGTCATCACATAGTTATAAATTCATAAAATCGATTTGGTCTAACAATTTGCTATGGGGTAGAATGGTCCTTTGACATGCAGAAGATTTACAAATAGCGGCCTGCTTAGGCTGACATGGGTCGATAATTTTTTGTATACGAGTGTATCAACCCACCTTTTTCGACGGCTAAAAATACAATCCACTAAAACTTAGAAAAAATAATCCTATAGGATTGACTACACAAGCGGACGGTATAGATCCAAGGTCAGACTGCACATTTCTGTGCAGTCTGATCTTGATCTATACCGTCCGCAAAAGTCCCTCACTTTCACCTGTGGCGCTTAAAGGAAATAAAACAGCGTCAGTGAGACATCCTTATAATTCTGCAGCCACTAAGTTACTAATTTTGTAAGAAACATAATGTACAAATGCGATCTTTATCTCTATTTATCTGATCTTAACTGGTATTTTACTTCTGTCTTCTTCAGTAATTGAAGACGTCCCTCTAGCTATCAAATTTGTTTTTCAATTAGAGACCGGTCACTTTGATTTACCTTTGATGACCAGTACAAACCACTGGTCAGCTTAAGTTTTTACCTATATCCGTTTTTAATGACCCTGAGTAAACGGCTTTCCAAAACACACTGGGAAAAGGAAACATTCTACTGGTATTAGCCAGCAAAATTTTAGCCATGCTGTGTGAAAAGGGGGCTTAATGCATCTGCAAAAAGTATCGCAGGTTGAGATGAGTCGAATCTTTTTGCTACATGCATTTGTAACTTTTCTGCATGGCAAAGGACCATTCCAACTGCAGACCAAGTCGATTGTTAGACAAAGTAGAAATTATAGATCTTTAATTATGTGATGACTTGCTTGGTATAATGCATTACGGAGATGCATTAAGCCTCATTTTCATAGAGAATTAGCTCATTTGTTTTTCGATTAGAGGCCGGTCACTTTGAGTTACCTTTGATGACTAGTACAAACCAATAGTCACTTATGTAAGATTTTACCTTTATCCGTGTTTTATAAACCTGAAGTAAAAAGGCTTTTCAAACATTGTGGGAAAAGGAGAAAATAGCCAGCAAGTAGCCAGTTCAATTTGTTTTTAAATTAGAGGCTTGACACTTGAGTTACACTTAATGACTTGTAAAAACCAGTGGTCACTTTAAATCTTCAGTTTTAACCCTGTTTTAACGACCGTGAAGAAGACAGGTGTTTAAAACATTGTGGGAAAATGCTGACAGCCAGTTAAATTTGTTTTTCAATTACAAGCCGGTCACGTGAGTTATCTTTGGTGACCTGTGCTACCCAGTGATCACTTTAAGTCTTTATCTTGAACCCTGTTTTTTTACGACCCTAAAGAAAAAAGGTTTGAAAACATTGTGGGAAAAGGAGAAGATGCTGGTAACCAGCATCTTCTCCTTTTCCCACAATGTTTTAAACTCTGTCAAAGACAATAGCCATAATTTGAGACACTTGATCTAAATTGTCGTTGCAACTGCTTTCAGCATTGACACGCCTAACATTTTATCATCTAATAAAGAGTTATATCTTTAAATCTTTCAGTTATTTGAAAAAAAAAAAAACTTCACATATTCTACCATAAATGCACTTTTATGTTCACGTTCGTGTAACGTTTATTGACTTGTACTTTTTAGGCAATCAGTTAAATTTACTATTTTAACCCTTTGCCAAACAAACTCTTGTTTTGAGGAAAGCTTTTGGAATCATTATGGAAAAGAAGGAGAAAACGCTTGTGACAACATTGTGGGAAAATGAGAAAATGCTTGTGACAGGAAATTTCTATTTTTTAGTTCCCACAATGTTTTTATACATGTAGTTGTGGTGTTGGATTGGTAAGAAGTAGATTTCAAGATCGAGAGATCGATATCCGATAGAGGTATCATGTTGGAATTTCCTTGGGCAGGGCACGGCAGAAACACAAGAACATGATTAATAGAGCTGTGATGTGGCTAATTCTCAAAAGTTGCGTTTTTTTTTTAAATGAACATAAGAAGCTGAATTTGAGATAGTGAGGCAGACAGACAGAGACAGACAGACAGAGACACAAACAGAGACAAGACAGAGAGAGAGAGAGAGAGAGAGAGTGTGTGTGTGTCAGTCAGACAGACAGAAAGACAGACGGACAGAGACAGACAGACAGGCAGACACAGACAGACAGACTGGAAGCAAAAACATTTATCAAATGTTTCAGCGACTTTGTTAGCAATATATCGATATCAGTTCGATCCTAAATGTCACGCGATTCTTCAGGTGCGTGGGAGTAAATTGTACAGGCAGTATATCAGTATAACGAATTGATATAATACTAATACCTGATTATATAGATAGAAAAACACTTACCTTTGGTAGGGTGAATACCACTCCGATGTAGTCTAGTGGTTAGGATTCCTGGTTTTCACCCAGGCGGCCCGGGTTCGATTCCCGGCATCGGAATTTTTTTGTTAAATTTTTTTTTTCAGCTCATTCCCTCCTACACGTGATTTGCCTAGAACAAGATTGCTTTAAAAAAAATGTTGGAGCAATTTCTCTTTCTGCCACTGTGCGAATATTTTACATGTCTTAAATCTTACATTCCGAAACTATCGTTCAAAGGCATCAGTTTCGATCATTTCAATAGCCTATGTATTAAAAACATGATTACCATCCCTTGAATTTTTCCATGTGTATACATGGTTAATCTTCCAAACGACAACACTTTTTGGACTTGTCCAATTTGAAAGCATCCGCAGACGACAAATTAAAAGTGTTTCAAATTATAGAATTTGTCATTGAAAGGGGAAAGGTTGTGGGAATAGGAGAAAATTCTGGTTACCAGAATTTTCTCCTTTTCCCACAATGTTTTCAGAGCCTTTCTTTGTCTGGATCGTTAACCTTTTACCACGCATTCCCGAGTTTAGCGACCCTGAAGAAGCAGGTTTCGGAAAACATTGTGGGAAATGGAGAAAATGCTGGTACCAGCATTTTCTCCTTTTCTCTCAATGTTTTCTACCTTATCAACGAAATTCTAGCAACATTTAATTTGTCATCTGCAAGTGCGTTCAATTTTGGTCCGGTTCAAAATTTTGTTGTTTGGTAAACAGTGAAGTCACTGGATGGTGATCTATGCTTCAACCTCTCCCACGCTATTGTCGCCCTTAAAAAGGCTGAGCTGTGGTAATAACTTTACAAAAAAGGCGGGAAGAAATTTTGATCTAGACACGTAAAACGTCAAAATTTATTGCAGATTTCACGCGAATTGTAAACGACTAAATTTATGGCGGATTTCACAGGTTTCGTCAGTTTGACATTGAAACCGATTCTTCGCTGGAGGCTAATGCCTAACGCTTTGCTAATGTCTAGTGCTTTTCTTTGATGCCTGAATAATAATAATAATAATATTTATTATTATTATTATTATTATTCATAGTTGTAGTAGTCGTATGAGTAGTAGTATTATCGTATTATTATGTACATGTATTGTATAAAACTATGTTTTTAAGATTGAAATTTTAAAGCATATTTTTTGTCATATTCAATTCTCGTAAGTCACACGAACCACAGGTGAATGTTGTAACAGATGCACTGATCGCTCTGACATACGATGAAATACCAAAGTCTATGACCAGAGACGTAAAGATATGGCAATTATATTGACAAGAGCCTAAATAAATCTGACGAAGTTGTATTCCATTGAAGACCAATATAAGACAACACTGCTACCTTCAAATAAAAAAAGAAAACGGGTAGGATTAGTTATTAAAAACAGACCAACATGGGTCGAAATTTTGTGCTATTCGTAAATTTTCTGCGTGTCCAAGGACCATATCCAAGCCCCGATAGCTCAGTCGGCAGCGTGCATGATTTGAGAATAGGGGGTCGTGGGTTCGATCCGCTGCTTGGCCAATTTCTTTCCGAGGAGTGATGACAGTCATTGCGACAAAATTCATTCCTCTCCCGTCGCTGACCATTGTCTCGACGATGGTTATGTGGGAAGAGCAGCCAGTGGCTTAGAAAGAAAATTGTGCGGAGTACTGGTAAAAGGAATTCCAGGAAAGCATGGATAGGTGCACTGGCTGCCGCGATATAACTGAAATAATGTTTAAAACAGCGTTAAACACCATACAGTCAAGGACCATACAATCTCATGGCATGATTCAGTCAATTGTTAGACAAAGTGGTTTTCATAGATTCATAATCACGTTGCGTTTTGCATGGTATAATGCATCAAGGAGATGTATTAAGGCTTTCCTCCCCTGAAGCTTCTGGTTCACACGGCATATTTTTTTGTTGTTGTTAGATTATTGAGAATTTATAGTGATTCAATAATTCTAAACACTTTTAACAGCCTAGAGTTTCTTTAAATGTCTATCTAAAAAGTTTCTGTTCATACCTCGATTACTTTTTTTTGTAAAGGGAGGTAATAATAATCTCCCTTTGAATTGAGTATACAGTGATTTTAGAATTGAAAATGATAATTCTATGAAGGCAAAACCTCCAAAAGTGGCTCGGTTAAGATGCTACAATAGTGATGGTTTTTAATGA
The DNA here is from genome assembly GCA_946811185.2 of Hippopus hippopus. NCBI lineage: Eukaryota > Metazoa > Mollusca > Bivalvia > Cardiida > Cardiidae > Hippopus > Hippopus hippopus. Next base: position 8,245,885 of record OX328100.1, on the reverse strand, counting down.
TATCATATTTTCCAGAGTAAAATTATAGTGTAAATAGATGTTCCGCTTTAGGGTAGGAATACCTCAAACCACCTTTTCCCACAGCACAGCTGAAATTAAGGTTTAATCACTCTAAGAGTGTTTGTGTCAATAAAATCTCTTTTACTCTTTTACTATCTTCTCAAACTCAAGAACCGCCAATTTTATTAATGTGATGGTCATGTACGTGCGAGTGTAAATAAACAGGATTCACTTGTAGAAAGTAAAGAGCGCTTAAGTTAAAGAGATATGAGCCATGCCCTGTGAAAAGGGTGCTTAATGCATTTGCGAAAGTTTCGACCCAGGCCAGCCTGGGCAGTCCGCCCAGGCTGGCCTGGGCCGAAACTTTTCGCTATGGGTCAATTTTCTGTATGTCAAAGGCCCAGTATATCTCATGATTCAGTAGGTTGTAATACAAAACGAATTTTAGGGATGTATAGTACTGTGATGACTTGCTTGGTAGCAAGCATCACGAAGATGCATTAAGCCCCCTTTTGTCACAGCATGGCTCATATAGTCAAATTTCAAAGAAAGTAGTTAATTTCAGCTGTTGTCGGAACTTCTCACCTAACAATGTTAATCAAGTTAAATTGAGATTGTCAAGTTTCGAATTTTAAAATAGTTAATTTCAGATGTAGTGGTATCTTCAGACTAGACATAGATTTTAAGATTGTCCAAATTGTCCAAATTGCAAGCACTTGCAAACAACGGATTAAATATAGCTCAAATGAAGGAATCTGCCTGTGACAGTTTTAAAGGCATTTTTGGAAAAAGATGAAAAAAAAAAAACACGCTAGTTACCAGCACGCTCTTCTTTTCCAGCTTCCCCCTCCAAAGGGTTCTGAAAAGGCGGTGTCGTTTTGTACAGTATTAAGGCGAAGAGATTCTATTTGGTCAGTTGAAACGACTGGATCACTAAGTCAACATAGCTAAGGATTTAGGACCGAGAAAAGGGAAGTCTGATCTTGATCTACATGGTTCGCAGAGCAGATTTTTTATTGGCAGTTAGAACTTTACAGTTATATAAACAAGGATACGGAGTTAGAGGGTATAAGAAAGTGAAAATCGGTTTAGGTCAATTATGGCACTCATTTGAAGTACACGCCTTTTAAAAAACTATTAGGCATAATTAACCTATTAAAACGTAAGATTTTTGTCTGCTAATCCTAAACCTTTCAAATCTCGAAAGTATCATTTAAAGTCCTGAGCTTATTTATTGACTAATTATAGTTTTGAAGGGAGAAAAAATTTCAATTAGAAGACGGTAGTGAAGTAAATGTGTAAATGAAACATGACAGGTTTGGTCTCTGTAAAACTTAGCCCAGTGACACACAGCTGCATGCGCTGCCGACTGAAACCGAACCAGGACTTCTCGGTTACATATCCGTCGCCTTAAACACTGGTCTACAATAGCCAAAGAATGGTCAGTGATTACGAACCCCGAAACCGCCGATGTACCATGATAACTCATTTTTCTTTTCTGTTAAATTTCCATCTAAAAATATGTTTTGCCCTGCAAACGCGTGTGGTTACCCAAAAGAAGTAACTTGTTTTGGTCTTTATAACTGTGACAAGTTGGACCCAGCAACGGATTCAGATTGACAACTCCTGTACTTAAAGTCCTAAGCCCTGTTGCATCGTGTAGGTCAACCTCTGTAAAGATCGGCTCGGGCCTGCAAACTTGTGTGTTGACCCTCAATTAGTCACCTTGCCTGACCCATCGCGCTGGAGCACCTTTAATTAGTTTTTATTTGCAGAGGAAATTACTTTATATCAAATTTCTACTCTATAAAAATCACCTCTTGAAATAGGAGGCGTGGTGATTTATTTGCTACTGTCAAAGTTGGACATGAATAAAAGTCAATAGTTTATAATCGTTTAATTATATGGTCAAACCATAAAAATGATGGCCAAAAAATTTTAAAACCGTGACCACCTCTAAGGTATGACATGTATAGACCACGTGACCTTGATTTGGAATCTGATAGAGACGTTCCAACATGACCTCCGGACCTGTAATCACCAACCAGTCTTCATAACATTCTTAGCTTAATTGTCGATAATTTTCTAAAATTCAGAGTAACGCGATTTCTGATTGGCTAAACCATTTGGTTTAGCCGATCAGAAATTGCGTTACTTTCTAAATCTAGAATGAGAATAAGAATGCAAGGGTCCCCGGATGTCTATACTTGTTTACGCAGTTGCTCATTTAAACTATAATGAGCTCAATGCCAGACACTGGTCCATATGAAAGCATTTGCAAACAAATTAGACAGGGTTCAAAAGATAAGATTGTCTTAAAAAGTGAGAAAAAATGTTGGGGAGTAGGAGAAATATCTGCTTAGCAGCATTTTCGCTTTTTTGCGCAATTTTATTAAAAGTCTGGTTTCGCAGGGTTGTTAAAATTCTGTATTGCTTAATAAACGTTCAGGGCAGCCATAGAGCTATTTTTGGCGCATGACCCATACAATATATTTGTGGTGTAGCAAAAGACAACATTTCGAAACACTGCGGAGGGATAACTTGTTTGTAAAGACAGGTATTTTTATTCAGCACGTGCATTTATGTAATAAAACGTACTTCATATACATTATATGTATCATGGTAGAACTTTGTCAAACTGTCATCTACTGCAAAAGATATGAAACCAAAGACAGAGTTGAACAACTAAATCGTCGCCGTTACATTACCAAAATACTTCTAAAAGTCGAAAAGAATACCCTTCAAACAAGCAGAAAATAATTACAGTGTATGTTGTTTAATCTCAGCAGATGACCATTTCCTTGCAATTCATGTGCCTCGTTTTAGATTTGTTACAATTGAGAGAAATGCGAAACTTGTGCCCCACGAATTTAAAAAGCTCATGGGACATTTTTCATTTGCTTAAACAGACAGTGAAAAATGTTCATTGATCCCTGTCAGATTTCACACGGATTTGGAACCTATGCATAATAAATGAGTTCCGGGTGGTATTCACCAGCGTTTTTTAACCCTTAGGCTTCTAAGTGCGACACACTGACCTTTTGCGGACAGTGTAGATCAAGATCAGACTGCACAGAACGTGCAGTCTGATCTTGAATCTACAATGTCCGATAAAGAGATAACTCCCCCCCCCCCCCCCATTATTATTATTTTTTTTGGAAATAGCAATGTTTTTCGGTTTTTACTATCAGTTTGAAACTTTCATTTCAGTTATTTAGCAGGTTAAGGGTTAAGTTCTGATGATGATTCTAGTCAAGCCACCTGATGACCTGAGACATTTTGTCATAGCAAATTATATGACTGGTGTTTGAATTTAGGACCGTAATTGAACTTCAAATAGTTTGAGAATATTTTCATTGTTTTTTGGGAATTTGATTTGGACGTTTGATTACAACAAGCATAGCCAACCGTTGTTTAAGACCCATTCGTTAATTTTGATTTTAATGCAAGGACTTGCTATTCGGAGCTAGATCTACTGTTTTCTCAGAGGCCACCTTAGGTTGCAATATTTCCCTGATACTTCATCACCATTTTCAGGGAATAGCTTTGAATCCTCCTTGCAAAAAAAAACGAAGGCTTCCTTCCAGAGAAAGATTATTGTACTATATACTAGTAACTCTTTAAGATACTTGCGAGTATTTAAGGGAAAAAAACGTGATACAAAAGAAGAAAACAAATCGCATTCCCGACCTCCATCTCTGGTTGATGGACCGTAAGACAAGCACAAAGAATGAACAATTAGTTTCAGAATTTGTAGTTTGTAGATTTAAAAAAGATGAGAAATTTCGGAAAAAAAAATTGTTCCATTTGACAATGCATTTTAATTTATCAGCTGTCAGTTTTTATCCAGTCCGAACTTTGAAATGTTTACTCAGCCCCCATATTTCCCAACAATGAGTCGACACGAGTCCGAGTTTCTTTATTATTTTTACATTGATGTCCATTTATAGTTCTGCGGGGAGCCATGTGACCCTTTGTGACCAGCTAATGACCATTTTTTGTCCAAATTAATGAGGAATGGACTCTGGCAAGGTTCAATTTGGAGACAGCTGAGCCTTGGCTTAAGATATTGACTCTTTAACAAACGACAAAATTTTAGACTAGTCCAAATTGAAAGCATTTGCAGGCGACAAAATAAAGGTGACTGAAAAATTGAAACTTGTTTTGGGAAAGGTATAGAAAACATTGGTGGAAAAGGAAAAAATGGTGGTTACCAGCATTTTTTCCTTTTCCAACATTGTTTTCAAAATACTACTTTCTTAGGGTTGTCAAAAGTCTGGATTGTGTGGTGAAGGGTTAAATGATGTACAGCTCTGTGTTTGTGAAATCTGCCTGAAAATAAGACTTGTAACTTGCAGTAATTCCTTTTGTGAATTAATAGGGCTTTTGAAAATAATTTTCTCCTTCTCAGAGCGGAATGAATTGTTCCTTTCCTGAGCACAGGGCCCGCAAAGCTGATTTAGTTTCATCACGCAATGTACCTGAATTAAATTGTTTTATAGACAAACAAATCTGTTTTGGCATAAACCCCGGAAACCCCGAAGTTTATCTCAATTTAATTATTATATGCATTACTGCTATCCTTAAACAAAGTACAAGGCAATGGTTGGTGGCCGTTTTAAACTCGGTACATGCTATAATGACAACGCAAAATTTATATAAACAAATATTCAGTTATCTTTTTATTGCCGTTGGATATCCATGCTAAATGTCGAATGTCCCCCACAGAAAATATTACTTGATATCTTTAATTTCAATCTGTACTGGCGTTTGACCTTACGGTGTTAGAGACGGCTTAGTTGAACTGATTACTCGAGAATGTGATCAAGCCTTACTGCAATAGTACGGGACAGAGGTTTCCAGCCTAACACCATCTAGGAATCAAATGAGAGCGAGCGCGCTCGCGCCTGTGCGTGCGAGAGAGAGAGAACTTTGATTATTTAACTCTTTCAAATACTCACCAGTATGTATGTACAGTATACATACAAACTGAGTAACACCGTTGCCAATTTCTGCTTTGGAATTTGACTGCCGTTTTTTTTTTTTCGACAGTGCATCCAACGTTTGACAGATAGCATTATACTCGTAGTGTGTGTCTGGATCATTTTCTAGGTCTACGGCGTGCGCAAACTAAGGTATTTAATCATCTGAATAAAGCAAAGGGTCACAAGACCCCTTAGAAATGTTACGTATTCTGATCTGTATCTTTATAATAACTTGTTTGGTGAGGCTCTTTAACAACACTTTAATAAAGGAGGTATTAAAGTCCTAAAGTATTTAATTGGTCCTTAAAACTTTGAATGCGTCATATCTGACAAGTGCATACAATAGTTATTTTATCTGCTTAACTTTGTGCTAAATAATACCGAGTTTTAAAGACCCTGGGGAAGGAGGCTTTTAAAAACATTGTGGGAAAAGAAGAAAATGCTGGTAACCAGCATTTTCTTCTTTTCTCAAAATGTTTTCTATCTATCTACCTGTTGTCAGCAAGTCCCTGCAGTTTAAATAAATCTGAAATTTTGCCTTTTGGTAGACTGTTTTACTAGTAGTCTGCTATCGGACATTTTTCGTCGTGCAGCAAAGACGCCAGAAAAAAATTGTTGTAAAAGGAAATGTTGTTCATTACGAGCAATTTCTCTTCTTGTCACAATTACTTTGCTAGTGCTGATGCATGCAACCTTCACTTTGAAGGGAGTTAAGATAGTAGCTTTTAGATAGTAGGTTTTAGAACATTGTTACGTGAATACTTCTTTGTTAAGATAAAAAAAAAAGACCTTATACAAACGCGGGTGCAAAGATCAGACTTAAATCTCGGTCAGCTGAACTTCGGTGCAGTGAACAATAGAACTTCGGTGCAGTGAACAAGAGGGACAAATTCTTCACGGAAAGGAATTTTTTGTTATGAAAATGCTTTCGAAGCCATTACTCCTTTTCCTATTTCATTTTCTAAAACTGTCTTGCAAATGACTAAAATTCGGTTTTCTATAGAGTTAGGTCGAAGAAGGGGTAGTCTGTTTTAAATATGTAACCACGAAATCTTAAACGTAATACCCCGACCCCCATTAGAAGAGGGGTGCATTTTTTATGGGATAAAATCACAATAAATTTGTAGATAAAAATCTAAGAAATGGATTTAACAATATCCCAAACCCTTTGTCCGACCGTAAAAAACTATTCGACGCTTATCCTGTGACAGAAAAGAATTTACGAGGCTTATTATGGATGAAGAAATAATGGATGATACCGCAAGAAGATGCGAGTTTCGTTTTACTGCAGTTTATCACTATAAAGATGTGACCTACCACAGTAGAATCTTTAAGAATATATTGTTAACTCATAGGCTGCCATGCACACCTCAAAGGGCTTTTGCGGCCAGTGTAGATCAAGATCAGACTGCACAGAACGTGCAGTCTGATCTTGATCTGCACTATCCGATATGGAGATATTTTTCCCCTAGAAGTAACTTTCAAATGGCAATATCTGGCTTTTCTACTACTGGCTGGTAATATAAGAAACTATAGGAAAGCGTACATAGGTACACTGGCCTCAATAAATGAAATTACATTGAAAACGGCGTAAAATTATCATACAATCAATTAAATATAATTATGTCTGTTTGATTGAATTTGCGTTTATTTATCGTCGCCACCAGTTGTCCATATGGGTGACGACCCTGAAGGCTGTCATATTGTTACGGGAAATAATGCAGGTACAGGACGTGGTTCTTTAACGTGTTCCGTGTATAGCACCGTCACACGGGACCCCGGTTTAATGTCTGACCCGAAACACCATTAGTAATTTTAGATGGCCAGTCGTGAAGTGACCCGAAGCATCACGTTCAAGAGTCCTACGCTGTACCAAATGAGCTATGCGGGCTGGTCACAGATATGTCTCCCTACAGATATGCCGTTTTATAGGTAGTGTGGTAGTTTGTCCACAGTCTAGAATATCCTTTCTAATCATTCCGGTTAATGCAGTTATTCTTTTCTATCGAGTTTGATTATCTCTTTCGGCGTAGCTCAATGTGCTGGCTTTTGACCTACATATTGGTACTGACAACAAATGAATAAATAGAAATTAGTGATTGGTAAAAAATGTAGACATGATTATTCTGAGGGCCCCTCTGGTCAGTAATGGAGACAAGTTTATTCTACGGGCCCCTGCCTAATTTGCAGTCAAATTTACACCGTCTATCTTTTTTTAAAGATATTTGTTGTTGATTGGTTGGCTTGGAAAGAGCGTCAACGTTTTCCTTTTTTGATTGAAGACACAAATTTGAATAGTGATGATGCTTGTAAGAACGGTTGTATTTTGGAAATGCGCTCTTTTATTCATTTTGTCTGTCATTTATTTCTCTCATCTTTTTAACTTTTCTATTTTTTAAAAGATGTGGAATGCTGAAATGTCAAGTTGTTTAGGGCAAAGGGCAAATTAACCATTGTAAAATTACCGATAACATTACGATAAGAACAATCTGTCTTGAGTCAAACGATTATTTCAATTGGTTAATTGATAGTCACGTGACAATGATCAAAGAGAAATAATCTGATTTTTCAAGTATTTGTGTTCCATTGCTATGATTTGTTCCTATTGTGTTTACTAATGATATGATTAGTTGAAATATTTTCTAAACAAGACGGTTTAATACTTTTATTGTCCCATTTAGAACTAGTCGACCTTTCGGCCGCACTTTATTATCCGTTTAGAACAGAATACCGAAGTAAAACTTATCAACTTTTCCATCCATACAACAAGATCCGGGGAAATGAACTTTCATCTCTTATACAATATCGTAAATCATGTAAATCTGTGAAAAGTGGGTTTGATGCGTTTGCAAAGAGTAAGGACCCATGTCAGGCTGCACAGCCAGTGCATGACTGCGTTACTTTCGTTACTTTCGAAATTGCGTCACTTTCAAATTTAGAAAATGTTTGAGGGTTAGGCTAAGAATGTTATCAAGAATGCTTGTTTAAAAGGGGCCCTGGTAAAAAATATCAAATACATGATCAATGTATTATAACGAAGACGGCTGACTGCTTATAGTTATTTTATCATAACTGAGCCATTCGCTGTGAAAAGGGGGTCTAATGCATTTGCAAAAAGTTTTGGCTCAGGTCAGCCTGCGCATTCCGCGCAGGCTGACCTGAGCCGAAACTTTTTGCTATTGGTCAATTTTCTGCATGACCAAAGACAAGTCTACCTTATGATTCAGTCGATTTTTGGACAAAATGGATTTTATGGATCCTTAACTCTTCACCAAACAATCCCTGGTTTTCACGACCCTGGGAAAGAAGGCTTTTGAAAACATAGAGGGAAAAGGAAAAAAATGCTGGTAACCAGCATTTGCTCCTTTTCCCACAATGTTTTCTGCCCTATCAGAGACCTGAAGCTAATTTGTACCAATTTTGAATTTGTCGTCTTCAGATGCTGTCACTTTGGAAGAATCTAAAATTTGTCGTTTGGGAAAGGGTTATTTGTAAAATGGCTTATTTGGTACTATGCATTATGTAGATGCATTAAACCCCCTTTTAAAAGGGAACGGCCCAACTTATAATAGTAATAATAATGATAATAATAATAATATTGATAATAATAATAATAATGATAATCTTAATTTTGATCACCGGAGGAATTTTCCAGGTCATTACAAAGAATTATTAAATGATTACGATCGTGGCACCTTTGAAACATTTCTTATATAAACAAACACCAATTTTCCAAATACCTTTTATAACTATCTCGCAGTCGTCATAATCACACTGTAATAATCTTTTATGTCTATACCTCTATCGCAATGTTTATCTTGCGTTTTGACACCTAGTTATTCGAAAAGAAAACACGTCTAATTCCTTCAAGGAAAATGGGAAAATATACGTAATAACAAAAAAATATAAAAGAGATAAGACTTCATTTATATGTAACAACTGGCTGCATGGCGTAATTGCGGAGTTGCGATGGTAAAAAATGTCGAACATTTTAAGTGCTTCCACCTCCATGTTCGTGTTCTTTGAGAGACAATAGTACCAGTCAGCAACAAGAAATATCTTTGAAAAAGGTAGACGGCGTAAATTTGCCAATAAATAGGCAGGAGCCCCTAGAATAAACATGTACTGTATACATTTTTGTCCAATCACAAATTTCCATTTATTTATTTGTTATCAGTACCAAAAATTAAGTCAAAAGCCAGCACATTCAGCTGCGCCGAACTGAACATGTATACCCTTTTGACCAATCACAAATTTCTATTTGTTCATTTGTTATCAGTACCAAAAAGTAGGTCAAAATGCAGCACATTCAGCTAAAGCACTTCGACGAAGGGCCACGAGTGGTACTACAAATACTAGTATTGGGTTCGAATTATAGCGCTTCTTTAGCAAATTTCAGGAACGCCATTGACTTTTTTCAGACCACCCAGCTTCCTTTCTTTTTCAGACAAGTTTAGTAATTTATTAGTTTAGTACCTTTTATCTTTTTTTTTAATACATGTGGTAATTATCGTGCCACAGCGTCAACGTTTTCTGTTGAACAAAAAAGTATTTGAATTATGTCAATATTTATAATTTCTATATCATAACAGCACATCGTTATCAAAAACGATCACATGATAAAATACTAAGCACATTGTACTTAACCTTTCACCAAACAGTCCTGTTCGTAACGACTCCAAAAATTGAGGCTTTTGAAAACATTGAGGAAATAGAAGAAAATGCTGGTAACCAGCATTTTCTTCTTTTCAAAAATGTTTTGTACCCTTTCATAGAAAAATCTCATACTTTTAGCCATTTTCAATATGTCGCGTGCAAGTGCTTCGAATTTGGAACAGTCTTTTTTTTCGTTTGGTGGAGCGTAACTGACACCCGTACATAAAAATGAAAGGAATTCTTGTATTGTTATGTTTTCCTCACACATTTTTGGGACCCTTCGCTATCAATTTATAATATTTATTTCGACAATACATCATATAATTATTTAGTCATTTTTGATCAAGTGGTGATCAAAGAAAGTAAGATTGTAAATATGTAAATTACTCTCGAAGTTTCCGTTATCGACTATTTCTTGTATTTTGTCTACCCGTGTAGCTTTCAAAAAATCTTACAATTAAAACATATCGAAAAAGTTTGTAGATATTTTCATAATAACTGCTGATAACCGTTAAACTTATCCTTTTGCCTAAGTGTTTTTAAAGGTATTACTACACTTTGATTAAACATAATTTGCACTTTTCAGGTTGTTTTCAGCGTTGACTTTTGAAACCTTGCTTCAAGAGTAAATGGGTTAAAAAAAAATACCTTCCGCGGAACATACTCATGATCGCGTCAAGTTTTAACCCTTTCAATGCCACAGGCGAAAGCAGAGGTTTTTGCGGACGGCATAGATTCAGATAAGACTGCACAGAACGTTCTGTCTATTCTTGTACCTGTACCGTCCATGTGTTTAGTTCTATTTGTTAAGATTTGTCCGGGCTTTAGTGGACTGAATTTTCAGCCATCCAAAAAGGTCAGGTTTATATATTTGGGACGGAAAGGGTTAAACGTGAAAATTAGATAAATACACGAAATGAAACCAATAAATCTATCGAACAAAAATGTAATATTAAAAAAATTCACGAATTACTTTGCAATTGCGACTTTTTACGCCTATTCATAGAATCCAAAAGGGGAAAGGAGCAAATACCTGTACCGAGCAGTTGATTCCCTTTCCACTTTTTTTTTTTACATACAGTTAAATGACTGTTTTTCTTTTTCTGCAATCATTTCTGCGACAGTTGTAACATTTTCATTAAATCTAGAAATATCTTGTGCAACAATGAGAGCTGTATCTAACTCTAAGGCAGACGACAAAATTTTAGGCTTGTCTAAACTGGAAGCATTTGCAGACGACAAAATGAATTTGGCTGAATTGACGGGATTTGTCTTTCAAGAGGTAGAGACTATTGTGGGAAAAGGAGAAATATGCTGGTCACCGTCATTTTCTCCTTCTCCTGCAATATTTTCAAATGCCTTTGTTTCCACCAGTATTGTTTTTCCCTTTACCACACAATCCCGAATTTTAACAACCCTGAGGAAGGAGCCTGTAAAAACACTGTGGGAAAAGGAGAAAGTGCTGGTAACCAGCACTTTCTCCTTTTCCCACAATGTTTTCTCTACCCTTCCCAAAACTAATTTCAATTTTTGAGTAGCATTTATATTGTCGTCTGCAAATGCTCTCACGTTGGACAAGTGTTAAAGTTCAGGGTTATAGCTTTGGTTCGGGAGGTCGGAGTGACTCCGGGGGATAAGATTTTTTATCGGGCGCCTTTATAGATAAAAACAAGTGGCTGTCAAATGGGATTTTTAGATATTTTGAAACAAACGTTTTAGCGATAACTAATGATTTTGCCTGAAGGGTTGGCTACCAACTAAATAAGAAAATAACCCGTCATTTCAGACTTTATCCCATGAAGATAGTTTTGCTGCATCTTATATTTTAAAAGGAAAAAAAAAATAGTTTTGAAAATAATTTGACAGATGGGGCAGCTGCCCCTTGTTCCCTTATAAGTATCCTCTCCATTTACCCGAATGTTTTTTTTCCTCGTACAGTTACAGTGTCTAAACACTCAATTTTTTTTTTTTATGTGTCCTTGTTGGCTTCATGCAAAACACTTCACCGTTTCTCGGCTTTTAAAACAGCTTTTGTAAAGCTTGTTACAAATGGAGAATTGCTAAGTTTAAAAATCTGTCCATTTACAATAGCGGGGTCCTGCGTGGCTCAGTGGTTAAGTGTAGGACTTGTAACCTGGAGGCCCGGTTTTGAGCCTCACTGAAAGCACTGGGTCTCTCGTGAGTGTCCATGGGCAAGACACTTCAGAGCCCAAGCCTAGTACTGACGAAACTCGGGACATACATGAATATATAAGCTGCCGCTGTGATATGACTGAAATAATGTTGATAGCGGCGCCAAACACCTTTCAATCAATGAACCATTTACAATACGAGCCATGTTGTGTCGAAACTTTTTGTTTTTGGTAAATTTTCTGCATGTCCGAGGACCACTGTACCTCAGGATTAAATGACAAAACAGATTTTATGGATCCAAAATTATGTGGAGACTCGTTTAGTATAATGCATCACGGAGATACATTACACCCCCTTTTGCCAGACAATTATTATATTTCATTTCTAGGAGAAGTATTTTTCACCTCAGCGTTGATGTAATTTGTACTCCGAATCTCGTGCACTTGAAGTTGGATTAATGAAAGATTGTATAAATGTGTGTAAAGAAGCGTTTCTTTGTCATTGATAAATATCACTAGAGTAACTTCATATTTATAGTTTTTGTGCTAAAATGATCTTTTGTCAAAAAAGATGTCGAAAGTCACGTTAAGCTACGAAGTCTGCAGCCCCGGTCAAAATGGCCGAACTTCTAACCAGACAACAAGATTTAGACTAGTCCCAATTTTTCCGCCGATAAATTTGATGTGTCTGAAATGATAAGATTTATCTCTGAAAAAGTAGAAAACATTATGGGAAAAAGAGAAAATGCTGGTGGCCAGCATTTAATCAGTTATGCCCTATGTTTTCAAAAGCCAGTGTTGGTAGGGTCGTTAAACACGGAATGGTTTGACAACGCCTAAACTCTTTCAGCACCAAATAAATTACTAGACCTCTTTCGACGGCTCTAAATACAATCCATTGAAACTTAAAAAATTTTTTGATTGTATAGGCTTGACTACACCAGCGGACGGTATAGAACAAAGATCAGACTGCACTTTCTGTGCAGTCTGATCTTGATCTATGCCATCCGCAAAAGTTACTGTTTTCGCCTTTGGCGCCGATAGGCTTAAAAAGCAGTTCACTGTAAACGAAAAAACATCATTTACAGATGGAAATTTAGCTCATACGCCTAACTTGGTTTTAGCCTTTGGAACCCTAAACGCAACTAGAATTATCTTATTAATCAAGCGAAAATCAAACTGCTTCTTGCGGACAGTGTAGATTCCTTTTCCCACGAGATTTTCAAAAGCCATCAACTGCTGGGACATAAATTGTCGTGTGGTGGGTTTTCTAACGTGCTTTGCAATGCAGTTATCGGAGACACACAAAATAAAGTTTATCTTTCGTATATTCACGCATGGTTTCACAAAGGTGAAAGATGACTATTTCGGCGATTTTGAAACTGGACAGTCGTTTGTTTGATTTACATGTACCTTGTCCACTGGGCGGGCTGTGACATTTTTTCGTCACGTCCGCGGACCTAATGAATTTATTAACTTGTGATATTTATGTTGTAGTGTTTCTTGTGAATGGATAATAAATTTTAAAATCAAAGATTTAAGCTGTAATGGATGATTGGAATATTATGATGTAATAAGTCGGGGTTACATGTCTTGTTTTAAAGCTTTTTGATACCTGTGTAGAATAAGATTTGGTTCTTCAAACGAAAGGATTCGATTAATAATAAACACTCGTATATGGGTCTCATAACACATCATTTTGGGATGCATAGGAAATATTACATTGTTGTAATATGATGAACATAAGGTACATTTGATATATAAAAGTAAAATAAAACTGAATTCGTATAACGTTACTCAGGAAACGAAATTTGCAAAGCGAAAATTTGCTTACATAGACTGGCTTATTACATAGTTATGTTAAATTAAGTTTGTACAGACTTCAAGTATTTGTAATTTTAAATACGGACGTATTAGTGAAATGGAAGCTATACATATATACAGATGGATTGGTTTGAAAACAAACTAAAACCTATTTGTGTACATACAACAGGGATTGCTTTAACAAACTTATTATTGTTTATGTGCTAAAGGATTAAAACGATAAACATAAGTGGATTAATGAAACATCGAGTGGATTATCCTCGAGTTTGATGACACACAGTGATAATTCGGCAAAGCTTTTATTATCTTGTCAGAAAAAAAGAGAAAACTAGCAAACTGAAAGATGTACAATAAATACAACGTGAATGGATTGTAGAAGTTTTTAGTGCAATATGAAGATAGTTAGAACTTTGTTAATTACTTGTTTCTTCTTCCTATTTTTCTGCTTACCTGTGGATTGTCGTACATTCAACGGTGAGTTTATTCACGATGTTGTTAAGTTTTACTCGATGTTGCTATTTTCCCTTGATTTGTTAATTTATATATTTATTTTTTTTTCACCTGTATAAAACATTTGAGCCATGCTCTGTGAAAAGGGGGCTTAATGCATCTTCCAAAAGTATCGGCCCAGGTCAGCCTGCGCAGTCTGCGCAGGCTGACCTGGGCCGAAACTTTTCGTAATCGGTCAGTTTTCTGTATGTCCCGTTGAAGGACCAGTCTACCTCATAATTCAGTCGGTTGTCAGACAAAATGGATTTTATGGATCCATGGCTTTGTGTTGTCTTGCCTGGTCTCATGCATCAGGGAGATGCATCAAGCATCCTTTTCACAGAGCATGGCTGTTTGTTTTTTCACCTTTTTTTTTTCACCTGTTTAAAACATATTTTTGTCAGTGCACAAGTATCTGTTAGTTTTGCTTATGTTTTAATTTGGTATTATACATTTTATGCATCCATGATGATATAGTAGGCTTGTCTGTTTTTCGATTTTTGGAGATGAATGAATGAACAGTCGAAAGAATGGCATGAAAGAGTCATAAGAAGACGATGGCCTACATCCCAGCAGTCGATAGCTGTAGAAAACACAGTGAGAAAAGAAGCAGTTGTTCGTAAGATGCAATTACTTCTTTTGTCATGGAGCTTTCCACAGTGTTGACTGAAAATCAGCTGTGTACTGGCAAAAGGGGTTTATCACATCTTCGTGATGCATTATACCAGGCAAGACATTACATAATTATGGATCCATAAAATTAATTTTGTATAAAAACCGACAAAATGATGAGGTATACTGGTCCATTGATATGCAGAAAAAAAGTCCAATGGCAAAATGTTTCGACCCGAGTGAGCCTGCACGGATTGCGCAGGCTGACATGAGTCGATACTTTTTGCAGATACATTAACCCTTTACCAAACAACAAAATTTTAGACTTGTCCAAATTGAAAGCATTAGAAGACGACAATTTCAGTGAGGCTCATATAATACAATTTTTCTTTGATAGGGTAGAAAACATTGTGGGAAAAGAAGAAAATGCTGGTTACTAGCATTTTCTCCTTTTCCCACAATGTTTTCTAAAGGCTTCTTCCTCAGGGTTGTTAAAAGTCGGGATTGTGTGTTAAAGGGTTAAACATCCTTTTCTCAGTGCATAGTCCATATATATTCTTTCCTTCCAGTGTTCTGCAAAGTGACATTGTCCCACTGAATCAGAAAACGTCCCATCGAACTGTTCACAGGCGGGACTCTGTCCGTTTCAACTTATTATTTTTTTTTTAATTAGTCCTGAGTTCACTTGTTCACTTGTCCTACTAATTTTGAAACCGTCTCATATTTCCGTAAGTTCTTAAGACAATTCTCTCTCTCTCTCTCTCTCTCTCTCTATCTATCTCTCTTTTCCCCCGGACCTGCCCCCTTCTCTAGAAGAAGATTGGCTTGAAGTTTTTGGCATTTGATTTATTTGAAATGATTTTTGATAGAATAGAAGTAGCCTGGACTTTAACCCTTTTCCTGCTAAATAATTGGAATGAAACTTTTAAGCCGATAGTAAAAACTCATAATTTGCTATTTCAAAGGCATTTTTGTGGGAAAATATGCCCTGAACGGACAGTGTAGATCAAAGATCAGACTGCACGTCTGTGCAGTCTGATCTTGATCTACACTGTCCGCAAAAGGTCAATGAGTTGCGTTTAGGAGCCTAAGGACATTTTTTAGGGAAAATATGCCCTGAACAGACAGTGTAGATCAAAGATCAGACTGCACGTTCTGTGCAGTCTGATCTTGATCTACACTGTCCGCAAAAGGTCAACGAGTCGCGCTTAGCAGCCTAGAGGTTAATGGAATAAACTTGATTTTTAAGTGGTCTATTAGTTGTTGGTTTTGCTTATATGATTCTTTCGTTAACTCACGTGATCAAAATGTACGCAGCTATGTTTCTCGGTCCCTTCTACCATACAATCGCAAGTGAAGACCATGAAGACCGGTCTGGTTAATACTATTTTTTTCCTTTTCCTATAATGTTTTCTACTCTTCCCAAGGCAATCCAGCAATTTGAACCGCATTTAATTTATTGTCTGTAAACATTCTGGATTTTGGACATGTCCCGAATTTTGTAGTCTGGTAAAGGGTTAAGTCAGGTGGACATGTGTGAAAACTTTGCTTTTTGTCAATTTTTCTGCATGTTCAAGGATCATTTCATCTCAGGATTTGGCCGGTTGTTGGACTAAATGGAATTTATGGATCTATAACTATACGATAACTTGGTCTTTGTTATGGATCACGGAGATTCATTAAACCCCCCTTTGCCAGAGCATGACTGAAATGGCACTCATAGTAATATTCTGAAGAATTTTTCTAATTTTGAAAGTAGCAATTTTTGAAGGACCAAATCAGATGGCATGGCCAATCAGAACTCGTGTTACGCAATTTAGAGTAAAGTTAGGAATATGATTTAGAATGGCTGATGAATTAAACTTAAAGTCAGTATAACTAGTAATACATGTACATAGTGCCATACATGTCTCAGATTAGACTAAGTGTCACTGCCCATTGTATGTTGTCTGGGCTTGATCTGTCCTGCCCGCAAATTTAAACTTCTTTGGTTTTACGTGGTATCTCTACAATGTGCACTTTTCATGCGAGTGATTATATTGGTTAAATGTTTATTTACTACACGTTTTTTGAATCGAAGATATATTGCGTTTCTTTTACTTGACTTTATTTCTTTCCATAGGAATAAAAAAAATGTAATTTATTTTCTGTTTTTAGTTTTACCGGTAGATGGCGGTTGGAGTGAATGGACCACATGGTCAGCTTGTTCCGTTGATTGCGGGTCTGGAAAGCGTAGTAGATACAGAATGTGTGACTCGCCCACACCCAACTTTGGTGGAGCCTTCTGCGAGGGGACCAGTATACAGTGGAAACCATGCAACGTGTTTTGTCCTGGTATGTATTTGAGGTTAATGTCGAACTCGTTGCACTCATTTTTTCGTCATCAAAAGTCGTTTATTTCGACTCTAAGAATAAGGTCCATGACTTGTTTTACAGCATGATTCTATCTAGGACCAAACTTGGATCCAAAAGTGTTTCGAGAGTATCCATGTGTTTCTTTCTAGCGAATAATAGTTTTGCCATAAAAAGACTTAAGAAGCCATTATATGTGCAACCAAGTTATACTTGTTTAAACCTGTACCAGACGACAAAGTTTTAGACTTGTTCAAATCGAAAGCATTTGCAGACGACAATGTACACTTTACAAAAAAAAAAACTGAAAATAATATTTTGAAGGGGAGAAGCAGTGTTGGAAAAGGAGAAAATGTTACCCGTGTTTCCATAATCCCACAATGTTTTCAACTTGAATACTTTTTCTTTCACGGGATTGTCTGGTAAAGAGTAAGACGATATGTTTTGGAGTTTGTGTCCATTTAACAATGGAATGTCCTCAAATATCAACTTCAATCTAATTGTATGTTTACGTTGCAAAATACGAAGCTTACTCGCGTCCTGTTTTTGCTTGTTATGGTTTTTGTTTTTTCAGAGGCGCAATACAATGAAAAAAGAAATACATTTCGGTGCTGACAGAAGATATATTGATGGCGTTTATAGCTCTTTCTTTTAGTGATATGATGAGAATTGAAGCAAAGAAGAACCATGTCTGTGAAGAGTCTAACACCGTTTTCAACATTATTTCACTTATATCCTGGCGGCCAGTAAATCTAATCATGCTTTCCTGGAGTTTAGTTCCCTAGCACTCATCATAAGATTCCGTCAAAGCCATTGGCTGCTTTCTACATATACATCATCAAAACAATGTTCCGCGGAAAGTGCCATATACCTAGCATAATTCTCTTGATATCCTTTGAATCCGATAGTTATCCTTTGAATCTGATAGTGTTACACGTGCACCATTCCGCATTTGCATGTCATAGTTCATTGCAAGCGCATAATGGCTTAGCAGTGAAAAGCTCGCAACTGGTAAAGGACGTAGTCGGATCGAAAAAAAAATTGCGTATGTTAGAGGTCCTTTATTGTCGTTATGGTTTGAAAACTGTAGCAAATACCTGCCCTGGCCCATAATTATCTTTATACCACCTCGGATCCATCAGTAATAGGAGCTATGAAGCACCCCACCCCGCTTTTGCATGTCATGGTTGTGCTCCAAGCGCATTATGGCTTTGCAATAAAATCCCTGTAACACGATAGCATTGAAGTCTGGGAGGGTACCTCTCTAACTAATTAATGGAAAAACCGGTGTAGCTACGATTTCTACCGTGATGAATTCTTTTTCTATTGATTTATTTCGCTCCATTGAAGAAATTCTAATTGGAAAAAATGATTCTTAAACCGTTTACTAAATGACCCCATGTTGTAACGACCCCGAGGTAGAAAGGGTTTCGAAAACGCTGTGGGAAAAGGAGAAAATGCTGGAAACCAGCATTTTCTCCTTTTTCCCACAAAGTTTTCGTACTTTTCAGAGAAAATTCTCGTCATTTAGACCACATTTGATTTGTCGTCTGCAAATGCTTTCAGTATGGACAAGTCGACAATTTTGTCGTCTGGTACAAAGTTAAGCCGTTAGCGTTCATGTTATCTTTACATGCCAATGAATTCAAGTGATACAAAAAGGGGAAAATTATGAGGGAAAGAATTTCCTTTTGAAGAACTTTTCATTCTGTTGAATGAAACACACCAATCGAAGCAACTACTGGTCGTGATCCATATCTTGGTTTCAGATTTAAAGTATTTGGGTGGTGGTTGGCATTATTATTGCACCCCCCCCCCCCCCACACACACACTTCTTGTACGTCTGTATAAACTCTGAAGAGACGGACAAGCCTTTTGGACTTGCCTTAATAGCTCAGATGGTAGAGCAGGAGACTTATGAACGTCAAATCTCTGGCCACTTGCGGATGGGTTCGATTCCCACGGCTGGCCATCTAAAATTTACAAAAATATAAAAGTCTTTCAGATGAGAAGTTAAACGTAGGTTCCGGGTGACAGTACTATACAACGAGCACGTTAAAGAACCACTTAGGATGTGGTCATCCTTTATCTTGTGCTATCCCCTGTAACAAAACCAACCGAGCCTTCCGGGGCGTCGCCCATATGGGCAACCGATAGCGACGATAATAAAACGAAAACCAATCAAACAAGCATTGGGCTTTAACGAACCTAGCCCCTGACTGAAGTCTGCGAGCAATGAATTTACTGAACGAATCATTGAAGTGCTAGCACGATTTCCGATATACTCCGGGGTCAAAAAAATTAGCTCTTGCAGGCATGAATGGTTTGATCGATTCTCATGCTGATCGATATACGGAGTTCAAATAAAACAATATTGGAGTCAAACAGCCCATTCACCCGCGAACTGACATGATACAAAGCAATCAACGTTAACTCTATACGTGACCGACAAATTTTTAGACTTGCATGTCCATATTGAAAGTATTTCCGACGACAATCTAATTATGGCTGATATGATAATACTTGTCTCTAAAAAGGTATAAAAACATTGTGAGAAAAGGAGAAAATGCTGGTTACCAGCATTTTCTCCTTTTCTCGCAATGTTTTCAGAAGCCTTTTACTTCATGTCCGTTAAAGCGCGGGATTGTTTGGTAATGGATGAAAGAGCTCATTCACCCGCAAACTGTCATGATATAAAGCCATCAGTGTTAATTGGGTGGAACTTTTATTGAGTTGACTCTTTGCTCAATATCATGTTTGTGTTTTTCATCTTGTCGCAGACACTTTTGGAAACATTGTGGCAAAGAGAAGATAACGCCCTTAACGACTTGCTGCAAATTCATTTCGGGAATAAATTAATTAAAGCATCGAGCAAAGCGTTGTTGCTTTTACAGACACAGCAGATCTAGATCAGACTGCACAGAAAGTGCAACCTGGTCTAAAATCCACATCAATCGATATCGTGGAAGGCTTTTTGGTCAAACCAGCTTTTGAATTCCTATATTTATTCTTTTCTCTTTTAGTCGAACGAAATTGCTATTTTTGCATCGCTCCAGTTAATCTATTATCAAAGATCTTCAGATTTGTCTATTTTAAAATCATTTGTAGCTAACAAATTAAATATCACTCACATGTCAGACATTTTCCGACACGGTTTCAAAAGTTTTCTCCGTCATGTTCGTTAAAACTCGAATTTGTGTGGCAAAAAGAGTTAAAGGGATAATTTAATGCAAAGAGAACAAGATGAATATTTCAGATTGCATTGTCTTTTGTGCGGATTGCGCTTTCTGTCACGCAACTAGTATCAACCACAAATGGTTCAGTTAATTACAGGAGTTCTGGGTAGGCACCTCGCCTCAGCCACCATTCCCTCAATTGATAGTAGATCAATGAAATAAAATAAAAAAAATCCCTCCATCACCGCTGGATATGGCGTTTCGTCGAAATGATACAAAATCGGGGAATTGGAAATAGAGGAGTGCACTGTGCTGGTAGACACATGTGGCTCAGAAAGGCATAAGTAGGTGCACTAGACACCGTGATATACTTTAAATCGCATTCAAAATGGCTTTAAAACAAAATATACTAATCATTTACAACGCCACCGCCTAAACGAATCGTACGAAGAAAATTTAAAGGAAGAACAAGAACTTGATCCTCAGATTAATTTTACATGTGCGAGTTGTCTCCCTTACCAAACAAAAATATCCCTCGTTTTGACGACAACGAGAAAGACGTCTGTTGAAAAAAGTACATGAAGAGGGTAAAATGCTGGTTGACAGCATTTTCTTTCTCTCACTATGCTTTCTACACCTTTAAAGACAAATCTCATCATTTAAGCGACAATCAATTTGTCGTCCGCAGATGCTTTCAATATGGATAAGACTGAAAACCGGTCGTGTGATAAAGAGTTAGGCAATCAAATGTGTATCGAGCACACCGAACCAAAAACAAGTTGCATGGATGTGCAAGCTGATCTTGGTATGCACTAATCACAATGTTGACCAGGGTCTTCGTTCTGCAACTACAATGTATTCTTAAGAACATTCTTAGTCTTATTCTACATTTAGAAAGTACCACAATCTCTGATTAGCTGAACAAAATGGTTTAGCCAATCAGAAGTTACGTTATTTTCAAGTTTAGACAATCTTTTAGAATAAGACCAAAGAATACTCGTACGAAAGTTTGCTGAATGCGGACCCAGATTTCTCGATTAGCAGGATATGGTATAAAATAATCTCGACTTTCTATATTTTCCAGTCCCTGTTAATTTTATTCTCACACTGAACTTAAAAGACCAGCCGTCTGAGGCTTTCTTCACGGCAATTCGGGTGGTTAGCCTGCGGAATTTACAAGCATGCACAGAACAGTATTTGCATGGAATACAAATTTTGGCCTCTTACTTGAGAAACTAACTGCGCTGTTAAAATTAAAAAGGAAATAACTTGAAACAGTTAAATACTAAGAAATACGAAGCTGCTACGAAAAGAAATGAAACGATGAAATTAAGAATTAAAGAAAGTATCGACATGTTTTTTTTTTCTTCTTTTTCTCAAAATTTGATTTTGTTCTATTTCTCAGATTCCATCCCGATGACCCCTCTTCACTCCCCAAAGCTCGACGAGAAGTGTATGTGCGGATGCAAACTAGAAAGTGACCAGGGTCAAATTGTAGCCAGTGGCAGATGTAATCAACTGTCTAGGTGGCTTATTGTAGCTCCCAAGAAACATCACATCAAAATAACATTCACCTACTTTAGTCTTTATAAAGATAAACAGTGGGTAAAAGTTAGAAATGGCGGGCGCTTAGATTCGGATTTAATCGCTTATAGCAATGGAAAAACTGATCTGGCACACGTGACTTCATCATCCAATCAGGTGTTGATCGAGTTTTATTCGGATTCCTCGGATGAAAATGGAGATGTAGGCAGCGTTAGAAGCTCATCTTCAAGTAAACTCTCTGTCTTCTCTTTGAAGCCGACAAGACCAATTCATGTTCATGGATTCATCCTGTCATATTCTTCAAACAGTAAGGCCTTATTCATTTTCAGACGAATTTCCCTCATACCTTTTTAATTGGGGCATGCTTACAATTTCAAGCATTTCGAAGAAAATTGCCAGAGAGATAACGTATTTATCACGGTGAACTCACGCACCTACTATAACTCAATGACTGCTCGGCTTAACCTTTTACTACACAATTCCAAGTTTTAACATCCATGATAGAGAAGTCTTTTGAACTCATCATGTGAAAAGTAGACCATGCTGGCAACTGATATCATTTCCTTTCACCACAATGTTTTCTACCTCTTCGAAAAAAGAAACCATTCGTGAGCTACAATGAGTTTGTCATCTGCAATACTTTCAAATTGGTCGAATCTAAAGCTGTGTCGTCTTGTAAAGAGTTAAACTTGGATTCTCTTGGCAGTCAATGTATTTTATGACAATGTTTTTCAAGAGTAGATCTCACGGAACGTGAAGTCTTATTATGGATTAATACTGTCCCATACTGTTTGTTTATTGTTTTCATCATTATTGGTTTAATCACTCTTTGGTTTTTTATTTATTGAATGGTGTTTTACGCCGCTTTCAACATTATATCAGTCATATCACGGCGACAGCTCACATACTCATGTATTTCCTGGGTTTTACCAATACAACGACTCTCGGGAGGAAGAGCGTTTGGAAACATTGTGAGAAAAAGTAAACAACATTTTCTCTTTCTCCTACAATGTTTTCTACATTTTGATAGGCAAATCCCATCATATTAGTAAAATTATTTTTGTCTTCTTTAATTAACGCTTTCAGTTTGGAGGAGTCTAGGATTTTGTCGTCTGGTACAGAGACTATGTGTCAGTAAAAAAAACAAACACAACAGGAATTTGCTTCTTTTTTTCAGTAACAACCGGCAGCATCTACCCGGTGTCCGCTATACCAATCACAGAGTCCAAGAAGCCATCTATTTGGGAATCTACGGTCACGATTGTCGGCATAGTTCTCTGTGGCATCGTGGTCATCATCGCAATCTCATTTGTCATATACCATCGCACGTGCCATCGACGTCATCACAAATACGCAATGGCAGCTCACGAGGAAAGTCCAAAGCGCATGTGCAAGAGTACGAGCATGCCTAGTAGCCCCAGTCACGAAAGTCATCATGGGATTGAAATAGAACACGATATGGAAGTGCCTTTAACAGGTATTGCTCATGCAGGTGATAAAAGAAGACCGTACACACCCGGTTCAACTAAATCCAGGACTTCGTTTGGAAGTACTGCATCCAATAATAAAAAGAAATATAAAACAAGGGCCGACATTGAACACAGGCCTGCAAGTCGAGGTAGCCCTCTCACGCCAAATCGAGATTATATGATACTTCCGGCGCATTCTAGTCAGAGAAAGTTGTCCAAGTCACATGACGTTACGCTAGAAAGTGAACCAATGAGTTTATTTAGAACTAGTCCCCTCATAAAGGCAAAAGTTCCGAGATCGCCTAAAATACATCCATCACCAAAGTTAAAAAAAGCTAAAACTCCAAAATCTACACCGAATGAAGAACAATTCCAAGATACAAAACACGACATGTTAACCAAACGTTTACAAAAAGGGGTATCGCGTGGTAGTGAACGAGTTGTTATGGGGTCAGACTTTACACCGACCAATAGTATAAAGTCCCCGCCGTCCGTATCAGATTCTGTGAAAACAGATTGTGAAACACCGACAAATATAAATCTCAGTAAAGATGTTATACGTAGAAAATATAGTAATACTGTAGACTTAGGGAATATAAACGATAGCTCTATAAAACCAGCTGATATTCAGTTAAGAGACATAGATAAACAAGACGTCGATGACGACAGAAAACCGGCGTCTGGTACGTCAGACGAATCGACGTCGGCAGAAAAAGACGGTGTGTCTCAAATGACGACGTCGTTTATTGAAAACAGCCAAAGTTCAACCAATTCTAAACCAAGACGTCCAACTTCACTGACAGAAAGTTATAGCAAAATGAGTTTAGCATCTTCTATCGGAAAACATAGTGAAGATGGTTCGAAAAACAATAGTGCAGAGGGTACCAAAGATAAAATGTCAATACATTCAACAGACGATAGACAAAATGCTTTACCGAAACCAGACGGGCAAAGCCCCAAAAGCCCGAGGGTGGAGGTCATTAAAAGTGTGGCCGATTCTTCCAAAAACTCATCACCAGCTAAACATTCAAAGAACTCAACGCCAAAAAGTGTACGGAGTGTTAAAAGTGACAAAACTGACGGTAGTAGTAACAAAACTAAGTCGCCAGCACGTAGTACACCTTCTGATGTGGCTGAACTAGAATATGATGACTTTATAGATATGGACGATACATACTCTTATTTTGATCCTTTAGAAACAGAGAAATTGACATGGCATGGTGTAGAAAAGGTTCCTTGTAAAACACCAAAGCAAGAACAGAAATGAAAATGTGTATAGATGGTAAAATGTATATGTAAAACATTTTCGAGTGGTGCAAGTTTTACCAATGAGAACTTGGGAACAGCATTTGAAATCATGCTAAGTTTTTTTTTTTCCGAATCTAGCCATTATATTGGTAGAGGCAGAACGTTTCGGCAAATCAAATGGTTGCTCTTGAAATTTAGCATTTAACTTGATTTAGAATGGTTGGTGAATATAGCTCCATGAGACTTGAGGGGCTGTCCCCTCCCCAAAAATATCTTACGTGCCCAAATTTCTTGCAGCTATCTCACATAAACAAAGTCTGTCCGGTTAATAATATAGACAAAGTTGATTTTGTTCAATTCTTTCCAAAGATTTGGCAGCTATCACACATATATAAACTCAAACTGGCTTTTGGAGGGGGTTGGTGTGGTCTCATTTCTTTTGCAGCAACTGGCAGCTATCCAAAACTGATGTAGAGCCCATCCAGTGTTTATCGAGAGAAGACGTTGACTACTGCGGTAACTGCAAAATTGAGGGTCATCATAAACCTGCAAAAGAAAAGGAAGCGGTTCTTAACTTTAAACTTAAAACACTACATAAACGAACTGAACTTCTCTGTCAGGTTTTTTGAAGATCAAAACATCGCAATTTCAATCGCATTCTTACCAGAATATTACATTGAATGGCGGGCAGTGTAGATCAATGTCAGACTACACAAGGTCTGTGCAGTCTGATATTAATCTATTCTATCCTCTGAAATAAGTCTGATCTTGATCTACAGTACATGTACTTGCAAAACAACTATAGTTGTGCAAAGTCATCTGTTGGCAGTTTGTTTCAAGAGATAGTAAGTTGAGCGATTAAGTGATTGAGATATAAAGATTCTGACTTGACTTGACATTTAAAATGATATTTTATTGAACATGTCTGGAAGGCGAACTTTATTTTTTTTTGAGGATGAGTT
This sequence comes from Hippopus hippopus, assembly GCA_946811185.2. NCBI lineage: Eukaryota > Metazoa > Mollusca > Bivalvia > Cardiida > Cardiidae > Hippopus > Hippopus hippopus. Next base: position 8,220,435 of record OX328100.1, on the reverse strand, counting down.
TAATAAAATGTTTACCTCAAAAGCCAACGAATTTCAGAGAGAACGGTCATGATTTCAAAACTCAAGGATAAACTACATGTTTTTTTTTTTAAATCTTACGATAACAATTTATTTCAAATGCCATTAATGGATGTAATAACCACTCCTTATTTTCGAACCTGCCTTTCATCTTTATCTGATTTTCACCATGGCCAGTTCGAAACAAAGCTAGGTGAATTGTGTACATGTGGCTAACATATGAAATTTGTTGCCTTTTAAGGTAAAATTTTATTAAACTCTTCTTCTTTTTCTATTTCAATTGTCAAGTCATGTCAGATCCTTTATATCTCAAATACAGAGAAATCGGGGTCAGCAATGTTTTAAAAATGGCGTGTATGATTACAGAACTTCGACCAAATGAGGCGCTTATCTCATAGTGTATGTCGATATATAGGATCTGACATGAGTTGGTGTTTGAGATAAAATTTTATTAAACGATTCTACAAAAATGTTATTAAGTGAGCCTTTAGCGAGCTTAATAACATTTTTTTTTGTGGACGAGTTTAATAAATTTTTACCTCAAAAGCCAACGAATGTCAGATTCTTTTTATCACATACCTGTATAACAAGAATTATAGTCCATAATGTGTTGAAACATAGGCATACATGTATAATGTGTAATGAAATTTACATGAAGCCTAGTCGCTTCTTTGACAGATACATTACGAACGAAAAATAGTTCCAAAGAAACATGCATATATTGATTTTGTTTTGAATCTAAAAGTGATTACATTAACAACTATATCATGATTACGAATTTTGACCGTTAATTTCACTCAGGAACCTAGGTCAGCAATGTTTAAGAAATGAAACGTATAATTACAGAGTGCTGAACAAATACAGCACTATTTACTTACCTCACACGTGTGTGAGACAAGAAAATTCGTAATGGCTGTATTACATTGAAAACAAGTGGAGTTATGTGATAAAAGAGAATTCGTAATTGCTGTATTACAATGAAAATAAGGGTAGTAATTTATTTTATCATATTGCTCGTACGCACATATCATATTAAAATTCAAGGTTGTGTTTTATGTGTTGTGAATGTTGACGAGACGATCTCAACATGTATTTAATCGATAGTGTTGTTATTTTCATAGAATTATCAGAGCTCCTGATTAGAGGGAGTGACGATATGCTAAATCCATTATTTCTCTTCGAAACCCTATGTTGTGGGTACTCATTAGAATCGTCTCGATGAGACAATTCTAATGAGTACCCATAACACAGGGTTTAGTGTAGAATAATTAATATATTTAATTTTAAAATCAAAATCACTCCCTCTGTCTGGAGCTCTGAATTGTAATTCCTCGGAAATCATCAATGGTTTCCAAGGAACGGTACTTGTGCGATTATTTTAGTATGTATTGTTGTTGAGTTCTCACGTGTTTGCTTATTATGTTATATGAAGAAGGTGTATTGCTTTCAACTGCTGAATGTGTTCCACCGTGAAATACTAGTATTTAACTCAGCCGTGTTCTGGCAAAGGGGGGCTTAATGCATCTCTGTAATGCATTATAATAAGCAAGTCATCACGTGATTATGGATCCATGAAATCTATTTTATTTAGTCTAGTAACCGAATGAATCCTAAGGTGAAATGGTTCTTTGATATGCACCTAACCTGGCATGGAAGCATTTGTAGAAAATTTGACAGGTGACAAACAATGAAGATATTCTGATGAACATACATGTACACTCGTGCCGTAATTAAAATTATATTTGAGCCGTGCTCTGTGAAAAAAGGGGGTTTAAAGCACCTGCAAAAAGTATCGACCCATGTCAGCCTGCGCAGTCTGCGCAGGCTGACCTGTGTCGAAACTTTTTTGCTTTTGGTCAATTTTCCGCATGTCCGAGGAGTATACTACCTCATGATTCAGACAAAATTGATGGGCTTATAATTATGTGATAACATGCCAGGTACCATACATCACGGAGGTGCATTAAACCCTTTTTGCCAGAACATGGTTAAATTTTATTCTTTTGTATTGTGTTTATCGTTTTATGTAATCTAGTTGAAGATTAACGCATCGTTTGTTCAAGAATTACGACAATTTTAAGTGAATAAAATTCTAAAATGTGTTTACAATTATTTTCTTTATATTCTTTTTTCAATTTTGTATGTTTGCACGTTGTTAAACGCTGTTTTCGACGTTATTTCGGCGATCAGTGAAGGTATCCATTCTTTTCCTAAGTTTTTTTTTACTTCAATAGACAGCACAATAGTCTCTTATTGGGTCTATTTCGGTGTTTTTATGCCAAATCAAGATGAATGATTATTTCATGGTCTGCTTTAGACACCTCTGCTAACCCGGCTTTATTACTCAATGCCGAGTTTTAACGGTCGTGAGAAAAAAGCTTTTTGAATAAATCAATCAACCAATCTATAAATAAAAGAATAAACATTGTGGGAAAAGAAGAAAATGCTGGTAACCAACATTTTCTCCTTCTCCCACTATGTTTTCTACCCTTTTGAATACAAATTCAATACTTTGAGCCACATTTGATTTGTCGTCTGCCAATGCTTTTAATTTGGCCAAGCGTGTGATTTTGCCGACTGATAGTTAAGGTACTTTCCTTGTTTCGACGATCTTTATGTGGGAAAGCAGCCACTGGCTTGGAGAGAATGACGTGTTGTGCAAAGTAGTGGCGAAAGAAATTCCAGTTACATATGGGTAAGTGCACTGGCCACTGCTATAGAACTGAAATTATGTTGAAACCGGCGTTAATTCTTTCCCAGACGACAAAATTCTAGACTTGTCTACATAGAAAGCATTTCCACTTGAGGAATTAAATAATGCAGAAAAGTCTATGATTCACTTGCCTTTGAAAGGATGGACAACGTCGGTTAAAAAAAGGAAATTGCTGGAAACTAGAAAATTTCTATTTTTCCCACAATATTTTCAAAATCCTTTCAGTTCCTCCTGGTCGTTTAAACACAGGATTGTTTAGTAAATGGAAAACTCTTTACCAAACGATAAAACTAAAGACTAGTTTAAATTCAAAGCATTTCCTGACGACAATTCAAATGTGGCTCAATGGAATTTGTGGATGATGGGGTAGAAAACTTTGTGGGAAAAGGAGAAAATGCTGGTTACCAGCATTTTCTCCTTTTCCCACAATGTTTTCAAAAGGCTTCTTTGCCAGGGTCGTTAAAACTCAGGATTTTGTGGTAAAGAATTCAACACCCAATAACCGTAGAAAGATCCTGTTAACTTTATTCTGAGTGGATTGGCAAACTCAAATCAGGTTTAAATCTTTACATGACAACAATATTCTGAAAGCATTTTCAGACTACAAAGTTAAATGTGGCCCAAACAAGAAAAGGATAGAGAGCATCTTGGCTTGGAAAATGAGAGAGAGAGAGAGACCAATTTGTTTCGACCACGCAACGGGTTTTTCCCTCCAAGGGAGATAAGTCACCAGTGAGCAGGTCAATGTGACGAAGTTGGCTCCCTTTGTAGAAAAAAAATCTGAATTAGTCAAGTCTCAAATCGGGAAGTTGTGATGCAAGTTATTCAACGGCAATGATTTCGAATCCGAGCTTGAGTTTTTTTTTTGTTCTTTTTAGAAAATGTTTAAAACCGTAGAGTCAGGATTCATTTTGCTATTGCCGTTAACTAAAGACGGGTTCGTCTTTATTTGAGCGGGAATATAGTAACAAGACTTGGAAAGGTTTTGTAAGCTAAGGATTGTCATGGATAACTGAATTGACCGCCGTAATGTAAAGGACATATTGTTGAAAACATCTTTATTCACTAAACCCCCCCCCCCCATACAGACACATACATGAAGGTAGACGTCTGTTGATTATTCCTCCATCCATATTGAGGAGGCGAAGAAGAAGAAAAACCGTAGAAGAAGAAGTAGAAAGTAGACACATATGAAGGGAGGTGCCATATTTGAAATGTGGTATCGAAAAATGATGGGAAAGGAGCACATGCATTCGTGTTTTAAAAGCACGTAAGAAGAATTGGTAGCGAGGAAATGAGTTAAAGTTAGACACATTTACGTACACTGGGCATATGTACTCCAAACGAGAAACCATATCTTCATGTCCGAAAATGGTCTACTTTACTCTCTGACGAATTGATTAATTGACTGAATAGTATTTTACGCCGCTTTCAATATTGTTAGAGTCATTTCACGGCGACAGCTCACATATTCACATGTATTTCCTGGATTTCATCAGTACTAGGCTAGGCTCTGAAATGTTTTGCCCAAGGATACTCCCACAAAAAACCCAGTGCCTCCAGTGAGACTCGAACCCGGGGCATCCAGGTTACGAAACATACACTTTACCACGCAGGACTCCTAACTCTTTGACTGACGACAAAAAATGTAGACTTGTCCAAATTGGAAGCATTTGCAGCCGACAAATCAAATGCGACTCAAATAGTGGAATTTGTCCTTGATAGGGTAGAAAACATTGTGGTAAAAGGAGAAAATGCTGGTTACTAGCATTTTCTCCTTTTACCACAATATTTTCAAATGGCATCTTTCTCAGGGTCTTTAAATTGCTCTAAGCAGCATACGAATTAACATTCCTTACTGCCACCCTAATTACAGACAATAATCAATATAGTACTGAAAAGTTTTCAGTCATTTGTGCATAGTTCAAAGTAAAGTTGTTCTAGCAGACCAAAGAACCCTTTGCGTGACGTAACGTAAACTTACGTTGACGTCGATGGCATAGTAACATGTGACGTCACAGCCATAATTATTTAGGATATGCTTTAATCTAGTAGATCTATTTGACACCAATTACCAAACACGACATAGGGAGATAGTTATTTTCAAACTTTTCTATCGCACAGGGTGTAGTTAGCGCCAACCAACCCATTTCGTCCTCGTCAGATTCCGTAAAGATGAAAGGCCGACGGACGTTTTACAAGAAGTCCAAAATGTAAGTGAGACAACAAACAAACAAACAAACAAACAAAAGCAATATTTCAAACATCCTTTATTCAAATGAATCATGCTCTGTGAAAAGGGGGCCTAATACACCTGCAAAAACAATCGACTCATGTCAGCCTGCGCAGACCCGCTCATACTGATATGTGTCTAAACTTTTTACTATTTGTACCTTTTCTGCATGTCCAAGGACCATTCTACATCCAGTGTCAGTCAATTGTTAGACTAAATGGGTCCGTCAATTTTGTCCGATGACTTGTTTGGTATAATGCGTCACAGAGTTGCATTAAATGCCCTTTTTCCAGAGCATGGCTCAGTTATAAAACAATGCAGATCAAGACATGACTGAATAGAACGTGAAATCTGATCTTGGATTTATGCTGTTCAACGATCTAGGTGTAAATATAGAGTTTTTTTCATCAGCTTGTGGTTAATATGGGGAAATATTTGCCGAAAAAGGGAAAGGTATGCGAAAATAACGAGTGCCGTAAGGCACGAGTTATTTTCGCGGACCTTTCCCTTTTGAGGCAAATATTTCCCCATATTAACCACAAGCTGATGAAATAAATTATACATTATGTTTCCTCTGATTATTTTGTCAACGAATGCCACTTTTAAAACTTAAAAAACTTAAAAAAAGTAGTTCCAGATTTTCGGCAGGAGGAAAATACTCACTGTGACGGGGAAATAATTCCCCCCCCAGCTTAAATTACGACATTTCTTTACCAATAACATTTCTAAAAATAGACACATGAAATATAATTTAATTAGTTTAATGCCAGTCAATGATTTGGATTTTGTTTTCAATTAGGAAAAAATGTTACGTTTATATATGAGCCATCTTGTTAAATTCGCTGGAAATTTACAATGTTCTGGGCTATTCAGCCAAAGAATAACAACTTCAATTATTCTGAAGTCTAGGCTTTTGCACTTTTTGTGGAGTCTTGTCTTAATCTGGTCGTAATTGGCATGGAACGTTTTCGAATACATGTAATCAGTTTGTTTTCCAATCCTATCTGTCAACCCTTGCAACTTGTTATACCATATATTATTTTCTTTATTTTACATGTTTATTTGTACCAACTTCAATAAATAAAGTTAAAACTAAACTAAATAATCAGTTTGAGCATATTTTAACAAAGAAAGTTTTCTGACTGGATTCGGGATAACAGTTTACTAAAGAATCTCGTATTTTGACGGCTCTGGGCAAGAGGTCTTCTGAAAAAATTGTGAGAAACACGAAAAGAACATGCTAGTAACCAGCATTTTCTTCTTTCCCCTCAGTGATTTGTTACTTTTCATTGATTGAAGTCATTATTTGTGGTACCTTTAATTTGTCGTCTGCAAATGCTTTCAGTTTCGACAAGTCTGGATTTTTGTCATTTTGTTAAGGAGTTAAAACGCACCAATTTATTTGTAACTCATAATTAACTTCCTTTTCTATACATAAACTTTGTTTCACATATCTAACACTTGACCGAACGATGCCAACGTTTAACGAGTCCCGTGGGAAAGTAGCCTTTGGAAAACTTTGTGGGAATAGGAGAAAACGCTGCTAACCAGCATTTTCTCCTTTTCTCACAATGTTTTCTATCCTATAAGAGAAAAACCATTTAAGCCAAACTGATATTGTCGTCTGCAAATGCTTTGAATTTGGACAAGGCTAAAATTTTGTCGTCTGGTATAGAGTTAAAAACGTGTGTGCTTCCACCTAGACAGAAGATATTGGTAGTATTAATTCAATCTAAAAGTTTATGGATTATTTATCACTAATCCGTATTTTATAGTGTCTACAAGGCGTATCGATTACCACTCGAGATATAAGCAGTTTATTGCAAATAATAACGCGACAGGTCAATATAGTGAGTTATTGAATGGGTCACTTTAAAATTTCAGGCGTCAGAACGAGGCTGTAAGGTTTCTGGCCTCTGCTAGAAACCAGAATTTCTTTCAACCGAATCTCGAGGAGTTAAAGGAGAAGTACATCAGTAAAGCCGAAGCTGTGCTGTTAGAAGCTTTGGTAGACATGCCACCTGGACGTATTCCTTCGGCCTCTAAGGCCCGATCGAGAATCAGACCGAGTTCCGCAGCGGCTAACCTACAGACACATCCATTGTACACGAGTGGTTTGTTGGATCATGCTGCCAATCGACCGGCTACTGCAGCAGCCACGGGAAGGACCCAGGAGCCGCAACCTACGGCTCCTGCATTGCCTCAGAGGCCACAAACGCATGCTGTGGGCAGAAGGTCATGGCGAATGGCGAGGGAGGCGACGGTGCTCGAACCGAAAGACATCAACAAGCAGCCGAGGAGATTGACTCTAGGAGCTGTGGACGGGATAGCTGATGATAGTGGTTCGATTGTAAGACCAAGTTTGATACAGGGAAATGTAGCAGAGTTATTAAAGAGCAAGGTAGGTTGATTTCGTTTAAGCTTGTCAGATTATTGTTTACATATTGGGTTTGATTGACAGTTACGTTTCGGTTGCTAAACAGTAGCAGTTTAAACCGACTATTCGTATGAAACGAAACTGTCTTTTTCTTGTATATTTGGAATCATTGATATTGTCTGACGATATTTTCTGATTATGAATCAAAGTATGGTCAAATACGGGTACATGTAATGGACAAAAAGTATTGGAAATTTCTCTAAACAGTAGCCGAAGTATCGGTGTATAACAGGTGTGTAGGATCGAAGATGGCGAACTTTGTTGTAGCAACTTGGTCGATGTACTTCCGGTTCACGTGTTACTCCGATTTAATTTGTTTTGATTGCAAAGAATGACAAATCATTTTATTTGTGAGGCCCAGTAATTATCGCTACGCCTAGAATGTAGTCCATTCGAAATGGAAAATTATTTTTGAATTCTGTACTAGACGACAAAATTTTTGACTCGTCCAACTGTAAAGTATTTGCAGACGACAAATTCAATCCTAAACATGAATTTCTTTTCGTAAAGTAAGAAAACATTATGGGAAAAGGAGAAAATGCTGGTGACCAGCATTTTCTTGGCTTCTTGTAATATTTTCATATGACTCGAGAGAGGTTGTGAGGGAAAAAGGTAAAAGTCCTTCCCAGTCCATGTATGACTTTGAATGGCAATGCAGTTGATGTAGCTTGAGAGAACATGGTGGGAACAGTAGACAATGCAAACTGTAAATAGCACTTACCCTTTACCATACAACAAAATTTTAGCTTTGTCCAAATTGAGAGCATCTGCAGATGACAAATGTTACTTGAAAACGAAAATTTGTCCCTCAAAGGAAAGAAAACATTGTTGGAAAAGGAGAAAATGCTTGTTACCAGCATTTTCTCCTTTTCCCACAATGTTTTCAAAAGGCTTCTTCCTGAGGGTCTTTGAAAGAAGGGATTGTGTGGTAAAGGATTAAGCTCTTTTTTCCTGAAATGTTATGCATTCTGTGTTAAAATATGATCTTTATCTATCAATTGCTGTATGACATTTATTATTATTCCATTTCTCAGTGGGGTAAAGTAGATGTCCCTGCAATCCGTTTTTCGATTGTAAACGGCTAAAAATAGATACTGAATTTGCAATAACCTCGGTTTGATCACTTCTTGTTTGTGAGCCATCTTTTAAAATATTGACAACAAAATTTCAAATGGGTTATTCATAATGACGTTGGAGGATAGTTTAACAATAACAAGGGTTGCTGAAGGTCATGATATATTTTTGATGGCACTGGCCAGTTTGAGAAAGTCACTTGTACATGAAATCACCCATTGAATTGGCCTGAAAATTTATGAATCTGTCGTTTTCAACATAGTGATGTCATGCAAAAAACTAATCTATAATTAGATTATCTGCACAATTCATAGTCATTGGGAGACCCTCGAATGTCCCCAGGCAGTAATAATAACAGAAGCGATAAACAGACAGCTGCCAAAGATCTTCAGGAGACTGCAATTAAGAGAGCGTGATACAGAGTAATTAAGAAAGTATTACTGCCTGGACCCAGGCTAGCAGAACCCATACAGTGCCCACTACTCAGTAACAAAATGAGTATCAAACATTAATTTTCAATTGCATGTTGGCTTACAGACGTCATTTCCAAGAGCACAATATGCAAGTGAGTGATGTAGAAATCAGGAACAGGCAAAACATTCATATATCACTTTATACAAGAACACCATCTTCATTATTAACTCTTTACTAAACAGCAGAATTTTAGACTTTTCCAAATTGAAAACATTTGCAGATGACATAAAAACTGTGGCTCAAATGATGGAATTTTGCTTTGGTAGAGTAGAAAACATTGTGGGAAAAGGGGAAAATGCTGGTAACCAGCATTTTCTCCCTTCCCACAATGTTTTCATAGGCCTTCTATCTCAGGGTCGTTAAAACTCAGGATTGTGTGGTGAAAGGTTAAAGCCTAAAACTGCTAAAACCATGAAAATTTCCAACTGATTATAAGGCCAAATATTGTGATTGCATCCTATGTGTTTTCAATAGAATATCTAATTGTATCAGACTGTTTAGATCAAAATCAGACTCCTCATTTTGCAGCATCTGATTTTGATTTACACTGTCCACAAATGTGCACTGCATTGAGCTTAATAGCCTAAGGATGAACTACTTTTGATTCTGAGTGCGTAATGATTCTGAACCCCTGTTTACGCCCCTTTTATTAGGACAGCCAACTCTGCTCCTTAGATTTGAACTGTTTCCAGTAGACAGACAACTTACATTTAAAGCCCTTGAAATGGTCAAGATAAATGAATTTAACGCTTTACCACATGACAAAAATTTTGACTTGTCCAAACCGAAAGCATTTGCAGACGATAAATTAAAATTTACTCAAAACATGAATTTGTTTCTGAAAGGGTAGAAAACAGTGTGGGAAAAGGAGAGCAATATTGTCAAAAGTCTTCTTATTTAGGGTCGTTAAAACTCGGGGTTGTGTGGTAAAGAGTTAATGGGGCAGTCATCCAAAAGTTTAACCCTTTACCAAATGACAAAATTTTGGACTTGTCCAAATTCAAAGCATTTGCAGACGACAAAATTAATGTGAATCAAAAATTGAAGTTTGTTTAGGGAAGGGTAGAAAACACTGGGGAAAAGGAGAAAATGCTGGTTACCAGCATTTTCTCCTTTTCTCACAATGTTTTCAAAAGGCTTCTTCGTCAGGATCGTGAAAACCAGGGATTGTTTGGTAAAGAGTTAAGGGCCACAAGGAAAAAGGCTTTTGAAAACATAATGTGAGAAAAAAAGAAATGCTGGTAGCCAGTCTTTATTTTTTCCACAATGATTTCTATCCTTTCTGTTACATATCCCATGGTTTTTGCCACACTTAATGTGTCCTTTGTAAATGCTTTCAATTTAGATCAGTCTAAAATTTTGTTGTATGATAAAGGGTCATAAAAGCCAATCTGTTTCCAAATCTGCTTAGACTTAAATGAATTTTGATGTATTGAATAGCATCTATCCAAGATCAGACTGCATGATCAGTGAAATCTAATCTTTTATATATATGCTATCTGCAAAAGCACTTGACTGATTGAAATAAAATATTAACTCTTCACCACACAATCTGGAGTTTTTACGACCCTGGAAAAAAGCCTTTTGAAAACATTGTGGAAAAAGGAGAAAATGCCATAACCAGCATTTTCTCCTTTTCCCTGTGGCACAATGTTTTCTACCTTTCCCCAAAGCAAACTTCAGTATTCAAGTCACATTTTAAGCCTGCTAATGCTTTCAATTTGGATTAGTCCGAAATTTTTTGTTTGGTAAAGAGTTCACTCTTTAATCCTTTACCAAATAACCATTTCTTTAAATGACCAGAAAAAGAAGGCTTTCGAAGACCTTGTAGGAAAAGGAGAACAAGCATTTTTTCATTCCATGACATTTTCTACCATTTTAAAGAAAAATCTCAATTTTTTAGCCACGTTAATGCTGTCTTTTGCAATGCTTTCATTAGGCCTGAGTATGAAACTATGTCATTGGTTAAAATAATGGATGACACAACTTTTGATTGGTCTATATTTAACCCTTTACCACACAGTCCTGAATTTTAACAATCCTGAGGTTTATAGTTTTGGAAAACATTGTGGGAAAAGGAGAAAATGCTGGTTACCAGCATTTTCTCCTTTTCCCACAATATTTTCTACCCTTTCAGAGACAAAGCTATTTATTTGAACAACATTTCTTTTGTAATCTGCAAAGGTTTTCAATTTGGACTTGTCTAAAATTTTGTCATGTGGTAAAGGGTTAAAGTATTTGCTAACAACAAACTGATTGGGGCTAAAACGATTGGATTAGTGAAAGGGCAGAAAACATTGTTGGAAAATGAGAAAGTGTTCATTATAAGTATTTTCTCCCTAACCAATGACTTTCAAAGCCTTCTACATAGAAATTGTAATTGTAAGTGTTACATTGAGGATTGTTTGATAAAGGCTTAACCCTTTAGCAGATGACAAAATTTTAGCCTCCTCCAAATTGAAAGCATTTGCAGACGACAATTTCAGTTTGGTTCAAATGGTGCAATATTTCTTTGATAGGGTAGAAAACATTGTGGGAAAAGGAGAAAATGCTGGTTACCAAAGAGGCTTCTTTCTCAGGATCATTAAAAGTAGGGATTGTGTGGTAATGGGTTAATGAACAGAAACAAAATCAAAGGTAAATCGCTTCATTTCTTTACCATACAATAGATAAGAAACTTGTCTAAATTGCTAGCACTTGAAGATGATTAAAGGTTGCTTGGCTGACAGGATTTGTCTTTGAATGAGCATAAAACATTGTTGGAAAAGGAGAAAATGCTGGTGATCAGCATTTTCTCCTTTTCCAACAATGTATTCAAAAGCTGTCTACCTCTGGTTCATGAAAAGATGGAGTTATTTTATAAATGGTTAATTAACAGAAAGAAAATTACAAGTAAATGACTTAAAAGGATGTTTGATCATCTATTATTCAGGAAAATTGCTGACTTGTGTTTATGCTTCCTCTCTGTAACAGCCAATTTCTCTGCCAGTCAACTCATTTGGTGCTTCATCCAGATTTGACCACTTATGCAGTTTTGTGTTATATTGCAGTTAATTTTTTTTAATGGCTTAAGTTATATCACGATGGCCAGTGCACTTATGCATGTGTTTCCTGGCTTTCCCACACCAGTATTGAAACAAACTTCGTTCCAAGCCATTGACTGCTTTTCTAACATACAGTAAATCAGAGGTGAGAGGTGAAAAATCACCATAAAGAAAGTTTGCTTCAACTGGGTATTGTACCCGCAACCACCAGGTCAAGAGTCGCACAGATATACTAACCAAAGAGCTAACCGGCATGCAGACAGAGTAGATCATTGCCTTTGATAATTATTTGGCCAATTTTTCATTTTTTTTCTTTCAAAAAAGGCATTTCTAAAGAAAATAAAACTTCCGCATGGCTATGTGCCTAAATTTGACTTAAAATTTTGAAATAGAATGGTTGGTAACCCTTTACCAAAGAATCCCACGTTTTAACAATCCTGAGGAAAAGGCTTTTGAAAGATATTGTGAGGAAAGGAGAAAATGCTGTAACAATCATTTTCTCCTTTTCCCATAATATTTTCTATCCTATCAAAGACAAATACATTGAATTTTAGCCTCTTGTGATTTTTGTCAAGAAGTTGTGTGTTTTGACTTTGGACCAGTCTAAAATTTTGTTACTTGGTAAAGAGTTAAGAATGTTGTGGAACAGTCCTTATTTAATTATTCAGAAAAGGCTCTGATTGCAGAAAAGTCATTACTTAATTATTCAGTAACTTCAAGCTCTATCTTCTAATACCTCTTGGTGATTCTTCACCATGAATTTTTGATGAGATACCGAACAACAAACACTGAAATCTCTCCGCAAATCAGTAATTAAGCCCTTCATTTCATTGTCTGTTGGTTGCTGGAATTGGACTTTCTTTTATACAAAGGATGTTAGTGTCTTCTAGAAATAGTGTTCTTCCAGTAACGAATTTGCAGCTGACTGGAATATCTTTTTTTATTTCCATAAAACCATGAATTATAAACAAGCATAAACTAAAGTGTAATACATTGTTATACCGGTATGTGACAGCTTGGTGTTACTTAAATGCAGAAATCACATACTATAAAGTTTAAAACCTTGCCTCATGCCACAGTTTTTTCAAAAGTGGTTTGTTGCAAGAGGAAGAAAAAAGTCGCCAGTTGGTAGTTGGAAAGGCTGCCTGGGGAATTTTTGTTTTCATCACTAACAGTGTAATTTTGAATATGTTAACACTAAATTAGAAGCTGTACATTAATTAGTCCGACATAATCATGATTTATGTATCTGGGAAAAACATGATTCATTGAAAAGAGGAAATATTAAATCAAGGAAAAGTTCAAGTTTTGAATTACATGTATTCTATAGGCTAATTTACTATCTTTTAACTGGTGAGATATGATGAAATTCCTTTATTTATTGTAAGAAAAAGAAGAGAGTAAATTCGACCATTAACTCCTAACCAGACAAGAAAAATTTCGACCTGTCCAAATCGAGAGCATTAAATTTTGAGTACAATAAATTATATATGACGTAAATAATAGAATTTTTCAATCAAAATTGTTCAAAAACATGTGGGAAAAGAAGGAAATGCTGGTCATCAGCGTTTTCTTCTATTCCTTCAATGTTTTCAAAAGTTTTCTTTCATGTGGTTGTTAATCTCAGGATTGTGTGGAAAAGGGTTAATTATCATTTGTCAGTGTCAGCTGCTCATTTTACATTGTACATAACTCGTGAAGTACTGACTAACAATTTCAACAATGAGGCGCTATCAGAATCCAAGGTCTCATAAGGCAAGGCTCAACACAAAGAAAGTAGTACGGTTTGAAAGCACCAAGAAACCTGTACATGAAATAAAGATTCTAGATAAAAGTGAAACAGTGGGATTGGGTGTTAGATTGCAAGACTTACTCCACCCACTCTTGTTCCCTATTAGAAGAGGGAGTCAGGATTCTTTGAACGAAGATGATGATGATGATTTTCCTGGACGGAAAGGCTGGGTATGTGTGTAATATTGTTAAGTACTTGTGAATGTACATTATTGCATGGTCATCCAATTATGTGCACAATCCAGAGATTTAAGAACCCTCATGAAAATGGCTTCTGAAAAGAATGTTGAAAAGGGAGAAAATGCTGGTCACCAGCATTTCCTCCTTTTACCTCAATTTTTTTCTATCCTTTCAATTAGATAAATAACATCTTATGAGACTGAGTGTCACCACCAAAGGCCTTCAGTTTGAACTGGTCTAAAATTTTGTCATTTGTAAATGAGTTATTGATGAAAAATTGGGAGATTAACCCTTAAAACTTTACCAAATGACAAAATTTTAGACGTTTGCATGCTAAAAGTATTCGCAGGCAACCAAATATGGCTTAACTCTTTACCAAACAAAAATTTAAAGACTGGTCTAAATTCAAAGCATTTGCAGACAACAGAATAAATGTGACTGAAATAATGAAATTTGTTTTGGGAAGGGTAAAAAAAATTGTGGGAAAGGAGAAAATGCTGGTTACCAGTATTTTCTCCTTTTCCCACAGTGTTTTTAAAAGGCTTCTTTCCGAGGGGTGTAAAAAATTGGGATTGTGTGGAAAAGGGTTAAACAATGAGATTTGCTCTTTAAGGGTAGAGAGAATAATGTGGAAAAAGGAGAAAATGCTGGCATAACCAGTATTTTGTGCTTTTTCTCACAATTTTGTAAAAAACTTCCTTCCCTGGAGTTGTTTAACTCTTTACCAAATAAGAAAATTTGAAAGCATTTGCAGATGACAAATCAAATGTGAATTGAAAATTGAAATTAGTTTTTGGAAGGGTAGAAAACATTATGGGAAAAGGAGAAAATGCTGGTTACCAGCATTTTCTTCTTTTCCCATAATGTTTTCAAAAGCTTTCTCTCTCAGGGTCGTTAAAAGTTGGGATTCTGTGGTAAAGAGTTACCGTAATACTCAGGATTAATATGTGGCAGAGTGTTAAAGTGCTTTTAACAACTGTAGTTGCTTGTGGGGTCAGCAAAGATCAAGTTCAGACTGCATGAAATGAGCAGTTTCACGTTAATGTGCTATGTTTGCTATGCCGAGACATTGTGGCCTAAAGCTACCTTGAAACAGCAGTTATTTGCTTGTTTTTACTGTGACCTAAAATTTTTATTTTGTTCATTTGGCACACTGAGAGTTCATGTTATGCATAATGCATGTTTTTCAAGAATATTTGTGAAAACATTGTAGGAAAAAAAGAAATTGCTAGTTACCTGCATTTGCTCCTTTTTTCCACAATGTTTACAATCCTCCCCAAATTAAATCTCACATTTTGAGATACGTTTATTTTGCCTTCTGCAAATGCTTTCAATTTTGACCAGTCTAAAGTTTGGTAAAGAGTTAACCCTTTGCCATACAATCCCGAATTTTAAAGATCCTGAGGACTTCGAAGCCTTTGAAAACGTTGAGGGAAAAGGAGAAAATGCTGGTTACCAGCATTTTCTCCTTTTCCCACAATGTTTTCTACTCATTCAAAGACAAATTTTCATCTGTTGAGCCACATTTTAAATTGTCATTTGCAAATGCCTTGAATTGAACAAGTCTAGGATTTTGTTGTGTGGTGAAGTTAATGGCACTCTAAAGGAATTATTCTTTGGCTTACGAAGGGAAATGACTCAAGTATAAATGAAATATTCCTTTCATGGAGTTACCTCCCTTACTGTACCTTGACATCCATTGTGGTTGGACACATCATTCAATCCTTAACGAAACAATCTTTGGCCTGTATTCTTCATCCATTCTGAATTTCATTCTAAGTCTAACTCTATATTTAGAAAGTAGCACAACTTCCAACTGGTTGAATAATTTGGTGTAGCCAATCAAAGGTTGTGTTACTTTCAAATTTATAAAATTCTTGAGAATTAGACTAAGAATGGTTTGTGAATACAGATCCTAGTCTTGAAACAAATGATTTGATTGATTGATTGTATGGTGTTAAACGCTGTTTTCAACATTATTTCAGTTATATCGCGGCAGTCATTGCACCTATCCATGCTTTCCTGGAGTGTATTTAACCAGTACTCAGCACAATTTTCTTTCCAAGCCACTGGCTGCTTTCCCACATAACCAACGTCGAAACAATGATCAGCAGTGGTAGAGGAATGAATCCTGTCGCACTGACTATCATCAATCCTTGGATAGAAATTGGCCGAGACAGGGATCGAGCCCACGACCCCCTGTTCTCAAGTCCTGCAAGCTACCGACTGAGCTACCAGGGCTCGGCCTGAAACAGATGAGAACAGATCGGATTTTGCCTGGAATTATCTTGTAAGATAGCCATATAGAGGCAAGAGCACCAAAATTACGATGGAAGGGGACAGGACAAAATTGTCACCAAAGTAGTTACAAGTTATTTGAGGCCCAGTAAAAAGGCCAAATTATCAAAATAGGTGTCACGATACATTTAAATTTAAATCATACCATTAAAAGTATGGAAAATATTGTGGAGATGACAGTCTGTTATCATGTGGTATGGCCATATGTTAGTTGCTGGCAGAAAAAATTTTAAAATCAGGCAAAAAGTAAACAAAAGACACAGCTACCTGTCAGGTTTTTACCTAGTTATGAAATTAATTTCTCTGTCAGAGACTAACACTTGGACTGACCGTACAATGACAGATTGTCATCTTCACAATAATTTGCATACTTTTAAATAGTACGATATAAATTCAAATGCACTAAACACCTGCTTTATTTATATTTGGCCTATATTGTTACTTTAATTATAAGCTCTTATTCATTTATCTTTTTGTTATTTAAAGCTCAATGTTTGTAAAGATTTTGATAGGTTCCAGAAATATTGAGAAACTCAACAATGCATTGTGACATGGTTAAACTGTGCTTCTTTGTTTTTGCAGGATGTAGCCCTGACCTGTTAACTTTTTATCACTGATTACAGAATCTTAGCTTTGGCTAAATCGAAAGCATTTGCAGACACCAAATTCGATATTACTCAAAACATGAAAATTGTCTTTCAAAGGGTATAAAACATATTGGGTATGTAGTTACCAGTATTTTTTTCCTTTTCCCACTATGTTCTACCCTATCTAAGACAACACCATCATTGGCACAGCAATTAATTTTTTGTCAGCAAATACATGTACTTTCATTTTTGTACACTGGACATTATTTTTAGTTTGGTCAAGATTAAAGGAAGGCTTCCCTGTTTTTATGACCTTGATATTAAAAAGTTTTTTAAAAGTATTTTGGAAATCTCAAAATTGTAGGTAAACAGCATATCCCTTTTTCTTACAGTGTTTTCTACCTTACTAAGACAAATTCCATGTTTTTTGTCTCTGGACCAATTGCATGACAAGTTATAGACCACTTTGAAATTTTTTGGTCTGGTAAAGAGTTACTGGTAGCCCTCAAAAATATTTATTTATGGTTTTTGATTATTCAGATTAGAGCTAACATTATTGATAAGGTATAATCATAACAGATTATACATAGACTAACACATTACCATCTGAAGGCAATTTTTGTATGTTTTTCTGTTGCTGGCTCTCATAAAAATGATGGCAAAAAGAATCTAATGCTTGTAACAAGGAATTTCTCCTTTTGCTTACATTCATGTATTAAATTGTATTGTGGATGTTTACAAAGTTGTTTCAGAAATACATCTCTTTGAAGCGGTTGTGAGGTACATCACGCAGGCCCTAATATTCACCAACCATTCTAAATGGATTCTTAGTTAAATTCTCAAGAATTTTTATAAACTTCAAAGTCACACAACCTCTGATTGGCTAAACCAAATGGTTAAGCCAATCAAAAGTTGTTTTACTTTCTAAATCTATAATAAGACTGAGATATCAATGTAGAAAAGTTGCTGAATACTGGCCAAAGTATTCTGTATTGATGGTAAAGTTTTTGGCTAACTTATATTTGAAAGGTTTTTGGCTAACATATATTTGGTAAACTTCAGGCGCGATATTGTGTCATTGTGTAAAGTGCATTTAAATGACAGTTAACCCACTATAGTATGACAGAGACAGTGTGTCACTTGGTAAGGGTTAAACCAAATGATTTTCTGACAGAATTATACAAAGAAATACTAAAATTAATCCTTTGAATGATAAAGTACATTCCTTTATATTCACATACAGTAGTTCCAAAATTTATAGTACCAGTCTGTTCTGTGTTGCTTTTTTAGAAAGCGGCTTCCAGTAGGAATGTACCTAAACTATTTACCATGTAGATGATCAGTAATTATTCGATTGGTTATTATTTTTGGAAATTTTCTAATAATATCGTGTTAGTGTTACAAAATTACTCCACTTGGCTCTTTCTTAAATATTTAATCAGACCTACATGAACATCACGTCTGGTTTTCTTGCAATATAAGTTAATTCTCAAATAACAACGAAAATACAGAAAAATAAACTTCCTTTTATTGGCTAGTCCCCGGAACTTTTCCAACTTAAAGGATTCCTTCCCTGTTCCCAAACGAAATTGTAATGCTTTCCATCTAGCACAGGCTGTCCCACCTCTAAATGGTTTTCGCATATGTCTACTTTTTTACAAGACAAAATAATGATAATTATGAGATGGAGAGCATCTTAGAATATGATAATCAGAAGCAGTTTTATGTACAAGTCTTTCATCCAGTTTTAATCTGTAAAGATAATAGGGAGGTTAACCTTTAATCAAGTTATAGACTGGTTACCGTACCTCCCTACACATTTAATTGTATTACAAAGAGCGGTCTACATCAGCTAGAGAGCTTGTGAAAAGATAACCCTTTTTCTTCCCTTCATCGACACTTCACCCGAATGGAATTTTGTTACGTGGACGATCTACCGTATGAGCCCTGTAAATTTAGCATTTAATGTATTGTGTGTCGAAGCTGTTATGATCAGACTGTAAGTTCTGTACAGTATAGTCCTGATCTATTATACCCGTGAAAAATGTATGGATCGTAATGTAAGTTGTCCACAAAAATTACCAAAGTCCTGCATAGTGCTTTCAGGGTTGAAACTGTTCAAAAATGACAGATATAGATCAGACAGCACATAGCCTGTGTAAAATTTTTTAATATTTTATAAGATATTGCAAACGTAAAAATTTCTTGTTTCTTCTTCCTTACTCAGTATATTAATTTCATTCGGTGTAGTTGAAAGGATAAAGTTATTACCGAACTTATCACTGTGCATATACAACTTTTTATGTTGCTGCTGGTCAAGGGTTTGAATGGCTCTTGAAATTTACATAAGCAGTTTTATAGGTTTGTTCAAGGCCTATGCAGAAAATGGTTCAAACTAATTTTTATTAAATGAGTATATATAGTAATGGTTACTATGTTGTTGTTGAATAGATCCAGATCCTTAAAGACTTAAACAAAATTTTTTTTAGTGGTTCGCGCCAACCATGAAGGCTATGATAAGAAGAATTTTGGAGATACTATGCAAAAGTCTCTAATTTTGGAGTTAGAAATGTAAAAATTCACTTTGTTACTTTGTTACAAGCATGCCAAGATACTTTTTGACATGCAAAAAGGTAATGTTTTAGAAGAAAGTTGTTGAACATTATTTTTTTTATTTTGTAAAAAATGAAACACAAAGAAAATATCACTTAAAAATTGTAGATACATGTATGTAGATCTACGTGAATAACAATCTAAATATCACTTTAAATAATTACTAACTTACATAATTCTGCAGTGTCGCCTTTGATGCCCCTTCAGAAGTTTGCTTTTTAAAATCATTAAATGAAAAATGCTGTAGATCTACCTGAATGCACAATTTCTCCATTTTCAAACTTTGAGTAGAAATTTGAAAATTCCAATGCTTTTACATGTTTTCTCACATACGCATTATCACTTAAAGTGATAATGATGATTATGATGATAATAATGGTACAAGATAATTTAAGATTCCTCTCTTAACTTCTGCTTTTTTTCCCCTGCATTTTAGTATCACTTGTCATGATCTTCCGTTTGTGGGGGGAAAAACAGATACAAAAATGTCATCACATTTTTTCTAGAAAGTCAATATTTCTGAAATTGTCCACCAAAGATTGCGGCTTCTATGATGCCATGCATCATAAATTTGTCTTGTATACACATGATTGTTTAAGAATACAATATCATGGAATTGATAGAAATAAACTGGATTATTTGTATATTAATATCTTGGAATACGTTTTTAATTTTTGGTCAAACCACCATGAATCGTAGGAGAAAAGGCAACAGTGCGGTAGAAACCTATTGATTGATGTAGAAGCGTATTGAAAGCTTTATGATTGCCTCTTTAAACATCCATTCCAATGAACGGTGATTCCACTACGCTTTGAAATTTCAGTAAAAACGCTGCGAATCATAGCAACAACACAGTAGATTTAAATGCCATGATTCACAGTAGTAGATGCGTATCAAAAGCTTCATGATCGCCACTTCACAGTACTTGTTTTGACCTTGCTTGAAATTTACATAGTGGGATGGTGTTGGGCTTGAAGCACCACAAAAGCATAGTAAAAATGTAGCAAGAAATTTATGAATGCAGCAGTATCATAGCTGCAGTGCAAGTAAAGTAGTGCAAGTGCAGTGCGTTGTAACAAAAGCAACACCCAACCCTATCAATCTATTGTTCATAACCGTAAGCTGGAGCACAGCTACTGCAGCAATTTGATCCTTTTTCTTTGAAAGCAGATGGTCAACTGCAGCCAAAGCAATTAAATCGCCGATTCTCTATAGAAACGTCCCAAAAGAGCAACAGAAGTGCAGCTTAGCAAGGTTGCAGCAGCAATGTAGTAAGTCTGAAATCCTGTACCATAGTGGAAGTGTAGAAGAAGTGTCTTGAAAGCAACATAGAAGTGTGTTGTGACAGGATAGTGACCAGCGCATTGAGATTGTGATTGAAGCTTTCTTTAAACATACTGGAAACACTTAAGTCCCAAAGTGTTGCACATATCTGCGCTTCTTGGGCAATTTGGAAAATTTTGGAGAAGTGCCATTATCGCGATGAGCACAGTGGAATCGCTGCCCAGTGGAATAGGGTTATAAGTGTACATTTAAATACAAGTGTATAGGTTCCTTGTAGGGTTTGGAATATTCAGGAAACATATAAAGAACAATCCCCTTACCAGAAATCAAAATAAAGCACATCCATATTGAAACTATTGGCCGACTGGTCAAATGAAATATGGTTCATATGAAATGATTTGTCCTTTCAGAGATAGAAAACATTGTGGGAAAAGAAGAAAATGCTTGTCACATGTATCTTTTTTTTCAACAGTATTTTCAAAAGACCTCTTCCAGGGTTGTTAAAACTGGATTATTTAGTAAAGAGTTGAATCCCAGGTTAAATATTGGTTTAAGCCTGTCTCACACAGAACACGGTTGGGCACACGGTTCCAATACGGTATACTCGGTTATACACGGGTTGACTGGTACGAGTATTGAGCTCCAACCGTGCCTGGGGATGAGTTGGTACGATTTAGACTCGAATGTAGCACGAGTATGTACGAACAAAGCACGGATATACTCGGTCAAGCAAGGTTTGTCACGGTTTGAACACGATTTGCAAACGATTTTCATACGATTGTTGTACGGTTCCAAGTACGGTCTAGTACGGTCTGTTACGGCCTAGTACGATTAAACACGACTTTTACTCGATTAACTGGACATTTACAGGGTTTACATACGGTCCCACCGACTTTTGTTCGAGTTATGCTCGAATTATCACACATTCGTGTATGTTTTGATATAAATTGACTCGTTTTGATGGCTTGGCTTCATAAATTTTCGAACTTTCAACAGAGAAGTTATAAAAATGGCAGATGACAGAATAAGGGAATTAGAAATCATGATAAGACTGATAGACATTGAGATTATGTAAAATGTACCTTTTTTTCGTGGGTGCGGCAGTTCCTGGAGGGCCCATGGAGCTGGCATCCGAGTCTGAATCTCTGGGTATCTCGTCAGGTAGTGCCAGCGGGTCCTCCAGCTCATCAGGGTCGACAGGGTCAACAGGTTGAAGTGGTCGGAGGGCCTTGGTGGCCCTTTTTGTATTCTCGCTGGGAGAATCTTCCATGGTGGGGATTCTTTTGGGGACCTTCTTCTTCTTTGGAGGCATTATGTAGCAAGTACTCTGTTGTTTCAAGGTGGCAGCAGGTAGTTGTGTTTTCTGTTGTGTTCGAGTGCTGTATGATCATACACGAGCTTTGTACAGACGTAGAGACCGTGTCTGGTCGTACTTGACCATGTATAATTCGTACTTGAACCGTATTGGTCGTATGGCGATCGTATGAAACCGTATTGGTCGTATGGCGATCGTATAAAACCGTGTGTACACTCGTGTGAATCGTACGGTGATCGTGTGACATTCGAGTGTTAATCCGGGTGTTGGATATAGGACTCGGGAACGGTTTCACACGATTCCATACGATTTATATACGATATTGACACGGTTGAGCTGACTCGTGGAGTGGACTTCATGTGCGGTTGTATATACGGTCTCGTATGGTCTCACACGGTCTCTCACGGTCTTGTACGATCGCTAATACGATCATACACGGACATGGCACCCGTGCCAGTTTTTTAAAAGTTTTAAAAATCATACACGGCTTTCACGGATACACTCGAATGGCCCGAGTGTAACTCGGATAAGGCCACGGTTGGTTCGGTTGTATGTACGGTTTACACGGGTGGCCAACCGTATAAGCCGTGTGTTCTGTGTGAGACAGGCTTTAGATATACATCTACTGTTGAGTTAATAGAACATTATATAATAATGCAAGGTAAATCAACCCTTCTTTTCAATATGTAAGCTTAATATAGAATTACGCTCATAAAAATTTGCAACCTTTATAAGATAAACAGAAAATCAAGCTGTCAGATTTTGGAAGCATGGCCCTAACATAGGGATACAATCTAGGACAATATGCTCAGTTTGAGTAAATTTATCCACTTATTACACTTTTTCAAAGAGATGTTTGCTATAGATGTGTTGCACACGTCTTTATGACTGCAATAAAGGGTAGTGTATTGGTTACCTATGGTACTAGCAGTTAATATTGTATGTGTATTTTAAACTCTTTATAAAAGAACAAAAATTTAGCATCATCTTTCTTGGAAGTTTTTACAGATGGCTCAATGAAGTTGGCATTGAAAGAGTGAGCAACATTGTGGAAAGAGGAGAAATGCTGGTTACCAACATATTTCCCTTTTTCAAAGGGCTATCGAAAGCCGTCTTCCTCAAAGCTTGTCCCTAGTGGTGTAAAACTGCAGTGTTGTTTGGTTTAAGGGATCTATATATTCACTTTTGCTTATGAACATGGTAGTGCTTGGAGTGAAATTTTGTTTGTGAATATTAAGTGTAAATGGAAAAACTATTTAACCCTTTACCAGACGACAAAATTTTGGCCTTGTCCAATTTCAAAGCATTTGCAGACGACAATTTCATTGTGGCTCAAATGGTGCAATTATCCTTTGATAGAGTAGAAAACATTGTGGGAAAAGAAGAAAATGCTGGTTACCAGTATTTTCTTCTTTTCACACAATGTTTTCAAAAGACTTCTTTTTCAGGGTCGTTAAGTCGTGATTGTGTGGTAAAGGGTTAACAGAAGAGGTGAAACAGTTTCTGTAACCCTTTACCACACAATCCAGAGTTTTAAGAACCTTGAAGAGGGCTTCAGAAAACAGTTTGGGAAAAGGAAAAAATGCTGGTAACCAGCATTTTGTCCTTTTCCAACAATTTTTTTCTATCCTTTCAAAGACAAATTCCACTATTTGAGCCCACATTAATTTTCATTTCGTCTGGATCCATTTGATTTGGACAAGTCTGAAATTTTGCTCTGTGGCAAAATCATTAAACTTACACACACTTGTTTATGGATTAATTTTGAATGTGTATATTTACATACATGTAGGTGTATTACTAAAGCTTGAAATAGGAAATTTCTGATGTTACATTTTCTCTATGGCATGTTGAAACTAACACACAAAATTCAGTTTATTTTCTGGACACTGGATAACAGTTCTTGAGTTTTCTTTCCTCATCTTTGATCACAATACAGTTTTTGGACTAAGTGATTCTGTTTAGTATATTAACTCTTTACCACACAATCCAGAGTTTTAACGACCCAGAGGAAATAGCCTTTGAAAACTTTGAGCAAAAAAGAGAAAATGCTGTTAACCAGCATTTTCTCCTTTTCCCTCATGGTTTTCTACACTTTCACAAACAATTACCAGCGTTTCAGGTAGATTTGATATGTTGTCTGCAAATGCTTTCAGTATGGACTAGTCTCAAATTTTGTCGTTTGGTAAAGAGTTAAGACATTCTGGCGGAAAAATACATGTAACTCAATGCTATTGGTACAGACTTGATAATACCTCCATTCTAGAAAATTCATGTAGAGTGAAACCTGTCTTTACTGAGTGGCCACCTTCATTAAGCAATCAACCAGTGTTAGCAAGCACAGAATTATTGAATTTGGAAGAGGCAAATACTTTTTTTCAAGCACACGTTGAGTCCATGGAAAAGGAAAATGTGCTAAAAAATCCTGTACTACACATACACCTGTCTTAATTGACCAGCCCGAATAGCTCAAGTGGTAGAGTGTACTGGGCTTGTAAACATCAAATCTTGGGTCACTTGAGGGTGTGGCTTCGAGCCCCACGGCTGGCCATCTAAAATTAGTGACAATCTTTCAGATGGGACGTAAAACCAAGGCTCTTGTGACGGTGCGATACAAAGTGCATGTTACCAGGCGTAAGTTAGGATGGGTTTTGTCCTGTATCTTGCACTATCCTCAGTAACATGACTTACAACCTTCAGGGGGTGTTGCTCATAATGGTCAGGGAGTTGCAACAATAAGTAATTGGAAATTCAATCAACCTGTCATAAGCAAGCATTCAGACTGCCCTAAGGTGTTTGCTATATACAGGTATATGAGCAAAAAGTTAGGAAAGAAAAATTAGTTTGCTGAAAAGATGAGGGTTAGATATTAGTGGATCACTGTATTTTCTAATCAATTATTCATGAAACTACTTGTTTTGCAAGTCGTCACAATCTAAATGACATTTTAATGAGTATAGTTATTGTATAAAATCCTGAAATTTAAGGCGAATATTTGAAAAATGATACATTGTGAGCTATACAAATTTTGAATACCTTTAATGTTAAATTGAACTCAATCTGAATTATATACCAAAAAACACAGCTTGAAATTCTAGTTTGTAAAGGTTACATGTATATAAAATGATTACCAACAATTATGCTTTTGTGCAATATTTATGACTGATTCTGTGAAATACTTAATAATTCATGTAGGTAAAAGTTGAATTCATTTTCAAGAAGTGTATTTTGAAAGGAAAGTATCTGAACAACTGATCGGAGGATTTTACAAATTTTAATTCTGTGAAACAAATTAAGCCTCCCAATTTAAGGGCAATAACTCTTACCAAAACCCCAAAATAACAGAGCCAAGCTATTACTGAAGGATAAAGCTCTATTAGAAGCGTATGACGAGATAGATGTTAAGTTTGTTTTCTGTGTTTGTATTTGAGATTAATAGTAAAATTACATGTGTGGAGATAGTTGATATTTGACTTAGAGAACTACAACAAAAACAAAAAGTCGATAATGGAAGTTCAGTTTGCACCACACAATCAGGAAGTGTTTATCACATCTGTAAATGAAGTACCTGTGATCACCAAGGAGAACCTGGCCAAAGATCCAGCTTTGTTAAAGAGGGCAGCTAAACTGAGAAAACATGTAAGTTGTCCTACATTTTTAACCTTTAAAAATAAATGACAAAATAAAATAACAAAAAATAGTGATTGTATGATTGAATTTTTTCTTTATGAACTATGAGCTCAGAGTTAATGAAAGATGCATCACCTACTTTGGTCCATGAACTATTGATAAACTGCTGTAATTCCATGAATATGCTGCTGAACAACTTGATGAATGCTTCACAAATAATTTATGAATGTTTATCATCATTTCATCAGTCTATGAATAGAGTTTGTTAACAGGATAAATTACAACCTTAATTTTGAAAGCTTTCGAGAAATTAGTGCAAAAAAGGAGAAAATGATGCTTACCACTGCAATTTCTTTTTCCAGCAATATTTCCAATTAAACATGTGATCCACAATTAGTTTGTTCTATGCAAATGCTCCCTTTTTTGACATGTCTAATAACTATTTTGTCTGGTTAACCACTAGCCAGTAGGTCCAGGCAGTAATAGTGTTTAACCCTTTACAACATAACAAAATTTTAGACATAGCCAAATTAAAAGCATTTGTAGATAACAAATTGGATGTGGCTCAAGTGATGAAATTTGCCTTTGACAGAGAAGAAAACATTTTGGGATAAGGAGAAAATGCTGGTTACCAGCATTTTCTCCTTTTCCCAAAATGTTTTCAAAAGCTTTCTCCTTCAGGGTCGTTAAAACTCAGGATTGTGAGGTAAAGGGTTAAATCACTCCATATCGTGGACCTTTAATGGTCCATACAGATCTGTGGCAAAATGGTTTATTGCTTCCATAATTATTACCTCATTTGTGAGTTACCAGCATTTTCTCCTTATCCCAAAATGTTTTCAAAGCTTTCTCCTTTAGGGTCGTTAAAACTCAGGATTGTGTGGTAAAGGGTTAAATCACTCCATATCGCGGACCATTAGTGGTCCATACAATTATTGCTTCCATAATTATTACCTCATTTTTGACAAAGTAATGTCCAAATATATAAAAGGAAAAATGATCAGGCTGGAACCCAGGCTAGTTAACCACCAACAGAGCCCTATAAAGTTTGGTAAGAGGTTAAATTTTCAGCACTTCGTAGTTTTGAGGTAGAGATGTTTTGAAAATTTTGTCTTCTAGTAACTTGACACTGACAACAAATTTAGTGCAACTCAAAAGACGACACAGGTAACGTGGTGGGAAAAAGAGGGAAATACTGGTTACCTGCATTTTCCCTTTTTCTGACCGTTTTCAAAACTTTTTTTCTGTAGGATTGGTAAAAGTCAGGATTGTGTGGTAAAAGGTTAAACTTGTTGACCGCATATTCTCAAAGATTTATAATTTTAAAGTCACCTGCAGCAAATTTGGTTCAGAAGGTTAACACTTTACTTAAACAATCCTAAGTTTTGACAGTCCTGAGGAAAAACACAATTGAAACATTGCAAGAAGAGAACGAAATACTCGTTTCCAGCATTTTCTCCTCTTCCCTTAATGATTTCTACTCTTTCACAGTCGAAATCTTAATATAGTTCTGGAAGCATTTAAATAGTTGTCTGCAAGTGCTTTAATCTTTTATTATACAATCCCGGGTTTTAATGACCCTTACAGAGAAGGCTTTTGAAAATATTGTTGGAAAATGAGAAAATGCACGTAACCAGCATTTCCTCCTTTATCCATAATGTTTTTTTTGCTCTTTTAACTCTTTACCAAACAATCCCGACTTTGAACATAAGTGAGAAAAAAAGCTTTTGAAAACATTGTGGGAAAAGGAGAAAATGCTGGTAACCAGCATTTTCTCCTTTTCCCACAATGTTTTCTACCCTTCCCAAATCGAATTTCAATTTTTGATTCACATTTATTTTGCCGTCTGCAAATGCTTTGAATTTTGACTGGTCCAAAATTTTGTCATTTGGTAAAGAGTTTAAAGAAAAATATCATCAATTGCAACACTCTTAATTTTTCCGCTAAGTGCTCTCAATTTAGACAAGTCTGAAATTTTGTCGTTTGGTAAAGAGTTAAATTTGAAGAGTACATGTATAAAATTTTATTGTTTGATAAAGAGGTGAAACAGTATTTATCATGGCAAGGAGAAGATGGCTTGATCATGCTTTATCAGCTTTATCATTATCGAAAATGTATTTTGAAGGACTTGAAGTATTAAGTCGTCAATTTATTTTGATCTCTTGTATTTGTTTGTCCCTGTAAAGACTGTTTGAAATGTCTATCAAATTCAAGATCACACAAACCCAGCTAACCCTTTACCGCACAATACCAAGTTTAAACGACCCTGAGGGAAAAGGCTTTGGAAAACATTGTTGGAAAAGGAGAAAATGCTACTAGCGAGCACATATTATTGGTTGTCTGCAAAAGCTATAAATCTCGACAAGTCACAAAATTTTGTCAGTCGGTAAAGGGTTAACTCTTTACTAGGCAAAACTTATTTAGACTTTTCTGTTTTACAGATGACAAATTAACTGGCGCTAAAATGATGGAATTTGTCTTTTACCCTTAGGCTGCTAAGCGTGACTCAAGGTTCTTTTCGCAGACAGTGTAGATCAAGGTCAGACTGCACAGAATGCCGGTCTGATCTTGGATCTACACTGTCTGATAGGGAGATATCTTTTGCCAAGAAATACCTTTGAAATTGCAAAATTTAGTTTTTACTATTGGCTTGAAAGTTTTGTTTCACTTATTCAGCAGGATAAGGGTTAAAAGGTTAGAAAACTTTATAAGAAAATTTACCAAGAATCCTCAGACTTATTCAACATATATGAAGTATTGCAACTTGTGATTGGCTAAACCATTTGGTTAAATAGCCAATCAGAAGTTACCTTACTTTCTGAATCTAGTAAATTCTTGATAATTGGACTGAGAATGGTATTAAGACAGGTTGCTGCATACAGATCCAGAAGATTTTTATTCAATTAAGAGTTGAACATGGTACATATATTACTTCCAAGAAAGTATGAAAAGAGCAGGTCACACTCACTGGATATCGGAGAGGTTTTCAATAACTCGTTGTAGCTTGACATCAGTAAAGAAGACTGTGTGTCAACGATAAGTTATATGCTTGTGAAGGCAGCTGATATTAACCCTTAAGCTGCTAAGTGTGACTCACTGACCTTTCGCAGACAGTGTAGATCAAGATCAGACTGCACAGAACATGCAGTCTGATCTTGGATCTACACTGTCCTATGAGGAGATATTATTCCTCAATAGATAACTTTGAAATACCAATATTTGGGTTTTTACTATTAAAAATGAAAATTTCATTTTAGTTACTTAGCAGGGTTAACAATTACAGAGAATGTTCCAAGGACTAATTGGCCAATAACCCTTACCAGAGTCATTAACTCTTGTGTTTATTACCCCTGTCTTCAAAGCGATACTCAGTTTCTATACTGAATTTCTTTCAATTTCTTTTAGCTCCACTTAGCATGTAATGCCCAATAGGAGTTGTTGCGATCACTTGCAATCCTGCATTCTGTCCATCCATTATTACTTATTTATGACTTCTTTTCAGAAACTACTGGATAAAATTAAATAATTTTTTGATACAAAAACGTTTTCGGAATGGGGGAATAATGAAACTTAGCATGGTGATCTTTATTGATGTGTATTTTAAGAGAAAAATTTGATTCTATGAGAAAAGTAACAGTCAAGGCCAATGTTTTTAATAGCAAAAATAATACATAACCAGCAATGAATTCAACAATCTGTACCCTTAGAAAGAAGTTTATTAATTAAACTTCATCTTGTGAAACATCTTGATATGCAGGTGATGCACACATCTTCATTAAATCGCTAAAGTAAAAGCCAAGGTTAGTCTGTCACTGAAAATAGAAAAAAACAGAATATGCAATAACTTCAATATTCTATAGCCTTTGTAGGTCTGTACATTTAAATAATTCAGATACCATCAAGTCAATTGTAAAATTGCTTTTACTAATAGAATATAGAGAATTTTAAGGTCCAACATTGCAGCCAGGAAGGGACATAGAATTGTGGCAATAAAAATTGAAATTTGTTTTTGGAAGGGTACAAAGATTGTTGAAAAAGGAAAAAATGCTGATTACCAGCATTTTTACCTTTTCCAACAATGTTATCAAAAGTCTTTTTGTTAAAAATCGGTATTGTGTGATGAAGGGTTTAGACACATTAAATTGATCATCTGCAAGTGATGTTAACAGGGACAATCGTCTAAAATTTTGATGACTGATACAGAGTTAACTCTTTACCAAACAATAAAATTTTGGACATGTTCAAATTGAAAGCATTTGCAGACGATAATTTCAATGTGGCTGGAATTATGCTATTTGGCTGTGAAAGGGTAGAAAACATTGTGGGAAAAGGAGAAAATGCTGGTTACCAGCATTTTCTTCTTTTCCCACAATGTTTTCAAAAGTGTTCACTATGAGAATCATTAAAACTCGGGATTGTGTGGTAAAGGGTTAATGGAAGGAATAAATGTCCCAGTTTTTATGAAACAAGAGTTGATCTATGAAATGACAACGCCTGCAGAGATATGAATTGCTTTTAATTGATAAAAAGGTATGGATTAATCAATAGTAATTGGTGAAAACCATATTCTTTGTGTAAATACAAATCTAGAATGACTGTGCCATCTTATCAAGCTGTTGTGGACAGTATGAAAGTTGGCTTTATCGTTTGATTGGATTACTTTTTTTTTGAGTGTATTAGAAGTATTCTGTCACTTTTTTTTGTGTAGTTGATGCCTTAATTGCTTTTGAGGGTCATCTTTGTTCTTGGTATTGATATATTTGAATGAATTTATAAAAATTTGTGACTGGTCAAAAATGTGGACATGTTTATTCTGAGGGCTCTTGCAGGCATATTTGTTGTTAACTTATGTGTCTGTCTTTTTTAAAAAGATCTTTCTTGTTTGCTCTTTGTGGAGTTTTACACAGAAGCAAACCTTTCAAACAGAACATCTTGGTGGCATATTAGATAGTGTTTCATGTTAAGGTGTATCTGAGTGAGTTACCTAAGCATGGTGTGAAAGATTTTAAAATTCTATTTCATTTCGCTGCAGTTAACTGATTGATGCCTTTTTTCTGTTAAAAAAGGTACAGTGGCAAAGATTCTAAACTCATATAAACCCCCAGAGAGACTCATAGTAATTGTTTATATATTGAAAGAATTATTTTTCGAAGTAAATTAGGTACTGTTAGACATTTGCCAAAATATTTGCTCTAATAATTAATGCATTCCCATCTGTGTCTGTTAACCCTTTACCACATGGCATAAGTTTAGACTCATGCATATTGAATGAATTTACAGACAACAAACAAAATTTAATGTTTTTCAAAGGATAGTATTAATTTTGTCCTTATATAGATAGAAAGTTTTGTAAGAAAAGAACAAAATGTTGGTTATCTGCATTTTCTCCTTTTCCCAGAATGTTTTCAAAAGCCCTCTCTTTCAGGCTTGTTAAAACTTAGGATTGTGTAGAAAAGCGTAGAAGCTTTGGGAAAGGTGACCATTTGGACAAAATTAATGTGACCATCTGATGTTCGTCTTTCCTCTCATTGGTTTCAAGAGTTCTCTAATGCCGGAGCATACAAATTTGTATTCGTGCAGAAATGGGTGAATCTTGTGCACAGATATAAGCTCTTCGGGTTGGTCTTAAAGGAACAAATGTTTGATAATCTGTGGTTCGAAAAATGTCAACAAGCTATAATTTGTGATTGAAATTCTTTAGATGTTGTGCGACGGTACAGAAATGTGTAATTTTTTATGTACAACATGTAACAGATATTGTATCAATATTACATTTATCATTCTCTAATATCCATTTTAAAATTCAAACCATTTAATATATTCAGTATCGTTTGTCAGATTGTCCCCTCTGATTTTGAAAAACTCATCTTCTCAAGTGATTGAATCTTAGCATAACCCTTTACCAAACAATCATGTTTTTTAGTATGACTCCAAAAAAATGGGCTTTTGAAAACATTGTGGGAAGAGAAGAAAATGCTGGGTGACAGCATTTTCCCCTGTACCTACAATGATTTCCACCCTTCCCAAGACAAATTCCATCATTTGAGCCAGATTTGATTTGAACTTTGCAAATATCTGTGAAATTGGACAAGTTCAGACTATCGTCATTTGGTAAAGATTTATCTTCACTCTTTAGCAAACCAAAACATTTTGGACTGGACCTATTGAAATTTCAAAGTATTGATATTGCAGACAACAAAATGAACTTGTCTCAGATAATTATTTCTATCTTTGATAAGGTAGAAAACATGGTGGGTAAAGGAAAAAAATAGTCATGGGTTACCAGCATGTTTTTATGTTTTGAATAGTCTTCTTTTTAGGGTTTATAAAACTTAGGATTGTGTGGTAATGAGCAAAACACACTAGCAGCAGATGACAAAGGAAAACAGACTTACAAAACTTAATTACTAGAGCACCATATGTGTGTGCCATTGCTTGGCTGCAGTTGCTGTTATAGATTGATT
The DNA here is from genome assembly GCA_946811185.2 of Hippopus hippopus. NCBI lineage: Eukaryota > Metazoa > Mollusca > Bivalvia > Cardiida > Cardiidae > Hippopus > Hippopus hippopus. The sequence continues at coordinate 8,188,280 of OX328100.1, read as the reverse complement.
TACTGTGGAAATTCTAAGAAAAAAAGTGAGCATAACTATGTCTAAAATATTTTGATGGTTACCTGGCCTTATTTTATGAGATCCCCTTTTAATAGTTAACACCTAGTCCAAGCTTGAAGTAAATATTGTCAGTAATGACTGAGATATTATCAAATGTTAAACATTTTGCACAATGAATTCCAAGTAGAATTAGGGTAAAACTGTGTCAAAAGTAGTTACCAGTCTTTGTTGCATGGGTTTCCCTTTTGATAGTTAAAAATGGATGAATTTGAAATTCTACTCTTTGTAGTGCTCAGAAAAGAAGAAATAAATTGAGAGTACACTCCAGACCAGTTTAAAAAGGAGGACAAATATCGAATTTCAAGTTTTGAGTCTTTTGAATATTGGTTCAAGGTCTGAAAATAACATTATGATACAAAATTTGATACTGTTGTAACCGGGGCACTGTATCTCACCTCACGATCCTGTACCTTGAATGCTGAACATGTGTATCTTAAGAAATTTAACCAAGGCTGTATTATTCATTGCTTGAAAAAGAACCAATGAGTTAAAGCAACATTAGCAGCCCAAAGTAAACAAATTGGGTGTTGAACTGCATTTACATTTCAATCATACTGGTTAAAACTACAGAAATTATTGTGGAGAGGTCATCTGTCATTGTACAGTCAGTGCAAGTGTTAGTCGCTGGCAGAGAAATTAGTTTCAAAACTGAGTTAAAAGATGCTGTGTCACTCTATCTTTTGTATACTTTTTGCTTGATTTCAAAATTCTTTTTACTGCCAGCGAATAACACTTGGACCGACCATACATTATAACAGATTGCTATCTTCACAATATTTTCCATACTTTTAAATTGTATGATTTAGATTGAAATGCAATTTAATACCTGCATTGTTTTTTGGCTGCTATTGGGCCTTTAATGTCCTGCAGCAAATGGCTATTGAAAATGCTAAGTGGTAAGTACCTGAATGAGCAGTATTTCCTTTTGCCACAATGTTTATCAACTTTAAAATCATATGGATTCTATCTAAGTTTTCAAAGGATATTTTCAAAGTGATGTGCTTCATTTGTTCCAATTGTTAGTAGTTACTTTTTTCTTTTATAGATAAATGAAATTGTATGTGGAAACAGTGTGTAACTGCAGTGCTAAAAACTTACGGATGTGTAACCTTTGCACACATAAATGAGAAAAAGTATAAATATATACCCAATTAGAGAATGGCACAAAAATGTTATTTGCTAATTTCTCATAGGACCTTTTTAAATGACAAGATAGAATGGTAAGCAGCTGAAACAAGTAACAATAAAGACTCAAGAATGTCCAAACTGTATCTCCACACCCCTCATTTTAACATACACATGCTCTCCAGCAAAGAAGGAGAAAAAGACTGCAATAGTAACTTCAATGAAGATGATCAGCTGTTTTACGGTGAACTAGAGGTAAGCTGTTTAAAAAAGGTATATTTTCAATATTTGTTTTTCTTCGAACCATACAGTATTCAAGTTCCTTTTTTTTACAACAAATTAATGTTTTAAAATCATATCCAGAGGTCAGTTCACAGCCAATTACAAATGGCTTGTGATGGAGTCAGATCTACATCTAGCACTTGTAGCGAATAATTGGTCCGTGTGATTCTTCCCTTAAATAACTGATATTGAGAGAACTAAAAGCACTAAACTGCCTCAATGAGACAATTTCTTTTGCCATTACCCAATACATGTATCGTACAGTTGAAGGAAAGTGTTAAAATGAAATAGTTGTATATATCATATCAAACTATACTTTTGTTAGTGTTGATGTCATGCCAATGCTAGATCTACAGAATACCCAATGTTTTTGCCCTGGAACCATATTGTATCATATTAGTTTTATTAGTAAATTACAAAGAGTATAAACTCTAACATTTCAATCCTGGCTTGAATCAGGTTACATTTGAATTGACATTGCTAGCATTAAACCCTCATGAGTAGTTGATGGCACTAAATTTCCAGTCAGATTTTGGATGTATACCATTTGTGAGTGATGGCCGTTTTATTCTGTCCTGTTTTTTTTGGACTTGTCGTTTTAACACGGAAAGAAAATTAAATTCATTTTTTGCACAGATGAATAAGCAAATACAAGTATGGTAACAAATGGCTGTTAATATATAAAGAACAGACTGAAAGGTAGAAACATGTTTTTTGTCACATGCAACTTGATTATCCATCAATATAGTGTATCACACAAAATCCAGTCAATGGCATATAATATGCTATTGAAATAATATTGATTGTTAGACTGGAGTCTTACAATGTCATGAGAAAATTGAAACTATTTCAACAAATTAGAAACAGGTACAGTTTGCCCTTATCTGAGCCACATTTGTCTTGTCATCTGCAAATACTTTCAATATGGACTGGTCTAAAATTTCGTCACTTGGTAATGGGTTTACAGGGCTAGTATCAACAATGTAGTCTTTACCAAACAACAAAATTCTAGGGCCCGCCCGGGTGGCTCAGTGGTGAGCATGTCGGACTCATGACCTGGTGGTTGTGAGCTCGATACCCGGTTGAGGCGAACTTTCTTTCTGGCGTATTTTCGCCTCTCACCTCTGCTGAAGCATGTGAGAAAAGTAGTCGGTGGCTTTGGAAAGAAAGTTGTGTTAGTACTGGTGTGAGATAGCCAGGAAACACATGTGCGTCACCGACCGCCATGATATGACCTTAGCTGTTGAAATGGCGTTAAACCACAATACAACCAATACAACAAAATTCTAGACTTGTCCAAGGTGAAAGCATTTGCAGACGACATAATAAATCTGATTGAAAAATTGAAAACTGTTTTGGGAAGGGTTGAAAACATTGTGGGAAAAAGAGAAAATGCTGGTTACCAGCATTTTCTCTTTTTCCCACAATGTTTTCAAATGCTTTTTCTCAGGGTCCGGATTGTGTGGAAAAGAGTTAATGTGCAAGGGATGGATTGTTAGAACCACGCAATATTTCCTTGACTGAACATGAATGAAATTGAATTATGAAATTGCCAATTCATAAGGTGGTTGTTTTTACACGACTCTTTTTCAGTTGAAGCAATGTCATGTGTGATATACTTGATTAATAGTCGATACAAAAGCAGAGAAGGAAATCTTGAGAAAAACATTGAAATATTGCAATAAATTAATATAGGAGAACTGTAAAATAGTTTTGTGACATAAGTCATCATTTATCACAGCTGTTTTAGCAGTTTTTTTGCCCCTGACAAGGGCTTGTCTTAGATAAATCTTGACTTATATCAGAAGCTACTTTCATTCACGCTGAATTTCGTATTAGATCTATCACAACGAGGATTTCTTTCGTTTCGTGGATTGATGTGTTGTGGTGTGAATCCCTGTGCATAATGAATTAGTATACATAGTATACATAGTTGGAATATGTATTATGGTAGAGAAAAATTCTTTAGAAAATGTCATAAATGTGAAAGCTTAATGATTGACATTCAATACAAGGCATCTAATTTTCTAAATAACAACTTAGAAATGATAAAACAGTATAACCAATTATTTTTTTTTTTGATGGGAAAACAGAAAGAGAAAATAATTTCTTTGTACTGAAAATTAATGTCTCATATGGCAATTAGGGGCTCACTGATTGAATTTGTATTTAAGAAATCTTTGGCCTTTTCTTTCTTTTGTGATTCTTTAATGTATAAATTTTCTTTTCTTGTTCTGAGTTAATTCAAACTTTCCCTTTTTACTGAAGCACTTCAGTACTAATACTGTAATTTAATTTTTTTTTCCCTTTTCTTTAATCTGTTAGTTTTTGATACTTGTTCTACAGAAGAGGACATTAAAAAAAAAACATGATGAATACAGAAATGAAGTAACTGTTTTTTTTTACCTTTGTACATGCAGTGTTTTATTTCAAATATTTTAATGACAAATCTTTGGCTTAATTAAAAGTATCATTAGGAAGGATATTTTGTTATTTACAGAATTACTCCTTGTGCCCCAACATAAATGAGTTATAGGATGAGCTAGAATCGGTCTCTTTATCATAATATCTGACCTTTTGAGCTTATACTTTACCAGAAGACAAAATTTTAGAGTCTTTCCGATTGAAAGGATTTCATACGACAAATTACAAGTGGCCCAAATGATGGGATTCATCTTAAAAAAGGGTTGAAAAGATTGTGAGAAAAGGAGAAAATACTGGTTACCAGCATTTTCTTCTTTTCCCACAATATTTTCTAAAGCCTCCTGTCTCAGAGTCATATTGTTCATTAAAGTGTTAAGAGTCACATGATACGGTAAATTTGTGTCACAAACTTCATCTGCAGTTCTGATGTTCTTAACTCTTTACCACAAAATCCCGACTTTTAACGACCCTGAGAAAGAAGCCTTTTGAAAGCATTGAGGGAAAAGGAGAAAATGCTGGTAACCAGCATTTTCTCCTTTTACCCCACTGTTTTCTACCCTTCCCAAACCAAATTTCAATTTTTCAGTCACATTTATTTTGTCATCTGCAAATGCTTTCAGTTTGGACCAGTCTATAATTTAGTCATTTGGTAAAGAGTTAAAAGCCATTTCTTCAGGGTCATGCAAACTTGGGATCTTTTTATGAAAGGTCAGTTGAAATAAAAACCTTCAACTATGCTATTTGTCAAGAACATGTTCTTTCTTATGATTTTAAAAAGTCAAATATTTACCTTTCATTTTAATCTTCAGTTGCTGTATATCTACCCTTGTAGTTTTACCCATTAAGTGCCTTTCGCTACTATAGTTGCCATTGCAGCCAGTGTACATCAAGATCAGACTGCACAAAACATGCAGTCTGATCTTTGATCTACACTGTCCGCTTTGCTGAAACACTACTGACAAAAGGCAGCCACTAAATTGCAATTTTCTGGGTCTAATTCAAGAATGGAAATGTCCTTTGGGTTTATTTGGGGCTTTAAGGGTTAACTCTGTCATACAAAATGATAAAATTTCATATTCTAAATAAGTCAAAAGCATTTGCAAACAGTCAAATCAAATGCAACTCAAAGGATGAGATTTGTCTTTGAAAGGGTAGAAAACATTGTGGGAGAAAGAGGAATGCTGGTTTTACAATTCACAAAAATGTGCTCATCGCTTGATGGTCTAACTCGGTATTTACCTAACTGTAAAATTTAAGACTTGCCTTTATTGATGAAAGCGTTTCCAGACAATGAATAAATGAGACTCAAATGAGATTGACATTTGAAGAGTAGAAAACATTGTGGGAAAAGAGAAAACTACGATAACCAGCATTTTCTTACCTTCTCATATGTTTTCAAAATCTTTTTCCTATGAGTTGTTAAAATTCAGGACTGTTTTGCAAAGAATCACAAGTGAAAAGGATCATAGTATGTCAGTAAGGCTAAAAATCAAATGTAAAGGTACACATTTGAAAATCATTAATTGTTAGAGAAAGTGAAAATGATTTTTGTGGCGATTAATGCTTCAAAGTGTTTCAGTGATCAGGTATTGACTGAACAGCAGTAATAAATATGGGCAACATGATTGCTTTCCTCAAAAGTAATCCAAAAACAAAGCTACAGTGTGCCATAATAGTTGATTTAGTTATGATTATCACTTCTGCGTTATGTTGGTTGTTGCGTAAAATGATCATATAAAAGAATAATTGTAAGCCCTTCAAAATCAAGATGGAGTTAGTATTTTTGGCTCGAATGAACATTGTTAATAGAGTTGAGAACTTCTTCAAGAAAAATGTGTACGGTGGAGGCTTCATTGCTAAGGATAATGGGGAAAAACTGTTTGATTATCAGGAGGCTAGCCAACGCTGCTTTAAGGTACTAACAGGTTTTAAATTTTTGTCTTTGCATGTTTTTGTATTCACAACAATCATTTTTAGCTTCATTTGTCAAAGGCCTGCACCCTCATGTTATGGCCCTGTGTCTGCATTGTGTTAACCCTTTACCAGACAACAAAAATTGAGATTTGCCAATATTGAAAGCATTTCCAGGCGAGAAATTAAATATGGCCCAAATGATGGTATTTGCTTTTGAAAAGGTAGAAAGTGTTGTTGGAAAAATTAAAAATGCTGGTTACCAGCATTTTCTCCTTTTACCAAATTATTTCAAAAGTCTTCTATCTCAATGTCATTAAAAAACAGAAATTGTTTGGGAAAGGGTTAGTGTGTTCATATCTGAGTGCATATTCATCTGTCTCATTGTTTTATAGTGTACAGATCTATTCCTCAGAAACTATCAGACTTATTTCAACCTGACTTAACAGAAATTATACAGCCATTCTGATTCCATTCAGGAATCTGGTTCCTATGGCAACAAAAATAAAACTGCAAGATCTCCAAAAATCTTCTTCAAAAGTCTCTATAAATGGGCATAAATGATCTTTTTGATAGACCATCTTTAGATTTCCTTATGAAATTTTGATCAGCTAATTTTTCTGTTGCAGTAACTGAATTTACAAAGTCAAATGGTCAAAGGGAAATAACTCATAATTAAATGATGACAGTTTTGTTACTGTTTATCTCCCTTGATTATTGTAGAAACGGTACAAGCAACACAGTAAGGTTAGTCTACATAGAAACATTCAGATTTGTTTCATAATAATCCATTTTCATGTTTAAGTTTTTGCTTAGATGTGTGCAATTTAATTTAAAATAATTTCATAATAATTTAAAAAAAAAAAAAAATACATCTTTATGCCAAAATAAATGCAATATTTTGATATTATCATACTAAAAGCGGTTGGTCAGACTCTTTTGATTTTTCTTGTGAATGACCCTTAGTTTGACATCTCTCATATTCCCTGATGGCATCTTGGTTGTGAAAGAGAAGTGGATGAGAAATTTGACTGAGATGTTTTTTACTCAAATATTTAACTTGTGCCAAATCACAAAATTTTAGACTTTTTAAACTTTTGCAAATGACAAATTATATGTGGCTTAAATTGTGGAATTGTCTCTGAAAGGCTAGAAAACATTGTGGGAAAGGAGAAAATGCTGGTTACCCTATTGGGTGACAGTTATTGTAACATTGCCGAAAAAACATACTGATTCGGCTAAGACTCGGGTAATCCGTAATTGATCAGCCGATAGACGCTGGTCCCTGCCTCGATTATGGAATACCCGAGTCTTAGCCAAACCCGTATGATTTTGGCGATGAAAGGCGATGTTACACGAATGTTTCATGAGTCCCATTAGGGAGCCCCATCCTTAAAGCATTAGGGGAAAGGGAGAAAATGCTGGTATCCAGTATTTTCTTTGTTTCTAACAGTGTTTCCAAAAGCCTTCTTTGTCAGGGTTGTTAAAAGTAAGGATTGCTTGTGAAAGGGTTAAGGGTCAACGTTATAAGCGCCAGATAAGGGGAAGCTGGATTTAAATCTGTAAGTGAAGACCTAGATTTTTTGCTTTCTAGACTTTTGCAAAGAATTATCCAATAAAATGTTAGTCAGTGCTGATTTTTGCAGTCTGATCTTTATCTATACTATCCGCAAGAGCAGAATGGGAAATTAGTCCATGCCAAAAGGGTGAAGGAAAAGGTTTGAACCATGAAATTTTTGTAAATTTCAGCCCAGCCCAATTTAACCTACAATTAACCCTGTACCACTCAATCCTGACTTTTAACAACCATGAGGAAAAAAAAAAGCTTTAGAAAACATTGTGGGAAAAGGAGAAAATGCTGGTAACCAGCATTTTCTCCTTTTCCCACAGTGTTTTCTACCCTTCTCATATCAAATTTCAAATTTTTAGTCACATTTATTTTGTTTTCTGCAAATGTTTTCAATCTTGACTAGTCTAAAATTTTCCTGTCTGGTAAAGAGTTAAATGTGCCTGTGTGATAGTGATTTATTGTACTCAAGGAGGATTTAAGTGTAAAATTATTGAAGTCACTACTTTTTATGAATTGATTAGTTTACAGCTAAAGAAAACCTTTTTCTAATGAGTCTGATAGATAATTCTTCAGTCTTTAGTAAAATTATTATCTTTGAATGGCAGGAAAAAATAATCCTTAACTCATTACCAAACGACAAAATTTTAGGTTTGTCCAAATCGAAAGCATTTGCAGATGACAAAATAAAAGTGACTGAAAATTTAAAATTTGTTTTGTGAAGGGTAGAAAACATTGTGGGAAAAGGAGAAAATGCTGGTTCCCACAATGTTTTCCAAAGGCTTCTTTCTCAGGGTCGTCAAAAGTAGGGATTGTGTGGTAATGGGTTAAACCCACATTTTTAGGTTCAAAACCCATCTTCCTTGGGAAGTGTCATAAAAGCCTAGAATAATGTTAGACTATTTAGTTGTCATCAAACTAAATTGTACCTCTCACAAATGATTTTTTTCATTGTACTGCAAACCACCTATGAATTTTTTCTCATTTTGCCACAATGTTTTCAAATGTGTTCTGTTACTGTGCTGCTTGAGATGAGAAAACTTCACATTTCACAAAGATTTCATCGACCCTTTATCAAACAGCCCTCGAGTTTAATGACCACGAGGAAGAAGTTTAAAAAAAGTGGAAAAAGAAGAAAATACTAGTAATCAGTATTTTCTCCTTTTCCTACAGTGTTTCCTACTCTTTTAAAGACAAATAAAATCACTTGAGCCACGTTTAATTATGTGTCTGTAAGTTCTTTCTATTTGGATAAGTCAAAACTTTTGTTGTCTGGTATAGAGTTAATCTTTAGCACACTGCAAAATTTTATACTTGTCCATATTGAAGAAGTTTAGAGTCGGCAATTAAATGTTTTCAAATGATAGTGTTTGTCCTTGAATAGATAGAAAACATTGTGGGAAAAGGAGAAAATGCTGGTTACCAGCATTTTCTCCTTTTCCCACAATTTTTTCAAGAGCCTTCTTTTGCAATGTTGTTAAAACTTTGGGTTGTGTAGTAAAGGGTTAATGGTATGCAACTATAGAAAGGAGAACTGCAACATGGTAGTGTAATAATGTGACATGAGCATCAAGCCAAGACAGGAAAGAACAAAAATTGGATTAGAAAAAAAAAGAAATGGTTATTTTAATTGTAAATGAGATGATATCTTTGTTTTTGTGGTAGATATGTTGATTGAATGTGTAATTTAAATGCAAGAGTATGGATATTTATGTGAAAACATACAGTGGAAGAATGCAATGGCTGTGGCCATGCATTCCACGACTCAGATTGCTTCGAAAGGTTAGTACTTAAAGACTACCTTGGTACATTATACCCTCTCCTGGTTAATATCAGTTTACCGAACAAAACAAAATTTAGACTTGTCCAGTAAAAACAAAATTAATATGTTTGAAAGAATTGAAACCATTTAGGGAAGAGGTGAAAATGCTGGTTAAACCAGGCCATATGTTTGAAAGAATTGAAACCATTCAGGTGTGTGGATATCTTAGAAATTTCTACTTGTCCACGGACAAGTAAGTTTAACAAGTCCACTTGTCTGCCTGTGCAGCTTACTTGTCCAAAACAAAACAGTTTTAAATTACATTCAACCGCACCTTCTTAAAAAGACGCTGTCTTGTTTGTCATATTCCTTGTGACGGCACGTTTTATATTTACGTTTTGAGCTGCAGGATGCTTCCAAGGTCTCAGACTTCTCACACTCCGTTTGCTTCAAAGATTTAATAAAAGAAAACGATCCATTTTCTCTAATTTTACCTATCAATTGATCGCTGAATTGAAAACTGTTTCGGTTTGAGACCGTTTCCGGCAGAGGAGATAATGACTAAACCACGGCCCATTCGCGCCAAAGCTGTGCCGTCAGATTAAAGGCTAAAATATTCACATGTGCGACATGGTTGTAAAAGATCTTTGAATCGGTGCTAAAATGATAAAAATAAAAATAGCCTTATCCACAATGGTGATCTTGAGAGTATTCAGACATTTTCTGAAGCATAAAAATCGACATGCAAAAACAGCCACTTATTATACTGACCCTGTCGTATGGGGTGAATGCAGAAGCACACCAAATGTGTATTTTGGGTTTCCAGAATTCAGGGATCATCTCAAGCCGCTGTTTATCATTTGAACTGTCATTTTGTAAGGGTGAACATTTGTATTTCACTGTGTAATGTTTAAACAAATACTTGTTTCAAAACATTCCCCTATTTTCTACTTGTATGCGGACTACTAGATTGAAAAAATTCACTTGTCCGACGCCAAATTTTCCCGAGTCGGACGAGTCAGATGTAGGATTTTCGCACCCCTGCCATCTAGGGAAGAGAAGAAAATGTTGGTATCCAGGCCATTTTCTCCATTATTAACAATGTTTTCTAACTTTTCATCGACAACTTTTATTAGATGTGCTATGTTTGCTTTGTTGTCCACAAGTGCTTTCAACTTGGGCTAGGCTAAAATTTTTTCATATGTTCTAGAGTTTAAGTGCTATAAGAACAACTTTTCTTGCTTTGCTGAGAGTATAGATCAGGATTTTAGAAAATGTTCTGTCTGATCTTGGATTTACACTACTTTCTATTTTGTGAAGTATTTGCACATAAAAAAGATTGAAGTTTTGGTATCTTTGTTCAGATACAGCCTTTAGTGCATTCTGATGTTAATCCACTCTGTAATAGTGAAAGTTTTAACTTTACTCTGGAGTTGGGCCCCACTGAGGGTTGTGAAAATACATGTACCTGAAAAAAGCAAGGCTATTTCTGTGCAAATTGAGGTTTTGAATTTCACCAATGACTGTACAGGTTTGCAATAGAATTTAGACCAACCAAAGTCAATTTACAAAACACGCGAAGGTCAGAACTGTGACCTTGAAGGTAAAGGAAAATAACATGTCCTAGTTATGGCAGGAAAACATAATGGCCTGGAAAAGGAGCAATCAATTTTCTTTTCCAATGTTTTCAAAGCTGCAACTAATGCAGGGGTTTTTAAACTCCAAAACTGTAGACTGCTTTGCTGACAGTGGAGATGAAAATCAGTCCCAACGAAATTTGCAGTTTGATCTTTGATCTGCACTGTCCATTTTGTTGAGTCATTGTGGACTAGAGCAACCATGAAATTTCAATCATTTGGATTCATCATTTCTAGACCCGAAAATTTCTGCTGGGTTTATTTGACGCTGTATGGGTTGAAATTTGCATTAAAATCTATACAATAATGGTTTTACTCTAATCATGTGGTGGCGAGTTTTAATAACCTTCAGGAAAAAGCATTGTGAAAACATTGTAGGAAAAGGAGAAAATGCTGGTAACCAGCATTTTCTCCTTTTCATACATTGTTTTCTTCCCTTTCAAAAGGCAAATTCAATAATTTGAAGTATACTAAAATTTTTGTCTGCAACTTTGTTCAATTTTGACCAGTGTAAAATTTTGTTGTCTGGTTAAGAGTAAATCAGTGTTGAATTCTTACTCAGGTAAGTTTGACAATGAGCTTTGTTAATTCAAATTCAATGATTAAAAATTCACAGATCTAAATAGAAAAATTGGGATTAAAACCAGTATTTTGTGGCTGTAGTCATTAATATTTTCCTTGGACGTTTATGGCAAACTCCTTAGAAAAAAAAGATTTTTTAAAGATCTACTGTACCAAAAGTAATCTTGCCGATGTACTCATAGAGCAGCCATAATTCCATCTCTGTAGCTTAATTAACATTAAAATGAAGTCTGGAGTTAATTGAAACGGTGATAAGCACTGAATTTGATAAAATTTGCATATATAGGGGTCAAAAGGTTAGATGTTCTTTTTGAAGATTATAATTGTAACTAGAGAATGATCACTCTTGTTAAAATAGTGGAGTATTCAGGTTGTGACAACAGCGATTTTAGATAATGGATTTTTGTTTTTACCCCCATTCTAAAACAATTCCAAGTTTTAATGTCCCTGAGGAAGTACAATAGACTCAAGATTTTTACGAAAAGGAAATTGACTTTACTGATGACTTGCATAGAAAAAAAAAAACATTGGGGGAAAGTGACTGATATTGCCTCTAATTTCTTATTTGTCTCCATGATTGAATAAAAAGTTTTCTTCAATGTTTTCCAATGATACCATCTTCATCGCCATTTTAAGTTATATCTGGTTGATTTTAGGTTGAAACAGGTTGACTTCTTGCTAGATCTGTGCGAAGATAGTTTTATGAGAAAAAAAAAAGACAAACATGTCATCTAGAAAACAAAGATTGTCGCAATCTCATTTGATCCATAGAAACTCATTTCTTACACATAAAACATTTTTAACGGAGTTTGGATTGTCCGATTTTGTATCTGAGAGTCTGCCAGAGATTGTTCGTGCAAAGTCCAGTGACTCTAATCTAAGTGTAGCAGTGTCCAGTTGTTCGGTGGTCAGTGATAATTTGAGACATTGGGATCTTGATAATGATGATTCTTTAAATAGAGATGGAGACAAGAAAGTGGAGACAGTGTTTAGTGATACTTCCTATGTATGTAGTTAATTCAGCCTTTACTGCGCAGTTCCGAGTTTTAAAGACCTTGAAAAGTAAGGCTTTTGAAAACATTGTGGGAAAAGAAGAAAATGCTGGTATCCAGCATTTTCTCCTTTTCCTACAATGCTTTCAATCCTTTCTGGTACAAATCCCATCATTTGGTCAACATCTAATGAATGTGGTCTGCATAATTATGCTTTTAATTTGGACAAGTCTAAAATTTTGTCGTTTAGTAAAGAGGTTAATCCTTCTCCAAACAGTTCGATGTTTTAAGCCTTAAAGTGCCTTTCACGTCTATATGGAGCCTGATCTTTGATATACACTGTTGGCTTTGCTGAAACACTGTAGACAAAAGCAAAACATGAAATTGCAATTTAATTGGGTCATATTTTTAGGATGAAAATGTCTGACAGGTTTATTTTGCGCTCTAAGGGTTAATGACTGTCAGTAAGAAAGCTTTGAAATCATGATAAAAAATACCCAGCATTTTTTTCTTTTTCCACAACATTTTCCACTCTTTCTAAGATGGTATGCTTTCATTCAAGCATCATTTAATTAGTTGTTTGCAAATTCTTTCATTTGCTATAAGCTAACAATTTTCTTGTCTTCCAAAAAAGTGATCGTAATAATAAAGAACATTGGTTTGTAACCTCTGTGCAGTTTTTTAAAAGAAAATGCCAAGCTACTGTCATAGCCAGGATTTTCTCTTTTTCTCACATTTTTTTCCAAAGGCCACCTTCCTTAGGATTGTTAAAAATACAGGGTGTTTAATTAACCCTTTACCAGACAACAAAATTTTAGCCTTGTCCAACTTGAAAGCATTTGCAGCCGACAATTCCTGTGTGGTTCAAATGGTGCAATTTTTCTATGATAGGGTAGAAAACATTGTGGGAAAAGGAGAAAATGCTGGTTACCAGCATTTTCTCCTTTTCCCACAATGTTTTCAAGAGGCTTCCTTCCTAGGGTTGTTAAAAGCCGGCATTGTGCAGACAGGGGTTAAACACCCTGTATTTCTAACAGTCCTAAGGAAGGCGGGTTAATGAAAGCTTTTCTGAGTGTTGAATGAAGAATGTATCAAGTTGTAAAGTTAATGGCAGAACAAATACTTGTATGTCAGGTCCCTATATTTGCTCAAATCCTTCATTCTAACTTTAAATCAAATAGTCATAAAGGAACCCATTACTGTACACACTATTTGTAGACGTACTGAAAACTGTGAGGGTTGCACAATTTTGACAGAAGTTCAGCTCTTTATCATATGAAAAGATTTTGGACTCCTCCATTTTTGAAGTGATTGCAGACAATGAAATAAAATGGCTTTAAATGATGAGATTTGTTTTTTGAATGTGTAGAACAAAAATAAGAAAAATTTGTCCTTCCCAAGTTTCAATCTTGATAGCTCTCTCAATACTTATTCATTTGTTGTGTTAGATGAACAAGATCAAAGATTAGTCACAGATCACAGAATATTGTAAAAGTAAACACTTTTTCATCTTTGTTTAGAGATATGTGAAAAATACTGACAATTGACTGCAAGTTGTATGCAACAGGTAATACAGTTGAACACCTTGTCTTAGATTGATATTGATACTAGATTATAGAGAGAAAATTTTGCAAAAAGTAGCACAGCCACTCGTGGAAATATTACCAATGGTGTTCGCTGGATGAAATAAATTTCGATCTTTCACCGAAAAAAAACCCAAATATTCTATTTATTTCATGCTTCTAACCCTTTTTTTGGAGGACTTACTTCCAAATCCAGTACATTTGTTTTCAGTAATTTCCTGTGGCATATCCCCTGTGCATTACAATGCATTACAATATTATGTAAAGCGCGAGAAATGTAAGGTAAATTACTTCATATTTTCCATCTGGTTGAGTGGCATGCACATTTTACCTAGGCAGCTAGTGCATGAGAACTACTTTTTCAGAGAGTTAGAAAATAAAATTGGTATTTTTCACTGGTCGTAAGTTCCATGAAATATCGAAAAATATTCCACGGTTATTTCTCGATAATCTACCAGAAAGCATGAAATAAACTAAAATACCCAATTGTATATTTCCAGATTGAAGAAAGAATCAATATAGATGCCCTGGAAGAACTAAAGAGAAGATTTGCTGAGGCGGATACAAATAGATCTGGTAAACTAGAACTGAATGAATTCAAAGAGTTACTGAAGTCAAAACTAGCTGTCAGTGGAAATAGGGTATGTTTACATGAGTTTTTTTGCATATATTTTATTTGAGCCATGATCTCAGTGATGCATTACACAAAGAAAGTCTTCACATAATTATTAATCCATAAAATCTGTTACTGTCTGACAACTGACTGATTGCTGGGATAGAATGGCCCTTTGACATGCAGAAAATTGACCAATAGCTGTTTATGATAAATGTTTCGCAGACTGTGCCAGCTAACAGGGTTGATACTTTTTAACAGATGCATTAAACCCCTTTTTCACAGAGCATGACTCATTCACTACTGTACAGTCTCTCTTTAGATATTGGTAACCAAACACAGGGAAGATTTTTAACATTTACTAACAGTTCAAGAACAGAAAAATGTCTGTTTTCAATAGTGTAGAAAACAGTGTTCTAAAAGTGTTATAAAAGAGGGCTGATTGCTTATTGCAAGCAATTGCTACTCAGTTTCCAAGTATATTTTTGTAAGGTAAAACATTCGGGGAAGTCCTATTTTTACAGGAAACCCATAAATTTGAGTACATACTTAGGTCTGTTTGTTGCAGTCTGCACAGTCCTACTTGGGTCAAAAGTTTTTGCTAGCGGTCAATTTTTGCAGTCTACCCCTCGATTCAGTCGGTTTTTAGACAAAATGGATTTTATGGATCCACAATTATATGACAACTTGCTTGAAGATGCATTAAGCCCCCTCTTCACTGAGCAGAGCTCATATCTTGTTATTACAAGCATAATTTAACCTTTTACAAGACTGTTCTAACTTTAAACAACCATGAGAAAGAAGCCTTTAGAAAACATTGATTTCCCACAATGTTTTCTACCCTTCCCAA
Source organism: Hippopus hippopus (assembly GCA_946811185.2). NCBI lineage: Eukaryota > Metazoa > Mollusca > Bivalvia > Cardiida > Cardiidae > Hippopus > Hippopus hippopus. The sequence goes on along the minus strand of OX328100.1, from coordinate 8,172,892 downwards.
AACAAATTTCAGTTTTTCATTCACATTCATTTTTGTCATCTGCAATTACTTTCATTTGGACAAGGGTAAAATTTTGTCATGGTAAAGAGTTACCAAACATTACTTATGATTACATATTAGGGTATATATATAATGATACTTATTGCATGTCTTGCTTCAAGACCTTCATAATGCCCCTATTTAACACTTTACCAAACAACAAAATTTAGGACTCATCCAAATTGAAAACATCTGCAGACGACAGATTCAGTGTTTGCTCAAATGTTGAAATTGTCTTTGACAGGGTAGAAAACATAGTGGGAAAAGGAGAAAATGCTGGTAACCAGGATTTTCTCTTTTTTTCCACAATTTTATCAAAAGTTGTCCTCTACAGAGTCATTAATACTTGTGATGGTGTGGTAAAGGGTTAAAGTGAGGAACTGATTTTGAAACCATTGCCATCAAACACTATCCTAACATATCTGCAGGCAAGCCTGGATGCATAGAACTTTATTAAAATGTCCCCACGGCTATTTTATGACATGTCTTTGAGCCAGTTTGTTTTCTGTATACCATCATTTTTGTATTTTTTATTTTTAGCTCCTCTGGCCGCAGGCAAGGGAGCTGATTTCAAGGCTATGTGTCTGTCGTCCGTCCCTCTGTGTGTTAACTTTTACTTCAAACTTCCTCTTCTCTGAAACTACAGAACTGATTTTGACCAAGCTTCATAGAAATGATCCTGCTGTGGTGCTCTACAGAATTCTTGAAAGAACTTGCTTCCTGTAAAAACTCTGGTTGCCATGGCAACAGAACTGAAAAAAAAAAATGATAATTCTTGAAAACTATCTTGTCTAAAACCATAAGGCGTTGGGCTACCAAATTTGGCATGTAGTTTTATCTAATGGACTGCTACCAAATCTGTTCAAATTGTAGCTCTGGGGTCAGAATTGGTCCTGCCCCAGGCTTTATATAGGCTATACATAGGCTTTTATAGTGAAAACTTTAAAAGTCTTCTGGTTCTGAACCAAATGGCCTAGTGCATAATAGCTTTATCTAATAGACCTCTTTTGAGATTCGTCAAATTATAACCCTGGGGTCCAAAGTGGCCCTGCTGCGGGGTCACAAGTTTGACATGGGCTTTTACAGTGAACAGTTTAAAAGTCTTCTAGTTCTAAACCATATGGCATAGGGCTACCAAATTTTGCCTCACCAAATAAACCTCTACTAATAGTATTCAAATCACAGCTTGGAGCCGAAATTGGCCAAGGGGAGGGGGGGGGGGGGGGAGTGTCATAAGTTACATGAACTTGAAAAGAGACAACTTGAGAAATCTTCCTGTTCCTTACAGTAAGGCCTAGGGCTACCAAATTTGGCACAATTAGCTTCATTGAGTAGATCACTTCTGAAAATCTTCTTGTCTATAACCATGCAGCCTAGACCTGTATGATTTAGTATGTGGCTGTACCTTCTGGACCTCTACCAGGATTCAGGATTTAGCTTTATGGTCAAAAAATAGCCTCACCCTGTGGTCACAACTTTCACATGGGCTTTTATAGAGAAATTTTTATAAGTCTTTTGTTTGAAACCATTTGGCCTAGAATTGTAATCTTTGGTGTCTATTGTTTGTACATATAAGCCGGTGGAGAGATACAGGGCCATCATGGCCCTCTTGTTTTTTACTTTTAGGAGGTCCAGATTGATTCCCTGTTTATGAAAATAGATTGGTCCTCTGAAGGTTCCATTACGTGGGATGAGTTCTGTACATACATGCAACTTGAATATGCTGAAAAGGAGGACTCGTACAAACGGGCAAAGGATGTGGACTTTCATCTCCCTGCAAAAATTGAAAACATTCCCCATCGGGACCCTGTTCTTAGAATCACTTCAACTGTGGATGGAAACTTTGTGGCATGTAGCCAGGTAAGAGAGTCATACATGTCAGTGTTGGGATTTTAATAAATGATCACCATTGATAATGGAAGTTCAAAATCATTTAATTATTGGTTTTGGATCATACTATCAGACCCAAAATAACAATTTAGTATTGAGTGCACAGTCTAAGTTTCTGTCGAATTCTATTTCATTTGTTTTTTTCTGAGTACTCAATGTTGAGGCCTGTAGCGCAATGGGTAGTGTACAGGAATTGAGATAAGGGGGTCACAATCCCCTGCTTGTTCAATATCTTTCCAAGGATTAATGATAGTCATTGTGACAAGATTCATATCCTCTCTCACTGCTGATCATTGTTTTGATGATGGTTATGAGGGGATGGCAGGGGAAGAATATTGTACACAGTTCTGGTGAAAGACACTACAGGAAAGCATGCATAGGTGCATAGGCTGCAGCAATGTAACAGAAATAATGTTGAAAATGGTGTTCAACAGTTCTGCAAATTACACAAAAGATACATATTTGAATCAAGGGAAAATATTTTTTGCAAATGAAATGGGGAATGTGGTTGCAAAAGAGCATTTGCTTGATGTAAAAAAATGGTTTCTTGCCCCCTGGTGCTTTTGAAATCTTGGTAGTGCAGGGGCATGGAAACTTGTATTAGCTAAAAAGAACAAAGAGTATACATGCTCCTTTGGTGATTAGCTTTTATACATAAAGAATCATTATGGAGGATTCTTGTCTTTTAACTCTTTAATACCAAACGACAAAATTTTAGATGAGTCCATATTAAAAGCATTTGCAGACGACAATAAATGAGACTGAAAGATTGAAATTTCTATTGGGAAGGGTAGGAAACATTGTGGGAAAAGGAGAAAATGCTGGTTACCAGCATTTTCTCCTTTTCTCACAATGTTTTCTAAAGGCTTCTTTTTCAGGGTTGTCAAAAGTTGGGATTGTGTTTCAAAGGGTTAATAGCTCCCATGATTGAGGGTGAGGGTGTCGTCTGTGTTCCATTGTCATACATGTTTCTCAAGTTCACTTAATGTTTTCAACTTTTACGGTATTTAGTTTTTGTCATTATTATCTTGTTCTAGGATGGTATGGTATCCTTTTGGTCACCCAGTCTAGAGCTGAAAAGAACAAGACAAGTTGTGGTAAGTATACCATGAGTTATAGCAAAAGCCTGAATATGATTAACTGAAGCCTTTAATCTTATATTAAATGCATTTTGCCTCTAATTATATTTGTCATTATCCAAAAAGAAACACACAAAATATTTTTAAAACATCTTTATCAAATATGGATATATATGTTGCATATCAGAAATATCTAACAAGGTTGGGAGAATTGACGATTTGCGAGCCTTGTTCAGTAAATATCTGTGTTATACCAAAAACAAATATGGCATAGGTGTTATTGTATGAATATTCAAATAGTTGAAAGATAAAAAGATTTAACATGTTAATGCTTGTGAAAATTAAATCTGGATAAAGATTTGCTGATTCATATATGTGAAAACAATGCAGCAAAAGGAGTATAAAGAAACATTGCCAGAGCTCTGAGCACAGTCTCCTGGTGATAGCCAAAGTTGTGTTAATTGTGCTTGCAAATCTGGTAGCAAGACAATATTAAGTCTTGTAAGTTTGAAAAAGTTTGGTCATAGTTTATATCTGCGCAGACAGACATGGGTTGATACTTTTCGCAGATGCATTAAACTACCTTTTCACAAAGTATGGCTCATATATATTTGGCTTGCAACGCGCGAAAAGGGGCATTTGGACATTTGCGTAAAGTGTCGTCTCTGATTAGCCTGCGCAGGCTAATCTGAGATGGCACTTTATGACTATATTAGATTTGTGCTATGTAGACTTGCGCAAAACAGAAAATTACATAAAAAAGGAAAGTGTCTTTTCGGATTAGCCTGTGCGGACTGCTCAGGCTGATCCGAGATGACACTTTACGCAAATGTCCGAATGTCCCTTTTCGCATGTTGCAGGCCATATGAGCCATGTTCTGTGAAAATTGGGCTCATTGTATCTGCAAAAAGTATCAACCGATGTCACCAGTCTGCACAGGCTGTCATGGATCGAATTGTTTTTGGGATAGGTCAGTTTTCTGCTTGTCAATCCAGTTAATTGCTATACTAAATGGAAGATAAGGGTCCATAATGATTTGATGACTTTGTTGGTATAGTGTATTATGGAGATGCATTAAGCCCCCCTTTTGCCAGAGTATGGCTGATATGCATTGTATGCTGTTTCAGAACACAGAACAAACAGTGAGAACCAAGTCTAAATGGATCACAGACTTTGTCATCATGCCTCATTACAACAAGTTCATTGTTGGAACAGGGTAAGTTTTATTTTCGATCATTTCTTATGTATTTTACCAAATTGAGTCGATGTATTTAAACCAAGAGGGGTTACTGTATAGCTCAATGGTAAGGTGAGAGATTCAAACCTGGAGGCCCCAAATTTGATTCTCACACAAATTATTGTAATTTTTGTGGGAGTGTCCTTGGGCAACACACTTTAGAGCCCTAGCCTAGCACTGGTGAAACCCAGAACAAACATGAACAATTGAGCTGTTGACATGATATTACAGAAATTGATAATGAAAGTGGTTTAAAATCACAGTTCAATCATTCAAACCATGGGGCTGTAATCAACATTTTAAGCTGAACTATACTTCCAAAGTGAAATTTTATTTTGTTGTCTGCACAATTTATGCTTTCAGTTTGGACTTGTGTAAAACTTCGTTAGTTTGGTAACGACTTTAGGCAAGTGGCTGTGAAATGCAGACTCTTTTTTTTTCTTCTCAAAACTAAGATTTGTGAAGATAAGAATGTCGTTATTGTTATGCAGACAGTTTCATAATACAAGTTAGAAGAAAAATGACTTGTAAGTTTAATTTGAATTGCAGGGACAGAGAGATTCAGTTCTTTGAGTTATCTTCCTTTGAACCATATTGTCAAATCAGTGGACTTGAAACAGTTCCCCTGAAGTTAGATTATTGGTGAGTACATGACATTTTTGTGTGTAAAGAGGAATTCTGAAAATGTAAACTCTATGAAAGCTGTATCTATGATTTTTCCATTACATTAAATGGACGTACATCTTATAGTTCATTCAATTGTTATTGTGAGACAAGGAGAAAATGCGGGTGACTAGTATTTTGTTCTTTTCCCACTATGTTTTCAAAAGCCGTCTACCTCAAGGTCATTAAAAATATGGAAAGATTGGTAAAGGGTTAACCCTTTACCACACAATCCCAACTTTTAACGACCCTGAGGAAGAAGCTTTTTGAAAACATTGTAGAAAAAGGAGAAAATGCTGGTAACCAGCATTTTCTCCTTTTCCTACAATGTTTTCTACCCTTCCCAAAAAAAATTTTAATTTTTGAGTCATGTTTAATTTGTTGTCTGCAAATGCTTTCAATTTGGACTAGTCTAAAATTTTGTCGTTTGGTAAAGAGTTAAGCAGTCTGCTCAGACTGGAAGATGACAGAAGAAGAAGGTAAAGATTTTCTCCTTTACCCGTGATGTTTTCTACCATTTTACAAACTTGCAGTTTGTAAATGCTCGTCTGAAAAATGTCCATTTGGGGTAAAGAGTGTGCAGTGAAATTCAAGTACTTATCTCCATTAATTACTATGCATTACAGTTCAACTGGTCATGATGAATGCTTGATACTGTTTGGTGACAGTCAGGGAGCAATCAACATCCTAGTCATATCTTCTGCTGGAGAATGTTTGAGGTAGGAAAATCTTTTAACACTTTATTGTACTCCTTATTGAAAGACCTACCACAACTGATTGCAAACTATCCAAGGATAACATGTTACAGTATAAATACGACTTTGATGGAAAGGGCAATTGCTTTAGTTTTTTACAGTCTCTGCACCTTAACTTTATGCAGCCTCCAAGCCAATCCTTTGGAAGGTCCCTATGACGCTCTTGAAACTAAAAGCCTTTAAAAAGTTTCTGACAAAGTAGTTTCTTATAAAATATTTGAATATTTTGTAAACAGTTAAAACTTCACAACAGATAGTGTCTCTCTTTACAGTGAAAATTTTGATATCATTCAGTGATTAGATCCTTGGTTCAGTACCTATGAAATAAGTGCTTGGCATAACCAGTAAGTTTTACATGAACCAGTCTTCTTTATATTGTAGAACATGGAAGAAGATGCCAAAGAATGATGGGTTCATTGCAAGCATTTCATTGAATGATGCTGTGGGTCAGCATGTCAATTTTATCCGCTGGTCTGTTCATGGTGATTGGGTACAACAGGTAGGTTACATTTGACTCGAAATAAACAACCCAATCTGTATGTCAGTTTTGAAAGCATTTGCTGTTGAGAAATTACTCAGTGACTCAGAAGATGGGATATGTTGTTAACTCTTTACACGACAATCCTGACTTTTAACCACCCTGAGGGAGGAGCCTTTTGAAAACATCGTGGGAAAAGGAGAAAATGCTGGTAACTATCCATTGAATGACATATTTTATGTTTTGAGTAACATTTAATTTTTTCGTCTGCAATGCTTTCCATTTGAACATGGCAAGAATTTTGTCGTCTAGTAAAGAGTTAAAAGGGTAGATAACAATTTTTCGGAAAAGGAGTAATACAGGATTATCTGCTTGATAGGGCCCCCACAAAATATTGTTTCAAATGGAAAAAAAAATCACAGACAGCAGCTGAATTTCTCAGTAAATGCAAAAGGTCCCAAAAGGTTTTATTGGATGACCAGTCGTGTCAGCAACCTGTAAAAAAAGCAGAGCAGAAATGATACATTAAACCTTTACCATACAATAATATTTTAGACATGTCCAAATTGAAAGCATTATCAGATGGCAAATTTTGATGGTAATTGTCTGTGAAAGTGTAGAAAACTTGTGGGAAAAGAAGAAAATGGTGGTTACCAGAATTTTCTTCTTTTCCCACAAAGTTTTCAAAAGGCTATTTTCTCAGGGTCGTTAAAACTCAGGATTTTGATGCAATGTTGATTTGATTTTACTATTACTTTCATATAATTACATTTATTGTATACCAGTAAAAATTCAGACTCAAATACATGCGTTGCAATCGGACAAAATAACACACATGACAGAAAAAAATTCTGTATCAACACACTGTGGATTATGGTTCCAAATATGGTATGATGACGTATCTTGCACACAGACTAAGCATGCATCCATTTGCAATTTGATTTGTCAAAACGTTATACTGTAATATTAATCCACCACACATAAAAGCAGAGGTACTATCCTCCAAACTATTAATTGTCTCATTTTGTTTACCTTTTTCGAATAAAATGTCAATAATTGCAAAATGATGTCGTTGAAAGTTTTAGGTATATAATAAAAGGAATATTACGTTGTAGTAGCTTTCCGGGTGCTTGTATTTACTGCTCACTGCATAAGAAAATTTTGACATCGTGCTCGACCTTCAATCTGACGCTGTATCAAATTTTCCCATGCTGTTCGAATTAAATACAAATACCAGAAAAGTTACTGCAACATAATATTCCGTATGTATAACACTGTGTGGTTGCAGGGTAAAACTAGATAATTGCTTTCTTTATTTATATGCAGAAATGATCATTTGTAAATAGAAACTGTTTGATAGAATGTATTTCGTTGTTTTTCAGTTGAAATACTATCATGATATAGGACAAGTGATATCCTGCTCAAATCACTCCAACACTGCCCTGGTTATAGGTAATGTCCATTTTATGCAGGATTTTCCTATAGAGTCTGTACTACTTTACTAGATGCTATATTGTTTTCAGTGGTATACTTAGCCTAGATCCAGGCTACAACAAATTCTTACTTATGTATCATACTCTCCTAAAGGTCTTTGGCAGCTAGCTGTTAACCCTTTACCACACAATGACGACTTTTAACGCCCCCTAAAAGAGAAGGCTTTTGAAAACATTGTGGGAAAAGGAGAAAATGCTGGTTACCTATCAAAGAAAAATCATTTCATATGAGCCACGTTAAAACTCATCTACAAATGCTTTTAATTTGGACAGGTCTAAAATTTTATCGTGTGGTAAAGGGTTAACTCTTTACCAAAAGACAAAATTTCAGACTGGTCCAAATTGAAAGTATTAGCAGATGACAAATGAAAGATGGCTCAAATAGCAGAATATGTTCTTGATGGAGTAGAAAACATTGTGGGAAAAGGAGAAAATGCTGGCTACCAGCATTTTCTCCTTTTCCCACAATGTTTACAAAAAGTTGCTTTTCAAGGGTCGTTAAAACATGGGATTGCTTGGTAAAGGGTTAATCAGTTCTATTATTATTACCTCATTTTTGGACAAAGTAACCTCTGAATGTATGAAGGAAAAAATGATCAGACTGGAACCCAGGCTAGGGTACACTGGATTTAGTCTGCATGCCCATCTCTGTCTATCAGTTTGCATGCAAATGGATAAATTTATGCCGAAAACCCCTCCTCCAGTCTTACTGTCTTACTTGAGATGAAACTTTGTACAAATGTCCACCAGAAATTACTGATGTACCCTTTCCATGTCCTAGCAGTAAACAGCTTTCAAAATTTTAGAGGCAAAAGGAATACCCTTTCCCTTTCAAATAAATCATTGTCAAATGACAAAATTTTAGACTGTTCCTAATAAAAAGTACTTTTGGGCAACCAGATATATGGGGCTAAAATGATGGAATTTGTCTTTGAAAAAATAGAAAACATTGTGGGGAAAAACAGAAAATTTTGGTTTTCAGCATTTTTTCCTTTTCCTAGATCCTTTTCAAATGCCTATTCTTAGGTTTAATTCTTGCCATACCACAAGATTTTGAACTTCGCCAAAATACTAGCTTTTTCAGGTGACAGATGTAATCTGTCACATTAATCCTTTACCACACAATCCAGACTTTTAACTACCCTTAGGAAGGAAGCTTTTGAAAACATTGTGGGAAAAGGAGAAAGTGCTGGTAACCAGCATTTTCTCCTTTTCCCACTTTTTTTTTTACCTATCAATGAGAATTAAATCATTGTGGCCACCTTTAATTTGTAGTCTGCAAATGCTCTGAATTGGGACCAGTCTGAAATTTTATTGTTTGGTAAAGAGTTAACAACGTTTCTTTCATTATCTTAAAATGCTTTTATGTAGATTAGTCAAAAACTTGTGGTATGGTTAAGTATTAAGCATATAAATTATAATTATACGGATATTTCAGGCTGTACGACAGGAAGTACACATGTTGAACAACAGCTTAAAGAAATCAAAGATCAACAGATAAAAGAAAGTAAAGAACAGAAGGAGAACAAAGACCCACTCCAGGATAGGAACCAAGACAAATCTAAAACAAATAAATACACATATGGACAGTTAAAACAAAGACTTGAGACGGACCAGTCTGTTTTCAAAGTGTATAAAGGTGTAAAGTGTTTCGACTTTTCTAAGGATAAGAACATCATTGTGACAGGTGGAATGGATAGGATTGTTCGACTGTGGAATCCTTATGTATCAGGGTGAGTCAATATGTCATAACTATGTCTTAACTTTTTACCAAACGCAAAATTTTAGACTAGTCCAAATTAAAAGCATTTGCAGACAACATAGTAAATGGAAAACAATTAATAGGATTTGTCTGTCAAAGGTTAGAAAACACTGTTGGAAAAGGAGAAAATGCTGGCTGTGAGCATTTTCTTCTTTTCTCTCAATGTTTTCAAAAGCCTTTGATATGTCCTACCCTTTCTCAAATTTCATATCCTTAAATTTAGCTGTTTGACATCTAGAATCCTTCTATTATTTAACTCCAATCTGTTTGGAGTCAGCCTGTCCAGGTATTGAAGAATGTCTGCTATTCTCAATCCCTGTATATGCTGTCTATGCCTGTATCTCGCCTGAGTTGTAGGTACTTTAGCTAGCACGAAACGGATCATGTACTGCCAACTCAGATATGCCTGAAGATCGTCATGCACATGAAAACACCCCGTGCTGCCAGTTCTGGGTGTCTTTATAGGCTTGATCATCGTTTCTATTCTTCATTTTCTGTCTTGATTTAGGTCAACATGACGGGACCATGTGTTTTCAGTCTAATCTTGTCAGTCAATTCCTCGCTTCGGGAATGTTCTGTGCTAGCTAAAAGTCAAAATTACGATTGCATTTCAACTTATTTATGTCTTACTTGGCTGAGAAAGAGTTGTCATTGTCCATTATACACGATTTCATGCATTTTTCGCTGAAAGTCGATCTTCTTAGTTTGACAGTTGAAACCGGATGTATTCTTGTTACCCGAGTCTTAGTAGTCCATAAAGCGTCCTGGGAAGTGTTTACATATTTATGCATCTAGGTCATTTTGTACTATTTTCAGCCCAGTAAGTTTTGGGTTTATCCTTCGCCTACAATGTTTTGAAATTTTCACCGTTGGCTAGTTTTACTTACAGTAAATCAATTGTTAGACGAACTCAGAGCGACCCAAATTTTCCGACCAGTTTTAACGTGACCATGACCAGGTTTTTGCAATATTAATCTGGACGTGACCATGTTTGACCAAAGCTTTGGGTAGCGGCCAACCTGGCACTATAAAAAGACTGAGAAACTTTGGTCAGGAGCTCAGATCGATCATCGTAGGGTAAGGAACAGCTGTCGGTCAACTCTTTGAAAATTAGAGTAAACTAGAAAATGTATTAGGTTTTGTAAAGAAGAATTTGGAGTGTCCTTGCCTATTTTGAAAGAATTACAAATTTTGTTTAAACAAAATTTCCGTCTATGTTTCTTTATTTCCCGGAACTACAGCATCTTACCTACACTGAGCTCACTTTCGACAACCAGCGACTGGATAAGATCCTTCCCAACTTACTGTAAGAAGACCACCTGATACCATCACAGGGCATTTAAAGGGATCTAACCACTCTATCACTGATCGAACACTCACATCGTTTTGAGTCAAGCTAGTCCCATAGTGAGGTTATTGTGGGACAATATAAAGAGAAGCTTCCACTCTACCATTTAGCTAGGTTGTTACACCGTCTTCCTTAGGGTAGTTAAAACTCAGAATTGTGTGGTAAAGGGTTAACTCTTTCTCACACAATCCCAGGTTTTAATGACCCTGAGGAATTAGCCTTTTGATGGAGAAAATGCTGGTAAACAGCATTTTCGCCTTTTCTAACAAGTTTTTCTACACTTTCACAGACAATTACCATCATTTCAGAAACATTTACTTTGTTGTCTGCAGATGTTATCAACTTGAACAGGTCAAAATTTTTATGTATGATAAGGAGTTAACGCTTTACCAGACAGCATATGTACCTGCACATATTCAAAATGTTGGGAGATGATGAATAAGAACTAATGAGCTGATTGACTGATTGATTTGTATAGTTTTATTAGGTGCCTCTGTGGTCTAGGCATATTTGATATGGACAAAAAAGAAACAGTGACCTGAAATGATGGGATTTGTCTTTTAATTCTTTACAAAATATTAGACTAGTCCGAATTGAAGGCATTAGCAGATGAAGAGATAAATGTGACTCAGAAGATGAAATTTGTTTTTGGAAGGGTAGAAAAAAATTGTGAGAAAAGGAGAAAATGCTGGTTACCAGCATTTTCTCCTTTTTTCACAATTTTTTCACAAGTCTTTTTCTTTAAGGTCATTGAAAAGTCGGGATTGCTTGGTAAAGGGTTAAGGAGAAGATGCTGAATACAAGCATTTTCTTTTTTTGCCATTATGTTTTGGAAAGCTTAACCCTTTACCACACAATTCCCAGTTTTAACAACCCTGAGAAGGAGGCTTTTTGAAAACAGTGAAGAGGAGAAAATGCTGGTTACCATCATTCTCTCCTTTTCTGACATTTTTTTCTGCCCAGTTGAATACAAACTCCATCGCTTAGGTCACATTTAAATTATCTGCAAATGCTCTCCGTTTGGACAAGTCTTCACTTTTGTCATTTGGTAACTAGTTAACCCTTTACCACAAAAATTTTTGAGCGGTCCAAATTGAAAATAGTCGCAGACGACAAATTAAATGTGGCTTAAGTGGTGAAATATATGACTAAAAGAGTAGAAAACATTGTGGGAAAAGGAGAAAATGCTGTTACCAGCATTGTCTTCTTTTCCCACAATATTTTCAAAGGCTTTTTCTTTCTTTGGTAAAGGATCAATATCTCATTATTGCCAGTTTGGTAAAAGTATAATATGTTCATTTTTACAGCAAACCCACAGCTATGCTTAGAGGTCACAGTGCTCCTATCTTCTATTTGATCATAGCTGAGGAGGAAAACAGGATATTTAGTTTTAGCACAGACAAATGTATCAAGGTAAGCATTTAGCATCAAACTTTAGTCTAAACTTTTACCTAACAATCCTATGGAACCCTAAAGAAGAAGACTTTTGAAACCATCGTGGAAAAAGGAGAAGATGCTGGTAACCATTCACCTTTTCCCACAATGTTTTCTGCTATTTCAAAAACAAATTCTATTATTTTAGCCACATTTAATTTTTTGTTTGCAAATGATTTCAACTTACAAAGGTCTAAAATTATATTGGTTGGAAAAGTGTTTCAAAAATGGGCATTTTCATTTAGCGTTGAAATACTAAAATTTATCACAAAACCCCTCTTGTCTGTGTAATATAGCCATGCTATGGTTACCTTTCTACAAAGTGTGCAGTCTGATCTAAGATCTATACTGTCTGCTTTGCTAAAACACTAAAGATGTAAAAACAAAGCACAAAATCTCAATTTTCTGGGTCTTATTCTAGACTGAAATAATCCACTGGGTTTATAGGTGCTTTGACTCTTTACCACACAATCCTGAGTTTTAACGACCCTGACAAAACAGAGTGGAAAAGGAAAAAATGCTTGTAACCAGCATTTTCTCCTTTTCCCACTATTTTTTCTACCCCATCAAATATAAATTCCATCATTAACCAAACGACAAAAATTTAGACTGGTCCAAATTGAAAGCACTTGCAGACGACAATATAAGTGCAACTCATAAATTGAAATTTGTTTCTAGCAGGGTAGAAAACATTGTGTGAAAAGGAGAAAATGCTGGTTACCAGCATTTTCTCCTTTTCCCACAATGTTTTCAAAAGGCTTCTATCTCAGGGTCGTAAAAACCAGGGATTGTTTGGTAAAGGGTTAAAGCCACATTTGAATTATTGTCTGCAAATGCTTCAAATTTGGACAAGTCTAAATTTTGTTGTATCATGAAGAGTTAAGGATTAATAGTATTCTAATTCTCAAAGATTTTATAAATTTCAAAGTAGCATAATTTCTGATTGGCAAAACAAAATTCTAGTTTGACTCTCTCCAATTGGTGCTTGTCATATGGAATTGTCCTTGGGGAAGGCACTGCAGAAAGTCCAAGCTTGGTACTGGTAGGAAAAGACATGAAATAGTGACTGTGAGCTCTTGCAGTGATATAACTATAAGAATTGACAAAATTTGCTCAAATTTAATAGAATCAAACAATCAACAAAAACTATTTTTTATTTCATGCTTTCCGGTAGGTTATCGAGAAATATCAGTGAGATATTTTTCGATATTTCATGGTCACGACCAGTGAAAATACCGATTTTTATATTCTGACTCTTCAATTGAAGGAGGAAACAATTGTTCCTGCACACTAGTTACCTAGGTAAAATGCGCGTGCCTCACAACCAGATGGAAATATGACGTAATTTACCTTACATTTCTCGCGCTTGACGTAATATTGTAATGCGTTGCTATGCGGAGGGGGTACGCCACAGGGAAAACCGAAAAGAACTGAACAGGATTTTGATTAATTTCCCCCCAGAAAGGGTTAAAAGCATGAAATAAATAGAATATTTGTTTTTTTACAGAGAAAGATCGAAATTTATTTCATCTCGTGAACATCATCGATAATATTTTCACTCATGGCTGTGCCACTCGTGAAAATACTACCGATGATGTTCACTCGATGAAATAAATTTCGATCTTTCACCATAAAAAACAAATATCCCCTATATATTTTAATTTATTAATTCTTTGCCAGATGACAAATGTTGCAGAAAGCAATCTTGATGTGGCTCAAATGATTCTATAAAAGACTAGAAAACATTGTTGAAAAGGGAGAAAATGCTGGTTACTGGCATTTTCTCCGTTTTCCAGTATCTTCTTAACTCTTTACCAAACGACAAAATTGTAGACTTGTCCAGATTGAAAGCATTTGCAGACGACAAAATGAATTTGGCTCAAAAATTGAAATTTGTTTTTGGAAGGTTAGAAAACATTGTGGGAAAAGGAGAAAATGCTGGTTACCAGCATTTTCTCCTTTTCCTACAATGTTTTCAAAAGGCTTCTTTCTCAGGATCGTTAAAAGTCAGGACTGTGTGGTAAAGAGTTAAATGGCATCTTCTGCAGGTTTTGCATGTAAAATATTTGAAACCTGATGTTTCATTGGTAACTGTATTTCAGGTGTGGGACATTCAAGATCACACATGTCTACTCACTATACGACCGAAAAGTCATAAAATTAGAGGCGACCTTCAGGCCTGCCATTATTCTAATATGTCCAAAACTGTGTGTGTAGCCACGGATCAGATGGCTGTTCTCAACTTAAGGCTCAAGTATGTACATCTTCATCTATTTAATTCCGTTCTCGAGTTTAACCCTTTACCAAACAATCCCAAGTGTTGATGACCCTGAAAAAGAAAGCTTTTGAAATCATTGTGGGAAAAAGACAGAATGCTGGTAACAAGCATTTTCTACTTTTCCCACAATTTTTTCTACCCCTCCAAAAGGCAAATTTCAATTTTTTAGTCATATTCATTTTGTCTGCAAATGCTTTCAATTCCAACTAGTCTAAAATTTTGTCGCAAGGCTTCATATCCCATACAGTTCTCGTTTATTATTTGGAGGAGGGGGGGGTGTTAATTGATTTTAGTAACATGTCTTTAACTTGAAGAAAAGTAATGTAAAAAACCCCAAAGTCTATCAAAGTAGACACTCATGACTTCTATAAGTATATAAATATGGGCTGTGCTCTGTGAAAAGGGGGCTTAATGCATCTGCAAAAAAGTATCAACCAAGATCAGCCTGCTCAGTACATGCAGGCTGACCTGGATTGAAACTTTTTGCTCTTGTTCATTATTTTGCACATCAAAGGACCAGTGTACCTCATTAATAAGTAAATTGTTGCACAATTCTGATTTTATGGATCCATAATTGTATGATGACTTACTTGGTATCATGCCTCATGAAGATGCATTAAACCCCCCCCCCCCCCTTTTTTGCCAGGGCATGGCTCAATATTATATGTATATGTGTCTTAGAGCTAGACATCATTCTATACTCTTCTCTATTAGAAGTAGGTTGCTAGAGTCAAACTTTTCACCAACTGACAAATTTTTTGACCAAGTTTAAAGTACCATATTTCTCCTAATAAAAGCTCCCGGGAGCTGTGCAAAACATAGATAGGGAGCCTTTACTTTGTACCCAATTTGCAAAGCGAAAAGTCTGTCCAATTTTGTATTTCTTTGTGTTTTAGTGATTGTTAAGAGGAAATATTAATCAAATTAGAGGAAATATTCATTAAATTCTTCAAATATCATCATTTTAATCAACTAATGTACATTAGGTTATCATGATTTAAGGGTTTTTCTGTGGGGGGAGGGAGCTACTAGTAGGGAGGGTGCTTTTACTAGGAGAAATATGGTATTTGAAGATGACAAATTTGTTGTAACTTAAGTGATGACTTCTCTGTCTTTAAAATGGTATAAAATATTTTTGGAAAAGGAGGAAATGATGGTAACCAGCATTTTTTTTTCTCCTTTTCTCACAATGTTTTTAAATGTCTTCTTAGGTGTCATTAAGATATATAGGGTTTGTCTAATAAAGAGTTGAAAACATTGTGGAAAAAGGAGAAAATGCTGGTTACCAGCATTTTCTCCTTTTCCCACAATGTTTTCAAAAGTTTTCTTTCTCAGGGTTGTTAAAAGTCAGGACTGTGCGGGAAAGAGTAAATTAGAAAGATCTTTAGGATGCATATTTTGAATGTAGAATTAAAAAATTAACCATTGTATATGACAAAACCAGTAAGACTAGGATCAGGCGCATCAAAACTTGCCAGTCTTTGAAGATTCTGACTGAATCAGCTTTTGTAAACATTGTGGAAATAGGAAAAAAATGCTGGTAACCAGCACTTTCTCCTGTTTTTTTTTTTCCCAAAATGTTTGCTACCTTTTCCAAGACAAATGTCAACATTTAGGTCACAATTTCTTTGTTGGCTTCAAATTCTTTCAGTTTGCACTACTGTAACATTTTGTTGTCTGATAAGATGTTAAAGAGATATCTGTATAGCCAGAGAGTAAATAAACGCTGTTAAAACGGTGTTGTAATATAGTCAGCTGTGTAAATGTAGATAAAAATTCAATATAAGGTGTATGGGGTAAAGAAACTGTAGGGATTTGTCTTCGATTTGAAATGAAAACTGTGGTTGTTATGTCTATGGCTAGCCGCAATAGAATGAGATGTATTTTCTATCTGCTGTAATCTGTGCAATCTTGCAATCATCAGGGACAATATTTGGCACGAAGATACAAGAGCGATTATAGTTTCATAAAGTAAAGAAAAAAAAAACGGTTAAAAAACTGGATGAAAACAAGTGAAGATGTATGTTTAAAAGTGCATGTTTTATTTAACCTGTAGTCAGAGGGGGTTCAACTACCATGGTGTGGGGAAAAAAGTTAAGCTAGGGACAATATTTACCAATGATTCTTTTTCATCAAGTGTTCTGTCTGAAAGTGAATTGCTGTTTAGACATAGAACAAGATTTTAAATTGTTATTAACTCCTTCCCAGACAGAAAAGTTTTCTGGCTGTTCCAAATTAAACTGATCTGTAGATGACAAATTAAATGTGCCTTGTAACTATGATCTAAGGATTCTTCTGATGAAGGGAAGAAAAATTGTGGTAGAAGGAGAAAATGCTGGATACCAGCATTTTTATGCCTCCGCCATGAAATGGCGGAAGGGCATATAGAGTTACCTGTGTCCGTCTGTGTGTGTGTGTGTGTGTGTGTTAGTGCGTGTGTGCGTTAGTGTGTGTGTCCCATTCTTGTCCGGAGCATAACTTCTACATTTATCAATGGATTTCAAAATAATTTTGCACACTTGTTCTCCTTAACAAGTACTAGTGTCATGCGAAAAGTTTTTTTCGATACGCCCAAGGTCAAGGTCAAAGATGAAGGTCAAATGTTTAAATTGACCTTGTCCGGAGCATAACTTCTACATTTATCAATGGATTTCAAAATAATTTTGCACACTTGTTCTCCTTAACAAGTACTAGTGTCATGCGAAAAGTTTTTTTCGATACGCCCAAGGTCAAGGTCACAGATGAAGGTCAAATGTTTAAATTGACCTTGTCCGGAGCATAACTTCTACATTTATCAATGGATTTCTAAAAAACTTTGCACACTTGTTCTCCTTAACAAGTACTAGTGTCATGCGAAAAGTTTTTTTCGATACGCCCAAGGTCAAGGTCACAGATGAAGGTCAAATGTTTAAATTGACCTTGTCCGGAGCATAACTTCTACATTTATCAATGGATTTCAATAAAACTTCGCACACTTGTTCTCCTAAACAAGTATTTGTGTCATGCGAAAAGTTTGTTTCGATACGCCCAAGGTCAAGGTCACAGTTGAAGGTCAAATGTTTAAATTGTTCTTGTCCTGAGCATAACTTCTACATTTATCAATGGATTTCAAAAAAAAACTTCGCACACTTGTTCTCCTAAACAAGTACTAGTGTCATGCAAAAAGTTTATCCAAAACAACAATTTTCTGTAATACCTACTGATTATCTCATATGACATATCTGTGACCAATACCATTTAGCGGGGGCATCCGTGTCTCTGACACACCTTTTTCTAGTCTTCTTTTCCCACAATGTTTAAAATGCTATTTTCTCAGGGTTGTTAAAAGAGGTAGATTGTTTGGTAAAGAGATAAATGTGGTCAAAGACATCATATTTTGTTTCAAATTATGTCATAGAATATAACAGTATGTTGCATTCACTATAATAGTATTTATGATTTAATCAGAGTGGAAAAAGACTGTGTAAGCAGCAGGTAAGGAAAATAACAGCTACAAAAAGAATTTTTATTGGCCTGTTGATTTCTCTGATTGAGTTTTTATTCTTCCAGCAGGTTTTCGACAGTAATCTTTAAGTTTTATCTCCATCTTTCCCTATAAATCTACCTGTCTTATTATTCATTCTGTCTGTTGGCATAGTTTAGACCATTCTATCATGAATTACATATAACACAACAATAGATGTAGCCTGGGTTCCAGTATGTTCATTTTTGAATTTTATATGTTGTGACCTTACTTTTTCAAAAATAAATACAGAATAAGGTAACAGCCTATTTACGCAGATCAGTATAGACCATGATAAGTATCTACTAAAATAAACATATGTAGGATCTGACATGAGTTGGCATTTCAGATAAAATCTTATCAAACAAATCTAGGGAAAATGTTATCAAGCAAGCCTTTAGCCAGCTTAATAACACTTTTTCTTGGCGAGTTTAATAAAAATTTTATCTCAAACGTCAACAAATATCAGATTCTAATTATCACATAATGATATTTCACAAATTATAGATCAGAAGATGCGAAACTATTCTACAGATACAACTGCATTAATATCCATAACACCCATTAACTTCTATGAAATATGTTCAAAACGACGTCAAAAATGAGGTCATACTATTGTGAAATCAAATGTAAAGGATAAGAAAATTCATGATGGGTATATTACACTATAAACAAGGGAGGTTATGTGATAAAAAGAAATTATTAGTGCCTGGACCCAGACTATGATAAATTTATTGCACTGCTGTAAGACATTTTAGCTTTTGTTTTGCCATGTCACGTTTTTATATAAAAGGTAGATATAGAAAAAGTTACATTACAAGGATGAAAATTGACTTATTGGCCCCTACAAGGATGAAGACTTCAGAAAACATTGTGTGAAAATGGGAAAATGTTGGTCAGCAGAAAACATTGTGTGAAAACACGAAAATGCTGATCTACAGCATTTTCTCCTTTTCTTATGATAAATTTCTTCTCTTTTAAGTACAATTCTTATCATGTCAGCCAGCTTTAAGTTGTCATCTGCAAATATTTTGAATATGGAAGAGTCCAAAACTCTGTCATCTGGTGATGAGTTAACTCTTTACCGCACAATGCTGACTTTTAACGTGCTGGGAAAGAAGCCTTTTGAAAACATTGTGTGAAAAGGAGAAAATGCTGATAACCTACATTCTCTCCTTTGCCCGCAATTTTTTTTTTTTATTTCAAAGACTATATGTAATTTGTTGTCTTTAAATCCTTTCAATTTGGATAAGTCCAAAATTTTATTGTGTGGTAATGGGTTAAATGACTGAAATATTTAGAAGTAAGTAGAATAGAATGTTACAATCATGTCCGATGCTTTTTCAATTTTCTTCTTATCACTAATTTCATAAAAGGAAAAGTACTGGGCATTGCCTTGTTATTTATAAAAGAAAAATGAAATGAAAACAGCATGAAATAACCATAAAGCATAAAATTCTATTTATACCATATTCTAGTAAATTGTACATTTTGCTAAAAATGATTGAAGCATCAACATTTCTTTAACCATGACAAAAAAATGAACAATTGTGTAACATGGCCTTTTACATTCACTGTAAAACTGCAGTGCCTCCAAAACAAGAAAGGCATTCTTCAATTTTTCTGCATTGTGATATATTTCTTTGCAGGCCATGGATCTTGACTTCTGAAAAATAGGGCTTTTTCTTTGAATATTTTTGTGATCTACGGGTAATATCACAATGTAGAATACAACAAAAATTATTGAATATTTGCTATTTGCTCCTAATTAAGAGTGCAGATATGGTATAATATAACAGTTTAACCGCTTTTATCACCATCACAACTATAGTTGCTTTTGCGGCCATTGTAGACCAAGAGCAGAATGCACAGAATGTGCATTCTGGTCTTTGATCTACATTGTCTGCTTTGCTTAAACTTTTTAGACAAAATCTACCTTAATATTGTACATATCAGGGTGATATTTGTATATTTAAAATGTCTTTTGGGTTTATGCAGTGCCTTAAAGTTTAATATTTTGAAAAAAAAAACCTGCTTGCTTCCAGATTCTCTCAAGCAGCTGCTGTTTGTAACTTGCAATACTATACATCATATTTTTACCCATCTTACGAATTTACTGCATCTCATATTTTACTTTTTTAATTCAGATTTTATGAACCTAACATATTCTGGAAAGCCATCTTGTGATCTGATTATCAAGTTTGGAATTATCCATGTAAAAAAATTAAAAGCTTCAATTACAAGTATTAAAATATAAAAAATACAGACTTGAAAAGCTTAAGTTTAGATTTATATCAAACATTTAAGTTTATATTTTAAATATTTTTTTACCACCTGCCATTCTGGCTAGATTAGCTAACATAGTGTCTGTAATAGAAGCCTTTAAATTTAACCCTGTGGCACAAAATCCTAACTATGAACAATGCTGAGAAAGACAGCTTTTGAAAAAATTGTGGGAAAAGAAGATAATGGTGGTGACCAACATTTTCTCCTTTTTTTTTAACCTTCTACAAACAAATCCTATTATTTTTGCCACATTTATTATGTCATCAGTCTGCAAATGCTTTTAATTTTGACCAGTCTAAAATTTTGTAGTATGGGAAAGAGTTAACGGTATAGAATCGAGACAATTCTGTTACTGCAGTGTGTTAAGTGAAAAACATTTATCCCTTTACAAAACAATCCTGACTTTAAAGAAGCCTGAGGAAATAGCCTTTTGTAAACATTGTTGGAACAGGAGAAAATGCTGGAAACTAGCATTTTTTTCCCTCTCCCACAATGTTTATTACCCTATCAAAAGAAAAATTCTGTCATTGGAGCCACATTTAGATTGTCATCTGCACATGCTTTTCAATTAGGACAAGGCTTCATTTTTGTCATTTCGTAAAGCGTAAACTAAAGTACTGTCAAAATAGCACTGATCAAAGAAACAAATTAATTCATCCAAAATCATGCCAATCATGGCTATGGTGATCTAACTTTTCTACCCAATGTATGAGTTTTAGGCACATGGTTCATCCTTACCACTCTCATTTGATGTATATACCAGTATTTATGTTTTTTTGTGCCATGTACCTCAATTTACCATCCAGACCTTCTTAGCTCCACTGGCCAAAGGCTAGTGAGTTTATGTAATAGTGCTGTTTTCATGGTGAACGTCTGCTTGCTTCCATGCTTTAACTTTTAAACATCTTCTGTGATACTACAGAATTCAAAATTTTGATCAAACTTTAGAACAACCATCCTGCTGTGGTTTTCTTCAGTATTCTTTATCAAACAATTTTATTCCATTTAACACTGTGGTTTATATGCCAACAAAACAGAAAAAAATGATAATCTTTACATATGTTCTTCTCCAATACCACAGGTTTGAAATTTCTATAAATTGGCATACATAGTCCTTATATGGACCTCTGTCAGATGTCTTGATATGAGCCCTGCACTGGCAAAAGGGGGTTTAATGCATCTTCATGATGCATTAAACCAAGTAAGTCATCACATAATTGTGGATCCATGAAATGAATTTTGTCTTACAATTGAATGAACCATTAGGTGGAATGGTCCTTTTACATGCACTAATATTTTACCAATAGCAAAATGTTTCGACCCAAGTCAGCCTACAAGGACAGCACAGGCTGATCTGGGTCTATGATTTTTGCAGATGCATCAATATAAAACAAGCTATAGTACAGCTAATAATGTCCATAGGGAAATGATTCCTGTTTTTTATGGCAGATATTTCTCGATAATCATACAACATTATAATATGGTTGGTACGGTCTATTTAAGTTTTCTAGAATGACGATTATTTATAATAACTTACTACAGTATTTTGCAGTGTCAGAAATTATAATTCTTATAAAACAGTTACATGTACGTAATAAAATTAAACGGACATTCATGGAATTTGGAGGTAAAAATTTGTCAGATGAAATTCTTTTGAGCTTGCCAGAGGCTCGCTCGATAACTTTTTTTCAGACTTGTTGAACAAAATTTATCTGAAATGCCAAAATCATGTGAGATCCTACATTTTCTGTTTATTAGGAAACTCCAGGGCTTATTTTCATCAAAATTTCTAAATTGCATTCTTAGTTATATTCTTGATTTAGAAAGTGACACAGTTTGTGATTTGCTGGAGTATTTGGTTTTAGCTAATTTGAAATTTAGAAATTTTTTGAGAATTAGACTAAGATTGTTATTGAGAACGGTTGTTGAATAGGGGGTCAGGAGTGCAGAGGTATTGCACTGGCCGCCAAATCACTTCTGAATATCTTGAATAACATGAAATATGTTGAACACATGTAAACCAAACACATTTTGTATTGTTTATAGGCCTATGGCCCATGCAGATATCATCATCAGCCATAAAGAGCCTGTGACTGCCTGCATGTATAATCCCGCATTTAAACAGGTCATCACTGCTTCAGAGAGTTCGGTAAGTCTTCTTTCATAACTCTTTACCAAATGACAAAATTTTGGCCTGGTCCAAATTGAAAGCATTTGTAGACAACAAATGTTTTTCAAACATAAAATTTGTATTTCAAAGGGTAGAAAACATTGTGGGAAAAGAAGAAAATGCTGGTTACCAGCATTTTCTCCTTTTCCCACAATTTTTTCAAAAGGACTCTTCCTCAGGGTTGTTAAAAGTTAGGATTGCCTGGTAGAGAGTTCATTGTATGAGCCATGCTATAGCCAAAGGGGGTTTAATTTATCTCTGCAACCCTCTGAATCCAGAGGTAGAATGGTCCTTTGACATGCAGAAATCTTACAAATAGCAAAAAGTTTTGATCCATGTCAGCCTGTGTTGACTGCACATGCTGACTTGGTTGGCTACTTTTTGCAGATACATTAAACGCCCTTTTCCACAGAGATACATAGGATCTGACATGAGTTGGCTTTTGAGATAGAATTTTATTAAATGAGTCTAGGGAAATTCTATTAAGCGAGCCTTTGGCGATCTTAACAACATTTTCCTTGACAAGTTTAATAAAATTTCATCTCAAATGCCAATGAATTGTCAGATTCTTTTCATCACATAACGATATTTCACGAAATATAGATCAGAAGATGTAAAACCATCCATAGATCTATAAAACCCATTCACTTCTATGAAATACGTACAAAATGACGTCAAAAATGATGTCACTTAAGGAATGAAGAGAACTTTTTTTGTTTTCATGGAGGTATGAAAAAAAAACCTAATCACACTGTATGAAACCGCGAAGCGGTTTCATACAAAAGTGTGATTAGGTTTTTTTTTCATACCTCCATGAAAACAAAAAAAAATTCTCTTCATTCCTTATAATTCAATATCACAGACAACAAATATGCACTTAAGTTCTACTCTAACTGCTTTTTTTGTAAATCCAACATTGCGTATTTATTTAAAGTCCATTTCATTGATAATTCTTAGCGCGGTAAATCAGCTCGTTCATGCCGTAATAATGACGTAATTCATGACGTCATTATAGTATTGAACATTTGCAGATTTAGTCGATTTATTATTAGAAGTAGATCTACAATACGCTAGAATTAAGTTGAAAATAAGATTGTTAGAACCCAGCAAAGTGACAATGAGTTTTCAGTTCTCTCTTTGAAATTACTGTTGGATTTCTTTTTCGATATTCAGAGAAAATAAATTCAGCTAGCAATTTGAACTTCGGACTCGATATAGATCTAAAATCAGAAAGAAAAAACATTATGGAATCTCGTATACATGTTTGTTTACATTTTTTTGAATGCAAAAGTAGTTCCGGCACTGCTAATTTTTTTTTTTCATGGAGCTATGAAAAAAATTTTTCAGCCAATCAGAACTCGCCAATGTTCATGAAAAAAATTAATATTGAATTATACAAATATGATATCAAACGTGTATAAGATAAGAAAATTCGTAATGGGTATATTACACTGAAAACAAGGGAAGTTATGTGATAAAATGTTTTATTGTAACAATTACCCACAATCTTTGATGAGATAAAGGGAGTGTTAATTCTGAACTCACTAGCCTGGTCTTTTACCTTTTTGCCACAATTTCAATCCTATGTTCTAAAAATACTACAGAAGATTGGCTTGAAAAACATAAATAGTAAAAGAAAAAAGCTGGTTACCATAAATTTATCATTTTCTCTGAATATTGTCTTCCCTTTCAGTGACAAACTCGAATGATTGAGAAATATTTATCTTTGTCTTCTGCAAATGCCTAAGAATTCAAGAAACCAAAAGGTTTGTTGTGTGGTAAAGAGTAAAATCATGTTTGTATAATGATGAATAATCAAACTCAATTAACCCTTATCCTGCTAAATACCTAGAATGGAATTTTTAATTCGATAATAAAAACCTAAATATTGCTATTTCAAAGGTATGTTTTGAGGAATAATATCTTTTTAGCGGACAGTGTAGATCCAAGATCAGACTGCACATTCTGTGCAGTCTGATCTTGTTCTACACTGTCCGCAAAAGGTCAGTGAGTCTCGCTTCGCAGCCTAAGGGTTAAGACTTCACCTCTGTATCAAACGACAAAAATTTGGACTCAACCAAACTGAAAGCATCTATACCATACAAATTAAATGTGGTTCAAATGATGATTTCAGTCGTTGAAAAGGTAGAAAGCATTTTGCATAAAGGAGAAAATTAATGCAAATTAATGAAACTGGGCCCTGTTTCTTATTCCTTTTTATTTTGGCATTGATTGAAATATCACACGATGACCTTTGATTCATTACAATTCTCTCTAGGTCATTAAAATCTGGGACTTTGAGACTGGCACCTCCATCTTTGAGTATGGAGAAGCACATGGTGAATCTGCCATCACCTGTATGACATTCGACAGATGTGGTAGACGGTGAGTAGTTTCACTAAATTTTGGGGTTTTGTGACTTGCCAACTTTGCCACGATGTCTGTCACAGAAGTATTACCCGTTACCAGACAACAAGATTGTTGACTTGTTCAAATTGAGCCACACTTGCAGACAAGTTAACTGTTTACTACTCGACAAAAGTTTAAACTTCAACAAATTGAAAGCATTTAAAGATGAAAAAACTCAGTTTCTGAAATTGAAATTTTCCATGAAACATTGTGGGAAAAGGAGGAAAGGTTTTTTCACCAGGGTTGTTAACACTCCGTATTGTCTGGTAAAGGGCTAAAATACAAAGTCTTTTACAAATTTTACACTATCCAAATTGTCACAGGTAAACATCAAAATGTTTTAGGTACAAACCCATATGGCATGAAATTTAAATTTTGATCTCTGCTTTTTTGTTTAATACAGTGATGGTTTACGCTGTTTTTAACAGTTGCAGAGACTTTTTTTTTTTGTTTTTAGGTTAATAACTGGAGGTAGAGATGGTTTGATAAAGATTTGGAATTATAACAATGGTCACTGTCTGAAAGTGCTACATAAAGGTAAGTGCTTATTTATGTTTCTTCTTTCTATGTTAACACTTTACCAAATGACAAAATTTTAGACTCGTCCAAACTGAAAGCATTTGCAGATGACAAATTAACCCTTTACCACATGGCAAAATTTTAGATCTATCCAAATTGAAAGCATTTGCAGACGACAATTTCATAGTGGCTCAAATGGTGTAATTTTTCTTTGATAGGGTAGAAAACATTGTGGGAAAAGGAGAAAATGCTGGTAACCAGCATTTTCTCCTTTTCCCACAATGTTTTCAACAGGCTTCTCTCTAAAGGTCGTTAAAAGGCGTCATTGTGTGGTAAAGGGTTAAATGGAGCTGAATTCTAGGATATGTCTTTGAAAGAGCAGAAAACTCTGTGGGGATAGGAGAAAATTCTGGTTACCAGCATTTATTCCTTTTCTCGTGATCTTTTTAAAGGCCTTCTACTTCAGGATCTGGAAAACACAGGATTATTTAGCAAAGGGTTAAGCCTAAAAGAGTTGAGCACAATGTTCTGCCAATGGTTTTGAACACAATTCAGATCAAGAATAATTATTGAGAACAGGAAGTCTGATCTTTGCCCTTCACTGACCAATATTTTGTGAGATCACTGAAGCAGTATGGTGGTTTTTATGAAATGAAAATATTCATAGAAATTTTTAATCTTTATCCCGCTAAATAACTTAAATGAAACTCCCAAGCGGATAGTATAAACCCGAGTAATGCTATTTCAGACTGATTTTTTGGAGAAGAATATCTTTATCGGTCAGTGTAGATCCAAGATCAGACTTCATGTTCTGTGCAGTCTGATTTTGGATATTCATTGTCTGCAAAAGGTCAGTGAGTCATGTTTAGCAGCATAAGTGTTAAGTGCTATTTGCCTGTCTTTTTCATGTTTTTTTTTTACTTTTGCTGTTGTTGAGAGAAGCGTTGAGGTAATGTTATAGTCCTTGCGTTGTTGTCTAATGTCATAGCCCTTGCACTGTTGTCTGCATTGTTTGCATCATGCAAAAACTTTGACATTTTATACTATCTCTGTTATTGCTCAAGATATTTACTTCTAACTTTGACTAATTGTTAACTTTCAACTATGCAATTTGACATAGTATGTGAATACAGCCCACAGGGAGTCGGGAAAAACTTAAATTTGAACTTTGCAGAAGAGCAAAACGAAGAAATCTGTGACCTATGTTATGTGGAGATGAACCGTAATAGATACATTATCGGTGTGGGATGGGATAGACGAATAAACATTTACAATGATGACATATCAGATAGCACCATTCACCATGTTCAATACCCGCTTCCAAAATGGCAGGATGACATTGTAAGTAAAATTAACCATTTATCAAACCCATTAACAACCTGGAGAAAAGAAATCTTTGTGAAAGCATTGTGTGAAAAGGAGAAAATGGTGGTAACCAGCATTTTCTCCTTCTTCACAATGTTTTCTAGTCTTTCATTGACAAATCTCATAATTTTAGACACATTTATTTTGTTGTCTGCATTAGTGCCTTCAAATTGGGGGAGTCTAAACTTTTTGTTGTTTGTTAAAAAGATAGCTGATATTCTTTGTAGTATGACCTTTGATGTTTTTTAGCTCACCTGAGCACAAAGTGCTCAAGCTGAGCTTTAGTGATAGTGCTGTGTCCGGCATTTGTAGTGTGTCATCTGTTGTAAACTTTTACCTTGTGTACACTCTAGATAGTCATTTTGTCAGGTTTCATACCTCTCTCTTCATTTAACAAATTTTTTGACATGGTCTATGCGAGAAAGAAGCCACTGGCTTGAAAAGAATGTTGCACAAATTTACTGTTAAAATGAAACTCCAGGAATGCATGTATAGGTGAAACAGACCAACATAATTTCACCCTTTCCCAAACAACAAATTTTAGACTCCTCCTATTTGAAACATCTGCAGATGACATATTCAAAATCAATACACTCAAATGAGATTAATTAAGTTCTGATCGCATAGAAAATATGGTGGGAAAAGTAGAAAATACTGGTTACCAGCATTTTCTCCATTTTCCACAAGATTTTCAAATGCCTCCATGCACATGATTGTTAAAACTATGGATTGTGTGGTAAAGGGTTTACTGAAATATTATTAAACTTAAACACGCACAAACAGGCAAATAAATCCTTTTTTTTTTAAATACAGAATCGAGGTCACAAGGAAGACATCCTGACTGTGGCACAATGTCCTCCCAATTTACTCGCCACAGCCAGCTATGATGGACAAATCATTGTATGGAATATGGTGTCTGGTCACATATTTGCTCATCTCAATGCTCCTTGTCCACCTAACTATGAAGATCAGTCATGTATGTAGAAGTTAAAATTTTCATTGCAGTTTTTTGTTGATGGGTTGTTAACTGTTTACCAAATAATCTTTTGTTTGTTGACCCTGGTGAAGTAAGATTATGAAAACATCATGAGAAAAAAAGAAAATGCTGGTATACAGCACTTTGTTCACTTCCCACATTTTTTATAGCCTTCAATTGACAGATTCCTGCATATGATAAGATTCAGCTATCAACCTGGTTATCAAACAATGCTTTTTTAATGAGCCTTGGGAAGAAAGCTTTTGAAAACATTGTGAGAAAAAGAGAAAATGCTGGTAACCAGCATTTTTCTCCTTTTCCCGCAAGGTTTTCTAGCCTTTCAAATACAAACCCCATCATATCAGCTAGATCCAGTTTGTCATCTGCTAATGCTTTCAGAACTAGCAGGTCTAAAATTGAACGTTTGGTAAAAAGTTAACCAAAGTTTATTGATTGTGAGAGTCAAACATGACCCCAGCAGTAAGCAGAGACTAGAAATAAACTATGTCACAAGCAATTTCTTTTTTTTTTCTCACTGTTTTGAGAAACCCTCTCTTTCAGGGTCATTAAAACTCGGGATCATGTGGCAAAGGGATAAGGCAAAAATACTGAAATGTACTTGTACTTAGCAAGCATATTTGAACTGTGCTTTGTGAAAAGGGGGCTTAATGCATCTGCAAAAAAAGTATCCACCCAGGTGACCAGGTCAACCTGTGCAGTCAAAACAGGCTGACCTAGGTCAAAACTTTTTGCTCTTGGTCGATTTTCTGCATGTCGAAGGACCAGTCTACCTCATGATTTAGTCGGTTG
This sequence comes from Hippopus hippopus, assembly GCA_946811185.2. Lineage (NCBI taxonomy): Eukaryota > Metazoa > Mollusca > Bivalvia > Cardiida > Cardiidae > Hippopus > Hippopus hippopus. Next base: position 8,144,399 of record OX328100.1, on the reverse strand, counting down.
TTGGACAGAATGAATTTTTATGGATCCATAGATATTAACACTTTAATAACGAATCCTGGGTTTCAACGACCTGAGCATAGAAGCCAATTAAGAACAGAGTCGGAAAAGGACAAAATGCTGATAGCCAGCATTTTCTCACTTTCCCACAGTGTTTTCTACCCTTTTAACCCTTTCCCAAATGACAAATTTTAGACTGGTCCAAATTGAAAGCACTTGCAGACGACAAAATAAACCTAACTCAAAAATTTAAATTTGTTTCAAGCCGGGTAGAAAACATTGTGGGAAAAGGAGAAAATGCTGGTTACCAGCATTTTCTCCTTTTCCCACAATGTTTTCAAAAGGGTTCTATCTCAAGGTCGTAAAAACCAGGGATTGTTTGGTAAAGGGTTAAAGACAAATTCTATCATTTCAACCACATTCAGTTAGTAGTTTGCATATGATTGCAATTGGGTCATGTAGAAAATTTTGTTGTTTGTTAAACAGATAAACCCCCTTTTGCCAGAGCATGTACATTTACGAGGGCTGTTCGATATGTAATGTGTATTGTACCACAGCGCGATAACGCTTTCGACGATGTCATGGATAATGATACGCTTGAATAGCTCTATTCAATAGCTTTGCAACGGTATAAACATGAGCCTTTAGCTCCACATAATTTTAAACTTATAGTCATTTCATTAGAGCTAGTCGTTGACCACTGTTGTAAAAAGGGTTGGGAAACGGATTAAGAATATTGAAGAAATTAGAGCTTATATAAAAGTTCGCACAAAACTCGGTCATTCGGTAATGCAGATTTTTACTGAATTGGGGGAAGTTTATGGGTCTGATAAGGTATCTTATGAGACAGTTCGTAGGTGGAGAAAGAAATTTCTGACTGGCACAGAGTCCGTCAAAGATGCAGCAAAATCTGGCCGACCTGTGACTGTAACAGGCAAGGCAAATGTCTCAAAAGTCAGGGAAATAATTGAAAATGATGGCAGATACATGATTCGTGATATTACCAACGCTGTTGGCATATCTCTATTGTGGGTGCATTTCATTTTGAAGCGTATTTTGAAATTAAGAAAGATTTCTGCCAGATGGATACCGCATATATTGACAGATGACCAAAAATGGGTACGAGTACAAACCACTAAGCAGTTGCTCAAAATGTTTCCCAAATTCAATCAAAGACAGTTTGCAAACATTGTTACTGGTGATGAAACATGGGTTCACTATTTCGAACCAGTAAGAAAAATTGGAAACAAAATATGGCTAACTAAATACGGTAGAAGGCCTGTAGTTGCCAAAAGAAGCATAAGCACAACGAAGGTTCTTTATTGCATATTCTTCTCATGTGATGGTATAGCCGTACAAATTCTGGTGCCGAAGGGCAAAATTGTTACAGGTCGGTAATTACCGAGATGTTATACTAAAAAAGCTCAAGAAATATTATCTTAAACGATGCCCTGTGTCAGGATTTAGGCATGTTCGTCTACTTCATGATAATGCTCCATCACATACATCTGAGCTTGTGAAGCAATTTTTGAAGTCGGAGAAGGTTACTGTTTTGCCACACCCACCATACTCTCCAGATCTAGCCCCATGCGACTTTTTCCTTTTTCCAAAACTTAAAAAGTTCTTATCTGGTCGTTGTTACAAGTCCCGACAAGCCCTTGGCTCAGCCATCAGTCAGTGCCTCAGAGGTCTACCTAAATCAGCGTACCGTGACGCATTTCAGAAATTGAAATTCAGAGATTGAAATTATGTATTTCAAACCGCGGAGAATATTTTGAAGGGATGTAATGTTCATTTCACTATTTGAGTCGAATGCTTTTGAGATATCGTACAATACACATTACATATCGAACAACCCTCGTAGATCGTCCCATAGGTGTTTGCTTTGTACAGTTGGCATATATTTGTTTAGTGATTTTGTATTTTATCACACAGTGGATGGAGATTTAAGTATCAACAAATTGGTGTTCCTGTCAACCAGAGCCTACAAAAAGGACTCTGCCTCCCTTATTTCAAGTGGTCCTCGGGCTCATATTCATTTCTGGAATGTGTTTCAAGGGGGAGAACTCATGGCTCAATTCTCTGGTGTAAGTAACATTATCATATCCTAACCCAGAACAACATAACCCTTTTTGAACTGTTTACCAAATTACACAATTTTAGACTGGTCTAAATTGAAAGCATTTGCAGACGACATTCTAAATTTAGCTAAAATGATGGTAATTGTCTGTGAAATTGTCTGAGATTGGAAAATGGAAAAGAGGGACATTTTCAGATAGTGAGGGACTAGGAGGAACATGGTTCTTTGGTGAGTCATTGTAGCTCACTGGTAATATGCAGTGATATAGCCAGTAATTTAGGAGTTGCAGGTTCAAATTTCCAATGGGGCTAGAATTCTTTCTAAGGATAAGTAAAAGTCATGTGACCAAATTAATCGCTTTCTCAATCTCTCTCTCTCCCTCTCTCTCCCTCTCTCTCTCCATGCTATAATTTTGTAAATTTGATTTTCTGTATCTTGAAAAGCACTTTGCTTATCACAATAATCTTACAGTTCATAGAAAAATATTTCCTTTTACTCAAGTAATTCCTTCTGCGAGGTTCTTTTTTATATGACTGAAATCATCAAAAGAGAAGCAGAGAGTGGAGATTAAGATCAGACTGCACATATGTGCAGTCTGATCTTGATCTACATTCTCCACAAAAAACACTTATGTGCCTGTAAGGCAGGATAAGAGGTTATGGAAAGTCCTTTTGATTGAATGGTTGTATGGTGTTTAACGCCGTTTTCAACATTATTTCAGTTATATCGTGGCGGCCATTGCACCTATCCATGCTGTCCTGGAGTCTCTTTTACCAGTACTCCACACAATTTTCTTTCTAAGCCACTGACTGCTTTCCCACATAACCATCGTTAAAACAGTGGTCAGCGGTGGGAGAGGAATGGATCCTGTCACAATGACTATCATTAATCCTTGGAGAGAAATTGGCCTAGCCAGGGATCGAACCCACGACCACCTGTTCTGAGGTCCTGCACGCTACCAACTGAGCTACCGGGGCTTGGCAGTCCTTTTTTTAGAATCTATGCAAAAGATTCGCTCTATGTTGTACTCTTACAGACCAACTCAAAGGGTGCCATGGTAACAGTGTTAGAGTTGAACAAACCCAACACAATTCTTGTATCTGGAGACAGTAATGGTTTTATATACCTTTGGGATATAGATGACTACTGTACTGTGGGGGCGGAGCCAAACCCACCTGATGGTAAAATAATAATGTCTAGTTTCCTTTGGTATCTATTCCAGTTTTTTGAAAGACAAATTTTCAGATTTTGGAAATAGATTTGAGTTTCATTGTAGGTTCATCTTGATCTAAACTCTGACAGCATAATGAGTTTAGAAATTAAGGTAGTACCCTCCTAATGGAAAACAGCTATTTCCATTATAATATTATCCTACAAAATTAGCTATGATTAAAAATGAGTATTATTGTACTACTTTCACCGAGCCACTTTTTCCTTTTTTTCCTTCTTAAAATTATCATTTATAAATCTAAAACCACTATATTCTCATTACAAAGGGAGATAATAGTTACCTCCCTTTACAGGAAACTAACAAAAGTATCAACAAATAATTTCAAGATAGACATCAAAGGAATTTCTGGTCGGTTAGAAATGTGCAAAAATATTATAACAGTATAAATCCTTATTTATCAACTTATAAGAAATTTTATTCCATGTTGCACTAGAAGCGTTAGGATGGTAATACCTTAAGGCTTGGTCAGACCGACTAACGGATATGTAACGGAGGGAAAACGGACAAAAACATGCAGAATTTGGTTATCCGGTGACAAAATTCATCTCCTCTCGCCGCTCGAGGCTCCCGCGATCGGTGTGTGGAGTGAATGACCGCACGAGTACCGCACATGTAACGGAAAAAATGCATGTTTACCGGATATGTACCGGATAATAAACGGTCTATTAACGGATATCACCGCACGAGTAACAGACTTGTACCGGATAAAACGGAAATGCAACGTATGAGAACCGGACAAAACGTTCTTCCAACGTACGATGAACGGAAATGTACCGAACACCAACATACGAGGAACGTACTGGACACGTGACATGCCGAGGGTATAAATAGTCAGATGCATCCAAAGTCTGTCATTTGCACATCTCTGTCCGTTTTGTCAGGTGGAAATTTTTTGAACATGCTCAAAACTTCCGACCGGACGAAACGGATATCACCGGACAAGTAGCGGATTCACCGGATAAGAAACGGACATAAAACGAACGGATAAAATGATTTTTTATCCATTACTCGTCCGTTAGCTCGGTGTGACCAAACCTTTAAATTGGTGATTCAAGGATTATGAATTTAAATGTGATATAAACTCAAATGAAACAGGCTTAAACTTTTACCACACAATACTATCCTGATATTCGGTGATTATCAGCAAAAGTCTGTTTCTTTGACCATTTACCAAACAAATTTTCACTCTTTTCCAAGCTGAAAGCATTTGCAGACGGCAAGGTAAATACAGTCCAAATGATGAACTTTGTCTTTGAAAGGGTAGAAACGTTGTGGGAAAGGGAGAAAACGCTCTTTACCAGGATTTTCTCCCTTTACCCGAATTATGTCAAGAAAATGCTTTTTAAGATATCCTGAGAAGAAAAAGGTAAACCTCATGTTCGGCCTTATTTTATCTTTCAAGTCCTGTCTGTGTTTCAAAGGAAAGCACCTTCCTCAAACCTCGGACCATCTCACTGTAGTGGGGTTTACACCATAATTATCCTAATGCCATAGATATTACATTTCCTCAAGTATGAAAATACAACAGGATTTGAATACATGTAGCACTGTATTAGAATTTATGATGTATTTTTCATGACAGTGTTAATGACATGGAGGGGACATGTAAAGAGTGTTTCGTCCATTGCTTTAATGGAGGAGCAGAAACTATTGGTCAGCGGGTCAGTGGATTGTACAGTTCGAATGTGGAATATGGATGGACATTATGTCGGTATGTGATTTTGAATTTATTTTATAGATATGTCTAGGTTACCAACCTTAATTCATAACTTCCAGAAGATCACATTTTATATGTATAGAAGACTTCTATTCTTATGCATCATGAATGTTGTCTGTCCATGTGTCTCTTCATCCATCTGTAGGCCCATCATGCTCAATTTCAAGTTGTGAGCTCCCTGTCTGAGTTTGAATATATTTTACACATGCGTGCACCTTGATAAGATGATGTGCTGAGTGGAGGTTTCAGATGCAAGACTTCAAGCTCAAGATTGCAGCAGGGTGTCAAAGGTCACATGCTTTAGAACCATGTCCCTACATATCTCTTGAACTTCTGGTTGATTTTTTCTCAAAATTTTCACACATGTGTGCACCTTGAATAGTTGAGATGCAAAGCAGATGTTTCAGTGGCTTCATTTTCAAGGTCTTGTTGGGTCTTTAAAGATACATCTTTACAGCCAGGGAGAAAAGGCACTGTTAAAACTTTAGCGTGTAAAATTAAAGTTGTAACTTTAACTATCTACCAAACAGAACAATTTTAGATAGGTCCGAATCGGAAGCATTGGCAGAAGACAAATTAAAAATGACTCAAAAACTGAATTTGCTTTTAGAAGGGAAGAGCATATTGTTGGCAAAGGAGAAAATGATGGTTTCCAGCTCCTTTTCTAACACTGTTTGCAAAAGCATTCTACCCCTTTTCCAACATTGTTTGCAAAAGCCTTCCTCCTAAAAGTTTTGGTAACCAGCATTTTCTCCTTTTCCCACAATGTTTTCCTCCCTTCTCAAAACAAATTTCAATATTTGAGTCACATTTATTTTGTTGTCTGTAAATACTTTTGATTTGGTCCAGTCTAAAATTTTGGTGTGTGGTAAAGATTTAGGTCTAGGTATAGAAAAGTCATGTCTGCTTGGTAATGATATGAATAAAAAGCTATTATTATTTTGTTACTGTTTCAGGAACTTTTGGACAACCGGAACCATGGGACATTTACAACAAGACGACATGGAACCATCCGATGGTGCCCTACGATGTTTTAATTGATCCACTGAGTTTACCATCACATCCAGTTGTGGCGGAGAAACAAAACATGCATCAGATTATCCACGAAGATTCTGTGAAGGATGAACCTGTAAGATAAACTGAGCCATGCTATGGCAAAAGGGGGGTTAATGCATTTTACCATGCAAGTTATCATATAATGGGAGACAAAAGATAGTTACTTCCCTTGATAGCTCTCCACTACTAACTAGGTCCTGAACAAGGCATTACTTGGTTTTCATCCTTGCTATTCATTGCACTGTCTGGGAATGTTCAGCTTTAAATATCTACTTCAAAATTTATCAACCACAAAATTGATCTATTTGTTGCATTTCAATGGTAATAGTGTGTGGAATTCGATTTGAAAACTTTATGAAGATCATACATACACATTATAAGTAAAATTATAATAATCGCGATGTTTCTTAGAAAAGCAAGGATAAAAACAAAGGAAACCAAATAAAAGGACCTAGTTGCAATTTGGTTACCTTGGTTTTTATCTAACAAGGGGGATAATTTGAATTGCACTTTTTTCTCCCATTGAGCCATGCTGTGTGAAAAAGGGTGGGAGTGTTAACCCTTATCCAGCTAAATAACTACAATGATTTTTTTTAATTCAATAATAAAAACTCAAATATTGCAATTTCAAATTTATGTTTTCCGGAATAATATCTCCTTCTCGGAGAGTGTAGATCAAAGATCAGACTGCACAATCTGTACAGTCTGATCTGATCTACACTGTCCGCAAAAGGTCAGGGAGTCGACCTTAGCAACCTAAGGATTAATACACCTGCAAAAAGTATTGACTAATGTCAGCCTGTGCAGTTCATGCAGGCTGACCTAGATCGAAACCTTTTCTAATTGGTCAAGTCTCTGTATGTCAAAGGACCCTTCATCTCCAGATTCAGTCAGATGTTAGACAAAATGGATTTTGTAGATCCAGAATTATGCAATGACTTGCTTGTTCGCTATATATCTCTTTAATCCCTAATCTGATTTTGAGAATATCTCACACACGTGTGTACCTTGAAAAGACCACATGCAAAGCAGAAGTCTCAGTTGCTAGTCTTCAAGGTCAAAGTCGCATTTCAGGGTCAAAGATTACATACACTTAAATCATGTCCGCTGCCTATCTCTGGAACCCCTCATCTAATTTTGAAAACAAATCACATAATTATTATGTTGGGCTCCTACGTCAAGGTCACGGGGGGGGGGGGGGGGGGGGGGGAATCAGAGTCCTACGTCAAGGTCACGGGGGGGGGGGGGGGAAATCAGAGGTGACATGCTTTTGCAAACAACTTTGTTGTCTGGCATATGGTAAATTTATGAACACACCCCTTTCTCATACAGTCCTGATTTTATACAACTCTGAGAAAGAAAGCTATTGAAAACATCGTGAGGAAAGGATAAAATGCTGGTAACCAGCATTTTCTCCTTTACCTACTGTGTTTTTCACCCTTATGTAGACTGAATTCATCATGTGAGTTATATTTAGTTTGTTGTTTGCAAATGCTTTCAATTTGGATAAGTGCAAAATTTAGTCATCTTAGAAAGAAAGCTATTGAAAACATTGTGGGGAAAGGAGAAAATTCTTTTAGGCAGTGCCTTACCCTGGACACTCCTGCATGAACCACATTACTAGCAAGGATCAAACCAGAAGGTACCTATAGGCATGCACAAATTGTGACCATTGTCTTACCTAAAATGACTATTTTTCTCGCATTGTTTTCTAGACTGGCAGAACACCCACACCTCCTGTGGTATTTAACAAACAGTTCCATGTGGATGATGATACCATTGCCATGCAAATTAAGGAAAAGTCCTTCAAAAAGGGTACAGGAAAAAGGTATTGATTGTTCTCTTGGTTTTAAACCCCTTACCACAAAATCCGGAACAACCTTGGGAATAAAGCTTTTGAAAACATGGTAGGAAAAGGAGAAAATGCTGGTAACCAGCATTTTCTCCTTTACCCACCATGTTTTGTACTCTTTTAAAGATAAATTCATCATTTGAGCCAATTTCAATTTTCATTCTGACAATCTGGTTACCAGTGTTTTCTCCTTTTACCACCATGTTTTCTACTCTTTTAAAGTTAAATTCATAATTTGAGCCAATTTTAATTTTCATTCTGCTAATGTTTTCATCTTCGACAAATTGAAGATTTTATCAGATAAAGAGTTTTGGTTGCTTTCAGCAGTATATCAGTCAGATCATGATTGCTAGTTCATTTATTCCCAGACTTTTTGACTTATGTTAACCAGTAGCTCATACAACACTTCTTTAAAACCGCTGGCACCTCACCCACAAATACATCACTGAAACAATATTCAGGGTTGAGAGATGATTGAATCCTGTTGCTATATCTATCGTCACCTTCAAAAAAAACGTATTATGAGGGCTACACTAAATTTGATGTCCACAAATGAGAACATGCTTATCAGAGGTGACATAAGTTATGAATGTATATACAGGGAAGTTTTTAAAATTATGTCTCAAACTACAAGGAGCCCAAGGGGCCATATTTTGAGTGTATCATAACCTTGGGTTTAAGATGGGAGATCCATTGGGGTTACCTATGCCCTCCCCCATTTGGAAAGGTTTGCCAAATCATTGCTATGGTTCAAGTAATTCTTTATCACAAAACAAAGTTCTGCAGTTACCCCTATTGAAAGCATGTGTGGTTATTAACTCTTTCCATACCATAGATGATATCATAAGTTTTTGTGGACAGTGTAGATAAAGATCAGACTGCACAGAAAGTGCAGTCTGATCACTTATCTACACTGTCAACTGCTTTATTCTGGATTATGCCTGAACCCTTTCTTGATCTTGCACCGAAACTATTTGTAGCCTTTGCGAAATGCAATTTATGAAATGAATGAAAGACTTAATGAATGAAATATGACTCAATACTTAGTGAGGAAGTTTGTCATCTCCCTTCCAGCACCATAGGTGAAAACAAGAACTTTTGAACATGGGTCAAGATCAGACTGCACAGAATGTGATGTCTGATCTTAGATCTATACCCTATACTTGTAGTGTCAAATTGGAAAAATTCAAATCTTTCCGAGTTTCAGTGGATTGCCTTCTCGGTTGTTGAAAGAGGTTGAGTTTATATCTTTGGTGCAGAAAGGGAACATTGTGGGAATAGAAGAACTATGAGAAAAAGAGAAAATGCATATAAGCACTGCTCAGATTCTTCTTTTGCTACTTTTTTGAAATGTTCTGTTTTAAATCAGATGACTAGTCTTTTAGAAAAAAAAATATAATTGCATTAGGAATAGTTTGTGATTCATACAGCATTTTCTACTTTTCCCACAATGTTCCATACCTTATCAACAACAAATCCCATCATTTGTGTCACATTTAATTTTTTTTCAGCAAATAATTTCAGTTTTGACAATATCAAACTTTTGGCATCTGGTGGTCAATTAATAGTTTCCTATTCCATAAATTTCAGGCAACGTCATGAAAAATTGCGACCAGTTAGAGTAGACCGAGGGGGTCCAAGTGAATATCAAATGTTGCGCTGCGAGGACCTGGAAGAAACACCCAGACCCAAGACTCCACCAATCAAGAGGAACAAAGATGATCCGTTTAACTTTCATTTTGACTGACTGTGATAAATCCAAAGCCTAACTGTGATAGACTTTAATTTCTAATTGCTGATGATGCTGTTCAAGATTCTTTCTAGCCTATTATATTTAGGGGACATAACCCTTTATCACATTACAAAATTTTAGACCTGTTCATATGACATGAATTTACATACATCACTTCAGATGTTTTTCAAATGATAGTATTTGTAGAAAACATTGTGGGAATAGGAGAAAATGCTGGTTACCAGCATTTTCTCCTTTTCCAACAATGGTTTCTAAAGTTTTTTTTCCTCAGGGTTGTTAAAAACTTGGTATTGCGTGGTAAAGGGTTAACTCTGTGACTCCTGCTGAAAAAGTTTTTTTTTTTTCTTTTGCTGCCCACCAACTTGTGGCAAAAAAGGAAATTGCTAATGTTGAGCAATTTCTCCTTTTACCACAGTGTTGCCACATGTTATAATGTTTGAAACCTTGAATCATGTTGATATTTAGTAGGGATTCATTTTTTTTGTTTAAATTTGTTTTATGAGATAAAGAGCAAAGAAAAAAAAAATCAAATGTTATTCAGTAGTAGAAGACAGAATAATCGCAATTTTAGATTGTCCAAATTGAAAGTATTTTCTGATGACAAACTGCACAACTGTGTCATTCTTGATTATATTACATGTCCTTGAAAGCATAGAAATATTGTGGGAAAAGGAGAAAAAACGGTTACTAGCGCTTTCTTTCTTTTCCACAATGTTTTCAATAGCCACTTTCCCAAGGGTCTTTAAAAGATGGAAGGAATTGTATGCTGAAGAGTTACGGCTGTTTTTATTCAGGACATTTCTTTAGATATCACAGATGGTAGATACAGGATCAGATCACGTGTTCTGTGCAGCCTGATTTTGATCCATCCTGTTAATGAAATCAAGTCAATCCTTTACCAAATGAAAAAATTTTAGACTGGTCCAAATTGAAAGCACTTGCAGACAACAAAATAAATGTAACTCAAAAATTGGAATTTGTTTCTAGCAGGGTAGAAAACGTGAGAAAAGGAGAAAATGCTGGTTACCAGCTTTTTCTCCTTTGCCCACAATGTTTTGAAAAGGCGTCTATCTCAGGGTCGTAAAAACCAGGGATTGTTTGGTAAAGGGTTAACCCATTACCACACAATCCCTACTTTTGATGACCCTGAGACAGAAGCCTTTAGAAAACATTGTGGGAAAAGGAGAAAATGCTGGTAACCAGTATTTTCTCCTTTTCCCACAATGATTTCTACCCTTCACAAAACAAATTTCAAATTTTCAGTCACTTTTATTTTGTCATCTGCAAATGCTTTCGAATTGGACAAACCTAAAATTTTGTCGTTTGGTAATGAGTTGAGCATTTGAAGGGTTTAACGCATCAAGTACAGATCAGAAAAGGCCTTGAAAAATGTGGCATGTGGTAAAGTGGTATGCATTGCGCAATCTCTCCATTTATCAGAGAATTTTTTTCCTGTTTTTTTTTTTCAACTTTTTTTTTTTTGATATCTGTGTTTGAAAGACTCATTAACTTTATTAAACTGATTACATGTACTTGATTGGTTGATTCTTATAATATTCAGTCTAAACCATATCCTGCTAAATAAATGATGTACAACTTTCAAGCTGATAGTAAAAACTTGAATTTTGTTATTTCAAACTTATTATACCCCCGCAAAACGAATGTTTTCGGGGGTATACTGGAATCAGCCTGTCTGTCCATGTGTCTGTCCGTGTGTCTGTCTGTGTACAAATAATTGCCTGTTTCTGTCAAAGCGCTGGCGGGGGTATTAAGTCACATTCAGTGACAGCTCTAGTTTCTTTTTTAGAAAAATATCTCCTTATCGGACAGTGTAGATCCAAGATCAGACTGCACATTCTGTGCAGTCTGGTCTTGATCTACACTGTCCCGAAGAGGTCAGTGAATAGTGCTAAGCAGCTTACGTGTTAGGATTGCTTATCATCTCTCCACTTTTATAAACAGTGTAGATCAATATCAGGCTACTCCAAACATGTAGTCTGATCTTAGATCTTCATTGTAAACCCTGTTGTAAGTAAGAGATGTTGTCAAACATAATCTTGAAAATACAGTAATTTTGCCTCCCTTTTTCTCCCTCATTGCAAATCTACAGATAGAATTATGTAGCCTGCTAGACTGAAGTATTTTCCATCCCAGTGTAAGTTATCTGCTCTTGAATGAATTTCAAAATGGATGGTGTGAATAAATTAGAGAACTGTACAATTCATACCAGACAAGCCCTAGACTGTTACCTCACCAACTCATAGCAAAGAGCAAATGAGAGCAGTTGTACAAAAATGTCGAAGAAGCCAAGTTCGAGCACTTAACTGTTGAACTTACAAAAGGTTTTAAACCTTTCCGAATAGAAAACATTTGAGGATGAAAATTCAAATATGGCACAAAATTGTATTATTTATTTTAGAGAGAGCAGAAAATATTGTGGGAAAAGGAGAAAATGCTGGTTACCAGCATTTTCTCCTTTTCCCACAATGTTTTCAAAGTTTTTCCTTATCAGTGTTGTTAAAGCTCAGGGTTGTTAGCGGAAGGGTTTATGCAGACTGACTAAGATATACAACATTTCAATAGAAATCATATACAACCTCAGCTGATATACTTGTGCAAGCACCCCAACACTTTTTCCAAAGCGATCACAGTTTTTATGTCCCTACATTATGAACATGCAAAGTAATACTTCAATACGAAGTTCAAATGTATTTTATTTCAGTACGTACGGGTAGGTTACCTTATATTCAGAGCCAATGGCTCTGTTAACAAAATGTTATGTTGGTCTTACGGTTTTGAAAGTATTGGCCCAATAACAACTGAAAAAACAGAAAAGCTTGTCATTCTTTGTACTGATGAGTTCTTATGTCTTTGAAATTTAACCCTTTACCAAACGACAAAGTTTTAGACTTTTCCAAATTCAAAGCACTTGCAGACAACAAATTAATTGTAACTAAAAAGATTATATTTGTCTGTCACAGAATAGAAAACATGGTGGGAAAAGGAGAAAATGCTGGTTACCAGCATTTTCTCCATTTCCTCACAATGTTTTCAAAAGCCCTCCTCCTCAGGGTTGTTAAAAGTCGGGATTGTGTGGTAAAGAGTTAAAAAAAAAGGAGAATGTCATGCAATGCTCTGTTCTTTCAACGAGTTTTCTGCATTTAATTGTAGAATGTGTATAGGTAGTTTGAGGTTCATAGGGACCCCTGAATTGGTAAATATCTTGAAAAATACTAAATCGATCTATATGAAACTTTTCAAAGTCTATTAAAAATGACCATACTAAACTCTCACAGCAAAAATGATATTTTTTCTTTTACAGAAAAGAGTATGTTGCCCATTCCAGTAGTGTTACATTGTTGTTCTAAAGCTTAACTTTCTCCGACGGTTTTACACAGTGACCAGAACAGCAAACCTAACTGGACTGGTGTATCATCACTACAACACTTAAGTTAAATATAAGGTCCCCAATTCTTTTTTTCTTTGCAAATCATATAGATCTGCATAAATAACTTGCCTTAGATATTGCTTTCGTGACGTTCATATTAATCTTCAAAGTGTAAAGGATTTGTGAAATTTTCTGTTGTAGGCCTATGTTGTCTTTTTTCCAAGATTTGGTCTCAGTTTTATTTTTGGCAGGTCTTCTTGTTTTATACAACTATTGTTGATAATGTATGTGTTTATTAACTCTTTACCAAACGACAAAATTTTAGACTTGTCCAAATGGAAAGCATTTGCAGACAACAAAATAAACGAGACTCAAAAATTGAAACTTGACTTTAGAAGAGTAAGAAACATTGTGGGAAAAGGAGTAAATGCTGGTTACCACCATTTTCTTCTTTTCGCACAATGTTTTCAGAAGGCTTCTCTCTCTGGGTCATAAAAACCAGGGATTGTTTGGAAAAGGGTTAACGCTAAGATATGAACGTCTTTCAGGGCTTGTTTTGAATTTTTTTCGCAATGATTCTTTCTGAGTTTGCCTAAAATTACCTTAATTGGATTTAGGTAATAGTTATAGAATGGTAATCTTAAAGACACTGTATCCCTTTGACATAAAAAAGTCAACTACTTAAAGTGACAATAAAGGCCAAAAGTAAACAAAGCGTTTGTTTAATGCATTTGAATTTATATCGTACCATGTAAAAGTATGGAAATTATTTTGAAGATGACAATCTGTCATTGTACGGTCGGTCCAAGAATTAGCCGCTGACAGAGAGATTAATTTCAAAACTAGTTTAAAATCTGCCAGGTAGCTGTGTCCTTTGTTTACTTTTTGCAAGATTTTAGAATTCTTTTTTTTTGCCAGCGACTAACATATGGTCCGACCACACGATAACAGACTGTCATCTCCACAAGATTTTCCATACTTTTAAATGGTATGATTTAAAATGTATTATGACACCTGCTTTGATATTTTGGCCTTTACTGGGCCTTTAATACTTTAGGGCTGGTGTATGGAACTTTAAATTAGTTCATACAATTCACCCTTCTTCATTTTATTGTTGTATGCTTAACAAAATGATTTGAGCAAAAGTTTGCCTGGGTTTCTCGAAAAACATCTATGCTTGTGCGTGAAAAGGAAAACAAGTGCGTGCGAGTCTCCGACACCGTATTACTAAAATAAAACCGAATAACAGAGATAAGGGCCTCAAAAACTTGCGTATTTGCTGTTCAAACAATAGACGAACATAGTTACTATACTTGTTCGATACATTAATACATTTAATAAAGTTAATACGTGTGTTCGATGGAACGTGACCGGATTTATGAAAATACCAAGGATTGTATCTTGGACAACGCGATGTCGAAAAACTGGAACAGCTAAACGATGTCTTTGTCACTAAATGAAGAAAACGTCATCTTCATTACTGAACCTCTTGGGCAAAAAACATGTAAACTAAAATTTCCAACCTAGAGTTAAAAAGCCAGCAATTGCGATTTCGCCAAAACTCAGGCTTACCATCGGAAAATCTTATCGTGTAGAAAAGTCTAGATCAAGATCAGACAGCACAGAAAGTAAATGACTTACAAATGACATAGTTCAAGATCGCCGTGACTGCACAAAATGTGCAGTCTGATCATTGACCTACACCACCCGCTACTCCTTTCTAAGCGTTAATCCAGGCAAATCTTCAATCGGAGTTGAACTGAATTTTCAGCCGTTAAAAAAGTCGAATATGATAATTTGGCGAAAGGATTAAAGAGAACTATTAATTGTATTGGGTCCTACTAAAATACGCCATGGAGAATTTATACGCCATGGATACGCCATGAGAGTTTTTGCACGCCACAGCTGTTCCATAGCAGTGAAATAATACATTACCCAGTAAAATATATTGAGATACGCATTTTACATCATATATTTATGTTTCACCGAGGGAGAAATCGTACTTTGCAAGATATTTGCATTTGAAAATTTGATAAATAACAAAGTGAGGCAACTCTTATGACATAAGTATGATATATCAAACTTTGCCCGCCAGAGTATGGTGGCATATTTCTGCCACGAGATACGAGATAGCTATCATGATAATTTTAGAAAACTGTCGCGAGAAATTAAAGTTTCCTGAAAAAAATATCACGATAAAGTTAATATTTTAATGCAAAATTTCTCAATAGTGCACGAAGCTGACATCGAGATAAAATTATCGTGGTAGTTCTATCCGTGTCTCGATATCTTTAAATAGAAAATTTACCATTTGGATAAACTCGGTAGTTTTTGACTATACAAGATTGCAGTAAGTAAAAATTCGAGTTATTAACATTATTGTACGTAGCCTAATTGGTAAGTTTTGACAAGACTCGAAATGAATAGAAGCCTGTAAAATCAAAGACGACTCGAAATGCCTCCTACGAACAACTTTAAAACCATTCAGGGAAAAGGAGAATTCATAAGGTTGTAGACGAAGATGTTCCGAAACCGTATCTACATGTAAATATAGATACCGTGAATGTCAGTTATGGGCACGGAAGCAAAAAAAATCATGATAACAGTTAGAATTATCGCGATATTTTTATCGTGAAAATTTTTATTATCTAGATAATATTTCCAGGAAACTTTGTTTTATCACGATAGTTCTCTAAATTTATCATGATAGCTATCTCGTATCTCGCTGCAGAAATATGCCACCATACTTTTGCCAGAGCATGAATCATATATCTATATATTGTGTAGATTCTTTTCACCCGAATTTTTCTTTGTCTGCTTCTTAAGTGGGTTGAAATACAAATATATCGCTATCCTGATAGTTAAGCCTTCTGTTGCCAGGACTTTCTTCATGCAATCTGTATGTATTACATATCTATTAACTTAGCTTAAACGCTTCACTTTTTTAGGCCTGTATTTTTCTATGAGTTTTGTAGATTTCTAGTCTAGTTAACTCTTTGCCATCCGACAAAATTCTGTTCTCGTCCAAATAAAAATCGGAAAAAGACAAGTTTACTTCCGGTTCTAACGAAGAATCTTCGAGGGAGCGGTGAGCATTGTGGGAAGGAGAGAGAATGCTTGTCATCGGTTTTTTCTCCCTTTCACACAATGGTTTCATAAGTCTACTTCTTTTCAGGGTCATTAGAACACTGGATTGTTTGTAAAGGGGTTAAGTGTTTAACAAAAAAATTCACACTGTATAGTAATATGGCTGGTCGAGGGACTTGCTTCTGTAATTGACAGTATGATCAATGAAGAAGCAAGTCTAACGATTGCCATCTGCAAGGAAAACGTTTACGATACTACACTGTGATTAAACAACTTACATTGTCCGTGCGAATTCTCCACTTTTCCTTATTTTTTCCCTATTTTCTTTTTCAAGTAATGTTATGGCATTTAGTTACTTACACTCATTTTTTGACATGACCTATTAGATTTGAAATATGAATGTGTACGGCACAAAAATGCATGTGTATGCATAAGTACTGAATAAAATCTTGATCTTGAATCTATGAAAGAGATAAAAATTGATCATTGAGGTATTACATACAGTATATCAGGAAATTATCACAAAACGTATCTGTTATGAACATATACTGAGCCGTACTCTGGGAAAAGGTTGTTTAATGCATGTTAGTGATGCACGATACAAAGCAAGTCATCACATAATCATGGATCAGTAATACTAGTATCCATTTTGTCTTACAACCAACAGAATTATGAGGTAGAATGGTCATTTGTCATGCAGAAAATTTGCAAATAGTAAAAGGTTTAGACCCAGGTCAGCCTGCGTGGGGTATGCAGGTTGACCTTAGTCGATATCTTTTGCAAATGTATTAAACCTCTTTTCACAGTGTTGGTTAAGTAATATAATACATGAACATGTAATTTAAAATATGCATAGATACAGAACATTTTCAAAGCGGCACTTAGGGACGGTGTTAGACTGACTCTTGTTCATACGGAAAACTCGGTTATAACATAAATTTGTCTCCTGCAAATATTGAGGCTGGGGCCACCGGTCGGTTTTGAAAACATTGTGAAAAAAGATGAAATTGCTCATTTTGAGCAATTTCATCTTTTGTTACAAGATTTTCTAGCATGAAATAAATTGTGCGTACAGTATTCAGTTAAGCAAAAAAGTGACAATCTGTTAACGTCGCCTTTATACTTATCGCAACAACGGTTTAACACCGATCCTTTGACCAAAGCGTTATACTACTGACATGCGACCTGCAAAACTATTTCAAACATTAAATAAAATGTGAATTAGGAATGCACATTGAACAAATCGAATGGATTCCAAGAATTCCACACTGAATAGAGTCAGGTTACACTCTTCAATCAATCCAGTTTTCTTCCCCGCCGGTCCTATTTCTTGCTCTCCTTGTCTCCGCTATCTGCAAATAATGTTAATAATTTATTTAACCCTTATCCAAACGACAAAAGTTTGTAATTGTCCAATATCAAAGTATTTGCAAACAACATGTTAAATTTGGCTCAAATGATGGAATGTGTGAATGAAAGGACAGAAAATATTGTACGAAAAGGAATAAATGCTGCTTACAAGAGCCTTCTCCGTTAGGGTCGTTAAAACTCGGGATTGGGTGATAAAGGGCTAAAAAGCAACTATGAATTTTTAGCTTGTCTCAGCTTATTGTATGTGCTGTTTTTAATCTAAAGGTGTCCTGCTGACTCAATACAATTTATTTACCACACAAACAAGGGGAACTGACTTATCTAAATAGAAAGCATTTGCAGACGACAAATTGGATGTGACTCAAATGGTTTGATTTGTCTTTGAAAGAGTAGATTAAGTCACGCTAGCAGCCAAAAGTAAACATTTTGCACCAAGCCCCGGTAGCTCAGTAGGAAGCGTGCAAGATTTGAGAACATGGAATCGCAGGTTCGATTCCCTGCTCGGCCAATTTCTTCCAAAGGATTTTGATAGGTGCCCTGACCGTCGCAATATTACTGAAATAAAGTTGAAAACGACATTGGACACCATACAATCAATCAATAGTAAACATTTTGGGGGTCAAAATACAAACAAATTTAATTCATACCACTTAAAAGTATGAACATAATTTCCTTGTATGAAATAAATTTGCCTGTATTTTACTGCCAAATTCTAAACATTTGACAACTAGTTGGCCTTTTAAACATTTTTGCGGAGAGGAAAAAATGCTTGTTCGTATGAGTGTTCAAAATCTCTCTTCCCTAGACACGTGAAACACACGGGATCATTGGATCTATCGAATAAACCATGCTCTGGCAAAAGGGGGCTTAATGCATCTCTCTGGTGCATTATACAAAGCCAGTCATCAAATAATTATTGATCCATAAAATTTCTTTTGTCTAACAACCGACTGAATTTAGGGTAGACTGATGATTTGTCATGCAGAAAATTGATCCATAGCAAAACGTTTCGACCCAGGTCTGCCTGTGCAGCGCGGACTACGCAGGCTGATCCGGGTTGATACTTTTTGCAGATACATGTTACCACAGTTTTCACACAGAATGACTGAAATGTTACAGTCTAGTAAAAAAATAACAAAGAACAAGATCAATCTAAAATATGAAAGCTGATCTTGATCGTCTTTGCTCCCAAGGGACATCAAAGGTCGAGGAATGACGAATATCATTATTGAAAAGTTACGTGTTTGCACATTCCTGCAATTTAAACAAAACTTACAACACTGCCGACTGAATTTTGCTTGGACTTCTGGATGAGAAGCAATATCACAGGTAGTAGTTTATTTACTTTGCTTATGCTCTGTGCTTGATAGAAAATTTGCTGGTTGAGTCGAATTTCAGTACCTCTAACACTTTGGGTGGATATTGAAAATTTGTTCGGATTATCTGGTGTTCGACCTATCCGTACTTCGGTCAAAGTTCGAAGATCAGTGAACGAGGTATTCTCATCCATTGGCATTCTAATAGCTTTCGTATTGAGAAAACCAAGCTGTCAGCACACAGAAAGATTCTCTCTGGTCATTCGGCTACTCTTCTATATACCATTTTTGATGAACGAACTAACATATCATCTCATGAGACAATGGGCTCATATACCAACCTTTTGTCTCTTTCGGTTTATCACTGGTCGATGGCATTTTGCCACTCAGATCCCTCCGTTGTCCAATCAGTGATTTAGGTTCTACAGCGTTCCACATCGCAGTAGTTCTTTTCACTTCGTAACGATTATGAAGTTAGAGACGCTGGTCGATTGCCAAAATAAGCTTGTTGGTCTGTAAGTACAATACATAATTACGGGTCATTCTCTGTAAAAAGGGTTGATTAATGCTTTGCAAAAAGTGTCGGACCAGGTCATCCTGGGCAGTCTGCGCAGGCTGACCTGGGTCAAAACTGTTTGATGTTGGTAATTGTTCTGCATGTGAAAGGACCATCATGTCACATATCTAAGGTGGTTTTTAAAAGAAATGGGTCCATGCGACCAGTTGCATGGTACAGTTCTTCAAGACGATGCATGAAACCGTCCCTTTTTCCCAGGGTGCTAGTCATATTAATTTGTTTTCACAACAATTTTACCTACAAGTAACTCTTTTCGTGTCTTACAACAGGCCACTTTTATAGCTGATTTCTCGTAAAATCATTGTGGTACAAGGAGAATTGCTCGTTTTCAGCGATGAATCATTTAGCCACGATGTTTCCACTTATTTACATTTAGTGAATGAATCTTAGTTCATATCGGTGGTTAAGAATTTACAAATTTGTTTTTCAAGCCATTTGCAGCATTTGGTCGTATTGTTATACCCCCAACTACGAAGTAGATGGGGTATACTCGTTTCACCGTATCTGTCCGTTAATCTGTCCGTCTTGTTGAAAGTAGCCCGGCCGGGTAGCTCAGCGGCTAGCGTATTTAACTCGTGACCTGGAGGTTGCGGGTTCGATACCCGGTTGCGGCGAACTTTCTTTCCGGCGATTTTTCGCCTCTCACCTCTGATGCATGTGAGAAAAGTAGTAAGTGGCTTTGGAGAGAAAGTTATGTCAGTACTGGTGTGAGAAAGCCAAGAAACACATGGTTGCGTCACTGACCGCCATGATATGACCTGTTTAAATTGCCTTAAATTCCAATACAAACCAAACAAACCAATCCAAACAGACTTTATTGATAAAAGACCTTGTAAAAGTGCAATTATTATTATCCTTGATATAAGCCATAACTTTCTTCATGACAATCTGTACTCACATCCTGTATTCAGAACATTCCGCATTAACCTTTAGATGTCGAATTAATCTAACATATCTTCTCCCTAGAAACAAGACTAATTTAATTGCAATTTAAATGTTTCTTTTTTCAAGAATGTCTTAGCAAAGTGGACAGGGTAGATCAAAGATCAGACTGCGCGTTTTGTGCAGTCTGAACTTGATCTAAACTGGATGCAAAGACAACTAAAGTTGTGAAGAGCGCTTTCAGGGTGACCTGCTGACTTCTCACCCCTCCCACATTTAGTGCATGACTAATTTTCCCCCTGGGAACAACCGAAAAAAGTGTAGCAAAGTACTTTCTCTAAAGAATGAGACACTCACATTTTGGTCACTGACCCGCACGTATTTTTAATCTAATGTAGAAAGTTGTACCAATATAAACACATTCGTTAGCTTGTCAAGTTAATCTGCGTGACTGAGGTGCTTTTGCGGACAGTGTGCAGACCAGACTGCTTACAACGTGCTGTCTGATTCTTAATCTACACTGTCAGATAAGGTGAGACTGAACAGACCGACATACAGAATAAAACGATTTATAAATAACAAGTTAAGGTTCTAAATAGCAATAAAAGAATAATATACCTGTACTTATAAAAACTATCTCCAACAAACAGCGTTATAAATAAAAACAACGTTGATATTGATAAACGAACGTATTTTATAATATCAACATGTGGAAAATCCACCACATGCGTCACATTGATAAACGGAAATTCCCCGCCTGCTTCACAGGTAACAAGGTATGAAATTTTCAAGTGGATGTAAATGTAACAACTCTTTTCACACTGAGGCAAGATTTGTTTCTGTTGTTGTAGATTCAGGATATGAGTGAATCTTGACCTTGATCTTTGATTTATAGTGTTGTAACTGGTGGATTTTTTTTTTTGCGAAACAGCCTTAAGCATTTCGTCATGAAATTTACAAAGATCATAAATCTTTATATCAAGTCGATTTATCTCTCTTTCGGATTTACTAGTGGTGCCCTATGCGTTACTTTAGAATTCATTTAACCTTATACCACACAATTCCAGGTTTCAAAGACGGTAGGGGGGGGGGGGAAATGAAGCTATTTGAAAACATTGTGGGAAAAAAGAAAATGATGCTAGTTACTAGCATTTTCTTCTTTCCAATTATGTTTTCTACCTTTTATATTTTTTTTTCTTAAATCCCTTTATCAGCCATATTCTATGATTTTGTTTGCAAATGCGATCAACTTGGAAGAAGTCTAACATTTTCACTAGCAGTTAAGAGTTAACTCTCTACGAAACAACAAAATTTTGAACTTATCCAAATTGAAGGCATTTGCAGACGACAAAATGAATATGGCTCGAATGATTAAATTTGCCTTTGGAAGGGTTGAAAAGATTGTGATAAAAGGAGAAAAAGGCTGGTTACCAGCATTTTCTCCTTTTTCCTCAATGTTTTCAAAAGCCTTCCCTGTCAGGGTCGTTCAAAACCGGGATTGTGTGGCAAAGGGCAGTTAAGTGCATTACTCTTTCAGCACCAAATAAATAAACTCGACATCTTTCGATGGCTCTAAATACAATCTATTGAACCTTACAAAGATTTTTATTGTATAGGCTTGACTACACAAGCGGGAGGTATAGATCAAAGATCAGACTGCACGTTCTGTGCAGTCTGATCTTGATTTATGCCGTCCGCAAAAGTCATTGTTTTCGGTTATTGTGCCGAAAAGGTTAATTGTAATTTAAGTCGCTTTTATGGACATATACGCGCCTGAATATACACTGGCTTATATGTTGTGAAATATTCTGAAAACAAAAAAAATGAACGTTCAAGTAGTATAAACCGACTGATTGGATCAAAGCTCAAAAGGGTTGAATCGCACTGAGAGTTCACTATACATGTCTCAGTTTGACTAAAGTACAGGATCTCCCATTGAACAACACGTAGGCAGGGCCGGAGTTGAGTGAGACTGAATACATTTGTAAGTTGCTTTAGCTGTATATGGCCTGCAGCACGCGAAAAGGGGCATTCGGACATTTGAGTAAAGTGTCGTCTCGGATCAGCCTGCGCAGTCTGCGAAGGCTAATCCGAAACGACTCTTTCCGTTTTTATTCAGTTTTCTGTTTTTCGCAACTCTACTGTCGCACAAAATCTAATGTAGTCGTAAAGTGCCGTCTCGGATTAGCCTGCGCGGACTGCGCAGGCTGATCCGAGACGACACTTTACGCAAATGTCCGAATGCCCCTTTTCGCGTGCTGCAAGCCAATTATAAGTTTATACATATACAAGTATGTTTAAACATGTGACCCTTTACAGGCAGCAACTCTTACCTGTGTTTAATTGTATTCACCAACTCTTTCAGCGCTGAGCCATGCTCTTTGAAAAGGGGGCTTAATGCGACCCTGTGATGCATAGTACCAAGCAATTCATCACATAAAGTTCCATAGATTAAAAAAAACAATCATTTTGTCTCGCAAACAACTGGGTCTGGAAATAGAACGTCCTTTGCCATGCAGAAATTTACAAATAGCATAAAGTTTCGATTCATGTCAGTCTGCGCGGAGTACGCAGGCTAATACGGGTCGATGCTTCTAGTAGATGCATTGAGCTCCCCCCCCCCCTTTTTCACAGGGCATGACTCATTTATACTATCGATCTCTTCCGATAGCCGAGAATACAATCCACTGAAATCCAGAAAGATTTTTATCTTGAAAAGCTGGGCTAAACGAGGGGACGATATAGATTCAAGATCAAACGGCATGGAATGATGTTTATCTATACTGTTTGCAAAAACCCCTGTTTTTTTCTAAAACTCAGAAAAGGTCAAGCGACCTGTGTTTGACGTGGAAGCCTAGGTTTTAACTCATTACCAGACGACAAAACTTGTTCATATTGAAAGTATTTGCAGACGACAGATTAAGTGTAGCTTAATCGACTGTATAGAAATGCTAATTACCAGGATTTTTGCCTTTCCCTGCCATGTTTTCAAGATGCATCATAGCGGGATGGTTGGTAAAATCTTTAAAAGTCCCTACTGTTTTCAACTTTGGACAAAGGTAATTTCTAGATTTAAAATGTAACACAACTTCGGACTGGCTTAACTATTTGGTTTGGCCAATCAGAAATTGTCTTACTTTCAAATTTAGAAAATTATTGAGGATAATGTCAGGGTTCTATTCACTAACCATTCTTAAGAACGTTCTTCGACTTATTCTCCAAGATTTTCCAAATTTGAAAGTAACACAACTTCTGGTTGGTTACACCAACTGGTTTAGCCAATCAGAAGTTGCCTTCTTTTCAAATTTAGAAAATTCTGGGAAACAAGACCAGAATGAGATGTGCTTAAGAATGGTAGATGAATGCGCACCCAGGAATGTTCTTGAGACTAGTTGTTGGAAACGGACCCCGATCCAAGTCTCGTACAGTATCCGCTGGTTGGATGTATTGGTTGAATGGTGTTTAACGCCGTTTTCAACATTATTTTAGTTACTGGTATATATCGCGGTGGCAAGTGTAAAAATATCATTGCTTTGCTGGAGTTTCTTTTCACTCGGTCTCTCGGCCCTAAGAGTAAAATGATCTCTCAGGCTTCACAGTAAAGTGATCTCCCGGGTTTCAGAATAAAGAGATCTTTTAAGTTTCTGAGTAAGCTGATCTCTTGGGTTTCAGACTAAAGTAATTTCGGAGTAAAATTATCCCGAGGCTTAAAGTAACAATAAAGTCCAACTGAATAAAAAACCTGTTTATAAAATAAAAGTAAATTTCATTTTTACCATGTAAAAATATGGCGATTATTATGACTTTCACGATATGTAAAGGTGCAGTTCGCAAAAGTTTCAGTCAATGGCAGAAAAAAGAATTTTGAAACTAGAACAGATCCTACCATGCCGCATTATCTGTTTGTTTACATCGATGATCGCCGACGATTAGCCGACTTTTCGTCGTAAATGTCCGCAGTGACGTGATAGTGACGTAAACACCACGTGATCATTCAATGCGTCGAAACAAACCCTTCATTCACTTGATCGTTTTGTCCCCATTCTAGGCTTGAAAAACGTAAGTTTATCGACATCATAAACAGAAACGACGACACAGGCTGATCATCGCTTATTCATTTATCATCAATACAAGTCTCTCCAAGTGATATACTTCTCATTTGTTCGACCAATTTTAGAATATGGAGATGTGGTATGGAACAATATGCCCCAATATTTGAAAGATGATTTGGATGAAATACAAAATGAAGCTGCTAGGATAGTTACAGGTTGTAGTAAACTAGTATCTTTGTCTGATCTACGAAAGGAGTGCGGTTGGGAATCACTTAGTGAGCGAAGGCGTAAGCATAAACTTATACTTTTCTTTAAAATGGTGACAGGCTTTGCACCAACATATTTAAGTTCTCTTGTTCCTCAACTAAATAGTAACATCAGTAATTATAATCTTTGTAATTCTAATAACCTTTATAGCATTGCATGCAGGACAAACTTGTACAAAAGTTCATTTCTTCCATCTGTCGTTGATGAATGGAATTCAATATTAGAAATTTAGAGTCTGTTTCTAGTTTTAAGAATTATTTGAACATTGATAAACCAGTCCCAAATAAGTTATTCTTTGTCGGTAAAAGACGTTTCCAAATTATTCATGCCAGGTTAAGAAATGAATGTAGTTCTCTCAAGCACCATTTATTTATGCGAAATATAGTTGAGTCGCCTCTCTGTGTCTGTGGTGCATTAGAAACAAATCAACATTACTTTTTTGAATGTCCATTGTATCGAAATGAAAGAAGCTTTTTACTTCGTTCTCTTTCACATTTTTCATGTGTGGTAGATCTAAATACACTCCTCTTTGGAAGTGATGCTCTAACTTTTTGGGATAACAAGGAATTATTTCTTCAAGTTCATTTTTACATAAAAGAAAGTAAAAGATTTGATTAATAGTGCATGAAACCTCCATTTTCTCTCTCTCTCTCTCTCTCTC
This sequence comes from Hippopus hippopus, assembly GCA_946811185.2. Lineage (NCBI taxonomy): Eukaryota > Metazoa > Mollusca > Bivalvia > Cardiida > Cardiidae > Hippopus > Hippopus hippopus. Next base: position 8,119,112 of record OX328100.1, on the reverse strand, counting down.
TCTTTCTCTCTCTGTGTTAGACTGTAGACTGTTTAGGTATTTGTGTGTGTGTGTGTGTGTGTGTGTGTGTGTGTGTGTGTGTGTATGCGTTTTATTGTATTTATGGACTTATTGTATGAGCCATTTGTACTTCGGAGAGGGACTTTATAAGCTTTCGTTAGCTTTCGTCCCAGTCCTTTTGTAATTAATTATTACAAATAAATATGTTTAAACTAATACAGGAAGAGTTTACTACATCTAAATAAGAAAACAGGTTCAGAATGAGCAATCTTACTCTCCGATGACATACTATTGGAGTTGTAAATAATAGTCCTGTCTACTACGTCATAGCACTAATGAGATGCAATGTTATCACGTGACGTTCTCGAAGACCTAGTTCGAATATACACGAACGATAACGAAGGTTGTCTTGATCAATGGCGTCCCTTGAAATCGACGGGCTTCTCCATGCATTTTCGCACACGTATATCATGGCAACCAATGCAGTAACTGACACGTTCGAGTTTTCTCCGATCTTATATATGTGTGTTGTGATGGGTTATCCAATATATTTTCGAGCTATAAACGGTGAAAATTACCTATTTTTGACTTTACTGGGGCTTTAAGGAATATAGTGATCTTTCGAGTTTCAGAATAAAGTTATCTCGCGTGGTTTAGAGTAGAGTCATCTCTCGGGATTCAGGATAAATGATCTCTCGGGTGTCACATGTTTCACATGTTAAATAGACATAACTGCTCACACATACCTTTAATATCTCTCTCTCTCTCTCTCTCTCTCTCTCTCTCTCTATCTATCTCTCTCTCTCTCCCTAACCTCTCTCTCTCTCTCTCTCTCTCTCTCTCTCTCTCTGAGAATTGAGAATTAATTTTTGTCACACAAAGATGAGCCATGCGTTGGTAAAAGGACGTTCAGTGCCTCTCTGTGATGCATGATACTAAGCAAGTCATCTCATTATAATGGATCCATAATTTTCAATTTTGTATAACCAGCGACTGAATCATGAGGTATACTGGTTCCTTGATATTCAGAAAAGTGACCAGTGGCAAAAAGCATCGACCGAGGTCAGCATGCGTGGATTGCGCAGGCCGACCTGTGTTGATACCTTTTCCAGATGCACTACACCCCCTTTTCAGAGAGCATGGCTCAAATATTTTACAAATCGCGAGGATTCCTTGCGAAAAGAGTCTTCAACGATCGGGCTGAACGGGTGTGCCAAACAGACTGCTTGAAAACCGCTCTACTAACATCAAGAGCGGCGCTATGCACAGCTTGCAAACAGTGTAGACAGTGTAGATCCAAGATCAGACCGCACATAATGTGCAGTCTGATCCAGGATCTGCTTCGTCCACTACAATGAAACATAGTCTGGCCAAAACAAACTTGAGATAGCAATACATTTCGATTATTTTACAGATTTAAAAAAATCATTTTATACACACACACACACACACACACACACACACACACACACACACACACACACACACATATATATATATATCCACGCACTTGTGACATACATGACACTTAGCAATTGGTTTCATTTTCAAACTGATTCCTTTTTAATTTAAATGCTTCTATTAGGTATTTAGCAAGTTGTTTTATATTTATCTCTTTGCTATCAGACATGATTCTATAAAATAATGTTAATGTTGGATATGCATTTTTCCACTCATCAGCAAAGAAGAGACTTCGTAATTCGTCATACTGAGGACAATTTAGTAGGAAGTGAAATTTATCTTCTATTACGAATACGTTACGTTTCAAACAAGAGTCACAAAATCTAAAGTTATAATCAATATTTTTATGCCTACCTATTTCTACATTTAAAATATGACTAGAACATCTGAAATTAGATAATATGCGGCGGCTTTGCTGGGACATGTCTGTTAACAGATATTTCTCTACGTTAAGCAGAGAATAAAAATGTTGGTAGTATTTAGTTTTTGGTGAGTTATTAATTTTCTCTTGCAACAATTGATGAGAACAGTCAATTAAACGCTGTTTGAAATTTTTCAGAAATTGGTAAGAATCACCTACACCGTTAGATATCCAAACAAATCCAAATCCATACTCAAATAGTACTTGTCTAATTTTTGATGCCCATGTTACTCTTCCACTTTTATCTAATATCCTACGCATATCATAGCACTGTTTTGGGTATCTATTATTTGACATTTCTGTTAATTTGAGCCAATACTTAATACACTGTGAAATATAGGTAACTGCTATAGCGTATCTTCCACATTCTGTTAATGCAAAAAAAAAATCAGCGCTACTTTGATTAAGACAACAAACACGTTTGCAGAAATCAATGTGAACCTTTTCAATAGACTGACTATGTTCATAACCCCAAACGTCAGAGGCAAAACAGAGGATAGGTTTTACAGTTGAGTCAAACAATTTAAAATAATCGCTTGGGCTAAAATAACCAAACTTTCTTTTAGCCCTATATATACTGTAGCAAGCCTTTTTTGCTTGTGCTGCTTGGTTATTCTTAAGACTTGACCAACACAACCTTGACGTAATTAGTGCTCCCAAGTACTTGTGTAAGGAAACTGTTTCAATTTCCTTTCCATCATAAAACCATTTTTCGTTCTTTTTCAAAATTCCTCCTTTTCGGAAAACAACGATTTTTGTTTTATCTAGATTTAAACACATACCGACAGACTTACAAAATTTATAAATAGAGTCTAATTGTTTTTGTAGATTAAAAACCGTATCAGCAAAACAAGATACATCATCAGCAAAAGGTAAAGCTAAAATTTCTTCAATATCGTTTGAGACAAAGACTCCGCGGTTGCATTCCAATCTTAGATATTCAACATCATTTATGAATAGGTCGAAAATTACAGGCGAACTTCCACATCCTTGTCGCGTGCCCCGTTTACACTGAATTGGGTTTAACAAAATATCATCAATCTTAACTTTACAGTTTAGCTGTCGATACATAGTTTTAAAAATCCGCAAAAATTCTCCACCACTTCCTTTCCTTTCTAACGAGTTCCGAGGTTTCTCGTGATCGATACAATCTTTTTTGAAATCCACAAATAAACAACAAAACCTTCCTCTTTTTTTTGAGAGATACTTTTGTAAGAAATTCTTTAAATATCTTCTCCTCTGAAATCGCTGGTCACATTTTGAAATAATTTCACAGAAATGTTTCTTAGGTGACCCTTTCCAAATTTTTTTTCGCGAAATTTTCATCCGTCGAGAAACATGGCCGTTTTGGAGGGGGAGGGGTTCTTTGCACTGTATGGGCTTAAAGAAATTCTTTGAAATTCTTCTTCTCTTAGACCACTGGTCAGATTTTGAAATAATTTCACAGAACTGTTCCTTGGGTGCCCCTTTTGAAAAATTGTTTGTGAAATTTTGGTCCGTCATGAAACATGGCTGTGCTGGTGGGGGGCTCTTTGCACTATACGGATATGAAGAAATTCTTAAAAATTCTTCTCTGAAACTACCTGTCAGATTTTGAAATAATTTCACAGAAATGATCCTTATATTATGCCCCTTTTTTAGCTTGGCTGTTTTTGAAGAAAACGTCGAGGTATTGTCATAGCCCTGTTGTTGTCGTCTGTTGTGCAAAATACTTGACAAGTTGTTATATCTCGGCTTCCACCCAACACATGTACTTGAATTATTATTATTATTAATTGGTGTTTTAAGGCGCATCGACAGCTGTGGTCATTTAGCGTGCATGAAGGTAATATTTAGAAATGGAATAATAAAATGTTAATTTGATAGTTAAAATCTATATTAGAGTCTATATTTTATTATAAAAATCTATCTCTTTTAGGTATTCTAAAATGTTATTCTGTTGTACATGTAAAAATAAATTTTGTAAGCTATCAACACTAAAATGTTTTGACCGTATACGGTCGAAATTTTTACAGTTTAATAAAATATGTTTTATAGTTAAAGGTTCATTACAGTTTATACATTGTGGTGCTCTCACATTATTTAAAAGATGCACATGTGAAAACCTTGAGTGTCCCACACGAAATCTTGTTAAAATTACTTGACTTTTTCGGTTACAATAAAATTCGTACTTATCATTAAAATTTGGCTTGATCGCTAAAAGCTTGTTGTTAAAACATTGTTGCCATTTAATTTGACATTCAGACTTGATAAATTCATTTATTTGTTGTTTTTTGTCAGTATAAGGAATTTGTATGTTGGCTATGTTCATATTTACGGCATCCTTTGCTTCTTGATCAGCTATTTCATTACCTTTTATATTAATGTGGCTGGGTATCCAGCAGAATATTATTATCTTTGATCTACATAAATAAACATATTTTCTGAAAAATTGTTGTATCAATGGATTTGGGTTATCAGGATGTTTTAAAGATTGTAAAACTGACATTGAATCAGAAAAAACTATGAATTTCTTGTTATTATTGTTTTGTATTGAACAGAGAGCAATGTTTAAAGCTACAGCTTCTGCTGAAAAAATAGAGCTATGATCTGGTAGTCTTATTTTGGCAGTTTCTTGTTTGTGTACTGAAGCGCAACCAACTTTATTATCTTGTTTCGAACCATCAGTATATTTTTGAAATGTAATCTTTATACTGTGATTTGATTTCTAAAAATTTATTTTGATAAAATAATGGATTTGTAACTGATTTCTTATTTACGTTGAGATCAAAAATAATATTTGGTGGATCTATGGTCCACGGCTCTTTTACAGGAAGTTTAAAGGGTTTAATATTATTTACGTTTATGTTTGACTCATTAAGAAGAGGTTCAACTCGTAGACCAAGTGGTTTGATAAAATTAGGTTTATTTTGAAAGAGTATTTTGTTGGGTGTATTAAACATGTTATTGTAAACCGGATTTTTTGTATTTGAAGCCAGTTTAGTTACGTACTGTAAGGATAGTTTTTTCCTTCTATCATATAAGGATGGCTCCTGGGCCTCTGAATATAAACTTTGAACAGGTGACGTACGGAAAGCTCCCAAAGCTAACCGAAGACCCTGATGATGAATAGTGTCCAACTTTTTTAGGTAGCTTTTTCGTGCAGAGCCATATATAATACATCCATAATCCAGTTTTGAGCGTATTAAAGATCTGTATAGATTTAAAAGAGTTTTCTTATCTCCTCCCCAGTCAGAGTGGGAAAGTATTTTTAAAACATTTAAAGCTTTTTGACATTTCAGTTTCAAAGCATTAATATGTGGTTTGAAAGAAAGTTTTTTGTCAAAGATAACTCCTAAAAATTTTGCTTGATCTATTATTGGAATTGGACTATTATATATTTTCAGTGATGGATCCAAGTGCAACCTGTGCTCTTGGCAGAAGTGTACACAGTTTGTCTTTGTCTTGGAAAATTTAAAACCATTTTCTATACTCCATTTCTCAATTTTGTCTAAATTATTTTGACGCTTAGTTTCAATTGTTTTCATATCTTTGGACCTGTAACATATTAAAAAATCATCCACATATAAGGAACAGTTCACATCGTCATCTAAACATTTTACAATGTTGTTAATCTTGATATTGAACAGAGTAGGTGAGAGGATACTTCCTTGAGGAACTCCCTGTTCTTGTTCATAGTCATCAGAAAAAGATGTGCCTACCTTAACTTTGAAAGATCTATTTGATAAAAAGTTTGAAATAAACTTGGGTATATTTCCCCTTAATCCAATTTTATGAATGTCTTTTAAAATGCCATGTTTCCACGTGGTGTCATAAGCTTTTTCCAGATCAAAAAATATGGCAACTACATGTTGTTTCTTTACAAAAGCATTTCTGATAAAAGATTCTAATCGTACTAATTGATCTGTCGTGCTTCTGTTTTTTTGGAACCCTGATTGATGTTCCGATATAATATTATTGGATTCGAGGTAAAAATTAAGTCTATTGTTTATCATTCTCTCCATGGTCTTACATATACAACTAGTTAAAGCTATGGGTCTATAATTTGTTGGATTTGTATGATCTTTATTTGGCTTAGGAATTGGAATGATTGTAGCTTTGGACCAACTTTTCGGGAAGATACCTTGTTCCCATATAATGTTAAAAATGTTTAACAGAGTTTGTAATGAAATACGAGGTAAATGTTTTAAAAGTTGATAGTGTACTTCGTCTGCACCTGCAGCAGAATCATGAGCATTTTTTAGAGAATCTTCAAGTTCCGATAGTGTGAAAGGTAAGTTGTAGTTTTCATTTGTATCCGTTTCAAAATTAAGTTCTTCCATTTCTGCTTCTTGCTTATGTTTTTTAAACTGTGGTTGATAATTTGCAGAAGAAGAGTTTGTTTTGAAAGTTTTAACCAGGATATTAGCGATTTCTTCTTTACTTTCGTAGATTTTGTCATCTACCTTGATATGCGAGTGTTTCATGGTTTGATTCTTTCCAGTTATTTTCCTTAACATATTTCAAATGGTTGTCATGGGAGTTCTAGCATTAAGTTTAGAAATGAAATCTTTCCAAGATGATCGTTTTGCTTGTTTAATAGTACGTCGAGCCTTAGCTCTCATAATTTTACAAACATTTAAGTTTGTTTTTGTTGGATATTGTTTGAAACGTTTTAAACTGTCTTTACGTTTTTTAATAGCTTCTTTACAATCATCATTAAACCATGGCTTTTTCTTCTTAAAAGTATTTGTTGAAATCTTCGGGATGCACTGATTTGATATGTCAATTAAAGTTTCAGTAAAAGAAAGCATTGCATCTTCTGAATTTTCAAAATTGTCAATCAGTAATTTTTCATGGCAAAGAATATTGAATTTTTCCCAGTTAGCTTTTTTAAAATTCCATTTTGGAATTTTCTCATCTTCTGTTTTCTCAGTTTCTTGTATAATGATAGGAAAATGATCACTTCCGTGAGAATCTTCACATACTTTCCATTCATAATCAAGGTACAAGGAAGGATGGCAAAGTGAAAGATCTATTGCTGTGAAAGAACCTGATCCAGGATGCAGGTATGTATGTTGATTGGAATTTAATAGACATAAATTATTCTCTGCAATGAAATCTTCATTTATTTTACCTCTATCATTGGTATTTGAACAACCCCATAATTCGCTATGTCCATTAAAATCACCACATATGATGTAAGGTTGAGGTAGTTGTAGTAAAAGATTTTCTAAATCATTTTGATCTATTCTTTTATTTGGTGGAATATAGATAGAGCATATTGTTATAGTTTTATTTAAAGATGCTTTTATTGCTATTGCTTGTAGATTTGTGTTTAAGTCTATCTTACGATGAGGTACCGTAGAATGTATTATGATAGAAGAACCACCAGATGCTCTTTGGCAATCATTATGTCTGTAGTGATAGGAAGAATAGTTGCGAACTTCCAAGTTATCATTGGGGGTTATAAAAGTTTCTTGAAGACAACAAATTTGTGGATTTAATAAAGATAAAATAATTAGTAGTTCATTAAAGTTGGCTTTTAGACCTCTACAATTACATTGTAAAATTGAGTTTTGACCCATTATACTTGTATATTGGGAGTTTGAATTTACTTAAAAGTTATTTGACTGAGGAGTCAATTTCCAATTCCATATCTTCTAAACTTTCAAATTTATTTGCCAGCTTAATAGGATCCTGTGACCCTTTCTTCTGTCTATTTGATTGTTGTTTATCTTTTTCTTTTTTATCTGGTTTATTTTTCTGGCTTTTATTTGGTGAAGTAGGGCATGAGTTAGCTCTAGAAGCTGATCTTGATCTACTAGAGTCTTTTGTTTGGTTAGATTTTGAACCTGTTTCAGATGTTCGAGGTGGTTGGACAGATGGAGACGTAGATTTCGAGGAAGGTTTAGCACCTTGCTCAAAATCCACGGGATCATACTGTGTTCCGCAAGTTCTCGTCTGAGGTTTTGCTGTTGCTGACTGAACTATCTTAGAGTACCTAGGTTCAAAAGCTGTCTCATATTGTTTTTTTGCCTCAAAGTACGAAATCTTTCTTATTGTTTTAATTCTCATAATTTCTTTTTCTCTTTTCCAGACTTCACAGTTGGTTGATCTTGCACTGTGATCTTTACCACAATTTACGCATTTGAAAGGTCTTTGGCAGATGCTAGATGTGTGTTTGGATTCACCACATCTATCATAGATTACTGCATCTGTGAGCTTGCAGTTGTCTTCGTGGTGTCCAAATTTTTGACAATTAAAACAGCGCAAAGGATTTGGGATGAACTGTTCCACTGGTACTGTACGATAAAAGATTCTAATACTCTGAGGCAAAGTGGCGGTGTTAAAAGTGAGGAGTAGTGTATTGGTTTCAAGTTGAACATTATCTTTTTTTATTTTGAATCTCTTGCACGCAACAACTCCTTGCGATGCAAGATATTCAACAATTTTTTCCTCTGTTTCTCCTTTCAGTACCCTGTCTTTCACAATTCCTCTGGATTTGTTAAGTGAGTTGTGTTCTGAGACTGAGACTTTCAAGTTGTAAAACTTTTTAACTTTTAATAGAGATTCAGCCTGACTTGCTCTTGATGTTTCAACGAGTAGTAGTTCGTTTTTTAATTTTTTAACTGATTTTGGAGTGCCTATCAAACTTTTTATCTGTTTTTCTATTATGAAGGGAGACAGAGATGTGATGGGCTTTGCCTCCTCACTTTTAATAACCAAGAACTTTGTATTGTTTAAGTAAGACGTTTCGTTTTCGTTATTCGGTCGGGGTCTTTTGTTTTGGGAAGCCATAATTTTGATAGTGTAATTTCAATAGCTATGCGCTCCATCCTCCTCGGAGCCCTACAAGGGGACGTCTAATGGAAATGGGTTTCCTATTTCCGACGCCAGAGCTACATAGCTATTATACTTAACAAACCTTAAGCGAAGAGAAACTATAGGTCTATTAATTAGCCCATCAGCCGGCGCTTTATAAAGGAAAACAATGTAAAAGATAAGAAAAAAGAAAAATTCTAACCCGGTTGGTATCATAAGATACAAAGAAAGAAATATAGATAAAAGTATGTAATCCTAAAAGTAGACACGACCGAGCCGATTGAGACGGGTCGGGCCTAACCCATCCCTCTCGTCTATCCGAGGCCAGGGCCAAAGCAGTGTGTTGAGTGCTGGAGATTTCTGGGCACTCTGAACTACCAGGATTCCCTTTTCCGGCATACGAGATGCCACCCACGGCAAACAAGTGGCTTCTGAATCAAAGACAGAAATATTTTGTCAGAAGAAAGTTTGCTCCATGAAATATTTTCAATCAAGAAAGCTTTAGATATAGAGTGTTAACATGATAACTTTAATAATTAGAGCTGATAACTTAGAGCTTACTAGAGTTCCCATTATAGATCTCTACTTGTAGGTAAGGTTCTAAATACAAGTATGCCAAATGTTTAAAATTCTTCAAACATATAGTGCTAGAGATTGGAAAAGGTGTTGACGAATACAAGAACAAAACAGATGTTTTACACAGATGTTGTTATACTCTTCGTCCAGTGTGCTACCCACTGGCACAGATGATACACACACAAATGAGCATGTTAGTATATGAGACAGGAAAGTGTATAGGAAAGATATGTCTTCAAAAAATGAAAAAATAAAAAATCACTTTTGGAATGAAAAATTTGTTTTGGAAATCATTTGATCTTAATTTGTCTTGTTCTTCAGCCGCTTTTATGTTTTAATTTTGTGTTTGTTAATTTTTCTGGAAATATTTAATCGTATTGACTTTAGTGTTTTTATTTCCATATTTAGGTTGATTTTGTTATTGTTATTTTTTTTCTAATATTTACTTCGAAGTAAATTATTTTGGACCTGTTTTATTAATTTTAGTTTTATTATTATCGGTCTCCTCTGTTTCTGGGGACTTTTACCACCCATATGCCACAGAGGCGAAGGCAGCCACCAATTTCTAAGGCCCCGAGTGGCGGGGGCCCATGTACTTGAAACTTGGAATAATTGTTCACTAGTAAAAGAGAAACCCATACAACAAGGGCAGGTAACTCTAAAATCATTTTGTCCAAATTATGCCTCTTTTTCGACTCAGAATTTAAACCTACTATCCAGCACCCAACAGCCAACCGTTGGTACCTGCATGCGGTGCTCTTGTTCAACATAATATTTTTAGCCACTATCGGGCATGTGCTCTTGTTCAAGAAATGGTCCTTGGGTGACCTATCCCAAAATTTATTTGCAGAATTCTGATTCGTCAAAAACATGGCTGTGGTGATGATTGTAGGGGTGGTGACAGATTTTGCAATGATTTTCACAGGTGACCTTTTCAAAATTACTTGGCAAAATAATGATTTTGTTTTCAAAATTTCAATACTTCAAAAACAAAATGGTTATGGCCCTCTCAAAAATTCAGGTGAGCGATCCAGGGCCATCTTGGCCCTCTTGTTTTGTGGATTATGTTACCTTGGAGATGACATGTACATGTATAATATTTATGTTGAACGTGCCACCGAAAACGTTTCCAGTAAAGATATTATTCAGACCGCCGTGAAATGTGTATTCTGAGGAATTTGTGCCTCACTGTTACACTGCATTTGCTGGATAGTATAAGGATTTTGTTGTTTTTTGACGATGTAAGGATTTCAGAATTGTTTTTATGTTGAAACTCACTGATGTGGCTATAGTTATTGACCGATTGGATGTTCTTTTGACCGGTTACTTGCATAATTTGATTTGGCGGAATGTTATTGTCAGACAACTTTTGAACCAAGTGCTTTCGGGCACTGGTGGTTTGTCAATCTTTTTGACTCGGATAATCAAGCAGATAGTGCCATCCTTTTCATGATAGAGGTAAGTTTATTTTGTACAATTGGTTGTCTTTTAAACCACTGAGCGCCTTGTTTTATCTCGTTTTGTTTGGTATGGGTGGCAACGTAGAAAGGGTTTATTGCACTGGAATAGTCAGTTGGTCTTCGGCTTGCATATATCTTGTAAAATATATAATTGGGCATCGCACAGGCTCATCGACATTCGCCCACATTTTTCGTTTTATTTGTCTGATACGGGTTCGAACCTTGTCTCGTTTTGTCTGTCTCTCCTGAAGTTCCAGAAATTTATGACCTGATTCGTCTGACAATAATTGAACGTCCCCGAACACATCTATGTTCGTCAGCCCCTCCTTAACCAAAACTGATCGTATTATGGTATTAAAAAAAAAAACAAAGCGTGTTAATTATACTCTCTGGCGAGCTGCTGCCTAGCTGATTACTGCTCCAAAGTCGGTCTATTTGTGAATCAGATATTGCTTCAGCCTTGAATGGTTTGCTACCTAAACCCTTACCTTCAGTCTGAAGGCTTGCTCCGATGTTATTTTTTGTCTCCGCAAGCCTTCACAGCAGCCCTTTTTCAAAAGTATCTGAAATGAATACGATTTTACCGGCATCTTTTCAAACGACTCTATGCGACAAAATTTCCAATTACAGCTAATAAAATGGGCACAGATCGTTAGATAAATGATCAATCTTCACAAAAAAATCTACTTGACTGCAAACAGTCAATTTATTCTATGTAAATATACCTTTTTTTCCCCCAATAAATTTGTAAACAACATACATGACGATTTCCGTTTAAAGGGCGGGACCGAATTTGAATATAGTATAGTCAAGTTCGTAAGATGCGTTCCACGTTTCTCCACATAATTACATGTTTCCTCTAATTCCATTTCGTGTTTTAAACTTACTGCCATTTCGTATACTTCATAAAAAATTTAACCATTTCGGCGCCATAGACAGAAACATGGACTTTTTGCAGGCGGCATAGATCATGATCAGACTGCACAGAACGCGATCTTGGATCTATTTTGTTCACTTGTAAAGTCAAGCCTATAAGACATAAATCCTTCTGAGTCTCAGTGAATTCTATTTTCAGGCATCGAAAATATGCATATATTTGGTGCTGAAAGAGTTAAGCTGATTTATAGTTTCGAATGTTGATTGTTTTAATTAAATCTAAAAAAGCTTAGAAATTTTCTGTCTTTTCTTCGGGGCCCATTCCCACTCAAAAATAGAATAAATTTCCACCCCAAACTAGTAGATGCTACAAAAAGTCGCTGCGGATATCTGATATATCGGTCAGTGCTTTCATTAGATCTAGACGTAATTAACGTCCTGAAAATCGCTAAAACATTCGAAGAAATTAGACGGAACTTTTTTCAATACGTCAACAATTCTACAAATATGTCCGCGAACTCATACACTGATGATATTAAAGTCTTAACTTGTTACTCATTAAAACAAAGGGTTAATTTAACACCAAGTATTAGTAGGCCTATAACTACTATCGATCCCGATACAGACAATTTGAGGCAAACGCTCCGTCACCATATGTTATCGGGTATCTGTTAAATTCAATGTTATTGACAACCAATTTTAATGAAAGGGATTAAAATAGATAATGCTAATTAGTAAGCTTGTAGCAATTCAAAAAGAGGCACAAATTTTGTGATAGCCTATATAGATACTATATTTTGAAACTTGTATGATGCAGAAATCATGTGTGAAGTTTCCACCCCACAATTACTTTTTAATTTGCTTTTTCAAGCTGCATGAGGTAAACCAAAGAAAATGATGGTTTTTCTATTTTTCCTCATATGTTAAAACGCAAAGAAAATATTTTTCCGAAGATTAAACATCATGGGAAAAAAACCACGAAAACTGATGACAAAAAAAAAAAAAAAAAATCAATTTCACTTCATCTGATCAAAGACCCTTCAAACTGTCATATGTTGCCTTGATAATGACTTCTAGCAGCCGACTTGCAAACACGCCACATAGTAAATAATGCAGAAGCGAAAATTCCATTGAGTCATCAGAACAATGGTTCCTTACTAAGTTATGCAGGTGCAAGTCCGATATATGTTATATTCTTCGTCTCATAAAAGTCGTATTTTTTGGGGGGGGGTAATGGAATGGAAATATTAGTCCTGCATAGTTTGCCATGTTGTGCGTTTGCCAATCAGCTGTTAAGAGTCATTTTCAAGGCTTAAAAAAAAAGAAAACGATTTGAAGGATCTTTGATCGGACAAAGTCATATTGACACCCGTTGTGTCATGGGTTTCCGTAATTTTCTTCCTTGGCGTTTGGATTTTCGAATAAGAAGTTCTGTGTGTTTTGAGATGCATACGAAGCAACAAATTAAAATCAACGAGCCCTGTAGTATATGTTTTTTCAAAGAGTACAATTCAAATCAAAAAGAATAATTGCGGCTAGGAAACTGAACACGAGATTTTTACAGCATACGAGATAAGAAATCGTATCGTGTTATTTATCATAGATGTCAACCAGGGTTTACTAAGGAAACAAAGTTCTGGGTTGAGTTCGATAGTTTAATTCTGTGTGAAACAGTGTTGCAGAAGCACATACAAAAGAAACCTGAAAAGAACAATAAATCATGGTAAGTAATCTTTTCAGTGCTTAAGTACAACAGTAAAAAAAATATTTCAAAATAAGCTATTGGTTAAAAAATCCAGAAATACAATAACAAAGAATTTCAGCAAATGATTAAAGAATAGCTTACCGGAGTCCAACAAAATGTGTTTCCAATGATTATGGTGAAATAATCTATGGTAAGTGGTAAAAAAAAACGATCTAGCCGCAATGTAGACTGGAGACTGAGTGCAAGAGAATCAGTGTGCCAGAGAGAGAAAAACTTGTTAGTGAGTAGATATTAATAAAAAAAAATCATGTATACACACTTTCTCTCTGATCACATCTCACATAAACAAAGGACAGCACAAGAAACATGAAAGACATTAACAAGCATGTATGTACACAGGACAAATACTAGGACACCACAAAATGAACCCGTGGTTACATAGACCATCACCAAAGGTGTGTCATTGCTTGTGTGTGTGTGTGTGTGTGTGTGTGTGTTTCGGCAGTTTCTAATTAATAAGCATTATAAATACCCCTTTTCCGTCATTGAAACTGATTGTATTATTAAATACATCTGAGTTGGAATTTGGATGTACGAAATTGGACCAGTCTCTTTTTTCACCCTGACGTTTTACGTCTACGTCCGCATAATGATAGGTCTGGCAGGGACATGCAAAATCTGCATAGTGCATTAATGGGTCAATTAGCTGCTTTGTGTGATTTTTAGTAAATCACATATGCAGGGGCCAAAGGTTTAATCCTGTACCAACCACCCCGTGTAGACCCGATAAATACCGCTTACGAAGCATTTTTGTTACCCTAGAAAATACAGGATATCAACTCTTTTTCCTTTCCACACAATGTTATCCTCTCTACATTATTTTAATGTGACTTGAAACTGTGCCTTTGCCAAAGCCAAAAAATAATCGCGTCATTTGAGCCACATTTTACTTGTTGTCTGCATTTAAAATATCTATACATGTATGTATCACCTTTACAATTCAAAGTCGCTTGTTTTGTTGTTATTTACAATATTCTAGCACCTTGATAATATATGTAGCCTGTCCTGTTGTTATGTACCCTTAAAATTAACTTATTTCCCTAATATAAATGTATCAAAAACGAACTTTATTCAATATCTTTGTATCGAAGGCAAGTTCCCACCTTCGGCCGTTTTCCCATAATGCTGCCTATGCGTAGGGTGGAATTCCCAAACTTGGCATAACTTTGATTTTCAGTTGGTATTTTACTGTCAATATTTTAATTTAAATTAACATTCAAACTTGCTTCTATAGGAAAAAGGCTTGTCTCTATTTTATCACCAATATTGAAATACTGTATCTTTTTAAAACAAACAGTGGATATTAGGCCTAGCATGTAATCAACAGCACTTGACCCTTTCATATTAAAAATCTTACTGAAGTAAAGTGCCCAAAATCCTGCCCACTCCTTCTATTCATAATGCAAACCCCATATGCTTTACAGGATTCTAACGTTTTAATCTCACGCCTTTTTATAATTTTATCAGAAGACGATCTGTCTAGAGGATGTAAATACAACAGATCAGAATACTAATCAAGGTCAGGTACATTGAATGTGATTAACTTTTACGTAGCTTGGATCAATTGAAACATCTATATAATTTCGGTCATTGATTTTGCAGATAAAAGTGTTGTTTGAAGTTGGGAAATGACCCAAAAATGGTTGTTCCGAACTATCGAAACATCGAACGAAATATCCTGAACCCATCGAGGCAATGGGGTTCGACGGTACCGTGAAATTACTGTTGATTTTATGCATGTAATAATAACTCATTACGTACATTCGACGGAATGACATGTTTGCTGTATCGAAAGTTTATTGTGTCCAATAAGAGTTGAACGATTTACTGACATGGTTGTATGTGTTTGGTGATGGGTTTACTTTTACCGCACAATCCTTTGTTAATCTTTCACGACACAATTTCGAGTTTTAAAGACCCTTTGTTAGAAGAAGTTTAAAACATTTTGGGACAAAGAAAAAAATGCTGCTCACCAGCATTTTCGCTTTTTCCGCAACACATTCATCCCTTTCACAGACGCACTTCACCATTTGAGCCACAATTAATATTGTCACAGATAAATGCTTTTTGGATGAGTCTTAACTTTCTTTTTATGCTATAGGGTTGAACGACCCTGAGAAACAGGCTTTTGAAAACATAGTTAGAAAAGAAAAAAATACAGTTTATTTTTTTGAATACTATTTTCTACCCTTTCAAAGACGAATATAAAGCTTTGAACAATGTTCTAATTTGTCGGCTGCAAACGCTTTCCATTTGTACAATCTAATTCTTTTTTCGGCTGGTAAATGTTATCTCGTTATTTCCCGCAGACTGATTTCCTTCGTCTTACAGCTAGTCAGAATGAAAATTTTGTCGTCTGGTGAAAGGTAAATTTTTATATCTTTTTAGCTGTCGCTGATAATGTGACCGAGTTGGCAACACCTCTTCAGTTTGCATGATTTCCCTCCCCCATACCCATACCAGAGCTCCAGATAGAGGGAGTGATTTTGATTTCAAAAACAAAATATTTATCATTGTCCACTAAACCCTATGTTGTGGGTACTCATTAGAATCGTCTCATCGAGACGATTCTAATGAGTACCCACAACATAGGGTTTGGAAGAGAAATAATGGATTTAGAATACCATCACTCCCTCTTATCTGGAGCTATGCCTATACAAATTGAACTTTGTGTCATTCCAACCTCTCAAATTGGCAGAGATACAAGAGACATACTGGATTACTTTATTTACATTCCAGAGCAATGATCCGTCACCATTTTTCTATTATAAATAATGTTATGTATCGATCAGATCAATGAGATCTGGCCTTGTGCCATAGAATCACGAGATCGTCTGGTAAAGGTTTGTGGGTAAATACTATAGGAATTTAGTCAAAATTTTACGCTTGTCAAAACTGAAAACAATTGCAGACGACTACTTTGATAGGGAGCCAATAAAAGAGTTTGGCCGTAGAAGAATAAACAAGAGGGCCATGATTGCCCTGTATCGCTCCACTGTCTAAAAAGTAAACACCCAACACACCAAACATTACAATCCTTTGCCAATTGGTTTCGAACAAAAATACATATAAAAGCCCATGAGAGAGTAATGCCCCCATAACAAAACCATTTTGACCACAGAGCTATAATTACTAGAGGTCCACAAAATAAAGCCCCATACCAAATAATACAGGTCTTGAATGTATGGTTATAAACAAGAAGTTCCTCAAAAAAGGGCCCTGTGACACACGAGACCCCTGAGACAGGGCTAGTTTCGATCCCAGGGCTAAACTTTGAACAAATTCGAAAGTGAACCACAGCATTCATGAGGCTATGTGCCAAATTTGGTAGCACTAGGATATATGGTTCGGAGCAAGACGATTTTTAGAATTTTTAATGTATTAATCCATAGAGTGGGGAAATTTTGGAAGAGCCCTACTAGATAATAACACTCATAAAATATGACATTTATAGCTCACGATCAGAAACAAGCAGATTTTTAAAGTTTTCACTATATAAGCTAATATCAAACTTGTGACTTGTGGGGCGAGGCCAGTTAAGACTCTAGGGCTATAATTTGAACCATCTAGGAAGAAGTTCATAAGATAACTGTACATGCAAAATTTGGTAGCCCTTGGTCTTATGGTTAGGAAAGAGAAGATTTCTAAAGTTTTTACTATATAAGCAAACATAAAACTTGTTACCATGGGGCGGGGCCAAACTTATCCCAAGGGCATTAATTTGGGCCATCTTGGTAGAGGCCCACTAGATAGGGCTTCATGCAAAATTTGGTAGCCCTATGCCTTATGGCTAGGAACGAAAGGATTTTTAAAATCTTTTTCAGTGTAAGCCTATATAAATTTTGTGACCCTGGGGCGGGGCAAAATTTTACCCCAGGGCAACAATTTGGGTATTTTTGGAAGAAGCCCATAAGAAAAGCTACATACAAAATTTGGTAGCCCTAGGCCTCATGGCTAGGTACAAGAAGATTTCTAAAGTTTTCACTGTATATTATCATGTTAAACTTGTGACCTCCGGGGTAAGGCCAATTTTGACCCCAGGGCTATAAATTGAAGAAACTTGGAAGAAGTCTATTAGATAAAGCTACATGCCAAATTTGGTAGCCCTGGGCCTTTTAGTTTCAGGCAAGAAGATTTTCAAAGATATTCAATATTTTTCAGTTACGTTGCCATGGCAACCAGAGTTTTTGAAGGAATCAAATTCTTTCAACAAAATTTGAAGAGAACCATGACAGGCTCATTTCCGTGAAGTTTCATCAAATTTCGATGGGCACTTTTAGAGATGTTTGAAACAAAAATTAGCGCTTCGCGGTTTCATACAGTGTGATTAGTTTTTTTTTCATACCTCCATGAAAAAAAAAAAAAAAAAAAAATTCGCTTCATTCCTTAAAAAAAAAAAAAAAAAAAAAAAAAAAAAATATTACCAGGAAAACTCGTAGCCTGGAGAACTCGTACCCTTAGCACGAGGGTAATGAGTTTTCGTGCGTTTCCTCAACGGAAAATGTATAACAACTTTCTTTTTTCATAGTTTTAGTAATAAAGTCGACTACGATCTTCCTTATCCTTCTTTTAAAGTGGCACGTTAAGAAAAGACATTTGCACAGACACTTTTAAGCGGTTAATAGATCTAAGACGACTGGAAAACCATAAGTTTCTCAAAGTGCCATTTTAAAAGAAGGATAAGGAAGACTGTAGTCAGCTATGTAACCAAACCTTGAAACCTTATCATGTCTTATGCATTCCAGGTTAGAAACTACATTTTACCGAAGAAAAAGACTGCAATTGAGATTAAAGAGCGTTTATGCAGACTTTGGTAACGAAGATCCATTAGAATGCGAAAGTATTTAACCTTAGCCAAGGAAAACAAACAAACAAACAAAAACATTAACTCTCTCTCATTCGACAAAACTTTATACTTGACCCGAAATGTAAGCAAATGCACATGACAAATTAGTAGTGGCTTGAAAGAGACAGAATGTGTCTTTGAAAGGGTAGAAGCATCTGGAAAAAGAAGAAAATACTGCTACCAGCAGTGTTCTAAAAAGCCTTTTTTTTTCAGGGTTTCATTTAAACACGGCCTTGTTTAGTATCGGGTGAATAGGTGCAATCTAAGGGAACAAGTGTCCTATTTATAGAAATATATCTTCAGCAGAATAGGAAAATTCATCAAATTGCAACTGTATCAATGGCATGTTTTGTTGTTGTTGTTGTTTTACAAACTTTGCCCCCTACAATTCAACTTGGGCTCCTTTGTTTCAATCAGGTTTATGTTTGTGTTATAAATACTCCTCATAAGGAATAAAGGACCGCAATTTTAAATCCATATTTTCTACTTATTCAGATGTTTTATCCATTGAGGTGCTTATTACTTTCAACTACTGGAGAAATAAAGAAAACATTCAGTTGTGCACAACTGCACAGGAAAATCGCGTATTTTGCTTTTAAATGGATCACTGGCGATTTACTGTGTTTCTGAACATCCATTGTTAGCTCCACTGGCCGAAGGCCAGAGAGCTATTGTCATGGCGTTGTGTCCGTCGTGCGTCCGTCCGTCCGTCCGTCCTTCCGTTCGTCCGTCCGTCCGTCCGTCCGTGCGTGCGTCCGTAAACTTTTTCTTTAAAAAACTTCTCCTCAGAAACTATTGACTGGATTTTTACCAAATTTCACAGGAATGTTCCTTTGGTGGTCCTCTTTCAAATTCCTTCAAATAATTGTGTTCCATGAAGAATTCTGGTTGCCATGGCAACCAAAGTAAAAAACCTTTAAAAATCTTCTCCTCCCAAACCGCTATTTGGATAGCATTATTATTTTGCAGGAATGTTCCTTAGATACAGGTTTACAGAATTCCTTAAAAAAAAAAAAAAAAAGATCTGTCAAAAAACATGGCTTTTATGGGAGACTCATTTTCCTTTTATGGTATAAAGTAAAATCTTTGAAAAATTTCTTCTCTAAAACTATTCATTGGATTTCATTGTTGTTTTGCAGGTAAGTTCCTATGGTGGTTGTCTTCGGCCAGCGAGCTATTGTCATGGCGTTGTGTCCGTCGTGCGTGCGTGCGTCCGTCCGTCCGTCCGTTCGTCCGTGCGTGCGTCCGTAAACTTTTTCTTTAAAAAACTTCTCCTCAGAAACTATTGACTGGATTTTTACCAAATTTCACAGGAATGTTCCTTTGGTGGTCCTCTTTCAAATTCCTTCAAATAATTGTGTTCCATGAAGAATTCTGGTTGCCATGGCAACCAAAGTAAAAAACCTTTAAAAATCTTCTCCTCCCAAACCGCTATTTGGATAGCATTATTATTTTGCAGGAATGTTCCTTAGATACAGGTTTACAGAATTCCTTAAAAAAAAAAAGATCTGTCAAAAAACATGGCTTTTATGGGAGACACATTTTCCTTTTATGGTATAAAGTAAAATCTTTGAAAAATTTCTTCTCTAAAACTATTCATTGGATTTCATTGTTGTTTTGCAGGTAAGTTCCTATGGTGGTTGTCTTCGGCCAGCGAGCTATTGTCATGGCGTTGTGTCCGTCGTGCGTGCGTGCGTCCGTCCGTCCGTCCGTTCGTCCGTGCGTGCGTCCGTAAACTTTTTCTTTAAAAAACTTCTCCTCAGAAACTATTGACTGGATTTTTACCAAATTTCACATGTTCCTTTGGTGGTCCTCTTTCAAATTCCTTCAAATAATTGTGTTCCATGAAGAATTCTGGTTGCCATGGCAACCAAAGTAAAAAACCTTTAAAAATCTTCTCCTCCCAAACCGCTATTTGGATAGCATTATTATTTTGCAGGAATGTTCCTTAGATACAGGTTTACAGAATTCCTTAAAAAAAAAAAGATCTGTCAAAAAACATGGCTTTTATGGGAGACTCATTTTCCTTTTATGGTATAAAGTAAAATCTTTGAAAAATTTCTTCTCTAAAACTATTCATTAGATTTCATTGTTGTTTTGCAGGTAAGTTCCTATGGTGGTTGTCTACCAAATTGTTTCTTCAGTGAGCTAAAATGCAGGATTGAATGATAATTGTTAAAAACTTCCTTTCGCCATTATAGAAATATCAGGCCTGTGGAGCGATACAGGCGCTCAAGCGCCTCTAGTAATCAGCAGTTTTGTAGTGTTACTCGTTCACATCTTTTGTGTAAGGTTTGGGTAGTTTTTGACCTTTACCTGTTAATATCTATTAGGTCATGTAATAACCTTTTTTTTCCCCAGGATCTGGAGAAGAACTCTTTAAGTTTCAGCTGTCGTTTTCATCCATTTCTTCAGTATACCGTATCTGTAATATGATTGTAATCTCTTTGGTTAATGTGATCTCTATTGATAAATAAAATACGCTTTAAATTTGGCATAGAAACAAGACATGTCGCATGATTTTCAATTTACTAACGCACGAACAGCTCTCCTATGACACAAGACGACAAACATTAGGACTTGTCCATATTTGCAAGCACTTGAAAACGACAAAATTGAATGTAACTTAAACACTGGTATTTGTCTTTAAGAATAGTTAAATTGAAGACATTTTGGGATACGGAGAAATTGCTGATAACCAACTTTTTCTCCTATTCATATAATCTTGTCCAAAGACTTCTTGTCTGGGTAGTAACAAGCATTTGATTAACTTTTATAGATACATCTGTACATGTTTACAGCCAGTTTTCAGTCAGTATTTAACCCATTTCATCCTTATTTTATGAAACTATAATCATTCTTGTGTCTTCATGCCAAATGTTGCTCCTGATGGCTGCAAAGTTGCACAGATTACGACGAATACAAAAGGCATTACATGTTTTGGAGGCCTTCCAAGCTATTGCTGTTGTTCTTTTCACTTTTAAATGAGGACAAATCCCTCGAGTTTTCTTTATCACGTACACAATATTCATCGATTATTTACCCATGTTTACACTGCTGGCCAGTATCTGAACAATTGTACACAATATAAAGTTTTAGTGCGTTTTTTTTTCTCCCTGGCTTTAGAGACGTAGGGATTGTACTGTTTAGTTCATGGACCAACAATTGTACACAATATAAAGTTTTAGTGCGTTTTTTTTTCTCCCTGGCTTTAGAGACGTAGGGATTGTACTGTTTAGTTCATGGACCAACTGCTTTATTTAAACACGTTTTTGTTTAAAATTTAAATGGATCAGGTTGTAATACATGTAAGTAATATGTTCACTATTTCAACAATTGGACAAAGTACTCCACTCTTCACAACTCGGCCGATTCCGTTACCACTGTACATCTACATTCCTAACATTTGATCAACGGATCACTCGAGGTTTACCGAACGAAAGTACGGCCGCATTATAAGAACCAAACGTCCGAAGTTCTCCCCCCCCCCCAAAAAAAAAAAATTACCAACATTACCGAGTAGTTGAATAGACTGAGCACTTTCTTGATTTACTTCGAAATGAACCGTGCTCTGGCAAAAGAAGTGCACGATACCAAGTAAGTCATCACAGTATTATAGAGCCAAAATCCGTTTTGTATAACAACCCACTGAATCATAAGGTACACTGGTCGTTTGACACGGAGCAAATTTATCAAAAACGAAAAGTTTCGACCCAGGTCAGCCTGCACGGAGTGCGCAGGCTGACCTAGGTCGATACTTTTTGCAGTACATTACGCCCCCTTTTCAGAGAACATAGCTAAAAATTTTAATATTTGGCTTTTGAAATAAACTTGCCGCAGACCGCTTTCATAACGTCCCTATGACATATACAGAGGATATTTGTTCTTTTCTTTTGGTGAAAGATCGAAATTTATTTCATCGAGTGAACATCATCAGTAATATTTTCACGAGTGGCGCATTCTATTTATTTCATGCTTCCAACCCATTTTTGGTGGGACTTACATCAAAATTCCGTACAGTTCTTTTCGGTAATCCCCGTGGCGTACCTCATCCGCATAACAACGCATTACAATATTAGGTAAAGCGCGAGAAATGTAGGGTAAATGAGTGCCATTCTTCAGTTATTTCCTTTGATTCCTCTCCAGTACTACATTAGTCCTGATAAGCTGTTTACTTGGATTTTATCCTTGATTTTCTTGCTCTACACAGATATGTTCTTGAGATAGTATCCCAACTAAATCTGGTTTGATTGTTTTGCAAATCAATATTTAAACATTTCTCTAATGATTGAGAACAAAACTTGCTTTAAAATGACATGGGGACCTTGCATGTAATCATAAATCAAGTTATATTTATCGCAACATCCCCAAAGGAATCAAGGATAAAAACAAAGGAATACAGATAAAAGGACCAATGTGTTAATTGATTACCTTTAGTTTTTATCTAGCAAGGGAGATAATTTTAATTACAGGAATGACCCTCATTGCCAGTCTCCGAGCAGAGTTGTCGTTCGTTACTCTCACCATACATCTCTGCAACGGGCTAAATGACAAGAATCTTGTCAAACCGAGGAAAACATATTTTGTTACTGTTTAACTGTTTCATGTGTAACATAATAAAGTAGACAAAAGAAATATGATTCCGGATACATTATAGGTGCATTCAAACTGATGAATTTACCTGTATACAATGGAACTATTTTTTTAAGCTTCTTTACTGATCAGAATCTTACGCCAATTGTAAAAAAGATGGCTGCGCCAATGAATGATGACAACAGTTTCGACACACCGATGGATCTAAGTTTTTAAGATTAAAAAACAAGTTATCGTCCTTTAAAAGACATTTAAGCTTTTCAGAAAATCCCTCCTTCACATTTCCTACCACTAAGTCTGATTGGCCGTATGCTGTTTGAATAGCACACAAAACAATCGATTGGTCTTTCTTTCACCTGCGTTTGTGTCGCCATGTTGAGTTATGGTCATGTGACGAAAATATCACGTGATGACGGACTACCTTTTGTGCAAACTACAGAGGTGAATGGGAATGATCCGTAGTGCAAGAGAGTGGTAAATAGCGTTATATTTCCATCTGGTTGAGTGGCACGCGCATTTTACCTAGATAACTAGAACAATGGAACTACTGTTTCCGCCTTCAATTGAAGAGCTAGAAAATAAAGTCTGTATTTCTCACTGGTCGTAACCGTGAAATATCGAAAAATATTTTACTGTTATTTCTCGATAAACTACCGGAAAACATGAAATAAATACGGTTAATCAACTTGAAATATACGAAGCAATATCTGTTTCGGTCACAACTTTTTCAAATATGCTCCACTGCAGGACTCAGTTAAACTTTATATTACTGGAACATATTGACCTGAAATTGACCTCTATGCAAAGAATAATTAAAGAGTGAATATTTGTATCATCGGGTACGATCGGATGCTACGGAAATTCTGTTAACGGTAAATGTCGTGTTTGACCCTTACAGTGCCATAGTCAAAATATGAGAGCTTTTGCGGATGACATTGATCAAGATCAGACTGCAGGGAAAGTGCATATTAGATCTATGTCACCCGCCACATATTACCATATTAAACCAACAAAGTCATGTTTATTTCAGGTATTTTCAGTATTCTTTAAGACGCGATATATCTATTAGCTGCATAAAGAGTTGAAAATCGTCCAAATAGTTCCGCATGCAGACGAAGCCAAGTTTGGACAATAATTCAAGCGTGTAATATATGGTAATAGAGGTCATTTATTTCATGACAATTTTTTCGAGTAATACCACAAGCTCCCCGCTTATAACGACCCTGAGAAAGAGATCTTTTGAATAGATTGTAGAAAAGGGAGAAAGTGCTTGTTACAAGTAATTTCTCCTTTTCTCACAACGTTTTCTACCCTTGCGAAGACAAATATCATCATTTGAGCCACATTTTAGATGCAGACTGCTAATGCTTTCTATTTGGTCAAGTCAAAGTGTTTGTCGTTTGCTAAAGAGTTAAGTCGTCGGCTGGAGATAATGAGTCAACTCTTTACCAAACGAAAACTTTAAGACTGGTCAAAATCAGAAGCACTTGCAGACGACAAATTCAATGTTGCACACACGATGCGATTTGTTCGTCTTAGGGTAACATTACTGAGGGACAAGAAGAAAATAAGGGTTAATAGCATTTCCTTTTCTTGCAGTGTTTCAAAAGCCTTTTTCCTCAAGGTCCTCAGAGTCGTATAAACTCAACAGAAGTTTTAACTCTTTACCACACGACAAGATTTTACATTGAAAGAATTTGCAGACGACAAATAAAATGTAGCTAACAAGAAGGAAATTGTGTTTAAGGGGTAGAAAACATTGTGGAAAAGACTGTAAAACGCTGGTTAGCAGCATTATCTCATGTTTAGCACTTTTTTTTTCCCCCAAAAGCCTCCCTTCTTTGGGTCTTTAAAACACGGGATTATTTAGGTAAGGGACAAACTTGAGTGACAGATAGAGAAGGTGGCGGCGCTGTGGTAGTCCAAGCTATTTCATTTGTATAAGCGGTCCTGGACTCCGATTGGTTGATTGTCTCATACCAGGATATAAATACATGAAAGATTGACTGTCCTTGACCCACATCATTGAAAACATAAACATTGTAGTAAACCGTAGTAGTAAAACACGTAATTGATCTGAGCAGACGTGAATAATCAGGAGATTTGAAGAAATATTAAGGTAAGGAACGTTTTTTTTTTTTTAAATTGAATATTGTGTTGAAACAATTATATAAAATATGTTTTTGTCATGTTTGAAATATACATATAGATCTATCTTAGCATATGTTGTTTATTGAATAAATGTACAAGTCAATTAATGATCCACATATCTTTACACTTACCATAACTGTTGTTACTTGTTGGCCGTGATTTCCGGTATGTTTGCAAGTTCGACTGACGTATTTGACAGAAATAATTTAATGAACACTTCTGGACAACTTTTAACAAAGATTACCATTTGCCAGCGAATATCATGACGTTTTACAATTTCCCTTATTCGCACGCGAAAGAACAAAACGTGCTGCTTGTAGGCCTAAATTATAAATCATATACACTCAATTTTATGCTGTGGCGAGATCGGGTGATTTGTCTGTTGATTGGACACGTTTCTAATTAAAATTTTACATCTTCGAATGTAAAGCGTAATACGCAATAAAATGTCAGGATTTTTAAGTATGAATGAAATAGGGGATTTCCCCGCATACTACCTGTTCACTTAGTGAATGCGTGATTTTAAAAATGTTTGACATGTGAGTGATATTAAAAATAGATTGAAATAAAGTGTAAACAAATATGACCTACACTGTAGTTTAGTTGTGACGCAAAACTGAACCATGGAATATTCGTTTCCTTAAATATCATCTTTGTAAGTTCCCGTGCAATGTTTGGGATTGTAAGCACTATATGGTTAAAAGTAAGACAACGGAATATGAATATATATCTCCATTTATTTTTGTGAGACAATATATTTGTCATAATATCAGAATTGTATTTTTCTTTACCGTACTCCACTTGTAATAGATTAAACGTCAATTATTAAATGCACCAACCACCGATGCCACATGATCCTCAAAATTTGAAGAGAAGAGGACCAACACTACACGTAATGCTTTAAATGAAACCTAATGACATAGCTGGCGTGTGCAATTTAGCCTACCACAAGATTTTCCGGACTATATTTTAACTTTTTTTCTAATGATTTAGACAAAAGCAGCCAAAGCAACAAATGCAGGCAAAAATGCTACTAAATAAGTGGTTTTATAAATAATCGCATGTAGTCATGTCTGAACTGAACATATGCAAAGTAAAGTGCAGTGTTTACCACAAAGAGATATTTTGGGATGATACAAATTGGCATACGCAACCAACAAAAAGCCTTATGTCAAAGTTTTTTTTTCTCCTACACAGTTACCCGGTTAACCCGGTAGATGAAAAAGCGGGCAAATACTTTCTCTTATCTCGTGAAGTCTACGGTTCCGGTTTTCATAAAAAGTGATTTGTCGATACAAATGGTATTTGTAAGCACCTTATACGTCGATTTTGATAATATATGGTTTTGGAATAAAAAGATAAATATATCTTGATCAAACGCACTTTAATAGATCTTGAGACGTACAATCATCGCCATCCTGTTTCCTCACCTGAGCATGAAGTGCTCAAGGTGAGCTTTGGTCTTCGTGCTGTGTCCGGCGTCCGTTGTCACTCGTGCGTCATCAATATTTACCTTGTTTACGCTCAAGAGGCCAATTTTTCAGTCCAGTACTCATGAAACTCGGTAAGAATCTTTGTTTTTACAATATCTCAAACGATTTCGAAAATGGGTTATGTGGGGGAAAAGAGTAGGTCACTGGATCAAATCTTTGAAAAACTCTGTGTGTGCTCTTGAAGCTATTTCATTTCAATACCCATGAAAATTGACATGAACAATTATCTTGATGATATCTCAGACGAGTTTGAAAATTGGTTACGTCGGGTCAAAAAGTGGATCACTGGGACAAATCTTTAAAAGACCTTGCTTACACTCCCGAGGCCATATTTTCCGTCCAATATAGCCTTGAAAGTTGATTAGGATGTTTGTCCGGATTTTTCAGACACTTTTGAAAATTAATCATTTCAGATCAAAAAGTAGGTCAAAGGGTCAAATCTTTAAAATTGAGGACAAACTTTCAGAGCAAATTTTAGAGGTCAAATTTTCAGACTATTACTCAATAAAATTGGTTTGGCTTTATGGTATTTCGGACGATTTCGAAAGTTGGTCATGTCAGGTCAAAAAGTAGGTCAATGGGTCACATCTTTGAATAACGTTGTGTGCACTCGAGAGGCCTACTTTTCAGACCAAAAGCCATGCTAGTTTGTCGGAGTTTTTGTCTTGATGGTATTTCAGACCAGTTCAAAAGGGTTCATGTTGCATTAAAAAGAAGGTCCCTCAGTCAGTCTTTGAAGAACCTCCAGTGTCCTCTGGAGTCATATTTTCTTACCAGTACTTGTTCTGAATGATTCTTTTGATAATATCTTGAAAAGTTTGAAGATGGGCCATGTTGGATCTAAAGGTACGTCACTGAGTAAAATCTAAGGGAAAACACTCTAGAGGCCACATTTCTGTCTGATGCCAATGAAAATTAGTCAGAATGTTTCTCTAGATGAGTTCGAAACTTTATTATGCAGATCAAAAAGTAGTTCACTGGATAAACAATGGAGAAAGAAAACTGTTTACACTGTGGAGACCACATTTTCAGCCAAATTCACTTGAAAGTTAATCAGTGTTTGTTTTAAACTCTGTCAAATTTGAAACTGGATCACACCTGGTCGCAATGTGAGTCACTGGGAGAATTCTAAAAACTTTGTGCACTCATGGGAGGAAAATTTTTCAGTCCAATACTAATGAAGTTTGTCAGAATGGTTGTCTTGGTGAGTTTGAAAATAAGTAGTCTTGTGAAAAAGTAGGCCACAGAGTCAAATATTAGGAAAACCTTCTGAGCACTGTAGAGGCCACATCACTGACGAATATCCTCAGAGGAACACATGATCAGGTGAGGAAATCAGGACCATCATTGCCCTCTTGTTTAAGAATAGTATGAATGAAATGCACCTGTATTTATCACTCAGAAATGTTTAATTTGGCCGCTATTGAGTCTATAAATTTGTTTTATCACAAGCACACTTACTTTATATTGGTGGGCCATATATTGGTCGGCCATAAAAACTGCAGAGTAGAGATACTGGTACATGACTTGTATTGTGAAAAACAACAACAGTGGCCACAGTAGCCCGCCTTTGACAGCAACAACTCCCGCCCATGAAGAATTATTCATAAAGATTTGAAACTGTTTCCGAACAAAGTAAAAATTCTTAAAGCTCAAACCCAGACCAACAAAGATTAACATTATGAATTTTGCCAAGCAATCACCAAAAGGATTGAGGACAATCCAGACCTTTGACGTGTCCTCCTGTTCAGTGATGAGGCACATTTCCACTTGACTGGACAATTAAATAAGGAAAAACTGAGGTATTGGGCCGCAGCTGACTGTTGTTGATTCTCACAGTACCAGCGTCTCTAAACTTCTCGACAAGGGCTCTGATGGTATTGCAGTGCTGCATTTGACATCTTGCTAATTGACGTCGAAATTCTTTTCGGACGAGAACAGGTGATTTTGTAGCAAAGTAAATTTCAATGATTTTGATCCGCTGAAGACTGTTTTTCGATATCTATCTTGCCATCAGATAAAACTTACAGATATGCTCTACCACTTTCCTGAAAATGATAACAAAATATTTATTTCCATTAATAATGTTAGACTTTAAAAGCTTCACAGTTTTTAGGCACCCCCCTGTATACCTCTAGAAATTTAATATATTTTGCTTGCAGATAAACATGAAGTTATCCATGTATCTAAATGTGGTATGTCTGGCCCTTGTGACCGTTGGGACGGATGGACAGCGGATATGTAGAGCAAAGAAAGGCAAATTTTTTAATGAGGACGAACCGGACACGCGTAGATGTGGCCGCTGTATTCTGTGTCCCCCGGGACAAGAGTGGGATATGAATGCAAGTTATTTTACTTCTTGGGCGCTGCTTCTTGAATCATGCTTAATACTTAACTCTTTAACAAACGAAAACATACTTAACAAAATTCAAAGTTCAGTACTCTATTTTAGATCACATATTAAATGTGGCTTTAAGATTTAAGGAAAAAATCTGCGAAAAGGAGAAAATGATGGTAACCAGTATTTTCCCTTTCCCACAATGTTCTCAAAAACACTACATTCTTAGGATCGTGAAAACAAGGGATTGTTTCGTAAAAAGGGATTGTTTTTGCAAAAAAAAATTGCAAATGTCAGGCTAATACTAAAAAATCCAAATGTTACGATTGCAAAATTCTTTTCATAAGTAAGATCTCACTGTATGTGATAGTGTAGATGAAGATCAGACTGTACTATATGTGCAGTCTGATCTTGACTTTGACTCTCCGCCAAAGAATATGCAGTTCCGCTGAACAGGCAAATAGTTAATGTTTCGTGTGTAAACCTTTAATCTCCTGTGGCGACCTTTTGTGTTTTGTTTACAAAATAGTGATAATTTTTTTCTTTTGTCGCAATGTTTTGACATGTACTCGCATACTGTACCATCTTGAATTTTCACACATTTTTCATGAAATATCTTCATTTTTAAGATAGCATTGTGTAAAATGGCTTTGCTGGTAATGCTAAAACATCATGAAAACGTGATGACTGCAAAAGAAATAAAGTGAGGGAAAGTAGAGAGACGGAGACGGACAGGTGAACGTAGACCCATGAAAAAAATACTTTTTATAGACCATTTGGTTTCTGTAAAAACAAACTTTTTGATCAAATGTATTCACATGAAACAACGTTTTCAATATTTCTTTGTTGCATTGTTAATAATGTTAAAAACCATACAGAAATTAAATTTTTCACTTGTTATTTTCAGTTTCATGTGTTTAACTATTTAACTCTTATTTCCTGTTAAATTCTGCTGTAATATTTAAGCATTTTTGTCTTTGCCCCAAAGGAAAGACGAACAGTAGGAGAATAGCAATAAACAATCAAGATCATTGTAAAACAATGTATCTTTGTAGTCATTTCATCCATGTCTAGATTCAACAGTAACTTCAAGTTTATAACTAGCAATAGAAGCAAACACGGTAATATCATGTATTACAATGCTCACCTCTGGGGCCATAGAAATAGAATTATTTGAGAGTGTAAGGATAAGTTATTATGAACCTAGTTTATTCCAGTCTGCTTGGCTTCACACGTATATGTTCTCAAACTTGCTGTGGGATAAGCATGCCATACCATTTGTTAGACTCTCTCCACCATTTTCAGATGTCCAAATTAATAGTGAGTTTAATGCACAAAACCATTAAAATAAAATTTTCTTTTTTCTTGTGGCTTTGTAAAATAATAAGCTAAATAAAAAAAAAATCCAAAATCAAATTTTAGATGGGAGGTTTTGAGCCAACTATTAGTTTTTATACCAACCAATCGGACAATAAAGGAATAAATGCACAGCAGACGGTACGCCACTATTAGCTTACGTAACTTGAGGGTGTCTGTGTTAAATTCGCTTGTGACAAGGTTGGCGATGTGCCAATACCTCGAGTTTGGCTGTTTGCCCATGAAACTTGGCGATGCGCCAATACATATACGGTTACCGAATTCATTCATAATAATAAAGTAGACATTAAGCTAATGTAGTATGACCCAACTGACTGTACGATTGAACACCCTTGTCTTTATTTCTCTGTGACGGAGGGATTTTTGTCAGAGTTCAGAAACTTGATGTAGCATCCAAAAGCATAAAATAAAGTTTTTTTCATCGACGGTCCGAGTTGTTCCAGTCACATGATCAAGGTAGAGGTCCGATTAGGCAAAAATGCAGGAGTAAAAATACACTTAAATTTAGTTCATACCATTTTAAAGTATGGAAAATAATGTGAAGGTGATAGCCTGTTATTATGTGGTCGTTCCAAGAGTCACCCGCTGACAGAAAAATGAATTTTAAAACCATGCAAAAAGTAAAGAAAAGATAGAGTGACCTGGCAACTTTTAACCTAGTTTTGAAATGAACTTTTCTGTCAGCGACTAACATTTGGACCGACCGAACAATGATAGATTTTATATCTTCAAAACAATTTACATACTTAAATAGTGTAAGTTAACTTTAATTGCATTCTAAAATTACAACCATAAATATTAAAATTAACATGAAAAAGAAATACATGTATGTGTCGAGACCTGTAATTCAGCCACCATGAACAGCTTTAACCAATTCAAGGTGATGTAGTGTGCTACCCCGCTTGACTTCATTAAAACGTATAATCCAAAAAAAGTTACTGACGACAAACCTAAATATTTAAATTCACATGAAAAAGAAATATGTGTCGAGAACTGCAAATCATGCATTAGGAACAGCTTTAAACAGTTCATAGTGATGCAGTGTTTTCCCGTTTGACTTTTCAATAATCAAAAAGTATAATCCAGAAAAAGTAACTGACGAAGTTCCATCTATATTTGCCGTTCCTCCCTAACTTGATGATGATGTTTGTTCTTCGCTTGCGAAGATGACCATGACTACAGATCAAGGGGGTTGGAGATGAGTGCGGAGATGACTGCTTAGGCTAACTGTCGCAGGAAAATGTCTGTTGCCTGGGGCTGGACCTGGCTGAGGGATAGAGTTCACGCATTATTTTCTTTTCTTTCGTTTCTCGTCTTGGTCCCTGATGCGTCTCTGTTCAAAGTCAGACACCCCCGACTTGACAGGGGAACTCCAGAAGAAGGGGTCTTCAGCACTTGCTTCCCGAGAGGTAGACGAGATTGCACAACACCTGAGAGCATGTTTTAGAGTGTCTTTGTAACGATTTTTAGGTATTCGAATCGAGCGCTTGCCAGTGGACAGTTCGCCGTCGAGTAGTCTTTTTAGAAGGAAATGGTCATCCATGCGACAAACATGACCTATCGAGTGGAGCTGGGAGCGCAGTAGAATGGCGTGGATACTTTTCGCCTGAGCTTGTCTTTCCACTTGAAAAAACCGGAGGAGAGTCCTGAGACATCTCATGTGGAAGGCGTTCAGCTGCTTTGCATGTCGGCTGTAGACTGTCGACCTCTCACATGCATAGAGCAGTGATGGTAAAACAACTGCTCTGAAAACTTTGAGCTTAGCTCCAAGGATCAGTCCACGTCTTGCCTAGAATTTGTCTTTCAGCATTACAAATGCAGCGCTGGCTCTGGCTCTGGCTCTGGCTGACGGAACGCGAGAGAGTGCTGCTAAAGCAGACGTACTTGCCTGCGTTTTATAGTACCTGGCCATTGATTGTGATGCTTGGCTCGTTATAGAGTTGAAGGGGCTGGTTGGTGCAGGACCTCGGTTTTCTTGGTGGAAATTATGAGGCCGAAGTAGTGGCAGGCTTTTGAGAATAGGTCCATACTTTCCTACCTTTCAGACTGGGTACATGTGTTAAGCGCACAGTCATCAGCGAACAGAAAGTCACGGGCAGTGCCTGTATGCACTTTGGTCTTGGCCTGCAGTCTCCGGAGATTGAAAAGGCTGCTATCGGTACGATAGTGAAAGCTGACTCCGATGTCACCATCTCGGAAAGCATTCGTCAGCATTGCAGAAAAACATTATGCTGAAAGGGTAGGGGCCAGCACACGGCCCTGCTTCACTCCATTGTTGACCGAAAATGGTTGGGAGTACACACCGTTATCTTGTACTGTGGCGCTCATGCCGTAATGTAATTGCCGAACAATTCCAATTAACTTGCCGGGGTATCCAAACATTGCTGTCATCTACCATAGTCCCTCGCGGCAGACGGTGTCAAATGTTTTCGTCAGGTCCGCGAAGGTTGTGTACAGTCCAAAGTTCTGCTCCTGATTCTTATAGTTGGCGTGATGCGAAAGAACATATCCACGGTATCACACCCCGCACAGAAACCACACTGGCTCTCGGGGTGAAAGTCTCGTTCCAGATGCGCGTTGAGGCGACTGAGAAAGACATGAGCCAGGATATTACCGGCGCTGGAGAGCAGAGAGGTACCGCGGTGGTTGTGACAGGAGTTCCTGTTTCCTTTGTGCAAGTAGAGGTAAATGATCGAAGCGTATTTGAACTCCTGTAGTAGCCTTTCCTGGATCCACATAGAGTTGAACAGGCTTGTGAGGGTCTCAGTCAGTTTGGGACTGCCAGCAGAGTAGAACTCAGGAGGAATGCGATTAGCACCAGGCGCTTTGCCACTGGAAAGGCGCCTGATGGCTGAGACAACTTCTTGTTTCGTAGCCGGGTCAGCCAGTGTGTCGTTGACTTGAACTTGAGAAAGTCGGGCTATGGCTTTCGCATTTATGTTGAATGGTTTGTTGAGAACATTCTCAAAGTTTTCTGCCCAACGTTCAAAGATCTCTTCCTTGTCTGTGATTATTTTATTCCTGTCTGCAGTCAGGAGAGAACTTCTAAACGAGATGGGGCCGTAGACGGTCTTGAGCGCATTATAGAACTTTTTCCTGAATGGTGTGTACTTGTCAGCTGTATCTGACGAAGTTCGCACTACACTTTTTTTCTTGACTGCACTGAATGCATCTGTCTTTGAGGCAGAAGATTGAGAAGGGCTCAGTGGAGGCGCTGTTTTTCCTCAAGAAATGGTCTTGATGCAACTATTGTTGTCATGAAACCAATCCTGATGTTTGCGGATGATAGGACTCACGACATCTGCTGCAATGTGTAGACAGCATCACGGAGACGTGCCCACTCAGCTTCCACAATATGCATGTGGGTCTGGATTTGGAAGATTGTTGTCTTGTTCACTGCTTAACAAGATCATTTCTCAGCTTTGAGACATTTAGTCTTTAGGACAAGCTGATGTCCTATTGTGCCCTTGGTGGTGCAATGCAGAAGTTCTTCTTGGAGATAAGCAGACGGTGGTCGGTCCAGCATTCTGCTCCGCACATAGTCTTCATCACATACACGTCCCTCTGCCTGATGATGGCGTAATCTAATAGATGCCAATGCTTAGAACGTGGGTGCATCCATGAAGTCTTGTTACGGTTCGGGAGATAGAAGTAATGGAATGATCGTAAACAGCGCAGGTCTTCAGCAGAAGAAGACCATTGCTGTTGCATTTACCAATGCCGTGTTTCACAGCACTCATTCTCACGGGTCAAATGCCTCAAACAATTTGGGCATAGAAAAGGCCTATAGGTTGATAAAAATGTTTTTCTAGTGTGGAATCTTGGTGGCTTAACCTACATATATATCTATTTTCTTACACATATTGCCGAAACAAACATTCTGAAAAATTGCATCACAATAAAACAAAAATCTAAAATTTTAACATCTAACAAACATTTCTCTCTTAAATTAGAATAAGTTGTTTTTGTATGAAACAAAGTTTCTAAAATTTGACCATATTGTTTTATATCGATTAACTTGATGAATTGTACTTTCCAGGCACAGGACGCTGGATATGAAATTTGGGTATAATTGCTGAAAAAGTTTCTGAGGCGGTGATTTTGAAATGTCAATACACATTTTTAAGCTTCTGTGAACTTTATAGACACAGAGCGGAACCATTTGAAAAATTTTGCAACAGTTGTATTACATTCAAATAAAATTTGGCTGGTGGCATAAGATCTTGTAACATTCTTCTAGACCAAAAATGCCCCTTTGCAACTCACCTATATCTAATTTAAGCAATCTGAAAAAGTTTCATGAGAATTGGGCAGAACATAAATGGTTTTTACAGCACTAACAGGTTTTTGTCTGATTTGATCTAGTGACCACTTTTTTTGTAAACCCCAGATTTAAAAAAAAAAGAAAAAATATTATAAAGACAAATATGCGGACAACTTTATAAATATTCGACTGAAAAGTAGTCGCTGGAGCCCACACAAATATTTGACTCAATGAGCTACATGTCCTTTGGAAGTAAAACCTTTTTGTTGCTGTCCGACTTCAAGTCTTGTCCATACTTGACTGTAAGAATGTGGCTGCTACGGCACAGGGGAAAAATAAAATTTTTAACCCAATAACATGACCATCAGCCTTTAAACCGTTTTCTTAGCTGTGGTCTAATGAGGAACTTTTTTACCGAAGGAAACCTATTTCGGACCTGTGCAGTATTCCATCAAAATAAACATTCCCACTAAGTTGATGCGCTTTTCCGTTTCAGTGGTTCGAACCGTTGAAAAGGTTTTATAGACATGTTCATGGTCACAAAAGGCACCATTTGTAAGTTATTTACAACGGGGAAAAAGCTGGCTTGTTTACCAAACAATTACAAAATTGTTTCGTCTCGCAAATCGGAATTTTGACAGGACAAGGCCAGAGATATTCACCCCACAGATCAGGATGATAACAACGGGAGCCTAGTTGCGCAGCAACGAGGCGACTCAAAAACTATCAAAAATAGTTCTTCCAGAGCCAAGAGTCAGATTGCATCGAATGTTGGTATGGATGTTAAGCAATAGGGGCACTGTCTATCGTTCAAATAATTGACTTCAGGTTTGCCTTTGACCTTTTGATGTGTCGATTTCGGACTATTTACTACATGCACAGGCGTTCACCATTTTGTGACAAAACTGATTATGTCTATATATTTATGCGGGACAACTCTTACTAGATCAGCAAATGGTGCAGAACTTTAATGTTTAGTGTCGAACAGTGGCTCTACATCAGAGTTAATAAAATAATGTCTCGATATTAGGGTCAAAAATGGCCTAATCTAAGGGCCGACATACAAGCTTTTTTTGCGCTACAGCTAAATTCCATGAATGATTCTTTGGTGGGCCGCTTTCAGATTTCGTAATTAAAAGATTGAAGATGTCACTGTACCATATGTTGTATACTTATTAAAACCTAACAGATGTTTACGTAACAGTAATTTCACTAATTAATATCATAAAATGATAGACAGATAACAGACTTCTAAAGCTTAATTTGTGGTTGTCACGTGTTGTACAACATTCCAGCTAATGGTCTTTTTAGCCAGTGGAGCAATAAAGTGCCATATTGATCCCTTTATTTTTCCTTCTTTCTTGATGTCTGATAATGCACGTGCTGATAGGAAAGGTATCAAATACAAGGAAGGCTAATCTTGTTACGAATTCTTAGTCTGATGCCAGTTATATCCCTTGATTCTGCGGTGTCTCCGTTACCACAACAGCACACTATTATGCGAGTCAGAAAGAATAATTAGTCGCCCGCCGCAAAGCGGAGAAGGGATTGATGGAGTGGCCTTCGTCTGTCCGTCTGTCTTTTCATCTGTCTGTCTATATCACTTTCCTGTCCGCTCGATATCTTCTGACCCTTTTGAAAGATTTTCATCAAAGTTTGGTGAAAGGATCATCTCAGTATGACGGTGTGCAGAACCGATGACTCAACTATGCAGACTCAAGATCAAGGTCATAGTTGAAGCTCACAAGTTTAAGTCTATACTTTTTTGTCGGCTCCATATCGCCTTTACCAATGGAAGGATTTTCATGAAAGATTGGCGAAATGTTCGATTCAGTGAGATAATGTGTAGAACTCATGACAACATTCTGGCTCAAGGTCTGGGTCACAATTGTAGGTCACGAGCTTGAACCTTGGATTTCCTGTCTGCTCCATATGTCCTTTATGCCTGGAAGGATTTTCATTCAACGCTAGTCAAATGTTTATCTCAGTGAGACTGAATGCCAAACGTATCTTCAACCATGCCAACGCAAAGTGAAGGTTACAGTTGAAGGTCAATAGTTTGAACCGTTAAATTCATTTTTATACGCGCGAAGGAACGTATTATGTTATGGCGGTCCCGGTCGTCCGTCCGTCCGTTAGTAATTTCTTGTGTGCGCAACTCCTCCTCCAGATTCCATTGGAATAAGTTCAAACTTACCTCTATTAATCTCTAATGATGTGTAGTTTTGCATGTGACTCTTAAAATTTGGATCTCTGTAGGAGTTCTAGATTTTAACCCATTTCACTGACAAGCCCCTTCGGGCGTATATGCGCCGCTTTGCGAAGCTCTTGTTGCACAGTATCTTTAGCCCATAAGGGTTTGCATAATTTTTCTTGTAACTTGGGTAGATCTAAACTGTTTTCTTTTGTGAGAAGATGTATAGAACTAATGCGTCAGTTATGTTAGCTGGAGGTCAAGGTCATAATTCGAACCTTGGACTTAGTTTCACGCCTGGAAGGATATTCGTTTAACTCTGGTACTGACCTAAGTAAACGAAAATGTGCAGAATACATATCAATGGCCGTCCCAGTCATGGGTGTAATGTTTGAAGCTCGGCTTTCATGTTTGCAGCAATTATATTTGAGGAGTTCGTGTTTGAAGATGTATCATCAAAAATTATATCGTTATACTGGTTTTCTTTGAATGCATCAATGCAATCAAAGAAATGGATGCATTAATGGCTTGGTGTTTTATGTCCGTCAATATAATTTCAGTCGTGATACGACAATGGAAGGGTGATTATAAAATGCTCAGTGCAATGAAGTGCTGTTTTGGTCCAGTAGGAATTAAACCCGGGACTCCGTTTGATAGATATGTATATAAACGAATGGCACAGGGACACTGCAAATAGATCATCTTTAGTTCTATACCGAAATATTAAAAGTTCATTTATACGTTCCAATTATCTCGACATTATGAAAATACCTAAATTTCGAAACGTATTGGCAAAATTCAGACTGTCGTCACACGAACTTAATGTCGAACAAGGAAGATATAGAAATATTCAGCGCAATGAGAGAAAATGTTCATTTTGTAATTTAGACGAAGTAGAAGATGAATATCATTTCATTCTAGTATGCCCATTATATAATAATTTGAGGAAAACTTACTTGAAAAAATATTTTTATATAAGACCAAGTGTATACAAGCTCATAAAACTTCTAAATAGCTCCAATCTTAGAGTTTTGAATAATCTATCTCTGTTTTGTATCAAAGCTCTAAATGTAAGAAAAGAAAAATTAAATATAATTACACAAGAAAATTAAATACCTATAAAATCATTAACTCCAGGAAAGATGTTTGTTTAGGCAGCCTCTTCCGCTTATTTCACTCATTTCATTTATTTCATTTTAGTCATTTCATTATTTTCTAATGTATTACTTTTGATAGCTACATGTATAATGTCCATGTATTGTTTGTCCATTATTTGTTTGATTGTTTGTTTGTTTGTTTACGTCTATCTTTTCTGCATGTATTTGTACATGAAATTGACGAGGAACCTCATGGTTCAAGTCAAAGAATAAAACTATTGAATTAATCGCTTGGCCACCCAGTCACCACAGGTACCACTGCAGCGGTGGATATAGCTGTCCTTTGTTCAATTTCCTAGTGTCCAGTTGAGAAGATTTGAGAAGTTTAAGTGTGTTTCGTTGATATTTGTTAGAGCGATCCAGAGTCTGAAATTCTAGTCTGGGAAAAAAACTTTTCGTTCAGAATAGTTAATTTCAATTTTTAAAACTGAAAATATTATTTCCATTTTAGGCAAATGCTGTTGATAAAAAAAAGATAGATATTAAATACAAGAAAGACTACTCTCTGTAGGAATTGTTACGATGATTCTGATTACTTCCCTTGTTTTTATACAGCGTTAAGCATGAGAGTAGCGACACAAACTTTCAATAATTTTGACCGCACATGTAAATATATTTCATATCTGTCCGTACGAAAAATGGTATATTTACAAGCAAGGCTTCTTGTATATATGTATTTAGTACATTGTTGCTTATTGCAACAGTTTTTGAAAATCTTGCAAGAATATCATCAGTGTAATCGAGGTTGTATAGAGTGTTTTGTTTGATTATGTTTAATACGCCTTATGTGCTCACTTTTTGATTGCGATGTGTCCGCCGTGTGACGTCTGTTGTCTCTCGTCAACTTTTAGCTTGTGAAACACTTTAGATGTCGCGTTTTCA
Source organism: Hippopus hippopus (assembly GCA_946811185.2). Classification (NCBI taxonomy): domain Eukaryota; kingdom Metazoa; phylum Mollusca; class Bivalvia; order Cardiida; family Cardiidae; genus Hippopus; species Hippopus hippopus. Next base: position 8,080,454 of record OX328100.1, on the reverse strand, counting down.
GTCCAGTATCCATGAAAACTGGTCAGATTGTTTGTTTTGATGAGATGTCATCATTTTTAAAAAGTGGTCACGTCGGTCAAATGGTAAGTCTTGATAATATCTCACACAAGGACAAAAAATATGTTACTGACATAAAGCAAAACCTTGTATGCACATAAGAGGCATCACTTTCAGTCTAATACTCATGAACATTGATCAGAGAGTTTGTCTTAACATTGGACAAGATCCGAAACCAGTCATGTCCCGTCAGAAATGTAAGTCAGAGGGAAAAGTTTTTAAAAACACTTTCCATGCATTCTAACGGCCGCGTTTCCCTTCCAATAGACATTGCAATTGGTCAGAAGCCTTGTCTTCTTGTTATCTTGAACCAGTTTTGAAAACGGCTCTTGTCAGAGAAAAACGTTTGTAACTGAGAGAAATCCTTGAAATCTATACTTAACCCTTATCCTGCTAAATAACTGAAATGAAACTTTTAAGCCGATAGTAAAAACCCATATGTTGCTATTTCAAAGGTATTTTTTGAGGACAGAAATATGTCCGTATCGGACAGTGAGTGTAGATCAAAGATCAGACTGCACGTTCTGTCTGATCTTAATCTACACTGTCCGCAAAAGGTTAGTGAGTCGCGCTCAGCAACCTAAGAGTTAAGAGACCACATCTTCAATACATGGAGATTGGTCAGAATGGGTCTTTGTGGTATTCCATACGGTGATGACTGAAAATAGGTCATGACAATAAAAAAAGTAGGTCACTGGGAAAATATTTAAAAAAAAAAAAAACCCTTGTGTACGCTCAAAGGGATACATTTTTCGTTCAATACTCACAAAAGTTGGTAAGACTTTGTCTTGATGAAAGCTGGGGCGAGTTTAAAAATAGTTGAAGTAAAGTCAAAAAGGTAGGCCACTGTGACAATTCTTGGAAAAGCCTAGCATACACTCTAGAAGCCCTATTTTCAGTCCAATATTCATGGGCTGTCGTTAGAATTTTTGTCTGACTTCTGACTAGAGCAGTAGGTCTTTAAGACAAGTCTTAGAAAAAAGTTTGTACCTTCAAATGAGCACACGTTCAGAATAATGACCATTACAGTTAGTCTTAACGTTTTTCTTGATAGAACCGGTGACAGAAAAGTAATGTAAGGTAAAATAAAAAGGTAGGTCACTGGAACAAAACTTAGAACACCTCTGTCTACATATTTTCAGTCCACTGCTCATGAATGTTGATAAGAATGTTTGTCTTGATGATATCTGACATGTGTGCATAAATGGCTAAAGGATCAAGAAGTAGGTCAGTGGGACAAATCTTTGAAAAACAAAATAAAAATATGAAAAGCGTAGAGGCCACATTTCAGTTTGATGGTAGTAAAAGCTGGTCAAAATGTTTGTCTTGATAATATCTTTGATAAGTTTGGAAATGGGTCACATCGGATTCAAAGTAGGGCACTGGGACAAATCTTTAAAAGGCGTTCTGTATACTCTTGAGGCCACATTTTTCCATCCTATTTTCTTGAAAGCTGGTCAGACGGTTTGTCTCAATGATATCTGGGACACTTTTGGAAATCCGTCAGGTCAGGTTAAAAAAAAAGTAGGTCACTTCCACAAATTTTAGAAAAGTGATGTGCACTCCAGGGACCACAATTCACTGGTATACTCTTGAAACTGGGTCAGAATATTATTTTGTGATTATTTACCGGACAATTTGAAAATTTGTCATATTAGGTAAAAAGAAAGTCACTAAGTCAAATCTTAGAAAATGTTTGTGTGCTCTTAAAAAGAGGCATTATTTTCAGTGCCATACTTGGTCAGAATGTTTTTCTTGACAATATTTTCAAGAAATCTGAATATGGTTTACCCTGAATCAAAATATAAATGAAAATCAAAATGAAAAATATTGTATAGTTTTGAAAATATGTCACCTTTGGTTAAAGTAGGTCATAAGTTATATCATAAATGATCTTTTTACTCTAGAAGAAAGAGTTTCAGCTAATTACCCTTGAAACTTTGTCATATTGTTAACCTTAATAAGATCTAAAACAGGGTCAGCTCCGGTAAAAAATTGGGTCACTGGGTCTTATCAGAGTATTCAGTGACTATACTTTTTATAATTATGTTTAAGGTACACTGGCTTCAGGAACATTATGATCCTCTTGTTTACTATATATTTTGTGAATATGTAGGTTGTCAAATAATTGTACTGAATCAGAAACTGACCAGTCTTAACGCTGAATGTTAGTTTCAAGTTTATTAGAAAAAGAAAAGACAAACTGTCTATCTTGGACAGGTGCATAATACAACATGTTACAAATGATGGTTCCTGGTGATGGTCGATATAGAGTAAATATAAACAACATGATCAGATTTGTGTTTCAGGCGGAGAAAAGCTGTCGATTATCACTTTCATTCAAATACATCCGTTAATTCATACATTCACTTACGGAAACACCCCAGTTCTCTCTACTCTACTACTTTCTACATTCAGTCACACACACTCGCGCCCCGCACCTCTTCTGTCTCTCTCTCTCTCTCTCTCTCCCTCTCGCCTTGCATTTTTGGCTGATTAAGGGAAGCAACTTCGTAGATTTATTTTAGTGTTATTGTAAAAATTGTTTCCCTTGAAATGTATAAAAATGCCTAATTAAGTGTCCTCTATATCAATCTAGTGAAAAATCCATGTATTATCCTTGTTCAAAACGAAATAACAAGATGGGATTTGTGGATGTTGTCGAAACGTTATCATAGTGACGTTACTTCCGAATTTGAGACTTTCACTTAGTATTCAAAGCGTTAGTGCATACAGTTACCCATTTTTTTCTTTATCTTTATCAATCGTTTTAAAATTTACATAAGTATAAATAGCGCGCGTAAAAAGTGTGCTAAGGCTGGGGTAAGGATTCAAATATAGATACAGAGTTAAGGATATAGAATATTTTTTCTCAAGGGGAGCTTTTAAGGTCACGCTGTGTCCGTCGTGCGTCGTGCGTCGTCCGTCGTCCGTCGTGCGGCGTCAACAATTCTTTAAACATCTTCTCCTCCTAAACCGCTTGGCCGATTTGGACCAAACTTGGCTGGAATGTTCCTTGGGAGGTCCTCTTTAAAACTTGTTCACAAAATTTGATTTCATCAAAAACTCTGGTTGCCATGGCAACCAAATGGAATTTTTCAAGAATTTTTTTAAAGATCTCTGATGAAATCGCTGGTCAGATTTTGAAATAATTTCACAGATATGTTCCTTGGGTGACCCTTTTCAAAAACTGTTCGCGAAATTTTGATTCGTCGAAAAACATGGCCGTGGTGGAAGGGGGGGGGGGGGCTCTTGGCCTCCATCGGTGTCAACAATTCTATAAAAATCTTCTCCTCTGAAACTGGTGGTCAGATTTTGAAATAATTTCACAGATATGTTCCTTGGGTGACCCTTTTCAAAAATTGTTCGAGAAATTTTGATCTGTCGAAAAACATGGCCGTGGTCGGGGGGGGGGGGGGCTCTTGGCGTCCAGCGGTGTCAACAATTCTTTAAACATCTTCTCCTCCTACACCGCTTGGCCGATTTGGACCAAACTTAGCTGGAATGTTCCTTGGGAGGTCCTCTTTAAAAATTGTTCACAGAATATGATTTCATCAAAAACTCTTGTTGCCATGGCAACCAAATGGAATTAACCAAGAAATTCTTTAAAAATCTTCTCCTCTGAAACCGCTGGTCAGATTTTGAAAATAATTCACAGCTATGTTCCTTGGGTGACCCTTTTCAAAAGTTGTTCAATAATTTTTGATTCGTCGAAAAACATGGCCGTGGTAGAAGTGGGGGGGGCTCTTGGCCTCCATCGGTGTCAACAATTCTATACATGTAAAAATCTTCTCCTCTGAAACTGGTGGTCAGATTTTGAAATAATTTCACAGATATGTTCCTTGGGTGACCCTTTTCAAAAATTGTTCGCGAAATTTTGATCCGTCGAAAAACATGGCTGTGGTGGAGGGGGAGGGGGCTCTTGGCGTCCAGCGGTGTCAACAATTCTTTAAACATCTTCTCCTTCTAAACCGCTTTGCCGATTTGGACCATACTTGACTGGAATGTTCCTTGGGACGTCCCCTTTGAAAACTGTTCACAGAATTTGATTCATCAAAAACTCTGGTTGCCATGGCAACCAAATGGATTTTTCCAAGAAATTCTTTGATAATCTTTTCCTCTGAAACCGCTGGTCAGATTTTGAAATAATTTCACACAGATGTTCCTTGGGTGACCCTTTTCAAAAAGTGTTCGCGAAATTTTGATCCGTCAAGAAACATGGCTCTGGTGAATGGGGGCTACTTGCACTATACAGAAATGAAGAAATTGTTCACAAAATTGTGATCTGTCAAGAAACATGGCTCTGATGGCGGGGAATTTTTGCACTACAGGGACATGAAGAGGAATTTCTTAATTCTTCTTCTCTGGAACGGCTGGTCAGATTTTGAAATAATTTCACAGAAATGTTCCTAGGGTGACCCTTTTCAAAAATTGTTAGGGAAATTTTTATCCGTCGAAAAACAACAGCCAATTGTTGGCACCTGCATGTGGTGCTCTTGTTCGACTTATGTTTCTAGTCACTATCGAGCATGTGCTCTTCTTCAAGAAATTGTCCTTGGGTGATCTATCCAAAAATTTATTTGCAGAATTCTGATTCATCAAATTCATTGCTGTGGGGATGATTGTAGGGGTGGTGACAGATTTTAAAATGACTTTTACAGGTGACCTTTTCAAAATTGCTTGGCAAAATAATGATTTTGTTTCCAAAGTTTCAATACCTCAAAAAAAATTGGCTATGGTCCTCTCAAAAATTCAGGTGAGCGATCCAGAGCCATCTTGGCCCTCTTGTTTGTATAAACCTTTCTCAGGACAAGATATAAAGGGCATTCTAATATAAAGTGATATTCATCTTCGAGTATATTACATAGTCTGCATTTTCTGTCAGATCTTTGGGTCTTTGGTTTAGTCCATCTTCCTGTTTTGATTTCGACTCTATGACTTGATGATCTAATTTTTGAAATAGAGGTTCTAATTTTCCTTAATTTTATCGTATCTAAATATGGCTGAAAGGTAAAAGAACGCATGGCATTGTAAGTAGTTGCTCTTGATGATTTGTTGAGTTCCTCGTCCCAGTCTTGTATAATAGATATCTTTAATTCTTAGTTTGAAAATATTTATAAAAGTTGTAACATTTTCTACACCTTGATTCAGCCAGACATATGTGAAACCAGTTGTTTGCAGAAGTTTTTTTTACTGTCGATGTCCAATTAACAAGAGTTGTGGAATGATCAATATCGTAAAGCATTTGACTATACATCCGTTTAGTGTATTTTCTGTCGTCTGCTCGAGTTATCTTTAACCAAAATTTTATTATGTATAAGAGTCTTAATTTCTTTAAGGGGAGCCTTCCTAATTCGCCTTAGATAAAGTTATTTGGGGTTCGTAATTTTACATTTAAAACTTGTTTGCAGAATCTTGTATGAATTTTTTTGAGCGCCTCGGCTTCTGAAAATCCCCAGACCTCTCCCCCGTAATTAAGTACAGGAAAAATGAGCTTATCAAATAATTCCAAAGTATAGCTTACTGTGATGTCTTTAAAAACAGTCAAATATTGCTTTAGCGCGAAAATAGCTTTAAAACATATATAACTGTAAGAAGCTTTTATATATTCCAGGCAAGCATTCGGACATCACCTAATCGTGGTGATCTAGAGTGTTATCCATGTGTAGCCTGCAAAAATAACTTCTATAAGGAGATTGACACGTTACGGAGTTGTTCTCCCTGTTTATTGAAGTGTGGTCAACTGCACAGATACCTTGAGGTCCCTTGTTGAGGGGTCAAACGAGGTCACTGTGGGAGCTGTGAGCCAGGGTAATTAACCCATTTTCTTAACCAACTTTGAACTTGTCAATTTGAGATTTATGATAACCAGATATTAAAATGTTCAAGATACATTCTGTGTACCAAAAGATATTTTGTGAAATTTGTATAAAACTGTAATCAAACCTGTTGATATTATATGTAATTAACAAAGCCAAGCTACGTATTTTGGAATCTATTGATGTTCTAAAGGTCAAAACAGAGCTTTGAAAGTTAACTTTGAAACGAAGAGGGTCGGTCAAGATCAATCTGCACAAATGTGCAGGCTGATCCTTTTTACACCCTTCCCTACGGATACCGGCTACGATGTGCAATGTATTGATAAAAATTGTTATTTAATGATTGATTTTCACTTTGAGAATTAATACTATTTGGAAAGAATACGCTAATCAATATATTGGATCGAAATAATCATTCCATGATTCGGTTTTGTTGATAGGTATCAAGACACGTTTCTAGACACCGAACTACCCTGTACCAGGCCAGAAGGTATTGTATCATTCATAATTGCTAGAACTTTGTCATTTTCTCTGATATTACCGGGATCCGAACGTACTTGAAGAATCGTCTAGAACTTAAAACATGGAAATAATGAGAGAAAATGACGAAAGTGTGGTTATTTCTTTTTCAATAGTTTACGATTTTACCCCTAACCTAGTAGCTCAGTTGAAAAAGCACAAGTTCTGAAACCTACTGGCCACTGGTTCGATTCCAAGTTTGTTTAAACTCTTTCCGAGGAACAATGGATTAACTGTTGAGCTTTGTTTTAGAAACCAGCCAGTGGTATGGACAGAATGTTGTGGAAAGTGCTTGTAAAAGAATATTCCAGAAAAACATGGATAGGTACGCCTGCCATTACAGTATAACTGAAATTATGTAGAAAGGTGAGTTAAACAAACAAACAAAAACATGTAAATTTCTATGTGGTACTAACTTATTTACAAAGTATACTACTCATTTAATTTAAAGGAATCTACATTTCAAGCACCGGTGACCCTTACCCTAAGACCGCTGGATTGCCGTGTTCAACAATGCCTTGGACAACACCAAAGAACGGTGGTTTGACATCAGATCAGAAGGGTAAGTGTATTAAACTATTAAAGCCCATGGCGGATCACAAAATTCCAAACTTGTCCAAGTCGAAGGCATCTGCCGAAGGCATTTGCCGAAGGCAAAATAATTGTGTATCCAATGTTAGTTTATTAAAGGGTATAAAAACTTTGTGGGAAAAGGAGAAAATGCTGCTTACAAGCATTTTCTTCTTTTCTCACAATATTTGTCATGGTCGGTAAATAACTGGATTAATGGTAAATGGTTAACCAGTTAACTCATTACTGTCAACAGATTTTTTAATATATATATAAAAAGTTAATTATGGCCTGTCTAATGCTGCTAATAGTCTTGTGTATTCTAAAAGATTGTGTGATAGGGGCTCGAAGAAAGCCATTTAGATTTTTATAACCAGCATCCTCCCTTTCCCACAATGGTTTCCACCCTATCAAAAAAAAAAAAAAAAAATGCACGTTTTGAGCCACATTGAGATTGTCGTCTGCAAATGCTTTCGATTTGGACAAGTCTAAAATTTTGTCGTCTGGTAAAGGGTTAAACGATGGCAAGGAAAAATATATCTTGTGTATAAAGCAGTATTGTACAAGAAATTTTAATTACGACCTGGTAACTAAATGCGCCCCTATAACCTTTTACAATACGAGAGAAATGTAGACTTGTCCAGATTGAAAGCATTTGCAGATGACAATATAAATGTGTCTCAGATAATGGCATTTGTGTTGAAAGGTAGAACACACTGTGGGAAAAGGAGAAAACGCTGATACTAGTCTTTCTCCTTTTCTAACAATGTTTTTCAAAGCCTCCTTCGTATAGGCCCAGTTGCCGCTAAAAGTAAACAACACGGGTGTTAAAATGCATTTGAACTTAAATAATGATTTTTTAAAGTATTGAAATTATTGTAAAGATGACAATCTGGTACTGTAGGGTCTATACAAGTGTTAGTCACTGGAAGAGAAAATGAAATTAAATAACAGGTAAAAAGTAACAAAAGATAGAGCGACCTTGCCTCTAGTTAGACAAATTGATGTACATGTATATGGTGAGACAACTTGCATCAAATATTTTGGAGCTCCTCTCATAGGTTTTCTACCCATCGAAATTTACAACGGGTTGAAATAACCTATACAAATTTTGTAGGGTCAAGTAAATTTAGGCATAATTCCTCTACCTGTATAAAACACTCGCAATTTTTGACAACCTTTGGCGAGAAGGCATTTGAAAACATTTTTCTTGTATCCAGCATTTTCTCTTTTTCACACAATGTTTCTACACATTAAAGAAGAAACTCCATTTTCAGTATCATTCAGTCCGGAACTGTGTCGTCTAGGGTTAAGACTTTTTAGTCTTTATTTCTCACCATACAAAGGTATTTTATTTTCCATTGTAGATATGACTTTGTTTGGCCTTTGTGCCGTTGTTGTGATTCTTGTTGGTGCGTTTTGTGCCTACTTTCTATGGAAGTGTCTAAAGAGACAAGGTAGCAGGAGCCGCCAGGATGAGGAAATACCTGTAGGCAAGTATTGCAATTAACTAATTGCTGTTAAGGTTAGTCTAATGTGTACCAAAATAACATTTGACCAATTACCAAACACCTACCAAAATTGCCTTTTACCAACTAATTTCCTTTTGGATTAGTCTTACAATGTAAAAATTGCAGCTTACCAATTACTGTTAATGTTTCTCTTATGCCTGCCGAAACTGAAATTGACCAATTACCAATCAGATTAGTTTTATACCTAACGCTTTGCCTCGTTTTATGTTTAGTTCCATTTTCAGCACCTCTTTTGTTATATCAGATTTCAATGGCGCCTGTTGTACCACAGCTGGTGCAACTATGAACTTTACCAAACGATCATGTGTATTTATCCCTTTAAAGAAAAAAAGGAGAAATTGTTGGATACCAGCATGTATAGCTCACCTTAACACAAAGTGCTTAAGCTAAGGTTTTTTTATTTAACCGTGCTGTGTCCGTAATCTGTCATAAACTTTTATTCTGCGTACACTCCAGGAGCCACATTTATAGTCAAATACTTAGGAGAGTTGGTCAGAATGTTGGTCATATCGCACAAGTTGTAAAATGTGTCATGATGAGTAAAGAATTAGGTCAACGGGTCATATCTTTGAAGCCACAGAGGCACAGAGGCCACATTTTCAGTCCAGTGCTCATAAAAGTTGGTCAGAGTGGTCTTGATAATATCTTGGACGAATTACAAAATGGGTCACGTCTTGACAGACAGTAGGTCACAAGAGTACAGCTTAGAAAATGCTTATCTGCATTATAGAAATAATATTTCGGTCTAAAAGGCATAAAATGTGACAAGAATGTTTGTCTTGATCATATCTCAAACTAGTTTTTAAAAAAAAGGTCAATAGGGATCAAAATGTAGGTCCCGGGCAAATCATATATGTAGGTTTGCTGTCTATGAAAAAAATAGTATAAATTATATTTTGATGATATCTCGGACAAGTTTGAAAATCATTCCCGTTGAGTCAAACAGTAAGTCAAGATACTTGAGTTAATGATGTTATTGAAAAAAAAAATTAAAATGGGTCAGCCCGGTAAAAAAAGTGGATCTCTTTGCCATATTAGAGATAACAACATTGCTATTATTTGTCAAAGGTATGCAGGTTAAGGTGAGCTATCCAAGGCCATGATCGCCCTCTTGTTTTGATCATGTTTGTTTGAAAGTATTAATGCAAGGTTGATCTTTACAGACGCTCAGAATGTTAGTTCTACAACTTCGCTGGTTCAAAACCGTAGATATGACAGTGATGACGTCGCAAACAAGGCAAATAAAGGTCTGTTAGAAAGAGATGAAATTGATGGACCTGCAAATGATAAAGTGAGGGCCGAGATGCAATGGTATCCATGCTATACGATGACTACGTACCAAGGTACAATTCAGTATTACAACTTCAATTTTTTGGTTGTTATTATCGTTGCTAAAGCCAATATCCACGAGGAACGCTAGGCTAAATAAACAATCAAAAAAGATTATGATCAGCCATTACTTTTTTGAAAATACTAACAGTGAATTGTAGAACTAAATAAACATCTTGGTATAACCCTAAGTAGTTCAGGTCAATGGAATGATCATATAGATAATAATTTAGAGACTGCATCCACAACATCATATATTATGCGGAGACTTCAATTTACTCTAACTTGTGCAGTCTTACACGAAATTTATCAATCTTATGTAAGACCTATCCCTGACTATTCATCGATAGTATGGATGGCTACTCAGTTTCGTGTTCACATTCTATTGAAAAATTACAAAATGAAGTTGCAAGAATTGTAACAAGCCTTACAAGATCAGTATCTCTTGAAAATCTTTACCAACAATGTGGTTGGAAAACACTATCATCCAGAGGAAAAACCTCAGTGTTGTGTCTTATGTTTAAAGTTTTTAATAATCTTGTCCCGTAATATATATAGAAGAATAGATCCCCCATAAGTTTGCAATAGATCGCAATATCAGCTGAGAGACAGCCACAGTTATGAAAGAAATATATGTTAGGGCAAGCATTATAAAAAAAAGTTACGTATCCCTTTTCAATTTCTCTTTTGAAACAATCTTTAACAAGAAATAACAAATAAGAAATAGTGCAACATATAGTCCGTTTATATCCAAACTAAATATTAAGGCTTGCCAAAATGTCAAATATTTATTGTATTAGGAAACGGAATATCTCAGTTATTCATGTACGATTAAGAAATAAGAGAAGAACTTTATATGAATCATTTAAGATTATATCGCATGTGTGACTGCATTAATGGTATTGCAAATGCTGAACATCATTTTTTAAAATGTTACCGTTAGTCATATATACGAATTTTGCTTTTCCGAGCAACAAGGGAATTCCTTCCTTTAAATATTGACAAATTATTGTTTCGCAGTGCTTACTTAAATTTAGACCAGCTTTTTTGAAGCAGTTCACATGTATATAAAAGGCACTAAACGTTTTCAGTAATCGACACCTATTATAACAGTATTAATTAACAGTATTAATTTTACTGGACGTCCAAGCAAGCGACAGAAACCACCAGCTGATTTCAGTTCACCTCTCTCTCCCCATTCTTCTGTTTTGCGGTCTGTTCTGAGGTTTAATATTCAGAAGAAATACTTTGTGCTGTTAAATTATGAAAGTGCATGATTCAGTTTACATAAAAATGTTCAATATAGCCTTTCATTCATTTATACATATATTCAAATTCTTTGTGGCTGTTGGGAATGAGCTTACGTAACAAACTATTGCACAGCGAAGATCAAGGATTAGGACAGTGTCCTCTGTACAGCCGAATTTGAACTGTCTACAGAATATCCGAATGTGCTTAGTGTTACCATTCTTTCATTTATTAGCTTTTAACCAACGCCTGCTCGAGGACCCGTGACAATATTCTTCCTATCAGAATGTTCTTCTTAATACGAACTGTAGCAACGCTTCTTTTTATGTATCTACATTTTGCAATGATTTCTGTTTGCAACATGTAATAAAGACAAAAAAAGGAAAGTTTCATCATTTATCTGATCTCAAAATAACTGTTGCAAAAAAAAAAAAAACATTTGAATGTAGCCATTGCATATGTGAATATCGGTTTCTTTCTTTTCTACTTTTTTTGTCCACTTTATTTTCATAAAGAGCAACGACAATGAATTTGATTTTGCATTGCAAAAACGCTTTTCTTCCTTTGTTTGATAAATTTCAGGATAAAGTGCTATTATTCCTATTTTACTTTGCAAACAAATGGATCAAGAGTTGAAAAGTAGAAAATGTCCATATTTTCCCCTCTAATTAATTTGCTCTTATTTTTTTACGTAAAATGTCTATGTACTAGATATCACCCTATCCAAAATACCGTGCTGCTTATTTCATCACCGGAGCAGAGGTAAAAGGTGCTACGTTTGCAAAAAAACACCTTTTGCCATACAATTTGCTACTCAAATCTAGAATGGAAAAAGTGATTATCTACATTTTTACCCTTTGATGGCTTAATTGTGAAGTTTCTTAGAGTGTGCTAATTTGCGATTAAAAGATATATAGGATCTGGTATGAGTTGGTTTTTGAAAAAAAAAAAAAGTATTTTACCAGTCTACAAACATGTTATTAAGCGAGCCTTTGGGAAGCTGAAAAAAATTTTACCTCAAATGCAAACGAATGTCAAATTCTTTTTATCACATAAATCGTCGCATTATTATAATAGTATTCTAACTCCATTTTTGTGAAATTTGAGATTTTTATATCGGTCGAATCGTCTTGAAGAATTTTATCTCCCCATGAAATCAGTTTTGCATTATAGGCTCTGGTTAAGAAGTTTTCAGTATTAATTTGTTCTAAGTCCTCAAAAACATCCAAATGGCGGTTAGAACACTATTATAATAATGTGACGAACTGGATCTCAAGAAATGTAGTGTTAAAACATAGGCCTGCCTACATGTGCATGAGTATTGATATTTAGATAAAGCCTATATTTTTCTTTGACAGGTTTTACATCACAGACAAAAATAGTTCCAAAGAAACTTGCATGTATCGGATTCATTTTCCTTCTAGAAATAACAAACTTTGCAGCTTTGTCACGATCATCTGTTTTGACTGTCAATTTCATACAGGGATTTTGGTCGGCAGTAGTTTAGAAATGAGGTCTATAATTACAGCGCGTTGACCAAATACGGCACTAATTTGTTATCTCTTACGTGTGAAAGCCAAGGAAATTCGTAATGACTGTCTTATATTGAAAACAAGGAGAGTTATGTGATAAATAATTACTCGTATACACTACAATATTAAAAAAAAGCAATTCAACCAATTGAGAACCTGATTTACCAGATCATTTTTTTTTTAAATTTTAATTTCCCAAAGTTTTAAAAGTGCAGAATATCCCTTTTATCTATAACCCTTCCATATTGTGTAAACCTACATATCGTTTGTTTAAATGATCCAAAGCCACGAAACATTCTGTTTCGTGAGCTAATCTCTTTCTTCTGCTGTAAGCTATTTGGGTTATCAAAAATATTGTAATATTGTGTTTGCAATTCAAAAGTAATTTCTAAAAGTCAGCAAATTGCTTTTTAGTGAGAAATAATTAATACATTGTCCGTAGCTGACAACTTTTTAACTACAACAGCAGACCACTTTCAAAACAGTTGTTGCGGTAGGGGAAATTACTCACTAACTATTCAATATTGGACCCGTATCCACCATCGATTCTTAAGAATATAAATAGTCTTATTCTGAAGAATTTTCTTAATTTGAAAGTACTATAACTTATGATTGGCTATGCCAAATGGTTAGCCAATCAGAAGTTATGGTACTTTCTTAATCTAGAATTAGATCAAGCACGAATTTAAGAATGATTGGTGAGTACAGACCCTGATTGGCTCGACTTGGATTATGGAATTAAAATGATAACTTGTGTTGTTTGAGAATTTTGGCACAAAAGGTTAACATTGAGAAGCGCAGCTGAAAAAGCGAATGATTGTCCTCGCTAGGCAGAACTTTACAAGGAAGTATCGGGAAGGATTGATTTGTTACATGGAACTTTTGTTGAAGTGATCAAAAGCGACGACAAAAGAGGCACTTGAGTATGAAAATTGAAATTCTTTAAATTTGTGGTTCAGTATGAAGAGAAATGACAAAAAGTAACCTCACCATCAATTGCCTCTTTTTCTGTACTGTTTAACAAATTGCTGAAAAGAGAAATTTTTACACCATATATTTTTCAAGATAAGATAGCAATCCCAGTAATTGTTAAAAAATGGACAGTCGCTGCTAAAATGGTTTGTCTGAAAATACAAGAGCAATGTGCAACGACTTTGTCACCGATCCAGTCACAAACAATGACACACACTGCTTACTCTATCACGAAGAAAAACACATCAAACTCAATTGCTATTAAAGCTTTCTCTAAAGTAAGTGTTTATAATATAACCGCTTTCCAGGACTCATGTAGACATATGCCAAAAAAGTTTGCCTCTGATTTCAACAGGCAAGTCTAGTTTTAATAATTCATATTATCCCATACTGTTAACAATTCTGTTTAAACTGTGCCTTCGAAATGAACAGATATTGGAGTTACCTCATAATTGGCTTGCAACACGCGAAAAGGGGCATTCGGACATTTGCGTAAAGTGTCGTCTCGGACGAGCCTGCGCAGTCCGCGCAGGCTAATCCGAGACGGGACTTTACGACTACATAAGATTTTGTGGTACAGTAGACTTTCTCAAAACAGAAAATTACATAAAAAACGGAAAGTGTCGTTTCGGATTAGCCTGCGCGAACAGCGCAGGCTGATCCGAGACGACACTTTACGCAAATGTCCGAATGCCCGTTTTCGCGTGTTGCAAGCCATATTTGAATGGTTGATTTTACTGGTTGTATTTTACAGATGCAACCCACTATGAATTTCCATGTATCCGTCTAACGGAAGATGACCGACTCCTGTCCCTTATAGCCAAAAAAGTATATGGAGGAAACACAGAGATCGTTTGCAACCTATTGGAAGTGGACCGACAGACCTTCTTCTCTGAGAAAGAATTATGGGAAAGGGGACACCAGAGTTACAAGGACTTTGTTCTTAACGGTCTCATAAATTGGATTCAAAGGTCAGGGAAGAATGCTACTCTCAATATCCTATGCGAAGCTCTCCATAAAGCTGGCTGTTATGATGCCTTACATGAGGTTATACTTGAATTAAGAGATCGTGAATTTAATCTTTGATACTTTTGAAAATAGCCCTGTTTCTGTTAACGCTCTGACACATAAATGGTAGGTTGTAATGCAAGAGAAATTGTATTGTAATTGTAAAAACAAAGGTTGGAATGAAAATTTCGCCGATATACATGTATATGAGTGCCGCTCTGGCAAGAGGGGTTAAATGCATCCCCGTGATGCATTTTTGCAAGGAATTCATCATGTAATTATCAATCTATAAAATCCATTTCGTCTTATAAGTGAATCAAGAGGTAGACAGGTCCATGAACATGCTGAAAATGTTCAAATAACAAAAGGATTCGACCTTTGTCAACGTGTGTGGTCTGCGCAGGCTGACATGATTCAACAACTTTTGCAAATTCGTTAAAGCCCTTTTCACAGAGCATGAACATGTAAAATTGATGTAGAATTTGAAACTTAGATTATAGAATATGACAGAGTCATGTAGGTTATGTAAAGGGTCAGGCGGGTTAGCAGAAACAGGGCTGTTAAAGATGTATACATGTAGGTATATTTAAACTAAATTCGGAATTCAGTATCCTCAAATAATACGGTTTTAACATGACAAGTATGATCAGATATTGATGATAAAGACATGTAAGTAAACGAGGTATATTTTGGATCTGAAACCATTACTTAATGGCCCAGTGGCGGCTAAAAGTAATCAACGCGGTAGTTTAAATGCACTTAAATTTAAAACCTGCCATTTAAAAGTATGGAAGTTATTGTGCAGATGACAATCTGTTATTGTACGGTTAGTCAAAGTTTTAGTCGCTTGCAGAAAAGAAAAAAAAAAGGAATTTTAAAACTTTGTAGAAATTTACCAAGTTAGTATATCTTTTTGTTAACTTTTGTTGACTTTTGTTAACGTTTTATCCGTTTTTTTGTTTTTGTTAATTCATTTTCTTTTCTGACAGCGACTGACACTTGGACTGATCGGGCGGTAGCAGATTGTTCATATTTCTTAATGGTATGATTATAATTCAAATGTATTTTGATACTCGCGTTGTTCACCTTTTGCTATAACTGCCCCTTTAATGCACCATGCTTTACCTCACCTGTTTTCAAAGAAAACATTGAAATATTGTGATGGCCCTTTAATCGTCTGCATCATCTTTATCTTAATTTTCGTACCTAAACTTTGACATGTTCTCATATCTCTTCTTATAACTAAAGATAATTACTCCAAACATTGTCTGGTTGTTAACTGTCAAACATTGAAACCATAGCACACGGAAAGGTAACTCATGAATTTTTTTGACTCGGTTATGCTCCTTTCTCGACTTCACTGCAATAAACACTTACAGCGGAGTGTCACTGCCCACGTTTAGTGCCCTTGTTTTTTCATGGGTCGGTGCATATAAAGTAGAAATTTATTTTCAACAAGATATGTCAGAAAATTTGAAATGCAGACTTTCATTCAATGAATAGAAGAATAGAAGACCTGTTCAAGGTAGATATGAAAAGCTCTGGGATTAACATTTGCTCAATGTGACATCGAAATAAAACATTCTCATTTTAAAGGATGTACTAGCTGTCTAACAAACTCAGAGTCTAGGTACGATTAAAAGATAAAAGTTGCAAGTCATTGCATGGATGCTTATTATAATGAACAGACATACCACACGTAACATAGAATGTTGTTACGTTTAACTGTAAACAACACTTGTTGCAGTAACGATAAAATCTTCAAAGTAACGCTGGTGAAAGCAGTAATTTTGAATTGCTATCGTTTTTGCTCAGCATGATTTTGAACATTGAATATACTTGATATTTTTTCTTGTTTTCACAGTTGAAGCCTGACACGGCAGACTGTAAATATATGTTTGTGATAACGAGATCTGGGTTCGTATTCACCAACCATTATTAGTTCCACTCTTAGTCTTATTCTAAATTTAGAAAGTAATGCAATGCCTGGTTGACTAAATCATTTGGTTTAGCCAATTAAGAATTGTGTTACTTTCAAATTTAGAATTTTCTTGAGAAGAAAATTAGGAATATCTCTAAGAATGGTTGTTGATTACAACCCTTGGTTTTTTTGTAAATAGTCTTTGTAAATTAATCATTTGCTCATCGAAAAGTGTTGACCAAGTCATGAGTACTGACTGAAATGCTTACCAGTTTTGACTTAGAGGCTCGATTTCTCTCTGAAATTTAGCTTAGTAATTTTCAAGTCTGTACTTGTACTTACAATTAATGGTATCGAAATGTACCCATTCCATAAAGTCCACAATATATGGCAATTATATTCTGTCTATTCAGTAAATTGAACATCTTACAATTTTCAATATTATCTGTTTTGGTATAGTGGCATTTAATGCTATCAGAATATTATCTTCTCTCTCTATGTTTCGATCATTGGCATTAAATGTCGTATCTTCATTGTATTTGGCATTTCGATGTCATCAGAATAAACATTTCTGGACAAAATTAGCTACCACGGGAAATGTTCATTAACCAGTTTAAATTTTGTTCTAATAATAGCCACTCAACTAGTTCGACAATAGATCAGATATTGAGTCTCGGAATTTACAAATAGGATTTATGCCAAAATGTTAGATTATAACAGTCCCAGATATCCATGTGCAATTCTTGCCAGGATGGCTGCCAAACTTTTGAAAATGCTATGTTAATGTAAGAGTTATTCGTAATTTTATAATCGATGGAATGAAGTATTTTATTATTATTATATTTTTTGTCATTTTGAGGTATTAACTCTACCAAAGAACAACACTTTAGCCGTGTTCATATTGAAAGCATTTGCACATGAAAAATTAAATGTGGCTAAAGTGAAGCTTCTTATTTTTGAATGAGTAGACAACACCATTTCGCTGTTTGATACTGTTTTGTAGCTGTCAGTAAATGATTTTGTTTAATTTTGCCAATTTAAAGGCATACTAGCGGCTAAATTAAACAATAATTCTGGAAGTCAAAATGCAGACAACTTTAATTTATTCCATTTAACTCTTTACCAAACGAAATTATTTTGGATGAGTCAAAATTTAATGCATATGCCGATAAAAACATAAATGTGGTGCTAACATTGAAATTTGTTTTTGGAAGGGTAGAAAACATGTTGGAACAGGAGAAAATGCTGGTAACAAATATTTCTCATTTTCCATCTATGTTTTCAAAAGGTTCCTTTCTCAGGGGTTGTTAAAAGTTCCAGTTGCTGGCAAAAATGTATCGTTAAGTTAGAAAAAAGTTTTCAACGATAATGTCCATTCTTCTTGTTTGAATTAAATTTGCAAATTGACAGTCAAATTGTTTACATTTGGCTACTAGTCGGCCTTTGAGTGTAAATGTTATTGTAATGCAGTTTTGTAGGAGCATGTCAGCTTCCTGTAGTAAGTTCGCAATACTTTTTTGTATGTTATTTTGTTATTTGTTCATCTTTTTTTTTTCTTTACTAATATACAATGTTTACTATGTCTTTCTTCCTTTCATGTGATACTTATTTTTAAAACATGATACGGTAATTTTTCCATATCCCCCTTTTTGTCTGAATTAGGATCTAAACATATTAATATCTAAACTGGTTTGCTAGAACCTTTGATATAAAAGAGAAGAAGTAGAGATCGATTTCCAGATTGCATTGTCTATTTTCTGGTCTTGGTATACATCAAACATAAAGCTGTTTAAACCTTTATATGACGATTTTTTTTTTTTTTGACTCATGCAAATCGTGGCATTATTATAATAGTGTTATAACAGCCATTTAGGTGTTTTAGAAAAAATTAGCTTCAAAGTTTGTTGGTTGTAAAATCGTTATTAGAGTAAGAACAAGTTAATACTGAAAACCTCTTAACCAGGATCTATAATGCCAAAACTGATTTCATGGGGAGATAGAACTCTTTCAGACAATTCCAACGATATAAAAATCTCAAATTTCACAAAAATGGAGATAGAACACTATTATGATAATGCGACGAAGTTCAAAACTGTTAAAGGCGACAAATTAAATGTAGCTAAAATGATAAGGTTGCCTCAGGCGGGGGAGAAAACATTGTCAGAGCATTATGGTTACCAGCATTTTCTCCTTTTCTCCACAATGTTTTCAGAAACAACTACATGCTTTTTTTTATTGTCGCATTTGCTGTACTTTCATACTTGTATATTTGCTTCGCCTACTATCATTATCTCATATATCTACGACTTTTTACACTGCTACAGGAGACAGCTGTTGAATATTGAGGAAAAATATTTTTTATATTGAATCATAATATTTTCCATCTCCTTCGATGGAAAAGATCACCCCTTTCAAATATGAAATGTTTCTCCGTACCTTACATGTGCTCAGTTTTGCTTCATCTAAAGTAAGCCTGTTCATCAGTGAGATTCTTTTGCTACTTATTTCGTTCCTGAACAACCCCATGTTTTATTGACTAGCATTTTCACCTTTTCCCACAATGTTTTGTAGCCTTTCACAAACTAATTTCATCATCTGAAGCATCCTTTGTTTGACTTCTGAAAAAGCTTCAAATTTGGACAAGTCGTAAATCTGGTCGTTTCATAATGAGGGTAATATTTATGTGTATAAAATACAGAAACATTTCTTTCATACCAGTTAAAAGTATGCATTTATATTAAGTCTGATAATCTGTGACAGTGAGGTTGTTCAGGATTTCAGTCACAGATGAGTGAATATTAACACTGGGGAAAATGTCGCCAATATAAATGATAGTTTTAATATTTATTGTACTGTCAGTTTCTGGAGCTACAAGAGCTGGCTACTAGCACAGCAAGGGAAAAAAAGGAAAACGTTTGATTGAATTAATGCATAGAATTAAAGCAAATTTTGTCTTTTTTTTTAATTTTTTATACTTTTTTGAAAATTTCTACCCAGGGGGAGGTAATTCCATGCTTATTTTAGTATTGAAATAGAGTGGTCATTTCATTATGAATAGTTGTTTACAGAAATTCAAACTGAAAAAAAAAAAGTGGTCGGGTTAAGTTTATGTAATTATTTCAAATTTTTATAATTATCAAATGCTGATGGTTCCACTGTATAGTTGTTTCCAATTACCCGTATCTTATCTCTGAACCTTATCCTGCTAATCAAGTGAACTGATTTTTTTAAGCCAATAGTCAAAACCCAAAATTTCTGTTTCAAAGGTATTTTTGCAGCGAAACCATATCCTTATCGGACAGGGTAGATCGAAGATCAGACTGCACGTTTTGTGCAGTCTGATCTTTGATCTACACTGTCCGCAAAAGGTCAGTGAGTCCTGCTTAGCAGCCTTAGGGTTAATATTTGATTGTCTTTCACAAGAGTCTTCTGAAGACTTTAAACTTATGTTGTACATATCACATTTTTTTTATCTCTTCGTTTTTGTAGTCTAATTGTGTATTTATCTGTGCCTTTTGGTTCACACCAAAGGTTAGCAAAAGCCATTTGAAAAATGTTACCGTTAACACTTTACCAAACTATCCCTTGCTTTCACGACCCTGATGAAGGATGCTTTTGAACACATTGTACCATATCTGAGAGCTTTGATACATTTATTTCTTACATGACACGCGAATTCGGCTCTATAAACACAGTGCAAGGAAAGCGTGGTAAAATCTGCGACATTCCACATGCAGAGTGACGTCACTCTGTATAAAGTAAGTTAGTGAGGTATTCAATAGAACACAGTCGTCATCCGCGTTTTTACTCTAAGGATGAACTTGTTTTCCTTTCATAAAGAATTTGTCATGTTAGAATCGAAATAATCTTCTTTCTATCGTGGTTTATCGTTCAATAAACCACGTTGTGAGTTATGAGGCGCAATGAATAAACCACTGGGGCTATCGCCCTTGTGGATTATTTATTGTGCCTCATAACTCACAACTGTGGTTTATTGAACGATAAACCACGATAGAAAGAAGATTATTTCTTAAATAACCTTCAAATTTATCGTCTATAGCTGCTTTTAATTGGATAGAGTCTAAAATTTGCTGTTTGGCAAAAGGATTAACCCTTAGAGCGCCACTTAACCCAAAAGACATTTTCAATCTAGAAATAAGATATCATCATTAGAGAGTTTTCATGATTTCTAAGGTCTATGATATCAAAGCAAAGGGGCAAGTGTAGATATAAAATCAGGGTGCAGTCTCATCTTGATCTAGATTGGCCGCCAAGGCGTCTTAAGTTGTGAAAGGTGTTTTGAGAGTTAAGGTATCGTGTGTGAGTCGGGCTTTATTTTACGGAAATTGGCCTGTGAAATTTAGATTATTGTTTGTCCAAAACTGTTGTCTTTGATGGTGAAGTGCATAGCCAGATAACCCCTTAAGAGCCAGACAAAAGTTTAGCGTGTGTAAATCAAGGACTGACCGGGCAAAACGTGCGGGCAGATTTTGGATCTACGCTGACTGCTATGTTACGATATTCTGTACCAAAACGGGCTTGATATTGCATAGTTTCGCCGGAAACTAACTGAAATGTCTTTTTTGTTTATTTGACAATTAATTATTATTAACTGATAATCTACTTAACGACGTATATGACAAATGTTCGCGCGCATCCTACGGCGCATGTATTTTTGTCGTGGATATTGAATCAAAAGTGCAATTATGTCTTTTTTACACACAATGGTAATACTACTGGTGCACTGAAACAAGTAGCACTTTCTTCGAGTATTATTGGTGAAGAGAAAAAAATGGATCTTTGAACTGTCACCGTAAAGTAATTAAAATGCTGCCGACACGGCGTTACACACCAAACTAAGGAAACAGAGGCAGGAAATTTAAAGCTGTAGAAGTATATCTGTTTCCACTTTGAAAATTATTGTTGGAAAAGGAGAAATCGCTCCTATTGAGCAATTTTTCCTTTTCCCAACGTGTCTGCTGAGAATTTATCCTATTTTTTTCCTTGAAAAAGTTACTTCAACGTTGACCTTCAACCTTGTTTTCTGGCGAAAAAAGCACGGATAGGTGCCATTTTTATTCTTTTCTTATTAATTAGAATTATAAGTACTATAAGTGTGGAAAGTTTAAGAAAAATCTGTCCGTTAGAAAGTCTGTATTTTTTTTAAGATTAACCCTTAATTCTATCAAATTATCTCCCTTTTTAACTGAAATGGTCTATATATAACATGGATATTTGTACATTTACCATGCTCAAAACCAGGCTTTTATATATTTTTTGTGTAAAAATATATGAATTTTCATTAAAATGATGTATATTTGTATATTTTTCATGAAATTTTCCTGTTTAACTGACTATTAAAGACAGGCGTTTAAAATCCAGTATAAGCTGAATTTTGGAACTGTATATACCTTTTTCAAAGGCAAATTTCTCAGAAACGAGCCTTGTGACCCACATCTTTTTTTACTGTAATCTCCCAGAGACATGATGAGCTTTGTATGTGCAAAGTTTTTAAAGAAAATCTGTCCTTTAGAAAAATTTGTCAAATACGTCGTTAACATGGAAAGAAGTAAGAAATCCACCCGGTCGTCTTTCATTTTATTTTATTATTATTATTTTTTTTTTTCTAAATATTGTACTCTCCATTTTCTACGCACTGTGAATACTGTATCATCATCAAATACACCCATATGATATGACTTTAATTACAAAACATTGCAAAAACTGAGATTTCTATGCTGTGGTACTGAAAGTATTTAAATCAATATAAGTTTCTGCCTTGTTTCAGTCCTCTTCTTGCATTTCATCATTCTGACTTTATCCAGTAATATGTGTTTGTCATTTGCAACATGTATTGAATTGAAAAGAATTAAGCTCACCGGAAAACAAAGTGCTCAAGGTGAGCTTTTTTGCTCGTGCTGTGAACGTCGTGCCTCAACAATGGGGCGTCAACAATTACCATGTGTGCAATCTAGAGGCCACATTTTCAGTCCAGTACGCATGAAGTTTTGTCGGAATGTTTGTCCTGATAATACCTTGAATGTCTTTGAAATCGGGTCATGTCGTTTCAAAAAGTAGGTCACTGGGACAAATCTTAGAAAGGCCTTGTGTGAACTTTGGAGGCCTTATTTTTGGTCTGATACTCATGACAGTTGGTTAGAATGTTTGCCTTGGTAATATTTCCGGTGGAATAAAAATGGGTTATTCGGGGCCAAACAGTAGGTCACTAGGTTAGATCCTAGAGAAGCCACATGTGCACAATTGAAGCTACATCCTCAATCTGATACTCCAGAAAATTGGTCAGAATGATTGTCTTGATAATTTCTTACCCAAGATCGAAATTAGGTCATGTAGGTTCAGAAAGTAGGTCTCTTTGACAATTACTAGAAAGACAGGGTGTGCTCTACAGAGACCATATTTTCTTTCTAATACTGGTGTAAGTTTGTCAGAATGTTTGTCTTGGTAATACCTCAGACGGACGTGAAAAATGATTGGGTAAGATCAAAACACAGGTCACTGGGACAAATCTTAGACCTTGTATGCACACTAGAAGCCTCATTTTAAGTCATTTTTTTAAAGAAAGTTGGGAATGTGGATTAATTTAACTAACACAGACATGATACTCACTTGAGCGCATCAGGGCAAATGGCCCTCTTCTTTTTACATTCCATATACTTTTAATACCTCCATATTATGTATACATTTTGTCATTTGTTTGTAATTTACTTTTGGGTATTTTTTTTAAACTGACAGACTGTGGTTATCTTTTGATGTTTGTTTTGTTTGTAGATGTGATTAAAAATTGTTTACACAGCTACACTTATTTTTAGTATGATACATCCATTACGAATTCTCCTATGTTACACACGTTAGAGGTAAGAAAATAGTATCATATTTGGTCAGAGCTCTGTGATCATACGCCGCATTTCTAGAACATTGCTAACAAAGAGTTCTCTCTGAAATTGACCGTTTCAATTGATGATCGTGACAAAGCTGAAAATTGTATCGCCTTTACACTGAAAACAAAATCATTATAGTGTAAGTTACCTCGGAAGTATTTTTCGTCCGTGATGTCCACACCTGTAAAAGAAGCGAATAGGCTTTATGTATATTTCAGTAAACATGTATATGTGAACATGTGTTTTACTAGTATCATATCACGAGCTGTAATTTCTGAGGCATAGTTATGTGATGAAAAGAATCTCACACGTACCTTGGCTTTAGACGCAAATATTTTATTACATAAGTTTACAAAAAAAGAAAAAGAAAACTGTAGTCAGAGGGCTGGCTTTACAACATTTTGAACAATGAAGGTTTTCATGTGCATCAGATCACGAGAAGAAAATTCAATCTCTTGGATCAAGAAATACTATGAAGTTTCCTGGCATCATGAAGAACGGTTATGTGAATATTTGTAATATGTTTATTTGAAATAAAGAGAGAACATAACGTATTAAAGATTAAAGAGAATACATGGTATACAATAAATTATGTTGCAGAAACTTTTCTTGTGCTATCATTTACTTCGAGCTGCAAAGGCAGAAATTTCAAAATTTCTCCCAGCAGCGAGATGCAAGCACAAATTCATGGAACTGGTCCATCGTTTATTATCCTCGTTTATATAGCTTGAATCAATCTACACACCGATCCATGATTTCGGTCATGTGTTTTGTGCAAAAATCTTCTACAGGAAGAAAATGAATTATTGTGACCCCCAGAAAGCTTCTCTTGAACTATCGAAACCTCGAGCAAAAATCGCAGGCCCTACTGAGTTCGAGGCAATGAAGTTTGACTGTTTTGTGAAATTAATGTTGTAATGCTGTAGCGAACATTTGTTGGGTGCAATAAAAGAAGTTCCTACATGGCTGCATTTGTTTGGAAATAGATTCATACTTTACCAAACAATCACGTCTGAAAACAAACCTGAGGAAAACGTTGCGCGAAAATGCTGGTTACTTTACCCACAATATATTTGTACCCTTTCAATGAAAAATATGGTCTTTTGAGCAACAATTAATCGTTTTCGTCTGCAAATGCTTTTAATTTGGACGCATCTTAAATTTTGTCGGTTGGTAAAGAATAAATTTGGTATTTCCTGTTGACTTATTTCCTTCGTCTTTCGCCGAGCACCGGTAGCTCAGTCGATAGCGTACAGGACTTGAGAACAGGGGGTCGCTGGTTAAATCTCTCGCTCGGCCAATTTATTTCCGAGCATTGATGAAAGTCATTGCGACAGGATTCATTCCTCTCTCACCGCTGGTCATTGTTTCGACGATGGTTGTGTAGGAAAGCAGCGAGTGGCTTTAAAAGAATATTGCGCGGGGTACTGGTAAAAAGAAATTCAAGCATGGATATGTGCACTAGCCGCCGCGATAAAACTGAAATAATGTTGAAAACGGCGTTATCACCATCAATCTTTCGTCTTTTAGCTGACTATTATAAAACACTATGGCTAAAGGTGAAGTTTGAGCAAAATAACCTTTTGTTACAACGTTTTCGCGTTTATCAATTATTTGCCAAAGTAATCCTGATTTATAACAAAGAAGCCATCATTTAATTTGTCGTCTGCAAATGCTTTTAATTTGGTCTTGTCCAACTTGTACTCGACGCAGATTATCGGTGTTTTACAAAGCTACATGTATATACAAAGTTGCTATATTAGCTGTTCAATACTTACGTTATAAAAGTGAACTTAAAAAGCACAGCTCGTTACCAAAAGATAAAATGTTATACTTGTCCAAATTCAAAGCTTTTGCAGACGACAATTTAAATGTGGCTAAAATGGTGGAAAGTGTCACATTGAATCTCTTCCTGTTGTGTCATTTTCTATTGTTCACAGGTTGATATAGTAACTCAGTTATACAGGGTATCCCAGAATATCTGTTACCAGTTCGAAAGATGTCTTTTTTATGTTCGTTAGCAGATTTTTATCATTATACTTGTATCAGATTAACAAGGGTAGAGAAGATTTTTCTTCCCCCTTGAAAGCGGATTTTTCTTTTTTTTGTAAATGTTCAAGAGGTTACGGTACCATTTGACGTTACTTATTTTATAAGGTGGCATCGTCAACTAACGTTAGATTTCACTATGAAATTGTAAAACGGTTTTGTGCAAATTCTTCGCCAGCAGTTTACCATAGAAAAGACAGAAGAGCGTCCTCGGGGAAAATGGTTATCGACGATATAAGTAGAATGATTGTTTTTAACTGAAAATGGAAAATTGGGCTCATGAAAACTTTATCATGTACACAATGTCGTCGAATGACTTTGAAATTTCGTGTTTCTTTCATATAAGAATTATGACCAGCCCCATTAGCTCAAGTGGTATAAAGTATGAGACTTGTAAGGGACAAACATCGGGACACTTGAGGGCGTGGGTTCAAACCCAACGACTGGCCTCCCAAAAATGACTAATCGTCTTTCGGATGAGACATTCAACAGGAGTCTCGTTTGACGGTGCTATACACCGAGCAATTTAGAAAACCAGGCGTAATTTACGATGGGTTTCGTCTTGAATCTTGCAGTATCCCCCATAACAAAACCAATCGGCTTCTTGGGGAGTCTTTCAAATGAAACCACTGGTAACAATAAATCAACGCAAAAATCATTTGGTTAAAAGAAATGAGCCATTCTCTGACAAAAGGGGGCTTAATGCATCTCCGAGATCCATGGTACCAAGCAAGCCATCACATACCTATGGATCCATTATATCCACTTTTTTTAAACAAACCAACTTAATCATGAGATAGACTGGTCCTTGGGCATACAGAAAATTGACCATTAGCGAAAAGTTTCGGCCCAGGTCAGCCTGCGCGGCCTGCGCAGGCTGACCTGGGTCGATACTTTTCGTAGATTCATTAAGCCCCCTTTTCACAGAGCAAGGCTCAAATATTAACTTTTAAAACGGTAACAAATATAATGGGGGACACTCTGTTCACTTCTGTAGAATCAGCTCGTAACTTCATGAATACCTGTCTAAAAACATCTGCCAAATCATCTTGAATACCTGTCTAAAAACATCTGCCAAATCAACTTGAATTTTAAGCACTCTGAGGAAGGAGGCGATTGAAAACATTGTCAGAAAAGGAGAAAATTCTGGTTAACAAGTAAGTTCCTAAGTAAGTATGACCATTTATTGTAAGGTCTACGTGAAATTCCCTTCGAAATTTGATGCAGGACATCAGGATATGAAAAGTACTTCCTTTCACTTCTGAACTATGGAGTCATATATAAATGGGATAACAGCAGGCGGTTCGCACTGACTGACTGACCGACCGACGAACCCACTGATTAATGTTAAATCATGATAGTTACATGTATATCGTATCCCGTGGCAGAAATATGCCACCATACTATAGTTACGTAAAACTTACGAAAATTTTGTACTTAATTACCGGTAAAACCGGGCCCTGGTGAACAAAAACAACAACAACAACAACTAGAACACGGAGAAGTAAGTGGATAGATGCACTGATTACTTTGAAATTCACGAACCATATACGGTTTTCCATTAGGCAAGAGAGATATCGTCAAGGAACGACACTTCTTTGACATTTGATTAAGATATTTTCTTCGTTTTCGTATTCATTGGAAAAAAAAAAAACCTATCTCGTGCGATCGTTATCTTTTCATCCAGTGAATTATACACCACAAATTTCTTTTCTTTGTTAGGATGAATTTTACCCTGTCAGTGCTATATGGACCATTTCTTTAACAAACCCATATTTTCGCAATCTTATGATCTCAGATTTCTGCCTGACTTTCCCGACATATAGTAGCAGACAGTGTAGATCTAAGATAAGACTGACCGTTTTGTGCAGTGAATCTTTATCTTTTCTGCTTGAAAAAGAAACTAACGTTGTGACAAGCGCTATAAGATTTAACCCTTATCCCTTTACCACACAATCACGTATTTTAACGACCCTTGAAAACATTGTGGAAAAAGGATAAAATGCTGGTAACCAGCATTTTCTTTTTTTCCCACATTGTTTTATATCCTTTCAGAGACCAACTTCCTCATTTGAGCCAGATTTAACTTATCATCTGCAAGTGCTTTGAATTTGGATCAGTCTAAAATTTTGTTGTGTGGTAAAGGGTAAAGAACTTAATAGTTGAACATGTTGTATTTACAGTTCACACAGTTCACTCCGTCAGCGGTAAATATTTTTATCACATAACCTCCCTTGTTTCCAGTGTAATATACCCATCACGAATTTTCTTATCTTACACACGTTTAATAACAGAATTGTGTGACGTCATTTTTGACGTCATTTTGTACGTATTTCATAGAAGTGAATGGGTTTTATAGATATTACAGCCAGTCTATTGATGGTTTTGCATGTTCTGATCTATAGTTTGTGAAATATCGTTATGTGATAAAAAGAATCTGACATTCGTTGGCATTTGAGATAAGATTTTATTAAACTCGTCAAGAAAAAATGTTATCAAGCTCGCCAAAGGCTCGCTTAATAACATTTCCCCTAGACTCGTTTAATAAAATTTTATCTCAAACGACAACTCATGTCACATCCTATATATCTGAGCCATGCTCTGGCAGAAGGGGGTTTAATGCATCTTTGTGATGCATTTTACCAGGCAAATCATCACATTATTATGGATCCGTAAAACCCACTTTGTCTAACAAACGACTAATTGTTGGGGTAGACTGGTCCTTGGACATACAGAAAACCTATCAAAAGCAAAATGTTTCGACACACGTCAGCCTGCGCGGACTCGATACTCCTGGCTGATGCATTAAACCCCTTTTTCACAGAGTATGTCTCTTAATTTTCCTTTTCAGTAGCATAAATTGTTCAGTTAACTTATGTTAAAAAGTGCTATTTGGGCGTTTAATTCTTTTCCAAACGACAAAATCTTAGACTGGTCCAAACTGAAGGTATTTGCAGACGACAAAATAAACATGACTCAAAAATTAAAACTTGACTTTGGAAGAGTAGAAAACATAGTGGAAAAAAGAGAAAATGCTGGTTACCAGCATTTTCTCCTTTTCCCACAGTGTTTTCAGAAGACTCTTCCTTGGGGTCGTTAAAACCAGGGATTGTTTGGTAAAGGGTTAACTCTTTATCAGACGTCAAAGTTTTTTATTCGACCAAACTTAAAGCATGTGAAGACGACAACTTAAATGTAGTTCAAATAATGACTACCATCTTTGTTAGGGTAGAAAACATTGTAGTAAATGATCGAAAAGCTGGTTACCAGCATTTTTCCCTCAATGTTTTCAAAAGCTTTCTTCCTACAGGTCGTTAAATCCCGAGATTGTTTAGCAAAGGGTTAAATAAAGGATTGGTCAGTGAGCAATCGGTAACTCCTTGTTTTTTTTTTACAACAGGTATGATGTACTGATTTGGATATATGGTACCAATCCTCGTAATCGACGCGTGTTTGTGATCATGTGACATTTCCACAAGTCTTTGCGAAAGTTTGGCGCGAAATCTAACCTTGTCTTAATCAGTTTGCTAGCCCATAAAGGAATTACTAATAAAAAGATTTTTTTCATACTTTTGTCTTTCTTGTTTACTGATGATTTGCCGGCTATCTTACTTAACTCTTATCCTGCTAAATAACCAAAATGAAATTTTCATTTCGATAGTTAAAACATAAATTTTGCTACTTCAAAGTCATGTTTTAGGGAATGATATCTCCTTGTCGGACAGTGGAGATCAAAGATCAGACTGTACGTTCTGTGCAGTCTGATCTTGATCTACACAGTCCGCAAAAAGTCAGTGAGTCGCGATTAGCAGCCTCAGGGTTAATTCAGTTATATATGAGCCATGCTCTGTGAAAAAGGGGCTTAATGCATCTGCAAAAAGTATCGACCCAGGTCAGCCTGCGCAGTCCGCGCAGGCTGACCTGGATCGAAACTTTTTGCTATTTGTAAATTTTCTGCATGTCCTAGGACCATTTTACCTCATGATTCAGTGTGTTGTTAAGCAAAGTGGATTCTAATGATCCCTAATTATGTAATGACTTGCTCGGCACAATGCATCACGGAGATGCATTAAGCCTCCTTTTCACAGAGCGTGGCTCATATATAATTTCATTCTTTTTTAAGTTTTGTGAAATTACAAAAGAAATATACCAAAAGACAAAATTTTGGACTAGTCCAAATTCAAGCATTTGCAGACGACAAATATAAATGTTGCTCAATCCATGCAATTTGTTTTTGATAGGGTAGAAAACATAGCGGGAAAAGGAGAAAATGCTGGTTAACAGCATTTTCTCCTTTTCCCACTATGTTTTCAAAAGCCTTCTTTGTTATCTGATCAGATATATCTTCAGTGCTGTGTCATTTTTCCCGCAACCCCCATAACGAAAATCTACCCTAGCAGAAAATAAAAGGATAAGCAAGCTCAAATGTTTTAGTTTTTTTTTATTGTATTGGCCAAACAAGAATGAAATATGATACTTTGGTATTTGTAATAGGGTTTGCCGATGTAAATTGCTACCAAAAACTGATACCTGAATTCTAATGTACATTTTTACTAGTGTTTAAATTTCTTTTTTGGAAGGATACGCCCATATATCTAAATTTACACTGATGTGACTCGAAATATGACCTGAGAGAAAGATTGTGGGTTTTTGTATTTATTTAGTAGAAGGTGTAGCTTTTATTCCCCACATGTACATGCAAGACCATTGTGCTTCCATGTATCATGTAAGTATAAAATTAACACAGTGTAGTTGAAAAATATACATTATAATTATGAGCCTTGGTCTGATAAAAGGGGGCTTAATGAATCACCGTGGTACATTATACAATGCAAGTCATAACATAATTATGAATCCATAAAATCCTTTTTGTCTAATAATCAAATCGATCATTAGGTAAAACAGTCCCTTGACTTGCAGAAAATTAACATATAACGAAAAGTTTTGACCCATGTCAGCCTGCGCGTACAGCGCAGGCTGATATGAGTCGAAACGTTTTGCAGATGCATTAAGCTCCTTTTTCATAGAGAACATGGCTCAATTATATAAAAAAATCAGTTCATACCAAATCGAAAAATGGACGATTCGACGCGTTGAATGGGTTTATGTTTACTTTGATTTTAAACTTGCCTTCAACAATGTCTCAAAAGTATGAATTTATTTCTTTACTATACGACCAAATTTCAGATTTGTCTATATTCAAAACATTTGTATACAAAAACTAGATTTGGCTAAAATAATAGAATTTGGGTGTTAAAGGCTAGAAAACATTGTGGGAAAAGGAGAAAATGATGGTCACCAGCATTTTCTCCTTTTCCCGCAATGTTTTAATATGCCTTCCCGGAGACCAAAATGTAGGGGTAGAACGTCGCCCACCAACATGGAAGGTTCCGGATTCGATTTCCCGTGATAAGTGGAGATCGGGGTCAGCCTTTGGAACAATGCACGACATTGCGCGAGTACTAGTTAAGGTTTCAAGAAGAAATCACCGATATTGACTAATATAGGATGTAAGAACTTGTTTCACAATCAATGTGGATTGATTAATTGATTGATTGATTGATTGGTCGATTGCTTTACACCGCTTTCAACTTTTATTTCAGTCATATCACAGCGACATCTCACATATTCATGTATTTCCTCGGTTTCACCAGCACTAGGCTAGGGCTCGGAGGTGCCTTGCCCAAGGACACTCCCACGACGGGTCCAATGGATCCAGTGAGGCTCGACCGCGGGGCCTCCGGGTCACGAGTCCTACACTTTACTACCAAGCCATGCATATTGGATGAAAATCTGTGCAAGCCAATTAAAAAAACATTGGACATCAAGTTAGTTGTCATAGCATTAGCTCTAGATTTAAAAAAAAAAGCTTCGTATCGCAGCTTTGACAAAACCTTGTTAAAAAAATATTACAACGCGGATGAATAAGTAAAAGAAACGCCCAAGACACGCCAAACCACGTGAAAACACCTCAAACCACTGCCATCACAGCCCAAACCACTTCCGTAACACACACACAAAAAAAAGCATGCAAAACGCTTGGATTTACGATTTTATTGCAAGTACATGTAGTCTTAAAATAATGCTATCAATCTTAAAAGAAAAAAGTTATCAACCGTCAGGTATATAAATTTCTAATGAAATGCTGGACTGTTAAAACCTATGTTTTTGGTAAGATTCATCATTTTTTTATTTAAACATTTTTTTTTTTTCTTCTTTGTTTTATCATAGGCGTTTACCAGAAATCAGAAGTCGTCCCTTTAAATGCATATACAGCTTTGCTGTTTTTCGATAATGCTGCTGTGACACCGCTTAACTAGTCCATCATCAGAGGCGAACATATTGGGCTTTTAGGATCGGCAGTGATCAAAATCTGACTGGACGTTATATGCAGTCTGATCTTGGGTATATACCGTCCACTCGCCCGGCCATGCCTTTAAGACTTTTTTTTTTTAATTTAAATTCCATTGGACTGTAATTTCAACCGTCGACAGAGATTAGATATGAGCCACGCTCTGGCAAAAAGGGGCTTAATGCATCTTCGTTATACACGATACTAGCCCAAGTCATCACATAATTATGGATCCATAGGAGCCACTTTTTTGAATAACCGACTTAATCATGAGGTAGATTGGTCCTTTGTCAAACAGAAACTGACCAATAGCGAAAAGTTTCGGCCCAGGTCAGCCTGCGCGGACTGCGCAGGCTGACCTGGGTCGATATTGTTCGCAGATGCATTAAGCCCCCTTTTCACAGAGCGTGGCTCATATGCATATTTGGCAATGAAAAAGTAAAACAGGATTTGCTATATTCAGTTACATAAATTAAGTCAGCGAATAACATGATGTAATTGCGTTTGTATTTCACAAAATAGTTAAATTATTCTACGTAATATATTTTCAAATACGTAAAGGGATTTAATTGCCTGCGAAATGCGTCTTATACAAGCTCTATTGTATATTATTTACAGAGTACAAAAAAAGTCTAGGATGAAACACTTAAAAAAAGAGAAATATCCGGTAGTTGAAATGTCCAATATGGGGGGTTTCTAGCTACAGTAAATTGAATGTTGTAGGCAGTCGTTTAGAGGTATTGTATTGGCCTCTCACTTCCGAGGGTCTGGGCTCAAGTTCTGTGAAGAGTAGAATCAACCTGTTGAATTGCCCACATCCCTGCGGAGGCACTGGTAAGGTTTCCAGGACCTGCATTCACCGACTTTTCTTAAGAGCATTCTTAGTCTTATTCTAGATTTAGAACGTAACGCAACTTCTGATTTGCTAAACCGTTTGTTTTAGCCAATCAGAACTTGTGTTGCTTTTAAATTTAGAAAATTCTTGAGAATGAGAGTAGAAATGTTCTTAGGAATGCTTGGTGAATGCGGACCGAGGTAGAAATAACCGAGAGGGATAGATCTAAGTAGAACGAGTCGTAATTAAAATTTTACCTAACGACCCTGAGAGAAAAAAATTAAATCTTTTTAGAAAATCTTTCTGAGTGTTTGCTTCCTCGTCCGTCCGTCCGTCCGTCCGTCCGTCCTTCCTTCCTTCCTTCCTTCCTTCCTTCCTTCCTTCCTTCCTTTCTTTCTTTCTTTCTTTCTTTCATTCTTTCTTTCTTTTCTTTCTTCTTTTCTTTCTTTCTTTCTTTCTTTCTATCTTTTCTTTTTTCTTTTAGTTTCGTTCTTTCTTTCTTTCTTTCTTCCTGTCTGTCTTTCTTTCTTTCTTTCTTTCTTCCTCTTTTTCCATCTTTCCTTCTTTCTTTCTTTCTTTCTTTCTTTTTTCCTTTCTTTCTTCCTCTTTTTCCATCTTTCTTTCTTTTTTTCTTTCTTTCTTTCTTTTAATTTCTTTCTTTCTTTCTTTCTTCTGAAAAAATCTGAAAAAAAACACCAAATTTTGTTCACGCAGGGTGTGTTCTTAAAATATAATAATATTATAGTCAGATCAAGTTATTCATTTTTTCGAGGTTTTTGTTACCGGGTTACCACTACTTTATTTGTCCTTTCTCTACGCATGATTCAATTTATGGCCAATAACACAATAAAGCGTGATCATCACCGAATCAAATTCACTTCACTTGTATGATACTACTAACCCTTTCCTTGTTCATTCTACCCAACGCTCCAACTCGTTCAGCGCCAAATAAATAAATTCGACCTCTTTAGACGGCCCTAAATACAATCTATAGAAACTTACAAAGGTTTCGATTGTATAGGCTTGACTACACAAGCGGATGGTATAGATCAAAGATCAGACTGCACATTTTGTGCAGTCTGATCTTGGTATATACTGTCCACAAAAGTCACTGTTTTCGCCGAAAGGGTTAAGCGCCGAATAGATAACTTCTTTCGGCGTCTAAAAATAAAATTCTGTAAAACTTTTTCTTTTTCATTTTTACCCAATACGCTTGGCTGAGAAAAGCGGATGATATACAACAAAGATCAGACTGTACGTACTGTGCAATCTGATCTTGTATTATGCCGTCCGTGAAAGCCTCCGAGACTAACGTGATTCCGTCGGGATACAACGATATGACTAGAATATGTATCTTCTCATTCCTTATTACAGTTTAGTCTTTTCTTTTTCTCTCTTCTCCTCTCATCTGATCTCATTCACTGTAGTTTTACGCTTTCTCTTCATCTCCTTTGGGGGCCCTGCGTGGCTCAGTGGTATGGTACAGGATTCGTGACTTGGAAGCCCCAGATTCGAGCTTCTGGGTTTTTCGTGGGAGTGTCCTCGGGCAAGATACTTCAGAGCTCTAGTCTAGTACTGGTGAAACGCAGGAAATGCATGAATATGTGAGCTGTCGCCGTAATATGACTGAAATAATGTTGAAAGCGGTGTAATACACCATTCAATCAATCATATTCTCCACAGTCAACTTCTCTACTTTCCCAGACGATCTACTGCTTTCCTTTCAAATCCACACTTTGAAATAGCAATATTTGAGTTTTTATCGAATTGAAAAGACATATCCTCATATCCAATCTATTTTCCTCACTTACTCATCTCATCTTCTCTCATTTTGTCTCTTACCCTGCTTTCCTCCTCTCTTAACTCCTCCAACCACAACACCAGTTTCCATTTCGACTATATGTCACCAGTTTCCATTTCGACTATGTATCTCCAGTTTCCATTTCGACTATATGTCACCAGTTTCAGTTCCGACTATATGTCACCAGTTTCTATTTCGACTATATGTCACCAGTTTCAGTTTCGACTATATGTCACCAGTTTCTATTTCGACTATATGTCACCAGTTTCTATTTCGGCTATATGTCACCAGTTTCAGTTCCGACTATATGTCACCAAGTTCCATTTCGACTATATGTCACCAGTTTCAGTTTCGACTATATGTCACCAGTTTCCATTTCGACTATATGTCACCAAGTTCCATTTCGACTATATGTCACCAGTTTCAGTTTCGACTATATGTCACCAGTTTCTATTTCGACTATATGTCACCAGTTTCTATTTCGACTATATTTCACCAGTTTCAGTTCCGACTATATGTCACCAGTTTCCATTTCGACTATATGTCACCAGTTTCCATTTCGACTATGTGTCACCAGTTACCATTTCCACTATGTGTCACCAGTTTCAGTTTCGACTATATGTCACCAGTTACCATTTCGACTATATGTCACCAGTTTCCATTTCGACTATATGTCACCAGTAACCATTTCGACTATATGTCACCAGTTTCCATTTTGACTATATGTCACCAGTTTCCATTTCGACTATATGTCACCAAGTTCCATTTCGACTATATGTCACCAGTTTCAGTTTCGACTATATGTCACCAGTTACCATTTCGACTATATGTCACCAAGTTCCATTTCGACTATATGTCACCAGTTTCAGTTTCGACTATATGTCACCAGTTTCTATTTCGACTATATGTCACCAAGTTCCATTTCGACTATATGTCACCAGTTTCCATTTCGACTATATGTCACCAGTTACCATTTCGACTATATGTATGCAGCAGGGTTCTTATTCGTCTACTATTCCTTAGAACACCCTTAGTCTTATTTTCTGGAATTTTCTAAATTTGAATGTACTACAACTTCTATTTGGCTAAACCAAATGGTTTAGCCAGTCAGAAGTTTTATTATTTTTTAAAATGCAGATTTAGACTAAGTGTGCTTTCAAGAATGGTTGGTGGATACGGGCCCAGTTCTACAATCCGATAGGCCATCTTGAATTATTACTCGTATAAAGTATTTTTCTAAAACCGCAGAAGATTTGTTATAATTCTCAAGTTTTAAAAAGAATGCTTATGGTGAAAAAGAAGCCGTTTTTGATATGGAAAACTGAATGGGACATCAATCTGAAACTGTAACAAAAACTCGCAGGTTTCACATTTGCATACAATATGAGGAAAATAAGAATGAAAAAGTATCGTTTTTACGTTGTGTTCGTGAGCAAACATATAAGGTTAAACCCCTTAGTGTACAAACTTCATTTGCACCCCCCACTTCACCCCACTCCTTCTGTAAACATTTTGGAAGAAAAGTAATAGCTTGTAATAAGCAACTTCTTTTTTCATATAATTAATTTACCTTTTACCACACAATTCCGAGTTTACCCCCCCTCCGAAAAAAACGGCTTTTGAAAACATTGTCGGAAAAGGAGAAAATGCTGATAACCAGCATTTTCTCCTTTTCCAACAAGGTTTTCTGCCTTTCTAAGACTAATCCCAACATTTTGACAATATTACATTTGTCGTCTGCAAATGCTTTCAATTTGAGCAAGTCTAAATATTTGGCGTTTGGTAAATAGTTAAAAAAGGACACGACCCTTTCCTACAAAGTTCCTTGTTTGAGTCAGTTGTATTATAATAAACAAGAAATACGGCGTAAGGCGTAAATTTACCAGCAGATACTTGTAGTCAGGGGCCCTTGTAATAAACATGTCCGCATTTTTGACCAATCACAAAGTCCTAATTATTAATACCAAAAAGCAGGTCAAAAGCAAGTACATTTAGCTACACCGAAAAATTGCCTGTAAGGAACTACTTTACATGGAGCATTGCACCAGTCTGCATCTGTGTGGTCGAATCAGGTATCCTTGTGTATGTTGTTACGAGACAAGCGTAACGAGAAAGAAAACCAGCAACAAGCCTTTCACAATTAACAATATTTATTAATGAATAAAGACAAAAGAGTACAATAAGAGTTAAGTTTGAATGAAATTTTGACAATTTTTAATCTTAGAACAAGAAATAGAATAAGTCCCTCAAAATTAAGAATTATGTTTAGACTACAAAAAGTATGAAATTTCTGGTTCCTAAAACTTAAATTAACAATAGTTTTAACTTGCAAATAGATATGACCAACCTGTTTAAAAAAATAAATGATTCCAACTTACAGATCTATATTCCAATATAAATCCAATACTTTTCACTAATTCTGTATCCTCAAAGCCACAAGTCTAAGTTCAAAATCCAAATCCACCAAGTAAGTCACTCCTATTTATATCAGCTTGGAAAATTCTAGATTAGTCTTTTCTAGAAAGATGACAACATGGATCGGTAAACAACTTGTTTACTAACAACCTGTTTCTAAAAATAACCACAATGGAAAAACCAATGAATGTTCTTTATGTTTCTAGAATACTCTGAAAACAGTTTACATGTATGTCCTATTTACATAACAATATAAAGGAGTTGAGTATCGGATTCGATTCGACCGAAACTCGTTGCGGATATAATAGTTGCATATCAGATTCGACCTTCGGTTTAGTTTAAACATATTTTATTGATTATTAACGTACAGTATGTCATAAATCACAATACAAATCAATAGGATTGGAACGAAAGCATAGCTTATTATGGTCTTTTCCTAGTGTATAACAGAAAATACACAGATTTACATGAGTAATATTATTGAAATCATTGTAGGAAAAAAAAAAAAAAAACGATGATAAGGAAAACAGAGGGGAAAAAATTACAAAAACGAAACAGAAGCACAGTGTGTTGCATGTTTAATGTTTAAACCTTCGATTTCATCTTATAGACATCTCTTTATGCACGCAACGTAACCTAATCCGACCATGCATGAACACAGACTATTGTAATGTTCCTTTTATTAAATGCATTCGGTCAAATAGGTTTAAAAAAAAAACAGTTATAGCGGCAAAATTTCGGGATTTGACGGAAAGAGCCGAACGCGAATACATAAAAGTCGCCCGAAACCACATAATGCAGTTCAACGCAGAATTCTAACCTGGGTTCCAGTTCGACCTTTTGTCTTTTAATATAATTGGACTTTACTTTGTCAGGAATGAGACACTGTTTTGCCACACATCTCTTTGGACCGTGAAAGGAGACGACGATAGGGAGTGATCAAAAATTATTACCACTTGGACCCAGGCAAACAGAATACATACCTACCTGATACGAAAAGCCAATATAGAGAACATACATGATACCGAAAACCTACACAGGGAACATACGTGATACCGAAAACCTACACAGAGAACATACGATATACCGAAAACCTACACAGAGAACTTACGTGATACCGAAAACCTACAGAGGGAACCTACGTGATTCCGAAAACCTACACAGGGAACATACGTGATACCGTAAACCTACACAGAGAACCTACGTGATACCGAAAACCTACACAGAAAACATACGAGATACCGAAAACCTACACAGAGAACATACGTGATACCGAAAACCTACACAGAGAACATACGTGATACCGTAAACCTACACAGGGAACATACGTGATACCGAAAACCTACACAGAAAAAATACTAGATACCGAAAACCTACATAGAAAACATACGTAATACGGAAAACCTATTGTCTATATTATAAGACTATTGTCTTTATTTTTTTTCGATAGCATCCGTAATTTAGTCAGAAAATTTGCATGTACATATTATATGTGTACCATGCAGTCGCAAAAGAGGGTTTAAATACATCTCC